>JAWNLM010000102.1:167500-2567500 GCA_035042345.1 Drosophila fungiperda
AGTTCATTGGCTGCGCAATTCTCGGCCTGACGTTGGCCCAGCTCCACTCCGTCAACAGCCAAGCTGCTACCACCAATTGTACCACCCCCTACGCTTTGGTGAGCGACAAGTGTCTGTTGTCTTCCACCAAGTGGTTGAACTGGTATGAGGCAGATCGTCAATGTCGTTCCCAGAATGCCCAGCTGGTCAGCGTGCAGAATGTGAATCAGCTGCAGGCGATCAACAAATGGCTGAAAGTCGTAAACCCAAGTGTAATTGACTTTTGGACGTCAGGCAACAAATTCGGCAACACACAAAATCTGTATTTCTGGCAAGGCACTGGCGTGCAAGCTAAATATCTACCTTGGGCCAAGGGTCAGCCCATAGCTAAAGACGGCGACTGCCTGATGCTCAACAGTGAAATTAAAAACGGAGTGGTTGCCAACGAATATCTTCTTACTGTCAAGAATTGCAGTAACTGGTCTACGATCGTCTGTGAACAGGTGCCAACTAAAACTGTACAACGCGTCTGCCTAACGCCGAACTCCTTTGATACAGTCGCGGTCCGCCAGAATTGATTGAAACCTTAACTGGATGTTTAATTTCATAAAATAAATGAAAAATAAAAAATAAACCGTGTTTGGAAATTTAATGAAACACATATACAAGAATGAAAGCAAATCTCCAATATGTGCCTTTATCTGAAAGCTCTGAAAGCACTAAAATATCTTATCATATTTGCATGAATATAAGTAGAGACTGCAAAAGCGCAATAACCAAATGACCCAATTAGTCAGTTATTATTTTTATTGATCTTTAAAGATGGTTTTAACCCAGGTGCGCTCTGTTAATAGCCAAATCACGGACACCATCTGTAACGAAGACTTCACTTTGGCAGGCGTAAAGTGTCTGATGATGAAATTTTGCGCTAAGCTGGGCGCCGGACTACACAGTGCAGAACTAGGCTCAGCTTATTCAGATCAACAAATAGGTCAAAATGGATGTGCAAATCAGTTTCGCGGACAACAATCTGAGCAATAATAGTCTAAACAAAGCATAGAAATGACATGAATTCCGAATAATCATAATTCCCATATTCCTCTTGCATGGCTAAGCTTAAGTATGCGTCATATTAAAACCTATCGCAATGTATTTCGGCAATATTTTAAATAATCTTCGGAACTTCCATAAGAGTAATTAATTCTGTGCATTTTTTGGACAATCTTATCACATCAGCAGAATATCTGCACTGGGGAGAGGATCAGCCCACACCGTCAAGTGGCAATTGCCTTGATCTGTCCGGCGTTGTTTGGAGACTCCAGATTTCTGTTTAAGGGTCGAATATTGTCTCGCAATTAACGTCTACATTTGCGAGCAGCTACCACAGAGGGTGGAAACTAACCAAGTGGCATATGTTGTGGTTATTGTTGCTTTGTACTTAGTGTATTTGTTCAGCATTAAATTTCAGAAGAAAATAATATCAGCAAAGTTTAACATTTACATTTAAAATAAGTGAATTCCGAGTAACCAGAATTCAAATAATCTCTTGCTAGCTTTAAGTATTTGTCATATTAAAATTTATCACAATGAATTTCGACAAAATTTTATGTAATCCAATAAGTGTAATTAATTCTGTGAATTTTTTTGGCAATCTTATCACATCAGCAACAAGATAAGCTTTGACCAACGACTATATAAAAAGCAGTCGTCAACTGACCATAGTCAGTTAGTTAATCATTTGATTAATTTTAAACATGTCGTGGAAACAGTTTATTGTCTTTGGAATTCTCGGCCTGGCGTTGGCCCAGCTCCACTCCGTCAACAGCCAAGCTGCTATCACCAGTTGTACCTTTCCCTTCAATTTGGTGTCTCTTATTGTCCGGCAAGTATTTGAACTGGTATGAGGCAGATCGTCAATGTCGTTCCCAGAACGCCCAGTTGGTCAGCGTGCAGAATTTGAGTCAGCTACAGGCGATCAATCTATGGATGAAGTCGTCAAACACAAATGTCATCGAGTTTTGAACGTCAGGCAATAAATTGGGCAACACACAAACTCAGTATTTCTGGCAAGGCACTGGCGAGCAGGCTAAATTTCTACCTTGGGCCAAGAGTCAGCCCAAGCCGAAAGACGGCGACTGCCTGATGCTCTACAGTGAAGCTAAAAACGGAGTGGTTGCCAGCGATTATCTTCTGACTGTCAGGAATTGCACCGCCTGGTCTAAGCCAATCAAAGCTGTACAACGAGTCTGCCTGATGCCAAACTCCTTTGAAACCATTCAGTTGCTGCAGAATTAAATAAAACTTTTAATTTATTAACTTTAATTGAATTGGTATTTTGCGTATTTTGTTTCTTGGGAGATTTTGAGTTTAAGACTGCGACAACTACTCAGACATTCAAAAGGACAGTTAGTAGCTTCAGTTAATAAAGTGTTTGTTCAATCTTATCTGCGTTATGATAACCAAGGAGGATTCTTTTCGAGATGTTAGGAAAGAAGGGAACCGACACGCAACCATTGTAAAACCTAATAAAACATTCCGCCATCAGAGTTCTCCGAACTGATAGGATAATCAGTCTAGACGGCTATGCAGAAATTCTCCGAACTGATAGGATAATCAGTCTAGGCGCACTCGCAAAAGTAAATGTGAACTTAGATAAAGTCATAAGTAGGTTAAGAATTATTTTTGATAGCTTTAAGATAATTTAGTAGTTTTTAATAACTCTATCGAAACATTTTGGCTGCAGTCTAGTTCAATGATAGTCTAGTTTATTGCTCTTGAGATCGCCATTTCCGTGTACGTAATTATTTTATATATTATATAGTAATAATGATTGTTATTGATACCAGAAGGTAAAATTGATAGAAGCGCAACTTAATAAAAATTACATTATATTTGTTTAAAATATTATTATTATCATATCGTCCAATTCCCGGAACCCAAAACTATATAAATCGGTAAACAAACCCAACCCCCACTTGAATTAAATATTTTGTCAGGAAATGATTGAATTTGGCTATGACAGAGGTAAAGCTTCTGCTGATTATAGTCAGAACTTATCACTAAGGTTAGTGTGCACACTGCTTCCAAAAGAATTTCTCACAGAAAACAAGTAGTAGAGAATGGGGGATTCTATGACGGGGAAATTGCTTATTGCTTTTGATTTTTTAATGACTTCATTTTAACACTTAATCTATTGCTTTTTGGAGGTGTAGTGACAGGTTTGTGACGGTTTTTTAGATAAGGGAATGGTTTTTGAACACGAATGAGGCATTTATGATCGAAGAGTATAGAATTATGGGTGGCTCTTGTCCTAATTCTGTTTGGGATCGGGCTGAGGTTCACTGAGTAGCACTGTCATAAAATCCCCAATTCCCTAATACAGATTCTTGGCTGCTGGTCTACGCCAGGTTTCGATGAATATGTGTTCAATCTGGGATAGCTTATCGGAGGCAGCAATTCAATGTTTATATAGCGAGTTTTAAGTTTAAAATATTTGTTCATAAAGGTGAAATTTCTGAAAGTTTTGTTATATTTATATATTTATTTATATATATATATATATATATATATATATATATAAATATTATATAGAATTTGTATATTTTATTATTATATTTAAGAATTACTGCATGTACAAACTCAAAATATACCTTGGCTTAACAAGCCCAATTTTATTCTGTAGACATTCAAAGTATTTTTGTCTCGACTCAAGTATTCTTACATATTATTTTACCCCGGATTTACTTCGTATGCACACAGTTGCAAAAAAAAAACTTGATGGGCTTCATTAAGTTGCAAAAATAGTAGTTTAATTAAACAGTATCCTGAACTAATTGTAAACATTTGCATACGAAAGTGCAAGAAAAGCGCTTTGCAAGTTTCTCGCTGAATTATTTCTAACGAGAAGCCAACGAACCAAATGTAAATTCCCAGCTTGTGCGCCTTTGTAATTACATTAGAGTTGACTGCAACATTAGGTGCAAGTGCAACACAACAACGCAACGGCAAAATTCCCAACAGCTCTGAAACCGTTCCAGCATCTTAATCGAAGTGAATGCTTTGGCATTTAATTGCAAATACTTTGCAAGTGTCTCACTGGGCAATATTGCAACATTTTGCACCTGTTACATGTTGCTTAGCAGCATATTTGCCAACCTAATCAGCATGCCAACCACCCACCCACCACCGTCTCCCAATTTGTGAGCGTGGTGCTTCCCCCAGTGACGCAATCTGCAGCGCGCCAATTAAATACCAATTGCAACTAGATGCACAGAGCTCTAAAGGTAATGACCAGAAGCAGAGGAAGTCCAGAGCATGTGGCACATACACTGACAACAATTATGGCTCGAATTTAGCTAACAATACTTTTAATTACTACAAAACGAAATAAATAATAAGAAATATGCTTTCTACAAAATGTGAATTTGATTTAGACTCAGTTTAACATTTACTTGGAATATGTTTTAAATTTACATATTTCATAATTTAATGTTCTCAGTGTAGTTCGCAAATGACAACAGCAAATGTGGGCTATGCAAATTTCTCACATGCCAAAATCTCCCAGGTTCTCTCTCTGTCTGTCTGTCACTCCCTCTCTCTCTTTCTCTCTTTTTCCCTGTCTTTGTCACTGTCTCGCTTAGAGTGTCTCTGGCGTTAGACTGTATTCTCTATTAGACAGCATCAGTTCAGTTGGCCATTTGACATGGCTCTTTGCGGCCTAATGCGTCCACTGGGCAGTAGCTCCGCTCTATATATCTCCATCCCCTTCCTCACTATCTCTCTCCCTCTCTCTCTTTCTGTCTCTCTCTCGCCTGCTCTTGCTATGTGTTATTATGTACATAGTTTTGTTGATTCTGCCCTTTGGCTGAAACGCTGTTGACTTTGCATATTAAAACAAACTTAATGCAGACAAACAACAACAAGAACAAAAAAAGGAGGCAGTTGGCAGTAGTCAGGGGGCAGGGGGCAAGGGGCAGCAGCAGTGACCTTTGCTCAAGTGTAGCAATTGGATACTGTACTGTACTTGTACGGCTACTTTTAATTTCTAATTACCCCAACCACCCCCCCCCCCCTTACCTGCTGTTCATCGTTTTCGCTTTGGCTTAACTTTAATTAATTGTGTACGGTTTGTTTGGAAAATTAAAATCTGTTGACTCGGCGCACAACAAAACGTGTGGCAACAAACGTCGTGGCAAATGTGACAAAGTGCGGCAACTCTTCGCATTTTCGGCGATTTCAATTAGCGGCAGGGCAAACAGTTTGAAGAAAGATACACACACAAACATATTTAAGTGTGTACAGTGAAAACTCTACTCAGCGAACATATGCCTATTATGCAAATAATAATTATCACAATTATCATAATTATCATACATTATCAGAAGTATGTGTAAATGCAACTAGCTTTAATTAACGATTTTTCAGCTGCACTTCGCCAGAGGCAGTCTTCACTGTATATACTTATTGCACAGTTATGTAATCATTCGAGAACTGAACGACTCTGGCAGTCTCTGCTGCTTTTCTGCTGTTTAATGTCCAAATGGAGAGCTGGCAAAATGTGAAACTCTTGCCAGGCTATCAAGTGTGGCATGCAACAAGAATTAGCAACCAACAAAGTCATCAAAAGAATGTCATGTTTTGTTGCTATTGTTGTTGTTGCTTCTGCTTCTGCTGCTGCTTCTGCTGATATTGATTGACATGCAATGCGAACACGTTGCTCAAATGGTGTTGGACACACTGCCACTGACACGCTAATTGGAGCACGTACCGGAGGAACAGCCGGACAATGGGACGGACGGTCAGCTGGCTAAAGCCGTGGCAAGGTATCCATACGAAGAAATGCACTTAATTGGAGATAGTGAATTACGTTCGTTCGTCGTGCGATTCGTGTTTGTCATATGATTAATTAGTGAAATGCAATTGGGGTGGCAATTGGACAGACAGACAGAAAGACTGGCAGACAAATAGACAGACAGCCAGCCATATAGAAAGAGGGAGTTAGGCTGGACAACTTGGGTTATGTGCTTATATTTGGCTATAAAATTATACTCAACTTATATACTTAATATGCTTTGTACAAGTAAACTTATATATTTTATAGAAAACAATTAATCAATTAAAATTAATGATTTTATATTTTAATGCTTAAAAATTAATAATTTGCCATACTTGGCAGCTGTCTTTAAGAATAAGTAAGTCAAGAAAATTTTGTTTTCGAGTTTTTGGCAAAAATTTTTAATATCCTTAAATTATTATAAAATAAGTTAAAAACAGTATAATAATTATAAATGCTAAATAAAATAGATTGTTAACTATTGTTAAATAAATTAAATATAAAAGTAATATTTAAAAATGAGAGAGCTCGACTACGATATACTCTGAACCCAGCTATTAAAACTTGTATGTTATAATGTTATAATGTGTCAGGGAATATGTTGTATAAATTAATACAGAATTGAAACATAACTGAATTTAAATTGCGTCGATATTCAATAGACGGAGGCAGTTATGGATAAAATAAAATAAACTTGTTAAGCAAAAACTTATATTTCGAAATCTTAGTCTACAGTCCCAACTCTACTATGACTAGATCGACCATGCTGTTAATCCTGACAAAGAATATATATAGATTATTATGTTGAGAGATGATTTCTAATTGCTTTTCTGGGTAGCTAAATTTCTTGACTATAATTCTGAAAATTATCCAAGTGAAATGCTTATCCCTCAAACACTGAGACTCGCTGTGAATTGGCATTTGACACGGTAATGCAGCTTTTCCAGCAACAAATTAACATTTTTGTTCCTTCACTCTCGGTACAAGGCTCTTACGTGATATGCATAAGTTAATGCCACCCACCACCTGACTCTGACTCTAATTAGCCCTGGAAACAGTTATGTTGTTAAGCTGCAGTTAAAAGGCATAAAACTCATACGCGTCGCTTTGCGATATGTTAATATGTTGTTTATAATTTCAATTCTTAATTGTTATTATAATCTGTCAGTTGTTAGTTGTAGTACCTGCACCGAATGCCCTCCAGGCCCGTTTCGTGCCTGGAAATAGCCCTCTTTGGATGCGCCTGATTATTATTGACAGTTGCCGGCATCAGAGATTGTTGTTGTTGTTCTTGATGTTATGGCTCTCATTTTAGTCTCATAAATATGCAAATTAATCATTTGCGGAAATTTGCATACTTAATAAGTTGCTTTAATTAAATGTTCACGCACGCATGCCTCACAATCTTTCCCCTAGGAATCCACGAATCCTTTGCCGCCCCAAATGCCATTTTGAAGCGTCAAATTGTTAATTGCGCGAAATCCCTTAGCCCCCAACTTCCCTCCACCAACACACGCACACAAAGCAATGAAAAATAATAAGATATAATAAGCATTTGTAAAATTCGGTAGATGTCCAATTTCAATGGAAATATGTATCTTTAAAATTTGGTAGCTAGCTGAATTGGCAGAAAGCTTGCCTCATATTTAGGGACAGAGTCACGTACCACAGCAGCCGCAGCGCCCCGCAACAAAATAGAAGAAGTTGAGAAAACTGTTTTTATCTGCATGATGCTGGCAATTTTTATTATATTCTTCTTGTATACATAAATATAAATTTTTTCTCGTTTTTCGTTCTCGTTTTGTTGTACAGACCTAGATTTTCGAAAATGAGCAGCCCAAAAAGAGTATTCACTTAATGTACACACACCCATATATCTCTCTTATATATAAATGTACATGTATTTATATTTATGTGTGTGTGTGTGTGTGTGTGTGTGTGTGTGTGTGTGTGTGTGTGTGTGTGTGTGTGTGTGTGTGTGTGTGTGTGTGTGTGTGTGTGTGTGTGTGTGTGTGTGTGTGTGTGTGTGTGTGTGTGTGTGTGTGTGTGTGTGTGTGTGTGTGTGTGTGTGTGTGTGTGTGTGTGTGTGTGTGTGTGTGTGTGTGTGTGTGTGTTTATGCAAAGTGCGAGGCGCAGACAACATAAATTAACATTTTTATGCGCCGCTCGCTGCAATGGACGCTGTAGCAGAAGCCCGAATCAGGAGCAGGAGCAGGAGCAGTAGCAGGAGCATCAGCAAAAGAATCACAGTCAAAGCATAAGCTTCAAAATGGGCGCCCCTTTCTAAGGCTCCGCATTATTTACGATGGGGCTGACACTGCCAAAAGAGGGCGTTTGATGAGTGGGCGTGGGTATGCGTGTGTGTATGTGTATTGCTTTTGTTGTTTCTCTTGCGTAGCCATCCACATTTCTTCATTACTTTTTTATTTTATTTCAGCCACGTTTATTTATTTACCATTCGGCAGCGCTTTTGCCCTTTGCCTGGCTGGCAAATAATTTTAATTGGTTTTCACCCCTAGTCACCCACTTCCCCTTGCCTATCACACACACATACACAGACAAGTAATGCTGGAAGTGATTTCATTTGCAGTATATTTTATTTGAATATTGCCTGTAATATTTGTTCATCTTGTTATAAAAGTTGTTGTTCTTCTTCTGAAGTTATTCGATATGTTAACATATATATATATATATTTATATATATATATTTATATATATATATTCATATATATCTTGATATATATATATATATATATAAAAAATGAGTGCGTATGTATTATAGAGCAAAATCAATTTGTCTTGTGTTGCATGTAGTACATCAGTATATAAACATTATTACATTTTAAAAATTATAAATAAATATTAGTACTGAAAGAAATAAATAAATAAAAAGAATTTGTATTTTTTGCAAATATTTACCTCAAATTGATTTAGTTATCAATTGATACACCAGATGGCGCTATGTCAAGTGGTGATACTTTTTCGACTTCGTTTGGCTTTTCGATTTGTGATGCTTCTTTTTCTTCACTTTTTTGTGCTCTACTTTTGAGCGTCGCTTCTGGCAAGTCTCACTTTCAGCTTGTTGTTGTTTGTTGTTGTTAACACGCCATTGTTTAGTATGCTCCGTTCATCATTTAACAACAGCAACTCGCACACACACGCACACACACTACAATTCTTATTGTTGTTGTTGCTGCTGCTGTTGCTTGGCACATTTCGCAAAGAGCGAGAGAAATTCATTAGGCATGCGGGAATTTTAATTTCACTTGCTCACACACACGCACATATGTGGCGACATATTTCTCAAACATTTTTGCAGCGTGCGGCGACGGCTACGTTGACAGCGACTGCGAAATCGAATTGGCGACGTAAGTTTCTTATGCTGCGGCTGCGACGCCGACGGCTGCTGCTACTGCTCGCTGCTGACCCTCTCTCTGATGCTGCCTCTGCCTTTACTGTTGCCTCTGCTGCTGTCGTTGGTTGTGCTTTGTTTTTGTTGCTTAGGCGCATTTCAATTTGCATACTGCTGCTGACTTTGCTGTCAAGTGGAAAAAACTATGCTGCACAAACACGCGCACGTGTACATGTAGACACGTACATGGAGAACTACAAGATAGGGTGACACAAAGACGCGAGCAACGACCGCACTATTAAAAAAAAAAAACAAGAAAAGCGCGCCACGCTGACAGCTGTCAAAAATTGTTTTCAGAAACGGTAAACCGTTATAAGCTGCGGCGGCGGCGGCGGCGGCCGGTTCAGCAGCAGCAACGCATACAGAAATAGAATAGAAGTAAAACACGATTATTTCCTTGCCGGAGGGTGGAAGAAGGGGGAGTAAGGGTGCTTTACACGTTTGAATGTTCAAGTCAAGTGCGAAGCTTATGCGCCTCAAAGTGTGCGCGTGTATGCATGCGTATGTGTGTGGATCTGTTCGTATGTGTGTGTGCGTGTGTCGCCTGTTTCTGTATTGGTATGTTTTGGCTGCTGCCTGCTGCCTTGGAACATTCGCTACGTTTTCTTTTGTTCTATGCGCGCGCGGGGTCTGCCATCTTGATGACAAATTTGTTGTTGCTGCAGAGACTAATACAAACTTCCAGTTTTTTAACTGCCGCTGCTTTGTCTTTTCTGCGTGCACTCTGTAATGTATTTTTGAATTCTTTTTTTTTTGGAGATTGGATGTGCTTTAACACGCGCGTCTTATTGCTATTACTATTTCTATTGTGCTTCGTCTTTGTTTTGTGTCCCTTTGTTGTCTGGCATTGTGTTTGCCTTTTTTAATAATTGGCAACGCTACTCTTTCTAATTTTTTTCTGTTGCTCTACACTGCTGCTGCTGCTGCTGTTGTTGTTTTCTTTTTTTGTTGGTTTGTTTGCATAATTTGCAGGGAGCATCTGCATCCTTCACTTTTCACTTTTCGCTTTTACTTTTCTTCTTTGCTGTCATTTAACTGACACGCTGACATGCCAATAGCACGTGGCAATCGTCGTCACAGTTTCACATCGATTGTCAAGGGGGGGTAAAGGGGGGGTTTTTGGATTTTTCACATCCTATTTGGCGTTTCATTTGACAAACAGCTGCTCGCCGCCGCCAGCTGAAAAGTATGCTTGGTTAAATTTGAACCTTTTGCGTGTTTTGCCGAAATATATGCAAATTAAACTCGTAGAACGGCGAATGGTCTTTCACATAACTGCTGCCCGCATTTAATTAATACCTGCCGCAGGACCGCAATTTAATGCCACACTTTTATTTATTCGTAAAATAGGCTTTACTGTTCTCGCTTTAATTTTGATATAATTTTTATTTTCTTGTTAATTATTTTTTTTTTTTTAAGCAATTACAATTTTTTCTCCACGACTGCTTTTACCCAGTCCTCATGCTCACATTTTTCATATTCACTTTAATTTTTTCATTTCATCTTTGCGCTGTGTTCACACAGGACCGCACAGGCTCCGACTATGGACTGGCCGAGTGCTTGGATGCCTCTGCCATTTAGCACTGAAATTCCTTACAGCATCCACTTCTGCTGTGCGCTCTTGTAGACTTTCGCAGGATGCTGGCTGACTCTCTTGTGCGCTTTCCAGCCGACAACACGGCGAATGTCTACACCAATAACACCGCCATTCAATGTTGCATGTGGAGCTGAAACTGTTAAACGGGGGAGCAATTCATTATTGTGAGGAGCGTTTTAAATGAGCAGCTGATTCCGGTTTAGTATCGTTATATAAATACCACTGTCGCAATTACATTTATCGATAGTATCGATAATATCGTTTCTTACCTCTGGGCACTCAGACGGGCAGTGAACGTGAGCCGACGGCAACCATCTTTGTGAAAAATACCTACGAGTCTGGAGAGGAGTTGGTGTAGGAATCAATTATTTCTGCGGCATATAAAAAGTTAAAAATATAAAAAAAAATAACGATGATTTCTGCTCGCTTGGCGTCGTCGGTCGCACGCAACTTGCCCAAGGCGGCCGCACAGGTATAATAAAAACTTACAGCACTTAAAAAGTCAAAAAAGAATAATTGATAACTAAAAAAATTCAACAAAAGCCAAACCCAATTGGCAGAAAATTGCAAGTCCAATAACTGTGCAGGATCAGAATAACTGAATGAGCTAAATACAGTTGGCCAACGCCATCTATACAAATTCTATTGTAAATGCAATTTTGGCAAAAGTTTTCGTTTTGTGTTACGCAATGCAAACCGCTGTTGGCATGCAGAAAGTTACATAATCATTACTGAAATGTATTTTATGCAAATATTCGGCTATTTTTTAATATTTTGAACAAAACTTTAGTGTGTTTAACATTTTTCATTAATGTTTTGCGAAGGTTACATAATTTGTCAACTGCGGCCAACTTTGAACTTTGAGGTTATGTGCGTGCAATAATGCAAGTGAAAAATGGCAAAGAATTCGAATTAGAAAAGCAACAAGAATTTAAATTTTTAACATTTACAATTAATGATTGCCAAGTGACATGTATATTTTTTGTATTGTCTTATGCACTATTATTAACGCGGTCGGCGGAATTATTGACTGTTCTGCTGTGCGCTAGAGCGAGATGGCAGCTGCTCATGTGGTTATTCAATTCTTGTGACACCCCCCTTCCCGCGCCGTTCCTTACATAATTGTTAATAGTTAGAGTTGAATCGTTCAGGTTGCCTGCAAGGCTGCGTATCCAGCTTCCACTCTTGCTGCCCGTAAGTTCCATGTTGCCAGCTCACAACGCAGTGCAGAGATCTCCAACATTCTGGAGGAGAGAATTCTGGGCGTTGCGCCCAAGGCCGATTTGGAGGAGACTGGCCGTGTGTTGAGCATCGGTGATGGTATCGCTCGTGTGTATGGCCTGAACAACATCCAGGCCGATGAGATGGTGGAATTTTCTTCCGGCCTGAAGGGCATGGCCCTCAATTTGGAGCCCGACAACGTTGGTGTTGTCGTGTTCGGTAACGATAAGCTGATCAAGCAGGGCGATATTGTCAAGCGTACCGGCGCCATTGTCGATGTCCCAGTCGGTGATGAGCTGCTTGGACGCGTTGTTGATGCCCTGGGCAATGCCATCGATGGCAAGGGTGCGCTGAAAACCAAGGATCGTTTCCGTGTCGGCATCAAGGCTCCCGGAATCATTCCCCGTGTCTCAGTGCGCGAGCCCATGCAGACGGGCATCAAGGCCGTCGATTCGCTGGTGCCCATCGGTCGTGGTCAGCGTGAGCTGATCATCGGCGACAGACAGACTGGGTAAGGAAATCTATTTGATATATTTTCAGATTATCTCTTAATCGGCTCGACGCCTTTACTTGTTTTAACTAACGTTTACCAATTGCAGCAAGACCGCTCTGGCCATTGATACCATCATCAACCAGAAGCGTTTCAACGACGCCCAGGATGAGTCGAAGAAGCTGTACTGCATCTACGTTGCCATTGGCCAGAAGCGTTCCACAGTCGCCCAGATCGTAAAACGTCTGACCGATTCAGGTGCCATGGACTACTCGGTTATTGTGTCGGCCACCGCTTCCGATGCCGCACCTCTGCAGTATTTGGCTCCCTATTCTGGCTGCGCCATGGGTGAATACTTCCGTGACAAGGGCAAGCACGCCCTGATCATCTATGATGATTTGTCCAAGCAGGCTGTGGCCTACCGTCAGATGTCTCTGCTGCTGCGTCGTCCCCCAGGTCGTGAGGCCTACCCCGGTGATGTGTTCTATCTGCATTCGCGTCTGTTGGAGCGTGCCGCCAAGATGTCCCCGGCTATGGGTGGTGGTTCGTTGACCGCTCTGCCCGTGATTGAGACTCAGGCTGGTGATGTGTCCGCCTACATTCCGACCAACGTCATCTCGATCACTGACGGCCAGATTTTCTTGGAGACCGAGCTCTTCTACAAGGGCATCCGGCCCGCTATTAACGTCGGTCTATCCGTCTCCCGTGTGGGTTCCGCTGCCCAGACCAAGGCCATGAAACAGGTCGCCGGTTCTATGAAGCTGGAGTTGGCCCAGTACCGTGAGGTTGCCGCCTTTGCTCAGTTCGGTTCCGATCTGGATGCTGCCACCCAGCAGCTGCTGAACCGTGGTGTGCGCCTAACTGAGCTCCTCAAGCAGGGCCAGTATGTGCCCATGGCTATTGAGGATCAGGTAAAACACTCACTTAATTTGTCGTGCGGAAGATTTTCTAACTTTTCACGTCTCATCTCGGTTTAGGTTGCTGTCATCTACTGCGGAGTGCGCGGTCATTTGGACAAGATGGATCCCGCCAAGATCACCAAGTTCGAGAAGGAGTTCTTGCAGCACATCAAGACCTCCGAGCAGAGTCTGCTCGACTCCATTGCCAAGGAGGGACAAATCTCGCCTGCAGTCGATGCCAAGCTGAAGGACATTGTCACCAAGTTTATGTCCACCTTCCAGGGTTAAAGAGCAGCAGCATTAGCAGCAGCAAAGTCGCGTACAGTTTTAACATCGATGTCCGGGCAGAGAACTTATCTTGCAAGCAAATAAATAATTTTATGTCTAAGCCATAATTCACGTTATTAAAACTAATCAAAAATGCTGCCAAACTGTGCGCGTAGATGATAAACAACAACAGCAACAACAACAACAACAAAGCGAATATCATCTAAATGAGAATGAAAACAAAAACAACTTACTCCATAAGAAAATACAGACAAAAAAATATTATAAAACCTTTGCGCATTCATGTTTTCCTTAGCTGCGCGATTTCCGTCGTGTCCTTTGCCCATACAACATCCTTGGAGAGAGACGAGAGAAAGAGAGAGAGAGCGGGACACACGAGAGGCACGCAACCTGGGAGCAAACTTCGAATTTCAGCATTAGCCGACGATCGTCAATAAAATGAAAAAGGCTCTCCTGTTGTTCTAGATATAATCAATAATTGAAATATTGTAATCGAGCATAATAGTCGAAATAACGTTTGTGGATAATTGTGAACCGATGAGAATAAAAACGATACTAAATTATACTCTTGAATTATCTGTTGCATTATGTCAATATTTCAGTTATATCAGCTCAAACTAAATCTAATTTCGATGCTTTTGTTGAATTTATTTAATATATAAACTGTGAAATGTAAAATAGAAAAGATTAGTTTCAGAAAGGCATTTCCATTATTCAGAAATAATTTAAATTTAAATATTCCCAATTTTTTTTTAGCAATACACAGCTGCATATTGAATTCATTTATACTCGACTATATTATTTAATTTAGTAGCATAATTGAGTTGCATTTTTAATCCAGTTAAATTAGACAATGATTTTATTTCTTAATTTGTCAGCATTATTCAGTTGTATATTGAATTCAGGTAAACACGCAATTTATAATTAATTTATACATGAGAAGGAGCAATGGATCTGCCAATATTAATATTCTTTTCTCCAGCTGTATTCGAAACATCTAAGCAAATTAAGGTTCTCAATATACGCATTCAGCTCAACTTTTCTTTAGTTAATTTCTAATTAAATTCCAGATAAACAGAATGTCCTCCCAAGTAATCTGCGCAAAGTTTCCTCTCTCAGCTGATCCGTCGTTCTTCTCACAGTCTTTCGTACTGACCTTGCAGACCCTCACCGGGTAGCAATTCTCTGATTGCTACCTGACTAACTGACATACTGACAGACTGACTGACTGGCCGTCGACTGTCAGGATAACAGCAGAAACTCAATAGCGCCAGTTCAATTCTCGGCTCGACTTCACGCTCTGCATATTTCGTTAACAGTCACACAGAAAAAGGCGCAAGGGAGCCGAAAAATGCCGCCAAGAGACCAGCACAAATCTGTACATGTGTGTGGGTTTGTGTGTGTGTGTGAGTGTGTGCTGCTGCTGGCAGGACACAAAGGCATTTTATAGACAGCGAAACTGGCTTCAGGCAGGAGCAAGAAAATTTTTCCAGTAGGCCTCGGCTTGTGTGTGTGTGTCGCTGTGTGTGCTCCCTGCTGGCTGCTTTCTTTTTATTGCATTTGTTTGCTCGTAAAAGTGTCGAAATTAATGAGAGCCATAAAACCGTCAAACTTAAATTTCGACCAGGCGCACAGCGGGCACAGCAAGCAGAGCGAAAAAGTCGCCAGTTCGACGGCAGTCGAGCTCGCAGCACTCACACATAGAGAAACGCACGCATACGTCACACACAGTCTGCCACACACAAACACACACAGCCACAGACACGTGCGCGTGCAGACAGCTACGACAACGTCGACGGCGACGTCGAGGCAAATGCTGTCGAGAAAGAAACAAGAACAGAAGCGTACACACACACACATATGCCTTTGCTTATGCAGCTAATGAAGTTTAAACATAAACGCATAAGGGAGGCAAAAACTGACCTGCGATCAAATACACGAGCAAAAGTAAAGGCAAAGCAAACCAAGACTCAATGCTCACTTTGTTCCTTTGTCTGATTTTTATCTGTTGGTAGATAAGGGGATATTTTTTCTGGTTGTTGCTTTTGCCTTATTTTTCTCACATTCCAGTTTTCAACTTTCTCACAGACTTAAGTATCAGCTGCGCGCTTTTTAAATATGCCGCGCAATAAAATAAAAAGGAATCAATTTTATTTGCAATATTTATTTGTATGCACAATTGTTTGTTGATAATGGTGATACATAAAGTATTATTACATAAAACAATTAAATTAGATGCAAATAAAATGTAGTAGGGCCAAATTAAATTGTTTTCTTTTTTTCGTTTTATATATAATTACGTAGAGCACAATTTATAAAACTTATTACAATAATAATAATAATATGCGTAAGCTATGGCAAATGTTTGCCTAAATTTTGTCCTTTTTTTTTTTATAAAATTGGGAAAAAGTAGAAGAAACTTACTTAAAGAGGCAACGCCGATATGTTCAGCCAGCAAATGCGCTCGTTGCTCATTGTTTAGCTCCTCGGTGCTCTCTGTGTCCACACAACCACATCTCATCATAATTTAATTAAATTACATACAGACATACATATATACATGGACATATATAGACGCAGTAAATAAAGTTTTTCCGCCTAAACCAAAAACAACAAACTCGAATAAAATCGTCGAGCAAGCGTTTAGGACGGTGATTATCACCCTAAGGAATAAATTGAGACGCGTACATAGGACATTAATATATGCATACATAATACAAGACGAATATTTTACACATTTAACCAAAGAAATTAAACGAGAAAAGAAACTACATAAATTTAAATAGAAAACAAATTGAACTAAACTTAAAATGCAGCCCAGAACTGAGAACTCCGTGCGCTAGAAGTCATGCGATGGATTATCATCATCTTCTGCTTCTTCTGCTTAGATGCGGATTTGGGCCATTTTACTTCTTGCCTATAATCGAGTCCATGAGCGGACCACGCAGTTCCGTGCTCAATGCGATCTTGTGGAATTTGTTCGACTGATACTTGTTGAAAATGGCTTTCAATTTTGCAGCGGGCGCATCGCGTGCCAATTTTGCAATCTGCCGCGTAATGGGACGCAAATGAGCAGCGGCGTATCTCGAGTAGTGCATGAGCGTCGGTGTCCAGTGCTTGTCATTGAAACCCGTTGGGGCACGAGCATTGCCATTGAGCAAGTGCAGCGACAGAAACAGCGAAGCAGCCGCAATCTTTAAAAATATAACAAATTACAATACATTTGAAATATATAATAAAAAGAACATTTACCTCGGAGGGCTTATAGCTGGCCAGATTGTAGTCGAGACTGGCCAGCTCCAAAAAGTACTTGGACATGGCATGATGATGATCATCAGCACTGGCTGCCTTCGAGTAGCGCCTTAGGAAATGGATGGGCAACGGGCGCGACAGATTGTTATCGATAGCCTTCAGTATGAGTAGCTCCATTTTCTGGATCTCGTGGGCCGTATAAGTGTCATCCGTAATGTAGACAAAGTCACACATAGCCGGCGGAAAGAGCTCCTCGTATTTGGTGGCTATGAAAAGCGCAGAGACGCCGACCAGCTGCAGATTCTTGCGTTTGGTGTCCTTCACCACCTGCAGATATCGATCGATAATGGCGACAGCCAAATGGAAGGTCTCCGCTGTCAAGTGAAACTGCAAATGCACCTCGTTGATCCAATCGATGAGGATGGCACGCATTTTATACGACACTTCCGCCTGATCTTCCAAGTGCTCCGGGTAGATGGGCTGTTGCTCCTCCACCTCGTACAGATAGTCGTAAATATCGTTCACGTATTCAGATACTAAAATCAGATTGTCCCGATCACCGGCGTCAATGTCCTCCACTTCAGTCAGACGACGACTCGACAGGGCTACTGTTGTTGGTTTAGCTGCAGCTGCTGTTGCCTGTGGCACGTTGTTGCGAAACTTTGGCAGCCTGGCCAAGTCAACAGCTTCCTTTCTTGGCTGAATGGATGCGTTAGCCTCCTTCTTGAGCTGGGCACGAGGCGGCAACACCTCCTTCTTGGATGCAACTGCAGCTGGAGCTGGAGCCACATTGGGCTTGGTCAAAGCGGCGCGCAGTTTGGTCAGAGATTTTCGCGACAAGTTGCTGTCCTCCCGGCGCAGCGTGTTGCCTACCTTTTCTCCATCGGCCGTGGACTTTTGTTTGGATGCTGCTGCTGCAACTGAACGTTGGATCGGATGGGATGTGGTGACAGGAGGATTGGTGGAGGAGGTGTGCTTTTGGCTCAGGGTTTGCAACTTACGCTTGCTGTTCGCAGCATCGGCAACCAGTTTTGCATTGGCCATTGTCGTTGTTGTTGTTGCTAGTCGGCCAGCAGCAGCTGTTGTGCCAATGGCGCCAGTTCGCATCGAATTGGAGCGCAGCAGCGGCATACCTGCTTTAGTTGCCCCATTCGCTACGCCCAACGGCTGCTTCTTCCAGTGTGTGTCCACACGAGCCTTGGTCGTCAGCTTTACATCTTTCAGTCTGCAAAACAGACATTTATATAAAAATCTTTTATTTTTAATACAACTTAAAGAAAGTTGCAATAATTTATATATATACATATATATATATTTTTTTAATTGAAGGATCAATTTATTTATAAAGCTTAGTTTGTAAACCGAAAAACTGAACATTCATTTATAAAAACCGCAGAAGGTAGCCTTTATTTAAAATTTTTGTTTTGTTTTATATAAACCAAACACAAAATTCACTTTTTTATTAACTTAAGAAGCAAATGCAGTTAAATCTTTTTATTAAACCAAAAAAAATACAAAGCTTTCATAAATAGAAAAAATATTTTAATTTCAATTTGTTTACCAAAGGCAATATTCGCTAAAAGGCTTATTTTTTTAAGCAACACTGATTTTACAAATCAATAAAAAAAATTTTTTTTTTTTATAATCGCTTGACATTAGTAAATAATTAATATATAAACAGTTACTCGTAATACATATACATAAGCCGTCTTTTTTCTTATCTAACTGTAAACTTACTCTTTGTGGGCCACATCTTTGTTGGATATTTCACGAGCTAATCCCCGATTCTGCAGGTCTCCGAGTGCGGCACGCTTTGTGGCTCCCTCATTTGAAGGTACTGTCAACTTTTTCACGTGGACCTGGTTAAATTTTTCCTGTGCATTCTGCAAATGATAATAAAATCAAGCGGGGGATCAATGCACTGAAACTGACGGCCATTTTTAATGCAAAGAGAAGTGTAATTAGCGGTAAATGCACCGCAAGATAGCCCAAAAAAAAAAAAAAAATTAAAAAGGAAAAGTAGAAAAGGAGCCAAGCGCATTTACCGCTGCTACTGCAATAGCATCCGCAGCAAGAAGAACGGCATTTTTTCATTTACCCTTCTTTCTCTTTCGCCACAATGGCGGCGGTGGCGTCGCTGTTGACGCGATCGCTTTGCTGCTGCTGAGTTTGATAAAAACTAATTTAAAGTGCTCTTGCAAATATTCTTACCTCGTCCATAATCACTTTAATGTTTGTTGCCGCCATTTTGATAGTTTCGCCTTATTTTGAACACCAATAAATATAATATACAACTTCGTTTTAGAATTGGGGGTTTTTTTTTTGAGCGCGTCGCTTGAACGCAAATATAAAATTATATTTTTGATAATTTACTTTTTTTTCTTTAGTTAGTTTACAGATTGCACGAATATAGTTTTAAAATATATTTCTCAACGATTGCTGCTTTAGTCAGAACTTTTGAGTCTTGCGAGCTCTACGCACGATGCGATCGCAAGCCGCTGCCGTTTAGATTTAAAAAGCACGCCTACTGCTGAAAATTATGTGACCAAATTGAACAAAGTAGAAAAAGATCAACCATAAACGATTGTTTGACCTGCAACCCTGCTATGACATAGCAGTGCTATAGCAATGAGCTTTTGAATGCAATGAAAGAGTGCTGTTACGAGTAAAAAGTTAAGCACTTCAATTTGAATTTTATTTTTTTGCCAATTATTTAAGTTAAAGTTTAGATTTTTTAAAATATAATTTTTGGTTTTTTTTTTCACCAATGTAAATGTGGCATGTGGATTACTATAAGCTGATACTTGATTGTCTCTCTCAGTGGTTGCATCACTTAAAAGTTGATCATATCAATTGGCTGGCATTTTGCATCTTGATGGAAAATGTAGTTTTTAACAATTTAGCGCTTGTTTTGCATTTCGCATTTGCATTGCTGATTTAAGATTTCCTTCACAATGCATTAAGTGTTTTTCTTCTTCTTAAACGGCAAACGGAAACGCAGCATAATTCTTACTTTGTTTTTTTTTTTCAAAATCGGCTGTGATGATCAGTGTCAAGTTTTCGTCACGCCATCACCCCACCGACCCCCCACACACACAAACACACACTTCCAGGCACTTGACCACAAGCACAAGAATAACTGCAAAAGAAGAAGAACTGCAATTGGCATCTGCACTTTTTGCTAATTTTTCGGCCACTTTAACGTTGCCATTACATTGTTCCTTTCCGGACGACGCTGGCTGCCTAATTAGCATATTCTGTGTATGCTTTGTGACTCCATCTTCGCATTTAAGGCCTCAACGTCGTTGGAGCTCACGAGAGGGAGAAAGAGAGAGCGCACAAGAGTCGATCGTGTGCCTCGCGACTTGAATAAAGCTATTCGTTGTCGTGATTTTTCGGCATTCGCTAATGTGCCGCTGCCGCGAAACGATCTCGTTCTCTCGCTTACTCGCTTTTCTGTTTGGCAGCTTGCGCGCGGACTATTTAAATTTCATTCTGTTTATCTGGTTCTTGAATCTGCTTAATTAGTGCCAGAGCAGTTGGAAAATCGACATAGCTGGCCTCCAAACAATAAATTTAACCAAATAGGTCTGCACGCAATGTGATTTATATATTGTTTTATATATTCCGGCTAAAGTGTAATAAAATTCATTTAAATTGTGTACTCCAAAATATGTTATGCTTGAGAGCGGCCGTTGATTTTTGTGTGTCTGTGCGTTTATATCTAACATAAATGCGAATAAATATTTAAACAAAAGCAAGCATTATTAACGCATATCAAAACAAAGCGATGGTTTTATTTGGCGAATATATAACTGGATCTTGTTATCGTTCTTATCAGTGCTATCTGTTGCCCTTTGAACTGATATTAAGTGTGGCAAATTTAAAAGATAATCAATGTGCTATTTTGTAATTTGTGCCACAAAGAACTTGCGCTCTCAAATTAGTGTTTTAAATGAAACCAAAAAAAAAAAAAAAAAGTGGCACACTAAAAAAAGTAAAGCTAAGCGCTGCAACTGAAAAAGCAAAAATAACAACATCAGCAGCAGCAACTGCAATTAATTAGTGCATAAACAGTTAATGTAGCTGCCACAGCAAAAGACGTCGACGTCTTCGTCGCATTCACTTTTCTCTCTGCCCGGCTGCTTCTGCTGCAATCAAAAAATACACAAAATTGAAGTGAAATACATTTAAACATGTCTTTATTATTTTTGTTTGTTTGCAGAAAATGTAAGACAAGTAAAAATTATGACGCAAATACGCAAGTCAAATTAGCTTGTGCAGCAGAATAATATTAATACTAATACCACGATATATTTTGCAATAAATGCATTTTGTTCGCATGGTAGTTGCAACACCAAAGCAGCACATAAGCAATCAACAAATGTAAATAGTAATATTACAAGACACAAACACAACTCTCTTAATTGTTGTCAACTTCAAAAGCGTCGTTATGTCTGCGATTGCAGCTAATCATCATCGTCTTAGTTATCGTTATCGTCATCGCTATTGCCATCGCTTGTGCCTAATTGTTTTGGCTGCATTGTGGCTGGACACATTAGTTGTTGCCACTGCTGCTGCTGACCTCGACGCCAGCGCAGTGCACATCGAGCTGCGACGCAGGAGGAGCGTCAGCTGGAATGGCATTGAGGTAATTGGAGATATTTGATTGCAATTTAACGATTTATTTATTAATGGCATTTGTCACATGGCCAAATGCAAAATGGGTACATCAATAATATTCTATTGTGTCATAACTCACAAGCAACATGAATCAGTTTTTTTTCCAATCATATCTTCATGCAAGCGCATGATTTATGATTCATAATTGAAAATCAGAGTTTTGTTTTTCTGTATCAAGCAATAAAGGTAAAGAGCAAAGTAAGCTAAATACGAAAACGCGTGATTCGATAAGAACAGTCAGCAGACACGAAGTGAGGGGGGCAGTAAACTAATTTTTACAACTGCATGTGAAACGTGAGGCGTTTAATGACCCCTTCCGTACTCCCCATATATAAATATAATATTGAAATTAAACGCCAGCATGGCCACATAATGAGCTTAACATCATTTGCTGTAAAACAAATAAAATCTTTTGTCGAACAAGTCGGCTGCTTGTCAAATTACATGATTTTATGGGGCGACTCGGCGTTCTCAGAAGACTTCCACAGACCAGCGATAGCAAATATTTTGAACCAAGCAGGCGTCGAACCGTCTCCAATGAGTCCCACAATCGTTTCAGCTAGCGAGGGTTGCATATACGAATAATATATAGATGCTAAATCTAATGATCAAACTATAATCAAAAGTGAGCTCAAGTTTGACTTTATAGCAAGCGATATTTGATCAAAATTTAGAAATAATATTAAAATGGTAAATAAATTTTGATATAAATTATTTGGCATTTGACTAATGTTGTTGTAAACTTAATTATATTATTATAATTCATATTATTATTATTCGTATTGCGTTCTATTAGAACTATTGTAGCCCTTCAGAGACCATGAGTCTTTCAAAACCGTTATTCACCGATTTCTATTTCCATTAATTCTATATATTTGTCTGGCTATATGCTATGATGTGCTTTGAGGATAGCTTCTCATTGTAGGCAGAACTATTTGGTAGTTACTTATTATAATTCTTTAACTTCATATTATCAAATACTTTTGGAGCCACCGTCGTGGGTTGCTTTAATGGTAAACTGTCGGAATGCATCGCACGATTTGTGAGGCGAAGAAAAATCAACGTCAGCAGCTGGGCCAAGAAGTGTGGCTCCACTTTTTGGCAGCTGCGAAATTTACAGCTGAGCGCTTCAGGGGCTTTTGTCAAGTTATTGACCCAACTCGCAATTTGTTGGGACTACTTACACCTACACACACACACATACATGCAATCTTCGCGTCGCAGCTGAGAACCTTTAGCTGCTTGCATGGGAAGATTGTCGGTTCCGCCATTGTTGTGCGAGATTTGTTTACATTGCTTACTTCTTGGACTGGCAATTGGGCTTACCTACGCTTTGCCGACCATTTGCTGTGACTTAATTTTAAGTCTGTGTCGCTGTTTTTCTTTGTTATGTCATTTTTTTTCCTTTTTTTCTTTTTTGCTATCCACGGGTCACGCAAAATTTCATCACATAATCGCGCAGAGAGTCGGGTTACCAATGAGTGCGAATGTTGTTGCAGGCATTTTCCACTTCCATTTCCACACTTGTTGGTTTTATGTTTTTGTTTGCCGTTTATTACTGCCAAGCTTTTCCGGCCCTCTATGTTGGCTGATGGACCCGGCCTTTCTGTGCCGTTGCCCTTGCAGTCAATTAGTGTCGTTTTATCGAACATTGTTTGAATGTACTCACATAAAGGTAATGAGTGAATTTGTGAATAAATGATTGAATGATTGACTGAATGTATGGCGTGCTGGGTGTCCAGGTCATGAATTTGAGTGCATTTCACAGTGAGTTTGGCAGAAGAAAATGACTCATTTGCTGATCAGTATTGCTATCGAATATTTATCGAGTTTTTACCGCATATTTATCAACAACAAAAACAAGAAGAAGTGTGCAGTGTTTGTAAAATAAAAGATAACTTGTAGTTTTTAATAGTAAGCTTGGCAGAATAAAATTTGCTGATCGAATAGCTATCGAGCAGTCATTGCATATCTAACGAGCAAATTAGTTGTTCGGGAAATGTGTATTATATATATTAATATGCCAATACTGTAACAGTGTTTAATATTCAGCTTGACATAAAAAAGTGAGACAGTTCTTAAGCGAATATCTATCGAGTAATTATCGTAAGCTATCGAGTATATCTGGCATTTAAATATATACCAAAATGGGTTTTAGATGGAACATTTTTTAAAAGTATTTGTCAATTAAAGAACTTTATGAATTACACTTGATCAATACTCATAAACTATTTATCGAACGGTTATCGATAACTTTTGGTTTTATATACCAAGATTGTTATCGAACAGTTATCAATTAATTACATAAAACCCGTTGAACAATTTTTTTTCCTTTAAATATTTAGAATGATAAGCATCCATCAACGCTCAACATTCTTCAATTGTGGAAATCAAAAAATTCAGTGCCACACCCATTTTCGGCAGCATTGTTTTGTTTACTATACCAAAACGCCCACAGCAATTTGTGAAACACCTTCGGTCGAGAGGGGGCGGGCGTAACCGCCCTTTTGAGCCAAGTGAAGCGGTCTTCATGCATCGCTGCCCATCGACGCGCTTTTCCAAAATGTAACAACAAATTAAATTAAATAATAGCACAAACGGGCACACGCACAGCCAGTCAATAGGAAGCTTCGAAGCTGTTGACCGATAAATGATTGCGATAACCGATATACGATATGCGTTAGATGCAGCTTGTGGTTATTTTATATGCCACTTCCCATTGGCCAGCATCATTTCTGTTGACTGTTTTACAGAAAACCTAAAACGAAAAACCAAAAAAAAAAGCTACAATTTAATGGGGACTTTCCTTAACTAATTTTCTATTGTTGCGTGTGGTGAAAGTGTTTTTATTTGGTATTTGGTTTCTTGGCGTCTCAAAACAACCCTTTTTGCTCTTTTACGCTTTGTTGAACTGCGCTCGTTATACGATTTTAACTTGAAGTTTGCATACCATTTAAACCAGCACATTTGTTTCCATTGCTCCCTTTCACTTGCAGCTGGACGAGAACGCGCTGCTGGAGCAGCTGGCTGGCCACGAGCGATCTTTAATCTTTGGCACGGTACCAGGTAAGTTCTTGGCGCGCAACGGATTGGAAAGATTAGTTCGGCTAACCCACATGTGTGTGTAGTACTTGTGGGTTTATATAGAGAAAGCTTCCCTCAGTTCTAGAGAGATCTTACAAAGTTTATCAAAGTTTTTATTCACAATTTTTACACTTTTTCATATTTGTCAGTGTTGAAAGTTAATAAATGTTTACAAACTATTAACTACATTGAATTTAGAGATTAAAGATTTGACAATTGTCAACTGTATAACTTCCCTTCCCTTAATTAATGATAATATTGATTTAAATTTTAAGTGAAAGAGTTTGGGCGCATTTCTAAGTATGTCAGGGTTGAATGATAATTAAGGTTTACAAACTATGTGTATATTAATTATATGAATGTACAAATAACGAGTAACGAGGAACCAATTAAATTCAAAGTAAATGCAGAGAAAAAGTAAGCCCATTAAATATTTTTTTTGTAACCATTTCCATTTCTAAGTATGTCAGAGTTAAATGATGAGAAAAGCGTACAAACTAAGTTTAGATGCCAAAGATTTAAGCATTAAATGTGAAGTTAGTTTAAGCTAACTAATTTTGCTTGTTGACCTTAAATGATCGATTGTTGTTGGTGGGACAAAGAACAATTTTCCGGTAAGGTAAAAGATAAAAGCCCAAGGAATAGGACTGTTCAAGTAATGCAGTATAATTCTAGTTTGGATCGCAAATCAATGCCAAATGCTGAGAGGCAATTGAGCCAATTGCTGCCTGAGCTGCAACATGTTATTACCAAGAACGCAAGATGATCAGAAGACGGCGGGGAGAGTGGGAGAAGGAGGTGGGCGTATAAATGTACGCAATTTGTAGCTGCTTGGCCCGAACATAATTATTATTATCGATTCATGGAATACACATTTGGCATTTGTTGTTATTGTTTTGACCTGTTCGCTTGTTTACCTCGCAGTGCCCGAATTCAAAATGGTGCAGCTGGAACGACGCAGTGCAGCGCAGCAGGTGCAACAGCAGCAGGTGCAACAGCAACAGCGGCAACGCCGCAGTGCGGCACAAGGCAAGTAGAAATGCATGCCACTGCACACACACAGCACACACACACATACAGAGAGAGAGAGAGAGTCTCGTGGTGCTCCAGTTACGTCTGCTGGCGGTCATTTTGCGAATAGTGTTAATTAATTCAAATGCATTTGGCAGCCGGCACTGTTGAGGCTGAACTGAAGCTGAAGCTGCATCAAGCGCCGCAACTGATCGACGATGCCTTTATCTTTATACGCCGCAACGCGAATAGCACGCAGGTTGTGGAGCATACGCCGCGACTGTTGCAGCGTCTAGAGCGCTGCATCTATCGGAGTCCCTTGGCGGCCCTCGACTTGTGTGATTCTCAAAGCGTGGTGAGTATTAAAACATTCTCTTCCAATACAATCAGTGAGTGAAAGTGGAGCAGGAAGTGGAGGATGAAAAGTTGAAAGAGTAGTTGCAGGTGGTAGAAATTGCTATTAAAAGAGAAGACGCAATGCAAACAACTCTCTCAATACAAGAATCTCTATACGGATCTCCACAAATATCTACTGTTGAAACATATTTATGAGAGAATGGATGTAGCATTTCTATGTGCCATTCCCAACACATTTGCGTACCATTTTAACTGTTTCTTGCATAATTTATTGTATGACTTGCAATATTATTTGGTATTTTATTATATTTATTATAAAACAACAGTTCTTTGTTACGTTGCCTCTTCGCGGTTTCAGGCAGGTAAAAATAAATTGAGATCATTGTTTTTCACACTTTTTCCATTTCCACTGTTTCTTCTTCCATTTCCACTGTTCCATGTGCCAATTTTGCTGTCTAATTTTGTATTACAACTAAGTATTTGCGTTCCGTCTTTACTTAATTTATTTTCTTGCATGCAATTTTATATATTAATCTATTATATTTTTCATTAAACAATAATTGTGTGTTCCTTTTCGTCTGGTTCTCGGTTAAAAATTATTTGATAATATTGCATTTTTCAATTATTCCATTCCCAATATTTCATCTTCCATTTCCATTGTAAATTTCACTGTCTAGTTGTAAGTTTGCGTTTCAATTTTACTGCTAAGCGAAGAACTTATTGTCTTGCGTGTAATATTATTTAGTAATTTATTATAATAAATCTACAGCAATAGTTTTATTTTTGCAATTTCACGATTTGAGGCTGTTATAAATAAATTGTTTTTTCCACTTGTTACATTTCCACTGTTTCATTTCCATTGCCACTATTCAATGTGCCATTTAAACTATGTGTTTAATTTTACTTGCTTAATTTATTGTATGGATGCAATATTATTTAGTTATTTATAATTACTTATTGTATAGGAAAAATCTAGTTGCATATAACAACTAAGTATTTATTCCAAAAGAATTACACCAACATATTAATTAATACACAATTTGTCGGCAACTTTAAAGCGCGGCGTTTTCCAGCAGAATGGAAGCAATTTTGTTATCCAACCGCTGCCGGCTCGCTTTGGGGCTACCTCCCATGTGCTCTACCAGGCGCGCTTAGATAAGAGCTTGAGCAGCAGTGGCAGTCAGACGACACCGTTAGACAGTCAGCTGCAGTTTGAGCCCGATGCAGCCGAATTCAACGAACCGCAACAGCAGCAGCAACAACAAGAGTCGCAACAACGCCAGCAGCTGCGTAGCAAATTGCAATCACAGCTGCGACTGCGCTACCAGCCGCGTCATCATCATCATAATCATCACCAACAGCAGCAGCGTCAAATTCATCATCACCATGACACTGGCATTGATAGCGTTGACTCTGCAACGCCGCGTCTTAGGCGGCACATTGCCAGCGGTGCAGGAGGAGGAGGCGGCGTATCACGTCGGTGGACGGTGCCACATGAGCTACACATTGAGACGGCTATATTTGTGGACAGTGATCTGTATCGGCACATGGAGAAGAACTATCCCAAGGACACAGAGAGTCAGTTGATACGCTTCGTCCTGGCCATGATCAATGGGGTGCAGCTGCTGTACCATCATCCCACGCTCGGCAGGCGCATCAACTTTGTGCTCAAGCGCCTGGAGATCTTTCGCAAGGATCCGCCAGAGTTGCGACGCTCCAGCGATATTGACAACTATTTGAGCAACTTCTGCCAGTGGCAGAAGAGCCTAAATCCCGCCTCGGATGCGGATAGTTTGCACTATGACCATGCTGTGATCTTGACAGGCTTGGATCTGTATGTGCTGGCCAAGAACGGGAAGGTGATTAGCCAAGTGGTGGGTCTGGCGCCAGTGGGCGGCATGTGCACGCCCACATCCTCTTGCACCATCAACGAGGGCAAGCACTTCGAGAGCGTCTTTGTGGTTGCCCACGAAATTGGACACAAGTCAGTTTTGAATGACTTACTAAATTTGTAACATAATAATTTAATTTGCTTTTGATTTAGTTTGGGAATGCGTCACGATACGAAGGACAACAGTTGCGATCCCAGCCTGCACATCATGTCGCCCACTTTGGGCAGTGGAAAGATCACCTGGTCGAAATGCTCTCGCACCTACTTGGATGAGTTTCTGGCGTCAGTAAACCAATCTGCTCTGCACCCAATGAACATATTTAACTTTATTCGTGTAAATTATTAAATTGCAGTCAGTCGCAGGCCGAGTGCCTCTTCGATCGGGGACAGTTCAAGGCGCATCTGGACCACTCTGCTGAGGGCATGTTGCCCGGCGAGCGATTCGATGCCAATCAGCAGTGCATGCTCAAATACGGCCGCAATGCGGTACGTGCGCATGGCCAGAGCAAGTCAGAGATCTGCCACGACCTGCATTGTCAGCAGGAGAGGCTCACATGGACCTCGCATCCGGCACTGGAGGGCACTGAGTGTGGCAACAGCATGGTAAATAGCAATTTTCACATGGTATAATTAAGTCTAATTTATTGGCTTTTACAGTGGTGCCGCGGTGGCTATTGCAAGCAGCGACCTACGCAGGAGACGGCGATAAGTTCGCTGAAGCAGCTGAGCGGCTTCTCGAAGCCCAGCTATGAGAAGAGCAGCGCCAGCATTGCGGATTCCGGAAAGATGGTGGGTCAACTGCTGCACGAGTACAAGACCAGTGGCAATGAGCTGGCCGCAGCTAGCAACTGGAACGACTGGGGCGATTGGGGCGAGTCCAGTGACTGTGACTCCGGCTGCCTCTACGGTCCCTCGAATCGTTTGCGTGAGGGCAGCACGGGGCTGCGCATCTACAGCCGCAGCTGTCGCAACTATCGGCAGCGATGCATGGGGCGGGATCGCAAGTTTGAGACGTGCATTGCCAAGCAGTGCTACAGCGTGCCACTGCAGACTATTGCGGACTTTGCCACACAGGTGTGCAAGCAGGCGCGCAAGTCCGACAGCGAGCTGACCGGCGAGGGGCAGCAGCTAAGCGCCTCCATTGGTGAGTCTCTGATTGGCACATTAAATATTTAACAATGTTGAACACTTCGCTCTATTTATTTTTTTAGAGGACTCGTGCAAGGTGTTTTGTCGCACTCGCAGCAATGGCACGAAATCCCGTCGTTGGACCTTTCCCGATGGCACCACCTGCCGTTCCAGGCATCACAGTGTCGATGACATTGCCTACTGCATTGCCGGGCGCTGTGAGCAGTTCTCCTGCGACAATGCCACCAGCAATTTCTTCAAAATGGACAGCACCTTCTGTGCGTACCGCTCGCCGCGGCCACAAGGCGACACCACGGAACTGGAGAGCAAACAGCAGCCCACCTATCATCACAGAAATCGCTATGAGAATGGTATGTGTGGAATTGGAAAGGTTTTGATATCTAGCTGAAGGGTTTCACTTGGTAGTATGACGATCTCTATTAATAATTAATTATATTGTATTATTTTATATATATTCAAATTATTATATATTAATTATAATGTATTATTCAATTTATATTTGTTCTCAAACATTAGTTAAATATTATCTTAAATTATCTGCTACATTAATATGGTTTTCAGAGGTTGCTGTTCGCTCTTTCCATGGCCAAGAGAATCGCATAGTTTCGCAGGAGCAGTCGTACAAACGCAAGAATCCATCCAATGAATACAAATATAACAACAGCAACAACAACAACAACAACAACAACCACAACAATTATAACAATGTGGTGCAGGAGTCGTTTGCCAAGTCGCCGCTGCCACCCGCCTCTGCCTCGCTGGTGGTGGAGTCATTGTCGGAGTGGGAGGTCAAGTCGGGCTGCCACTCCAATTGCATGACAGAGTCAAAAGGCGTGCAGGTGGTCCGTTCACGGCACACGGGCGAACCCAATATCCAGCTGTGCACGCACAAGGTGACGCCCTGCGATCGACTGCTGACGCCGGCAGAGTATGCGGAGCAGACGTGTGCCCGCTACAAGCTGAAGGTGCGCGGCCTCTCCGGCCATGGGGCACAGATCTCGGCGAGCATTGGTGAGCCCGATCGTAGCTGTCGCGTTGGCTGCCAGGATGAGTTGATCAAGTATCGCTATTATCTGGTGAACGGCAACAACGGACACTTTCCCATTGGCACACGCTGCTCGCAGCTGGGCCGGCGTTATTGTGTCCAGGGAAAATGCCTGGAGTTCGGTGGGGATAATCTGCCACTGCAGCAGTCGCACATCAGCCTGGCCCTGTTCCGCAGCAAGCGTGACGCGGTGCAGCGCCGGAAGCGCAGTTTCCTCTACTACGATCCGGTGAACATTACCGAAACCATTACCCAGGACTTCCTCAACAATATTGTGCGCAGCATTATTGACTTTGAGCGGCAGCATTTGGGTGCGTCATCTGCAATCTCCTTAAATATTGCTAACAAAATTTAAATATATTTTATTTCAAGCTCTATATTTATCTTACTATATTTTATATTTATTTAAAAATTAATCGAATTCTCTTTTGCAGATGTCGCCGCCGACAACATCGAATTTTCCAATCCTATACACGTCTCTTCGGATGAACTGAGCAACAACTGAATATATCTTAGTTTTTTATTCTCACCATATATATTTTTGTATATGTATATTTTTTTATGTAGTTCATATAGTTTTTGTGGCTGCCGTTCTGCTCAGACCGCCCCTATCTTCCCCACGCTCTTGGCTATCTCAATTACCCCCCACCCCCCCCCCCCCCCCCCAACACATAGTTATTTAAGTCTAGTTTTAAATCTAAAGCTGCAAATTGTACGAATATTAGCCGAAATATACGTGTGAATGTGACTGAGAGCAGCTGGCCGATAAACTTAATATAATCAGCTCTGCAAGATATAATTTCTATTTTATTTGAAGAGTTACTTGTTCTATAACCAATCGTCGAGTCAAACCTATTTTTTCCTTTATATATTTGTGACAAGCTTGACAGGCATTTCAACCATTTCAAGCGCATGACATATTCCTATAAACTCAAATGGTAACATAAAAAAATTAAAATAATATTCAAATTTCAGCTGCTTTAACCTTTAACAATGCACACAAATTATTCAGGTGACCCCAAAAACTAATGCCACTTCTGCTTGATGGGGCCTTAAAATAAAAATAATTTCTCAAATTGTGTGGCATACTTTTAGGCTGTCGGCTGAGCACTGCATGGAGCGCACTAAAGTATGCACGCATTACATTGACAACTAAGACAAGACACACACACACACACTTGCACACTCACACACACATTCAAGTTACTGCCACGCCCACATAAGAAGGACGCCCAGGTACTCGTCGTGCTCATCAGTTGTGTTACCATTTTTGGCGTTTGCATGCAAACACTAACGGCCATTACCAATGTTCGATACCAAAAGGATAACAACAACAATTACACAAACACAAACACACTCACACACACACACACATATAGGTTGGCTGTGTGTGCGTGCGCTAGAAATTAGATAAAAACACCTACAAAATGCTGAATATGCCGCAGTCGGCAAGTTAAGCGCGCACCGTTCAAACCAAAACCAAACAAAAGTAAAAGAAAAACCCATCGGGAAAATTGAGGGAAAACTTGCAAGTATTTGGCTGCTTTCAGTGGCCAGTGTGTCGAGTGATTAGTGTTTTAGCCTATGAACTTTGCAATTGTAAACTTGACCAGCTGTTGGTTTGTTCACGTGGCAAGTTCAATGCACCTGCTGCAATCACCTGCTCCTCATAAATGATGCAAGAAAAATGTTTAAATCTGCCGGCAAATGTTAAATACGAATGTGCACAACAAAAGGCATCGATTTAGCATTTAATTAGTCTTTCATTTGCTGCTCAAATGGCATTGACATTTTAATGTGTCCACCTCTTGACACTTCTACTTAAGTCCTCGGGGACTCATGAAATTAGGTCACAGGCCAAGAAAATTGACTCGCTTTGAGGTATTTCCGTAATTGCGTCACGAAGATAATGTCAGAAAGTGTGTCAATTATTCCTTACTTATTTTTTTTTTCAATAAAATTGGGCCCATATATTTATTCTGTTTGGGTAGTCAGCACGCAATGTCCAGTTGGCCTGATTCCAATTAGTCATTATTAATTCCCCGCTCGATTGCTCAATTTGCAATTCACAAATAAATTTTTAACTTCAGTTTTGTTTGTATTCGTACAGCAGTTGTTGTATTCACATCGCATTTTGGCACGTGCTACAATTGCCATGTACAGCAGGACCTTGAGGTCCTTTCATAAATTGCTGTTGCTGGTTCTGTGCTCCTTTAATATTGTTCGAAATCGAAATATCGATTTGCGTTAATTGGTTTGTTTGCCTGTTGGCCGACACTCAGCGAGCAATTCAATTCATTTCATTTCATTAAGTAACGCTGCCCCTAAAATTATGCAATGGATTTTTCATGTGCAGTCGTCGCCCCAAAGTGTGTGCTGTAGTTTTTTGTACATGCAATGCACCTGTGATGGACTTTAGTTTAATAGCCACTGACATATTTCAAGTGCTCTGTGCTTGGGCGCCCAAATGTGGCATACGTGAAGTGCAAATAAATTGTGAACAAGTAAGTCAATATTTGAAGTGCGGCTGTGCAAGAAAGTTGTTATTAAATGCACTTATAAAAATATATATAAATAATATGGTTACAGTTTGAATTTAAGAATATTTTTTTCGAAATTAAAATCTGAAAATCCTTACTGATAAAAGTACAAACTCAAAACAACTCGTTGGGTTTGCACTGTTTAAAAAAATAAAGGGTAATCATGTTTACATAAAATATTTGCATGTGCAGGTCACTCAATTTTTAATGTGGAAACACGCGAGCCACTCGCTGCAATTGGTTTAGTGAACCACAACAACCGTTAACTAAACCGCAGACCAGAAAACGCGTTAAAATCGACACTGTCTGTTAGACGTAGTCCAACTGGCAAGAGCGACGGACGCAACAGTGCAAGAATAAAAAACGTTGTGAATACAAGTGATAAATACAGTAAAAAATTTAGAAACATGTGCAGATTAAATCGCGACTGGAGCAACTCAAAAAGTCGCGGACTTTGAAAGGATACCTTAGAAGCGCAACATAAGAGACACTGATTGGAGGCATGCCACCAAAGCGAAGGCGCAGATTTCATGGACTCTATTACCATTCATCGCCGCCAAAGGGTGAGTGTACAAATTGATGAATACATTCACTGAGAGTAATTCATATTCATTAGTTGCGCCTAATTAAGTCAATTACCATTAATGTGTGGCACACCAATTAAATAAGAATCCACAGGGGAACATGTTGGTAGGAAGGGAGTGAAGAGCCTGCGTGACAAAGCGCAGACTTGGCTAAAATTTGCATATTGCGTGTGCCCCAAATGGGAACATTCGCTCAACAAGTAACCTCCTCCCCCTTTAACCCACCGAGAAGCAATTGGCGACGACATTAAGTGGCAGCCGCTAATACGCCATTTCCGAGGCAATAGTTGCCTTTTATTACCTACAACTTTGTTGCCACACTACAACTTAATTTACATATATAAACATACCTGTACAGCTAGACCAGAATTAAAGGTCCCTTTTGTATACACTCAAATCAACCTGAGTCTAGGCAATAAAAATTGGTTGTAGCCAAATATTTACATACGAATGTGCTAATGAATGTGTTGTTTACCAAAGCGCAAACATACCCTGTAAATTTTATATTGGCATAAATTGCATATTTGTAGAGCGACGATTGAACGATAATTAGAAAAAATATTGTATTTCAGATATATCTCTGTGATAAATATTTGTTTATCACAGATTAGGTGCAAAAAAAAAAACAAAATATGGAGAACAATTATTAACATTATTTTATCTTCTATGTGGATAACTTGTCAATGCCGCTGAATTTATTTTATATATATAAAAAATTAATAAATCTATATATATAAATATCTAAATCTATGTATAAATAAAAATGTATTAAAAATGTATATATAAATAAAGCAGTTGAAATACCATGTCCATTTTCCAGGTGAGAGTATTATTAAAGCTGTCGATTAAAGATAAGAAAACGGTACAAAACATAAAGCTTTATCGATTTATAAATACTGTACACGTCGATTACATACACATAACTTTCTTATTTACTCGGAACACATAAAAATCTAAAGGAACAGCGCGTACAGAATGGAATTACTGGCCACCTTAGCCAAGGCAATGGAATATGGCACAACAAAAGTGGAAAAGAAAAATAAGAGAATGAGGAATTAAAATAAAAAAATGAGAAATAACACATTCAGCTGTCCTAAATTCAACACCTTGCTTTGGTCAGTAGCGTTAGTTGGCCAACGTGGCTCGAACTTGCCACACGCAACAAGCCGAACGAAAAACTGCTCCAAGGGTCTACTTTTAGCCAGCGCACACTAAGTAGGCTATTTGCTTACAAGCGTTTGTATAATTAATCAGCCATTTACAGTAACAAATCCACTACTATATCGATATAAAATAGAAATATACAAATACATATAAATATATAAACATTGTGTAAAAAATGTCTGATACAATTGCAGTTATGCCAATGAACGGAGGGGCAGCCGGCCAGAATGGACGTAAGCGCCGTGACAATGATGGTGCGTATGAGTAATGCCTTAAGAATTATTCCTTGTAATTAAACATTAGATTAAACACGTTTAAAGGGCAGCTGTCGCTTTCCTAAACGCAGCTCAATATTTCAATAGCGCTTGCATTTCAAAATGCAGCGCAGCCTGGCAGCCTGGCGACCTTCAAGGCGTTTTCCAAGTTTGCCAAAAAGGAAAATAGAAAAAAAGACTTGTGAAAACTCCATTGTTAAAAGTCATAAAAGTTGTTGAGACTTTAAGCTAAGCATTTGCTCGCGAATTTTAGCTTTTTAATTTCGCTTTTACTTGCAAATTGCATGCAAACACGAATAGCCAAAAAAGAAATCGAAACCCAAAAAGGCGTGTCGTGCGGTAGGGGTGTTTGATGGGGGTGCATACTTTCAAATTGACTTAAATTAATTTTTTGTGTACTTTCTATTGGATTTGGTTGGTTGGCAACGTGGCGCCTAATAGATTTCTCCGTGAAGCTATCCACGATACGCATCTGGATGCACGAAAAGGACATTGGCAAGCTAACGCGCATATTGTGGGCGGGCCAGGGGCAACGACTCTGCCAGCAAGCCAGCAACAATGGGCGTGTCAAGCGCTTTCTGGCCGCAGTGCCGCATGTGATGGTAAGCCTGCAAGCCTGCTAGAGTTAACAACTGCTTCAACTGATTGATCCTTGTTGATTGCCAGAATGCCACCAAGGAACTGCATCAGGCGGTAATCGATAACAGTTTGGAGACGTTGCAAATGCAGTTGGAGCCTCCGGTGCCACCATCGCTGGTCACCGCCAAGGACAGCAACGGTCTAAATATTATACACAAGGCCGCCGGCTTGGGTCACACCAAGATACTCGAGTATCTCATTGGCCTGTGGCCGGAGGGCGCCAACGAGATCGATATAACGGGCAAGACGCCGCTGCATTGGGCCGCCAGCGCCAAGAACAATATGCGGTGCTACACGCTGCTCACCCAGGCCGGCTGCGATGAGGAGGCACAGGATTATGTAAGTTTTTGTGTGTTTTGAAACCAATTAAAATTGCTTTCATGTCTAATACGCCGCCATCAGAAAATGAAGACACCCTCCTACTATCGCCACAAGCCGCACGAAATCGAGCGGGCCTATTTGGTCTATGTGCCGGAAGCGCCTCGCATTTCCCCGGACAGCGTCACAGACTGGGAGGCCCTCAGCGATGATAGCGACAGCAATGCCGGCGGCGATGCCAGCAGCAACAGCAGCAGGCCAAGCAAGGTAAGGAATCATTTATAGCTTGGCTAATTGAAAAGTCTTTCATTTGTTTTTTTTTGTTTTGTGAGGCAGAAATTGGATATAAAACCAGTAGCTGCTGTAAATGGTCGTAAATCGTTTGACGACAGCGTTGAGAACACCTCAGAATTGGACACGAATGATGGGTAAGTATTTGCTGGCCAATTGACATTGACTTGGCCTTTAGCATGGTCAGCTTTTCGCTGCTGTGGGAGGTGCGGGGCGGGGCGGCTCGGGGCTTGCGTTTTGTTAGCCGTTTTTTTTGTGGCATGGCTTTGAGAGTTCTTTGCATTTTGAAAACGAAACACAAACAAAAACAAACACGCAGTACCAGCGTCAATGAGGATGATGATTTGTCCAAGCCAGATCCGGATGTGGAAGCGGAACCAGAGGTAGAAGTGCCCCAGCCACGTCGCCCAGAAACGCCGGCGGCATTTGCAACTGCCGTTGTTAGCGACACAGCCGGCGACACAGAAAGCGAAGCTGAGGTAAGTCCTTAAAGCTAACCCAGGCTGACAAACTGAGATCCTTTTAATTTTTTTTTTTTTTGCTGTTAGTAGCTTTGCACTTTGCGCTTTTGCTGTATAGTTAAAAATGGATCGATTACCTGAATGATACACGCAGAAGTTTGTTTCTTTTCTACTAAGTACGCCAATATCGGTCCTGATGCGGTTTTACACACACACACTTTAATACACCCAATAGTTTCCAGCAAGCACTCGCAGGGAATCGGAAGAAAATATCGCTTCTTCCAGGCGATATTTATTTCTATATTCCAATCTTCACACACACACACACACATTTAACGCTTTGTCAGCTCGACTAATGATGAATTTAGTTACCATTAAATGTATAAGAAAATTCGAAGATCTCAAGGAAAAAGCAATCAGTCGACAATTGTTTACTTTTGCAGAATATTGAAAGAGCTGTAAGCGATGATGGTGATGAAGATGCGGATAAGGTTGAGCCAGAAGCAGCAGAGCAACCAGAGGAGAATGAAGAGCAAGCGGAGATGGAGGCGGATGCGGATGCGGATGTGAATGCGAAAGCCAATGATGATAAGCAGCTGGCGGATAATGGCGAGTTAGATGCTGAGAGTGATAATGAGCAAAATACAACTGAAAAGACTGAGTCAATTGAAAATAGGAAAGAAAACGCAGAGCTAAATGAGATATCAAACGAAGCAAATGCTGAAACTGAAGAGAAAGAAGAAGATCAATTGGAGCTAGCAGAAGCTACAGAAGAAGAGGCAGCTGAAGGCAAGGGCGAAGAGGAGAATACGACTGGTACTGCTGCTGCTGCTAATGAGGAGGAGGATGTGGAAGAGGACGACGATGAGGTACAGATTGGCTTTATTTAAATGCCAACTCATGTGCAGACGGCAATTATTTAGTAGATTGTTTGATTGATCGATTGATTGATTGATGTATTTGTGCTCGTTTGCCCGACCGTTTAGAAAAAAGTGAACTGTACAAATCTAAAAAAAATAATCAGCTGTTGGCACTTAATTTTTCAACTATTCCTTCAATACTGTACAACAACGTAGCCGCCACAACAAATCCGCAACAATAACAATAACAACTCACAGCTATAAATATTAATAACCGTTTCAAATGCTTAAGGCAACCAACTAAACTGATTTCGTGTATCTGTACAGACTTATCATTGTATATTTTATACTACTTACTATAAACATATATATATATATATATATATATATATATATATTACTACTTTTATCTATCTAATTCAATCAATATCAAATTAAAAGAAATCGAAATACTGTAATAACCGCAACTCGTGTGTTTTGTTTATGTATCGCACTCGTATTTTCCTAATACTTTCTGTTTATTTGTTTATGTCTTTCGCTCTTTCTCTCCCACACTTTTTCTGTATCTGTGTGTGTGTGTGTGTTTCTATATAGAATAGTTTCTGTAGAGTCGAGCAATGCCAGTGACTGAAATTGTTTTTTGCGCATATCGATTGACCAAAATCAGCAGCTTTTCTGCTGCAGATACAATTCGTATTCGTATAAAAAGCAGACTTACATATATAAATAAATGAATGCACATTCGATACTCGTATGTGTCCTGACATTTCGCTTTCATTTGGCCTGCCTGCCCGCCTGACGTTTACCCGACTTGCCACGGCTGTCAGGCAGCCATCCAAATGGCAACTGAGCATGCAAACGTCAGGAACAGTTGTAAACGTTAGATATTGTATGATGCATGGTGAACAATATACTATATATACATGTATATATATATTTTACAAATATTTGCTGCAATTTACTGCGGCTAAATATTCACTTTTATTGCGTTTTACATTGAGCATTTAGTGGGCGTTGGACCACAAAGTTCTCTGATCATATCTAAAACTCCCCCAGCTAATCATTCACGCGGCGTATGCGCAATATTACGTATACGCTGTCATATAGATAAAAAGTTCAGAAACACACAGAGCGAATTATTTAAAATAGTCATAAAATATTAAATGAATTTAAAATTAGTAAAAAGCGACACTCGATTTGGCATGCAATTAGAACTGGCAATTGCACCGACTAGTAAGCCACTCACTTTGTCGTAGTATTTAGTTCTGTGTTTCCGTACATTTGTTTGCACCTTTGGCTGGCTAAGCTGGGCATTCAAATAAATGCGCAATTCTTCGCAGGATTTGTTAGCGATTACACCTGAGCAGCGACATGAACAGCTGGAAACGGAACAGGATCTGGTGCCGGACAATGACGGCGGCGATTCGCTTACCTCCTCGCTGGCTATCGAAGGCTTTGTACAGGGTGCCGCCGAGGATTTTACAGTTCAGTCTCAAACTGCAGCTAATCAAGTTGATGAAGTATAAAGGCGACAAACCCTTTTTCTATCTCCATCTATATATATCTCTATTTTTCTCAATCTATCTTGCTCATATCGCTTGTCTCTGTTGCACAGATCAGTTGCTTGCCTTCATCTCTCTTTTCTTCTCTTTCTCTCATTTACCGATTTCATATTAACTTACCAGTTCGGCACCTCCTTTAACTCCATATGCACTAAGTTGTCGTTGTCGCCGCTAGTGGTCTTTGGCCAAATGTTTATCTCATGCCCTTTTTGCAGGATGCGGCCCTGCAGCATATCATCGAGTCGGGTGACATGGAGCAGCTGGCCGAGATTGTTTTAAACGGCGAGGGAGGACGACTGCTGGGCCTTAGATCCACGGAGGCAGAGATTCAAGCCTTTCTCAATAATGTTCCCAGCTATATGGTCAGTACCAGCTCTATCTCTCTCTTACTCTATATCTCTCTCTCTATCATTCTGTTACCACTAATTGCTGCACTTTCTGTGCCCTGCAGGAGAAAATCCATCGCGTGCATGATGCGGCACGGGACGGCAATTTGTTGGCGCTGCAGCAGGCTTTGGATCGCCGGAAGTTTGCCATTGCTAAGGACGACATATCGCCAAATGGCGCCACGCCGCTACATGTTGCCGTTCTCTTTGGCCACAGCGGTAAGTTGGGGGGGTGGTCTAAACATGGACTCTGGCACAGTTTTGTACTCGCTGCGTTTTGCTGTTTCGCTTCTTTGTACTCGCCCCGCAGATATTGTACGCTATTTGGCTTCACGCTTTCCGGAGACCATGGCAATTACGGATAATGACGGACGCACGGCACTGCACTATGCGGGCACAATTAAGGACAACGGCCACTTCTACAATGTCCTGACGCAGCTAGGCGGCGACACAAAGGCCCTGGACAAGGTAAATAATTGCCTAATATCGAACGCCAAGTACAAATACGCCAAACACAAATACCTTTTGTTGAGTTTACTAAGGCTTTGAAACCTTTTAAAAAGTTTCAAGGAAAAGTCTTTTATAATTGTTGATTCAACTAATAACTAAGATTTTCAAGTCTGAACAGTTTATGTATTTTATTCAGTTGAACTCATATAAATTGAAATTGCATTTCGAAGCCAACAATATTAAACATGCATGTGTTTACTATTGTAATTGAAACCAAATTAATAAAATTAGTTGTTTTCAAATTTAATTCCATTCTATAATTATAGTGTCTTAAATTAACTATTTTCAACAGAAACTCTTTCAACAATGTTCTAAATTTGTTTTAAAAAAGAGTGAACTTCCTATTAAATGGTAAAAATTTAGTTCTTAACTCATCACGCTTGAAAATAAATTACAGGTTATTTTTAATATTTTTGTAATTAAATGAATTGTTTAATTAAATTAGTTAGTAAGTAAACCAAGCAAGCCGGAGCTGAGTTAATAGTCATTGAGCTGGGAATATCAGCAACTGCTTCTGAATGTAAATATTGTAAGAAGTGGACTTTTGTGGGTCAAGGTGGTCAGCATTGACTTTGATAATTGTCAATTACAACTTGTAGACAAGATTAAATCAATACTTTATAAATATATGATAAGGAAAATGTTTATTTAAAATTCACACGCAGCTAGGCCATACGCCCGAGTTCTATTTGGATATAGACACGTCGAAAGATGTGCTGACATACACCCAACTGCTGGCCATATTCGGGGCCGAGGACCTGGAGAACAAGTTGCTCAGCGATCAAGGTTGGTTCTCATTTGTCCAGACTTAAATCCATTTTGTTTTGCTTTTCTTTGCTGTTTGCCTTTAGCGTCGTTTGTTGTTATTACACGCATTTACGCTGCACAACATCAACACAACCAAACACACTCACACACACACATGCATAGCCAGTCAAGCACTCATAGGACTACCCGCAATGAAAATAATTAAATACTTTTTTGTTTGCTAACCCAAACATCCGGACATGATTGGTTGGCTACTTTGACTCTGCCCCACCGTACATCGATTTTCAGTTGCAATGCTACACACACGCATACACACACACACACACACACAGCACGCGTCCTTCGCTGGTCGTTTGCTCAACTTTTCATACCTTTAAATCGTAGTTAGTCATTATTTGGTGGTTAATACGCGCAGTTGGTATCGCGGTCTTAGTGGCGGACAGTTCAAACAGTAGTCGTAATAAAATGGCGGCAAATCAGGAATTCTTCACCGAGATTATAAATAATATTGATGATATATTCGGTATGTAATTAGTAAAAATAACAATTCAAGTGTTTAGAAATTGCTAATATAAATATTTCTAAAGTTTGATGAGCTTAAATTATATACTGTTTATTGCATGCTGTGCGTTTCTTAACCCTCCTTACAGAACTATAGACACTATTAATATACCATAAATAATAATATTGGTATAAAATTATTGCGAAAGATAGATGTTGTAGTCTTCGCCTTTTGTAACCCTTCATGTATAACTTTAGACATTATTAATATACCAGATATTATCACAATAGTATACAATTTTAAATTTCAATATTACCAAATATGATGGGTATTAAAATATACAAATTCTTTAAAGTCTTGCAATTGTTTTGAACAAATGAAATTGTCATATATATTTCTCAAGAATGTACATTTTCTTATTTCTAAAGATTGTAAATTAATATGAGATAGTGCTTAGATTTGATACAAGGAGTATATAACTTAGGTTTGAACTTTCAACAATACTAAAAATGGGCCAGTTCTGGAATATTGAATATATGTCAAAAAGAAAAAAAAAAGAAAAGAAAAAATAATTAAAAATTAAATATATTAATTTTGGTTTGAATGTTTTGGCGGGCATAATTATAATATCATTTGTATTTATTATTTAATACATTACATATTCATGTTCATACAATATCAATTTGGATTACTTTTGCACCTGGCTAAGCACACGCGCTTATTCTCAGCAAGCCATAATCACGACGAGTTTTTGTTGCCACTCTGTGTTCGTGTGTCCACGTGGTGTGTGTGTTTTCGTGTGTGTGTGTTGGTGTACAAACTAGCCCGTTGTGCCGTACTGATAATCATCAACAATCATTACACCCAACGCTGCCCCAACAATAATTACCACTCCGACGAGCAGTTCCCGATGATCTGCACAGCGCACGCCGCGAGTTGCAGGATGGCGAAATTTCAAGGACTTTGGAGCGTTGTTTCAGCATCATTGCGGAATCGGGCAAACTGCTGAGTGGCACCACAGCCTCGGCCTTTGCGCATCGAAAGCCGCTAAGTGCCTCAGCACTGCAGTTGTCAGTGACCACCCATCTGAGCCGCTTCCTTAAGCGTGCCGTCTACGAGAAGATCAAACGACGACAGACGCGCCTCGATCATAACCTCTTCGATGTGCTCTGGCCGGCAATGCGGAAGACATCGAAACTGCGCCATCTGGAGGAGGATATCAATTGTGGGATTATTGCGCCCGACATAGATGTCTTTGTGGTGTTCCAGGAGTTTCTGGTGCCGTTCCTTAAGGACATGCACTGCCTGAGCATAGATGCGGAGTTCAAGCCACAGCCGCGACTCGCCTACTTTCCCATGGAGAACGGCGAGCGCATGAATACAGCAGCCTTCGTCTTTGACGATGAATCGTTGCTCGTCACACGCTGCATTGTGGAAGCGTCACGCAATCTGGATCAGCTGGAGCTGCCGCTTAACCTGACTATCGCGCAGATCGAGCAGGCCGAGCGCGTCATGATGGGCAAAATCTTTACGGCCAGTTTCGCGGAGGCCATTGGCGAAACGGAATCCGGCAGTTATTACACGCTGACCGAGCTGTTGGAACCCAACTCTGAGGTGGCCCTTATGCTTAACAATCTTGGCCTGATGATACCGTTGTTAGACACCAAAGATTTGGTGCAGGCCGCTGAATCGATGGCTTTCAATGGCGCTCTTTGGCCTTATGGGCGTGGCGTCTATGTGAATTCAGCGAATAACACGGCTCTGTGGTTGAATTGTCAGGAGCATTTGCGCATCATCTCGTCCACGGCTAGCAAAAATCCCACGGATATGGGTGCTGCCTATACACGTGTCGGTCGTGCCGTGTCGTATCTGGAGACACAGCTGCACTTCAAGGAGAGCTATCTGCTTGGGTATCTGCAATCGCGGCCAGCTTACCTGGGCACAGGACTCAAAATGACGACCATTGTCAAGTTGCCCAATCTAATGAAGGAGATGGACAATCTGCGGCACCTGTGCGCGGTGCGTGGCCTTAGCATGGTCACGAATCGTCTGTCCAAGCTGACAGTTCGTCTGACTAATATGCAAAGCTTGGGCGTTGTGGAATATGCTATGTTCCAGGACTTTTGCACGGCTGTTACGAATATTCTATCGCTGGAGAAGGACATGTCGCTGACAAACTCCAAGCATATAGCCACAATGCTAGTTAAGATCTTCAGGCGCAAGAAGAACAGCATTATCGATCACAACTGATCAATAAATTATAAAGAAATCAGCCGCAAGATCCTTACACAACTCACACATTTCTAATGCAATTGCATTGTAAATACAACAAGAATAAAACACCAAAACAGTTATTATGTAAAATATATATGTATATATATATATATATTTATATGCATATATTTAGCTATTCGATCGAATGATATACTAATTAGCATTTATAAAGCTTCAACACATGAGCCAAAAGTCAAATGACACCAAATATAAATTCCACATTTTCAGCTTCGGCCGAAACGTCGCACGCGATATTTTAATGAGATTCACGTACGTACCTAATACTATCTCCTACCAGACTCCCTTCCACTCCCACCCCACCCCTCGACCAAACCCTGGCCCATAAGCAATGTGTCTTGTACTCATTTTTGACTTGATTTGCAATATATTATTTCAGTTTGATTACAACTCATTTGGTGTCAAACTTAACTCTCGCTTTGTGTATATAATCTAAATTCATTTTATAAATAATGTCTTTAAACTTGTCAATAATTAAGTCTCTTTGCATTGACAGGTCAATCGCAACCTGTTAGCTTACAGGCCAATCCCATCTTTAAAACGGAACAGGGCAAATATCTGGCGGATTGTAAGTGAACCAAATTTCTGCTATAAGAATAGAATAGCTAGAATAGACAACTGATATTATGACTAAAGATAAAATAAATGATATTTCAAATAGGAAAATATATAATGGCGGATGTTCAGTTCAAACTAAAATGTAAATTTGATTAATTTGAAACAAAAATTAATTAATATAATAAAATGCATAAATAAGTGATAATGCTTATTATAATAAAAAAAATTGTTCTCGAATAGAATACTGAAATTTTGACTAAAGAAAAAATAAATTAAATATCAAATAGGAAAAATATATAATGCTGGTTCAAACAAAAATGTAAATTTGATTAACTAGAAAAAAATAATTAAGTAAAATCCATAAGTTAGCGATAATTTTGACTTTTGACTAAAACTTCCACAAATTACTTTAAAAAAAACTGTTCAAATTCATCCGCAAATCTTTAATATTATCGAATTAAAAAAATGTAGCCAGCGAACATAAAATATTCCTTTATATTAGTTACACAATTAACTTTAATTTGCTCTATTTAGCTTTGGCCGATCCCTTGATCAAGGCTCTGACAGAGATAGCCAATAAGCGTCCCAAGGACCCTGTTGCATATTTGACCAGCTATCTGCAGCAGTTTATGGGTCAACGCAAGCCCATCACCGAAGCCATTGTCCATTCGGGCAGCAGCAAGACCAGCACGATCTCTACGGCTCGAGCTAACTCCAACTCCAAACTAACCAGCACTCGCTTTGATAGAAAACGTGCGGATATCGTTGAACTGGACGCTGGCTCGCTGGCCGAGGATCTTGAGGATGATGATGAGGATGGTGTGTTGGCTGTGCAGCACTTGGAGGAGCGTGACGAACATGGCCAGAGCATGCTGCACTTTGCCTGCGCTCGCTCCCATCGTCGTGGCGCGCTCTACACACTGATCGAGGAGTCGCGCATCGATATCACCTACAGGGATGAACTGTATCGCACGGCAAGGGATGTGGCGCTCCAGGCTAATCAGCCCACTAATGCCTCCGAAATCGATCGCTATGTGTTCGCCCAGGCAGTTTTGGGTAAGTTTTTACTTAATTTGGCTTATTTAATTAGCTGCTTTAATTTTATTTTAATTATCTTAATTTTTTAGGTGATGTGGAACCGATTGAGCAGTTGGCGCTGCAGGGGTACGATCACATCTTGGATGTGGAAGATGAGAGCGGCAAGAGCGTCATAGATGTGGCCACAGAGCGTCAGCATGAGGCACTCGTTGCCTTTTTGAATAGCTTGCGTACGATGGAGGAGACGCGAGAGGAGTTGCATCAAATGATACGCGACAAGAATATGGAACGCCTCAAGGAGCTGACCGCTGTGCCCAATGCCAAGTGGTTTATCCGGACCAAAAACTATTACGGTATGAAATTGTCTCATGGGAATCATTGTTAAGAATCATGATCTAACTCAATGATTGTTTAGGTCGAACTGCACTGCACATAGCTGTGCTTAAGGAATCCGAGGAAATGGTACAGCACCTGGTGGATATTTGTCCCGAGGCGCTCAAAGTCGCGGATAACGTAAGTTCAATGTTAGCCTTACCCATTACGCATTTTGTAACAACTAACTTAACTTACCTACTTTTAATTTATAATTAACCTTTCCAGCTCGAACGCACCGTTTTGCACTATGCTTTGGGCACCAATTTCTGTGAGAGCGTCAGCCGGATACTTATCCAAAATGGTGCCAAGCGCACGGCGAAGGATCTCAAGGGTAGACAGCCGAGCTACTATTTCATCAACAAGGCAGATATATTGCGGCTGCAAGAGGAGGAGGAGGAAAGTCGCTGAGCAAATCTCTATGTATAAAAAAATCATGTAACTCTAAATTGTTCTAGTTAAATAAAGAAAACCATTGGAAACAATTCTCTTATCGAAATATTGAAATACTAAAGTGAAACTTTTACAAAAAATGTGGCAAATTAAAAGGTAATAAAGTGGTTTGGGCACATGTGCTGCGATCAGTTTAAAATATCGCTTGAAGTTCTTTCTTCCCATGGAGATAAGAACACGATTCGCTGGAAGTGCCTTTGCTCGAAGTGCTTTCATTGATGTGAAGTGGTCAAGTGATAAGCGCAAAGTAATTGAATTTAAGAACTGTCTTATTCAGAGATCAGATTGTAAATAAATGAAATCATGGCCAAGCCATTAAAAAGTGTGATTGAGCTTATTAACATTGATTATATTTTAGTAATGATCATAAGAATGACTTAATTATTCAGTGCATATATGTTTGTGTTGCTTATCGTGTATCGACGAGGAATTTGCACTATTGAAAACAGATGTTAAAATAAATTAAAAAATTGTTTGTTTCAACACATGTTTTAAAAAATACGTTCCGCAGTTGGTAGTAAATGTATAGCGTTTATTTATTACCCCTTTACTCAGTCAATTATAAGATTATTTATATAACAAGAGAAGTCTTATAGTGCGCCTAAGCAGATTTGGTCTTCCCTTTCTTAATCATAATAAATCTACCTATTTAAATGAGAGTCAAACTTCCGAAATCTATAAATATTCGCATATTCGCAATCTATATATATTTGTGTGTGACTTTTTCTGGTTGTTGACTGACTGTCAATTCCATATCGATCGGAACAATGCGCCTGTTGCTGTTACTTGCTATCATCAACTGTTTGTGAGTGTGTTTGTGTGCTGATTTGAGATTAATGGCAAATGAATCGACTAACTGGCATTTGGTTAGGTGTAAAGATATTTGACAACAGATTCTACTTTGAGTTGCTTGCCAGAGTGCAACGTGCCCAGTTCAAATACGATTCAAACTCGAAATGGCAACGGAAAGTAATACGGGTAAATAATTAAAGAGTACGGAATGTTCTCCAAAATATTGCTAAGAAGCTAAGCTCGTTTGAATATGCAAATGTGTTCTTAATGTTATGCTTAATTTAACTGATGGTTGATGTCATCCAACAGACTAAATCAGTATCAACCTTCTTAAAATAATTGATCTTTAAAAAGTAAAAGTGTTTCAATTCGCTCATTTAAAAATTTAAACAAAAGTGAAGTGAAACAAAGTGCATGTATTATAACAAAGTCAGTTGATCCTTCACAGGTCCCTTACTGGGTCAACGACATGTGCAGACTTTTCTGCTATTTCTCTCAATCGTCGTCAACTATATTGCCAAGTTCAACGTTGGCGTTGCTGTTGTCGCCATGACCAATTCCGAGAGCACAAATCCCAATTTTCCAGTGGGTACTTAATATTTTATTTAAGTTGACCATTTATTTACTCCCCTTATTACATTTTGAACAGGAGTACGACTGGAATGAAATGGAACGCTCTTATATCTTGTCCAGTTTCTTTTGGGGATATATAATGACACAGTTCCTGGGCGGTTGGCTTTGCCGTCGCCATGGCGCAAGGCTTACAATGTTTGTGTCCACCATAGGATCAGCTCTGCTGGTGCTATTGGTGCCTTTCTGTGTGCCCTGGGGCGGCTGGCAAGTTTACTGTGCGATCCGTGTTGGCATGGGCATCTTCCAGGGATTGATTTTCCCATGTGTGCATGCTCATCTGGCCAACTGGTGTCCTGTTTCGGAGCGCAACAGGTTGGGCGCCTTGGCCAACACCGGCCTTGACTGTGGCACACTGTTGGCCATGTTTCTCAGTGGACAGGTGGCTGCTTCGAGTATGGGCTGGCCGGGCATCTTCTACATCTCGTGTGCCGTCGGAGCTCTCTGGTGCGTGGCCTGGTTGATCTTTGGCGCCGATACGCCCAAACAATCCAGATTTATCAGCAAGGAGGAGCTATATTATATTGAGTCATCTATCAGTGAAAATACCAAAGAGGAGGATACAAAAGAGTCGCGTCAAATACCGGTGCCCTGGAAGGCTATTCTGAGCTCGTTGCCCTTCTGGTCGCTGTTTTTGGTACGTTGCACCCAATCATGGGGCTATTCTACGCTGCAGGCTGAGATTCCTGCCTATATGAATGGAGTGCTGCTGATGGATATGAAGAGCAATGCTTTATTTTCGGCCCTGCCCTATCTGGCATCCTGGATCATGGCCTTTGTCTATGTGCTTGTTGCGGATATTTTGCTTTCGAACGGCACACTGACCATCACCGGTATAAGGAAGACCTTTAGCTCGTTGGCCTCCTGGCTGCCGGCCATAAGTTTGATTGGCCTCAGCTTTCTAGACAGTAATCAAAGAACGCTAGCTATTATCCTGATGACAGCTAGTGTGGGCATTAATGCTGGCGCCACCATTGGCAGTGCCCTCAACACCATTGATCTGTCGCCCAATCATGCGGGCATCCTTATGGGCATCGTCAACACCGGAGCGAATATTGTGCCCATTCTGACGCCGCTGCTGGTCGGAATTATAGTTAAAAATGAGGTGTGTTTTAAAGCGATATATAAAACTTCGTATATTTATTTTTTATATTATATATATATATATATATTTTTTTTTTTTAATTTTTGCAGCATGATCGAGCGGAATGGCAAGTGGTTTTTATACTTTCTGCCGTCATTTTCTTTCTGGGCAATCTGTTCTACATTTGGTTTGGCAGAATGGTGAATCAGCCATGGAATTCTGCTGACTTTCTGGAGCAGCATCAGCAAGGCCACAATCAGGAAGCGGGACTAGCAGCAAAAGTAAGCTCGAAAGCATTGGAGGCACGGCAAAATGAGAGGCAAGACGAAGCCGAAGATGGAGCAGATATTGAAACATAAAATTGTTGCGTTAAATCAAATTAACGATAATTCAAAACTCAGTGTTTGAGAAGTGAATGTAAATGAATAGTAGTGATAACAATAACTAAGCAGTGCTTATCGTACTAAGTAATACCAATTAAGATTTATTGACGGCTGGGTCGTTGTTAACCTTAAAAAAAACCATAGTTAATAAATATTACAAATCTATAATTGATAAGAATTGTTTTGATTGCTTTTTTTGTTTGTTACTTCTTACTGAAAAATTGCAGAGTACGTTAAGGTTTCATTATTAATAATTTATTATTGTATCTGCAATGACGTATCTAAATTCTTGAGACAGTATAAAACAAGTCAGAATGCTCTAGTTGAGATTGGCCTTTACCCTGTTTTCATATCAGCTTGTTCAATGCAGTTGGCAGATGTTTTCATTAATCTGGTATTGTCGCATTCGTAAGCTAATAAATAAAACAATGACTGTTTTTTTTAGTATTATGTTTTTAGCAATTTTATTACATATTAATGAATATACTTAATGTTCAGGGATTTTCAAATAACCTAATTCTAAGTGGAAACCATTTGATCGCATTAAAAGTGATGATTTTGGTTATTCCTTTAAGTCTCAAACATAAGTTTGAGAAGCACATTTATCATTCTTTAATTACTTATTTATTATATTTTTTATTGATTTATTATTTATTAAGAGAATTTGAAGATCCGTAGATTAGTAAGTCTCTTTACAGATTCAAGTTTATGGCAACTAAAACACAAATATTAGCTTATCCACTTAGAATTTTATTAATACATTTTCCAACCCTCTCGGATCGTAAAACTATGTCATTTTTGTTTTATTTTTAAAAACCAATTTTAACGAAAAATTCACTTAATAAAATGTTGCTCTTATTCTTTTATAAAAACTGTTGCGTTATGTCATTTGTCCATTAACTCGCAATCTTCAATCCAGTTGGAGAGTTCGCAATTGGCCTGGCTCCTCGAGTCAAGAAGCCCGTGTCATTGAGCCACTACCGTAAAACCCTTGACAATACTTCAGCGAGTAGAATTATTCGATTTTGGACTATAAAGCGGGTATAACGTGAAAACGATCGCTGTAACGGAAAATAAATAAATTAGATCATGAACTATTTTCAATTACTTGACTAAAGTAGCAGTGCTTGTGGAACGTGCCTATATGCGATCGGTCTTTCGGTAAATAAATACTTTTTTAAAATTAAATTTGGCCAAGGACACTTGGGATTAAAATGGCCGCTGAAGTGAATAAAGGCAAGTATTAGTTATTGGGAGAGTTCTATAAAGCATCTAAAAGTTGAGAAACTTATTCCAAACATTTTATCTATATATCTATGCAAGCAATTTGGGGCGAAGATTGTGATATTCTGGGCCACTTTTGGATCGGGAGTCTGCAGCTGCATCACGCCACTTTGCATAGGCTGGGGAGGTTGGGGCGCCTATTGCGCTATTCGAGTGGTAATGGGTTGCTTTCAGGGAGTGGTCTTTCCGTGCATTCACCATCATTTGGCACGCTGGTCTCCGCCAGCGGAACGCAATCGATTGGGCGCTTTGAGTCACACAGGCACCGAGTGCGGTAATGTGTTGTCCATGTTTGTCAGTGGCATAATTGCCGATGGTCCTATGGGCTGGCCGGGCATCTTCTACATATCCGCTGGAGCGGCATTTGCCAGCTGTGTCTTGTGGTTCGTCCTCTCTGCTAATAATGCCACAGAGTCTCGATTTATTGGCGAATCGGAGAGGCACTATATAGAGTCATCTCTGAAGCATGGAACGAATTATCATCAGGCAATAATTCCAATACCATGAAAAGCGATTTGGACTTCGGTTCCATTCTATGCGCTGCTAGTGACAGTCTGCTCTTCAAACTGGGGTCTGAGTACACTTCAGGCTGAGATACCTGCTTATATGAACGGAGTACTACAAATGGATATGAAGGACAATGCTCTGTTTTCTGCTCTGCCCTTCCTCACCATGTGGGTGATGTCGTATGTGTATCTGGTCTCGGCGGATATTCTGCTCTCGGGCAAATGGCTCTCGCTGACGGCACTACGCAAGACCTTCAACACGATGGCATTCTGGATACCTGCGGCAACCCTGCTTGGCATTGGGTTCCTTGATGTAGACCAGAAGACCATGGAAATTGTACTGATGACCCTAAGTTTAGGTTTCAACAGTGGCTCCACCATTGGCCACACCCTTAACACAATTGATTTGTCACCGAATCATGCCAGCATCTTAATGGACATTGCAAATACGGTTGCGAATGTGATTCTCATTATAACACCAATCGTTGTGGGGCTGATTGTCAGTGATAGTGTAAGAGTAAATCGTTTTAATCAATTGTTTATTTTAATTTGTTTTTCTATCTGTTCTTCACTCGAATAATTACTTTTTATTAAGTATAATGATGTTTTTATCTTTAATTTTCTCCACAGGAAAATCGCAATCAGTGGCAAATTGTGTTTATAATCTCCTCCGTGGTGTTTTTTGTGGGCAACTGCATCTTCTTGGCCTTTGGCACTGCCTTATGTCAACCCTAGGATGCTGAAGACTACTTGATTAGTCCTCAACCTGAGCTGGCAACGCCTTCCCCATTAGGTGAAAAGCCTAAATCGTAGGACATCAGTAGCTTAACAAAATCGTTTTGCTAGTGAGCAGGTTTTTATCTAAATATCATTGCTTTAAATATAAATGTGTTCACTAACATATTCAATACACAGTTTTATATCTTAAAATGAATTATATTTTATTTGCCTTAAGAGCAGCTGTGCCTGGCCCTAAAAAGTAAACCTAATCCATTTACCAAATCGATTTTCACACTACATTCCTGATCGATCTATTGTCATTTTAATCACGTACTTTTAGGCTTACTGATCGTAAAGCTTAATTATATATGTATAACAATAAGGCATGGCATACTTTTTAGACTTAATGAAAGTCAAGACCCGTTTTATCTTCCCAGTGGGCGTCTCCACTGCACATTCGGATAACAATCTATTGATAAGGAATAATCTATTTATATTTGTATACTGATAATTGATACCATTTGTTCGATGAGCCTTGATTTATGTATAAGATTCAGGATTATGTTGTCTATTTCTGTAAATAAATAAACTATGATTGTTGGCATAGGTCAGCAAAACAGTAATCTTTAATATACCCATTTTTTTATTGTCGTATTGTTTTCAATTTTATGTGGTTATTCGATGGGGGTTTTTGTGTTTTTCAGCACGTGTTCAGTTTAATCGCTGGATAATCAATGTTGATAAGGCAATGAAATCAATCGGCCAAAAGTTTTAAAATTGGTACTGTCATTATATAGATTTAATCGATTTTGGTCTGTAGCGCAGGTAGAGCGAGCTCAAGCGGTTTTACGGAAAATTAATATATTTGGTGAATCAAATTCGATCAAGGACTCTTGCAAGTAAAATGACCGCTGAAGTCAATAAAGGCAAGTATTAGTTATTGTGAGAGTTTTATATAATTTATATAAGTTGAGAAACTTACTCCATTTCTTTTTCTATCTAGCACGAATAAAATGTGTGTTTTGTGCAAATGTGTGTATCAGACAGAAGAAAGGATCTAGCTCCCCATAAAATATATTGATTCTTGATCAGGATTAACAGACTAGTCGATAAAGCCATATCCGTTTGTCAGTCCGTCCGTCCGTATGTCTTTATAAACACGCGGAGAATAGAGACTATAACAGCTAGAGACTTCAAATTTGCCGGAGACAACCTTTGCTTTATTGCATCGATAACTGCCTCCGTTTCTCGAATATCATTACATACATACATTTCGAATTTCGAAAGCAATAAATGTAACAATTTTGATAGCAGAATTTAATTAATTTTGCATATAGATACATATATTATCAACTACCCAAATTGAATCAAGACCGGATAAGAAAAACACAAGTTATGGTCAAGTTATATTTTCATATTGATCTCATTTTGATTATCAGCCGCAATCAATATCTATGTGCATAAATATGCGAGCGCCTGCGTGAGAAAGAGATGGCATAATAATCGACGCGAGCGTCAATATGTTTGTGTGTGTATTCTACAAAGCCCCGTTACCTACGATTGCGTGTACGTATATATGTATGTATATTTGTATGCATATGCATGCGACTATTTTGTACTCTGCAGTGCTTGAGCTTGCTAAAACCAGTGGGCACAATTGCATACTTGCTCGCATTTGGGTGCAAAACACTTTAATCCTTTGGGTACATTTGACGAGTGAGACTCGTCCTCGATATGAATAACCAAAGTTATTATTATTATTATTAAAATTTATCTTATGTTTGTTTATCTTATTTTTGTATTCATTTGCTAGTTTTCTTAATAAAATGATTATATTAAAGTAAAATTAAATACGCTCAATGTGTTAAAAATGTGTAAATTTAAAAAAAATCGGGACTAGGGGTTAAAGCGAAATTTTCCAATAAAACTGGAATCCAGTTAACAGTTGGGTTCACTGGAACACTCTTGCTTGTTTGAATATAGTTTCTTTGACATTGTCCAATCGTAAATGTTTAACATAAGAGTATAGCAGTCAAAACTAATTTATATTTATTTCCCAAATACGTCTACCTATCGATGTCGATACTATATGTTAAGTACATAGTCGCTTGTTAAGTTACAAATGTTATGCTAAATCTTAGTACTACACTAGTGGCACGCGACAAGAGTTATATCCATGATTTCATACGTGTGCGAATTTCACATATTGTGTTGATAATCATATTCGAGGTATTTTTCTTGTGTGATTATCTATTTATAATCAGCCCACACGCAATCCTTAATCGGAATAATATATATTAGCTTGGCATATATGCCTATCAATATATATTGCACACCAATCAACTGATAAGCATCAAAGAACCCGAGGTATTTGCAGCATTAGCCATTTGAAGTGCTTGAGAATTTTGATATGTTAGTAAATCATTTTATCAATTTATATTAATATTTTGTGTAATTGGCAGGTCCCTTTCTGGGCATACGGCATCTGCAGGCGCTACTTATATTTATTACAATAACATCTGTTTACATTGGACGCCTTAATGTTGGCGTTTCTGTTGTGGCCATAACCAACTCGGAGTCTACGAATCACGATTTTCCTGTAAGTACAACAACTCTCTGGGCTTTGTTTTTAATAACATGGATGGTTTTCATATATATATGCAAATACGACAGGAATACGACTGGACAGAAGCGCAGAAATCCTATATATTGTCTAGCTTCTACTGGGGCTACATTATTACCCAGTTTTTGGGAGGATATCTATGCAAGCAATTTGGGGCGAAGATTGTGATATTCTGGGCTACTTTTGGATCGGGAGTCTGCAGCTGCATCACGCCACTTTGCATAGGCTGGGGAGGTTGGGGCGCCTATTGCGCTATTCGAGTGGTAATGGGTTGCTTTCAGGGAGTGGTCTTTCCGTGCATTCACCATCATTTGGCACGCTGGTCTCCGCCAGCGGAACGCAATCGATTGGGCGCTTTGAGTCACACAGGCATCGAGTGCGGTAATGTGTTGTCCATGTTTGTCAGTGGCATAATTGCCGATGGTCATATGGGCTGGCCGGGTATCTCCTACATATCCGCTGGAGCGGCATTTGCCAGCTGTGTCTTGTGGTTCGTCCTCTCTGCTAATAATGCCACAGAGTCTCGATTTATTGGCGAATCGGAGAGGCACTATATAGAGTCATCTCTGAAGCATGGAACGAATTATCATCAGGCAATAATTCCCATACCATGGAAAGCGATTTGGACTTCGGTGCCATTCTTCGCGCTGTTAATTGCACGCTGCTCTGAATCCTGGGGTCTAAGTACACTTCAGGCTGAGATACCTGCTTATATGAACGGAGTACTACAAATGGGTATGAAGGACAATGCTCTGTTTTCTGCTCTGCCCTTCCTCACCATGTGGGTGATGTCGTATGTGTATCTGGTCTCGGCGGATATTCTGCTCTCGGGCAAATGGCTCTCGCTGACGGCACTACGCAAGACCTTCAACACGATGGCATTCTGGATACCTGCGGCAACCCTGCTTGGCATTGGGTTCCTTGATGTAGACCAGAAGACCGTGGCAATTGTACTGATGACCCTAAGTGTGGGTTTTAACAGTGGCGCCACCATTGGCACCTCCCTCAATTCCCTTGATTTGTCACCGAATCATGCCAGCATCCTAATGGGCATTATAAACACGGCTGCGAATGTGGTGCCTATTATAACACCAATAGTTGTGGGTGTGATTGTCAGTGAGCCTGTAAGTGTTAATCATTTTAATCAATTATATATTTTAATTTGTTTCTTGTATTGTTAGTCCGACTTTACACTTTAAATAGTTACTTGCACAATCCCCGTCATTAACTATTATTATGATTTTGTCTTTAATTTTCTTCACAGGAAAATCGCAATCAGTGGCAAATTGTGTTTATAATCTCCTCCGTGGTGTTCTTTGTGGGCAACTGCATATTCCTGGCCTTTGGTACCGCCGTTTCCCAACCATGGGATGCTGAAGATTATCTGATGAGTCCTCAGCCTGAGCTGGCAATGCCTTCATCATTAAGTGAAAAGCCTATAATAAAAGAAACGATCAGTTAGTTAGTGTGATTTGTTATATATTTATAGATTATAGAGAAGTAAAGTAAAACTCCAGTGGTTTTCCTTATATATAACAGTCTTTGATTTATATCTTATACAGATCGGTTTGTGTAATTTTTCACATCAGATATTTTGTTTTTACTTTTAGGCACATTCCAATATAGTTTTTTTATTTGATGCATACTTTTTAGATTTATTTAAATTGAGGACGCGCCCTAATCTTGGCGTAAGATACCAATATTGATAACTGTGTTTGGCAAGATTGCAAGTACTGATTAAATAAAGCTATTTATATTATACCGATAATTGTTATGCAAGTTTTAATAAACATTTATCTATAAGATTCGGTTTGCTGTTTGACTGTTGTTATAGGTCAGAAAATTGTATTTTTCACTATCCGCAATGTTTTGGTCCAAATATATAACTCTAATTGTTGTATTGTTTTAAACTCACAATTAAAAATTAATAATTAAATGGGTTACGAAATGGCAGCTGAAATTAAAACCAAAAGTTGTATTTTTCTTACTTGAACTTGTTTCGCTTTGGTAGTGCATGAAGGCTAAAATCTATCGCTCTTTCAGTAATTAAACATTTTCTGCGAATAATATTGGATCACGGACCCTAAGGCTCAGAAAACTTGCATTGAGACTGGATATTGAAAAATTATCCGTTATAATATATTTTTACAAAATTTATAGATTTCATATATGCCCACAAATATATGGAAACATATATAAGTTAATTGCTAACCAGAAAACTAATAAGCATAAACAACATTAAAGTGCCACAATTTGATTTAACTATTAATTTAAATTACTTTTCAATCTTTCCGGACGTTTTTCTAAGCAAAAAGAATACAAATATTGCTTTTTGTAGTCTAACGTTAAACTTTGAATATTTAGTCATATTCATATTCGCTTCGAAAACAGTTGATTGCAGTCTGTGAAATATTGTGTCTAGTTTTGTAAAAAATTCCCACTGCAGTTTCAAGCCGAGATATGCTAATTATTATGTAATGAGTCATCTACTCAAACTAGAGATGCCTGCAATATTAAAGTGAATGAATTCTGAATGAAAAGACAATTATCAACTGACCGGAAACGATAGTAAGCAATCTGAACAAGCACTAAATCTATAAATAATGCTCGAGTTCTTAGAACACATTTGACAAAAGCGATAAGCTAAACAGTCAAGAAATAATATTATATATTAATGTACTCAACAGTTTCCATGTTCAATGAGAAATAAAGCAGAACCGTAATGGCTTTTCATTCCATATGATTGTCCTTAAATTGTATTACTATAGTCATATTTTTATTGCTAAAATAAATAATAAGCTAATAAAAATCTAAATGATGTTACTGTAAGTGAAAATGTATATTAATAATAGTTATGAACATTGATTTTTACATTATTGAAAATTTATGTCTAGTTTTCATATATCTGTAGGAAATTCGTGTCGAACTTAGAGGAATATGATTCAGCTATCCTCTCAAAGTGTATGTTCTTTACTCATTTAACTGTAGCAATTGATAGACGAAGAGTTTGGTTGTTTATCAATTTAACACAAACCAATTGAAGTCGAGCTAAAAATAATGTTATAAATAATATTCTTCAACTACTGTTTGTGTTTTTCACCTGCAAAATAGAATTTCTTTATGGCAATAAGGCTGTTCAGTTCTACACTTTGATTAAACATTAATAGTATAATTGAACATAGCCAAGAGTTCGTTTAGTGTATACCAATCAAAATCGAATTGATTATTTGCAATATTTTGAAAGCTTATAGTATATATTTATTAAATTTATAAAGCATCGCTTATCAACGCATTATTTGTTATTCGATTAAAATCATAAAGAATATTCACAATAATTCATTGACTCGACGGCCTATTTTTAGTATTAACAGGTGGTTGGAGTTGATGGCAACTGCTCCGCAATATTATAAATAATGTGATGATAATAAAAATATTTCCATAATCGGATAATTTTGCCAATTTTGCCAACACAATAGGCACAGCTGTCCAAATCATCATAACGCATGGATGATTGTAAGATTTAAGTCAAAAGCAGACTTGTTTAAGTTTTTTCTTTTAAGTTTATCCAACAGTCAGAAATAAATGAGCACTGGAATATGCAAATAAATCAACTTCGAAAATAAGGCTCAGTTGATACAGAACTTATTTGTAAGAAACTTGTTTATGTTTTAGTAATGTTTACCCAACACTCTGAAATAAATGCGCTCTGGAATATGAAAATAAAACGATTTCAAATAAGAGTTATTATTATAAAATATGAAACAAAAACGATTTCAAATAGTAGTTATTATTATAAAATTAGACAGAACATATTTAAAAGAAGCTTGTTTATGTAGTAATATTTAATAAATATAGTTATAATTTTAACTAATGTTTTTCAAATCCATTTCGATATGATTGTATCAGTATTTTAAGTATACATTTAATTTAGGATCGATCAGTTAGAAAACATTTTTTTAAAATGATATATATGCAGTATAATTTTGTTGTGCAGAAAAACACAAGTTATGGTCAAGTAATATTTTCATATTAATCTCATTTTGATTAGCAGCCGCAAGCAATATCTATGTGCATAAATATGCGAGCGCCTGCGTGAGAGCGTCAATATGTTTGTGTGTGTATTCTACAAAGCCCCGTTACCTACGATTGCGTGTACGTATATATGTATGTATATTTGTATGCATATGCATGCGACTATTTTGTACTCTGCAGTGCTTGAGCTTGCTAAAACCAGTGGGCACAATTGCATACTTGCTCGTATTTGGGTGCAAAACACTTTAATCCTTTGGGTACATTTGACGAGTGAGACTCGTCCTCGATATGAATAACCGAAGTTATTATTATTATTATTAAAATGTATCTTATGTTTGTTTCTCTTAATCAATTTTGTATTCATTTGCTAGTTTTCTTAATAAAATGATTATATTAAAGTAAAATTAAATACGCTCAATGTGTTAAAAAAATGTACAAAAATCGGGACTCAGGGGTTAAAGCGAAATTTTCCAATAAAACTGGAATCCAGTTAACAGTTGGGTTCACTGGACACTCTTGCTTGTTTGAATATAGTTTCTTTGACATTGTCCAATCGTAAATGTTTAACATAAGAGTATAGCAGTCAAAACTAATTTATATTTATTTCCCAAATACGTCTACCTATCGATGTCGATACTATATGTTAAGTACATAGTCGCTTGTTAAGTTACAAATGTTATGCTAAATCTTAGTACTACACTAGTGGCACGCGACAAGAGTTATATCCATGATTTCATACGTGTGCGAATTTCACATATTGTGTTGATAATCATATTCGAGGTATTTTTCTTGTGTGATTATCTATTTATAATCAGCCCACACGCAATCCTTAATCGGAATAATATATATTAGCTTGGCATATATGCCTATCAATATATATTGCACACCAATCAACTGATAAGCATCAAAGAACCCGAGGTATTTGCAGCATTAGCCATTTGAAGTGCTTGAGAATTTTGATATGTTAGTAAATCATTTTATCAATTTATATTAATATTTTGTGTAATTGGCAGGTCCATTTCTAGGCATACGGCATCTGCAGGCGCTACTTATATTTATTACAATAACATCTGTTTACATTGGACGCCTTAATGTTGGCGTTTCTGTTGTGGCCATAACCAACTCGGAGTCTACGAATCACGATTTTCCTGTAAGTACAACAACTCTCTGGGCTTTGTTTTTAATAACATGGATGGTTTTCATATATATATGCAAATACGACAGGAATACGACTGGACAGAAGCGCAGAAATCCTATATATTGTCTAGCTTCTACTGGGGCTACATTATTACCCAGTTTTTGGGAGGATATCTATGCAAGCAATTTGGGGCGAAGATTGTGATATTCTGGGCCACTTTTGGATCGGGAGTCTGCAGCTGCATCACGCCACTTTGCATAGGCTGGGGAGGTTGGGGCGCCTATTGCGCTATTCGAGTGGTAATGGGTTGCTTTCAGGGAGTGGTCTTTCCGTGCATTCACCATCATTTGGCACGCTGGTCTCCGCCAGCGGAACGCAATCGATTGGGCGCTTTGAGTCACACAGGCATCGAGTGCGGTAATGTGTTGTCCATGTTTGTCAGTGGCATAATTGCCGATGGTCATATGGGCTGGCCGGGTATCTCCTACATATCCGCTGGAGCGGCATTTGCCAGCTGTGTCTTGTGGTTCGTCCTCTCTGCTAATAATGCCACAGAGTCTCGATTTATTGGCGAATCGGAGAGGCACTATATAGAGTCATCTCTGAAGCATGGAACGAATTATCATCAGGCAATAATTCCCATACCATGGAAAGCGATTTGGACTTCGGTGCCATTCTTCGCGCTGTTAATTGCACGCTGCTCTGAATCCTGGGGTCTAAGTACACTTCAGGCTGAGATACCTGCTTATATGAACGGAGTACTACAAATGGGTATGAAGGACAATGCTCTGTTTTCTGCTCTGCCCTTCCTCACCATGTGGGTGATGTCGTATGTGTATCTGGTCTCGGCGGATATTCTGCTCTCGGGCAAATGGCTCTCGCTGACGGCACTACGCAAGACCTTCAACACGATGGCATTCTGGATACCTGCGGCAACCCTGCTTGGCATTGGGTTCCTTGATGTAGACCAGAAGACCATGGCAATTGTACTGATGACCCTAAGTGTGGGTTTTAACAGTGGCGCCACCATTGGCACCTCCCTCAATTCCCTTGATTTGTCACCGAATCATGCCAGCATCCTAATGGGCATTATAAACACGGCTGCGAATGTGGTGCCTATTATAACACCAATAGTTGTGGGTGTGATTGTCAGTGAGCCTGTAAGTGTTAATCATTTTAATCAATTATGTATTTTAATTTGTTTCTTGTATTGTTAGTCCGACTTTACACTTTAAATAGTTACTTGCAAAATCCCCGTCATTAACTATTATTATGATTTTGTCTTTAATTTTCTTCACAGGAAAATCGCAATCAGTGGCAAATTGTGTTTATAATCTCCTCCGTGGTGTTCTTTGTGGGCAACTGCATATTCCTGGCCTTTGGTACCGCCGTTTCCCAACCATGGGATGCTGAAGATTATCTGATGAGTCCTCAGCCTGAGCTGGCAATGCCTTCATCATTAAGTGAAAAGCCTATAATAAAAGAAACGATCAGTTAGTTAGTGTGATTTGTTATATATTTATAGATTATAGAGAAGTAAAGTAAAACTCCAGTGGTTTTCCTTATATATAACAGTCTTTGATTTATATCTTATACAGATCGGTTTGTGTAATTTTTCACATCAGATATTTTGTTTTTACTTTTAGGCACATTCCAATATAGTTTTTTTATTTGATGCATACTTTTTAGATTTATTTAAATTGAGGACGCGCCCTAATCTTGGCGTAAGATACCAATATTGATAACTGTGTTTGGCAAGATTGCAAGTACTGATTAAATAAAGCTATTTATATTATACCGATAATTGTTATGCAAGTTTTAATAAACATTTATCTATAAGATTCGGTTTGCTGTTTGACTGTTGTTATAGGTCAGAAAATTGTATTTTTCACTATCCGCAATGTTTTGGTCCAAATATATAACTCTAATTGTTGTATTGTTTTAAACTCACAATTAAAAATTAATAATTAAATGGGTTACGAAATGGCAGCTGAAATTAAAACCAAAAGTTGTATTTTTCTTACTTGAACTTGTTTCGCTTTGGTAGTGCATGAAGGCTAAAATCTATCGCTCTTTCAGTAATTAAACATTTTCTGCGAATAATATTGGATCACGGACCCTAAGGCTCAGAAAACTTGCATTGAGACTGGATATTGAAAAATTATCCGTTATAATATATTTTTACAAAATTTATAGATTTCATATATGCCCACAAATATATGGAAACATATATAAGTTAATTGCTAACCAGAAAACTAATAAGCATAAACAACATTAAAGTGCCACAATTTGATTTAACTATTAATTTAAATTACTTTTCAATCTTTCCGGACGTTTTTCTAAGCAAAAATAATACAAATATTGCTTTTTGTAGTCTAACGTTAAACTTTGAATATTTAGTCATATTCATATTCGCTTCGAAAACAGCTGATTGCAGTCTGTGAAATATTGTGTCTAGTTTTGTAAAAAATTCCCACTGCAGTTTCAAGCCGAGATATGCTAATTATTATGTAATGAGTCATCTACTCAAACTAGAGATGCCTGCAATATTAAAGTGAATGAATTCTGAATGAAAAGACAATTATCAACTGACCGGAAACGATAGTAAGCAATCTGAACAAGCACTAAATCTATAAATAATGCTCGAGTTCTTAGAACACATATGACAAAAGCGATAAGCTAAACAGTCAAGAAATAATATAATAAATAATATATTAATGTACTCAACAGTTTCCATGTTCAATGAGAAATAAAGCAGAACCGTAATGGCTTTTCATTCCATATGATTGTCCTTAAATTGTATTACTATAGTCATATTTTTATTGCTAAAATAAATAATAAGCTAATAAAAATCTAAATGATGTTACTGTAAGTGAAAATGTATATTAATAATAGTTATGAACATTGATTTTTACATTATTCAAAATTTATGTCTAGTTTTCATATATCTGTAGTAAATTCGTGTCGAACTTAGAGGAATATGATTCAGCTATCCTCTCAAAGTGTATGTTCTTTACTCATTTAACTGTAGCAATTGATAGACGAAGAGTTTGGTTGTTTATCAATTTAACACAAACCAATTGAAGTCGAGCTAAAAATAATGTTATAAATAATATTCTTCAACTACTGTTTTCACCTGCAAAATAGAATTTCTTTATGGCAATAAGGCTGTTCAGTTCTACACTTTGATTAAACATTGTTAATTTGGGGTGAGAGACAAAACCAAAGACAAAGAGTATAATTGAACATAGCCAAGAATTCGTTTAGTGTATTCCAATCAAAATCGAATTGATTATTTGCAATATTTTGAAAGCTTATCGTATCTATTTATTATATTTATTAAATTTATAAAGCTAGTAGCATCGCTTATCAACGCATTATTAGTTGGTGGCCGATTCGATTAAAATCGTAAAGAATATTCACAATGATTCATTCACTTGACGGCCTTTTTTTAGTATTAACAGGTGGCCGGAGTTGATGGGAACTGCTCCGCAAGATTATAAATAATGTGATAATGTGACAATAATAATATTCCCTTAATCGGCTAATTTTGCCAACTTTTTCTTTTCTGTTTTTGTGATCCCCATCAGTATTTGCTGCCAGTGAAGTTGAGTAAAGACAGGTAAACAAAAGACACACAATAAGCACAGCTGTCCAAAACATCATGACGCGCGGATGATTGTAAGATTTACTTCAAAAGCGGAGTTGTTTATGTTATTTTTTTTAAGTTTAGTCAACAGTCAGAAATAAATGAGCACTGGAATAAGCAAATAAAACAATTTCGAAAATAAGGCTCAGTTGATACAGAACTTATTTGTAAGAAACTTGTTTATGTTTTAGTAATGTTTACCCAACACTCTGAAATAAATGCGCTCTGGAATATGAAAATAAAACGATTTCAAATAAGAGTTATTATTATAAAATATGAAAATAAAACGATTTCAAATAGTAGTTATTATTATAAAATTAGACAGAACATATTTAAAAGAAGCTTGTTTATGTTTTAGTAATATTTAATAAATATAGTTATAATTTTAACTAATGTTTTTCAAATCCATTTCGATATGATTGTATCAGTATTTTAAGTATACATTTAATTTAGGATCGATCAGTTAGAAAACATTTTTTTAAAATGATATATATGCAGTATAATTTTGTTGTGCAGAAAAACACAAGTTATGGTCAAGTAATATTTTCATATTAATCTCATTTTGATTAGCAGCCGCAAGCAATATCTATGTGCATAAATATGCGAGCGCCTGCGTGAGAGCGTCAATATGTTTGTGTGTGTATTCTACAAAGCCCCGTTACCTACGATTGCGTGTACGTATATATGTATGTATATTTGTATGCATATGCATGCGACTATTTTGTACTCTGCAGTGCTTGAGCTTGCTAAAACCAGTGGGCACAATTGCATACTTGCTCGTATTTGGGTGCAAAACACTTTAATCCTTTGGGTACATTTGACGAGTGAGACTCGTCCTCGATATGAATAACCGAAGTTATTATTATTATTATAAAAAAATTTATCTTATGTTTGATTCTCTTAAACAATTTTGTATTCATTTGCTAGTTTTCTTAATAAAATGATTATATTAAAGTAAAATTAAATACGCTCAATGTGTTAAAAAAATGTAAAAAAAAATCGGGACTCAGGGGTTAAAGCGAAATTTTCCAATAAAACTGGAATCCAGTTAACAGTTGGGTTCACTGGACACTCTTGCTTGTTTGAATATAGTTTCTTTGACATTGTCCAATCGTAAATGTTTAACATAAGAGTATAGCAGTCAAAACTAATTTATATTTATTTCCCAAATACGTCTACCTATCGATGTCGATACTATATGTTAAGTACATAGTCGCTTGTTAAGTTACAAATGTTATGCTAAATCTTAGTACTACACTAGTGGCACGCGACAAGAGTTATATCCATGATTTCATACGTGTGCGAATTTCACATATTGTGTTGATAATCATATTCGAGGTATTTTTCTTGTGTGATTATCTATTTATAATCAGCCCACACGCAATCCTTAATCGGAATAATATATATTAGCTTGGCATATATGCCTATCAATATATATTGCACACCAATCAACTGATAAGCATCAAAGAACCCGAGGTATTTGCAGCATTAGCCATTTGAAGTGCTTGAGAATTTTGATATGTTAGTAAATCATTTTATCAATTTATATTAATATTTTGTGTAATTGGCAGGTCCCTTTCTGGGCATACGGCATCTGCAGGCGCTACTTATATTTATTACAATAACATCTGTTTACATTGGACGCCTTAATGTTGGCGTTTCTGTTGTGGCCATAACCAACTCGGAGTCTACGAATCACGATTTTCCTGTAAGTACAACAACTCTCTGGGCTTTGTTTTTATAAACATGGATGGTTTTCATATATATATGCAAATATGTGCTTGAAATATCTAATACATAGTTAGGAAACAGTTATCTGATATTCTAATTATTGTTTATATATTTTTCACAGGAATACGACTGGACAGAAGCGCAGAAATCCTATATATTGTCTAGCTTCTACTGGGGCTACATTATTACCCAGTTTTTGGGAGGATAGCTTTGCAAGCAATTTGGGGCGAAGATTGTGATATTCTGGGCCACTTTTGGATCGGGAGTCTGCAGCTGCATCACGCCACTTTGCATAGGCTGGGGAGGTTGGGGCGCCTATTGCGCTATTCGAGTGGTAATGGGTTGCTTTCAGGGAGTGGTCTTTCCGTGCATTCACCAACATTTGGCACGCTGGTCTCCGCCAGCGGGACGCAATCGATTGGGCGCTTTGAGTCACACAGGCACCGAGTGCGGTAATGTGTTGTCCATGTTTGTCAGTGGCATAATTGCCGATGGTCATATGGGCTGGCCGGGCATCTCCTACATATCCGCTGGAGCGGCATTTGCCAGCTGTGTCTTGTGGTTCCTCTCTGCTAATAATGCCACAGAGTCTCGATTTATTGGCGAATCGGAGAGGCACTATATAGAGTCATCTCTGAAGCATGGAACGAATTATCATCAGGCAATAATTCCCATACCATGGAAAGCGATTTGGACTTCGGTGCCATTCTTCGCGCTGTTAATTGCACGCTGCTCTGAATCCTGGGGTCTAAGTACACTTCAGGCTGAGATACCTGCTTATATGAACGGAGTACTACAAATGGATACTAAGATACCAATATTGATAACTGTGTTTGGCAAGATTGCAAGTACTGATTAAATAAAGCTATTTATATTATACCGATAATTGTTATGCAAGTTTTAATAAACATTTATCTATAAGAATCGGTTTGCTGTTTGACTGTTGTTATAGGTCAGAAAATTGTATTTTTCACTATCCGCAATGTTTTGGTCCAAATATATAACTCTAATTGTTGTATTGTTTTAAACTCACAATTAAAAATTAATAATTAAATGGGTTTACGAAATGGCAGCTGAAATTAAAACCAAAAGTTGTATTTTTCTTACTTGAACTTGTTTCGCTTTGGTAGTGCATGAAGGCTAAAATCTATCGCTCTTTCAGTAATTAAACATTTTCTGCGAATAATATTGGATCACGGACCCTAAGGCTCAGAAAACTTGCATTGAGGCTGGATATTGAAAAATTATCCGTTATAATATATTTTTACAAAATTTATAGATTTCATATATGCCCACAAATATATGGAAACATATATAAGTTAATTGCTGACCAGAAAACTAATAAGCATAAACAACATTAAAGTGCCACAATTTGATTTAACTATTAATTTAAATTACTTTTCAATCTTTCCGGACGTTTTTCTAAGCAAAAAGAATACAAATATTGCTTTTTGTAGTCTAACGTTAAACTTTGAATATTTAGTCATATTCATATTCGCTTCGAAAACAGTTGATTGCAGTCTGTGAAATATTGTGTCTAGTTTTGTAAAAAATTCCCACTGCAGTTTCAAGCCGAGATATGCTAATTATTATGTAATGAGTCATCTACTCAAACTAGAGATGCCTGCAATATTAAAGTGAATGAATTCTGAATGAAAAGACAATTATCAACTGACCGGAAACGATAGTAAGCAATCTGAACAAGCACTAAATCTATAAATAATGCTCGAGTTCTTAGAACACATTTGACAAAAGCGATAAGCTAAACAGTCAAGAAATAATATTATATATTAATGTACTCAACAGTTTCCATGTTCAATGAGAAATAAAGCAGAACCGTAATGGCTTTTCATTCCATATGATTGTCCTTAAATTGTATTACTATAGTCATATTTTTATTGCTAAAATAAATTATAAGCTAATAAAAATCTAAATGATGTTACTGTAAGTGAAAATGTATATTAATAATAGTTATGAACATTGATTTTTACATTATTCAAAATTTATGTCTAGTTTTCATATATCTGTAGTAAATTCGTGTCGAACTTAGAGGAATATGATTCAGCTATCCTCTCAAAGTGTATGTTCTTTACTCATTTAACTGTAGCAATTGATAGACGAAGAGTTTGGTTGTTTATCAATTTAACACAAACCAATTGAAGTCGAGCTAAAAATAATGTTATAAATAATATTCTCCAACTACTGTTTGTGTTTTTCACCTGCAAAATAGAATTTCTTTATGGCAATAAGGCTGTTCAGTTCTACACTTTGATTAAACATTAATAGTATAATTGAACATAGCCAAGAGTTCGTTTAGTGTATACCAATCAAAATCGAATTGATTATTTGCAATATTTTGAAAGCTTATAGTATATATTTATTAAATTTATAAAGCATCGCTTATCAACGCATTATTTGTTATTCGATTAAAATCATAAAGAATATTCACAATAATTCATTGACTCGACGGCCTATTTTTAGTATTAACAGGTGGTTGGAGTTGATGGCAACTGCTCCGCAATATTATAAATAATGTGATGATAATAAAAATATTTCCATAATCGGATAATTTTGCCAATTTTGCCAACACAATAGGCACAGCTGTCCAAATCATCATAACGCATGGATGATTGTAAGATTTAAGTCAAAAGCAGACTTGTTTAAGTTTTTTCTTTTAAGTTTATCCAACAATCAGAAATAAATGAGCACTGGAATATGCAAATAAAACAACTTCGAAAATAAGGCTCAGTTGATACAGAACTTATTTGTAAGAAACTTGTTTATGTTTTAGTAATGTTTACCCAACACTCTGAAATAAATGCGCTCTGGAATATGAAAATAAAACGATTTCAAATAAGAGTTATTATTATAAAATATGAAAATAAAACGATTTCAAATAGTAGTTATTATTATAAAATTAGACAGAACTTATTTAAAAGAAGCTTGTTTATGTTTTAGTAATATTTAATAAATATAGTTATAATTTTAACTAATGTTTTTCAAATCCATTTCGATATGATTGTATTAGTATTTTAAGTATACATTTAATTTAGGATCGATCAGTTAGAAAACATTTTTTTAAAATGATATATATGCAGTATAATTTTGTTTTGCAATTAAATTTTACATTCATTTTGAATATTGTGAATGATTTGAATTATACACCTGACCTGACTCCGTTCGGGCCAGCTATACATTTGTATAAAACCAACCGTTATAGCTGTGACTGTTCCCAGAACCATTTCAAACCACAACTTGTGCACAAATAGAACGCAAATAGTTGAAATTCAAAAAGGTAGCAGAAAAAAAGCAGAAAGCAAGCAGCGCAAATAGGGAGGCAATGTGCAGTTCGAGCATAACGTCAAAGGGCCCATTCCTTGGGATGAGGCACCTTCAGGCGCTGCTGCTCTTCCTCGGATTAACAGTGATGCACATTGCACGTCTGAATGTGAGCGTTGCAATTGTTGCCATGACCAATGCGGCAACTACAAATCTCAACTTTCCGGTAAGTTCTAGGATTGCACTGGAGTTTTTGTCACCGCTGACGTTTTGGATTTATTTAGGAATACAGTTGGACGGAGCGACAGAAGTCGTATATACTGTCCAGTTTTTACTGGGGATATATACTCACCCTATGCCCGGGAAGCTTTCTGTGTCGTCGTTTTGGCGCCAAAATTGTGCTCTTCATTGCGAGTTGCGGTACAGCTGTGCTTAGTTTGCCAACACCCTGGTGCATCTCCTGGGGCGACTGGCAAATCTTTTGCGCCATCCGCATACTGCAGGGCCTCTTCCAAGGCGTCATCTTTCCCTGTATCACCGAGCATCTGGCAATGTGGTCGCCCCCAGAGGAGCGTAATCGTTTGGGCGCCTTTAGTTACACGGGATCCGACTGCGGCACTGTGCTGGCCATGTTCACCAGCGGCATGATTGCGAACAGCATAATGGGTTGGCCAGGCATCTCGTATGTGTCAGGCGCCTTGTGCGCCACCTGGTGTATTCTGTGGGTCATCTTTGGCGCCAACAATGCGCCCGAGTCACACTTCATTAGCGAGGCTGAGTGCAAATATATTGAATCGTCGTTGCAGCATCATGAGGACTTCCATGAGCGCAGCATACCCATTCCATGGCGGGCCATTTGCTGCTCTGTGCCATTCATGGCGCTGCTCGTTGCCCGCTGCGCTGAGACGTGGGGTCTGAGCACACTGCAGGCGGAGATACCATCCTACATGAATGGTGTGCTCCAAATGGACATTCAGAGCAATGCGCTCTTCTCCTCTCTCCCCTTTCTGGCCATGTGGTTGATCTCCTACGCATATCTGATTGTAGCAGATGTACTCCTCAAGCGCAAGTGGCTGTCGCTGACTTCGGTGCGGAAACTCTTCAATACGCTTGCTTTTTGGATACCAGCGGCAGCGTTGATTGCCATCGGATTTTTAGGACCGGAACATGCGAATCTCGCCATTGCCCTAATGACCATCAGCTTGGGCGTCAACAGTGGTGCAACTATTGGCAGCTCCCTGAACACCATTGATCTATCGCCAAATCACGCAGGCATCCTTATTGGCCTAAGCAATACGGTGGCCAATGTGATACCCATTTTAACGCCCCTCATTGCCGGCGTCATCGTTGTGGACAAGGTAAGTTCTGGTTAAAATAAATTTCACCAAAAATTTTTGAATGGATTTTTATTGGTTTATTCGCAGCACGATCGTGGCCAGTGGCAAATTGTTTTTGGCATTGCCGCCGTCATCTTCTTCGTGGGCAACTGTGTATTTCTCATTTGGGGTACGGCTAAAGCGCAGCCCTGGGACGCGGATGATTACCTCAAACCCAAAGATACAGAAACGTGCAGTGGGGAAAAGCGTGTTGCACCGGCGCCAGTTGCGCCACCCATTGATCCGGTGCTCGAGCGACAAATTACCTGGCCGGAAAGATATACAGTAAGGGCCACGGATTAAGTACAGTCCTCAACAATTAATTTTATTGATCAGTATTAACAAACATTGTGTTATCAAGGGTTGTAATTTATTTTATTTAAGTTCATAATTCCATAAATATTATGATATTAGTAAATCAAATAAATAGAATTGAAAATCAATTGTTTCCTTCGTTGTCGGGAATCATTGGGACTGATTGTGATAGGAGTATTCCCCCCTGATTATCTAATCTGTCAATGTCTTTAAATATATTAAAAATTTAACTCCAGTTTGTTTGAAATCGCTGCTCGCACCCAGCGAAACAGATCAAGATATATAGATTATGGTTCAAAACAGTTGAAAAAACATTTGTCACAGCTGTTTCGGATCGCCAATTCAATTCTTATACAGAGTTGTTCTGATTATATGTTTATACTTTGAATGGCACAATCTGATCAGTATCAGGTTCTATTTGCACAACGTCCGCGCTTCTATTGAGGTTATAATTTGCGTGTTAGATCTCGAAAGGGGGCACGTCCGTATCTTTATGCCGCTCTCTTTCTATCACTCTCTCTAGAGCTAAGTAATCAGTTACTGACCCATGTTCCATTATGGAAAACGTTAACGTTAACAATCAGTTCATAATTAACCCATTGAAATATTAACCTATGCCCATTTGAAGTGTTTGCGTTTTGATAAGAATTCTCATTGCCAGTTCCAGTTCCCGGTGATAAAAATATGGCTACCTAGTCCATTATTTGCAGTGTTTGTTTACTTATTTTTAGAATGATATTATTATTTATGAGTTGTTTACCTACAACTATTTTGCAAGTTATTCACATTATCTTTTGCTTTTCCAACCAACTTAAATTATTAAGGGTAACTGGTAAAAGCAACACCATCAGCTGGGTTTGATTCAAGTTGAGTAAACCTTTCTGTGTCTATAAGTATTTATTTACAGAGCGCAGAAACTAATTAGCTTTCTTGCTAATGGTTTTTTATCAACATTGTTGCAGAAAAAAAATATGTATACATATATATATTTAAAAATGTGATCGCTATATATATATTTAAAGATATTTGAACTTAATTTATGTATGTATATATTGTCTGTGTTCTTTTGTACTAACGAAATTCTGCGCAGCCTAAAAGCAACCTATAATTTAACTAACACACGCCTAAACAAACGCAAGTAATTTGTTTTAAGATTGTTTAGAGTAAATTGTTTGAATTGTTTCAAATCAGAAATAGGTTCAATGACTATTGGCTTAATAGTTATGAAATATTTATTAATATTCTGATATAAGTAAATTTAATAACATTTACATTTAAGATATATTAATATATATCGCAAAAAAATATTGAAAATATTGGTTTTGTACAGTGAACAGTGAACATAAGTGAAAACTACATGATTAAGCTATATAAATATTTAGGATGACAGGGTAGAAGTAGAAGGTTTAAGTTCGTTGCCTAAGTCTTTTGATTTAAAATAAACAATCAGTTGAACATTTATTAGCAGGCTATAGGAATAATTAAAACCTCCAGCCACTTTAGTTAAAGCAACATTCTCATTTAATGAAGTTAGAGTTAGTTAATGCAAAATTTAATTAAATTAATGTGAGTTTTATTTAAATGTGACACGTATTCTTTGATCAAATAGAAACAATATCAATCACATCTCTCAAACTTCAGGTAACATCTTTATATATATAATAATAATATGATTATAATACGATATGACCCAGCCAAAAAGTATGCTACTCAAAATATTTTGAGTACCTGTTATTTGAACTAAATTAACAATTCTCTCATTTTAAAATAACTTCACATATCTCAATTGCAATTGTTGTTAATTTCATCATATGCATTCTAGCAAGCTGATATAAGATAAATAATAATAATAATTATCCATACATATTTTTAAAGAGCAATTTGTTGGTAATTATAAACAGTAAAATAGTTAGACTTGTAGTGAATTCGTTAAAATGCGTTAAACTCGCCTCGTTCTTGTTTTTATGTCGACTTATCTCTACATTTTCTGTATATGTTTGTCATGCTAAGAATCTGGTTGGGTATTTTTACAGTGACAAACTGATAGGAACGAGTGTTTTATGATTTAATTATTAAATCGTTTACTGGTGGGCTTTTGATTTTTATAGATTTATTATGAGGCATAAATTAAACACATGCGAATAAAAACAAAGCTTACGTTTAAAATTTTTTCCAAATAATATTTGTCAATTCTCCTTTTTCAATTTATTTTTAGACAGAAAGTATCTGTTAAGATACTAATTTTGAAATATGTTGGCATTGAATGGGATACAGTTTTAGATAAAATTGACTTACCAGTCAATTGACGCAATTCGCGTCTCAATAGGTTTATGATTTTGTACATCTTGTAATACAATTTCACACGTACTTGATAATACTAATTATTGTGCGTGTCATGTCACGCTGCATTTCTGATATGACATTTCAAAGATTTGAACGTATTTAGAGTTATGAATAGGTGTTTTAGGCATTTCAAAATGCTATATAATATTTAAAAGATATTAAAAGTAATTACCATTTATATGTAATATGTATATAATAATAATATATAAATGTATAAAGTACCGATTAACAATAAAAGCCATTTATATAGTCTATTAGGCACATATTGCCTGACGTGCATTTATTATATACGAATTCTCCACTAAATGTATGCAAAATCGTTATGAGATTCGCTTGATTCGCCTAATGGAATTTTACCTGAATAGCTAAGCAATAGTTTGGCCAAGAGTCGTTTAAGAGGGGAGACGGGGTGGGCTAATCAATGTCATCAAGTGCCAATCGACTGTGAAGTGTCGAGTTGGCCAAAATCGGCGATCATCTGGTGATTAGAATGCGCAACGTAGTGCTCACAATACTTAATAATACCGAATAATATAGATACCAACACTCGTCATTTTCAATGAGCGGGCGTAAATTTAGTGACTTAAACATGAATTAAGGAACTGAATTGTTGACCGACTTTGGCAATGGTCAAGTTCAACGGCACGTTTCGCATATTGTAAACAAATAAAAAAACAATCACAACGTGTTTAACTATCAAATGCTCTGTGTTTTGTCGTCAATCTAAATTACTTACTTACTTACTTAAATACTGTTATAACAATTATTTTAAGATTATGGAACTTGTGATTGTGGTTGGGTTTTTATGGGTTATATGGGTTTTTTTTCAATAATAGTTTGTAGCGAATCGAAATAAATATTTAAATGTATAAGGTCTACCTAAAATAAGATATTTAATAATATACAAAACAAAGTTTATAAGATAAAAGTGAATAAAGGCTATAAGCTTGTTATATTTAAACACTCGACCTAAAATAAATAAATGTAATTTGTTGAAACTGTTCATTTAGTTGCTGTATAAAATATGTCAAATAATGTAATTGTCGATACAGCCACAATACCTGTGCATTTAGCACGAACATGAGCAGTGGGCAATTTAATATGTCATTTGGCAGTACCCGGTAATTATATTCAAACTCAATCGCCTCTAAACATTGCTGATTGACAGAACAAAAAAGAATCTAAGTACACGGCTCGTACAATTTCAATTTCAATTTCAATTTGTGTACCCCAACTGGTTCAGATGCATATTTCAGATATTAAAGCTGGGTTTTCAAGTATCAAAAACTGCCTTATCATTTGTTAACGAGCGTTCACACATTGTATGCAATCTTTAATGTATCGGTTATAGTATTTAATCCTATATTTATTTTAGTAAAAAGATGGTGTGTTTGGCAGAAGACTATTAAATTTATATTATATTTTTTCAAAGATATGTTTTACAATTCAATAGTCTACAGCTTAGTAATATATTATACAAAAAAAATTTGATTGTTTTATTATCTTTCTTTCTTCTTTGTAATGTTGTAGTAACTCCTAATCCTATATTGAAAACTATTTCCTTTATTACAATTTTATGAAATCTTTCCAGAAATAGATGCAATTTTAAAGCATTTATACAAATTTTGGAATTTAAATAAATATCTATTAAACCATTCTTAACTAAAATAATTTGTATAGAAATATTTCTATAATTAGTTAACTTTTTATAATGACATGGAAAAGCCATTGAAAATTTTAAATAAAAAATGATTTACCAATTAAAATAAAATTTTTGTTTAACATGAAAAAATATGCAGCATCATCACATATGCCTCATGATAATGACAAAAAAGGAATAAGTAATATTAATAGATTTTAAATGTATAAAACAATTGGTAACACACTCGGTGCAAAAACCACATAACAATAGGAATTCCAATGGTTCAGCGAGGCATAACCAATGCATAGCCAAGAATTTTCAATCATTATTAAGTTAATTCACTAAATGTTGAAAGCTCATTTTGAATTGAAATTAAACTGAGCGATTCCGTTCTACTTAGAAAAGAAAGTGAAAGCCAATCGATAGCGTCGAATGTCAAGTGCTAAACTGTCGGCATTTCAGGAATGTGCATTAAGTACTTAAAGCGGATTGTTTCGGATTATAGGTAGACTATTTACCTTTTCTAAGATCATGCTTACCCAATTACGCAGATACTTCGTTCGGTATTCCCGAGTACAAAAACCACAACATCTGCCTTTGAAAAGTTTCCATTATGACTTTGTGGTTACCTCGTATTGCCAGTCGTCATGAATGATCACCTATCAATAACAGTTCCTATTATTAAACTGTAATAGAAAATTATGTCACTAGGTTTATTATCCGCTGCTGAATAGATTGATCGCTGGCACCACGTATCAAGGACAAGGGAGACGGTGTCCCTCCCAACTGACGAGCTCGAAGTTAACCAAATCTAAGCAAGATTCAGATAAGATTAGCATCGAGTTGCTTGAGTGCGTGTCCACGGGACAGAAGTATGCCTCTCACGCTGTAAACACTCACTCACGACTAACTCGCACCGTGTTCGATTTGCCGAATGTGGAAAGCAGCGAATGCGACAGCCATATAAATGGAGTCGTCGGCTTCGGCACAGCGCTCAGTCTGTGTGTAAGCTGCAAGCGCAACTATTCAATATCATCTATCGCATAACAATCTATCGAAAAAGGCAAAAAATAAATCGGTTTGCCTTTCGTTCGGAACAGTTAAAATGCAAAAATTTGTATTGTCAGCGATCGATTCACTGCCAATTGCTGGGCAGTAAATGTGAAGTGCAATTATTACGGCACATGCAATAAATCTGTCAACAGAAAATATTTTAAAATATTTCAAACTAAGTGCCGTACTTTGTATAATACAATAGATAACAGATTTATAATATAATACCGTTTTTAAAAATATTCACTGATAACAAATCAAAATAAACATGAAGCTGGTATGCTGTGGCAACAAAGGCAATATGGCTGTGAATGATGACGGCAGCCCAATGGAAGCCAAAAAGGATGCGGAGGCGGAGGGAGCAAGTAAGTTTTCTGGACTTGGGCAGACTAATATATAAGTGAATCGTGTTGATAAATAAATATAATATAAATATAATATAATAAAAAAAAAATGTTAAAAAACGTTCAATCTTTTTCAAATATCAGTTAATCTGTCAGAATACACTAAAACTGATATAAAGTGGGTGCTGAATAATAATAAATACTGTGTTTAAAATTTGATATTCCAAAATTAGAATATTTCGCAAAACTATTAGAATGTGTTCTAAGCATATTAAAAAAAAGTAGTCAACAGTGTTGGTAACTGAGATTTTGATTTGTTAAAAGTAATAACAATATTTTACTTAATATGCGTGTCTTTTTTTCTAATTGTATTCAAATCAAGTGCAAATATTTTTCATTGCTTTTATATTTGTATTTTTTTATGGATGGTTTGATGTGCGTCAAATGAAGTGAAATTTTTTAATGACATAAGCCGATTTGTTATTAAAGTGTGAAGTGAAATTGTTTATAAGTTGGCTACTTCACTTACGTAATTGCCGAAGTTTAGAGAAGATTTTAGTTATATGTGCAAATTGTTTTGCTTTCTAAAACAGTGAGCTGGTTATTTTTTTACAGCGCCTTAATTAATTGATATGATAATATGATTAGCTACTGCTAAAAGGCCAAAAAATTAGCATTGTCATTAGTAAAAAACAAATCTGCGATAGGGTGTTGCGGCTGATTGGGGTTGTCTGTTAACCTGGTAAAGCGCCTCCAAAACATGACCAGAGACAGGAAGCTGACAGCAGTAACAATATTTTCTCTGCTTCGTCAAAGTTTATATGCAAATTTGTACAGAGCAAACAGTTTTGCTTATGTTGATGTCTGTCTATCTGGTTTTAGATTCATAGACATATAAACAACTGCGGGAACATGAACAATGAAAAGCGCGCTAAACTGAAGCGCTCAGACAGACAGACAAACAAGCAAACAGACAGACAGGCAAACATGCATTTTGTCGAGTAACTCTCGAGAGACTCTCTAGCGGTATTCCAGTTTAGAATGGATTGCTTAATGAGCAACCGCACTTGACAGCACTGGATCAAGATCCGAGCTACGAGATATGAACTGCCAACTAGAAATACTTTCTTGGAACAATTACCTACATATATGGCTAAAACATAAATCAAGCATATTTGCTAAACACAATTTATGTTCCTGCTTTGACTAAACTATACTGCGTGCAGCTGCTGCTGCGATTTACAATCGGAAGGGATCAAGTTGCTAATTACAGGAAGGCGTTTCGAGGCGCAGGCCTCCTACTCGCTAAATGCACAAACTTCCAGACCAGCCATATGCAAATATGGTAATTTACATGCGTAAATAATTTTTTTCATGTATATTATTAGCCGTTCACAAATAACTTGAAATTTCTTCCGTAAAGAAATAAATTACATATTTAAAACGATATCGACTTTTGATATTTGAATTTAATAAAAAATAATATAAATTACAAATTATTTAGAGCGGGCAAGGTGGGCGCCTGGCGCCAAAACAAGGCGGTAAGTTCATGTTTATGTTGACATGAGGCACAGCTCGCGGCAAGTTCAATGCTGTCTAGCGGCGCATACATAAAACACGATCAGCTGGTTTCGTGTTTGTCAAACTTAAAAATGTATCATGACAGAAGTGGACGCGTTCCATACATTTTGGTAACAAGTACTATCAAATGTCTATCTTCAAGCATATTGACAACTGAAATCGAGTGACATGCAGCCATTATCTGAATTGTGTCCAAAGTCAGTTTCAATGTCGTTCCTCTTAACAGAAATAAAAACAAAATGAAAACATTGTGGCTTAATATTTAAGTACCTTGTGCTTATCGTGACCACTCAACACATTTATGCACTATTTACGCAAGCAAGCTATCAGCAAAGACCTCAATTGTTCAAATTCAGAGCCCTTTATACGAGTGTACATATTATTATTATATTATTAACAGGTGGGTAGTTAAAGACCCCAAGCCGACACCCAATTAATATTTATGCGAAACGTTGTTCGTGTCACGCTTTCAGATGTGTGGGAAAAACTTATTAATTGATATTACAATTGCAGCTACAATCGCATTTAATGTATCTCAGATCAGTCAACTTTACGGAATGCGGCCGCAAAAGAGCTTTTTTGAAGTGCACATAAAAAGTGTAAAGCTTACTCATTAAAAATGCTTATTTTCAATCCGGTTCGCCATGTGGCGTTTTCACTGTTATAAACAATAACAATCGAGCGATTGGCTGTTGTTCAAGTTTTGTGGTGTTGAAAACTTGGCTTAAAAGCTTTTTGTTAGAGCTTTCAGCATTGCCAGCCGTAAATACTTGCAAAACTAAGCTAACGGCTAATTTTATATTCAGTTCAACTTCAACTGTGTCAAGATTAAGTCTGTGATATAATTTTGATAAACCATCAATATCATATGATTCGAACCCGTGACTGAACACAACATACAAGTTATGGAAAAATGTTAATTTTGAGTGCATTTAAAGATGCGCACAATCAGATAAGCATGAGCTACATTAAACTAGACTAAGATCAGCTTGATTATGGCATATCTACAATTATACTCAATAGTATATTTACAAATACTTAGTTACAATAACACATATTAAGTAATGCGCATCTCGTCAGTCAAGTGTCGCAATTAATAGACCTTATTTGACTCTCAGCGCTAGATGCTCCACAATTAGTTAGTCATTGAACAGGCTGCGTGCCGAGCGGTAGTTTAAAACAGAGCAGTTTTCAAAAGTATCCATAAATTTAGTTCAAAAATGGTGAAGAATCGTCGCTTTGAGCAAGAAGGTTTGTTGCGATTGCAATCTTATTGATTTTAGCTAACTATTATGTTTATAACTCAACAGTTTTTAACTGAAATGAAATCGCTTTGTGCTTATTCATTTAATAATAACATTAATAACATTTGTGTGTATGCCAATGTTTTTGTTTGTTCCGAGTCAGTAGAGCTTATCAACCAACTAGTTTTTTTTATCTCTCTCTTTTTAAGACAAGACTGTACTGTTATTGCAGATCAACTCGTTTTAACTCATAGAGACGAGCCCCCGATTTTATAACTAGGAGGTGAAACTGTAAAATATTAGCATGACAAGTTTCGACAGTTTGAGCCGAGATCCGGCTAAATAATTAGTGTTTATTTGCGACCTAACTAAACTTTCCAGTACTCGTATATAATTTAATCCAGCTAGACGCCTGTGCAAGATCACTGATGATATTTATACAATATGTAATATAGCTTCAGGACTAACATGAGCCTAATGATATAAAGGTGACCTACAAGCTGATAGCATTCATTGACAGCATCTTGTCAATCACTCATTAATTAATGCCATATTTAAATATGTATATGTATATGTATAAATATATATATATATATATATATATATATATAAGTTAAGCTATACATCAATGCATTTGCAATGAGTCTAGTTTAAGTTCAATAATATAATCAATAAAAAACTAGTTTTTCATGTGCAAATATTTGTCTAATCGCAATTTATTTTCAGAATATGGACTGGGTGTTCGACACTTGCAAACCTTCCTTCTATTCTTTGCCTTGACTGTGGCATATGCACAGAGAGTCAACTTATCCGTAGCCATTGTGGCCATGACAGATGCAGAGGCTGTTAATCCAGACTTTCCTGTAAGTAGATTTGAAATGATAGAAAAAATAAAAAGTCGAGAATTGAAACTGGGTCACTTAACTTTGATATTACGATTTTAGCTTCCGCTTGAAAAATATATTAATTGAAAGACGTAAAATTAAATTGATTCACTAATCATAGCTTTATTATTACAGGAATACCATTGGCAGGAGAAGACCAAGTCCTTGCTGTTGAGCAGCTTCTTTTGGGGCTATGTTCTGACCCAGGTGCCATCGGGTCAACTGGCTCGCAAATTTGGTGGCAAAATAACTCTGCTCACCGGTCTGACGATCTGCTCCGTGCTGAACATACTGACGCCTCTGTTTGCCAGGTGGGGAGGTTGGCAGCTGGTCTGTGCCCTCCGCGTAATGGAGGGCTTATGCCAGGGAGTTGTCTTCCCATCAGTTCACACGATAATCTCCGCTTGGGTTCCAGCCAGTGAGAGACCGGTGCTGGGCACCTGTGCCTATTCGGGCAACCAGTTCGGAACCATTATCATGTTGGCTACAAGTGGACTCATCGCGTCATCCTCGGCTGGTTGGCCCAGTATCTTTTACATTTCTGGAGGCGTTGGCTGCCTTTGGTCCATCATCTTTTTCATATGGGGAGCCAGTTCGCCGGCTAATTACAAGAGGATCTCAGTGGAGGAGCGCAAAATGATAGAGATGGCGCAGGCAAGTGAGGCGGGCTCCGAGCAGCCCAAAGAAAGTCTGCGCACACCTTGGCTCAGTTTCTTCACCTCAGCACCATTTTTGGCTTTGATTGCCTCGCACAGTGCAAACAATTGGGGTTTCTGGACGCTGCTCACCGAGATACCCAGCTATATGAAGAACGTTCTGAACAAGGACATTAAGTCGAATGCGCTGCTCTCGGCCCTGCCCTACTTTGCCATGTTCTGCATGTCGTTTGTGTTCTCCGCCATCGGCGTTGCGCTGAACAAGCGCCACTGCATCTCCACGTTGACCAGTCGCAAGCTCTTCAACTCCATCGGTTTGTGGGTGCCAATGTTGGCCTTGATCGGTCTGGCCTATGTGGGCAGCGATCAGAGCAATCTGGCTGTAATTTTGCTGACGGTTACTGTTGGATTCAACGGATCCTGCTATCTGGGCTTCCAATTGAATCACATCGATCTGTCGCCCAACTTTGCTGGCATCCTGATGGGCATCACCAATTGCGTCGCTAATATTATGAGCATCATTGCACCACTCTTGGTCGGATTTATTGTAACCAATGAGGTAAACTGTTCAGCACTTTTTCATTGACTAGTCTGTTGAAACTTCCATTCTCTCTTTGCAGCACGATGTGGAACAGTGGCGAATTGTTTTTTTCATTGCCGCCGCCATTTATTTGATAGGCAACGGTATGTTCGTCATCTTCGGTCGAGCCGACGTGCAGGAGTGGAACGATCCTCCAGCAAAGCCACGTCGGAACTCCACATCACAGGTGGAGTCTCAGCATTAGATGTATATTCTAGAAAAATCGCTAGTCATCTAGTTCACATTACCGAAGTTTAGACTGTTTATCGGTCCAAACTGAAACTTTTAATCTAACTGTTGTTCGAGGCAATGTATTCTCACATTGACCGATCGATTACGTTTGTTTTGTATTTGTAGAGTGTTCTATACGATATATGATATATGAATTTGTTGTTTTAAGCTTAGTAAGTAGCGTATAGATAAGGCTTGTTGACAAAAAGATTAATAATATTAATAAATTGTAAAGAAATATCTACAAAGTGTTTTATCTGTAACTGAAAACTTATTGGGGTCATTTTGATAGACTAAGCGGTCGCTTGTGTTTATCTGATTTTATAAGATAACGTTTGTTCATAAACAAATTGTGCATAAATTTATTTAATACAAAATCAATAAGTAAATATATTTTATGGTGTCACAGAGGATTGATATTATTATTCTTTTTAATTGATATAAATGGATTTAATAATATTATTAACTATTTGACATGAAATAGAGGGATTTGTGAAATGGAATACATCTAAGAACCATTTTTTTATTTTGTGTTTTTTGACTTCATTTTAAAGTTAGTAAACATTTAACAGTTTTTATTTACCATTATATGAACGTTAAATGATTAAGTTCGTTGCCTAAGTCATTCGATTTAAAATACACAAACATGAAATTTAAATAATAATCATCAGTGTTTAAGCTTAAACTCCTTTGATTTCTTATTGTAGTTGACTTAATGCATCATTTTGATGCAATAATGTTGGAGTTATTAAAAACAAATGTCAGACATTTAATTTGATTAAAGTTGTACTTTATTATGAAAAATCTTTGTTGATCTACCATATAAAATATATATTTATAATTGATAAAAAAAAAATCTAAAAATTCATAGCTATTGATTTAAGACAAAGACATAAAGTATGTAACGTTAATCGGTTTGCGCTGCTGTTATTTGAATCAAAGCTGTTCGTTATGCGAAATGAGATAATTATTATTGTGGGTTATCCTATTCACCATTTGTGTGTGTGCTACAGCTGAGCACTCCACTGTGCTTGATGCTCTGTTGAACAGTCGACGCCTCCAGTTGCCGAACGTCGAACGCGACGAGTGAAATTGCCGCCGCAGCGATCAGTCTATCTGTAAATTAGAAGCGACTAGTATCTGCCTCAATCGTCAGTCTATCGCAAAAGACTAAAGCAATTGGATTGCTGAACATTAAATAAAAAACTCAAATAACAATGCGCATCAAATAGATATATCCTAAATAATTATTAACTGTAAAATTACTAAGCTATTTTGCATAAATAAATAAAATCAAAGTTGAAACAGTAATTGATAGAACGTGACTGCAATTTGTGGTACAACGATCATTTTAAATTTGTTTTTAAAGCAATTTTGGGGTATTTTATAATATATATGCTCAAAGTACATATTTATAACTGCACATTCAAGCAAGTATAATGCAATTCACAATTCCCTTCAGTGACAAATGTTAAATATTTATAATATTAAGTTAAATGTCAAATCGCGAACAGTTTTAGCTTATGAGATACTTTTCTTTATATCCAAAAAGTGTGTGTAAAAAGATTCAATGTGTTTCCGTAGGATCAGATAATTGAATGTGGGTTGACTAAATGTAGCCGGCCTGGATTGACGGTAATTTTGAAGATAACTTTCTAAATATTATTAAGTTAGCTTAGCCAAATTTAGATTAGATTAGTAAGCAGATATGAAACGAGCTAAAGTTTATACAGCTCTTTTACTTGTCTACTTGCCTAGGTATTTATTGATGAGTTATTCGTGATGACGTCACAAGTTCTAACTCAGTTGATAAGAGACGAGCCCCCAACTTTAAAACTGTGGCAGTCACAAGTGATACAATGAATTGTATAAAATATTGCACTAAGCGTGTTATCTTATTCAGATTTACTCATTCAGATAATATCAGTTCCTTATCTGTCCACTTAAGGCGTCTACAAGCAACGCGCATGAACCAATGGAAAGAAATAGTGCAGTTAGACGACCATTTCATTGTCGAGAGTCAGCTAAACAATTAGTGTGAATTTAGCAGAGACCCGACATTAATCACTGGAAGAACGCGCACATATTTTATCTGGCCAGACGCCTGTGCGAGATAATGAATGACATATCAAAAAACAAGGTGGTAAACAACTGCGTTTGATTTACGGTTATATGGCTGAAGAGTATGTGGATCGAGGCATGCTGGGGTGATTCCATTGAAGCACTAAGTCAAACAATTCAGTTAAAACACTGGCATCAAGTTAATATTTAGTCAAGTTAATGATTAATATAACGTAGGATTTCATTGTATGAATGTCCGTCTAATCTCAATATATTTTTTGAATATGGTCTGGATATTCGACACTTGCAAACTATCTTTCTTTCTTCTTGCCTTAACTGTGGCATATTCACATCGAGTCCACTTATCCATGGCTATTGTTGCCATGACAGATGCAGAGGCTGTTAATACCGACTCTTTGGTAAGTGCAAATTTAAAGTAAAGTGATTGGAACTGAATTGATTGACAGAAATAAATATCCTTAAAATATGTAGCCCCTCTAAACATAGCATTATTTATTTAGGAATTTCAGGAATATGACTAAATCCGGCTTTCCAGCAGCTTCTTTTAGGGCAATAACTTGACCAGTCGCAAACTCTTCAACTCCTCTATAGTTTATTAATTTGATTGACTAAAATGCATCAAATTTTATATATGACTATATTGAATATATAAACCAAGGCTTAAATTCAAAATTGAGCAAATTGCATCTAAACAGATTCGAAATAAAATCTGGAAGATTACGTAAATGCAAATATTATACTGCTAGGTATATAATTTTTCCAGGTCTTTGTATATTTTATAAAACAAATTCGTTTGCATATTTTAGCCCTTGTCGCGCCTTTTGGCTATCTAATCATAATATATATTTGCATATGTCAAGTTGGTGTTGCCAGTCAAGCGACTGTCATATTAAACGCAACGAGTTGACAGTTCAAATTTATGATCTCGAAAGATTTGCAAGATGCTTTGTTCCACATATATAGTTCAGTTGGTAAAATAGCTCCATAGCTAACGGTAATGCATTGCAAATAATTTATTTTAAATATCACATCCTAAAGTCATTGTAAAGTGACAAAATTAGAAAGATTAAAAATCGTCGCTTCGATGAAGGTAGGTTTCCTAATTATTAAAAAGATTCCTGCAACTGAAAGTGAAAAACCTTAAACTTTAACCAGATTTTTTTAATTTATCTAATTCAGAGATAAATGTGTCTCTGTAGAATAAGTTTGTTAAATGTGATTCAGGAAAGTCAGTAGTCTTCAACTTAAAATTGTAGAGGTTTGTAAATACATCACCAAGCATTATTTTAGTTACTACACAAATCTATCCTAATGACCTCGAGATATCAGGTATGAGACGAGCTATCTGCGTCATCCTTGTAAATCAGCTACTTTGCACTAGACGTCACACAGTCTTATAGTAGAAGCATTTGTATTCCCTAGAAACTGTTATAGATAAGCGAACATCATAAATTAGGTGTGTGAAACTAATCTTGATATAGATAATCCGCTTTATGAGAACTAATTCCTATTGACTTGGGGGCTCGTCACACTTTTATAGTATTTCCTTCTATATTATTGCTTTGTATTTACTACGTATTATATTCTACGCAAATACTTACTTTTTGTTAGTTCACTTTTTATACCAAAATATCTTTATTTCTTTTCATACTTTAGGCTCTGGATATGGCGAGCGGCACTTCCAAATGTTTTTGCTCTTTTGCGGCTTAATGGTTGCCTTGCCGAGCTGCCCGTAAGTAATGAGTAAGTAATGTCCATATCTGACATACTTATATCTCCATATCCATTTAGGAGTATAACTGGTCAGAGCAGACAAAGTCCTTGGTGTTGAGCAGCTTCTTTTGGGGCTATGTGATTACCCAGGTGCCGGCTGGTATCTTGGCACGCAAATTTGGTGCTAAGATAACGATCCTAACGGGTGTGTCAATCAGCTCCGTGCTGACATTTTTGATACCGTTCTTTACGGGGTTCGGAGGCTGGCAACTGCTCTGCGTTATACGTTTCGTGTTGGGAATATGCCAGGGTGTACTCTATCCATCCTACCACACGCTAATCTCCTCGTGGGTGCAGCCAAGTGAGCGGGCCTCGTTGGGCCCCTACGCTTATATGGGTTCCCAGCTTGGAACCATCGTCATGTTGTCCACGAGCGGCATACTTGCCTCCTTCGCTGGCTGGCCAAGATTCTTCTACATCTCTGGCGGCGTGGGTTTGGTTTGGGTAGTGGGCTACTATCTTCGAGGTGCCGATTCTCCGGGTGCCTCAAAGAACATCTCACTTGAAGAGAAGGAGCTGATTGAGATGGCGCAGATCAACGAAGTTGCAACAAAATTGGAAAACCCCAAGGAGAGCATTCCGACACTCTGGATGAGTTTCTTTACATCGCCGGCATTATTGGCGCTAACTGCAACGCATTGTGCTTCCAACTGGGGCTACTGGACACTCCTCACACAGATTCCCAGCTACATGAAGAATGTTTTGGGAAAGGATATCAAGGCCAATACACTGCTCTCCTCGCTTCCATACACAGTGATGCTTTTGCTCGGTTACTTCTTTGTCTGGTTATCCAAGTTTGTCCAGAAGCAGAAGTCAATTTCTCTGACTTTAAATCGCAAATTGTTCAACACAATTGGCCAGTTTATTCCCATGATGCTGCTTGTTGCACTGGGCTAAGTGCCACAGGGCAGCGATACCCTCGCTGTTGTGCTACTCTCTCTCACTTTGGGAATCAACGCAGCTGTCGGTCTGGGCTTCGGCATTAATCACATCGATCTCTCTCCAAATTTTGCTGGCGTTCTGATGGGAATTAGCAACATGTTCGGCAATGTGATGAGCTTCCTTAGTCCACTCTTAGTGGGCATTGTAGTTAAAGACTAGGTGGGTTAATAGCGTCTTCAAAACGATGATCTTGCATATTGATATTATTGAATTTTCGTTGCAGCACGATGTAATTCAGTGGCGAGTTGTGTTCTTTATTACTGCTGGTTTCTATCTGGTGGGCAATGGTCTCTTCCTGATCTTTGGTCGAGCTGACATCCAGGAGTGGAACAATCCTACAGCTAAAAAGTGTCACAGTTTAGATATTAAAAACCAAAATATTGTAACTATGTAAATAAAAAGAGACTTTCGAGAGTTTTATCAATAAATATACAGATATTTAGCTCTATAACTTTATAGTATTTTTTTTTTATTTACCTTAAAAAGATGGACATTTTTGTGAGATTTCTAATAGGAGATAAATGTCAACGAAATCTGGAATCTGGAAAGTGAAATACGTACAAACAGTTATATTTTCCCACTCATCCACGTGCTAAATAATTAAATACCTAACTGATTGTTAAATGCTTCTACCAGTTTTACGCACATCTCTTGCTATCTTATCAAGTCGTAAAATGGTAATCTTTATAAGTCAAGTGCAGCGGCTACTCGCACACGCTAATGAAAAGCTGACGATCATAATCTGGAGATGAACTCCATATAAGGGATGCTGCTAGACGTTAATCGTTCAGTTAAGAAAGTGGTTTTAAGGCACCACAAATAAATCTTCTTCAGTATCCGTGTTAAACAGTTCGAGAATGGTGAAGAATCGTCGTTTTGAAGATGAAGGTAATCATTATATGAAGGACTTAGTAAAAAAAATCGATTTTAAGATTTGCAATATTAGCTTCATCAATTCTTTCTTATAATTTATCCAAAAATTATCTTAAGAAAGTGCTTAGAAATTATATGGAGGACTTACATTTAATTTACCACACTTCTCTGTTCAGAAGCAGATAAGAATAAATCTGCTCTTTCAGTAGTCTCAGCTTAATTTTAGACAAATTATCTCGATAAAATTTCCACTGACTTTATCATTCCTAAAATTATATAAGTAATTTATAAACTATGGAAGATTATGGATTATGGTCTATTCAGATTACTTTGGATTTTCTTTTGGTTATTTCAGGCAATGGACTTGGACTTGGAGTACGTCACTTGCAGATGATTCTACTGTTCATTGGCCTGTCAGTTGCCTTCGCCATGCGAGTCAATCTATCCGTGGCTGTTGTGGCAATGACCGATGCCTCAATAAATCCCAACTTTCCTGTGAGTAAATTCTTAATAAATAAAATAGCTCAATTTATGAAATTTCCTTTTTAAACAGGAATATTCACTGTCTGAGAAGACCAAGTCATGGGTGCTAAGCAGTTTCTTCTGGGGCTATGTGGCCACCCAAGTGCCCGGTGGTACCTTGGCCCGCCGATTTGGTGGCAAAGTAACAATCCTGACTGGCATCGCCATCTGCTCAGTGCTGAATTTTCTAACACCTCTCTGCGCCAGCTTGGGTGGGTGGCAGTTAATCTGCGCACTGAGATTTTTGGAAGGCCTGTGCCAGGGCGTGTTTTTCCCATCGTGCCACACGATTATCTCAGCTTGGGTACCGCCCAGAGAGGTGGCCACTTTGGCCACTTGTGCATATAGCGGCACTCAGTTTGGTACAATCGTTATGCTGTCCGTGAGTGGTATACTTGCCGCCTCGGCTGGTGGCTGGCCAAGCATATTCTATGCATCTGGTGCCTTTGGCATCCTGTGGGCGGTGGTCTACTACATATGGGGTGCCAGTTCGCCAAGCGACTCCAAGAGCATCTCGGAAGAGGAATTCAAGTTTATTGAGTTGTCGAAGGTAAGCGAGAACACAAATAAATCACAACTGCCACAACATCGACAACCCACGCCTTGGCTAAGCTTCCTTACCTCGGCACCCTATTTGGCACTCACCGCAGTGCATTGTGCCAACGCCTGGGGCTTCTACACACTTCTAACGCAAATACCCAGCTACATGAACAGCGTCCTTGGCAAGGATATTAAATCAAATGCCCTGCTGTCCTCACTGCCCTACATCGCGAATCTTGGACTCAGCTTTGTCTTTATCTGCATGTCCAAATTAATGGACAAATATGCGTCGGTTTCTCTCGCCTTCAGTCGCAAGTTCTTCAATTCGATTGGCCAATTTATTCCCATGTGCCTGCTGGTTGCCCTGGGCTATGTTCCTAAGGAACAGGACTCTCTGGCCGTTGTGCTACTCATCTTGACAGTGGGCCTCAATTCTGCTGTCCACCTCGGCTTTCAAGTGAACCACATCGATCTGTCGCCCAACTATGCGGGTACGCTGATGGGCATCAGCAACGCCTTGGCCAGCATAATGAGCCTCAGTGCACCACTCCTAGTGGGCGTCATTGTAACAGATAAGGTGGTTTCTATTTAACGGAGGTACTTTTCAATTTTGGTTTTACTTTAATTTATTTATCTCTGCCCTTAGCACAATGTGGAACAGTGGCGCATTGTCTTCTTTGTCGCCGCCGCCATTTATCTAGTCGGCAATGCACTCTTCGTACTCTTCGGGCGTGCTGATGTCCAGGAGTGGAACGATCCTCCCGTTAAGGAGCATCACACAGCCGTACTACAGATGGAATCACAAATATCCGAGTGCTGTGATAAATGAAGGTGCTTGAGGAAGCAATAGACTCCAATCGCTTGGCTGTCAAGAGACCAAAGTGATGGCTCCACACAGCGATCTCTTGCTGGATTATCAGTGACATAATTGCTCTTAAATGTGTTGTCCATTTTAAGCCCATAACTTATGGAGTACATTTTGTACATTTTTGCATAAGAAATAAACCATTTGTGACATTAAAACTGAAAAAGAATTATAAGTTAAGTGAATTAAGCCAAGAATAAATTTACTTACCAGTAAAATACATTCTTTTTATAAAAATTTGATTTGAATTGATTAATTTTAGCTTGGAATTTGAATACAGATTCTTCTTTAGATTGCTATTCATCTCTATCTAAAATGTATTTCATATTTAATGTTTGGCTTTCTATTTTTGCTTCCTTTGTAAGTGGAACTTTCCACTAAAAAATTTTCGTCTAGTCATCAAATTGTAATAACTTCTGTCAAGATTTTCAAAAGTTGCCCGACATAATCTAATCAAAATATAAATAAGCATATTTACTTTAGTCGTGCGTATGCGCTTTATGTATTTACAAATACAGAATTTGCTCTACCAAATAGTTCGTATCTGTGAAGTTACAATTAGTTTATGAACAGATCTTGTGGTGTGCGGTAAGTCAAAGCACGGAAGTCATAACACTAGTGGACCCATCAAAATGTTGAAGAATCGTCGATTTGAAGATGAAGGTATGTAATTGGAAGTAGGAGCTTAAGATATTAAGGACGAACTCTAGAGATACCATTTATATCTCCATAATTTAATAAATAAATAGCTATAAGAAGAGAACAAGTTGGAATATCTTTAAGTATGTTGATGCATTTTAACAGACTCTGGATTTGGCATACGGCATTTGCAAATCTGTTTTCTCTTCTCCGCTCTGGCCGTGGGGTTTGCCATGCGAGTTAATCTATCCGTTGCTATTGTGGCAATGGCGGAATTTCCCGTAAGAATAATTTTATAAATTTATTTTTAACTAATGCAGTTGCACTCACATATTGATTAAACTTTTCAGGAATACAATTGGTCGGAGAAGATAAAATCGCTGGTGCTGAGCAGTTTCTTTTGGGGTTATGTGATCACCCAGGTGCCAGCAGGTCCTTTGGCACGTCGCTTTGGCGGTAAGGTTACGATCCTAACTGGCATTTCCATCTGTTCCGTGATGACAGTGTTGTCACCACTCTGTGCCCGGTTTGGTGGTTGGCAGTTGCTCTGCGCAGTGCGTTTGCTGGAGGGCTTGTGTCAGGGAGTTCTGTTCCCCTCGTGCCACACAGTGCTCTCGGCTTGGGCGCCACCTAAAGAGCGAGCATCCATGGGCAACTTTGCGTACTCGGGCAATCAGTTTGGCATAATCGTCATGTTGGCCACAAGTGGACTGCTCATCTCCATGGGCAGCTGGGCCAGCGTCTTCTATGCCTCTGGCGCAGTTGGCTGCATTTGGTCCATCATGTATTACATTTGGGGCGCCAGTTCACCAGCGGACTCGAAGAGCATTTCGGTGGAGGAACGAACACTTATTGAGCTAGGACAAGCTGGTGAACGAACTGACAGCTCGGTGCAGCCCAATCATCAGCAGATCACGCCTTGGAAGAGTTTTATCACATCGCCTCCTGTCCTGGCCCTGATTGTTGTGCAATCGGCGTATGCCTTTGGTTTCTGGACCTTGCTCACACAGATTCCCAGCTACATGAAGTATGTCCTGGGCAAGGATATAAAGGCCAATGCACTGCTCTCCGCGTTACCTTACACCGCAATGTTGACGCTCGGGTTCATCTTTGCCTGGCTCTCGAAGTTAATGCAAAAGAACGAATCCATTTCCCTGTCATTCAATCGCAAGTTCTTCAACTCAATTGGTACTTTTGTTCCCATGTGTCTGCTAATTGCGTTGGGCTATGTGCCACAGGATAAGGACACACTAGCCGTGGTGCTGCTCACTCTTACTGTGGGCATATGCTCCGCCAGCCACTTGGGCTTTTTAATAAACCACATCGACTTATCGCCAAATTATGCCGGCATCGTAATGGGCATATGCAACTGCGTCGCTAACTGCATGGGACTCTTTGCTCCGCTCCTAGTGGGCGTCATTGTTACCGACCAGGTGGGTCACATTCAATCTAATCTCAATGGAAATAATATTGGTTTTTATATACTCTCTCCTTGCAGCACGATCCAACGCAGTGGCGTATGGTATTTTTCCTGGCTGCTGGCTTCTATTTGGTGGGCAACGGTGTTTTTCTTATATTTGGACGCACCAACATCCAGTCGTGGAACGATCCATCAGCTAAACAGCAAAAACCTGGAGCGTATACTACGGAGCAGTTGGAGTTACAGGCTCAAATTTCGTGAAAGAATTAGTAAGATCGATCACTCATATGTACATATTTTATATTCTCGTTTAATGATGAATTCTGTATAGGTATTTTTCTTTCTACATGAAGCTTGTCTTCTGGTTTCTTATAAAATGTTATGTTTTTTTTTTTTTGAAATTCCACTTGAGGGAAACAATATTAGCTATGAATATATTTGGCCTTGGTGGCCCTTACGATTTTATTCATAAAAATACGATCTAGCGGAATTTATCTGAACTACGAATTAAGTGTTGCATACTTTTAGGGCTCCGCTGAAACCAGTAATTAATTTATGTGAGTGAGGAACCTGAAATACAAGCGAAAAATCAAAGAACAATGAATAAATATATTTGTGTTGAAGAAAATCTTTTAAAATCATTTAAATGTGCTGTACGTATTCTTAGACCATTTTTAAATTTATGTAGTTAAATATATACAATTTAAGTTTGCGTTAACCAGGTTAGCAAAATTGTGGTTTCATCAATATAACCATGATTTAATACTAAACATTAATCTTCGGCGGATAATCCCCTCTCCATGTGGCTTTATGTATATATGTATGAAAATGCAATGTTTTTTGCATATTTTATGGGAACTATTTTCCCGCATACGGCTAAAATGGTAGTTGTGGTCGGTTGAGGCGAACCTGGTGATAAACTGAATTTGAATACACTCACAATATATGGACGGTATATTTACCTAAACACATACATACGTTATATATATGCATATACATAAATGAATGTAACCGATACGACAAATTATTTTCAAGCATATTTTGGGGAAAATATTTAAAGTGTCACATTTAAAAATGAGACTTAAAACAGCAATGAATTCAACTCATGAACAATGGGCTGGGACATAAGTAAAGAAGGTTTAGGGTGTTGCAAAGGATTCGCAAGAATTTCACAACAGGTTTTCAGATGGGCTCTTTCCATTCTGCTTGTACAGATTGGCACGTGTACAAAAGTTAAAATGACAAACTGCAAAGACTTCCCGCTTGCCCCTGGCTCACCCTGGCCGGCCTGGTCAGATAGCGAGAGGCTCGCCTTTGTTGGAGCAGCCAGAAACAAAAATACCGAAATTTAAAGATAATGAAATCCATTAAATACGAATTTTAAATTAGTTATTTATAAGTTTTACTGCGATGCGGCGGGGCGCGGCGCGGTGTGTTGCGACGTACAGCGAGATGTTATCAACTCCACAGTGCAAATAATAACACAATTGTCATATCAGCTGGCGGCCCGGGCGCCTCCACCATCACATCCAAAACTAGAAACAGCACCATAATTTGACTAGCAGCCATAGAATTGAGTTAATCATATCATATATATTTTTTCAGTTCAGAGAGGGTGATGAGTGAAGGAGGAAGGGAGCGAGGGCGAGAGGGGATTTTCACAATGGGCCTAAATAAAACGTTATCAGAATCTGAAGTACATACTTTATTGTCTGCCAACTCGGCATGAATCAAGGTAAATAAGCACCAATCTCAGTGGTGAAATCGTAAATGGACAGGGGCGCCCCTCTTTACACATATCTCTCTCTCTCTCTCTGTCTGTCTCTCTCTCTCTTCCATTCGCCTTTGTCTCTTTGGATCTCTCAGTTTGAGTTTACGTCATTCCAAACGCGTTGTATTCCATACCAAAATCGAATTTTGCAAATCATTTTGCCATGCGAGCAAATGCAACAAAAGCAACTACACACTCATAAACCCACACACGCGCAGAGAGCTCTCGTGCGCTCTGGTATACAACGTTTTCGATGAGGGGTGTGCGGGCGCTGAGGAAAAATTATCGTTCATGCGATGAGCGTCAGCTGAGAGCCGATTGGTTTTTGTACACTTGCGCATCACGTGAACGTGCAAGTCGTCGGCTGCGTGCCGAGCCGAACGTGTGAGAAACGTGATCGAAGATCAGGCAGAGAGAGCGAATGCCAGAGTGCGCACAAACGCACACACATACACACACACAGAGAGAGAGAGAGAGAGAGAGAAGAGATACAGTAATTAAGGAAAGCGAGAGAGTGGGTGCGCCGCTGTGGGTGTGTATTGAATGTCGATGCATAAGTGAGTGAGTGAGCATGTGTTTGTGTATATATGAAAAATATTTGTACATTAAAATGGCAAACAAATTAACACATCGCGGCGCCAAAGCTGCCGGCAAAGCGTTGGCGCTTTTGACTTTGACTCTCGATCGCTGTTACTCTTTTCCTCTCTCCTGCTCGTTATTCCTGCACTGCGCTCGCTCTCTCTCTTTTTGTAACTCGCTTTGTCGCTAAGGTTATCGCAAATAATTTTGCAAATATTCAATGCTGTTTTTCTCAGCTCGCTGTTTTTAACAATATAATAAAACTTAATTAATATTTAGTATATCTTTTTTTTAATAATACCTATGAATTTCACAACAAAGAACAAATATTAGTAGGCAAATCATACCAGTTTTTTTTTAATCACATTATGTCTTGTCATGCTTATAACTTTTATGAATTAAGTTCTGTTGAGACGAGATTTTTTTGTTCATAGGCAGTAGTAGAACACGAGTGCAAATATAACAACTTAGCTATGCAAATAAGTTTTTACAAATATATTATTAGCGCTTTTAGTTAGCTGCCGTGTGGCATGATGTCACAGCGATAAATCAGAGTCGTGGCTGTCGCAGTGCCCCGAAAGAAAATAAACCTCCATTGGTATTTGCAGATCAAAGATAAGATGTACATTCGCCGAATTGCTGATTATAATCACGGCAAGAGCGAATGTAGATAAGGGCCTGAGATAAGGCTGCAGCAGCGAAAGCTATTCACAGCATTTGCCGAGTGACTAATTTTCAGATGTTTCATGGCAGTGCAAAAAGTTGTTCTCGGTTCGCTTAAGGGGGGCGGAACTAACGTTCACGTTAGCCAAGATCACGAGTATTTATCTTACTTTTAAACGTGTGTTTGTCTTTCTTTTTTAGCACTCTTCTCTGTCAAAATCGTCTGTTCTATTCTTATGTGATAGCGTTGGGATCACATCTTGGCAAAATTTTAGAGGAAAAACTAAATTGTACCAGACAATCCGAAAGGACTGCAATTATTCGAATAAAATATACTCTCCATTATCTTTGATTAGAAGTTATTATTGGAACTATACCATGTGATCATGGCTATTGTAATCAACATAGATTTTAGGACTTTTAATATAAATGAATAAATTCTAAAAATTGGCAGTTTAAAAATATTGTTAATCCAAAACCATACTTTGTACTTTGAAAATTAATCCAGATTAATCCGTAATCTACTCCCCTAAAATCCGTTTCAAAATGTAGATCAGACATTTATATTATTATATAATCTCATGTTTATATAGTATAGATTACCTCTTCTGTAGTTAATTTTCCAAATTTGATTTCTAATTTTATAGTGACTTGTATATTTTATAATGCTATATTAAGAATATTAATTTTATAAAACTGTTAACTAAAATTAGCAAATGAAATTCTATAAATACGATTCATATTCTTTAATCTTTAATGAACATCTTTAAAATTTGAATTTGATTTTATAGGGGACTACCTAGTAAGTGCAATAAGCCATTAAGAAAAAGCCATTTCCCTAGTGCACCATTTAGATGCCCACTCTAAGCGTATTTGAAATGTGAAAAATCAAGTGTCTGCACGAGTAGTGAAAATGAATATCTATTTTAAGCCACTACGTGCCGCGTGAGTTGTACAACAATACTTAGACGCCCACACTGCCACTGCCACTGTCTAAAATGTTGCTCAGAGGAGGCCAACGGCAAGTGGAACATGAGCAATGGCAAATGTAGGAGAATGGCGAGGGTGTGGAGTGGTGTGAGATGTGGGGCGAGTGCATGTGCAATTAAAATGATTTTCTATTTATTCAATTGCAACGCGGCAACTCAAAAAAATAAATGTGCGTCTTTGACAAGCTGCCAGCTGTGGAGGGCAAGAATTGATGCCCCATGGCAAAAGTTAAACAACGCAAAGTGTCCATCATTGAACTGGCTAACAAATTGGCCGTGTCGCGGCTTTTGTCTCAGATTAACCTTCTGTCCACAAATATTAGATGTATTGTACAAAAAGTTTCCATGTTCGCAGCTAATTCGTCTCAATTGAGCTTTATCAATTGATTGCATACAATTTAATTGAACCTGATAGACAGCTATTGGATTGGTAAATATATGCGGTAGGAATTTACATAAAAGTACACAGAAATATATATTGGCTCTAATCAACAAGAACTGTGGACATAAACCCTTATAGCATTCTCCAAACAAATACCTCCAAACATTTGACCGGCACAAGGCCATTGCCTGGCGACACAATTCTCGTCAACTTTGAGGACCAGTACATTTTTGGGGCTCTTGTGACCCCGATTAGCACCTACGGAATATTGGGGGTATGGAAAAACACCACAAATTGTTAATTCAATATCGTTGAATCAGTTGACAGTTCTTATTGCTAGTATCCATAAGAGAATTCGATAAATCAAAGTTAATTTGGATTTAAGAGTGCTGATCTGAGAGACTATTAATATTTGATTGACTCTTATGCAGAGTAGTTTCTAGTCGAGCCTGCTAAATAAGAGAAGAATGCTTGTTTTTTTGTTGCGCCTTGTTTAGCTAGACAATTGGTTACACACGGCGTATGCGCTATTTGCACTAAGTAAGCGAATTGGTTTTGTGTATGTTGTATTTCATTATCACATTTCAATTGGTATCGCTGTAAAATTCCACTGCTATTTGCGTATCTATTTCAGAGTCTATCTAAATATCTGTACCAAGGCACTTGCAAATTGTTTCATACAAGAAGTAAAATTATCATATTTTATTGAAATTGGGAAACATGCTGCATTTTAATTGTTCATTTCAACCAGTCTGCGACTGCTGTGGTTCCTTTGAAAATCTGTGCAACTTGTTTAAGCCGTGATGGTACCCACATTCACGCTTGACGTCAACCGATCCGTCGGTTTCTATATGTTATTAACGATTTGTCAAATGTCGAGCTGAGCACTTTTGATAAGATTCATTGATGGTGCAGTAAACAGATTCATCATTTTTGAGGGGTGCTGTGGACGTGACGCATCCTGTACGCGATAAGATCGCGATTGATTATTATTATTCAGTCGCAAACTACAAATGACAGATTGAAGTACCTTACTAAATTCAGCTTAAATCGAAAGCAGGCATGTGATATATTTGCTACTATTTTTAGCTGCTTTGCTTTCAGAATAATACGAAGAGTGTCCCATTTCAACCGACACTTTATTTCTTAAAGTATACTTTGAGTGACGATAATCGTTTTTTTATGGATTACTGGTAACAGGTTTTGCCTTTTGCTGTAATTATAACCCAATTAAGTGCCACAAAAATCTGACGAAAATCCAATCGTATTTAAAAGGCACATTAACTGATAAGGCTACCTTCAATCACAGTGAACGTGCCGAAAAACGTGTAGGTTTTTTTTGGCCAACGCTTATCAGCTAAAAGAAATTAATGCTTAGCTAACTAAATAATGAAATGTTCACTCTTCAAAGCAGACTTTGATGGCATCAGAGTTTTTAATTTTGTCAGCGATAAGAGCTGTTTATTTTCGTTCGAAAATTAAAGTTTCAGTTGATAAGCATAAATAATTTGCAATAATATTCGATAACTGAATTTTGCTTTTTAGTAAGTATTTTTTTATTGATGTCACTCGAAAGACGAAATAGCATTCATCAAATAAATTTTGAGTGTCATGGATTGTGTAATCCAAATATTATCGCGATTATTTTGCGATTGTCACATTGCATGTAGGCAACCTGTCAGAATCTTGTCAAAGTCTGTGTTATGTCATAAACAAGTATGTTTTTTTTTTTTAATTTTAAAAGGGAGAGAGAATAATGGGAGGGATATTTAAAATATATTCAATATTATAGAGTGATTCCATATTAATGAGCGCAGTTTGTAGTTTATCAGCAGCGCTTGAGTCTTGACCTCGACGGCGGCTTAAAGCTTATCTGCAGAGAGTGAATACCTAGGGCCGAACATATGCAAATGAGCCAAGTGGAATATTGTACTACATAAATTGAATCGTATCTGACGGATACCAGCTGGAACTGTTGACTGCAACAAAGCCAACTAAAAATGGAATGTGCCTAATTTTCGATTTTTACAAATTTATACGAAGAACAAAAACCCATTACGCAGAAAAACCAAAATGAGCGAGAGAGGGATAGAGAGAAAGAGAGAGAGAGAGATAGAGTTAAGTAGAGGGATAGGGAAAAAGAGGGCAAGGGCGAGGGCGAGGTAGATGAAGAGTGCAGGACTGATAACTCGTTGTTGTCGCTGTGTTGCTGTTGTTTACATATTGGCCGGCAAATACAAGAGCCGACAGAGAAAGAGTGAGAGAGAGAGAGGGAGAGACAGAGAGAGAGCAGGCAACACACACTCACAAGCGTATGTCTACATATAAAATTGAGTGTCTGGCAGCGTGTTCGGGTTTTACTGATAGCAAACCGCAACAACTAAATGGAAATGGAATTCACGCGATACACATGTGTGTGCGACAACAGCAACAACAACAGCAACAGAGTGACAGATACTTTGACTTCGACTGCGACGGCAGTTCAGCACAGCAGCAGCAGCAGCGAACTCTCTCGGCGTCCACAAAAAACACGAGCGGACCGAGCGAGCGATCATATTTATAAAAGAATCGCCGCGCCAAGTATTTCAAGCAGTCGCAGTCGCTCGCTAGAACAAACCAAAACCCAAAAATACGCGTAATACGCTCTAGTGGCCAAAAGTATCTGTATCTGTATCTGTAGCTGTAGCTGTAGCTTTAGCTGAGTCTGAGCATTCTCTAGTAACATTTGTAGCAACAAAAAAAAAACGCGTGCTCGCAAGTAACAGAAAAAAAAGAAAAATATACATATATACATATATATAAAAACCCACATCCGTATCCGATAAAGCGAACTTTTAATACGTCAATACAACTCGAGTAAAGCAGCAGCTGAAGTCCAACACTGTTTTTTTTCGTCGCGTGTCGCGTTGTGCACATGTGCTCCATCTAAATGTCGCAACACGTTGTATAAAAATCGAGAAAAAAACTAAAATTGCCATTGCCAGCAACTCCGCGAGTTAGAGAGAGAGAGAGAAAGAGATTGAAAAAGAGAAAGAGAGAGACAGAGATAGAGAGAGGTCTCTAATTGTGGATCAAAGAAAACCCGCGACGCACACATGACCACCACTTTGAATATGGTGAAAACTGGCAAATGGTATGGTAAGTACACAAGAAAATAAAACAAATAAAAAGTTAATTTTAATTAAAATTCCCAGTGGAGCGCTTATCGCTCTGCTCTATTATTTGACTACACGTGAACGTGTCTTGCTGTGTGTTTATGTAAGTCTCGCGCTGAGTGCAATTTAAATTTTCTATTGTGAGTAACAAAAAAAAAATAAAATAAATAAATAAAACAGAACTTTGCTTGTTGCCGGAAACAGCTGCAACTCCAAACAGCCGTCAACCCCCTCTGCTGAAACAACCAAGTGGAGCCTTCAAAGCTGCGGCTTTTTGCATATATGTACATGTATTTAATGTGTATTAATTAAATTCATCTACAAATTCCTTATAAAGTAAATGAAGCGAACGTTAATTGCATTTGAAGTTTGCAATAGTTTGAAATATGGCTAAAAGCGTCAAGAATTTTGTGATTTACGAACATTAGCCGCAAATTATACATATCTACAAACAATATGTTATATGTATATATATATATATATATATATATATATGTATGTATATAATATGTATGTGCTTGCATTTATAACGACGACCTCCACTGCAGCTCATCCAAAAATATTTCTCAGCTGCATTGCAACTCTTTGCTGCAAAAAAAACTCTTGACTGTCTTCGATGTCTTTAAGTTAACACAACAAAAACAAAAAAACGAATTGAATTCAATTTTATACGTTTTTGGCTGACAAATACATTTTTAGCACGCTCAACGAAAATGATAAAAATAAACAAAATAAAAAAGTGTTTAGCTGACGCAAGGGTGGTTAGGTGTGGTAGGGGAAGGGAGGGGGGTTATTCAGGCAGCGGAAACAGACGCAAAATTCTGCTTTTTCTTTGTTGCTTTTTTTCTAATATTATTTACAAGCGAATGCCAATGAAACTGAAAATTCAAATTAGCAACTAAAAATATTGGGTAAATAAGCCAAATACTTAAACTTTGATCAAGCAATGCGGCTGTGACGGAGCTTATCTAATGAGAAAGGGACAGAGAACGACTAAAAGCCTGATCTTAAGACTAGTCTAAATGGAATCAATTAACAGTAAAATTTACAATTGTTCAATCAATATATTAATATATTGCGACTTGGTCAATAGTTTTATAAGCTGGTCTCGTGAGGCTTTACACGTAGTTCCAGAATGGCCAGCAAGTATATATTTAGAAGGCCCTGCTGCATCGGTGAGTCGTCGTAATAATTATCTAATCTGATAGACTGACATACTATATGGAACAATAAAAAATAAAAATAAAGCAAAAACGCACAAATATACAAAATGATTTCTTGTTGTTATTGTTCCAATTTATCGAGCTCGTTATTGTAGTACAGTTATTGGTGCCGTTATCGGTTATCAGCACTTGGGGATTGTCGATTTGTTAGTTTGTGTTATACGACATGTCCTTCGATCGCCACCCAATTATCGCATGACCATGAGCTGCAGCAAAATTAATATTCCTCACATATACCTAGTATATACCTCAAAAAATACTAAGTGTACTTACCTCCATGGGAGTACTGTGGAACCTCAGATTGGCAATCAATCAAATATCAACTTTCATTGCATCACATAAATGTTTTATTGATTGGCAATTTTTTTTAGCATTTCCATTAATAAAACAGCACAAATAGTTAATTTGCTCAAGTTGCTTTGCTGCCCCGACATCCTCCACCACTCCCTCTCTCACTCGCACTCTCTCCCTCTCTGTCTGTTAAGAGTGTGTAAATTAACTTTTAAATAGACACAAGATAGGTGACTAAAAAAAACCACGAGCAAGTCAACAAAATGTGGATCATAAATTGTTGCGGCTACACCTCGCGGGTCTAAGAAAAAAGTCAAGTCGTTAATGTGGAGGGGGGGAAGGGGGATAAGGAAACACAATCATTGCGCAAATGTATACAAAAATTGTGTCAAATGTGAAATACAAAAAAAAATGTATATAAAGAGTTTCACAGTTTCGTTAAGCGATTCAGATCAATAAACCGAGAAAGACCCAGACTGAAGCAGAGGCAGAGAGTGAGGGAGTCGGGAGAGTATCTGCAAATTGGTAAAGTCTCAAAGTTCAAGCGTCGAGTCATCGCATCGGCTCGTTGTATTTTTGGGTCTACAATTGATAATTATTGAGTCGAGTTAATAATTATTAATAGACACTTCGACTGCTGGCAATGGCTGTTGGGCTTTTGAGAAAACGCAATGGGGCAGTTCAATAGACGCAATTACCTTGTAAGGCCGCTTTGCAAGGTTGCAGATTGGTTTTGTTGTTGTGCAAGAATTGCTCAAAACAGCTGCAACAAGAACTAAGTCGAAGCCCATTTATGGCAAGTGCGAGTCTAAAAATAAAAACGAGATTGAGTTCGAGCCACATAACTAAAATTAAAATAAGTCATAAGCTGGGCTAACTTATACACTGAATTATCGTTTATTGATTTTTTTTTGCAACAGAAACTTAACTTCTAAAGTTGTTTTGTTAGCTCAAAAAATGTAAATGAATTTTGTTGATTTAAGCTTTGAGATATTTTCGCGTAAGCATTTCAAGTTTGTAGACTAGTCATTGGCAAAAGCAATATACTCTTTTCGCTTTGAGATCAGAGTATGATGAAAAAAAAATTCCCCGTTTCATTAAGCCAACAGCTGTGTTCGGTGGCCAATAAACTGACATATGCACATGGCTATCGGCTGGCTGCCTCCGAGAGAGATCGTCACGTGCGGCTGCTTTGGGTCGAATGAGCGGCGAGCAACACGCTTTCAGGTAGGGCAAGCGGGAGGAGGGCGGACGATGCGGTGCGAGGCGGTCGCGTGTGTCTTTTAGCTGGTAGTTGGTAGCTGATAGCTGGTTTTCGCCATGGGTACAGCACCGTCGGCTGATGTGTTGCACTTCATTGAGGCGCGCAGGTCTCACGAGTAATTTACATTCACGAGTGGGCGTTGCATATGTATGTGTGTGTGCGTGTATGTGTATGAGTAGCCACAACAAGATTTTGACACAGTCTTTTATAAATAAACGCGCCCCACATACAAGCAAGCCAAAGAGACTTTCAAAGGTGAAGCAAGAGCGACAGAGGGAGAAAGAAAGATATCGAGAGCAAGATATATAGAGATAGAGAGAGGGAGAGAGAGAGAGAGAGCGAGAGAGTGGAAGAAAGAATGCATGTCTTGGCATTGATAAGAGCGCCACACGTTTCTCAAGTTGCTCACCTAACTAATTTCCACTGCTTAATTGCAATTCTTAATAACATATTTGAATTGATAATTTTGAAAGAGAATGCAAAGCAACAAGAGGGTGGAAGATTTTGAATATTTAAAATATTTTTTCGATTTTATTTCGACATTCATGTTAATGTGCAAATTTGTTCCGTTCATATTTATTAAAAGAATACAAAAAATTTATTGATTAGTAATTGATTATGAAAGAACAAAAATTCAATTTTATTTATTTGGACTGCAATCAGAGCGTACAATAAATGATATATTTAATCAATTGGCTAAAATTAAAAAGAAATTCAAAGAAAATAATGATGCATTTTTGCCAGTTTTTTGTTTGTTTCGAAAGTTTTAAATGCACAAATAATAAACATAATAAGGAATTTATATATACATCTTTGCCTTAACTAATCAGCTGTATTTTTGCATGTGTTGCAGACAAAATCATTGGCGTGCGGCACGTGCAATGCATTCTGTGCTTCTTCTGCCTGTCCCTGGCGTATGCGTGGCGCGTCAATCTCACCGTCGCCCTGGTGGCCATGTCCGAGCGGTCAAACCAAACTGGACAGGACGAGGGTGTCAACGAGTGGGTAGGTGTCCTCAGCAATAAGAGAGCCTGCATCGGAGTTGTGCTTAAGACGTGTCTTATTTCCTTCCTTGCAGACGTACAACTTTACGGAGTCTGAAAAATCGTATATGCAGAGCAGCTTCTTCTTTGGCTATATTGTGACCCAGATCCCTGGCGGTTATATTGCTCAACGCTATGGTGCCAAGATGTTGCTGATGATGGGACTGACAGCGTGCGCAATTCTAACACTCCTCACGCCACTCTCCTTGAAGTTGGGCGGCTGGCAGGGGCTGGGGGCAGTGCGCTTCCTGGCTGGCTTAACACAGGGAGCAGTGCATCCGGCGACGCATTCGCTGCTGTCCAAGTGGGCGCCGGCCAATGAGCGGGGCATGATGAGCACCATTTGCTATTCAGGCTCACAGTTTGGCACGATCATAACGCTGGCAACAAGTGGTTATATTGCACACTCCTTTACCAAGTGGCCGGGCATCTTTTATTGTGGCGGCGCCTGTGGCTTCCTTTGGGTGCTCTTCTGGTGGCGCTTTGCCTCGAGCACTCCGGAAACGCATCGCAGCATATCGCGGGAGGAGCTGAAGTACATTGAGGAGACACGCTCGGTGGGCAAAATGCAGGACGCACGCAAGATGGCGCCAACTCCTTGGGGCAGCATTTTTACCTCGATGCCGTTTCTGTCGCTCCTCATCGTTCACTGCACTCACATGTGGGGCTTCTGGACACTGCTCACACAGATTCCCAGCTATATGAAGAACATCTATCATTTTAATATCGAGTCCAGTTCGCTGCTCTCCTCGCTGCCCTACGCTGTCATGATGATACTCAGCTTCTTTTTTGTCTGGTTGTCAAAGGTGCTGCAGAACCAGAAATCTCTGTCGCTCTCCTTCAATCGAAAATTCTTCAACTCAGTCGGCCACTGGATTCCCATGCTCTCCCTGATTGCCTTGGGATATGTGCCACCAGAGAATGAGCACTTGGCTGTGGCGCTGCTTACCCTTACAGTGGGCATTAGTGCAGCCACCTACCTGGGCTTTCAGGTCAACCACATCGACCTGTCGCCCAACTATGCGGGCACAATGATGGGCATCACGAATGCGGCGGCCAATGTGATGAGCGCCCTGGCACCACTCGCTGTGGGTCATATCGTCAAAGATCCGGTAAGTGGTTTATATAACAGATTTCTGGGTATAAGCACTGATACTTAAAGATCTTGAAGATCTTCGATATAGTTAAACTCAGTTGATATATTTTCTTACAACCTATTGTTAATTAGTTATTTAAAAATTATGTAAACTAATTTATTTATTCGATTTGATTTTGCAGAAAAATGTAGACGAATGGCGCACGGTGTTTTTCTTGGCTGCCTTCTTCTATTTCATTGGAAATCTGCTGTTTGTGGTGTTTGGACGCACGGACGTTCAGTGGTGGGACTCGCCAAAGCCTGTCGATGAGGAGAGCGTGGAGGCCGGCGTGCTCTTGGCTTCAGACCAACAGAATGGCCAAAATACAATTGCCAAATCTTGAGCAGAACAGCGCCTGACTTAAGACTTCCTCATGCTAGGTTGACTAAATACGGAAAACAATAGTTTTGCATGAGGTTGTCCTCGTTGTTGTTTTCTTGAATTAAGTGCTAAATTTGTAAGACAATAGCTGTAAAATATATGGTATAAGGGACAAAGCGGAAATTGCCATAATGACGATCGCGTGCTTCCATTAGCGATATTAATAACAACATATGATAATTGTTTAGTTTATAGGCAGCATAAATTATTATTTGCAGTATTTTCCTACAATGTACATAAAACAATATACATACAAATGTTAACGTAAACAAAGGAAAACTAAAAAAACAAAACGAAAAAGTATAAATATCTAGTTGACAACATAAATAACATAAGTAACTAATTACGCTGCTCTATTAATTGTTATGTTATTTAAATTGAAACTATACTTAAACTATCATAGCTATTATTCATTAGATAATTAGTTAAACTAGTAATAAAAAAAAAACCAACTTGTGATGTACGAAAAGAAAAGAAATTAACTATAAAAGGCAGAAAAGATGACATACATTTACGTAAAAATATATAAAGTCGGGAATTAAAAACCAGGCTGCTGATTTGTGTACAAATCAAACCAACAAAATCATTCGTTTTTCTGCTTCGTGTATTTTTTGAACTTGATAACGTGCCAATCGATAGACGCCACTATCGGTAAGCAAGCACAGTCACACTATTTGTTCAAATTTTTGATAATTTCTTAGCGATAGCATCTATCGCATACTTGCAGCAGCACCACAACAGCTGTTTGCTGATCAAATCCAAGTAATATCAACAAAGCACAAAAGCAAGACGCAACGTAAGCAGCGCCGCAGCCACTCATTTAAATTCTCGTTTGTCAACAGCGACGCCTTATCAGTTGCACGAAATGCTTAGAAGCTCAAGCTACGCCTTTGCATACAAAACAAAGCAACGGCAATAATTCAAGGGAGACACCCACAACAATGCTTCCACGATGTTTTCAGTGCTGCAGTCACACAGGCTATGACAGCATTGGCAACACAGGTGAGCTATCATTTTTGAAGCACTCATTCAATTTGTTATGGTTTTCGTGGCTTTAAGACGTGTCAAGAGTATTAGTGTTTATCGTTGATGTTTTTTAACGGTGTCTATGTCACGTTGGTTCTTAGATATCTATCAGAGATTAATTTGCCCAGCGTGTTTCTAGTGTACAAAATAGCAATTGTTAAATTATTAATGAATTTCTTTCATTTCAATCATTTGAATCATTGAATCGATTTTTTAGTGTCAATTAAACAAATACAATCAATATGATCAAACAAATACAGTTATAATTTATGATTAATTTTTCAGGACCACGTTTTGGAGTGCGTCATGTGCAATGTACTTTGGTATTCTTTGGACTAGCTGTGGCTTATGGAATGCGAGTCAATTTATCGGTGGCCATTGTCGTCATGACGGACAAGAATGCGACGAATCCTGATTTTCCCGAATTCGATTGGGATGAAAGCATCAAGTCGTATCTTCTGAGCAGCTTCTTTTGGGGCTATGTGGTGACACAGGTGCCGGGCGGCTATCTATCGTCCATATTCGGAGCGAAATATATGATCTTCTTTGGAGTGTTCATTTGCTCCTGCCTGGCACTGCTGACGCCCTTCGTAGCGCTCACTGGTGGTTGGAAAATGGTTGTACTGCTGCGCGCCATTCAGGGTCTCTGCCAGGGCGTCATCTTTCCCTCCACACACACATTCCTCTCGAAGTGGGCGCCGGCCGATGAGCGCGGACGTCTGGTTGGCTATTGTTATTCGGGTTCACAGTTTGGCACCGTGGTAATGCTCTCTGTGAGTGGATATATTGCGACCTCATCGCTGGGCTGGCCGAGTATCTTTTACATATCCGGCTGTGCGGGCATCCTGTGGGCCCTGATCTGGTTTTATTTGTGCGCTTGCACGCCGGCACAGCATGCCACAATTACGCCCAATGAACGACGCTACATTGAGACCTCGGGCCAGCTGCGACGCGCTTCGGATGCGGGCCGCGAGGAGCTTGGACCACATCAGAATTTACACACTCCTTGGATGAGCATTTTAACTTCGATACCATTTCTATCACTGCTAGTGGCCCACTGTGCTAACAACTGGGGCTTCTGGACGCTGCTCACGCAGATTCCGTCGTTCATGAAGAACGTGCTGGGCATGGATATCAAGAGCAATGGACCGCTCTCTGCGCTGCCATACCTTTGCATGATCATACTCGCCTGCGGCTTTATCTGGCTGTCGGATGTGCTGAAGCGACGCGGCAGTACAATGTCCCATAGCTTTTCCTGCAAGCTCTTCAACTCGCTGGGCATGTGGCTGCCCATGTTGGCACTACTTGGACTGTGTTTCATTACGAAAGGAGCGGGCAATGTGAGGCTGGCAATTGCGCTCCTCTGCTTGTCGGTGGCAACCAATTCGGCCTGCTATTTAGGCTTTCATGTGAATCACATCGATCTGTCGCCGAACTTCGCTGGCACTCTGATGGGCATCACGAACTGTGCAGCGAATGTGATGAGTATTTTAGCACCGTTGATCGTGGGACTGATAGTCACAGATGAGGTAAGTTGGCCACATCAATTGGTAGTTGACGCAACTAATCCTTCTGTTGCCTTGCAGAAAAATTCCTTGCAGTGGCGCATTGTTTTCCTCATCACCTCGTTTGCCTACTTTTTCGGCAACTTGGTATTCATTTTCTTTGGACGCTTCAATGTGCAGTCCTGGAATAACCCTGGTTCACAGCAGGAACGCACCTCCAGAGATGTGGTTGCGGCTTGGAATGCTGGTGAGGATGCTGAACGGGCGCCTCTAATTGATTCCTAAATAATCGAATTTACCATATTTGGTGTGAGGCCATGAAACTGATGTACCTTATTGTTGGGCATTATATGGAATTGATCGTCGCTATTTTATGTTATTGTACAAGTATAGAAACTATTGTTATTACTAATTATACATGACAAATTATTATACACCTATTTAATAAATGTAAAACGCTTTTTGTGTGCTTATCGACAAACAGAAAACGGCATTTGTCTATATGGTAATATTATCATGTCTCATGCTTATCTTATCATGGTTACATTTTTGTATGACTTACTCGATATGAGAATCAGTCCCTTATATTGGTAGAGTTTTAATACATTTTATTCAATTGCCTATTTTCTTTTGATAAACTGACTAATTTTTCTAAACAATATGTATCTAAATATAATAAAATCTCTGTTATATTCCTTTTAGAATTGTCAGTTCATTGTTTATATCTCTTACAGAGATCTCTAAAAGCTGCGAAAGTTCACCTTACAAAAAAAATTAAAGGAAGATTGAAGTGTGGTTGCTAATTTTGATTTTGTTAGATATTCTTTAAATTATGTAAGTAAAGTTTATAAAACACATTTCTGCATGCTCAGAAGTGACAAATGAAATGCTAACTTTTGGGATAAAACTAATTTACTATTAAAGACCTTGTTCAATCTTACAATGTTAAGATAACCAAGGAGGATTCTTATCGCGAAGATATGTAAACAAGTGAAAAGACACGTACGCGGCACCCATAGTGACCGTAATAAAACGTTCCGCGATAAGAATTCTCCGAACTGATAGGATAATGAGTCGAGACGCATTTGCAGCAGTAAATATGTAACTCGATAAGGTCCTAAGTAGAATAAGAATTCTCCGAACTGAGAGGATAATGAGTCTAGACGCATTTGCAGCAGTAAATATGTAACTAGATAATGTCCTAAGTAGGATAAGAATAAATGTATCTAGCTGTAAGATAATTTAGAAGTTTTCAATAAACCTGCCGAAGCGATTCGGCAGCAGTCTGTGTTCGAACCTCAAACAACGTCGTCGTCTTATTATTTTGCTCTTCGGATCACCTTTCAGTGTACGTGACTATTATTCCACCGCTGGCCGTATATATAAATTTTGTTACTCGCAATTAATTAGACCTCATTTAAAAAATATAGCAGGTGTCTAAAGGATTGGGAAATTGCCACGTTCAAGAATACTATATCTTAATCATATCCCTTCATATGGGAAATATATACGGATATTTTAAGGTCGTAAAATATCCGGATAGTTTAAGGATTTGGCGGTAGATTGTGAGTTCTCTTGAGATTCACAACAATAGGGCAGAGATACAGCCACCCCTTCCCCCTGTACACTCTTCTTGAAATGCAACTTGATTTTATTGTGTAACGATTTCGGTTGTTTATTTGTTAGTCCTCATTATTATATTGTACAAATCTTATGCTGCCTATGTGGTATTATGTATCATGTATTAAGTAAGAGTATTTTTAGCTACTATTTATTTGAACTACTACATTTACTAAAAATTTCGAATTCACATAGAATATGATCGTTAAGGACATATGTATATATATAAGTATTTATAAATCTATATTCGCGTAAGCCTAAAATATATTCGTATAGTTAAAGCTAAGTTATTACTAGCGAAATTGTGGCGGAGAAGTGGAAACTTTGGAGCGTTTTGTGCGAAGCTGTGCTGTGCTGTGCTGACTACGCGATCTTGTCAAAATGCAGGCGTAGCCTCTTGTTTCGATATCCTGCCCACGCCTCAATGTCCTTATATGTATTTACATGTGGAGCATTTGGGCTCCCTCCACGTTCAGTGCAGCTTGTGATTGGCAGGCAGATCCTCGGAGCGTATGCAGCGGCCTCTGTAGCAAATCTCTGTCTCGGCGGTAACTTTGGTTGAGGTGGACGTCGCATAGACCACATGCTCCATTAGATCCTTGTGGAAGTTTTCCCTGGTGGCAGCAGTGCTGCTAGCCGGCACCTCCGTAGCCGGCAACGTGCTGTTCTCTGTGGGCGTTACTGGCTTCGTCCGCTTAATACTCGTGTACTCCTGGCGACGTTTGCCGACAGCCGCCAGAGCACCAGCCGCCACCTCATCATCGCTCCCCTCGATGGCGAACAGATCGTGCAGCTGTTGTCGCACCTCCGAGAAGATGCTCGGCTGCGTTTCCAAATCGTCCACATCGGCTGCGGTGTCCATGCGGCGGGTGGCGCTCTCCCCGCTCAGCGCGTACGTTGTCGCCAGTGTTGTCAGATCCGGTGTCCTAGCGGTGGTCACCTCATACTCCTCGGGTGTGCTGGGCGCGGCTGCTGTGGTGGTCACCATCTCAACCTCAGCGACAGTTGTTGGCTCCTCGGTAGATGGCGTCAGTGGTGTTGTCGCCCTTTGATTCTCCTCCGTTTCAACGTTGGTAGAGTACAGCGAATTGTATAGTTGTGGACCCAGATTCTGTGATTCAGCTGTCTCGAAATTCTCGGCATTATCTGTGCCGCTCGAGACGCGCGATTTCTTCCACTTGCCGCGCCTGTTGACACGGCCAATGGTGCTGCTGGTGGGCAACTCCGTGGCCACCTCCACGGGCGCCTTGCCCATAACCTCTTCCAGTAGCTCCGCAAACGACTTCTCGGGTCTACAATGAAAAGAAAGGGAATCAGATTGGCCCATTTATTGGTTCCAGCTGTGAACAAACTTCAAGTTGGGCGCCATGAGAGAGGGAGTCGTTCGCTGTCCAGCGGATTCACCAAGATTGGCAGCTACGTTGAACTCGTAGTTTTCCGGTTGATCCGTGGGTCCAGCCGTCACAATCTCTGGCTCATTCTCGAAATTGTGTGATTCACTCTTGTCGGAGCCATATTTGGGATTGAGAGGCTTGAAACTGTTTGTGTTGCTGCCACTGTTGCTGTTGACCGTCTCCGAGGCTGGTGACCACTGAGATTCCTGTCCCTCCAGCTGGAAGGGTTGCTTATAGCGACGACGTGGCGTCTGTGGTGCTTGCTGTGAGTGAACTTTTAGTAGTTGAGTCTTTAAGAACAGCTACTTGCTTACCTCCGTCACCTTCTCGGGATGTTCCTGATGGTAGCGACTCAGTTTGCGCAGATTCTGTCTCGGAGTTACGGGCTCCGCTGGCTCCTCGGGCTCGGCTGTGGACGAAGCTGGATGCGCGGGACGACGCTGGCGTTGACGCACCTTGACCACCCGACGAGGCGGCAGGCGAGAGCGAATCTGTAAATGGGAGTAGTATTTAATTTATGAATAAATATTGAGTTTGATAGGATACTTACGGATGGGCGCTCCTCTGAAGGCGTAGTGGTGGTCACAGATGGCTCCGTTGTTGTGGTGGTGCGCACTCTGGGATAATTGCGACGGATGAAGGGTGATCGACGCGTCGTTGTTGTCACTGGCGCCTCAGTTGTTGTTCTTATGGTGGTGCTGGTAGTCGTGGTGGTAGATGGTGTGGTTGTTCCCAGTGTGGTGAAAATGGGGCTCACTTCGTTGCGGACAATGGCCTCTGTGGGATTGAGGTCCTCCTGGTTGGGAAAGTAGCCGGGACCATAGTTGTCCTTTGAGAACTCATGATAATGTTGTGCTATCTGCATGGGCTCCAGCTCTAGACTGGGTGGATAGACGGATCCTTGCTCGCCCTGGTCGATGCTATTGCTGGGCGTGACGGTATACACCTGTTGCGTCTCCGACGCGGGTCCCTCTGTGCTGCCGACATCATAGGCACCGGGTATGGCCGTGGGACTGGTGGGACGACGAGATGGAGCCTTAAACACGGGATAGTTCTGATTCAGCACGTCGCGTTGGTAATCCAAATCCTGATCCACACTTGGCTTGCCATTTTTCGAACCCTTGGGAAGCTTCTTCCTGGTCTTGAGCGTGTGGCGCTCCTCATTGGTAGGCTGATAGCGAATACGATTTGGATTGCGCAGCAGTGGATTTCGCGAGGTGGCCGGACGTCTTGTGGTGCTCGGAGACTCCTCGACATTATCGGCATTGCCTCTGTTGCCATAAGGACGGCGAATGCGATGCGTTGGCTGCTTGTGGCTGCTATCGGACTCTGAGAACGACACCGACGATGTCGTCACCACCTTGGTGACGGCTGGCTTGCGCGTGCGCAACACTGGACGGCGAGTGGGACGCGTTTCCGGCTCGGGTTCGCTCAGTGGGGTCGTTGGCGCAGGAAGTTTGTCCTTTTCCTGTAGATTGTTAACCAGACCGGGAATATCAGGTGTCAACGCTGGAAGTTCGGAGGGTATATGATACGGATTCGGTTCGTACTCCACATTGCTGTTGTCTAAGACCTCGTTCTGATTGTAGCTGGGTCGATGATTGACTGGCGCCTGCTGCTCCACATTGTAGCCAACATCAGAGGTGGTCACGGGCGTGTAGAGACTTAACCGATGTTTGGTTTTTTGCGTCGTTGTGGGCAATGGGACATCGTAGTCCGGGGAACTGGGTGTGTACTGCAGTTGTTCCAAAGGTGGATTCGTGGTTAGCGGACGCTGGCGGAATGCATCCTGTTGGCGGAAATACTGCTTCATGCGCTGCTCCTCCTGTTGCACAGTACTTGAAGTGGGCGGGCGCGTCGTGAGGCGTGGAAGCGGCTCCTGTACAATATGTGGCGCTGTCTCGAACTGCGGATAGAGCTGTCCGTTCGAGCTGGGGAACTCCACCTGTGGTCGCGAGCCGTACGTAAAGAGCGTCTGTGGTATCGCTGTTGTTGATGTTGAGGTGGTTGAAGTGGATGTGGTGGTGCTGCTGCTGGTTGAGCTGCTTGTCGAGGGGCTGGCCTTTGTGCTGAGCGAGCTGAAGAAGTCATCGCCACTGATTTGATTGAGCGTGTCGAAGGGATTGGGCGTTTTGGCGGGTGCTCGATAAACGGGCTGCTCTGTGGCGACGTGCTGAGGCCGCTTCTTCTTATGGCGCTCCTGCTTGACGGTGTGCTTGGGCGGCGAGGCAGCGCCCTCCTGATTACCATCTTGCACATAGTAGTAGCTAAATTTGTTTCCACGGGTGGGCGCTGGGCCCGATTGCGTGGTGCTCTCGAAGGGATTGCGTGTGCTCACCATTGGCGCGACATAAGGACGCTGTGTACGCAGCGGTTGCTCCTGAATGGAGGCACTGGCCTTTGCCCTATTGATAACAATGGAGCCGACATGCGGCTCAGGCAGAAGAATCTTATTGAAGCCATTGGGCGTGCGATAGCTGAGCGGTGCCACAAAAAAGGAAACATCGTCGAGATCTCGCGAGTGCGTCAGCTGCGAGAGATACGGCAGATCGAACTTCACATAACCATCCGGAATTGGCATGCCGGCGGGTCCTACAAATATGTCGGGTGTCTGTTTTGTAGGCGCATCGATGACCGAAATGCCACGAGCATTGCGCAGGGCAGCAACCACATCGGATTGCGTGGGTCGCGGATTGGGACGCAGCAGAAACATCGCTAGCGGTGGCTGATGAGCCTTCGGCTTAGGCTTGGCCGTGGTGAATTGGGATTGAGCCTGAGCCTGTGGCTGCTGCTGTTGTCCGAAGCTCTGGAAGATTTGCTGTGGCTGTGAGGTAGTGCTGGTGCTGGTGCTGGGCCTTGTGGTGGTACCGGGGCCAAAGAAATCGCTCCCTACACTCGGGTCCTGTGTGTAGAACTGATTGATCTGGTAGGGATTGACAGCGGGCAGGCCAGCGTTGACATTGAACTTGTTTACCTCAAAGTTGCTGCTCGAGCCTAAACCCGATGAGCCTTGGGACTGTTGACGCTGCTGGTTGTATAGGGTGTCGTAGGGCACATAAAGCAGATGCACCTCCTGCTGATTGTTAGCAGACGGTGCTGCCGACGGCGTTGACTGTTTGCTTAGGCCAAACAATCTTTCCGGTTCGGGATCCACGGGGAACACTTGGGGTGTAACGCTTTGCAGGGAAGCTTGCGTGGGTAAGGGTTTGCCATGTGTCTTCAGAGGGTGAACATCCTGAATATAGTTCTGCTGGTGCAGAGGCTTGCTCAGTGGTTTCTGGGGTAGCGTTTGAAAGTCAGAGAAACGCTGCTGCCCCTGCTGTCCGAAGAGTGAGGGTGGACTGAAGAGCGAGGATGGTGCTGAGAGGCCAGCGCCATTAAAGGAATGCTGGATCTGATATCCTGTTTGCAGTGTTGGTGGAGCATTCGCCTGATTGCCTTCGTTGTGAAATGGCATCTCGAACTTGAAGAACGACTGCGAGGAGGGCTCCTGCCCAATCGAACTGCTCTTCAGTGGCGGTGGTCCCTGGTGGCGCAACGCCTGTGGTGCTCCATTCGAGTAACGTTGGAAATTAAATGGAAAGTCAAATTGCCCTCCAGTTGGCTTGCTCAGATCGCCAAAACGAGCGCTGGGCGGAAAGGATTGCGAGTAGGTCAGAACGCGTCCATTGCCAGAGCGATCTTTGCTACTGTCATCCAGCGGCTGCGCCAGGGGCACCCAGTCCAAGGAATCCGTATCGGGGCCGACAATAGATTCCAGCTGTCGCGACCACTTCGTAGAGGATTCCTGTTGCGTCTGCGCATAGGTGGCCGTGGCCAATAATCCAAGCCAAACGGCTAAAAGTTCCATGCGTCGCTTCATAGCCAAAGTGCCTGGAATGCAGCAGAAGAAGATGGGGAGGGAGATAAGATAATTAAAAACTTAAAAGTTCATATTTACTAAAAAATGGGTATGAACTCAGTTAATGGTGCCGATCAATGGGATTGGAGATGTCTTTTCATATTTTATAATACTCCCAGTAAGGTTTTATAAGGACAAGGAAAATATAACAAGTTGCATAAATTGGCAAGATGAAGCGACAAGGATCTAATTACAGTTATTATAAACATCCTGTCAAAGTTTTCGAAGGAATTTTTTAGGCCTCTTCATTTCTGCCAATTTCATCATAGATTTCGATTTACGTTGAGTGATTGGTTTGGTTTTCAAAATCAGTTCAAGTAACTCTAATTCTCAAGGGGCAAAAGAGATCGCTCACTGGTAGCAACTTTCAATCAAAATGGTTACAGTTATGATAGATTCTAGTCACGACACTTGCACAACGTTGGAAGCAAGGTCAGTGGGCAACCATTCTATTGATTTGCATTTGCTGGAATGTGAAACCTGTTGCTCAGCCGGGGCAGGTGAAAGGTTGCTCAAACAACAACAACAACAATAACAACTCAATAATTGCCGGCTAGCAGCAGTAGCCGGTCTTGGACTTGGCCAAATGCAGTCGGCCATTGAGCAAGTCTGCAATTGTAACTGGTCGGCCTAGCTAACGGGCCATAACTGCCAACAAATTGCCATAATCGTGCACTTGTTTCCATTTGGTCATTGCGAGAAATTGCACCAAATCAACACAACACTATAATTACAATTGATGATCATTGAGCAGTGATCAATGTTGAATGTTCGGTGAACCGCTCGATTGTCAAATGATTTCCTTATTACCGCTGACTGAATTTGCATAAATTAATGTTATGTTAATTTGACATAGCTGTGCAGTTTTAATTGCATCATCATTATCATATAGACAAGAGTCCAAAACGAAAGTCAATCGACCACAGACAAATAGATGGGTTCATCATGTGAGCAACTCTGCATGTGTGCAACTCACCAAGTCAGCAAGTGGGCAAGTGATCAACTAACTGGATAACTGCAGCTGTGATCACTTTCGTTTTCACTTTTCCACTGCATTAAATGTACACAAGTCTTCTTACATATATGCGTATGTCTGTGTGTTGTTATTGTTAAGCTGAAAAATACACATGCTTATAACGGATGCCACAAGATGGTCAGACCAGACAACAGACCTGACCAGACCTGACCAGACCAGGCCTGGCTTGGCTTGGCTTGGCCTGGCTCCCTATTAAATAGGTTAAACGAAAGCAAAAGCTGCAAAACGAAACAAAACAATTAAGAATGATCTAGTTGATAGTCTACGACTGAGGGTTACTCTACACGCTCAATAACAAATATGCAATACAATATACAATAATATTTATAATGATCTATCCGATTGTGTTTTTATTCAACCACAAATGAAATTTCGTCAGGTATTAAAGCCTTGCTGCTGCTTATACTTATTTATCTCATATATAATACAGATATTTCATAATTTATATATATATATATATATATATATATGTATGGTTATGAAATATCTCTATTATCCTTTCTACTATCTGGGATGTGTCTGAAAACGATATACATATTATCTATCTATTACAGGTTATATCGATAAGAAATGTACGATAATTTAGCTCTGCCAGCTACAGCTTGAAGGTACCTCATCATTTGTAATATGTGCAGGGCTTAAGAGATAAAGAAATAATATCGTAACAGCATAAAAAAAGGAACGGAACGGAAAACGCCGACGAGGAGCAAGAGCGAGCGAATACACAGGTGGCACAGTGAAAGAAGAAAGTTCAAAGAGAGAGAGAGAGAGAGAGAGAGAGACATGCAGCCAGGCAGAGAGAGAGAGAGTGAAAGACAGCTAGCAGCCAAATGATAGAAATTAGACACACTTGCGGTCACTTTTTGTTTTGTCAGTAGGAAGGAAGGAGGAGTCGACGGTGGCAGCGTGCTGGGGGAAGTCTGCTTAACAAACCTGTTGTCACACCCGAGTAACTCCAAAAAGACATTGGCCTGCACTTGAATTGATGTATGTATATGCATTAATTTTGCATAGCTGTGTGTATTTGTATCGGTGTGCATCTGTGAACCTGTGTTTCTTTCAATAAAAGTGAAATGTGACAATGCCCTCAGTTAAAAGACTGTCGTAACTTTTAGTGGATTTCCCTTTCGTTTGCTAGCACACGTCTGGTTGTCTGAAAGAAAGTTACCAATATCGCTTGTAGGCGTTTCGATATTGTGGTATTTTTATTTATTTATTTTTGTTTTGCTTAGCCTTGAATTAATTGTAACTGTTGCTGGTCAGCTTAATGGCGCTGAGGTTGGCCAGCAAAAAAGCCAGCCGGATGTGCTCTACCTTCTGGCCCAAGCTTAACAAGTTTTCAGGCTTGCACGACGCAAACAATAAGCGGCTTACAAATCCGTTCCAGCCTTAAGACCCTGTTCAATTACGTCGCAATAACCGATTTTATTTTGTGCGTTATTGGATCAAATTGTTTGCCATTGACATTGCTTCATCGACTGTCTTGTTTGTTTGGGTATGTGTGGCTCCATTCATTTCAATGCGACACGCCCACACCAACACAGGGTCGCGCCCATATCGTAAAAACAAAAATAACTCACCATAAACAGCGGCAACTACAATGCAATTTTAAGAGTCCAAATGAGTTGCGTTTTATTGTTTTTGTTTTTTTGTTGCTTGGGGAAACTGCAAAGAGAAATATGCAAATAATGTTAAATTAGTGTTGAAAACATTACAAAATAATGGTTAGTTTATAATGCAAAACTGGAAAGGCCATATAAAATACAACATGAAGTATATAATTGGTTATCTGCTTGTTTTAAAACAATAATAGCATCAAATAGTGTGGTTAAATTATTGTTACGCATATTAATAATAAATTTATTCAACTTGTATCGCAAATCAAATATTTGCGCAATTCCCACATTATTGTTCCAAGTGCTTGTCAAATCTTAAGTCATATATATCTCCATTAGAATTTATGTGTGTACATAATGATAGTGTTGAACGGTTAATGCACAATAAGTAATTAACTGAAGCCCTCTCAGTCATTTGGTAATGCAGCAAACAATGTGTATTCAGATATGAATGTAAAATCAACACAGATATAAATATAAAACTGGAATGTGAGCTAAGTTTTTAATTGCATATGCACAACAATATCAACGCCTTCGGTTTTTGCCACGCTTTGTTGGCCTCCACAGCGGCTGTGTGTCGACTTGGGTGTGGGACTTGCTGAAATACTCAGAGTAACGCCTGCAGATAGATATACTTATGTGTTCAAATGTTTTAAGCCCGCAAAAGTGCAGCTGAAACAGTGCTGAAATTATCAGAGCAAATCGAACGCAATGCGACTCGGAGGCTGCGCGTTTGGCAATGGGCCCAATCAAAGAAGAAAAAATATGCGTTTGTCTTTGGGGGCAGGCAGCAACTAAGCCGAGTGCTCAAATTTATGAGTCAACAATTGCCAATTTTACCAATTGGCAGTTTCCAAATTGACGGCCAACTAATTGATATGCTATGCCCTCGATTGCAACACGCATGAAAAAATAGTCATAATGGAAAAAATTTCAAAACTTGAATTAAACAAGGTGATTCATACATAAAAGATACTGAAAGCTCTAAAATCAAATGAAACTAATTATAATAATATAATATAATATAATATATAATATAATATAATAATAAATAATATACGTAGCTATATAATACTCCTGTTCAACTTTGATCAAATGTGCCTAATGATTGACATAAGCCAAGATCATATATAAGTTGTTATTTTAACACTATTATTAATTTTTAGCTTAATTGTTTCTTTGATGAACCATTTTATAATTAGTGATTTTCATTAATAATAGGTATACTTTTTGGGATCGCAAAAGACTACTGATATAAAAAATCACACTAACCCTTGCAAGAGTATTCCAAGAAAACGAGTTCGTACATTGTAAAATAGGTTGCACAATCGGCGCCACATTAAAAATTAAGTGAGTGCCACACGTGTGACCGGCTAGTTATCTGACGGTCTGACAAAGCTGCAATTCACCAGTCGAAAATCGCAATCGGTTTCTGTCTGCTCTGGTTTAGCCAATTACTCAGCCGGAGCTATGTTAAAGTCAAATTTATGGCAACATTACTGGGCTTGTCAGCCCAGTTCCCCCTTCGCCTCGTCGAGGCCAAAAGGGGCAATGACAATGTTAAATTTATGCGCAGCTTGGTTCGGGACATTGAACTCCATTGAAAACGAAAGCGACAATGAAATGCATTTTATGGCTTTGACTGCCGCTCAAAATACGAAAAAAATTAAAAAAATAAAATAAATAAATGGCTTGGCCAGTGCCCCAAGTAGCTCCGGCAGGCGGTTGCTTGTTTGGCTGCCGGAAAATTCATTGCATTTGAAATTTTCTTGTCTGCATTGTTGTTGTTGTTGTTGCTATTAATTTTGGGGGGCGTGCTGTACCAATGGGTGAAGGCTGCCCCAATTTAAGTGCCAAAAAATGATTTGCTTTCTTGTTGAATTTCTGGCTTAGATTAATTCCTCAAATTTCATGCCGCGACGCACATGACAAACACGAAATGATCGAGATTGTTAAACGAAATGTAAATTTCTCACCGCTTACGGGCATAACATAACTTTCATTTTCGTTTGCTTTCCCAACTGAGTGAGGCACCTGCTCAAAAACCAAATATGCCGCCTCGTTAGGCAGTCGCCGCTTGCGCAATCCCAAGAATTTATGGCCCACAAGGGTTACGCATTAAATATTAGGCTGTAAGCGTTTTAGAAAGTCCACAAATTATGCTTTTGAATGCGTGATTGCTTGGATAATTTTTTTGTTGTTTTTATTATTAATTTTCTAACGAAACCATTCTGAATAAAAATAAATAAAATGTGCTTAAAATATATTTAATATATACATGTTTAGTTTCAATTGAAAGCATTTCTATCAATGTAACTGCTTTGGAATTATTTGATATTATTTTTAAAAATAATTATTTAGCTTATTCATATGTTCAATTGTTATTATTGTTGACTTTAATAAACTTATTAATTATATACGATTTAGAACAGTATGAAAACTTTACTATAGAAACCATAAAGAATAAAAATAAATTATATTATTTTTAGTTTAGTTTCAATCGAGAGCATTGCTATCAAAGTTGCTTCCGAAATTCTTTAATACATTTTTTTTAAGTTATTATTTATATTATTCGTATGAACCTCAGGAATTGATTATATTATAACATTTTAAAATTCAATATGTTTCCATTGTTATTATTTAATGCTGACCATAATCAACTTAACCACATGTTGCACATTGCACGATTATTTTTCAAAAATTTAAAATTCGTTACATTTAAATTATTATTTTTACTGTGAACTATAGACAAGCAGACCAAATGCAGCATGTTGCGCTGAAATCAATCTCATAAATCGTTTATGGATAATTTACAATTTAAAACAGTTTAAAATTCAATTTCTCAAATGAATTCATATCCGTTAAAAATTGGTCGTTTTAGATTGAATCCACTTAAATATTTAAATGCTGACTCATTGCAAGTGCTTTGCATTTGAAAGCGAAAGTGTTTGGGCGTAAACGGAAAGTGCGTCTAAACCATTCAACGGTAGCACAAACACTCCTTGCCGCTTCCCTCGGCCTCATGCTCAATTGGGCCACAAACAGGAAACAGGCAAGGGTAAAAACTCACGTTTATACAAAACGTTTGTGCAAATGGTTGGCGGATGTGCCACGATGTTAATGACTGAAAATTTACAGTTGACTCTGTAAATTATTTAATTATTAATTATTTCTTGGGTTTTATGTAGGTTGGCCGAACTGATTGATTTCACAGCAATTGCGTAAAGATGCGCAACGTTAATTACAAAGCCGGCTGCTTTGGGTTGCCAAACTGGGCCCAAGACAATGTGACAATTGCAAAAGTGAGCAACCATCAAAACGGCAACCTACTAACGAGTATATAAAAAAAAAACAATAAAGTTGAGCTGGCAAAATGAAACAAAAGCGGCAACCAGCCAAGTTGAGCCAATTGCGAGCCAAGTCAAGTGAAGCAGCAAGCTAAAGAAAGCAAAAGTTGAGCTCAGCACAAGTATATATGTATGAGTGTATGTTATCCATTCTGGCATACAACTTATGCAATGACTCAAGCTGCACACAAATCTACATAAACGTCTGCATTTGGACACCATTTAGATACAGATGCAGCTATAAATGCGCATTAGCAATCAATCCACATCCACATGAACGAACAAGATCGCGACACGCCGAGTTGACTGTGAGAAAATATTGTATGGCCAGAAATAAACAAAGAAAAAAATAAGAAAAATCAAGAAGAAGAAAAAAACACTACATCAACTGGCTAACAAATAGTTATTCCTACAGCTAGGCCAAGTGAGCAAGCCCCAAGTTGTTTGGTTTGGCTCCGGTCTAGAAACACGGAATTTGCTGACTAATCAACTGTCGAAGCGTCGATCTGTTGCACCGACTGTCGCACTCTACTGTCTACATATAAATGAACCCAGGGGGCAATCGCAACTGCAACTGCAACAGCAGCAGCAGCCGCACCAAATCACGATTTATGCTCTGGAACTACAACAACAACAACAATTACAACAGCCGTCGGCGTTTTGTTGTAGACTCTTGTTTGCTTTTGGCCAATTGAATGTATTATTCGTTTGATCTAAGCGGTATTTATGCAGTATTTGTATTAAAAAAAATTATATCTTTGCGATGCGTCAATATTTAAGTCAATTAACTCAGCTCTGTAATTAATGCATTTTACTGGAAAGTTTGTGTCTCCAGTCTTTTGTCTTCAAAGTTGGTTATCATTTGTGTAGATAATTAATGCTGCATATTTGCTTAAGCTGAAAGTGTAAAGGTAAGATTAGCCTTAACTGATAAAATGATGGAGAGAGAGTGAATAAAAATAACATCAAAATTATAAAAGCAGCTAATCAGAGACAACTGCTTGGAAATGTGGAAAACATTATATATACCCTGACAATTGTAGATAGGGTATCTAAATGACCGGGCAATTTAAGCTTCCGAGCAATGAAGTTTCTGTTTGGATGTTGAAATATATAAGGCAAATGTCATTGAAGTCAGCAATAGTTACTAAAAATGTTACGTTGGTAGAATAATAATTATAATAATAATAATACCAAATATCAACATTTTAATTAGCATTTATTAGTATTGTGGATTCGATTATTAAATAGAAGGAGAAAACACCTCGTTTTCATTTTGTCAAGTGTGACTGTGAGGAAAAACATTTAAAGCTCTAATTTAATTAACGTATTCAAATATGATTCACTAATTCATATACATGTACAATTGAGATTTTCAGAAAACTCTGCATAAAATAAACTAGTTGAAATAAAATAAAGTATTAAATTGAAATTTTTATTTCCCTATCGATAGTTGAGGTACATAAATCGTTAACAAACCAACGGAATTTTTTTTATGTGGTTTCAAGTCAATAAAATTAAAAACGATGGTAACAAGAAATAAACACAAATTTTAATGACTTCCCAAGTGATAACTAAGAAACTAAAATTCCAAATAAAAAACAAGCAATTCAAATAAATTGGCCCACAAATTGCCGCTGTTTGCGGCTGTCGAAGTTTTTGGCATCAGAGAACACACCAATTGGCCACTATTATCACGTGCAGAGGAGTAGCTTCTGGCATTGAGAAATTTGTGTTGTGTGTAATGGGTAATGGGTAATGGGTAGTGTGTAAGGTCTGTGTGGTTATGTGGACATATTTGCACGTTTCACTTTCGTTTCGGCAACTGTTTGGGCAAAACAAATGTTGCGGCACGCGTTGTGCTGCTTGTGGCAGCAAAGGCCGGAGCGAAAAGGCTGGGATTCAGTTATGGATTGGATTCGCACAGTGGCTGGCAGTAAATGGCGTCAGAGAGCCAAATAAACACATGGAGCGCCACATAAATTATAACAATAAAGAAAAAGTGAGTCTGAATTTTGTTTTTCTTGACACTTTCGCGACTTTGTTGTTGTTTTTGTTTGTTTTTTTTTTTCAAATATTATTTTTTATTGGCATTGGCCGACGCGTCGGCTACGTGATTTCAGTCACTGCCAAAGGCTAAAAACGTTAGACGGACATTGCCTGCGCTTATTGTAATTAGAAAGTATTTAATTTCGACTACGACGCAGGCAAACAATAAAAGACGAGCAAAAAAAAATGTATATATATAAAAAAAGATAAATAAATAATTCCATATAAAAATGTCAGTAAATAAACATAAAATATGAGGCGAGCGCAAGTTTCGCTTTTAATTTCATTTTTTTTTTTTTGCCAGGTAAAAGCCGAAATTGACAACAAATGCTCCACATTAGTTTCGTTATGGGTATGCCACACATCTTGATGGATAGTCGTTGGCCATAATGATGGCCCATTGAAAGCGAAAAGCGGTTGTCATCATGTCCACATGCCGTTTTCTGGCATATCTATGTAAATTGTTAGATAAACAAACAAGATTTTTCTTTTCTTTCATATTTTTTCACCCGAAAATTTCACTCTTGTGAAAATTGGGTTAATGTGGCTTTGTCCAGAAGAATGCAGCACTCTTAACTGACCGTAATCTTTATAAGACTTTGTGTCATTGGGTCGCTAGCGGAGCTTCGCATAAATCGTGAACCATTATTGACAGCGCGTCTTTCTTGCCACAAAAAAAAAAAAAATACAAAAATTGCATGCCACTTGGCGAGTGGCGAAGATAAAAACAAAAATCAGATTTCCAAATAATTAGAGCATGAAAATAAACTGCAAATTGCCTCAGCGAAGAGTCAATAGGACGCTAATGTGTGTGTGTTTGTGTGTTCGAGAGTGTGTGTTTGAGAGTGTGTATGTGTTTAAGTGTGTTAGCTGGTAAATTTCTATTTGCCTTTTTTGGCAGTTTCCCCTGCGGCAGCTACTTACCACTTCAGTTTTAGCTGCTGCAAGTGGGCAGAGTTTTACACAATGTATTTTCTTCTCTTTCACCGCTTTACTCAATTAATGTTTTAATTTTGTTTAATTTACGGAATTAGCAGACGCGACTCGCGACTAGCCACTAGCGACTCGGACAGCAGTCAACTGGCGTGGAGCGGGGCGGGTCGAGAAATCCGTGGTGCAATGAACGCGTTCAACAAAATTTCACTTGCCTGCTGTTTTACGTATACATGCATATATCTATCCCACTAGAAGGGGCTATGACAACAAACATACAAAACATTAAACATACAACAACAACAACTCGTTCAGGAAGCGTACGCACTTTCGATTCGGCTAAATGAAGCACTTGGTACCACTGGTTCACACTGGTTACAAATAGTTACAGTTACAGTTACAAATTACAGTTACAGTTATAGTTATAGTTGGATTTTAGCCGGAGCAAACGCGTCTGCATCGTTGGCGTGCCGTTAACAGACTGAAGAAATGAAAAGCGTCTGTGGCCAAAAGTAAGTAAGAGTGGTTTGTGGTTTGGTTTTCTTCAAGCAACAAACGCAGCGACAACAGCAGCAGCAGCAGCAGCAGCAGCAGCAGCAGAAACAGCAACAACAGCAGCGCTGCCAGCTGCGACGGCAATCGTTTGCGTCTGAAATGGCTTTTAAAATTTGTAGTTGCTGCTTTTGGACGGGCCACAAAAAAGTGTAGCAAACACAAAACACAAGCGCATTTGCCTTAGCAATTGTTTGCTGCTGCTGCGCCAAGCAAAAGACTTAGGCAACAAACTTGCTGGGTAACTTGAGTAGTTTGTTCTTCTGCCACTGAAATGTTTCGCTTGCAAATTAGTTGAATGCACTAAATGTCGCTGAGCTAAATCCTACGCTTTGTGTCCAAGTCTTGAGCTGGTTTTGCAATTGTCGCCGAGTAAATCGATTAGTGCACTTCAGCTCTGCCAGTAATGAAATATGATACACACACATATACACCCCACCTTATCCCCCACTACTGCTCTGCTGTTAACTCATTGCCATTCCATAGATCCGTATCTTAAGCTTTAGTTTGTTTCAACTGGCATGTGGTACTCAAGGCCGCCTTCGCTTTTCAAGTGGATTCTCAGTTAAACAAATTCCATTGTATTTAATTAAATTATTTGTTTTCTATTTACTTTTCAGAGTTTTTGTAAGTTGACTGCTAATTTGATTACGTCTTAAATTCAGTTATTGCTAAGAATATCAAAATACAAGTGCCAAAGCTATTTTAAAGGTAAAAATTCAAATACTTAAAAATACATTCAGGTATTAAATATAATATGGCTTTTCTGATATTGGATACAAAGTATGTACATAGTAAAAATATTTCTATTGCAAATGTATACAAAAGTGTAATACTTAAAAATACATAAAGTTATTTCATTGATTTGGACTCTTCTGATGTGGGCTACAATAATATATATAATAAAATGATTCTATATAAAATGTAAATGAAATAAATGTTTAAAATACATATAAATTTAAAAGCTATTTATAATAGTTTTCCACGCAAACCAGAACAAGGAAACAGCTTTTAAGCGTAATATATTTTGGGCAAACCATATATAAATGATTGATTCTACTTTTAATAACGTCGCTTTGTCTTGTCAAGAATCGGCCTTAAACGTTATTTTCCTGCGTCATTTCTGAAGACAATTATAATATTCTCAGAGCTAGAGTCTTGTCTTAATATCCGCTGTGAGGCAGCTGCTGCTACAATTGTTTTGCGCGAGACTTTTATGGATCGTGGAAATAAAGTTAATTACCATATACTATAATACCAGCAGCCTAGCTATGGAAATGAGTTGGCCAAATTGTGTGTACATTAGATAACGGCCAGACTTGTCGCACAACTTGTCAAAATAACCCAAAAAAGAAAACAACAAAAAATAAAAGGAAAAACTTAAAAGTGCAGTGACAAAGTCATAAAGTCAGTCAGAGACAAAATCCATCAACGAAAACTTCTGTGTTTTGGAGTTATGACGCATCTGGTATGTGGCATGTGGTTGCCAGTTATCACAATTCACAGTTAAGTTATGCGAATTGCATGTGATTAATTTTTCTTAGGCCAATAGACAAATCTACACGCCGGAGCTGTGTGCATTGAAGCGTTAAGGTACTTCCGTTGTACATTCGAGACATTCGGGCCATTGTCTAGAAGCAGAACAAGACACTTTCGTTTTTATGGACTATCTGAGCATCAATCGCTGGCGGCAATTAAAGCAAGTTGCAAGACACGTTGAACTTTTCACAGGTTTTGGCATCCCAGTCTTTATCGCTGATTGTGCAGGGCTCACACGCCCAAGGCGATGCCAAATGCCACAGAAACAACAACAACAATGGTAACAACAATAGTAAAAGCAACAACTACATCTACAACAATGACAACAACGTCAAGTGGATGCCATTGCGACCTTCAGCCTTGCCTATGTATTTCAGTTTTGTATTTTACTATTTTCCCAAGCTGCGCAGTTTTTCCAAACGTATGCGGAAAAGATTACCGAGATTTGCATAAAATTCGAGCGATTTTTACCGCTTTTGGCCAAGTTTTCCCACAGCTAATTAAGCTATGTGTCAGAGTCTTTTAAAAATTTACGCTTTTGGTTATTGTTACCAATTTAAGTAATTGTAGAATTTAGCTGAAATATTTTGCATTAATATAAAACTTTGGATTTGCTGATGCAACATTGACATGCTGTCGGCCAATACCCGACATAAATCGGCCTGCATTATGCAATCCAATCCGGCTCCACCACATTTGGCCAGGAGACGCATCGACGCATTGACGCTTCAAGGCATCGCAAGTGCTGCCACCAATCTTTTGGAGCACGAAACTAAAACGGCTTTTTTGTGCTGGTCCCCAGACTGGGTCCCGGCTTTCCTGTCCCCTCCCCCTCCTCCTCCACCCATCACTTGGCAGTTTTTGTACCAAAATGCCTTACGATTGCCATTTATGTATATGGGACTCTTTTAAAACACTTCCTGCTGCCGCCGTGGATTGGTCAAACGTGGTCCGAATCCAGTCACAAACTGGATTACAAGTTCGCCCCAGAGACACATCAAACACGGCACACATGACTGGAGTTCAGTGTGGTGCCGAAGTTTCCTTCCTTATGTCTCGGATTTGGGTAAGCTAAACATTTTTATTTAACTCTCCTGCCTGCTAGCCTTCTCTAATATGGGGCATGCTCTAGTCAAGCAGTTATCTTGCAACTGGTTTTTATAAATTTGGATTCATTCGGTTATGTGTTACACAATTTTTAAATTTTCCAAATACATAAAATATATGTGTTGTATAAAAGAAACACTCAAATAAATTTCCATACAAAGTTCACATTTGTGCACAGCATGTAAAATGATTTCAAATTTTTTTTAAAAGATTCTGTTGGTTTTAAAATTATTTTATTTTGTTAAATGCTTATGTAAAAAATCATCAAAAAAACGAATAGTATATTTCAAGAGATTTCAATACAGTTCCTTGAAATAATTTTATATAAAGCAGTAGTTTTATTAATTTGTTATTAATAATAATAATATTATTAATTAATAATAGAAGAGTATTGCCATTTTCACAGCCATTTTGCTTCTAGTAATTTTGCACTCGGCTTGCTGCAATTAAAATTTTGTAATATGACTATAAACAAAAAAAAATAAGAAAAAATTTAGCTGTGGCAAAACAGCGTAAACGGTGGCATGGAATGTCTGTTTTGTCGGGCAGCAAATAATTGAAGCTCTTTCAAAATGATTTTCAATTTCACTGCATTATATACTCTATAGTATAGGCCTTGCCATAAATTTTTGAATTTATTTGTGTGTATTTCGTTTGTGAGAGTTTGTGTGTGTGCACGTAATAATTATGCATGTGGCGTATTAAAAGGCCTTAGATAGATTCAAGCAAACCAAATGAAATTGAAAACAAATCGAAAACCCATAAGCAACCGAGGGGGGTAAAAAATCAAATAAAAACAATAACCAAACACAAATACATATATATATATATATATATACATATATGTTTAATTTCACTTTCCTTTCCCTAGTTGGGGCAGCGACAGACAGCATTGCATTTCAATTTTTTGTTGTGTTTGGTTTTTTATTTTTTGGAATGGTCTTCATTCCATTGGTATGTTAATTGTTAGTAAGTTCCACAAGGTGTGAATCGAGTGGAGTCAAGTGCCAAGTGAAAATGGGACTCCAACTGGGAACTGGGAACTGGGAAACTGTTAAATATTGACTATTGACTGTTCGCTGTTAACTGTTTTTCTGGCCGCAAGCTGTTTGTCACTTACAGGCGAAAGCTAATAATTGTGTGCGTGTGTTTTTCGCTTCGTTTGATTCCGTTTTGGGCAGATAATTAAAAATCCGATGAAAGAGCATTAATGCAACCGAAAATTTCACTGCCAAAAAAAAAAACGTAATTTTGTATTACGTGCTTGCCGGATATTGAAATCCGCGTTGACAATTGTCTGTCTGCCAAGTATTTACCATTGTACTCAGTCACTTAGTTTAAGAGATCAACGCTTCGGCATGCAGTGAAAGAGAAGTCACGCATCCATTCATTAACATCAATGCGATAAAATTCGTGATCGGGTCAAGAAACTATTTACACTGCACACACGATCTGGGATTGGCCAAGTCTAATACACATTTACACTCTAATCCCAGTGTATTAAATAATGCCATGTCTGTTTGCAAATAAAACTCAAATTTTTTCAATTTGCATTTCAATTTCAAGCTCCTCGACTGCTTGTCGCTGTCAATCTCAAGTGCAGTTGTACTCCGTCGTTAATGTTATTATTTTTCTCATATTTTTTTATTTTATTTTTTTTGTGGGTGCGTTGCGGTTGCTGCCCGCAGCTATTGAGTGAAATTTTATGTTGCCATACGACTGGCACAAGCTGGCGTCGAGTGCGCATCTATTTTGACATTACAGTGCATGGAAATTAGTAACAACAGCAATGGCAACAATGGCAACAGTGCCATTGCCAACAACGACAACAACAATCCGCCGCGTGGACTCGCCTAATGAGCAGCACACAACGCGGCGTATACTCGATGCCCGATCCGATGAGCAACTCAGCGGCTGTCCAAGCGGATTTCTGGCCATATGCCGCAATTCATGCCCTAATGCGTATGTTGTTAACGTATAACAAAGCAACAGTTAAGCAGGGGTATATGCAACCTATGTTTTTTTACTTTTAAATTGCTTCTAGGCTGTTATTATTGATTACTATCTAACTAACCTTTAAAGTGATTTAAACTAAATATTTTTAGTACTTTTTCTGGTAAAATGCATTATAATAGTCATATGTACATCAGAAATTGATAAATTCACTTTAAAAAAAATGTTTAAATAATTAATTTTCACATATGATAAAAATAGTTAAATTCAAAATCGTCTACTTTTCCGACATGTTACTTACTAAATTAAATGTTTTAAATTTTTCGCTTGATCTAGGCTTAAAAAGAATATTTAAACGGTTTTTTAGTTTTTGACACAACGACTGAAATAGCTTTGTTCAAAACCAACACAAGTATCAAAATAATTTATGTCATTTTTACAGGGTAGCTGGCATTTAGGCGTTTATTGTGCCCAATCTTAATTGTTATTTTTTGGCTTAAAAATGCGCTCTCACTCGGTCATTTGTGTAGTTGTTTTATGTATTCATGTTCATATTAATCTTACGCTGCGTTGCACTTAAACATACAATCTGACATATGTGTGAGTTAGATAAGAAGATGTTGTTGCTGTTGCTGTCCGCCCGTCCGTCCCTCCGTCCCTCCGTCCCACCATCCGTTGAGTGACAAGTTGACAAGTATTTTGCTTTGCTTTGCCGATTATGTAAAGTTTATTATGATATAAATGATTTCTGATGCTGGTGTCTTCGTTAATGGTTGCCACAAATGTTGAAGCACTCCTCAATTGAATTTTGCTTGGAGCTAGATGCCTCTAGTTGGGCTGCCCACACTTTTTGGGGCTGCAGACGCACTGACACAGTTAGCAAAATAGCGCTAGCATAACAATGACAAAAACAATGCGATAAATAGAAACAGAAACAGTCAGATCAACTCAATCTCCTTCATCTTCTCACAGAGCTGGCGGCTGTGCAGCCGAGCAGGTTCTCTCGCTGGCGAAATCGTGTTGCTTGCTATTTTTTTTTTTATAAACCATAACGATGCAACAAAGCTGTAAGGCGACGCGAGGCGATGCGATGTTGACGCCGGCGGCGACGTTCGCGTCGGTTGCATAAGCGACACGTAAAGTGGCCGAAATTTGCGAAACGCAGCCCCAGTTGCAATTTCATGCATGCCGTCTTTGAGCACTAACAACAAAAACCATTAATAACAACAAAATCAACAACAACATCAACAACTTCCAAATCAACAACAAAAAATAACCATAACTAAATCAACGACAGCTTCAAGCTCGATATTTACAATTTTGGCGCATCTGGGGGGGAAAGTTGATGATCGAACGGAATACGATATAGCAAAAGAAATGAAATATATATATTCGTATAAATGTGTGAGTTGAGATTTTATTGTAATAACAAATATTGGGCAAAACACGAAGGGCAAATATTGGTAACGGTTATTGTAACGAGCTACAATAACCAATTTAGGTTTTCGCAAAACATTTGGAAATTCCGCGTGCGTTTTGAATTATGCACGATATTTGGCGCAATTGCTATGAATCACAGGCAAACTGCACAAAAAAACAAATTATAAGAATAAATATTTATCTTAAAGAAAGAAAACAATATATTATAAAAAATATTTTTCAAGCCGCAATTCTTTACAGGGAATTAAAATCGAAAACTTTCAAATGTATGTTTTTAATTTATTTAAGACGCAAAAGAGAAACGAAAACAATGCAAATTAGTTCAAGTTCAAGTGATAAAACACACGTATTGAAGCTCTATAAATACACACAAGCGCAAGCAAACTCATACATAAATAGTTTTATAGCAGAAGATTCATCAGACGCACGTCGATAAGTAAAAGCTGCACAGCCCGCGCTTTTCAAACTATGCAGCTTTTGCAAAACTTATAAACACACGCACGCCCACTTTGTTGTTGCTGTTGTTGCAGCGACGTGTGTTATTATTCAATTAAAATACTAATCGAGAAACAAGAAGTCGTTTCCAGTCACTGGAAGTCGGAAGACGTGGTACGATCGAACAGAGTTGCCGACGCACCAAAAGCTCAGAAAAGTACAACAATCTGCGCGTCTCACTAGGCACTTGTGCAAGCAGTTGACAAGCCTGTTGCTATGGGACTGGAAAACAGGCGCATTACGTGACATTCGTTGGCTGTGCGATCAGTGTGCTTTTGGCCGTCGCCCGATCACGTAGAACAGTTCTAGCAGTCGGTTTCTTTTCATATTTTTCAACAGGTCAGTGTGAATGGTCTTTTTTCTTTTTACCCGACTAAGATACATTACATAATATGATACTAATATGAATTATTTGGATTATAGTTAATCATGTCGCTTCGAATTGTGTCACAGTCGCTGGTCAATGCCTGGAGCCAGACTCTGGTCCGTGGCATGGCCACACAGGGTGGAGCCAAAAACATCGGCTTCATCGGCCTGGGCAACATGGGCGGCCACATGGCCACCAATCTGATGAAGGCCGGCCACAAGTTGCACGTCTTCGACATCTCCAAGCCCGCTTGCGACAATTTGAAGACCAAGGGTGCCACCGTATACACAAAGACCGCTGAGCTGGCTCAGAATTCGGATTTTGTAATCACCATGCTGCCCAATAATGATATTGTGGATGCTTCTTATGAAGAGATGACCGCCAATGGTGTCAATAAGAACACCATCTTCATTGACTCCTCCACCATTGATCCGGTGCTGGTGAAATCGCTACAGAAGCGCATCAGTGCCAAGGGTGCCCGCTTTATTGACGCACCTGTCTCGGGTGGTGTTCCCGGCGCCGAACAGGCCACGTTGACGTTTATGGTCGGCGGCACGACTGAGGAATACAATGCCGTCAAGGCTGTGCTGGAGTGCATGGGCAAGAGGATCACCCACTGTGGTGACTATGGCATGGGCCAAGCTGCCAAGTTGGCCAACAACATGATGCTCGCCATCTCCATGATTGGTGTCTCCGAGGCCATGAATCTGGCAATCCGTTTGGGCCTGAACCCCCAGACTTTTGCTGAGATTATCAACTCGTCCACGGGTCGGTGTTGGGCTTCGGAGCTTTATAATCCGGTGCCCGGCGTTACGCCCACGGCTCCGGCTAACAATTCGTACAAGGGCGGCTTCTCCACCGATTTGATTACAAAGGATTTGGGACTGGCATCGGGTGTGGCCACCTCATCGAATACGCCCATTCCCATGGGAGCACTGGCCCATCAAATCTATCGCACACTCAAGTCCCAAGGCCTGGGCAACAAGGACTTCTCCGTTGTCTATGACTTCATGAAGAACGAGAAGAACTAAAATATTGCCACCCGACCACAAAAAAAATATAGGCTTCTAATCAACCAGTTTTGCATTTATAGTCTTACCTGAGATAAGCAAATCACTTCCAGCAGGGATTTTGTATCGACTTTTAAGGCTAATCCTTTTTGATTTTGACTTTGATTTGCATTTTCTATATATATAAAATATGTATGTACATTTATATATGAGCATTTTTTATCGCTGTGCATTAGTTGCTTATAGTATATATTAAAGAATGTATTTACTTAACTATTCACATATATTTTTGTCTTGCTTTGATTGTGTAACAAACTGGCTAATTAAAGAATGATAGCAAGCGTGTGATAAGCAAACGGCTGATTGGATAGTTGTTATCTTGCTCTGCGATCGACCCCCCAAACAGCGAAAATTTATGATTCACAGCTAATATTCCAGCACGAGACAAGAGCTTTCCATTAGAATTTTCATGTGGAAAGTGCTTGCAAAAGCGAAAGTCATTGTTCGCCATTTAGAAGTAAACAGAATTCTAAGCAAAACAAACAGCAATAATGTAAAAAAAAAAAAGCTTACAGTGCCCCAAGTAACTGAAAGCTAAGAGACCCAACGTTTACAGTTTGAGAACCAGCAAAGAAAAAAGCTTTTGTTGAATTTGAGCGAAATCCAAAAATATATTTTATTGTATTTGGTTGTCATATTTTGAAAAATAACAAACTTAACTTAGGTGCTATTAATTAATATTAATAATTGGGCATTTCTTTCAATAATTATATATGTATGTATATAAAAACTTTGTTGCTGGAGTATAAAATAGTTTAACTATCTAAATGTTTATCATGCATTTCTCGGAGTTTGGAGTTTTCAATTGCAAATTTCATGGTATTCCTATAAACATACAGAATAATATTAGTGGTAAGTGGATTCGAAAATGTTTTGAACAATTTGTCGCAGTTACAATAAATAGATAAATACATCTATCATATGGTTAGATATATAGTATATATAGATAGGTATGCATATAAAAAGCCTGAAATAATCGAGGGCAATAAATTTATAAGTACATAAATACATTCATGTCGTAGGGGAACTTCTGAAGTAAAAGTATATATATATATATAGGTATATTTATTTAGGTATTTAAGTTTGTAAGTAGATTTTGGATAAGCCACATAGTATGTCTAGTTGCAATTCTTTGAAAAATATCACAAATTGAAATATACAATAAATAATTAACCATAATCATATCCAAAGGAATTGCTCGGTTAGCATTTTGGTAGATTGTTGGTAAATACAAATAGGTTGTTCAAAAATAAGTTTAGGTACACGCACTGGATATATATATATATATATATATATACATATAAATAAATATATATATGTAAATATAAAGTACAATGTGCTATTGTTGCTGTTGCTGTTGTTGTTAATTTTGGTGTGTATTTACAGAACTGATGCCAATTCTGGTTGCAGTGTATCTATCAAGTGTAAATAGTTTGATTCGCTTTCTTACTAAGTTAGAGAGTTAAACATATCCTGAAAGAACTTAAGTTAAGCAAAACTTTGGTGCATAAGTTGAGTTACGTTTCATGATGGAACTTTGTTTGGTGCCAAAAATTCCATTTCTAAAATCTACTTTTTATAATTTACTTATATGGACTTATCGCCATGGCTCAAACTGAGGCTCTTCGCCTGCCCAAACTTCTGCTTCAGCTGATTTGTGTTGGCGCGGAAACGTGTCGTCATCTGTTGCATCAGATGCTGTGGCCCACTTGTTGCGCTATGTTGCAGCGACCCCATCGCCACATCAGCGCTGCATATAGACTATGAGCCTTTCAGTTTCTTTTTCGGATTGCTGCGCGCCTGATCCGTGGGCGCCGACGGTGGCAGCTCCCTGTATTGATTCTGCAACAAAAAAAAAATACCAAAGTTTCAATTTTAATCACTTTATAAACTTAGTCACAATTAATCCACTATTTGCATCACTTACAATCTCCTCGTTGTCTGGGACGCGTGATAAGAAGTCGAGCAGCTCGTTGTTCGGTATGGTATTGGGTCGCAGAATTCTACGCGAGAATTTCATTAGCCCCCAGAAGAGCAGAAGCCAGCGCAGCGGCACAAAATGCAGCACAAATATTGCGCCCAACAGCAGCACCACCGCCAGCCAGGTTAATTCGGGGACGGAAAAGTTAAAGGTGCTAAAATAGAGAAGGTTCGATATTGAGCTGAGTTGATAATTTTGGATGTGAATCCTACTTGATGGTGCTCTCGGCTAGGGAGGCCAAATAGCCGATGGTATTTTGTACGGTCTGAGAGACCTCCGATATAGCCTGCAGTCGCTCCTTAATTGACTTCTTCTCCTCCTTCTCCTTGTCATCATCGTCATCTTCATCGTACTCGTAGTCATAGTGCCCAGCATTCGCATCTGTGGTGCCGGTAATCAATCTTATTAGCCATTTTCTGTAATTGTATATAGATTACCAGGGGTATATAATAAGTCAATATACATAATTAGAAAAGAATTGATTTGTTTATAACTCAAATGTTTGTAAATTAAATTTTTCTATACAAATAATGTTTGGTAAATAACATATTTGAAAGTAAATGATTTCTACAAAGAAATTTAAATAGTATAGTCAAAAATACGAATATGAAATATATTACACTTCTAATTTCCTAACTGATCTAATATTAAATGGATTTAATTATAGCGCAATCACTTTAGCAACGCTTACTTTAATATGATTAGGAGCAGCACTAGCGGCACTGTTTCCAAATCTCCATAGACACAGGCAACGATCCACAGCACAAAGGCAATGCTCGAGCGCACCGGCGACTCCCACTCAAAGGAGCTCCTATGGGAGAGAGTGAGAGAGTTAGTCACTGCCACAAATCTCTACTTGGCTGGTTACTCACTGCACATATCGCGCTGCATCCAGTATGTCCATAATAATCTCCTTGAGGCGATTGACGTTACGCAGGAAGAGTTGCCGCTTGAATTTCGCCTCCTGCTGTATGAGTTTCTCCTCCTTGGGCTGCAAGGCGCGACAAATGGCACGTATCTCGTTCCAGATGACGGTGAGCTCCAATTGGATTTGCGGTGAGTTGCCTTTGGCACGCACGCAGAGATTCTTATCTTTGAGCGTGTACCAGCGCTTGATGCCGCTCTTGATGCGCAGTAGCGGAATGACCAGTTTGCCAAGGAATTCTACACGATGATCGCGATCCTCATCATAGACGGTGATCTCCAGCACCTGTGTGATGTCCTTGATATTACTGTGGAGCAACAGAAATTGAGTAAATATTGTTTAATGTTTAATGTTTATTTACAGTTCTGACTGTCAACCTACAAGGTAAAGATCTTGTTCCACTTGGGCGTCAGTGTTTTGTACTCGGTCTGAGTCTGCAGCCGAGCATTGCCCAGTTCCAGCACACAAAAGGGATCCGATTTGCCGCCAATGTCAGCAGCAGCCAGTCCAGTGGCACCAAATACCTTCACCGTCAGATGACCCACATCTCGCAGATTCTGCAAGCTGCGCAGGAAGCGATACCGATCAAGCAACTGTTGCGTCTCGCGCGGATCCTCCTTAAAGGCCTTCAGATCACTAATGGTCTCCAAAGCTGTGGTGCCGCTAATGGTGAGCATGAGGAAGACCTCGCCAGAGCAATCCTCCAGAGGCTTCCAGATGCCGTGCGTTGTCTCGCGCTGAAATACGCTGAGATCAATGTTGGCCTTGCCGTAAAGAGTATTGCGATTCCAAAGTGCCAGCTCCAGATTCTGATCCTCATCGAACAGATGCAGATCAAATTGCTCCAGCCAGCGATCCGTCCAGGAAGACTTGCTCTTATACTTCTCATTGCCCAGCCTGTAAGTGATTAAGAAGTTATTTATTGAAAAGAAATATGGAATAGATGCTGTCGGATCTGTGAGATCTGAAATTAATCACAGGCTTGAAAAGGTTAATCACATCAGTGATTCATCAGCAAATCATTCAACAGTTTTCCACAGTAATTTGCTATGATTAAGTCGCATTTTGAATTAAAGTCCAAAAGATAACTTTAATTCAAAATTCAGCTTCCATTTCCGCTTAATAAACCACTGAGTGCCGACAGTTTGCTCACCTGAATTTGAAGTGGGTGTCACTCAGTTTGCTACCATCTTCGGCAAGGGGCAGCTCTTTGACCTTGACCAGCAGTATTGTCACCACAGAGCTCCATATTTGCGACTTAAGCCGCTTTGATGACTCTGCCAATTTGGAGTTGCGTTGAAAGTGCTGTAACAAACAAAAAACACATCGAAAACTTTAATTGCACAGCTTGTTAGCACAACAAAAAGAAAATCTGGAGTTAACCTCCATTAGTTCGGCACAGCACTGGGCCACTTGATGCCACACCTGGCAGTGATGTTGCCGCAGGCGCTTGATCAACAAGCGGTAAACTGGACCAGACCTGCTCATAATCCGCTTAAGCAAAACAAACTAATAACCACTTGGTGCCTCGCAATGACCAATGAGTCAATTCATTGGCGTTCAGTTCATTCTCTGCCGACAAAATTTAATCGGGCATATTGTAGACACACTTTGCAACGCAATTTACGACTCAAACTCCGACTGAGGCGCTGATAACAATTGGTGTAAAGCCACACAGACCTTACCAGACCACAACAATTTGCCTGATTTACTTATTAATTTTTATGCATATTATGTAGGAAATTTATTTAAAGTCTGCGCATTTTAGCAAAACTAAATTATGTAATTTTCAAAAGAAGACTTGTTTTGAATTTAAATAGTAATAAACATCTTGTAATTATTAAAAATTATGCCATTGTGAAAAAAGATATTTGGGAAAAAGAAAGTCGAAACAAGTACAACAGAGAGAGCGAGAGATATTTAGAATTAAGATTTAGATTTATAGAATTGGTTGGTTTTTCAATTACGCAAAATCAGCTAAATATGCGTAAATGTGTAGATGATAGCTTATTGAAATGTATTTATATATATATATATATATATATATGGCATATATATATATATGGCATATATATATATATATATATACGATATCCAGTTCGCAAAAGTTTTTATATTATTTTTAAAAATTATTCTATATATTATTCTCTAAATAATAGAACTATGCAAGATTTCTATTTAGATACATTTTATGTTCTACATTTTAAAAAGTAAATCAATTTTAAATAGCCAACCTTTTAGAATAATAAGATGAATTAACATTGTCTCCGTCATTTTAAAATGCGTTTCAATTTTGATGTTGATTGATTTATTTAAAAAAATAATGAGAGCCTTATTAGTAATTTGAACACCTTTCTGTATTTAATTTATTATATTTCCTGCTAAATTTGCACATATATTTAATTTTTATAAACATATATTGTGAAGAACAACTGATTTCGGGTACTCAAAAGAGTATTCAACCATTGATGTGCAGCAATTTACTAGTTTCCTATTTTATTTTCTGAGTTTGCTTTGTAATTTGGGGTATTTTCCATTTGTCATAGTCACATTTGTCTCATTGTTGCCTAAGTTGAGCGCTTTACCTATTGTTGCAAAGAGCAGTTGTCACCAGCAGGGATAAGGGAGAGGGAGACGGAAAGGGAAAGGGAAAGCAGCTCACTCAAACAATGAGCAAGCTAAAGCAAGTTAATCAGCGAGCATAGTTTGAGCCGCTTACTCAGCGAGTTTTTGCTAGTGCTAATTATGCGAGCGGCTCCAACTCGCTCAGCAGCTGAGAGCTCATAAATCTGTGCCCAATCGGAAGTAAAACTCTTCAAAGAGTCGACTGTGGTAACACTTAAGAATGACAAAACAATGTGTTGTGATAAAGGGAAAGGTTGAAAGGTGCCGGAAGTTGACTCAATCTGTGAGACACACTTGGATCTTCAACAATTTATCGCCAACTAATATATGGAATTTGTAATTTATTGTGACAATCAAGTACATCAATTGAAAGTGAGAACATACCATTTCCTTATCCTCCTGGCTGCGTGGCCACAGAGTCAGATTGATGAGTATCTCGCCCATACTGAGGCCCGGTTCGCCGTCATTAGAATCGCACAGCTGCAGATTGATATCTTCCGCCTTTCCCAGCTCCAGTTGGGTGAGATCGATTTTGGCCGAACCCATGAAATCATCCTGCAGTCCCCAATCATAGTCAAAGACCTACATCGAATTGTGATGCCAACAAAAAGGAAATTGATTTCGGTTAACTGCTGTTTGCATTTGAGTGAATGTGAAACAATTTGCCAAATTGAATGTCATGTTGGCAATTATCGACGCTGTTGTTGCTAAAAACTTTTGTTGTTGTTTTTGTTTACGTTCCCATTGGGAAATCGATTTTCACTTTAGGCGACGAGTTGCGATTTTTATTTCAACTGCTTTTCGATTATTTACGATTACTTCAGTTTATTGTTCTGTGTAAGTTTGCAGCGTATACAGTTTAAAGTGTATATTTATGTATTTTGCGCAGTATTATTATTATTTCTATATGTTGAGTTTTCTTCTTTTTTTTTGCGGACTATAGTTCAACACACTTCGTACATAAATCTACAAAGTCTGCTTTAATTAACTGAAAAACAACAGAATATTTATACATACTCTAAGAACTTATGACAGGTTTTTAAATTAACTTTCCCTGGTATTGTATTACATTGTAGTACAACCCAGTTAGGACTTTAAAAAAAACGTGAGTTTTAACTTGTTAAATGTGATATGCTCTTACGAGCACCGCTTGTGCTATGTGCGCAGTGCTCACCTTGACCATAATTGTCTGAAATGGGTCCTCCACTGGCACAATGAAGACCTCGTCCCACACAGGACTGAGGTCGCGATGAATGGTGCGCGACTTGTGCAGCAGGCGTCCGCCCACCTTGAATTTGACATAGGGATCGCTCAATCCTGGAGCAGAGTAAAAACAAAACAAAGAAACAAGAATGTAAGTGGACACCATACGGGCAGTTCTGACAGGTGCTCGAGGGCGTGGACGAGGGCGAGGAGGGACGTGTCTGTGTTTGAGGCCAATTGGCTTACCATTCTTGTCCATGGCCACCAGGTCGCAGCCAGATTTGAGATGGACGCGCAGCTGAAAGAAGACGAATTGTCGTAATTGTGTCTCCCGCTTGCGACGCAGCTCATCGGCCTACATATTGTGGCATTAGTGATGTGGCAGTGGCAGTGGCATTGCCAGTGGCAGTGGCAATATCAGTTGCAATAGCAATGCAATTGAATCGTTATCGTTGCGAGTGCGTCAATTTTTTGCAGAAAGAAGCGTAAAATAAATATGAAGAAATTCAGTTTAGTTGCGCAGCAAAGCAAAAAATCCAACTGATTGACGTAAACAAAAAGTGGACTAGAAAAAAAACCAAATTCGGCAACTCGTAGTTAAAATACACTTGCAGATGTATTCTTGTTAATTAAAATAAAAGTTAATTTATACATCTTTTTTTAACTGTTAACTTAATTACCGTCCGATTGTTTCTATGAAAACAGTTTGAGATAGTATATCAATGTTGATAATATGCAGCAGTTTCATCTTTGTAAACAAAAAATCGTTTTCCTAAAAGAATTAATCTTTTAAACGATCGCTTCTAAGAAAACCAATCCAACTCTGACATATTTACAGCCCATTTACAGCATCAGATGCTGATTCGACTAGTGATGCTTATCAAGATTATATATACTCTACCAACTCGGAGACGTCTACTTCAATGCGTTACAAACTTCGTGACAAAACTAAAATATCCTCTATACCCTTTACTGAGTATTGTATTCGGATACTTAGCAATTAGACATCTCAGTCTATACCTATCAATGAGTACTTGTTGTTTTAACTAACGTTTTTTATGGGGTTATCTAAATGTTAAAGGTTATGTAAATATTTTCTGATCTCTTTTTTTTTATAAAATTCATAGCTATTAAATTTGGTCAAATTATTTTGAAGCACTAAGCAGATTTTGCTTAAAGAGATGGCTTTTTGAACAGGTGTTCTTAAGGGTTACTTCCTTGATATCCATATCTAACTTAGCTATTCAAAGAAACTATAAAAAAGTCCGGTTAGAATCGTTTCCAGCAAAATGAAAATGCCCAATGCAAAAGTAAAGTTATTGCAACTGAAAAGTGAAGACGAAGAAGTGCGCGATGTCAAGTGAACTCACCTGCAGGGCATCAAGCTGCTGCTGCGGAGTGATTGTGGCTGTGGCATTGGCATTGTTCTCGGGCTGCTCATCGATGCGACCCTCCATGGAGCCGCCGAAGCGTTGAATGGCCTGCGCCATTTTGGCTGTGGCTCGGAGATCGCGTGCCAGCGGTGAGCCAATTGTGGTGGCTCTGTGCCGGGGACTCTGCGTTACGGAGCTGCTCTCGGAGCTGTAGTCGGCGGCATAGTCGGTGCTCTCCTCGAGGAAGTCGCTCGGAGATTTGCGGCCGATGCGATCTTTGCTTTTGGCGCGACTCCAGCGATGCCGCAGATTATTGAAGAAGCCGTGCGTCTTTTGTAGCACGCCAACACCACTGGCCACGCCCGTAACGCTGCTGCCACTGCCACTACCAGTGAGTTGCGGCGAGGCAGCGCTCTTGGCCCGTTTCGGAGATATGTGCGGCGATTCTGTGTTGCTGTGGCAGTCGTGACCATTCAGCTCCGAGGCAGACTTGCTCAGATGCTTGCCTAGACGCGGCTGCAGCTGCGGCGAACCATGTGGTGAGATGCCAACACCACTGGGCGGTGATCCACTGGCGCTGGCGTCAATGCTGCCCACGCCGGCCAAGCGATTGTTGCCTGAAAGATCCTCCTCCTGCTCCAAATAGTGAATACGAGCTGCAAGTGCAGAAGGTGGAGCGGGTATTAAGGTGTGGCAAGTGCGTGGCAACTCTCAAATCGATTAAATCGATTATGACTATGCACCACACACAGCCGCCACATGACATCATTTCATTCTCGGTGGCACTGTTGCTGAGAGAGAGAAAGCGGCCTTGGTTCTCTATTTACTGACAAGCAGCTGGCACATATCACAGATTCTGTGCCACAGTGATGGCTCAACTTAAAGCACCACAGAAATTGTTATCAACAACAAATTGAAGCCATCAGCAATTCTAAATCATAAATCTTAAAGTTAGAGTATGACACAGTCGTTATATTTTAACTTTTGAACTCTCAAAACTTATGTGTTTTGCCTGCAACTGAAAATATTTTGCTAAACTTGTGGCACAGCGTAAATAATGTTTGCTTCCCCGTAGCAAATTTAGTTAAAATAATATTATTGCATTAGATTCAAGCCGCTTCAAACAACTTTCACTGAGCACAAGCACCAAAATAGATATGCATATATTATATAAATATATATAGAAATTTTCCTAATGCAAAAAAGAGGATTTCGCGAGCGTTGAACGCGCCACGACCTGAACAGGAGCAGTGCTCTTAAAAGACTGCTACGTGGGTTCCTTTTGTAGCAGTGCAGGCTGGCATTTGTTATTCTTTGCCCCATCTATAGGTTACACTTACACAACACTACAGACACTTTACAAATATTATATCAAGTAGTGATGTACATATATATACACATGTATATATGTAAATGAGTGTGTTGTATTTGCCATTGAATACAAGCAACCCACACGTTTGTGTGTGAGTGTGTTCTGTTTTGCGGCTGTTGGCTCTTGCATTATTAATACTGAATGCTGCGCTGCTGCTGCAATCCAAGTTTTCAACAAGAGCGCCATAAATTTGATTTTCGCACACAGTTGCAGCTGACTAGTAAGTTAACTGTGTGTGTGTGTCTGCGTGAGCGAGCTTTACGCACTCAAACAAGAGCTTTAAAAATACAGCTAACGCTGCGACATTCGCTGTTATGAATGAAAACCTTTTTAAAAATGTCGAGCATTGCATTTTATTATGTGTGCAAATTATGTTTACATATTTATAAATACATATACCAAAGTACATATGTAGTTATATTATTATGGCAATTGAGCATGTACCTTAAAGGACGGAAAAGCAAAGGACACAGATTTCCCGCACTTTTTACATAACCAAAAAAAATCCACCCTGCCAAGGACTACAATTTAATTACATTCAAACTTTTGCCCTTTCACAACACCAACTACAGCAACTACAACACCCAACAACAATTGAAAAACAAAAGAGAATTTTTGTTCTTTGTTTGGCTCTAGGTTTTAATTAATTTAATGCAAATGTGTTCAGACAAGGTAAGGTGTGTAAGTAAATACTTATTTTATTTATTTGCCATGAAACGCTCCCTGTCAAGCAGTTGGCCACTTGGGACTGGGTTTCAAATAACTTCGCGTATTTATAAAACATTAATACTGTATTAGATGACAGTTGAGCACATGTTGAACAGCATTGGACACATGCACGTATATTTACGACTCTAGTGTAAATAGTTTACAAATGTGTTGCATAATTTAGGGTGCTTTATTAATATTGATTATGTCTGAGTGAATGTTTTATGTGTTTTGCACAAGGAAAATGGGAGTTGCACATCTGCCTCCTGTGCAAAAAGAAATTCTGTCATCTATTGTTGTTTTTGCGGATTTCTAAATTATTCACTGCAGTCGACATTGCTTCAGAAATCATTGACAACAAAACATGAAAGTGCTTTTACGGGACTATAATGGAGCAAATTTTATTTAATATTAAATAAGATAGATATCAAAAGCTCTTTAAAGTAGCAATACCATTTAAGCACAACTTGTATGAATATACTTTAAATAAATACTCATAAACATGTTAGTCGCATTTAAGAGCAAACATAAAAGCGACTGCAAAAGTGGTGTATACAGTAAATTGAGTGTGCACACACATGCACTCACAAATTAAGTTTTAACATTTTACTGTCCAACCCAGAAGCATCTTAAAATCAATAAGAGAAAAATATAACTGCCTGGAAAAGCACTCTCAGTTGTAGCACACTCGTTAAATTTGTAACTTTTGACAGCAATTAGCCAAATTTCAAGATTAAGCAACAAAAGTTGTAGCCATGATTTGCCTCGTCTAGCGAGGCTGCTAGATTAGCAAACATACGCAACATGGCCGGGATTAAGTGGCCAAAAGGCAACTGTCTCTCAAATTAAAGACCGTCAGCAAAATATTGTCAATACAGAGCAGCATTTTTTATGACTATTGGAATTGAGACCATAAAAGCGAAAGAGAACATTTTGTTGCAAGGAATATGCTGCATGCTTATTAAATAAATATTCTCTTGACAGTTTTTGCTGATCAAGAAAACTGTTAGATGGAAAAATAAAATTTACCCTTTCTTAAATGGCCGCAGGGCATAAATTAAATTCATATTATCTTTTTTATTGTCCCGGAAATGCGTACGTGGACGGTTTCCCGTTATTTTGGTTGGCTTTAACTGTTGGTTTAGTCAATAAATCAAGACCGAGGTCAAAAATCAATTAGTAACTGATAGTAGAGGCGATACGAGAGTGTGTAAGTTGTACATGAGCCCAACATCTTTTAGCCTTTATTATTAATTTTCTGCTGTTTCTCACCTGTTGAGGCAAACATTTGATTATTGTTGGTATTCTTGCTGTTGCTGTTGCTATTGTTAGATGTTTGTTTGGGTATTTGTGGGTGGTGGTGTTGAGTTTTCTCCTTTTGTATTCAGTTTGTCGTTTGGCTTCTGGCTGTTTATATGCCCTTTTGTTATTTTTTATGCTCGCATTGGTTTGGTTTTTTCTTGCTATTTGCTTCGGCGTATTTTGCTCGCATTTATTGTTCCTTTTGCAGCAGATGACGTCATCTGACGGCGTTGCCTGACTGTGATTGTTGTTGCCCCAAACTACGTCTTCAACTGGCGTCATGTGGCTGTCTAGCAACGCATAAAACTCGTCGCGTTGGCTGTGAATTTTAGCATTGCCGTTGTTTTTGCTAACGATTCTTGTTATATCCTATACACAGGGAAGTAGCAGAGGGGCATACCCCAGGATACTATTTATTAACACGACAGCCTAATATGTTGAATGTTTATACTCACAAGAATTTATAAACGATTGCTATGAAATAATATTCAGCTTGTAATTTTAACCTATTTTTTAATTATAGTATTTGAAAGAATTTTCCTTAATTTTAGTTGACTTATATCAAATATAGATATAATTAAGAATATATTATATATAATATTGTATATATAGACAATGTACAATATTATATATTATATTAATATTTATATTTAATGTTCTTTAATCAGAATATAATTTTTTTGGCTTCTTCTATTAAGTTAAGAATGAAAAAATGAATATAAGAATATGTTAATATTATTTATGTTTATTCTAATCAATTTAAATAATAAGCACAATAATATTTTATATTTTTTGTCAACATTTCTAACACATGTAAATATTTAATGTCATATCAAGGTAATTAACAGTTTATTTAACATTTACGATTGAACGCCAGGCTAAATTCGTTCTTCACCTATATTTAAAAGAGTTGATTTTAATGTTTTGCTTTTTATGTTTAGGCAGCACGCAAACCCATTTTATAGCTCTTATCAAATGTGTATTTACTGCTGTTCCACTTTCCTGGGAATTTAAATACTTCATGCGGGTTTTCGAAAAAAATTATTTAAGCAGCGCTTTTTAATGACTTTTTATTGTGAAGTGTTCGCAAATCACGAGAAAAACAAAGTTGAGCTGAGTGTGTGTTTGTGTTTTGCTTTTGTTTAATCTGAAAATGTTCAGAGGCATTTTCACAAAGATATGTTTCAGTAATTTTATTCGGTTGTCTGACATATGTCAGCAGACTGTTATTCATATTTATGATGCTATCCAATAAGATATTAACACACTGTGTGTGCAGCTCAAGTATTTGCCAACTTTTGGCTAAGACAAACAAGGCAATCAACCAGTCAAGAAAAATTACCCGAAATTTTGGCTCTGTTTAGATAAAATGGAACATTATTATTTTCCACTTTGCCTGTCAAGTGCTGCGTAAATGAATTTCCATTCTGTCTTTCCCCGTCTTGAATAATTCATGACAATTCTTGTTGATGGTTTCAGTTGTTTTCCGTTGAAAAAAGGAAACACTTTATTTTTTCCCACAAACTTATTGCAACAATTTTGGATGCGTGCAACAAAGGTTTTCAGGGATCACACTATGAAATGCATAACACTTGCAACACATTGCAGCAAGTGGGCGTTGCAATATCAAAAACATTGCGTGCAAATTTTGATTACTAAGGCAAGAGCAGCGAAGACAGCGAGGCGTGCAAAGTGTAGTATTCAAAATAACCCAGGAGACGGCGGATTGTATACGTTATGCGAATATTCTGTGCATTCTGTTCAACTCGAATGCGCCGTTCGAACTATGGAAATGTAGTAAAACAAGTTTAACTAAAGGCAATCAGGCAAAACTGTTGCAATAAATCCAATACCAGCATTATAGCATTGTTTTGAAATCTATTATTGTAGAGTCTAAATAATATTTTCTGGGAATATTTTATGAATTATCTTAATTTATCAGCATCCGTTTCAGAAATCTAATGAAATATACATTATTCATTTCACTAGTGTTTAAATGTGTACTTTACTTATTTATTTGCCAAAAAAAAAACATATTTTCATCACGTCTTCAAGTTATTATATACTATAACAAATCAGAATGCTCTTCTTAGGTAGGTAGCCCGGCACACTGAATACACTTTATATATTAAATCGATTAAAGCACAAAAGCACAAAAGAAGCTGTAAAATACCATACTGTAATTTTACAGTTGATCAGTATAAGTCAAGGTTTATTAAATATCAATTGGAATTGGAATAACTCACATAGACTGTGAGATCCGCGTATTTATACAGACGGATATGGATATATAAGCTTTATGGATTCAGACCTGGTACATTAATTTGCAGAGACCCATTATAACCTTTATATACATTTATACTTTATGCTTCTGTCCTGGTTCAGTCAAATTCACCCTCTCAGTTAAAAAAATGGTGCTAAGAACATATTCAATAATAAATTGATTTTGATAGAAAAATGATTATGCTAAAAAATTGGAATTTTCAAAGGCTAACTTTAATTTTTAACTTTTCTTGTTTCCAGGTGTTATTTCTAGTTGGGAGCAAGGAGATTTGCTTTTTTTAAAGCGTTGCAACACAATGTTTTAAGCAAATAATTTCCATTTGTTGCCCAACGCATTTGACATTAAGTTTACAAACCGCTCTCTGTTTATGCAGTTGCCGCACGCAATTGCCACTTTCCATTTGCAAAGTTGTCATTACATTTCGTGACATTTGGAAAAAGTGTCGTTCACAAAGTTAATTAAAACTAGAACCAATTATTGACCCACTTGTCAACATAATTCATTAACTGTCACGTTTGTCATGCTGCTTAAATATACAGCTTTATGCAAGAATATGCACTTAAGTTAATCCATTATCCTGTCCCAATCGCAACTAATTAAGTCCATTATGCTTAACCTTCAACTCTGAGTTTATTGCATTTATTGGATGGCAGGCGGCTTTTGACTTGGTGAGGTTTTTAAGTGCATGGATTTTCATGGCCTATTTTATGCTGACCATCTTAATTAACGCTTGAAACTGAGTCACAATAAAGTGATTATTGTTGCGTACTCATATCCAAGCCATTTATGACAGGAATTAAGCTCAATTTATTTGGCTTTCTCATTAGCAACAAAGTTTTTACGAATATTCAAGGCACACTTAGCGAAACGAATATTAATTTTGCCAAATCTGATTTGATATAATTTAAAGAATGAGAGCAGTAGGTTAAAGTGTAATCAATCAGTTGACATTTAGAAAATTAAAAAAAAACTCAGACGTCAAATATATTTGGGCATGTGCTTTCAATAGCTTTTCTCAGTTCTATGCGTTTATTTACATAACTCTCCTCGCAAATCTCATTTGGTATTTATTTTGTGTTTGTCTGCGGCCCATATTTGAAATTTTTTTGTTCGAACAAATTCTTGTGAATGTTATTAATAAGCTTGTCTCCTTTTGCTTGTATTTGGCTTGTTACAATTGGGCAATTTAGATTCAAGTTCTGGGAATGAGCGCGTGTGTGTGCGTGTGTATGTGTGTGTATGAATGGGTTGCAAATTCAATCAGTAGACAGCATCAGTAGACGACGCCAAGTTCATGGGGTCTGGCTGTATGGCAGACATGCTGCGCAGCATAGACAGCGGGGCAACCACAGCGGGACAGATAAAGACACCTCTAGGTCATAGTTGCCACCCCTCCACCTACCCCCCATTAGCCCCAGCATGTTACTGACTGTTCAAATGAGCGCATAAGTAGCAGCAAAACAAAATAAATAAATACAGAAAACAAGTCGCCAAGCTAATGGCGCAATTTATTTGCGCTCTACGATACATGCGACAAATGGAAGCAAGGGCCACGAGCAATAATTAAAAAATATCAAGTCAAATGACACGCGACAACTACGAGTGCCAAGAACAGGCTGAGGGTGCAGAGTATGTATATCACATACGTTGCATACACATTAGGTACACAAAATGATGGTCATGTAAGCACCGTCAACTCACTCTTCTCTATTGATATGTGTCTGTGAGTGTGTGCTTGTGTGTGTAGGACGGAAGTGGAGATGCAGCAGCATGCATATGGTGAACAACCTTCGTGTGTCGTGCCTTTAAAGGATTCACGCAAAAGATAAAATAGAACGTATTTCTATATTTTTAGCTTGTAGCAAGATATATTCGTTTCGATATAAACAACTTTTTTAATTTAAAAGTAAAGCGAGATTAATTTGAATGGTTATTTATTTATTGCTTAATTAATTAACATTGAACCAATTTAATTAATTTTTACCAAACAACAAAATTTTTATGGGACAAACTCTATGGATTTTAAGGTAAAATATACATGTATTTATTATATATGTCTAAAATATCGCAAATAAAAACCTTTAGCTGATTGCAATCAATTTGCAAACTTTTTGCGCCACTCTCGTGCCGCAAAATTTATGCGCAAGCTAATTTAGTCCAAGCAGCACATAAAAATAGACCCCAATAATGTGTGGCAGCATGCTAAACAGCCCAACCACAGCGCCAACCAACCACTCAAGTGCGGCTCAAAGTTTAGAGACCAGCTACAAACAACAACCCAAGTCAAGTGTTCCCGGCTGGTGAATAAAGGATAACGGATTGCAAAGTGCGAGCTTCACTGTGACGGCAACATCTAAGTAAGCTGTTTAAAAAAATAAATATATATATATGCATATAGAGAAAACTGTATACGTGAATACGCAGAGCAGCTGTTTGGCACAACAGCAGAGGACAGGAAATACTTTGAACCCGTTACACTTTCTTCCAGGCTGTGATGCTTTCCAACACCTTTTTAGGGTCGAAAGCTGTTTATCAAATTTTAAAATAGCGGAAAACATTTTTTTTTTTTGCATTTGTGTGTGTGGATTGTTTTTTTTTTTTTTTTGCTTATTACTTACGCATGTTTAGTGGCCGCGTGTGTGAGAGTAAGTGAGTGAGTGAGTGTGTGTGCTCACAGGCACGCGAGCAGGCACCAATACAAATGAACAACTACGATTTTTGGAGGCATATGCGGGATGGGGAACACCCCACTAAGCCAGCTTTTAGTTGTTTGCTGCGCGTTTGCTCGATGCTTGCTGGTTACATCGACACATTTCTCTAGCTCCTCGGGCTGGTCCTCATACTCGTCTTGCTCCTGCTCCGCTTGAATTTCGATTCGCTTTTTGCACTGCTTAATATGCTGGTTGCGATTTTAAATACTAGCCACGCACAAGAACACACACACTCGCTCGGAAGAAAAAATTTATAACTAATTGCATTACAGCTGCTATGCTGCAACGGTTGTCCCGTTATCCTGCAGGCAGAAGCAGCTTTGCAAAACACACGCGAGATGAACGGCGTTTTTTCTGAATCGTTTCACACTGCTGCGCGCTTACTTCGGTATCGACATCAGTTCCGTCGCGTCCGCTAACGTGGAGAGTTTTTGCGAAACTGAATTTTAGCTCAGAGCTTTTGGGTGCTCGCTCACTTCGAAAGCTCTCTCGGCATTTGTTTATGCTGAGAAACAATTGAGTGCGTTGTCAAACGCCTTGAGTGGCTTTGTTCCTGGCTAATAACTGATGGACGGCTCCAATAAACGGGATATTAATTGGCGGCACAACAAGATGAGCCAAAGTTTATACCCTTGACTAACGGCGCTGTGGCAGGTAAGTGAATTTTACGCTTAATTAAACATTTTTCTTTCATTAGAAAAAGTAAAACAGACACTTAAAATTAAACTCAATATTTTTTTTAATATTCCAGTACTTTTAAAAGCTTCCGCTTGTCTTTTTTTGTACATTTTCTAACTTGTGTTTAACTGTGTGCAATATTCCAAGCGTCAGCACAATAATATAAAATTACTGTAAAAGAGAAAAGAAACTAATACATATAATAAATATGTTATAAGACATTGGCACAGAGCTGATTTGATTGAAATAAAAGCTGCAGCATATAACTCAGCTTACAGGAATATAACTATGTGATGAGTTTCATAGTGTGCACATAGAATGTATTCGGTGACAAGAAGTCATTCAAGTCAGTTCGCTGCTGGGAAGCTAAGGAGAAATTGTGTGTAACACATTTATTAAGCTACACCCAAAATTTGGATGGCTAAGCGCAACTTAATAAAACAACGAATTTACCTCTCTGTACTGAACACACTGAGAGCAGCCAAAGTCTAAAACAGATCGAAAGAGCAGCTCACGATACTCTTCGCTGCTCGGTGCTCTTCGATAACAGCTGATAACGAGAATCGGTTCTGTTGATCGCTGAACAGCCGGCTTGAAGGCGCTCGTCACACGTTGCCTTGGTCCATTGGTCAGTCACTCGGGAGTTGTGCAGCCGTTCGTTGCTCTATTTTGGTACTCGTATTTAGTGCTTACTTAAAAACAGAAACACACACACATAATTTCTTTGTTATTAAAGAAAGAAAAGTATTGCTTAAATACTGGTTTGAAAAACCGCACAGATTAATAGAAAGTGCAATAAATCAAAAAGCTTCTGTGCAAGAAAGAGTGCAAATAGAGACCGGTAAGTCATGCTGTTTAATCGGCTGTGTGCTTTGTGCGGCTGCTTTTCGTGCGCCATTTAATCTGTTGCGACCGTTATCTCAATGTGTAGGCGGTTGAGACGGAGCGACGAGCTCTTATTCTCCTGCGTTTCAACGTCGCAGTTAGTTTTTGCGCCTTGCACTTTTTACTTTCGCGATGCACCGTTTACATTCATCTGCTATTTCTCCTTCTCGTATAGTCATTTCTTCATTGCCCACAATTTATGTATGTTCTTGTCAGTGCCTCTGTTTGTGTTTGTGCTTGTGCCTGTGTGCTTTTGTTTGTATGCATATATACGTGTGTGCAGTCGTTCATTTTGCATACAGTTTTCGATACACTTTGATCCCGCCAATAAAAATTTGATAATTGTGTTATTTTTGTTATTAAATCTTTCGTTTTTCATTCACTTTTTTCGTGTACTTGGCGATGCAATAAGCGCTATAAATATCAAATTAAATGTCATCCATATGTAAATGTTTATAATAAGATTTTTTGTAAAATATCGCAAATATTTGAAAATACTGTGCAACATTTTAAGGTTTAGAATTTGAGAAACTAAAACTTCGAGGAAGTTGCTTTAAATGTTGTATATTATCTAGAATAACCAGATGTCAATCAATTATTTGCCTTTGTTGAGAGATATTATGATTTTGTCTGTTTATCGAATTTCCTATTTGTAAATAATCAGTAGAAGAAAAACAGTATTATATTATATCTCTCTGTATTCCTGCAATTTTTTGTAAGATGTAGGTTAAGATAAGACAAATTGCTTTTCAAGTATTTAATCTTTGGAAGTCCCAAGTTATAGTTTTACCTATCACCAAGCTGAATTTAATTGAAAACTATTAAGAGTGTTTTCTGTTCTGGAGCAAAGTACACAAATGTATAAATGTATGAATATGTGAATATGTATTTATAAATTACCTAATTTGTTTTGATATTTGTTGTTAGTCACACAATTTCTACAGATAGCCTAAATTAGTTTTGCCAGACAGCCACCAAAAGCGTGTGCAACAAAAATTCGAGTTGAAGTCTATAAAAAGTACGATGCGATGTAGCCTGTTGATAATACGAATATTAGTATATATGTATATATGTACATGTGTCTGTATGCCTGCAGTTAGGCGGTGGCATTGAGATTTCGCGATGTCAGACGGTATCAACCCCGGACTTATAGTAGCTACACTAACTTATAAGTAATAGTATAGGTCGCTTTTGAGGTTGTCAGCACCCACTTTATTTTTCATATTTTTTCGTTTTCATGTTTTTTTAACTAATTTTGCAAAAACTATCAAATTGGCTATGAGAAATCCGTCCATTGTAGACAGAGAATATAATTGAAAGATTTTCACATACTCAGCTGGTTTAAAAAAAATATATAAAAAATTTTAAACCGTGAAATAAATACGACGCTGTTTAATATTCTGCCGATCACTGAACATACGTTTATGTTTACAAAATTGCAATAAAAATATCCCATTAATCCAGCTCATTTAATTGTGATAGCATCCCCAGAATCCGCAGTAGCAGCATCATCATCATCAACAGCAGCAGCATGGCACAGAAAACGGCTGAGGCAGAAGCCAAAGATCAAAATACGCAGCGCAATAACTTGGACGATGATGAAGTCACCGAACCTCGGAGCACGGCCAGCTTCTATGAAAAGGTGCGTGAGCAGGCCGAAAGATTTGCCAGCACCCGATTGGGCCAGTTGGTCATTGTGCGTGTCGATCGCGGTTTGAAGCTAATCGAAAATACGACCAAATGGAGTCTGCCTCAGGGTAAGCAATTTAGCTTTTAAAAAATTGGCAAGTTTTTTTGAAAGTGGTCATAGCTTTGGCAACAAGCGTAAGTCGGCTAATTTTCCTTAGAAAGTGCATTTTTAAATAGACGCGTTGTATGTTTATAAGAACCTTGTTTTATCCTTTTTTAATGCCAGTAAAAAATTTTTAAATTTAAAAAAAAAAATTTGTATAGTTTTAACGGAGTTTTTTTTTATGTTTACACAGTGGACATAGCTATTATTTTTTATATGCATTATACAATAGATTTTTATTGTGATATTGTGTTTCGGTTAAGAGAAAGTATTTCTAAATTTAAAAAACCAAACCATTTTTCTAGAAGTAATGTGGAATTTATGTGCAACACTATCCACAAATATTTGGTTTACTATCATATATAAATCAAACTTTTTTATAGTATCACATTATAGTATACACATAATTTCTTGCTATCGCAGATAAAAATTCGATTCCCGTTGTGTTGGAGCGTCCGTTGCCCTGGGCTCCCTTTCTGCTGCTGATCATCTTGCTGCGCCTGGTGCGCATCTGGCTCTCTGTGGGTGCCCTGATGATTGGCAACAGACCAGTGGCGCCAACGGACATGATTTACTTTATACAGATGCGTCGTCAAAAGCTGCGCGCCATCCGCATCCATGGCTTGAAGGTGATGCGACATCGCCAGCAGGAGAAGTCACCCGGCAAGAGTTTTACACAGAAGTTGAGTCTGTGGCTCAATCGCGCCATCTGTCGGCCGGGCGTGCAGCGGGAAAACAGCGGAAGGGCGTTCAATATGCACAGCTCGGAGCAACAGGTAAGTGACATCCAAACCAAGTTATAACTCAGCATGCCACAATCTCAATCTCAATTGCAGGTAAATCAAAGCGTGACGAAGCGAAACACTGAGGATGAGTCGGATGCAGATGAGAATTTGACCATCGATGAGAAGTTGGCCAAATATGCCAATGAGAACTCTGAGGATGATTCCGATTATGTGCCTTACAAAGAGGGCGGCAGCGGTAGCGGCAGCGGCAGCAGCAGCGAACTCAGCGACTGCGACAGCGACAGCCACTCAAGCGAACAAATGACCAGCAGTGAGGAGCAGCAATTGGTCGAAAAAGTAAGCTAACTGTATATGATTATTAAATCAAATATATATAATATATATATACATAAATTTGTAATGGCAGCGCGATGAGATTTTGGCACAACTCAGCAACAAGGGAAATCCGGAAAAGCCGATTACTGTCAATGGCAGCAATGGCAGCAGCGAGCAGACGGAACTTGGTAATGGACACTGAAATGGTCTTAATATTTAAAAACACACACAAAACACACTCACATACACACACACGTTCCCCTTCCGTTCCCTTCTAACTCCCTATCTCTGTAGGCACACCTAGGTGCTAAGTCTAGTTTAAATTGAAAGTATCGATTAACAATTTAAGCGATAACAATTTAAGTCTAAAAGTTTTTTTTTTGGTAGATAAACTGAAATACAGAAATAATTTTGCCCAAAAAGAAGTTACTTATTCATTTTTGCTTTTCGTGCCCCCACCAAAGAATAACAAGAAATTCAAAATTTGTACAGATTAAATAAATTTGTATTGAGTTTTTGGCCAAAATACTGCCCTGACGTCGCCTCTCTCGCTCTCTCTTTCTATTTCTTTCTCTTTCCTGGTTTATATCTTAGTCCCAGCAGCACATCCCAGAGAACTAGAAGTTAAAGGGAAGCAATGGAAAGCGTCACCGGGTCATCTTAGCGCCGCCCTGATGAAACCACAGATGTACAATAATTTAACTGGCGCAGGTAAATCGGGAGTGTTGCATGAGCCTCAATTGCTGTAAACATTATTATTTACATTATTAACGTTAGTATTTTGCCTATTTTTCTGTTACTCTGTGCAAATGTTCAAACACAACAGCCAATCCTGAAAACACAAGCAATTCCACTCCAAACACCAACTCCCAACCCGACACTGATCCTGATCCCGCAACGGATAACGAAAACGATAACAATAACAATACTGATAGCGACACGGACAGCAGCAGCGCGAGTACTGTCTGTCAACAGCAGCAGCAGCAAAAGCAGACACAGCAGACAGAAGACCACAATGCAGGCACAACCACAATATCTGATATATGCAATCCTAACCCAGATTATCCCACTGTTGAAACCCTAACGCCCGCAACATCTTCTGAAGATATTTTCTATAGTCCCATCGGTTGGTTATACTCTTTGGCTACTCCAATGCATGCTCTACTATAATCTTAATCTTATCCCAAATTTTGGCATAGATAAAATAGGTTAAATCAAAAAAATGTATCCTATATCTTCCAGAATATTTGATATTTTGCATTTTGAAAATAATTAATCCTACTCCCCATTTCTTTTCGTTGTTTATATGAATGCTTTTTCTCTTCGACAGGTTCGCCCAACAATTTCAACAGCAGTCTTGGCACCCAGGCCCTTCTGAAGAACGCTGCCATCAATGCGGCTCCCTGTAAGTAGTTTCAGTTTAATTGCCAATCCACCTTAGCCATTCAACCTTCTCATTGTCAAGCGACTGCAGTTCATTCCACACCCAACTCTGAACTGGATGAAATATATTCAGATGGCTCCGAATTGGCGGAAGCAGACAAGCAGAGCATACATCAGGCCAACAAGCAGGACACCCATCCAGCGGGCAAGGCCTTCAAGCAGCAGCGCCAATTGAACCATTCTCAACAGCGTTTCCGGGGACGCAACCGGCGCTAAGCCGATTGCTCTTTCAACCAGATTGCATTATCTTTTTAATCCTATATCCTACTATGCTTGCCTTATCCATTCGTTGCATTTCTACTATTGTTAGTAATATTTGAGTAAATGTTTTGAAATCAATTTGCTAGTTATTATTCACAAATAATTATAAAGCTTAAAGCACCATTTTTATATCAAGAATTATGAAGCATTTTCGGCAATTGGTTCAAATTTGAAGCGAATGTCACCATGCGGTGACAGGATAATGGTGCTCTCGTACTGCAATGCCGTCTTGCCCAGCCAACTGATGTTGTAGCAGCGCAACAGACGCACCAAGAGTGCCTCCAGCTCCAGTTCGGCAATGCGCTTGCCAATGCAGGTGCGTGGACCAAATCCAAAGGGCAGATACACAAACGGATTGCGAGAGCGGGCCTCCGGACACGCAGCTATCACTGGATCCGAGTCCAGCTTGAGCCAACGCTCCGGTAGAAACTGTGCACTCTTTGCGAAATACTCATCGCTATTCGAGAGCTCCATGACGCCCATCAGCACGCCAGTTCCGCGTGGCACGCGATAACCGGATAGCACCAGATCTTTGCTGGTAACGCGAAAGTTTCCCGGCGTTATGGATGTAATCCTCAGACCCTCCTTGATGCAGGCACGCAGATAAGGCATATTTATCGTATTCTTTGCGGTCAGAGAATCATCCGCCTTAGGCAGAATGCGCAACAGTTCGCGACGCAGCTGCGTTTGCTTCGAGGGATTGCGCGCGAGATGGTAGAGAATGGTGACAAAAGCCGACGAAGTCTGCAAGTGTGGATAAGCCATGAATACGTAAGGACTCAATAGTAGTAGTATTCTCTATTACCGTATCCATGCCAGCCATTAACATGTCCATGGCCATAACCACAGCCACCTTTTTATTTAAAGCCAACAACTGCTCCAGGACGCATTTATTGCCACCCTTCTCATCCCGCTCAAATCGACCCATGGCCGCCTCAATATAGTTGGTTGTAATTTCTGTAATGCGATCGTAGGTCTGCAGAAATTGCTTAAATCCAGGCGTCTTATAATATGGCCAAATCGAGGGCTGCACATCGTATTTAAAGCTATAGTTGAAGAATTCCGTCATCAACAGGGCTAAGCGCGCGGCATTTGGATCTGGGTGATCGGTGAGCATCCCCATGCGGGTATTTAGTGCCACAAAGCTGATGGATTCAAATGCCCACATCTTTATCTGCTCATGAAAATCGGCTTTGATTGTATGCGTATGCGGATCGCGCAGTGTTTCCAATCTATTAAAGAAATATGAAATTAGTTCGGGGCTAGTTTTAGTTTCTGCTGCAGCTGAATACTTGTTTATAAACTCCTTGGAAATCTCGTCGATTTGTGGCAGACTCTGTCTGATATTCTGCACTTTCATCAGGACCGGATTCACTTTGTTGCGTATGTCCGCCCAGGATTTGCCTTGTCTGTGGGTTAGGGGAAATTAAGTATGAATTAACTTTAAATGCAAGCTGTATCTATATTAATATTTTGATTTAAATTCCTTTAGACCCACTCCGAGACAAGGCCGCCAATGCCACCAAATATGTCGGGCCGATGAACCATGCGATAGTAGGTGAAGCTCTCGAGACCCAGGCGGATGGGCCAAACGCCCTCGTTTCTATACGTAATCTCAAAATCCTTTGGATTATAGGTAAAGACGACATCAGGTTTGCCCATCAGACCCGGCAATCTGTAAATATCGCCAAACCACTCACGCATGCGACGATTCATTTCAATCAGATTTGCGTTGTGCAGTTTACCTGTGGAATAAGCACGTGTGATCATTTTGAGGTATTTACTAATACCTTCAAGCTTACCGCCTGGCAGAAAGTAGGATAGAAGACGCCAAGTTCCTGGTCCTGGAACTGCGGCGTAGGGCTTTGCCTGCAGCCAGTCATCGTCTGTACGCGTAGGCTTTGTGTCCAATAGCTCAAAGAGTGTCTGTGCTTGAGCAAATTTACCATTGGGTCTGATTGCTTGTAAACAAATCTCTCTCGCTCTCTCTGTCGCTCTCAAGCTCACGCTCTCTCGTGCTCTCAGCTGTTACTCACTCACCTGCTGCTTAAGCTTCATGCCCAGAGAGAATAGACGTCCAGAGAACAGCTGTTGCTGGAAAGCACAATGCTTGTAACGCTCAATAGATTTCCACATGATTGATTGTTTACGTTTGATATCAATTAATCTATGATAAACGTTGTAGAAAAATATTCAACTATTTTTTTATTATAGTAATGGCTCTTTGCATGGAATTTTGAACATACAGCAACCGAACCCGAGCGACTGCGAAGTGTGACTGAAGCGCTCGTCAAATCATTTTCAGCTGGTGTATCAAGGCCTTCACAAGATAGTTTTGTTTATTGTTCGACGCTTTTAGATGTAAAGCTTTCGGATTGGTTTGTGACTTAACAGATACCCCAAAAAAGCGACAAAGCTTTCAGTCTGAAAACCTTAACCCTAGGCATATGCAGTGTGTAACTTAATATCACACTTTAGCTGGAAAATAAATTATATAAAATAAAGTATTTATAGTCATGGTTTTTAATACATTTATTCATTGCATGCGTAAAATGGTTTTTGAATTTTAATTTGTAAATTTTTTTTTTATTTGGATTTATACAATTATTGAATTTATTGACTGACGATTTGCTTCATTTATTTTCTTGTCAATATGTTCTCGAATCGTGTTATGTCCTGTACATTGAAAATTTGAATAAGAGTCAAGAGTTGAGAGTTAAATAAATATACATAGTTTCTTGGTTTGTAAGGTACATTATAGATTAGCAAGATGTATGCTTATATGCATGATATGTATGTGTGTTTGTAAGTATGTGCTTTTATAAAATAAAGACACATATTTAAAATGTTAGTAGACAATACATCAATATATCAATGTCAATGGATGCGTTAGAGTTGAGTTAAACACTTGATAGGTATATATTTAATATTTATGTACTATTTATGTAATTGGCGTAGTTAAAAGAATAAATGTAACTACTCATCATTTTCCAACTATATATAATTAATATATACGATTAAATTCAGCACACAAAAACAAACTTGGTATTTTTTTAAATCTATTTGTTTTTTTTTTTTGTTTTTTTTTTGTTTTCATTCTTCCGTTTCATTGTATAAAAATATAACAAATTATAAACGTTCGTTGTCTGTGCACAAATATATATCATGCTACTTGTAAATGGTTGATTGGTTTTGGTACTTTCTTTCTGTTTAATTCTTTCGAAAAGAAAAATCATTGAAAACTCATTCTGCGGAGGACCTTCAGTCTTGTTTTTGTTTATTTTGGTTTTTTTTTTGGTTTTTTGTGACTTGATATTGCTTACGTGGTTCATTTGTCATCGTTTTGCATTAAATTCAATTGAAAATTGTTATGCTTTAGTTCTGTTTGTGATATTTAAGGTGATAGAATCACATTGATTTTGGATTGTTAAACAATTCTATGTATATTTGAAGTATTTTGAAGTCGTACTAAGCGCATTTTATCTGTGAGTTCTGTGCTGAAGATCCCTAAGAACTAGTACATATAAGAACCAAGGCAACATGTAAGTCTAACAAAGTTAAGATAAGTTTTGAAACGTTGGGTCATCATAATTTGATTATTATTTGGTATTACACACGCATTAATGGATAGTTTTTTAAATTAATTATCGGATTTCGCTTTAGCCTAAGTTAATTGCTCACATTGAGTTGATATGCATTTAGTATTTTGTTTGGTATTTCTTCACAATTAGTTTCGAAAGAACATGAAATGTATAAGTAATATAGCTAAATCTTAGTCAAACTGCTATCGATATGTATACACAGTGATTTTATCATTATCAATTATTTCTAAGAATAAAATATAATTCTTGCTAAAAAATGCTTTAAAAAACTTACGCTTTAAAATGTCGGTGCACAATATATATATATATATATATATATATATATATATATTTGATATGTTTGTTTTTAGGCAGTGCATTTAACTAGTAATTTGTCTAAGGACTTGGTATTTTTTTATTAAACACTACAAACTAGTTAAAATTCACAAAATGAGACTCGTATGCATTTCTTGCAAAATTATACTAACCATATTAAATAACAAATTTAAATTAAACTTATCATTTTTTTTACCGCGTTTAACATTTAATTGTATATCATATTTAAATATGTTGTATATATACATAGTTACTTATGTATATAGTATATATTTAAGCATTTTGCTGATATGTTTTGAGTTCATGGTTGGTTGATTTATTCATTACAATTTTTTGATATGTTACGTTTAGCCTCGATCGGCCGCTAAAACTTTAATATTTTTTTTCATTTTGTTTAGCTTTTTTCTTAAATACTTAGCTTGATTAGCTCCGATATGTATGCGATTTTTATAGATACTAGTTATAGTTATTTCTATTTGTATATTTATGTGTATATTTAAGTACGTTTAGTTGTTGTTTTTATGCACACTTTTAATTCAGCCGACGGTTATTTTCCTCGTTTTTTTTCTTGGTTTTCATATGCCCCAAAAATTGTAATTGGCTGCAGACACGCTGCAAAACGCATTTAATTTCAATTTGTTTCTCGCTTATTTGCTATAAAATCACATTTAGTTGCTTAATTAAATTTTAGGCTCTCTCATACACACACATACAGACAATGCAACGCAACTTTGTAGATATTGCTTTTCATTTATATGTCCGTATTTTTCGAGTTATTCACTTTATATTTTCATCGGATGTTCGAAATTTTTAAATTCATTTTTCACGTGCCAGCTACATTAGCAAAAATACACGCAATTCATTATTGAATTTTCTTTCGATATTTTTTTCCATTTATTTGCATACTTTTCTTGCCTTCCATTTCCGTGCTCGCTGCAGAGTAAATCTGCGTTTTGTTGGTTTTGGGGTTAAATGGATTTCTCTTCTTTTTTTTTTTTGCGGGAGCCGAAACTTCACATAATTGAACTGTCAGCCAACTGGCAGACAGCCAAAGAAATATAGTGCTCTGCTCTGGAGCAGATGCAATTCCAGCTACCGAGTATTTTGCGCTCAGTGCAGCATTTCGCATCGACTGTTTTTTTTTTGCGTCGCAGTTCAAGTGAAAAAGTGCTATTGGTGTTCGGGATTTGGGTTTGTTTCTGTTACTCAGTCCATGTTTCTCAATTGCATTTACTCCTCGGGCCAGCCGAGATCCTCGCCAACCAGCTCATAGAAGCGTTGATTATACTCGGCAAAGAATTTCCGTAGACGGGAAATGACAACAGGATCCACATGTGGATGCTTGCGTCCTTTGGTCTCCCGCAAACAACGATCCCCATTGTCATAGCGCAGGCAATAGAATCCTTTCGTCTCATTAAAGTAGAAATGCTCGCTGCGCACACGATGTTCAATGCCTGCAAAGGAAAGCATTTTGGATTACGGGAAGAGATTCTTAATAAATGGAAACTAACCATATTTTATACATTTATAAAGAATCTCTTCCTTATGTGTAAAGCACATTTTGTAACTATCTGTTGTTATAATTTCGCTTTGATATCAAAGTTAGAAGTTTTGACAATGCAGAAATGTCATCAAGTTTATTTTTATAGATTTCTTACGTAAATTTTAAACTGTAACCATGTTTCTAACCTCAAGAAGAGAGTAAATTTTATGTAGAGTAGTATAATTTATCTTATGTAAATTTTAAACTTTATTCATGTTTCTAATCTCATGTGCAGTATTATTATAAATTGGGGGTTTTATGCACTGCGTAATATTAGATAAAGAGTGTCGCCTTCTAAGCTTATAGCTTCTTCATAACCGCCAGCTCCTGCACTATTGGCAAAATCTTTGTTGGGTTGAGGTCTACTAAGTCATTGAAACTGATAACATGCATCCCTAGGGTGCTGCATCTTTTCCTGGAAAAGGCGACACATTCTGCTAGGATGTGGGTTGCGGACTTTTCGTCACCTTCACAAAACCTACTTTCCAATTACAATATTAACGTTTATGCCTTTAATAATCCAATTCGCATTCGCATTGGATCTGAAATGTGATTTGTATACTCAAGCCTCTTAAAAATATATGTAACATAAGTAAAGCCAAACTGCTTTAAAGTTTCTCTGAAATTGCTCTTGAATTAATTATCAAATTATATTAAAAAAAACCTAGTAATGTATTTTTATTAAAAAATAACTTTTACCAGGTTAATGCTATCCTTGCACTGTTATTATAAATTAATATTAGAAAGGAATCGAGATAATATAACTGACTTCCGCAGTTTCTTACCAAGAAAGGCCTCGATGCGTTTTAGCTGTGAAAGCGGATCCTCGATGAGTCGATCGCCATTGACAACAAGCAGCTGTTCTCGGGGAAAGACCTCTAACCAGCGATGCAAATGCATATGATACATGGATATGCTGAGTGGACGATAGGCCTCGTTAACTGTGCCGTTGGGAAAGATGGCGAGCTCCTCAAAGGATCTGCAAGAGAACACGAATTAAGCATAACTTGCAAACTGATGGTCAATTTACTTTCACTCACTTGGCTGCCAATTGGGTGGCACTGGGCGTTGGCGTGGGCGTGGTTGTTCCAATTGACGCACGTCTGGCAGCAAGTGCTCGGCTTCCCGCTAATGTCTCTTTGGCACCCGCACCGCTGCCCAATGCATTGTCAAACTCGTTTGCCGCATGCAGCTTGGCGTACAGCGATTTTGGCGTTGACAACTTGGCTCCATATCCGGAACCGGGTGCACTACTCTCGGCCAGGGGCAGTATCGCTGTGGCGGCATGGCTACGCAGCTGCGTGTAATCGGATATGGCTCTGGTCACAGGTTCACGCACAATCAGCAGCAGTTTAATGCTGGCATTCATGGCACGCACACGTTCCGGCACCTGCAACAACGAACAGAACAGAACAAACCATGGCTAGTACGGTAAACGCTCTCCACAAAAAGAAAATAATTGCCACAATATAACGTGACTAACACAAGCAGCTAATGAATTTACAGTCTGCCAGAGCAGTATGCGCTCAGCGCTGCAGCCACTCTGCAGTGAATAATTAAATTTAACTAGAAAATATGACCGCACAATGGCGTCGTCGCCAAACTGCGGCTCAGAGGTTCATGAATGATGGACTATCAAGTAACCTCGCATTAAAGTACTTTAAAAAATTTCTTGTATGAGTACATAAATATAAACTCAATAACAACATAAACAAATTGTTAATAAAAAAAAATATTGAGGTTAACTTAATTTATATCGATAGACGATATATAATAATTTGAAGCAAAAGTTACTTGTATTTTTTCTTAACTGTAAATTTTGAATTTAATAACTCGTTTTTAATTGTATATCATTTAATTTGTAACAATAATTCTACAATTTTATTTTTGCAGTTATTGAATAATTTTAATTTTTTTCTATTATTAATTTAATGTATAACATTTATTTTGTAAAACTAGTTCTATATTTAATTTTTTTCAGTTATTAAATAAGCAAAATAATAAAGTTTTTGTTTTGTCAAACTAAGCCTTAGATAATTTTACATTTTAAAACCTTTATATATCTTATATCCATTATTAAATATTAGAACCAACCTAAATGGCTACACCTAATGTATATTTACACACATGCTTGAAGGAACCGGAAAAGTGCCGTGTTGTGTATGAACAGTGGTATACCCCTTGCAACAATTTTGATTGTGTAAAGGGTATAAAAAAAAGCCAGCGAGGCGAGCAAAATAAAGTTAATCAATTGCAAGGGGCGCCCGGCAAAGTATGCAACAAGTGGTGGCAGGAAAAAGTTATATCTTGATGAACCAGAAACAAGAAACCAGAAGCTTCTCGTCGCGTTGCGTTGCATCGGCCTCTTGTTTAAAATGTGCCAACAAACGTACGGCATAAACGTTGCTATATCAACATCAACATATATTTATATATATATATATATATATATATATATATATTACAGATATACATGCAAGTGGGGTGGTTATTAGCGACTACTTCTGGGTGCAGCTGGATGCGCAAGCACACCGCTGGGATCTCTGCATTATTTATGGTCGCGTAGCTAATTTTAAACTGCAAGTGCAACTTGTGCGCAAATTTAAATAAAATACGATTATACATAAGAGATAGTGACATGAACAGAGACAGAAATACAGATAGAGAGAGAGAGAGAGAGAGAAAGGAGGAGAGAGAGAGTGATAGAGAGACAGGGACAGTGAGTGCTCACAGTGGAAACAACAGGAGACAGTCATATTGAAAGCTGCCATCTCAAACCGATTTCGCTCGCTGCCCCAAGCGTATGTCTATAAATATTAATCATGACATTAATGAAGATTTAACAAATGCAACAACCGTACAAAGGAGGGTCAACTGGCTGAAGCCTGAAAACTACGGCTCAGTTCCAAATTGAAAGCTTAAACTGTATAAATTATTGCATTGCTATGACAACCAAAAAGCGAGCAACTGCTCCGCGTTGACTTTTCAGCTCTTATCGTGCCCGTTCCCAACTGGAGGCTTCAATTTCACTGACACATGCAACTTCCGGCTCGACCAGCAAATTGCATCAGCACCAGTGGCACTCTGCGGGCAACAGGCGGAAAAAACAACTACAACAAAACAAATAAACGTACAGTAAAAACAAATAAAAAATGTCTATGGCTTAAAGTCTGCTTGACTGAAAGATATCCAGCAGATTACTTCAATTGAATTCGGTTTAAAATAAAATTAAAAAATATATATATTAAATCTTTGCAAATGGCTGATATTTAACAATTACGCAAGTAAATTTCAAAAATAAACTAAGGATTTTAATGAATGTTATAAAAGTGCAATTAGCCATAAATATTTAATTTAAATATTTTATAATTGTGTCAAATTTTTGTTATTTCTTTCATTAAAGTTTATAGGGTATTTCAAACTATAAAGAAAATAAACTCTGAAAAAATTGAAAGAGTTGTGAGGGAAATGCAGAAACGTTGTGTGTTTGATGACGCCTTTTGGCAAATGAATTTGCAAACATTTCCGTTCCCGAAATTGGTTGGATACCGACACGGACACTAAACTAGAAATACGGAAATTGGCAATGAGGGAAGCTGTCAGACAGAGAAAAAGAGAGAGAGAGCGAGAAAGGGAGAGCAAGAGGGAGATATCTCTAATTGAGAATTTAAAACATTTCGGTTTAATTTGATAGATGTCAATGAAATGGGTTTTGTCTATGGGGTATATGTATATGTAAATACGAGTATACACAAATACTAGCCGTGGCCAGTTACTCAATAATTAGGGTCCATCAAGTGCAGCGGACAAGCCTAATTGCCAATTACAACATCAAAGTGAGAGCAAAATTGTAGAATTGGGTAAGCTGGGTTTTGGGGGCGTTGGCAGACTCACCTCGGGCGAGACAAAATAGCTGGGACTCTTCTCGATGGTAATCTGGCCGCGAAACGAGTGGGGCATCTTCTTGCGATACCAGTCGAGGCCCTTCAGGTAATTCTCGTCCCGGTCAAAGAAGTGCACCTCACCGCCGGCCTTTTGGATGCGCGGATGCAGATAGAGCATCTCCAGCAGTGCTCGAGTGCCACACTTGCGTACGCCAATTATCAGGGCCTGAAATTGGAGTGCAGATGCAAATGACATCAATTATAAGATTGGCAAGGGTGTTTCGCTGCCATTTGAAAGAGCTTTGGCACATTACTCACCTGGGGCAGGCGTCTGCTCGTCTTGGGGAAGTGGACGCGGGTGGAGGGAAAGACCATGGGATGACTTAGCTGATTCGAGCTAACAACCGGCTTAACAAAAACGGGCAAATTATTGGCATTTAAAGTGCCTCCCGAAAAGGAAGATGCAGCAGCAGCAGCAGCTGATGATGATGAGGAGAATGATGATGAGGCCGAGGCGGATGCCGATGAGGCCAAGGAAAGGCGATGACGCTCGTGCACCGCCTGTGCTGCTTGTATGTTGTAAACTGCGCTGTCGTACAGCACATGGAACGTGAGGAACAGTGAGATCAGCATAACCGTTAGAAAGACAACGGCCAGCTTTGGACGGGAGACGCCAACAACCAGAATGCAATCCGTGTGCGAGGCATCTGTGCCCACTGGACGCATTGCTGACTTGGGCAACCAGCTGAAAGGAGAATGGAAAGTTCATTAGAGGTACAGTAATCACTCGAAAACTAGAAGCTTTGATTAATACACTTAAATTAAAGACCACAGATATAACAGAGCTGTTTTAGTTCAATATATTAGAATATAATAATAGAATTTAATTAATTTTATGGGCAGTTATAAAAAAATGCAATTTTCTCAAAACCAAGAACAGTAATTTATTGACAGAGTATTCAATCTACGAACTTGTCATTTAAAACATAATTTTCCTAATACCAAAATTTTCAATTTACGAACATTAGCAAATATGGAGCATTAATCGAATATATAGAAAATGAATATCTCCCAAATTTATAATTATTTTTAGCTGGAATCCAATTAAAGACCAAACAGATAACAAAGTAGTTTTAATTAAATATAAAAAATAAATTCTTAAATTATAATTGAATATTAAAATTTAAAATAAACAAAAATTAGTAAATTTAGAATTAAATCTCTTCTAAATAAAAATGTAATTTGCCTAAAACCAAAAATGAACATAAATAAATACACAATAATTGACTGTCAGAGTATTCAATTTACAAACCTAAATCACTTTTTTGTATATCAATCATTGGCAAACATTAAGTTTTTATCGACTATATAGATATATATAGATATAGATTAATAATTATTTATAGATTTGAGTTGCATTTAAAAGCAGAGCAGTCGCAGTATTGAAGGTTTGGATATGTTTGTATTTGTGGTGGTCCTGTGCTCAATTAATCTAATGGACGCCCACTTTCAATTGGAGGACGGCTGCCGCTAAGCTAATTAGATTGCTGTTGAGTAATTAAAGTGGCCTCCCCAAACGACAAGCATCGAAAGCCGGCAACTCGATGCCGATGACTCACTAAAGCTGCCACCCACTGCTGCCCCCAAAATGAGAAAAACAAGAAGATAAACTGTTGCTGAAATTAGCGCAGCGACACATAACCAGAAATGCGGACTGCCTTCACCTGGGCGCCTGTGTTTTGCCAGCTCTTAAACGAATACCATTATAAGCGTTTCCGCTTAGACCAGCCAACTAGTACGGACTTCACATTATGGGCCCAAACAAAAAAAAACAAAATGTAGCAGCTCACACGTGGCTGATGCTTTACATAACATGGACTATATCGTCGTCTAATGGGTGACTTCATTTACAGCATGCCGCCGCTAGTCAGACGATGTCTAAGTGCATTTATGTTTGCATTTCTGGAGCAAGCCTAAGAGTTAAGGGGAGAAGTTGGAGGGGAGTTGAGGGACACGACAGGCTGTTGGTAGTTGGTAGCTAGTAGCTGGCAGCTGGCGTTCCATCCTGTTGGCCGAGTTTCGCCGGCGACACCTCATTAAAAGTAACGACACAGCAGCTGCAGCTTGAAGCCAGTTCCATAAGGAGTCTCACACACTCACTCACACACTCACACACACACACACACGCACTCTTGAAAAAGTTGCCGTCTCTGTTTCTCTCCAGGCAGAGACGTTCCGTGACTGCGGCATGTTTAAGGTTTTCTATTTGCAACACACACACACACTCAAACAGCCTCGACTGGCCTCGTTACACGCCCCCCTTTTACTTGCCACTTGACTTGGCATCTGCATAAACGCAACGCTTCCCTTTCAGTATTATGTTATTGTTGTTCCTGACGTGTTGTTATTATATTGTTTGCTGTTGTTGTTAAAGCTGCTGCTGCTGCTGCTGCTCCTGTCACGCATTCAAACTGACATGCCTCATGCCACATGCCACCTTACCACCTTTGCTAGTTAGCCAGCCGCCCGGCAAGCAACTTAAAAGCTTAAATCCCAACCAATTCGCTGGCACGCGGCTTAAAGACTTGGCCAAAAACCCCTCAACACAGACTCAGTGCTCAACAATTGCAACTTGTGTAATTAATATGGCCAACTTCTTACATTTATCTCTCCGTCGACTTGGCAGCACATTAAATATGATTAATGGAGCTTCTTAATTAATACTGAAAAATGTATCTGACTTTTTTCGTAATTTCTTAAGAGCTTCAAGCAATTAAAGATTGCCTAGTTAAACATTGCTGTGACAATTTTAAGCTAAGTTTGGAACGCATTTAAGGAGACATCTTTAAGTATATATAGAAATGATCAGGCCCTCTGTGCTCTATTTTAATCTTTCTTTTTCCAATTTGGCATATATAAAAATAATAGATAAGAAATATTTATTTACCAAAGATATTCAGAGCAAATTATAAATTAATATATTGTATAATAATATCAGCTTAAAATCAAATGCATTATTTTGTTAGTTGTATTAAAAGTGATTTTGATTTTAATTGATAAAACATTATCATAATCTAAACTCTTTCTGATATTCATTATTGCATTTCATCATTGAACTTGAATTTTTGAATTATGTTTAAATATTTAGACAATAAAAAACATTTAAAATATAATTTCATGGGATATTATTCCCTTTAATCTTTAATACAAGTGCGTTGTCCGTTTTTATATATATTAAATCATTAAAATAAACATTCAAAAAACTTAATGAAACGCAACAAAACCTTTCTTCAACAAAGGATTATAATTTTAAAAATGTTTATCAAAGTTGGCCACATTATATGGCAGATAACTAATTATGTAATTATGCTTTGCATATTTTTTCCCTCATTCTTGTGTTGATGAATGATTGTGCATTAATTACCAAACTCTGATTTTAATTATAATTATTTTATTTTAGCGGTTGTTTTAATACTGGCTAAATATTAATATAAATTCACTTTGCGCTTATTCAGCAAATAAATAAATATGATTTTGAGCTTATTGCTGCTTAACTGTTGCATACCACTTAAATGACCAAGTTACTCAATTGAGGTGATATTTTAAGCACAACTCAGAGAACAACTCAGACTGAACACTTTAAAATTGCATAGATTGGATTGGATATGTGCTCAGGGAAGCATGTTATTCTGTACGTTAATTGGCATGCAACGAGGTGTGTGTACACACTGAATATAAATAAAGCATTGATGGAATGATGGAATTGATGGTCCTACCATTAACATGAATGCAATTCTCATTCAAGTCGTTCAAATGTAAATTTTATGAAAGCACGAGACGTGCGCACATTGACTTTTTGCTCCATTTGACATTGCCATCTCTCATAAGCGAGCAACAAAATAACCGAATGACTGTTAAATACTCTACATCAAAAATCTTGTAATCTAAATAAAAATTATGTAAAATGTGGAAAGGCGTATTTTAAAATCATTTATCAAACTGCTATTCAAGTTGCTAACTTAAATTTAATTATACATTTAAATAAATTTAACGTAATTAATTTGTGGCTTTTAAGAATGTGCCAATTCTTATCTAACAAATGTGTATAGACCCAGCGTATTGAAGCCCAATGGGGATTTGAGAGCTCTAATCTAAACGAGACCCAACTCAGATTGCTTAATGCCAGTTGGGTTTAAGGGGTTTTTTTTTTTTGTGTGTGCCCTTTTTTGGATTACTCACAGGATGTCCAGCGGCAATTTGACAGAACAATCGCGCAATGATGCCGTTGCTGTTGATGCAGATGGCTGATGTTGGTGCTGCTGCTGTTGTGTTTGTTGTTGTTGTGGTGACGCATGTTGCTGGTGTTGCCTCTGATGGTATTGCTGTGGGTGGTGGTGTGCCGCATGTGGATGATGCTGATGCTGCAGCAGATGCTGATACTCGTTCGCCTGCAGATCCGCATCCTGGTGCTGTTGATGTTGACGATGATGATGATGATGATGTTGGTGTTGCACTTGCTGATGCTGATGCTGATGCTGCTGCAGTGGCTGCTGCAGTGGCTGCTGCTCGTTGTTGCTGCTGTGGTGGCTGCTGCTGCTGCTGCTGCCGCCGTTTGCTGCACGTCTCTTGGCGGCAGTCATCAGTGTGGCAGCCAGCTAACGTTCAATGGAGCCAAAATTATTACCGACGACTAATTGGCCTGTGTCACTGGTAGCCCAGCCAGCCGGCCTGCAGCACGCGCTGCAGCCCCGCCTACAGCCTGCTTTGGGGTCGTTGCACGCCGGCTTTTGCTTTCGAAATGAACTCAACTGAATGGCAAACGTGCAAATGGGCTGCTGCCTCAGCTGAATTACGGCCACTGCCGGACCACTCCTGGCTTTGTTAGGAAACTGAGCTCCTTTTCTTTTATCCTTTTTTTGTTTGTTCTTTTTTGTTTTTGTGCCAACTCTTTTGTGCGCTTAATTAAATTCTTAGCAGCTGCAGTTGCAGTTGCTTTTCCACTCGTTATTTTGCTATGTGTGTGGCATCCCTTTAAGATTCAAGTGGAAATTTTGGTATATTCAATTGTGGAACAACACAAAGCGTTGCTCATTTCCTGCTGGCCAAAAACACGGAAGCTAATCATCACCATCATCATCATCATCACCAAAAACTTCAGGCAATCTAGTGTAATTAGATTTGTTGCTGCTGCTGCTTTTATCATAAACGTGCTCGTTTTGTGTCAAGTGCTTGCCACATAATGTGTTGCTTAAGTTGCTTTTGTCGTTCTGGACAAGGTCGCACATGTCCACTTTCACATTTCATTGTTGTTTGTTCAAGTAATTCAATGCCACAGACTGCTGCGAAATGTAAAAATCAAATAAAATATATTTTAACATATTATACGACAATTAAATACAATATAACAATAAGATAATATATTCAAGTGATTGCGTAACCTTATCCAACATCTTATGCATGCACACAGACATCCAAATAGAACTGTTTTTTTTTACCGAAAAGTGCTTCCGTATGCTTGAATTTTTTTAAGTTAATTAGGTAGTTCGAATCAACAAGACAACCTAAATGAATGAGAAAACTAAAAAAAAGGGTCTCCCACTTCATAAAGTATATATATTCTTGATCAGGATCAACAGCCGAGTCGATATAACCAAATCAGAGTCTATAAGTGTTAGAGGAATATAAGTTTGCTTTATTATATCGACTACTGCATCCGTTCCTTGATTATCGATAAATTTCGATTTCCGACAGCATTAAATGCAACAAGTTTAAAGTCAGAATCTTTGGGCTTGTAATTAAAATCATGTCCAGCATTCACCTTCTTTATTCTTCATTGCCTGCTCACATTTGTGTGCAATACTTTTTAAATGGATATTTTAAATTGAAATATATTTAATAGGGTATATCGGAGTCGAGCTCATTCGACCATAGCATTCTTACTTGATTTAAAATTTCTTTAGCTTGAGCTGAGAATATGCACAAAAGTTTCCTTTCAAAACAAACTTTATTAATTAGGCGTCTGCACAGAGACATTTCCCTTAGACATATAAACAAATAGAAACTCTCAGACATACATATTCATACACCCAGTGTGTATTTACATACACAGGCACATTTCTTGACTCGCCAACCAGTATAGTCGTGGTATATTTTGAAGTGGTTGCCTCAGTCGTATTTAACTCCTAGTCGCAATCGGTTCTCAATTAAATTCCGTACTATGAATTCGACAGTGTTTGCAGGTTTTGACAATTCGTCAACAGGTAAAACTCGTTATATGTGACGATCTGTTCTCAATCCTTAAAAGTTACTAATCACAATCTGGTAATCAGATGCTTGGGCCAAAGAAATGCCATTGGTGAATTCCCCTTGGCCCGTCTCATTGATCATTGTGGGCTATTTGCTGTTTGTATTCAAGATCGGCAGACGGTTTATGGAACACCGGAAACCGTACGATGTGAAAAATGCCATTCTCGTCTATAATGCCATTCAGATGATCTACAATGCATATACTTGTGCTCTGGTGAGTATAAAACATATTATATGTAAAACTGTGTATTTTAAACCAAAAAATATTTATCTTTAAAGGTATTTAATTATCTATTCATCAATCCGACTTACGATTGGTGTTGCATGGAAACGCTCCCGCAAGATAGTCCCTTAAAGAATACGGAACGCTGGATTACATATGGATACTTTCTCAATAAGGCGCTAGATATGTTGGACACGGTGTTCTTTGTGCTAAGAAAGAGCGATAAGCAGATTACAGGGCTCCATGTTTATCATCACATAAGCATGGTAGTTGCCTCGTATTGTGTGATTAAGTTCTACGGATTTGGCGGACAATTCATTGTGCTGGGTCTATGCAACACCTTCGTGCACACCGTCATGTATTACTACTACTTCATCTCGGCCATGTATCCGGGTGTAAAGAAGAGCCTGTGGTGGAAGAAGTACATCACCAGACTACAAATAGTGCAGTTTGTTATATTGTTTACTCAATCATCCTTAATGTTAGTATTTAATCGTGAATGTGGATTTCCGATCGCACTGCAATGCTTACAGCTATTTCAATCTACTGCTATGATGGTCATGTTTGGTAACTTCTACTATAAGGTATACATTAAGCCACAAAATGTGAAACAACAATAAAATGATTTAAAATTATATGAAACTTTATTATTTATATTCTATGTTGTTTGTTTTAACATAGAGTTTTTTTAAATTTATTGGTGTATTGGTGTATTTTTTTTTTGCTTCTCTGCATATATAAATTTTAAAAATTGTATCAATGATTTGTTTGTTTTCCCACTGTAGCTAGGCGATATGCGTAATTGTTTTCACTTTATAGCCTTTTGAATCTGCATTTTTTACCCGAATAAATGAATACAGACAAAATACCACATAGTCAGACGCTCATAAAACAATCGAAGAAAACTCAAATTACTCAAAATTAACTCAACACGATTAGACTTAGCATGCTTAGTATGCCCTGAATATCGAACTTTGATGACGTAGAATCGAAATTTGTTAAGAGAAGTATATAGAAAGCAAAGTTTAAAAATAATTTGACGACAAGAAAATGTTATAAAAAACTTCGTAAAGAATTGTTCATTTTGTTGTTCATTTTGTTCGTAAAACACAAAAGAAATCTACAATCGTAGCACAACAATATAACTGAGTACAGGGTATCTCCGAATCATGCAATTTCTATATATTTATTACGTGAACTTTGCTGTGGTTATTGTCTGTCTTATTTAACTTATATACTTATTGAGGGTAAACAATTGTATAACCAAATGGCTATTTTTAAAACATGTGTATAATTATCGTAATTGAAGTTTAAATATCGATTTTTACTCTGTTTACACCTTAAACCCATTGAAAATAGGTAAAAAGGTTATAATGGTTTTGTAAAAATGTATGTAACAAGCAGAGGAAAGCATCATCCATTTCATAAAGTATGTATATTATTAATCAGGATCAACAACCGAGTCGATACAGATATGTTCATCTGTCCGTCTTTCCGTCTCTGTGACTATAAGAGCTTAAGACTTGAAATTTGGAATTTAGGTCCACGTATATTCGGCGCAGATCAAGTTTGCTTTATTTGATCGTTAACTGCCTCCGCTTCTCGATTAACAATACATACACATTTTCGATAGCAGTAAATTCCACAATTTTCAAAGCGGAATCAACACATAATATGCATATGCACAATATTGATCAACTGCCCAACAATTTCAACAAGATCGGATAAGCATCAATATTACTTGTTTCATGACGTGTTCAGATTTATGCTTTTATTTTTCATTTAATCCTCTCATCGTCTTATTTCGTATATTTGCATTTAAGATTATAAATTTTCAATGTGTATTTTGATAAAAATGCGACGTTTTAGTTTATACCAAAACAACCAATGTGTATCATGAATATTTATAATTCAAATTCGCACGTTTACCTCTATTGCACTCCACCTTTTTCCTCAATATTCTTTCTATTCGCTTGTGTTAAGCCTTAATTTAATTCAAATGTTTGCGCAATCTAAAGAGCAAAAATTTCCACAAAACTCTACAAAATGAATGATTGAAAAAAAACTCAAGTATCGCACTCATTTCTAGTAGTACATTTTTGAACTAGAAATGGCTGCACTTTGAGATTCGCGTTCATTCGTAAAGTGCATTCCGACGTAAATCGACGTAAACTTTAAAATTAAATCGTGTAGAAATGTTTACAATTTTTGATACGCCTCATCCGGGTAGGATATATATGTAAACGAAGTGAATTTGAAGAGTAAATTTTTTAAAAACGTAATTTTTTAACACACACACACAGATCCTAATCCGTTGCCGTTGGCCAACTCACCATGGCCGATCTTCACGATTCTCGCAATCTATTTAATATTTGTGCTGAAGGTTGGAAAGATATATATGAAGAATCGTAAGCCCTACGATTTAAAAAGAGTTCTACACTTCTACAATCTCGGGCAGGTGGCATACAATGGAACATTCTTTGTTGTTGTCAGTATCGCCTCTGTTAACATGATGCAGAACATGCAGCACTCCAACAATGTTTTGATACTCTTTTCAGACATTTTATTATCTGATCATACGGCGCATATGTAATTTGAAATGTATGGAAACCTTTCCCCCTGACCACGAGCACAAGAATCTGGAGCGCTATATGCACTTTGCGTTCTTCTTCAACAAGCTCATGGATCTGCTGGACACGGTGTTCTTCGTGCTGCGCAAGAGCAATAAGCAAATCAGTTTTCTTCATGTGTACCATCATGTTATGGTGGCTGGCTTCTGCTATTTGATAATGCGTTTCTATGGAACTGGTGGTATTAACAATATCGTTGGAATGCTCAACTCATTGGTCCACTCAGTGATGTATTTATATTATTTCCTTTCGGCCTTTTCACCTGGCATCAATGCGAATATTTGGTGGAAGAAGTACATAACAATTACACAAATCGTCCAATTTGTTATTCTATTATTTTATCCTTTTGTACTGCTAGTACAAAAGGACTGTCACTTTCCCAAGATTCTGAATGTGCTGCAAATAATTCAGGCAATCTGTATGATATATATGTTTGGCAAATTCTATGTGAAGACCTATGGGATCTCTGGTACAAAGATCCAAAAAGCTGACAAAAAATTGTAGTACAACAGGCATTGCCTCATTTAATTTAGTGGCGTAAATAAAGTTTAATTTAAATACTATCGACAACTGTTGTTGTGACTTACGCGACTACCAAAGGGCCAATGCATGAACTAGTTTCTATATTGATTTGCATTTTCCAATTTAAATATGCAATATTAAGAGTCTTACTGCTGCCTTTAGCTTTTATTTAGCGCTGCACTTTGACGACTGTTGATGAAGGGCAGTCACAGGTGCAAAATACTTCAAATTTATGCCAAGGCAGAAACAAAAAAAAAATAATCACTAGCAACAATGGAGAACCTGCAAGCAATCAGTTGGACAACACTTCTGCCAGCTGATAAGCAAACCAACAACAAGCTGACAGTTTCCCCACTTTCCCAACTCCTGCACCTTAAAACAGCTGTTAAATAGTCTGCACCCAAATGCAATATTGACTGCTCCAGTGCAATGCATATTTATTGAAGTAATTCAAATAATATTCATTTCACAATACAAATAACTCAAAACATAAATAAAAGCAGATTTATGGGATATGTGAAGGCAAAATGGACATACTTCGCTTATCTCTCAATCAATTAGCTAATTATATATATATTGAATCAAAAACGTAACGTTTCTATAAAATTTTTACCAACATATGAATAAAAATATTTTAAAAAAAATGATCAACTTGATTCTGGTATGCTGCAACTTCAATTAGTACAGAATCTTAAAAGCAAATGCCATATGCCTTTTTAGAAATAGGGAATATATAAACCTCCTAAATCAGCAGGTAGATAAATAGTTATGCGGGAAATTCAGTGTACTTTTGTGTTGCAAGCAAGGACAACTGCAACAATTGCAGCAAGAACGAGAGGAAGAAGGGAAAAGAAGAAAGATAAGGGGCGTGATGCAAAAGACCAAAACAATTGCCACAAATATGGCAAATTGCAATTGAAAAACAAAAGTCTCGGGGGACAGCAGGAAAATGCTTTTCCATGTACTTTCCCACTTTATACGCTTAACAAAGACGCGATGACAAGAAAACCAAAAATAGCAATGTGCAACAGCAACATAATGTGGGGGGTGAAAAGTAACACAAGCACAGCGAGGTCAGGAGCAATGAAGAAGAAAAGGAAACCAGGCTGCGCACAGCAAAATTGGCTGTGAAATGAACGACAGATTCAGCAAAGGGGGTTTCGGAGGGAATTGCTTGAGTTTTATCTTTTGTGTGTGCACATTTGAAACAAAGTCAAATGGAAATCTGCATAAAACCCTTCAAGTTGCATTGATACAATGAGTGTGTGTGTGTGTAAGGGGATGAGGGGATGAAAGTACACACAACTGAAGGCTTCAAGACTTGAGTGAGATCTCAGGCAAAAGCCATAGAAAAGTTTACATTCAATCGCGCACGCAAAACAGCACATCGCCAGTAAACAGTATATATATATAAATATATACTATATTCATATATATATATATATATATATATATAAGGTTTTAAAAAAATAAAGTTATGTGTAGTTAGAGACATGATATGAATTTGAGCTCTTTAAAGTTAATAAGATTTTGACTTTTAAGTGCTTGACAAATATAAGAAAATCCCCTTTTCTCCACCCCTCACCAACACCAAAGAAAAGCAAAAATTTGCAGATAGCGGGAAAGATACAAATGTAAAACGGGAATGCGAATGAGTAAGCAAAATAGTTATTGGAATTAATAGGCTTACATAAATTCCAACTAGCTCAATTATGGTGTTTCTCTGTACATTGCAGAAGCTGTATATACAAATAATTATTCATTGTATTTTAGGTATGCTGAGGGAAGAAAATTACGTACATTTATAAATACGTTATTTTGTTAGCATTTTTTCAGATTGGAAATTCAACACAAATAAAAACTTAAGCAAATCACGTACGTTTTTAAAAACTTTTTTCAGATTTTAAAATCAACAAAAAAACAATAATAAATCAAATCACGTACATTTTCAAATACATTATTTCAGATTTGAAATACAACAAAAATTAACCTAATAAATTAATTTAACATAAATCAAAAATTAATCAAATATAAATTGATCGGAATAAAAAAAATGAATGGTTACCTAAAATAATAATATAATACTCATATATCTACATACAGCTCCTAGGGCAGCTATATTATATAGTAATCCAATGCAGTCATCCAGTCTCCGATCTATATATTGTATTTTTCAATGCTCATATTAAAAACAAAATTAAAGCACCCCTAAAAGATTTTAAAATTGTTAATAATTGCTCACTTATAAATGTAAAGAATCACATTTGAGCATAAAATATTATTAAATATCTAAACTAAACTCTTTTATAGCTAAAATTAAAATTTTTAAACTGATGTTTAAAGTAGAAGAATTCTGTGTTAATTAAATAATATGAATGTGATGAAATTTTTTCTCAGTGTAGAGTAACAAATTCATATGTCTGTGTAAAAGGTATTTGCTTGCAACGACGCTGGCAACTGTGCCATAATTTACACTCTATCGAACGATATCAAACCACTTGCATAATGTATGGCTGGCTCTGTATGACCCTACAGCTAGCTAAACTCTCGTTGAGGGTCGGAGTGAGTGGGGCGCGGCTATTGAGGTACAGCGTTGTTATTGAACTATGGGGTCACAAAGTGGCACAAACTGCGCACACTGTGTGTGTGTGGGTGTTTACTCCTTGTAAACTGTAAAATGTTCGGAGAGTCGCTGCATTATCCCAGAATGCCAGCAAAGAGTGCATGAAAAACACTGTCACTAGCTAGTGTGTGAGTGTACGTGTGTGTGTGTGGCAAGTATTAAAACTGCTGGCGTTGAGCAACTACCAAAATGGCTGCCCACGCCTGGCAAAGCAAGGCACTGAGAGATATCAGAGAAGTGCTCTATGCTCAGCAGTTTATTGAAGCATTTATGCAACATTGTCTTTGGTTAGTATCACCATTTAACGGTTAATGACATTGAGTCCTGCCACGCTGCTAAGCTAAAATTGGCCCAACGCATTTGCATTTAAATGTTCATTGCCCAATATTGCAAAAGTCTCCTTTTCGAGCATATAATATATACAGCATCCGAGAAGTATGCGTAATGCGTGTTGGGTATGCAAGCGTTTAAGGTCTGCTGCCCTTCGCTGCGCATATGGAATAATAAAATTTTAATTCCCAACGATTGATGGGCATCAATGCGCACGCATCAATGGCTGCTCCCAAATCCAACACTCGTTGACAACAACAACTAGCAGCAGCAGCAAAAGCAGCAGCAAAAGCAACAGCCAGAAATCGACAGACAGTAAAAGGGGTACGGAGGCAGAGAAAACTCTGAGGCAGGCAACACATTAAATTTTATATGGCATCAAGCGCTTATTTGCATATAAGTATACCATGTGCTGAGGCTGTCTGCCACATTGATTGGATTTGTTTGAGTTTTTGAGCTGCAGAGAGGCCAGTGGGTGAATTGGTTGAGTGTGTGTGTTGTGGGTTCAGCCAGGTACTTAGGCATTTGGCAAATGCCAAAGAGCCGAGCCAGTTGTGGCTTGGTAATATTTTCTCATTTGCTCGCTCTAAGTTTGCGGCTGCATCATTTAATTTAATGCCCCCTAATTCTAGCGATGTATAAATTATCTTGTATCCACCTTCTATGTTCTGTCTGCCTAATGAATTGGAATTGAGTATTAGGCTGCTCCCTCAACCAAAATGAAAAAAAAAAAGTTACACACAAGGTTAATTGCATTTACAGTCGAGTAGATAATTCGGTTTTAATTGCAGTTTCTGCTGGTAATTTGTAGCCTTTTTTCGTCTAGTTTGCATTTGTATTTATAGCTTGACTGGTTAGCAATTTAGACTCAAAGGAATAATGCTCGCTGACCTTTAACCATGTCCTTCAATGCAAGCCATACAACAAACAATTTACTCCCCTGCCACTCCTTGTCCAACTATAAGTAAAGCACTTGTTGACCTTTAAATGTTTGGGATATTTTAGAATATCAGCTTAAGCAACCAAACTTTTGAGTTTGTGAAATATAGATTGAGCTGGAGATATGGAAGAGATAAAAAATAAGAGAAGGAGAGAGTAAGCGATTCTCTAGAGAGAGTAAATTCGATCAAACTCAGGTGAAAGAAAGAAAGAGTGTGAAAATAACAAAGAGACAACGGCTGAGAGGAAAATCGAGAGCGAGATAAAATTTGAAAGCCAAGTAGAGAAAGAGAAATAAAAAATTTAAATAAATTAAACATAAAATAAGATAAACATGAAGCGCCAACATCCGATCGAAAGCGATATATAAAAAAAGATACAATTTCATACATATTTCTTTTGTATAACTTAAATATAAAAATTTAAGTTGAATGGGAATTATTTTAAGACTACGAGCAATTTTATTGTAAACACATGCACACACCTCATCAAAGCCCCCCTCCCTGCCAATTACTCAATAAAACAGTTTTTGCTTTGTTTATATTATAAACAGTTGATTAAATAAAGTATAAATATTGCATGCCAGCAAATAAACAAATACACAAATAGTACGAATAAATGAGTTAGAAGGTGAGGGACTACAAAATACCCTGTAGCCTCACTTTAATTAATATTCTCTGAATTCGTCTGTTTATCTTAATATTTATAAGAATATATATATACTTTTTGCAATTCGTCGTTATTCCTTGTGCCTTTTTTTATTTATACTATTTCACTTGATTTAACTTTAATATACAATTTGAGTGCACAACCAAAGATGCAAATATTACCCAAATTACAATTTAATAGCAACGGGGAATATATGAAAAAACATACACACAAACACTCACAACAAACACACCCATCCAGCCAGACACAGGTAGTTAAGCCGCTGGGATTAAGTGCTCATTATGCTTATTAAAATAAAAGATACACACAAACACAAAAATAAACACTAAGTAAGCTGTAATTAATAAGCAATAATTTTTGAATCTCTGCCAGTTTGTCGATTACAAATTGAAGTACATCATTTAAATACCATAAATGTCCACAATGAAATGGAATCCTTTGTTGCGCTGACTCTTGAAATGTATCTTGGCAAAGTGGGAATTTGGACCGCCAGCGACAAGACGAGCAAAACCGCCGCCTCCATTCGCGATCTGATCAGTGACCACAATTTGGGTGATGCGCCGCTGGAGTCCCTGGCAGCCGAAAGAAATTCAAATTAAAACCTATGTCAAAGTGGGTGGCTGCGGGGTAAACGCACAACTTGCTGAAAATTATAGTCACGTGTGACAATGCGCAAAAATCGTGACTTCTCCACGATGATGACCCGCTCCAGATGCGTGTCCTGAAACAGGCGACCACCCCATGCCACACTGTGACTCTGATTGGTCCCAGCTGACTGGCTGAGTCCGGCCAGCGAGAGTACCAGCATTGTGGCCAATAAACAGACTTGCATATTGTATGCGCTTAATTAACGGGTATCAAGCTGTAAGCCGCATTTATATAGGTCTGTGCAACAATGGCCTAAAGTTCCAGGCGTGATTCAGACGCTAAACAAAAGACTTTTGTTTCACCTACTGTGCTAATAAATAACTTTTATTGTGTGTGTGGCTGATTGTGGTCTCAGCTGGCATTATTGCAATGCTCAAAATACGCACCTGTTTTTATTTATAGATGTCTGGATTTATGCATATGCAAATTTTAGCTAAATTAAATTCAAACAAATTAAGGAATTTATTTTAAAAAAAAATAAACAATTCCCGCGAAAAAAGTCAAGGGGAATGTCAGAGTTCTTGGCCAAATTTCTAACCTGCTCAAATCAACCAAAAAACACAAAGCAAAAACAAAACAAGCCAAAAAAAATAAACACTAAAAACGTAGAAGAGAGATTTAGAATTCCTCACAGCACATTAAACATGCAAATTTCGAAATGGATTACACATGAATACCTAAATTGTTGTGCCGGGGTCGGGATCAGGGCACACCCTCAGCAATAATAGAGAGAACTGGGACAAGATGGAGGCACATCTTGTCCTTGCCATGCTGCTACAGCTTTGAGGGGGGGCATTGCTTTAAACTCGCTTTAAGCCAGATATTTATTTAATTTTTCATCACCCCGCCCTCGGTTTTCGTAATCATAGCAGGTCTCATGCCCCGCTGCACACATCCAATTTACTCAAGTACAAAGACCCTGTCGCGTATATTGTTGAAATTTTATTGTGCAAACATGTGTGTGTGTGAGTGTGTGTGCCTTTTGTGTGGTTGAGCTTTATGGTTGCCCCGCTGGTTGCGTTTCTCTAACAAATTCTAAGCTTGGAGAGCCGTTGTTAAGTACCAAGTATCTATCAGTCTCTCAGTGTGTGTGTGGTGTGGGAGTGTATTGTGTGTCTGTGTGCAGCGGCGCAATATAAAAACGATTTTTGGCAAACAAATCAAATGAACAACAACAAGTATGATATCATTATATAAGACAATCCGCTGATGGGATACACTTTAAAGAAATCTAAGTGATAAGAAAATATATCTTAAATATAAAGCACGTTGTGAATTACTAATCATCTCATCTAAAATATAATTGCATTTCATAACAACCAACATAATCGATTCAATATTTTCGTTTTAACACATTTGGTTTATTTCTTCATTTTTGATTTTAATACATGCTGATGATTTGATAAGTTATCAACCCTAAATGAAGCAGACAATTTATGAAAATTGCATAAAATAAAATATAAATATTCAAAATATACCGAAATTTCTCGCAGTTGAAACTAAATATATTTTTAGTCTTTGAAATTCCAATTGAGAACACCAAAATATGCATATGCAAATTTAAAGATATTAAAAACTATTCAGAAATTTATCCTATTTATAATAAAATATATTTGTAGTCTTCGAAACTCAATTGAAAACCGACAATAGACCGTGTTTTAAAGCTTTAGAGCCAGTTTTCACGCATTTTAAAATAGTTTTAGTTCGTGATGCAAATGTTTCCATTTTCTAAAAAAAAAAACGGAATATTTTCCTATTTTCTTATTTATATTTATGCGCGTCTCAATCTAATAATGCACCAGTTGCGATGGTTAAAATAATATATAAATAAATATTTGACTGTATAAATATATGACTATATAAATATATGACTATATAAATGTATGACTAAATAAATATATGACAATATAAATATATGACTATATAAATATGTGACTATATGTGACTTGACTTGCATATCACACACTATCTCTTTCTCTCTCGTGCTCTGTCAGTCACTATCTCTTCAACAGGCATCAATTGCATTTTTTCACTTTATGGTTTAAATCGCTTGAAATAAATTTTAATTAAAACAAATGGCGCTTGAAACAAAACACGCACAGTCAACACACACACAAACATAGAATGTAATTACTGGTTATAATCGAGCGGGTGGAGCGGCAGAGGTGACTGTACATATATGTGTACGTTTGCTTTTACAAGAAAATCAAGAGCTGTTGCAAAATTAACAGCAGTTGCACCCACATACCAAGAAAATACACACACGCACTTGTTATGTTCGTGGCAAGTTGAGACAAAACAAACAACACAAGAAAAGCGCAAACAGAACTTCATTTTGATTAGTTTAGCAACAGGCAACAGGCAACAGCCGCAGCAGCAAAGATGGAGCCAGGGACAAAAATTGAGAGTGAGAAAGAAAGCAATGTGGCAGTTTTCACGCTAGGAAATACACACACACACACAAACAAACACGCACACACTTAAATAGAGCGGAAGAAAGAGAGAAACAGAATAAGGGCAAAAGCAAAGTCAATTTGAAAACGAGACACTAGCCAAATGCATGGTTTGCTGGCAAAGAATTGTAATTAGATAGCAGCTCGCACTACAAAAACAACAACGACGACTACAAAAACATTAACAGGAAATGCAAAGGCACTTCTAAAGTTCAGCATTAATAACAGTTATTAGAAGAAATTTGAGCAGTTAAGCAGCATAAAAATTATACTGTTCCTCATCTATAATCTGTATGGCGTTCGTCATATTTGTGCGCTTTGAAAATGTGTGTTGCCACATGTGGCAACCAAAAACCAAAAACCACTGACCCACTATGTCATTAGTCTTCATTCTGATGTTTTATGCTGTGAGTGGATGGCTATCCAGCCTCTTTGGCAACTCCCACATCTTTGACAATATCCAACTTGAGCGACGTTGGATGAGCTGCAAATAAATGCCATTAAAGGTCTCAGTATGCTAAGCGACATTAACGTGGCACTCAAATGTCAGTTAACGCCTGTCACACACTTGACTACGACACCCCAAACTTGGCCAATTTCAACACATTTTCTTCAGCATTACGCATACGCCACATGGACGGGCAGCAGCAGCAACATCCCAATAATGCTTCAGCAGCAATTACGCTTCACATTTGTTAAACCTATCAAAGAAGGCGAAAATGCTTTTTACTGTTTTACCTAAAATGCTGCGTAATTTTAAGCAAAGCATGCATGGACATATATAAATATATAATAATATACAGCATATGCTAGATCTGATTGAATATTTACTTTTGGTCAAAATTATGCCTATGAAAATGTTGTTTTAATCGAATGACTGTATTTTTGAATTATTACATTTAATTAAATCAATATGTATGATGTTTATTCGGGAAACTAGGGTTGGAATCCTAATTTAAAGTCTTTATCTCTAAGAGTCTCTGTGCTTCTAGATGCTTCCTTCTGCGTGTGAAATACTTTTGCACAGTTTCATTATACGACAATTTAGCCAAAATCTTGTTGAATATAATTTTGTGAAAAAAAACTAAGTGGAATTCATCATTTGCCATATTTTTCTGCAATCCCGAATTCGTTTGTTATTTGCCATATTCTTTTGCACAATCTAGCCAAAATTTGGGGCTTATGCTGGAGTTGTCTGGCTTTGTAGTTGTTATCCTTATCGCTTATTCTTTTGTGACTTTGGAAGGATTTTTTATTTTTGCCGACTTGGCAAACCCTCTCAAAATGGTACGCTGTCATTGTGCATACAAATTGCAACATATGTTGCACGCTGCGACGGACCACAGTTCAGTGTGGCAGTTTGGAGTTGACAGCAACCAGCATTTCTTGACCGCGACTGGTGACAGTTTCAATGAATGCGAAATTCGTTGTTTGAACAAATCACAGTTTGCCACAAAATGTTGACTCAGTGACAGTTGCAGCAGAAGCTGTTGTTGCTGTTTCTGTTTGCATGCAAATTGGCCTTTTGGATTTGCTGCTTTAAGGAAAACTTGAACTCGACTTAAAATGTCCTTCCTAAAAGTTACAAGGCAGCAAATAAGCTGCCGCCACTTCAGACGATTGCAACGTGCCCGAGTGGCACCATTTGGTATTTTCTTTCAAGTATAAAACTTGGCTGGCAAACAATGCAAATTACTTTTCATATTTAATTGCCTTGCAACGCTGCACTTGCCACAGCGGCAAATATTGCAGGTGCAACAGTGCAGAAAAAAGCAAACAAAGTGTCACATGAAATTAAACAGAACTTAAAGTTAAAATGGCAATTGAAATTACCTGCCACATGTCACATGCCAACAGCTGGATGCAACACAAACACTGAAGGTGCCACAACTTGATGCTCTTGGCGAAACTTGCCCAAAAATTAGACGTAGCAAGCAAGTAATAGAGACAGAAAATACTTATTATAATTTACATAATTTCCTGTACACACAAACAGAAAATACACACAAACACAAACACATACAATGTTGGTTTTAGACAAAGTACATTTAGGGCTTTAAAAATGCAAATTGCATAGAAAATTTAAATGTCAGCTAACAAATTTGTTGTTAAACTCACATTAAATGAACAAAATACTTGCCTAGGCAGCACCAGCAGCCGACTACATGCCACATGCAACACTTGCAAACCAGAAATGAATAAAAAACAAGAAATTCCAGCAATCTTAGGCAAGCCGAAGATTAAATACTCATGAGATTGAAATTAAGCACCAACCTGTAAATTTTAAAATAAACTTAAAGAAACAGATAGAGTTTACCTATGAAAAATTCTAACGTTTTTTTGTTCAAATATTAGGAGCAAAATAACTCGTTTATTATAAGTTAATTTAAATTAAACATAATAAAAATCTAACAAGCTTATCTTAGAAGAACTTAGCTTAAAAAATGATGAACAGAAATAGACAATTAGATAAACATGGCTTTATTTAATAGAGTAGTGATGCTGATCAAGTACACATTATGGATTCGTAGACGACGTCTGCAACGTGTTACAAATTCGACAACAAATTTATAATATCCTCTGGAAATCAGAGCACGAACACAAAGTTGCGTTACACATGCACCACGCCAAAGAAAGCGTAATTTGCTGCAGCAGCTTTGCTTTTATATCCAATGAGGCTTTGAAAAAAAATATAATAAAAAAACTAAGCAAAACAAGTAAGAATTCTGTAGTCGAGTAATCTCGACTACGATATACCCTGAACCCAGTTGTTAAAAATATTCTAATTTAATTGGCAAATTTTTCCTTAAAAGGTTCCGGCTCGTATTTTTATTCACAAGCTGAACTGATGCCTAGTGTATATACACACATACCTAAATACATACATACGTACACGTAATCGTAGATAACGGGGTTCTTCAGAATACACACAAAGACATATTTACGCTTGCATCAATTATCATGCCATCTCTTTCTCACACATGTGCTCGCATATTTATGCATACAGAAAATGCATGCAATATGAGAATATATTTTTGATCATAACTTGTGTGTTTCTCACTCGATCTTGATGATATTTTGACAGTTGATAAATATTATGCATGAGTTAATTTGAAGATTTGGCTTTTAAAACTGTTGCATTTATTGCTACTGGAAATCGAAATCTATCGATAATCGATAAGCGGAGGCAATTATCCATGAAATATAGCAAACTTGATCTACGCTGAATATACTAAAACCAAATTTCAAATTTCTCTAGCCCTCTGAGATCCGCGTGTTCATACAGGCGGCTATATCGCCTCGGTTGTTGATTATGATCAATAATATGTATATTCTTTATGGGCTCGGATATGCTTCCTTATGCCTGTTACCTACATTAGCACAGTACCATTAAACCCTTTTTACCCATTTTCAATGGGTTCAGGGCATTACAAGACTAGAAAATGCACTACAAGCAGGCACGGGAAAAACATTAATCTAACTTAAATAAATAACTACTACAACAACTTTAACCGTATTAAAGGAATACTTAGAGAGTAATTTGCGAAATCTATATCCTTAAGTAAGCTACCTTTTGATGCGCTTTTCGGTATACAGGGTACTTCAAAAAAAAAGTAGAACCTAAGCTGGAGCTTATAATTTTTGAGCAATTGTAAAGCGACCGAAAAAACTTGGAATACTAAACTTTTGTCTTTGTCGCTATGAATGCGAATGTGGTTTTCTAAGAAATTGTTCTCGTTAGTTTGGGGGCTGGCGGGGATGCATGTACGTAGCGGCTGTGGTATTGCTATTCGATGTCAATTTAAAGTTTTTCATTTTACTTCCTGTTGTTTTTTTCGGGTTTCTTACAGCTTGTTTTGGGCTTGGATAAAATTTCTGTAGAAAAGTTGGTCGCATTGTTCGGGTTTCAGAGCTAAGACAATGGTTAGGTTAAGCTCGACATAATCGATTTGCTTTTGGCTTTTTATTTTAATAACTTTTTGCGTTCGGGGCAAGCAAAGCAGCAGTGCAACACAGTGCGGCAACAATTACGTGCGGCAAACAAGCTAAATGCAATCAACAAAGGCAACAATGAAAAATAAACGGGAAAAGGCAAAAACGTGTTGCAGAATTGCAGGTTGCAGTGGCAAACTGGGTTAAAGACTTTGTGTTCGTTTGTGCCACTTCCCTTGACATTTGGCGCTTGCGGCAGCAACTTTTTCGTGCAGGTGCATTCAGCTGAATGCTGCCCCATAATCGAGGCACGTGCGTAAAACATCACAAAACAAATGCTGAGCGAAGCACCAAACAATGCGCCCATATTTCTTGCAACACAGAGTGTTTGTTATCGGTGAGCCTCAGCAATAGATGTGCAACGCGCTGTTTGCCGCTTGTACTTCGTGCCGCACTCAATTTACATTCATTATGTATAATACGCATTTAGCTAATTTTATTTATGTATTATGTTAATCCGCAGCGCCAACCACAAGGGAGGGGAGTGGATGCAAAAGCGCCCTACAATTAAATTTGATGTGCATTTATTTCATATTCCATTATCAGCAAATGCAGCACTCGATTCAGTTTAATTCAATTGAAGTTGATTAAAAATTAATTTCAAATTAAATGTGATTTTATGATTTTGCACTTTCAATAACCGTACTGTGTGTGTGAGTGTGTGTGTTGAGTGGGGTGTGTCATTTCCTGATATAAAATGTCAGAGCTTACCAAGGTAGTTAAAAGCTGTCAGCTAACGTAAAAACTCGACACATTTTCCCCATCCACACAAGAAACACACATGGCACAAATGGCAAAAGTTGTTACTCACAGACACATACTCACACACTCGCACACACACACACACATTGAGCAACTTACACAATGCTAACTAATAAGTACACGAGCAGTTGGAGCGGAAACGGAAGTTGTTGCAAAGTCCTTTGAAATCAATTTTACAGGTGAACTTGTTACAAGTAACCAAAATACAACAACAACAGCAAGTTCAAATCAAACTAATTGCGATACTAATTATACCCAGTAACTTTAAAGTACACGTTTGTAGGGTAGCTTAAAGCTAAAAGTAAATAAATAAATTATTTTTTGTTTCATTTGAGATGAGAATTAATTTAGAAAAAAGCGAAAAGATTTATGTAGTTATTGATTAAAATTTTTTAAATTTAAGCTTGTCTCAAGTGATGCTTATGTATTTTAATTTTTTACAGGGTATGTGCTGATTACACCATAACTGAGTAGGTAGCTTTGTTGTTGCTGTTGTTATTAATGTACCTGCGAACGAAGTTATTGTTGCAATTCAAGTTACCCAAACTGTAACTTTGGTTGTTATCGATTGATACACACACCAGCACTCACACACACCCGCACACATATTTGGTAGCTGTAATCTGTATATGTATACACGTGCTCCAAATGCGCCCCATTAGCGTTTCGCATGCCACAGCAAAAGTTTCAACATTTATTTGCCTCATTTTGTGAACATTGTTTGGCTGGCTTGCTGGCTGGCGGAATCTGCGTGTTGTGGCACGATAAAGTTGCAACACTTCCACCTGCAATTAAAAGTGAAGCAACGCCCAGCTCACCCCGTTTAATGAACCTTCCCGTCATAAAAACAAAAGTAAAGAAAAATGCAACTTAGTTTCGAGCACCAGCTAATGGCAATTTATGTGCGCTAATAAACGATGCTCACAAAAAAAAATAAAAATTATAATAATAATAATAATAAAAATTAAGCGAAGTTGAAACTACGCGCAATGCACTTAATTTTCTCAGTCAGAGTCCACAACTAAAGTCTCATAAATCTGGGGATAGTTCTTAAAAAGCCATTTAAAACTGTCATTGCAACGCAACGAACGAAGCTCAACATCTTCAAGCGCTTTGATTCCATCTATCCATCCATTCTGGCATCCCTTGCTCTTGCCCCACCCTACATTTTGCCAACTCTATCGTCTGGCTTGCAACGTGCAAAGGGAAAAGTGGCAGCTGCAACTTGGCAGCGTTTCACGCGGCATGTTAATTAGAAAACTCTTGAAAATTATTAAAAACTTTCGAATCTGTCAGGCGGCCAAAAGTGTAGCCAACTTTTGCTTCCTGCTGTAAAACGAGACCATTCCGCTCTACCTTCCCCTTCCGTCCACGAAGTGCTCTCAGATACTTAGAAACTTTCCACAGGTTCTCAACTACAACTGTGTGTTGAGCTTTAAAAATGTCTTATATCATACAAAATTGCTCTCATTGGCATTGACATTGATTCAAAGAATCTTTTTAGTTCTGAAAGTTTTTTTCGTTTTACATACTTGTAGTTTTTTGGTTTACTTATCGCTTCCTTAGGTCACCAATTAGTGATATAGTCAATAGGGCCAGACATTTTTAATTATATAGCTTTAAAGATAGAAAGAAATGACAAATGTTTAATAAAGGCTTTATTGTAAAATGCTTTAATTTTGAATTTGTTATAAAATATTTAAAAAAAACTAATGATTTTAAGAATTCACATATAGCAACAACATTTTAGATGGTTTAAAAATTATTACAATGATTTGCTTTTCTACTTTTAGAAATAGTTTCTTTTCTTACGCAAAATATTTCTAAATATAATAATAAATAATAATAATAAATTTGGTTCATATTTTTTGTTTTTTTTTTTCTTTCTAAAAACAAGAACAACTTTTAGTTTCCATTTAAACTTCAAGGCCATTTTTTTAAAGTGTACCAAACGTCATTTGAACAGAGTGTCTTACTTAGAATTATTCTGGATTTTCTTAAAATGTTGCATTTACTTATAACTCCAAATGACAAGCGAGCCCCATTTCCTATAATATATTCAAATAAATACAGGGAATGGAAAACCCAAAAATATTTAACAATACTTAAATAATAAATAAATACAATTGATGTGTCAATATGCTAAGTAATGGCATACAATTAGCATAGGTAAAGATTAAATATTAAAGCTTTTGCTTCCCTTTTAACAATAAGTGGATAGGTAAATATAAAATAATAGATAGATGACAATAATTTTACACATCTCTCAATAGTACCCCCGCCTTACTTAGCATCTTTGATTAGTGTCAATTAATCGGAATGCAACAAACAAATTAAACAATGTTTCGCACAGAACCAGATCAGATAGAAAAACAATTTCACTATGAAATCATTCGACAATGGATTGTCAGTCCACAAGGCGACCTGAAAGTATGCAGTTCAACAGCGACTCGGATTAAAGGAACAAACAAACAATTAGAGCATGCCACAGATACGGATTGCTTCCAAGAAGGAGGAGAAGGAGTCAACGTTGCCAAAGGAGCATTGGGGCAGTGGTTTTGCGTTTCTCTTCTTCTGCATCTCGTTGTCTGTCGGCTTGGGAAATATCTTGCGTTTTCCTTACATTGCCTTTCAGAATGGCAGCGCCACATTTGTGATACCCTATCTTATAGCAATGCTGGTAATTGTGTACTGTGTACTATTTGGTGATCGCATTGGGTCAGTTTCGTGGCGCCGGTGTACTGAGCGCCTTTGTTTGGCGCCCATACTCAAGGGCATGGCAGCAGGTCAGGTGCTGGCCACAGGCGCCTCCATAACCTACTACTCAAGCATTATGGCGCTGACACTGCGCTTCATGCTCGCCTCCATGAGTACGTTGCTTTCCTGGAGCGACTGCCGCAAAAGCTGGGGTGACAATTGCCACAATGGCAGCACTGCCCCCAATGCCACCGGCAAAAAGTCACCTGCTTAACTATACCTTGAGTAAGTTAAATTATATATAAAATATGTATATATATATATATTTATATTAACATATTTAACAGGAAAATCGGATATAGCCAAAAATTAAATACTCTTGTAAGCCAAGCCAATATATAAATTGCAATATAAATTGAGGAAATGCAAGGGTTTTCCTATGACAGCTATATATGGTATATAGTAGTCTAATCAAAAGAGCAGCTATATATAGTATATAGTAGTCAGATCCACACAAATTTGACCAAATATGTGGAGCATAATAACGCTCAAATTGGGAAAATTTTTATTGTTTATCTAAACAAGAAAATAAAGTTTTTCTGACAAGAATTAATCTACTAATCTATTCTTTCTATGAAAGATGAATGCTATTTTATATATATCTTTAAAATTATAGGAATAACTTTGCATGTCTATATCGAAAATTCGATAAACCTTTTTAATTGTTAAGCAATATTTTCATAAATTAAATATATTAAACTATGTTTTCTTAATCATTTTTTAGCCTTTGTTTTTACGGCATTCCATTTGAATAATATTTTTAACCAAATAATTGTGTTTGACATGTCTTTGAAAAAAACAGGAGTGAAATATTGCACGAGCTGCCCAACATTGAGGATAGCCTGGGTGCGCCCAATTGGGAGCTGGTGGCCTGTTTGGTCGTTGCCTGGCTCATCATAGGCGGTGTTCTGATAAGAGGCATCAGGAGGAGCGGCAATGCCGCCTACTTTCTGGGCGTGTTCCCCTACGTGGTGCTACTGATACTCCTGCTGATTACTTTAACCGGAATGTGTAAAAGTAGGTGTTGCTCACTGGACAACGACACACAACAGCAATCGATTTATTGATTTATTTGGCATGCCATAGCGATATTGTCATTATTACCACAATGGACACGTGCTCATCAATAATTGCCAGCTGCATCACCATTGGAATTCTGGGCGATTTGGCCAAAAAGACGAATTTTGGCAGCGTGGTGAAGGGTGGCACCGGCTTGGCCTTCACCTCGTATACGGACGCGATTGCCAAGTTCGAGTATGTGCCACAGGTAAGCTATGGCAAATTAGGAGAGCTGTCTGTGCCCTAAAGCACAGCTACCTAAAGATGTTTGCGGTTCTTTTCTTACTGATGCTCTTTGTGCTAGGCATTGGCAGCACCGTTGGCATGGCCTTATGCATCCTGCGCGTCATCCGCGATCAAATTGGCCAGAATGTGGCATCCAGCTGGGCACTTGCTGGCGGCCTCGCTGCCCTGAGCTTTGCTCTGAGCGTCTCCTTTACGGCACTGATACTGGCCATTGGACTACTGCTCGCCGGTGCGTATGATATTAAAAATAGTTTAAAAGGGTATAACGGTTTTGTACACATGTATTAACAGGCATAAGAAAGCATCGCCGACCCCATAAAACATATATATTCTTGATCCGAATCAAAAGCTGATTATAGCCATGTCAGTGTGTATGAAAACGTGGATTTTAGAGACTATAAGAATTAGAAACTTGAAATTTAAAATATAAAATATAGATACTCGTATATCCGGCGCACAAGTTTGCTTTATTTTATCGATAACTGACTCCATTTCTCGATTATCGATAAATTCCCATTTATAATAGCAATTAATCTAATTAAGACGTAATATGCATATGCATAATATTGACCAACTGCCCAAATTTCATCAACATCGGATAAGCAACACGCAAGTTATGGGCAAAAAAATATTCTCATATTGATCTCATTTTAACTAACAGCCGCATGCAATTTTTGGATGCATAAATATGCGAGCACATGTGTGGGAAAGAGATGGCATGATAATTGATGCTAGAGTCAATATTTTTTTGTGTGTATTTTGAAGAACACCGTTACGTGCGACTACGTGTAAGTATATATGTTTATGCATATGTTTCTATCCAGCCAATTAGGGATCAGTTCGCTGTGCTTGCTATGACAAATGACTGAGTCTGCTCATATTTGGATGCATAACTTTTTAAAGTAAAATTTGCCAATAAAATGAGACTTTTTTTAACAACTATGTTCAGGGTATATTTTATATTTTTTATATTTTTTTTTATATTTTATATTATAATATGGCATAGAGATAAATATCTACTAATTACCTGACTAATTACATTTGTGCTGATTTATATGTTGCTCAACATGAATGAAATTATATAAAGGTGTCAAATATCCACGGAGCGCGCATGATAGGCGATTTGCTCCACGCAACATCTACTTGCGAATTGAAGTAAAAAAAAATATTGTTTAGTATTTAGTGAGATCTTTTGTAATTCAAATGTATTTCGCTGACTTACATATATTTTGAATCTCGTCGTGATTTATAGCGTAAGTACATTCAACTCTAGAATTTCAAACTCTAAACTTGCAGCTAGCAAAAGACATATTTTATGCACAAAAAAGAAAACAAAACATTTATATCAGATGTTATTTAAAAATGCATTTTAACTGTCGAGAGCGCAGAAAAGGCCCTCTGATTACTCTACTATACATATTTCAAACATATCTGATTTAATGTTTTTTTTTTAATTTTTATTTTTATTTATTTTATTTTCCATAATACAAATGGTGCTCAGCATTGCCCAAAATATACATTTTTCGCTATTCCTTATTTTTATTTTGAGCATTTCTGTTGCTTGAAATTATCTGCGAGTCACTAAATCACATTAAACAGTAGCAACATCTATTTAAAAAATTTATAGAAGGGAATTTCATTTGCACGATTTCACAGATACAATAAAATATTCTATATATATTCATATATTATAGCAAATCTGTACTTCAATTTCAGACGTTGACTATTGCTTGGCTTCAATTGGCCTGTTGCAGCTGCCCGGGACATGCGGCAGCTTATGTATGGTAGATGCCACAATCTAAAGTCAATATATAAATATACGCGCTGCCTGGAAACCAGACGATTCCTGGACTCCCGCCAGCGGACAGTTGCCACATGAATGAAAATTGCAATTGGCTGATGCTGCGTATACGTTGTGTCTCAAGTGTTCAGAGTGGTTGGTGCACAAATGAATACAATTTGTGACTAAGATAACTTTACACAAAAACAAAAAAAATAAACAAAGTTTACTTTGTTCGAAAGAAACGCAGGCAGTCAATTCCCGTGGAACAGTAAACAATAAAAAGAGTAAATTATGTTAAATGAATTACTATTAGTTATATGTTTTCTATAATACTTTTAACTAATTAACGCTCATGAGCCAGAACCCTTTAAGTAAATCACTCAGGCATATGCTAATTAGCTTCACATTTTATCAATAAGTTATAGCTTATATATATATATATATATATATATGAATTCACTCAGTAAGAATATTAACAATGCAGCTGCCAACTAGAATAATATACAGCAGATAGAATATGAAGAACTCGACATCCAACAATAAAACACAACTCGAAGCGAACAGCTACAAAAAACAAACAGTAAACTGAGCGAGAAAGCCAAATGGAAGCGCTTTTAATTACAACAGTGCGCGGCATGTGGCACGTCGACAACAGGCAGTCGTCGTTGACCCGTGTATGGGAAACGAAGGATGCTGCCTGATGGTATTGAGGCGATTCCACAGCCACAGCTGCAGTTGGCTGCGCTTTGTGTTCACTTGGAATGGCAGAACTGTTGGCAATGCGGAAATACGGAAATGCGCAAATTTCAAATGAAAACAAGCAACTGAATGGAACCGAATGGCTAATAAACCATTCTCCATTTTGGTCCGTTGTTCGACGGGCGAAGAGAGACAAAGGGAGTATTGAGGTTCGGCAACAAATCAAAATGGTCACGGATTGTTTGTGCAGGAGGTATTTGTGGGTGTGTGTGTATTGTTGTGTGGGTGTGTGTGTGTATGTGTGTGAGTGACAAAAGCCGAAATGTAAATTTGCAAAAGTGAGGCGTGTGAAATATTACAAGTTTGTCATTTGCTTGGCATTGCAACACTTTTTACTTATGACAACGCATTCATTCACATGTGTACATATCTATATACATATATATATATATATATAGGTATATATATGAGTGTGTGTGCGCATCAGTTGTCAAAAAGTGACAGGGTTGATTTTTTTTTATTTCATATAAAGCTGCCAAGCCCCTTCCTGTTGGCGCCTTCTTTCGCATCGTTTCACTTCCCTTTCAAGACAACAACAACAACAACAAAAGCAACAACAACAGCTGCTACAACAACAACAAAGTGAAGTGTGTGTTGACTTTGACTGACGCGTTGTCAGCCGTGAAGGGTCTAGTGACCAGCTACGTCACAAACTTCTCTGGCACTCAGCTCAAGCACACCCACAACACACACACACACACACACACACTCACCAAAGCAGACAGAAATAAACAGCGTCATGTTGGTCGCGTTTTTATATCCTGAATTCATTTTAAATGGACACAAAGTGTGTATTGATTTTGTGCAAAGGTATGCAACAGACTACAGAAACTACATGTATGTGTTCCTGATCAGAATAAATCAACATATTTTTGCACTGAATATTATTGCGGACATATTATTGTATTATTGTACATAAAAATATTAACTGCCATAGGAAATGATAACAAATCAGGCATGCTTACATTTGAGTGTGCAACGTATTTAAAAAGAAAAATTGACAAATACAACTAGCTTAATATATTTAACAAATGTGTTTAAGCTATCTGGCAATCGAGCTCACTTGACTACAACTCACTTTTTTGTGTGATGTCCCTTAGCATAGTTGTAAAAAAGTGGAACACGCTAAATGTTGTGCTATAAATAAGCTCATAAATGTTACTCAAATTGAAAGTGTTCAAAATATCAGAGGTTAATAAATAAAATATATATAAAGGTGTCTCTTTAGTCTTTGATAATATTTATTGCAGTTTTTTTTTTGCACAAAAAACGAATAGCAATGAAATAATCTAGAAACAGCTCCTGCGGATGTTAGATATGCTCTGCAAACATTTACAGGGTATCAACTAACTAAATCACTCCACCTTTTTTATTACTTTATTTTTTTCTATTTTTTGTATAGCTTTAGCGATGCGCGTAAATCTTGACATACTTTTTTGAACAGGGGCGTCACAGGCAGCCAATGAGCGGGAAATAACACACACACTGCACACCATCTCAGCCATAAAGTATGCTACACATTTCGAGCAGCTGCGACATATACCTATACATTTATATATAGCTATGCATTATACAAGTGGCACAGCTGTCCAGAGTTGACTGGCCATTCATCCTATTCTCGTACATCCGTTTATGTAAAGTGCCACACATTGTTGAGTCAACCAGAAAGAGAAACAGAGAGCGAGAAAGAGAGAGCGAGAAAGAAAGGAGAATGGAGTGAAAGCATCTGCAACTGCAGCTGAAGTTTGATTGCAAGTTTAGCTATTTTAAATAAGAAAACTAGCTTCAACTTGTGCAAAATTGACGATCAAAGGTTTTCTGTCATATTTATAGACTGCTTTTTTTGGGCCAAAGAAGAGAAAATTAAAAAAAAAACTTTTATTTTTTTGACCATCAAATGTGGCGTATACTTAATGTTTGCTGCTACTCAATGGTAAGTTGAGGGCTTAACAATTCAAATTTAATTGCCTTTAATTTAGGGATGGCTAAATTGCTATACTAAGCACATTTCACACGTGTCCATTGTAGTTTCGTCTGGGCCCTGTCATTAGAAATGAATGGGAAACAAGTTGGCCAACTAATTTTAGTGTTGTCGTTTCTTGTTGTTAGTTAGTAATTAACTTTTGTGCTGTTGGTAATTAGGCAAGTTTCTGCTTAAATATGTATTATGCATTGTACAATTGGATTGATTAATGTCTGCTGCGTTCGCTCAATGAAATTAAACTTTGGCCAGACTGTTTCGGACTGTCGCAAACCGTATATATATTTATAAATATATATGTATTTAGGTATATAGATCGAAGTAATTTATTTGTTTTCTATTCAGTCTAGACAGCATAAATTTTGTTAGCGGCTTCGCTGAGTTTTTTTTTTGTGTTTATTATCTAATATACGTCAGTTAAGCGTGACCTTTCGTAGATTATCACAAGACACAATAAATTAAAAGACAATGAACGTCAAACACAATCTCCAATCTGCTCTCCTCGTAATTCAATACAATCCCCCACCAACCACCCACCTCCTCTATCTCTATCTCTCTCGGCACCCACACACTTCTGCTGCCCGCTTTATTATTCCCAAGCCAATTAGGCTTATTACATCATTTATGAAAAAAGAACTGAGATGCCACAACAATCGTGTAAATAACCTGCATATTGTTGTGCAACACAAATATATAAATAAATTATTGAAAGATAATTACAAATATATAAATAAATAAATAAATTATTGAAAGAGAAATACATTCTGATTGTCGCAGACTAAATTATTTTGCAATTATGTTACAATGCAATGACAAAGATATTTGGCTATTAGATAAACAAGAAAAGTATCAAAATTAAAGGCCAACGGTTAGTTTCACCATAGATTTGGCGCTCAGTGCAATTTGTGAAGCCTTATTGGGTCTTGGGATTTGAGGGACCAACAAAAACAGCAGCAGCAGTATCACAAAAGTAAAGGCAAACAATTAAGTAGGCCTAAAAGCCTCATGAGCAGACGCAATTTTTAGACAAAAGCCACACCCCCATTAACGCCACACCCAGGCAACTAACTAATGTCCAATCAATTGGGGCGCCAGGGTGTATTTAGTGGGAGTGTGGAGAGTGGGGGGAGGTGAAGCGTGTCTGTTCTACATAATATGGGCAACAAGAAAAATGCCATCAACTGCAAGAAAATGAATGCGAAGGAGTTTTGCCATGCGTGCTGACAACATAAATGCGAATAATGTTGAAAATATAAATTTTTCATGTCTGCTTATGTGTGTGCGTCTGTCTGTTTTTCTGTGTATTGATGTGTGTGTGTCTGTAGGTGTGCGCTTTTTGGGAAGAAATAAACGAAAAGACGCGACAGTGAAATCCTATTAAGAAGTTTGCTATCGCAAATTAAAATCTAAATACGCCAACCAAATGACGGCAATGTCTGCGCCCCCGACACGGTGGGGCGGAACGTAGATCTAAATAAAAGACGTTACACTACCCCTCCCTTGCACCACCCCTCCTCCAAAATAGCAGCTGCTGTCGCTGCCACGCCCACTTGCCCACACGGTGTCGTCGCCTGCTTACATTTTGAGTTATAAGCAAGCGCAAAAATTTAATAAAGGTTGTCCCAAAATATGCATGCCAAGGCGGCAACAAGACAGGCTAAAGACGCGAGAGGGTTGGCGACGGTGGGAAAGATTGTTGAGGACGAGGACACGGCTGCAGACTATGACAATGGCAAAGAGTTTGTGCACGCAATGTGGGCGTGGCAGATGTGGCCCTGGCTTTACAACCGACCAACCAACAACAACAAACATGACGGCGAAGTTTTCACTTTTATTTGTGTACCCTGTAAAAGGTAAAACAAAGTTGTGGAAGTGTTTGTCACAGGCATGAAATATTCATAACCATATATATGTATATACATTCCTTATCGGAAAAACTATGACATGATAGAGAATTGAATGTGTATAAAGTTATTTTACTTCAAGTTTACCTGCAAAAAATAAAATAAAGCTATGCACAGCATTTTACTAGTAATATTTTACATTACACAGAATAAACATTTTGTTCGTTATGAATTTCATAAAAAATTTAAAAACAATTTCTTTTAAATTATTTTAACTCTATTACATTCTATTTTAATTGCTTTGTGTTTGATGGCATCTTTTTATGATTTAAATGGGTTTTTTAGAATTTTAAATATATTGCATTATGTAAAAAATTAAATAAAAACACAAAATTATTTGTTTATAATCTTATTATTTATAGCTTTTATTTTCATAATAGGAGTTTGATATTTATTGGAATGCTAATTCATCTTGCGTTTACAATTTCACCCGCCGTATAAAGGATATCTGATTGTCGAGCGGTTTTGACCATCGCAGTAAGGTTTTTTATTTCATTTAACTTGACTGACAAAAGTTTTCGATTAACATATATATATAAATATATATATCTATTTTTTTTCTTGTCTACAGCGTTTGTCTCATGCATTGAGTTGACTGTCAAAACTTTAAGCCTTTATTAAATTGTGTGTGCCTCTGCTTGTGTGTGAGTGAAGAACAACAACAATTGACAGCTAAACAAACGATAGTCATTGTCAAGTGTGTGCGTCAACCTTTGAACCTGCCTGGGGGCAACACAAAGCCTGCAAATGTGTCTCAACTTGTCTCTATGGCCCACAAATCCAACCCCAATTTACTACCCTCCTCACCCATTACAACTCACGAAAAATGGCCGCCTGCTGTCTGCCTGTGTGTATTTGTGTGTTTTGTTGTCATCCTTTTGAGTTTGCTGCCAGTTAGCTGCTTTAAATTGTATTGTTAATTTTTTGGGGCTACTCTTTTTACGTCAATCCGATTTTGAACCCAAAGAATCAGCATCACAATTCGAAACTTATGTGTAGGGCTTTGTGCGAGCTTTGCAAACATTGCAGACCAGTGACAACAATTGTGATTTGCTTAAAACATTCACAGAATATCGGCTAACCCTTTTGCCAGCATCCCTTTTTCAAACAAAAAATCTAACTGCAACAGTTTGTGACAATTGAAACAATGATTTAACAAACAACTCATAAATATATATGTATACATGTATATCTATTCACTTTTTCCATCTCTCTCGTCTTTCTCTCTCTCTCACTCTGTCACACACTTTGCTCCCATTATTACTTGGACTATGCAGCATCCGTTTGTGTTTCTAGCATTTCAATGCGTCATTTACATATTCCTGGGTCTGGGTTCACTGTTTCCGTTCCGGTTCGTACCTGTACCCATAGTAACCACCTCATCCAGCCCCTCCTCACTCTCCGCTTGTGCTCTTTGTCGTTGCTTACCACATTGTTCATACGGCGCGACTCCATTCACTACATCAATGCGCATAAAGCAAGCGCATAGCACAAATATTTTTTAACGACAACAAATGTATAATGACCTCTCTGACTCTCTTATCTCACTCTTATCATGTAACCTCCTCCCCCCAACCTCTTCCACCAACTCTCTCTCTCTCTCTCTCTCTCTCTCTAGCTAGTGGCCCCGTTGGCTATTGACTTTGATAGACGCATTTACTGCATTCAGAGCTTTAGCATTTCCTTTTTAAATATAATACTCTTTCTTTTGCTTTTCATTATGCCGGTGATTGTGTTTAGGGAAAGCTAATAACATTAGTGTTGGAAAACACGGAGACATCTTGATTTCCTTATCAATTGGCTTAAAATGATTTCATTTGCAACGCTCTGAATTTACTTTAGAAGTTAAGCTGCTTAGTCTGACGACAAAATGAAATTGTGCATACTTTTTATATATTTAGTTATAATAAGTAAATATTTAATATTATGGGCTTGAAATACTAGTAACTGTATCTGTATTTAAACTTTTTTAATTTCTTGAAATTTGTACTATTTTTATATGCTTAATTTTCAAATTAATCTTATTCTTGTATTAATTTTAGTTCCTATAAATTTCATCTTATAAAAAGCGCTTTTAATATATTTTTTTTTAGTTATTCTTCATGAAGGCTTTTATTACTGTCTGTCCATAGATGCCTTTGAGGTCTGCCTTATATACATCTTGTAGGGTATAAATATGTCTTCCTGCTTTATTCAAATGCAGTTTCGCACATTTATTTGTCGTTGATGCGGCTTTGCCAATTTCTATATTTTTCCACCGAGGCAATGCGGTTTTGTGCTCCGCTGATTTAGTTTTGATTACGGCAAATTGTTTTTAGTTGCTGTCGTTTTCCGTTTTCCTGCTATATATTTATTTTTAGTCTAGCGCTTTTGTGAGTTTTAATTGCGGTTTGTGCAATTTACTATTTTGGTTATTTGTATTTTTTGCATAATCACAAATTATTGTTATACACGCTCATTTGTTCCTATTAGCGATCAAAGACATAATTAAATTCCCGATTTAACCACCCCGACTGCCCACGTTAGTTGTTCTTAATATCACTGGTAACTTTAATACAAACAGAAATTGCGTGTGCCAGCGTTAGGTCCATCAAATATGGATAAACAGTTGCTGTTTGCTGTGTAATTTGGCCGAGAATAAATGAAAACAGTTAACGCAAACGACTTATATAATATATTATGTGCAGTATAACGGACATTATTGGAAGGTTACCCAAACCAGCTGCTAAAAATGCTCGTAACTAACTGTTGGCTGGTTTCAGCTTTATCCAAAGTTGTAAGCAATAACAACTGAGTTACCAGTGGCTACCTCGTGAGTGGCCTTAGCACAACACGAAATAATATTTAAACAACCAATATTAATGAATTTTAACTACTGAACTTAGTATTCAAAACTAAATTATATCTCTTATCCCAATACCTCTGCTCATCTTACTTTACCCACAACGATGCAGCTCTTCGTACTTAAGATCGTGATCACGCCAATGATATCCATCGATATAGATATCGATATCGATATCAAGGATGTTATGTACATAGTTGCATGTTATGTTACACTCTTCGTATTACGTCACTAGTGGCTCGATACATATGGTCTTCATTGGGACTAATCTGCACCTAGTTCTGCTTAGAAATAAACTTCTTTGTTTTACAGGGTGTGAAAAGCGCAATCAGCAGAGCAAACTTTTAACCAACGCTCTGACCAAACAAACAAAACATGTGCCAGAGTTTTCAAAATGGCGTTCGGGACAACAGCAACAGCAGCAGCAGCAACAACAACACGAACCAAATTAGCCGTTGTTAATGCAATTTCTGTTACATTCTTTCGCTTTGCTCTGCTTTTCTTGTTTTTGTTGTTATTCGTTTTGTTCGCATTTGAATTTCTAGTGTTGGCATTATTTTGCACTGCGCCCAACGTCAACTTTTTGGAAGAATAAGTTTTTTATGAAATCAAATTAAATTCAGAAAAGAGAAAAAAAATTGAAACGCGCCTTTTGAAAACGATGCAGCATGGCAACTCTCGCAGCGAATGGCCGCCTGATGAGCAGCCAATTTCACTTCACTTCACTCTACGTTGCGTTTGGTTTTTGCCCCTTTGCAAAGTACAAATCTCCTTCCCCGCAACCTTTTAGCCCATATCATCTGATGACTTTTCATCTGTAGCTCGTTCTGATGCAAATTGTTTTTTGCTGCGTCTCGCATTTGTGTCAGCTGTCAAGTTGACATTTGGCATTTTCTTTGCCAGAGCATGGCTGTAGTTTCAAATATCAATTTCCATTTAAAAAAAACTGACAAACTGCACTCAAATGAGCTGTACAAATTGAAATGAAATGCGCTCGGTAGTTAGAAAGAGAAAGAGAGGTGAGGAGTTTTTCTAAAAACCATTATGGCTGCGTTTGGGTTGCAGCGCAATGAGCTATCAAGCAAAATAAATTGTTGCGTGGCCCATTGTCAATGTGTGTGTGTTAACATACATGGTAACTGACTTATAGTATACATACACATATGAAGCATAAACACCTACTCACCCTTACACACACACACACATGATACGCACGCATGCAATAGCCGCGCTTCGATTAAACAAACCTGCTCAAATATGCAGTGACATTGGCGCAAAGACAAAAGCCAAGCGAAAAGCCAAGCCAAGTTCGATGTGTGTGTGTGTGTGTGTTTGAAACAATGGCACGCACACACTCATGTCAAGGATGTGTATGTGTGTGTGAGTGTATTATATACAGTTGCAGTCAATTGCAAAGGTCACCGTCAGTTGCATAACACAATTCCCTTTAGTTCGCCTACACCAAAATGTTTACTCGCTGTTAACTCAATTGTCAACCGGTTTAAACTGTAATTTTTATGAGTTTTCTTCTTCTTTTTTTTAAATAAATAAGCCGTGAATGTGCAAATACATCTTAAATTCCAAGTTGAGACTTAATATTGACCGTAAATGTATGCTATATTTTTAAAGATGTTCAAAAAGAGAACATAATTAAATAAATGGTTCGGGAAATAATAATTTTATACACATAAGTGCACTTATGCTGACATTGCTTTTAAATATAGGAAAGTTTAAAATTTCAGAACAAATTAAATAAAATATAGCAAATTGCGAATTTAATTTGTCAATTGAAATAGCTTAGTTGTACTTTAAAATAGGAGGTAATTGCAACTTTGTGTTTAGCTGATTAAAATGGCGGTCGACTACGATTACATAAGTGAAAAAAAGGTCGAATAGCTGTCAACGCAACGCATGCAACGTGAAAGGCGCTCAAGGATAGGCATGCGAACTAACGAACACACACAAAAATTAAAAACCTATCTATGTGTGCGTGTGTGTGTGTGTGTGTAGCGCTTGCGTAACGTAAAAACAGCCTTGAACTGCAGCCTGTCGCTTTCAATGGATTTGCATTCCATGCGCTGCACACACACACACACATTCCCAAGGTCACGTCGACGCCAGCCACAAATGACAGTCGTTGGAAGCGTAACAGAGCGAGAGAGATAGACAGAGAAAAATAAAGAAGGGGGAGGTATATATGGACACATATGTATCTACACACACAAAGGCAACTACTATTCTACTGTCAAGAGCCGTAACCAAAATGTCAGAAAACTGTCGCAATGGTTCTTGCCTAATTGACGTTCAAATGCATGCAGCAGAAATACAGAAACAGAAACAGAGAGAGATAGGGAGAGAAATCAACAATAGCTATTGTTAAATGCAACTAGACGAGGAATTAAAGGAGCAAACAAATCTCAACATTTTACCTCGCCGCAGACATGCTATATAATAACGGTTAGACACGCAGAGTTATGCAGCAAGCGGCACAGAAGCACAACATAGCAAGAATACTTACATATATAGTAAATGTGCAAGCAGCAAACGGCGAGTAGAAAACGCATGGCAGGCAAACGAGCAAAACGAAACAACAGTTGGATAATGACGTCAAATGAATAGGCAGCGAGAGAGAGAGAAAGACAGGCAGCGAGTGCTCAAGCTGCGTATGGGGGTTGCCAGATCAGCAGCAGCAGCAAAAAGGGTTTTCATGTGCTATAAATAGTGGAAATTCTCAACTACTTGTTATACGCGTATGCTCATTAGCCATTAGCTAGTGTGTATTTTATGCATATTATATTGACTCGCATTGCCCCAAAGTCAGATGCTTGACAATCAGTCAATTAACACACACACAACAACAAATGCACATCCATTCTAATGGTTTTTGTTGCCTTGTTATTTGAGTCACCCTCGTACACAGACCCACACGCACACACACACAAACAAGTACGACTGACGCTGCTCGGCGAACCATTTAATGGCCTTTTCGTTTCTGGCTGCCGCTTCTGCACCGCTCACACACACGTTATATGCTTCTGCCCTCTTAGTCCTGCAGGACCTTAGAAATAGCTATTTGGTTATGCTGGTAGCTCTTTCATTTGTTTTTGCATACCCTGTAACCCTTACAAAAAGGGTGTAATTTGTTAATGTAAGAGAAAAATTCATAAATTTTTTATTTTATTTATTTTTGTTTTCCATTTATTTATGGCATTAGCAGTAGATATAGAATCGAAAGTAAATTCAACATCTAAATTGACAAATGCAGAGTATCTTCCAATGAGTCTATTTTTTCTACAGTCACTTTGCTCTCTTTTCGTACTGCGCGTTGTGTGCAAGTTGGTCATAAAAATGGAGTAACATTTATGACCCCTATCAGGAATTCACACACACACACACACAGATAGAAACGAAATGGCAAATGAGTTAGCCCGTGGAGCTGCCGGTAGTTGGCAGAGATGGCAAAAAAAAATTGCGAGCGCTGCGTGTCCGTTTTGCACGTGGGTGGGCGTGCGGCAAGAATATTTTATTTTACTGTTATTTTTGTTTTCCACAGCTTTGTTTGCCATTCTGCTTCTTCCTCGTTCACATTCACATTTTGAGTTTTCCGCTGGCCATTTTACTTTAGACTCCAGTTACACCTTTTGCTTTTTTGCGTACAATTCGCACAATTGTTTTTCCTTTAAATACTACGTTACTTCTGCTGCTGTGGCTGCTGCTGCTACTGATTCTCTTTGTTCAATAAATTGCCGCCGCTTTAGAGCACAATTTTCGATAGCCGTTGGTCTCATTCTACACCGTCGCTGCTTATATGTTTGCCGTAAACATTTTTCAAGGGTAAATATGCGTATCGGATTTTGTTGAGGTGCGCAAAGGTTTGCGTGTCACACACTCATACACACACAGACTCATGAGAAAACACTCATGCATTTAACTTACCTTTTTGCTGCTAAGTAGGCAACACATTTTTGTATGTGCACGACAGCGATGCCATTTAATCTTGCTTGCACTTTTTAGCAGCTCGTCGCACGCACACACAAACACACATCGCTCATTCACTCACACACACTGACCCAGTTGGCTTTTGTGTTTTGCGTGTTTGTCTTGCGCACGTTTCTTTGCCATGCGGCCGCCTGTTTGCCGTCTGTTGTTGTTGTTATTCTGGTTGTTGTTATTGTTCTTGTACTGTTTTGACTGTCCTTAAGCTCAGCTTTTAATTTCTTTGGTCACACACTCTCAATAACGGTAATGTTGTTATTGTTCTTGCCCGCGTTGGTTTTTTATTGTTCTTCTAACGGTATCAGGGAATGCAATTTGTAAAGTAATTCAGGCAGTTCAAGCGTTATTTTTGCGACTTTAAATTAATTTCACTTTCAGCGTTTCAGCGTTTTCACTATTTGTTTGCCTATTGTGCTTATAATTTCGTTACTTTCACTTAGTTAGGCTCGATTCGCCTGTGCGTGTCGGTGTGCGTGTGTAGGTTGTAAGCACACGTGTGCGTGGCTGCAGCCAGTTTGTATTTGTGTATGTGTGTATCTGTGCGTCGTCAGTTTTTTCCTTCTTCGACTTAAGGTCGCGCATTGATTTTTCACTTAACTTTAATTTCGTGTCGTTATAATTTTATTTTCTTATTTTCATTATTATGCACAAATGCGCGTTTTTCGTTTCGTTTTGATTGCTTTTCATTACATTTTGCGCGCGCTTGGTTGTGTGCTCGTGTGTGAGAGAGTGTGTGTAGCAAGTGGAAAATAAAATACTTGCTCGTTGCTCGGTCCACGAGCATAGCGCACGTCCGCTCGCCACGACTCTTTACACATTACTGAGAGCGTGCGCTTCATAAAATGTTTACGTTTGGTTTTCTTGCAAGAGTTTTACTTAATCAGGCTCTCATTACCTCTCTCTCTCTTTTTCTCTCTCTCTCTCTCTCTCTCTCTCTCTCTCTCTCCCTCTCTCTCTATCTATCTCGCTCTCTAAATGTTTGTGATTTTGCATCCAGTTTTTTGACTTTGCATGCGCTCTTTGTGTTTACCTCAATAAAGCTGAGCATGCGGCGACAGAATGTCTACGCATAAATAATAAATAAATTGTCGAGAAGGGGACCTGACCAAGTCGCACGCATAGCAATAGCTCTCAATGCAAAATACATCCATGAAGTAAGGTGCGTATGATTAAGAAGGTTAGTATGTAGTAGACGCTGATGATACGCTCTCACCTTTAAATATCTGCCAAATAGGAATTCGAAAGGATAATAAATAACATTTTTTTTTAATATGTTTGTTATTGAGACAAAAATCCACTTAAACACGAAAAATATGAAATAAATTTTTAATAGTGCAATAATAAAATCTATTAAAAATATTTTTGCCTTATTAACGAAAAAAATTGAGTAAGTTTAATTTTTATATATATTTTTTCAAATCAGCAATCTGTTATGCCCTATTTATACAACCCTATTAAATTACAACTGTAAACAAATCGTGGAAGAGAAATTCCTATGCAAACGCACATTAATTTAGCACTGCTTTTGATACGGTCTCTGGCGTTCTGTCTCCCTCTCATTATTTCACTCTTATACTCTCTTTTACTTTTGCACTCGCTCATGCGCTCTCCCAAATTCGCTCAATGCGCAGCTTCTTACTGTCTTCTTTAAAAGCCGCCCTCTGCTGCCGTTTTGTACACCCACCTACAACTCATTCTTCGCTACCATCTTCCACTGACGCATGCAGAGCACGTGAACTTTTGTATTTACTTTTTAATTTTCTTTTAGCTCCCGTTGCGTTAGTGTTGTTGTGCTGCCTCCTGCCTGCTGGCTGCTGCCAGCGTCTGTTGCTCGTTGCTTTTGTTTTTTCTTTTGTTTTTTTTGTTGTGTTGTTATGGTTGTTAACCAATGCATTTTCATTCCTAGCATCAAATGCGTAGTTCTGTATGGTTATGTTGAGTTGCTCAAGAGGAGTAGAGGGTAAAATGAGGCACTGAGAACTTTGGCAACTGCTTGAAATTTACTTACTCAGCCGATCGGCAGGCTGGCTTCCATGCTGTTGTTCCATGTGTATGGAAATTGGCGCAAAATATGCCCCAGTTGCTTCCCCAGGCAGTTATGCTTATGTTGCGACTGTATAGCCTGCTGTGACTGTTTCGCTTGCAACTTATCCTTTCTCTACTACACTACTTTGAGTACATTTTAGGGTCCCCAATTGCATTTTGCATTTTCTATGCAGATGTGTTTTCATTTACGTGTGTGCGAGTCTGTATTTGTGGCAGTACCATTTTACATTTGCTTGAGTCATGTTAAATCATGCATGCTGATTGTGATGTGGTTGCAAAGATGCCAGTCACAATATAGTAGCTGTCGATTTGCATTTTATGTATTTCTTTTCAGCGTTGCCTGATGATTTTGTGTGCAGAATGCAAACTCTTTCATTTTTGGGCAAATCAAGTACATGATAAGCAAATAAGCAAATGCAGCCTGCTAACCGAAACACAAAATTTTCATGGTCGAAGGGGGGTATATTTGTGGTTACAGCAACGGATATGCTGGCCGTAACTCATATTCCTGGATCATTTTGCCCCTCTCGGCTAGCTCACTCGTCCACCAACTATTGTCACGAGTAATTGCTCAAGTACATGCGTCTCTCTCTCTCTCTCTATCTCTCGTCCTCTGCATCTGTCGGGCACTATTCAAACTCTATGGGTGTGTGTTTGCTGTGCGTTTTAGTTGTTTTTGCAAGCTATTTAAGCCTTGCCCACGTATCACACACCACATCAAGGTAAACTGTTGATTTTAAGCGACGTTTTGCGGTCCAGGCCGCAACTTCTCCTTTATGCTTCTGCTTACAACGTGGACAGAAAACTATGCCTGCCACCATAAGCTAAATGTCGCGTGTGTGTGTGTCAGTACACTGATAAAAAACTAGTTTAAGGACTAGTATGAGTAATATCAGTTCGATCTTTCTTAATTTTTAAATACAAATTAAAAACGAAGTGCTTTAAAGCTAAAACTCACCCCTGGCTAATTTAACTTATTTGTATTTCTTACACCTCTAATACTATGATATATATTGAAAATAATCTCTCAATTTATAAACTGTACCAGACAAAACTAAATTTGATCTTTCTTCGACTGGTGATCAAACTAATGATATCGAACGATATCGATATAATATGTTAGTTGCCTGATATGTTACAGATACTATTTTACTTCTAGTTGATTTGTGGCGTGCTGCAAAAGCAACTGTTTTCAAATTATTATTATTATTTTTCTTACAGTGTGTATGTGGTTTGGTTATGTTTGCATATTTCGCTGAGCTGCTGGCTCATAATGACATCACGAGAAACAAAAAGCCGAATGCCGAAAGGTTTACAGTTGTGCAATATATGCAACACGCTGACCCTAAAGCTCACCACCACTACCTACCCCCCACTCACATATTTTGAACTCTCTTCAATGGTATGCAAATTCCACAGCGAAGCATTTGAGTGCTGTCATAAAGCATGACAAAATGGAGTCGTGGCTTTTGGGCGCTGAAAATAGTGCTTTGAAAAATGTTCAACACGCACATAAATAGACAGACAGAAAGAAAGAGTGAGAGAGACACAGACAACTGGTGTGAATTTGACTGGTTTATTTCCGTATAGAGTCGATAATTTAATGAATCTACAGGCACTGGGGAATAGCATGGCTCTCATTCCCAAAAGGTATTTTCAATAAGGTGCCGCTCCAAAAAATGGTACTTTGAAGCCCTCGAGATGAAAACTTTATTTTTGATTTTCAGCTAGGCCCTAAACATAGAATGTGCACAGGTTGAAAGCACTAGTTTTATTGACCAACTGAACGCATTAAGTAGTGGTTAACAGTTGTTGTTGTTGTTTCCCATGTGGTTTCGAGCTATTTTTGTCTGCGGTTTTTACTACTCTACCAAAAAGCAAAGTTCTGCTAACTAACTTACCTGGGAGTTTGAGAATAATAATATTTTCATTCGTTTATATATTCCACTTAAACTCTACTTTGAAATCAATTTCCAGCAGCTTTTGCATTTTGCTGAAAATGCGTGAAAACTTTATGCACAAAAGAGTGCTACATAAATTTTATGAATATTAACTCTACTAGTTTTGCGAAAATTGTATGTTATTGTCTAAACGTATATTTGCATATAAATGCTGCATGCAGTGAAAATTTACTTTGCATATTATACTTTAACTCAAATTTATATTTCCATCAATTTTGCAGAACTGGAGAAAAGTTCTTTATTCTGATCAACAATTTCGTTCGCAAAACAAATTTCAAATTTCAGCTTAATGTCATCGATAAAAAACTTCATTTTATTGATTTTCGTTTTAACTTTCAACTTTTTAATTTGAACTTTTAATTAAAAATGCAAAAACATTCATACTTATTCCAATTTGCGAAAGCGAAAATGTTTTCTCTTATGAAACGCTGTTGTGTTCAATGGATGTGCACTGAAATGGCAAATGATTGAAGTTTTAAGCATTTCCAGTGTATTTTATTGTATGTTCGACTGTTTGCTTGTTGAATATTCTGAATTTGTGTTTTGCGGCACGTGGCGCAAAACAAACTGCAGTTTGTAATTAATTGAATTAATGTAATGTTTGCATAATATATCATATATCATGCCGATATTCAGATGTGTGCTTCGTTAGAGAATCAACATCAGTCGCATATGCAAATTAAAATCAAAAGCAGATATAACTCAATTAGGAACGCTAATACACAGCTAACCACAGCCTCAATAGTTGATAGCATGGAAATCCAATTAACGATGCCAGTTTCATTTCATACATAGATGTATGTCAAAACTACAGTGCACGCTCACTAATTAAAACTTGCGAAAGTTGGTTGGTTAGTTAAAAAATTCGACGCTGAATTTTCAAAACATCCAGTAAAACTTTTGGCTTGAAAATACCTTATTGATTGTAGCTTATTAATAAATAACTAGTCAGCATTGACCTTTAATCGGCCAACCTTCAAACTTGCACAATTAAGCACTTAACATAAGATTGAATTGGTTGTTTCACATTCCTGTCATAAATGTTGCATGTCGGATTAATCTTTGCATATTGAATAATGCGTATTAGAACAGCCACTCAAAATAAAGCTGCTTAAACTCGAAAACACAGACACACACACAACCACACACACCTTACAACCCCCCAGCCGACAGTTGTTAGAGGCAGTTACCGCAACAGCAGTTTACAAATTACGCAATCAGCCAGTGAGTTGTCATTTTTGTCTGTTTGTTTTGCATTTGCTACGTGCCACAAGCGGGTAGGGTGTATAGTGCGAGTTGCCAGATTGAAGCTTAAAGGTAAGGATACTGCGATAAAGATTGTCACTTAAATATTCCATGCGTGATCGATGCAGACGACACGAAATTAGAAGCCAGCAAGCTGAAAGCTGTTGGACTAGAATAAGAAAACCATTGGAATTGAAATCAGTTCACTTTTCGCTGTCTCTCTCTCTCTATCTCTCTCCTTCTCTTTCCCTCTCGGGGGAAAACATTAATGTGAATTTTGATGTCTGATTTATGGCAACGCATTTGGGCCATCGTGTCACGGCCGCCTGGCTTCATTTCAATTCATTTTGCTGCTGGCTGCTGCAAAATATGCGACACTGATTTCAGCCAAGAAGTGTTCACATATATATATATATATATAGTCACGGCTGAAGAGCAAGTGACCCGCTAACCTTAAAAAACGTTTTGACTGCCACGCCCCGCACGCCCCACTCCCTGCTGCCAAAGGGCAATACAAAATTGACAGCGTCTAAAAGAAAACACAAAGTTTTCACTGCTTTTCATTGTGAACAAAGTAACGGAGCAACCATCCTCTATCCACACACCTTCTTACCCCTTGGCACAGCTGTGCATTCCTTTCAACTAACAGACTTTGTGTGTGTGTGGCACAGTTACGAGTCTTTTCCGGATGCTGCTAAGTGCACGCGTTGCCGAAATAGCGCTGTATTTGCATTGTTAGGCAACGGTGCAACAACACCATCAAGCAAACACCTGCCACACATTTTCTGGTGCTATTAAAGCGCCACCTGGCGTTAGCTGTTGTCAGCACTTTAGCAGCAGAATTTATGACCAAGATTAGGGGATAATGCAAAGATACAAAAAACTCTTGAATTTTGCATTCACAGCCGATGGCAAAAGCGCACGTGCCCCCGTTTGTTGCAACTTCAAGTTTGCCTTTAAGAAATGTTATCATTCAAGTTGCGCAGTGTAGGTTATAGTTATGTCATGCACATCAACTTGTTTGGCTTTCATTTGACTTCCACAGACAGGACACATAGCCTGCCACACTTGTTTCACAGGACAGTCTGCCTCACTTGACTGCGCCACTTGCCTGTAATCCCCGTCAAGTGTCCAATACACTGTATATAATCCATTAAAAAAAACACAGACAGGCGGTTTTACAAGTTTTATAATGTAAAGCTATAAGACTGATAAGTTCAGAGGAAATTTTATTATTTTATTTTCTTTTATTTTTTCATCAATGTTTATATTAATTAAATGTAAAATATAATTTCAAAATTTTTATATTAGTATATTTTTTTAATATCTGAAATTAAAAGGACATTCTTTTTATTTGCTAATTCAGAATATATATAATATTATATTATACACATATGCATTTTAATAGAAATAATACTAATAATGAGCAAACAAATGTCCATATCTTTTTAATATTTTTGAACGCCTGATTTCTCCATTGAAAACTTGTCAAGGGTCCCTCGTTTTGCTAAAATGTGCGCAGTGCTCATCCACTTGGCTACGCTACTCTAAGTGTACTCAATGCAGCACTGAAATTCATTTAACGACTTGGCGCACTTTAACAAAACACATACACATACCCAAACCCACGCACACACACACATAAACACAAGACGTGAGGAGTGCCAAAAAAAAAGCTAAAAAAAAATCGGAAAAAAAAAAACATGAAAAGTTGTTCCTGTTGCTCGCACACTTAGACGAAGGCAGGCGTCAACAGGAAGACAAAAGTCGACAATGGATGTAACTGTAACTTGACCTTGACACGTTCAATGTTCCAAGCTCTGCACTTGTCGCTACTCCATGTCGTTCTTCCTCCATGCCTCTCTCACTCTCTGTATCTGTCAAACTAGGTCTTAAAGTTGTGAGCGCCTTTTTGACATTCGTTTGGCTTACGTAAATTCAATTTAGCTGTTTGATGAATATTAACCTTGTGAAATTTATTGAGCGTGTGTGTGCCAGAGTGTGTGTGTGATTGTTGCCTGCATTTACCGTACTTTCAGAGGTGCGCCTGCAGCTATGCAATCTGTAAGAACAGATTATGTGATTTACACAAGCCGCACACAATTTGAAAATTTTCTTTTTTTTTATATATTTTTTTGGCTTAGGTCAAAATGTTAATGTATTTGAAATGAGGCAAAATGGCGCAGCAGATGCCAGATACGGCACAGTAAACTTTGACTTTTTCTTTGACTTTGCCAGTCTGTCTACGTCTTCTTTTTATATCGTTTTTCCTTCTTTTTTTGTTTCTTTTATGTGGCAGCTATCGCACCGAAAGTGGAATGTTTATTTATCCATATCGACGTGGACCAGCAGACCAGCAGCTGCAAGAGCGGGACACAACAGTGGCCAGTGACCCACAAGTGGCTTGTACAATCGCACACGATGCCGGAGGAGCCCATGTCTCTCAATTGTGAGTGGGAGTTTAATGCGATTTGCCACACGTAGGAAAACCCAAATATAAAAATATACAAACAAACGTATACTTTCAAAGTTTTTTGATAATTTGTGTGAGAGGAAACGCCTAGCGAGCGCATAAATGAATGAGTGGCACATCGGACTACATTTTTTGTATGTATTTTATTTATTCATAAACCTTACTAGCAAGTATTATGACAAATTCGTGCTTATCCCATGTCAGGATCTAAGGTGCACAACATCGACTCTGGATCTGTCACGCAATCTGCAATATAACACAATCAAAAATATATTTATGAATTATTAGTTTGCAGTTAGCGATAAGTAATTGAATTTATTACCTGCTGCAACCTTGCAAATAGTCGCAGTCAGCGTCCAAGCAGCGAGCACTAAAATCTTGACGATGAGTGCCATTGAATGTGTTTTTCTAGAATGATGGGAAACTTTGTAGGGAACAACGTAAAATCAAGCTATATTATTGCCCAGCTTATCAGTGTTTTTGTTTATATAGTTCAATACAGTTGCTTCGTGAGAGATTAATCTCTATGCAGATTAACAGCAATTTTGTGTGCTTGATTTTTTTTTTAGCGATTTACATCATTCACTCCTATTTTCTTTTTACTCTCTCAATAACAACACAATAAATTGTATTCATTACTTTAAATTTGGGCGGTCTTTAATTATGTGGAGGTCTTTTGATAGGTCGTCGATATATTACTTACAATTATCTAACGATTTACAACAGAACTACATTTTTGTACAAACTTTGTCAACTTCTGACATATTATTTCGTTAATCTCTCCAACTATGTTTCTGCATTTCTTTTCTGAAATAACTATATGGTTTACAAAAAAAAGCGCCAAACAATTGCAAATATTGCTTGCTTCTGTTAACTATCTGCTATAAATTACTAGATTGTCATAACATTTAAATATAACTCATAACAGAGACTCTACCAAGCTTTGCAATTCATAATAAAATATGTCTATTTATTGCACCAATAAAGGTCAGTCAGCAAGTCACCCAAAGCAGTGTGTTATCTGTGCCAATGAGTGCCACACTATCGATATGCAAGTTGTTATCGCCGCTTCGACGCGTTACTTTCGAGTATTTTATAGTGACAATGGAACAATAGAGCATGTATTGCGCATCTCTAAATTCGAGCGAACTGTCTGAGGGCATAAAAACAATTTCTTTGATTTTGGATTTGTCATCCTTTAAAGACTCGTGGATTAAAATATAGATCGGCTTATAAACTCTGGAAGCTTCGGTCTTCCAGCACCGAACCTGGTCAATGCAGTAGTCACATACGCTCTCGCAGCGTTTACAGAAACATTAAAAAAAACACAACAAAATTATTAAAATAAAATCAAGCTATATTCAAAATTCTCAATTAAAATTCGAGTACAAATCGAATGTTGGCCAATATTATAATGAGTTTTAGATATAACTATACACAACAATGCACACACATCGAAACTAAAAACGCCGCCGAATTGGACCTCTGTCAAAAGGTAAGATTCACTTTGAAACTCGATTACATGATTACTTTTTGTTACTGTGAATTTGATTAATAACATTTTCGTAAATTTATCGCATAGTCAACGAGAAGCAGAAGTCACAGCATGCTAAACCAAGACATGGCTAAGGAGGAGCTGTTCAGCTGTTCGCTCAACTCACTGGCCAAGCGCGACGAGAGCGTGGAGCATGATGCCACCGGTTCCGGCACGGGCCTCGTCGGCCTGCAGAATATTGCGAATACGTGTTACATGAATTCTGCGCTGCAGGCGCTCAGCAATCTGTCGCCGGTTACGCATTATTTTATTAACTGCAGCGATCTCGTCGAGCACATAGCGAGCACGCCCCGCTCCAAGCCAGGCGGCCTGGCCAAAAGCTATCAGCGTCTCATGCAGGAAATGTGGCTACAAGTGGAGGAACCAAGGGGTAAGTGGATCCCAATCACCGCTTCCAATCCAACTGTTAAATGGGATATATATTAGATTTTCTGGCACCGCGAGGCATTTTGTATGGGATTCGATCTGTGCATCCGATGTTCCGTGGCTCTCAGCAACATGACACACAGGAGTTTCTGCGCTGCTTTATGGATCAGTTGCACGAGGAGCTGACGGAACAAATAAGCACACCAACAACACAACAACTACAACAGCAGCAGCAGCCAGAAAACGAAACCGATGATGAGAATTATTATGATGAGGATGCGCTGCCAAAAACTCGCCATTCGCCAACTCCATCGGAGAGCGAGTACGATACGTGCGAGAGCAGCCTGTCGGTGCTGGCGAGCACCGAGTACTTTTTAGCACCGCATCGCAACAGCAGTCCACTTTCGGAGTCATCCACTTCAAAACAACAGCAGCAACAACAACAACCAAGCCCGCAGACTGTTCAATCGGAATTAAAGCCGATGGAGGCGACCCATTCTATAATTAGCGATGTATTTGATGGCAAACTGCTCTCCTCAGTGCAGTGTTTGACCTGTGATCGCATTTCGACGCGCGAGGAAACATTCCAGGATCTGTCGCTGCCGATACCCACCAGAGATTTTCTTAATGTGCTTCATCAGACGCACAGCCCCAGTGTGCAGAGTTTGAATGCAGTCGACCTGGCATCAGCCCGGAGCAACGAGGGCTGGTTCGCCTGGATGTGGAACATAGTGCGCTCATGGATCTATGGTCCGTCCGTGACGCTCTACGATTGCATGGCCAGCTTCTTCAGTGCGGACGAGCTAAAGGGCGACAATATGTACAGGTGAGCATATTGCTCAAATTGCGCTTGTAAAAGTTTTATATTTGTTAAACAATTTCAGCTGTGAGCGTTGTAATAAATTGCGCACTGGCATTAAATATTCGCGGGTGCTCAACTTGCCGGAGGTGCTGTGCATCCATTTAAAGCGCTTTCGTCACGATCTCTCGTACAGCTCGAAGATCTCGTCGCATGTCTACTTTCCGCTGGAGGGATTCGATATGCGTCCATATCTGCACAAGGAGTGCAAATCTCTGGTGCCCACCTACAATCTGTGCTCGGTGATTTGCCATCACGGCAATGTTGGGGGCGGACACTACACGTGCTATGCTCGGAATGCGCTCAACGAACGCTGGTACGAGTTTGACGATCATCAAGTGACCGAGGTAACGCCCGATGTGGTGCAGAATTGTCAGGCCTATGTTCTATTCTACCAAAAACACAGTCCCCAAATGAAACTGGTGCGCGAGGAGGCCATTAATTTGTCCACATCGAATCCGCTCTACGAGGGCGACATCCAATTCTATGTGACACGCGAGTGGCTGTCGCGATTGGCAACGTTCTCGGAACCGGGGCCGATTAACAACCAAGAGATGCTTTGTCCCCACGGCGGTATTCTACATTCCAAGGCGTCGCTAATTAGCCAAATTGCAGTGCCCACTCCGCAACCGCTGTGGGATTTTCTCTACAATCGCTTTGGCGGCGGTCCGGCTGTCAACATTATGTTCGAATGCGATATTTGCAAGCGTGCCGCCGATGCTCTAAGCAGGCGGCAGCAATACGAACTGGCCGTCTTCACCAAATACAATGCGCAGCCAAGCGAGTTAGACTCGTCGGCCATTTATGCGATTGCCATGCCCTGGACACGGGCGTGGCAGCAATTCCTGCGTGGCATCACGCCGAAGGAGCCGGGACCTATTAATAATGAAAGCATTGCCGATACCAGTAAGCTAAATGGATCCGCCATCAGTTATGTTCGCGCTGGCTCCGATTATGCGCAATTGAATGCGCCACTCTGGCGATTCCTTCATGGCATTTATGGTGGCGGACCCGAAATAATACTAAGGGGTGCGCTATCCGACGATGAGGCGGACGAAATTGAGATAATCGATCAGGACGATGACGACGGGATAAATGAGGATGATAATGTGTCAGCGGATATATATCCATACAATCATTCGGATACCGAAAGTAATTTGGGCAGAAGCCACAACGAGAGTCCAACGCTTTCTTCATCCCCATTACCAATGCCAGTTGAGCAGCCAGATATGCCCACTATAAAGTCAGAAGTTGTGTCCAATGGTAGTGCGACCTTCACGAACAGCAGCAACCGACGCAGTCGATCACATGCCAAATCCATTAAAGTTGCAGCGTTGCACCTGAATATGCGTAAACGTGGCCGAAATCGCAATGCCGCCAAACAGCAAACAGAAATGTTTGGCGCCAAGGGTAAGTAACCAAATTGCGTTCCATTTAAAATTAGATCACATAATTGTATTTGAAATCACAATCAGGTCACTACAATCCCCATGGGGATGCAGACGCTGAGGGGGAAGCTGAAGATGCCAACGATAATAGTAGGGATAAGGATCAGCAGAGAGCTGCAGGAACTGCATTTCAAAATGAATACACCAAACCATTCCAAAGCGACATTTTCCATGTGAATGGCACGCGGGAGAAGAAGCGCGAGAAGAACAAGCAGCGCAAGAGCAACCACAACCATAACCAAAACCAAAATAACAATCACAACAACAATAACAACAACAAGGAGAACAACAACGTCAAACTGCAAAAATTTTTGTTGCTGCGCGAGGCGAATGGTGCCAATGAAGAGACTGATATATGATCGAGAGCCGATAGAGCCATGATTGCCAGCAGGCGGCAGACTGCGGATGCATTTTGTGATGAGAGTCAAACGCGGCCGATGTTTCGACCGAAATCAAAGTTTAGGCATTAAATATAGTTAAATACCTCTCTGTTTCAATTGGGGTGGAGGCTTTCACTATGTAAAAAACAAAAAATGGAAAAGAATTGTATCTATAAAACTAAACAAATATTATTATACACAACAAGTATACCAAACAGACGAGAAATGTCTGGTTACAAAAGAACATTATACAATAAGCGCAATTGTAGAACATTCTGTGTTTTGTGTTCACTTTCACATCTGCTCTCCCTCCTCCCTACCCGATCCTCTTTTGCCCCCCCCCCAAAAAAAAACAAAAAAATTGTAAATAATGTAGAAAATGTTTAATGGTGCAAAAACAAAATAAAATATCTTAAACTAATCACAAATTCCATTCAATATATTATGTTAAAATGAGCTATTTAAAGTTTATTTAAGTTGTTCAACTGTGGTCGCTTGGAACTTAGAATTAATGTAGTTAAAATTCCAATTTATGTATTTTAGAAATTCTTCTGAATTCTAAATTGAATTATTTACAAATGAATTCAGTTTAACAGGAACTATTACTTTTTTTAATTTTGAAATGTTGAGTTTTCCATCAGCTGGGGTGTGGAGAAATGCGAGATGCCATTGTTAAGGAAATATGTATGTGTGGACCACATTGCTCCACATGTTTTCTGTGCGGGTCTATTTATAGAGCTTGTTTCTCAGTTTGCCGCTGTTGCTCTCAGAGCTCTTGCCCCACTTAGTGGACTCGGCGAGACGGAGAACAAACCCGTGTGTGTGCATCCAATATATGCAACACACCCACTACTACTCTGTGTGTGTGTTTGGTGTGTATTCTCTCAAAGAAAATATCTATAATTCGTGTGTGCCGCCCTTAAGAAAGTGTCGTTGCTTGAGGCATTTACGGCCAGAAAATGAATGCGTGCCATGTGTGTGAGACTCCAACGAAGAACAAGTGCTCCAATTGCAACCAGGTCGCCTACTGTTCGGTGCAGCATCAGAAGCAGGACTGGAAGGCGCATAAGATCCACTGCCAACCATTTAAGGTACAATATCGAAATTGTTTCTCGATTCTAACCTCAAAAAATATTGCTCCGCTTGCAGATAGTGCAGAATGAGCTGCTCGGTCGCCACTTGATTGCCACACGTAACATTCGGCCCTGTGAGATAGTGCTGAAGGAGGCTCCTTTGGTGAGGGGACCAGCCCAAATCTCGGCACCGGTCTGCATGGGCTGCTTGAACTGCATCGAGGCGAACGATCACATCAGTTGCGACAAGTGCGGCTGGCCACTGTGTGGACCCGAGTGTCCATTGCTGGACGAGCACCGGGCCGAGTGTCAGTTGACAGAGGAGCGTGGCCAGAAAGTGAATGTTACCGAATTCAATGGTCCACATCCGTTGTACACCTGCGTCAGCACTGTGAGATGTTTGCTGTTGAACAAAACCAACCCGGCAAATGCCGAGAAATTTTATCAGCTGGAATCGTTGGAGCAGACGCGACGTGGCTCTAATCAATGGAAGGCTGACCTGGCCAGCATTGGACAGTTTATACCCAAGTAATTTAAACCTGAAGAATATTTTTATTATTGTTTTGTTTTTTTTTTTTTTTTTTATTATTATATATAAAAACTTACCTTTTACAGATTCTTTCGTACGCAGAAGTTCAGCGAGGATGAAATTATGCGCGCCGTGGGCATCCTGCAAATTAATGGACATGAGGTGCCCATTTCGGACCCACCACATGTGGCTGTCTTCTATACGGCCTCGTTTACGGAGAACTCGTGTGTGCCCAATCTGGCCAAGAGTTTCAACAAGAACGGTGACTGTATACTCTGGGCACCCAGGGAGATAAAAAAGAATTCACATATGAGCATTTGCTACTCGGATGCCGTTTGGGGCACTGCCGATCGACAGCGCCACCTGATGCAGACGAAGCTCTTCAAGTGTGCCTGTGAACGATGTCTGGACGTCACCGAGCTGGGCACCAACTACAGCGCCATCAAGTGTGAGGATCGCAAGTGTACGGGTCAACTATTGCCCATCAAGGCGGACGACTGGAATGGCAGCTGGCGGTTTGTATTCCCAAAAACAATAAAATTTATCAGCAATTTAGATTTTATTTTGATTTTTTACAGTTGCATTGAGTGCCAGAAACAGGTGCAGAGAAAATATATTGACGGCATTTTGGAACGCGCCAGCAAAGATATTCAGAATATGGAAAAAACAGCGGAGAATGGTTTTAAGTAAGTTTAATCTGTGAAATCCATTTGTTTGTTGATTTCTCTAGTTAAAACTGCATTGTTCATTGAATTTATTTAACACACTTAGATATCTGAAGCACTACGAGAAATGGTTGCCTTCACAGCATTATCATCTGAGCGAAGTAAAAATTCTGCAAGTACAGCTAATTGCCAAAGATCAAAAGGAGCTGATGATATTATCAGATGAGCAGCTACAACTTAAGCTGAAATATGCCAAAGACTTAATTGAACTCTATGAAATACTTGCGCCCTGTAAGTAAAAATTGCACGCATTGCCACCCAGCATTAAATTAAATGTTAATTTTGAATATTTTGTGCGAATTAGGTGAAGTGCGGATGCTTGGTACCCTGTGCTTTGAGCTGCACTCTTCAATTGCCGAGCATACGCGTCGCGTTGCACTGCAGACCAACCTGTCACCTAAGGAAATGCTGGCGGAGTCCTTGTTGTATGTGGAAAAGTGCGTCAATTATTTGCAATACGAATCGGATATATTTGTCGAAGGACATATTCTGAAGCAGGCTAAAATCAATCGGGATGCTCTGCGCATTGTCATTAGAATATCGTAATCGTATCTTACTCAATACTATTTTGCTTTATATTGCTTTATTTACTGTGTGCGACAAGTATACAAAATAAACTAAATTTTAAAGCGAGCAAAATAAACTTGACATGCTTTTACAGCAGCTAGCTTTTTGCTGCGCACATTTAATTTACAGTGCTGCGAACGCTAAGAGTCTGTGTTGTAAAACTGATGAAGAACCAATGACTGTTAACTTCAAAATACAAACATTGAAACCCAAGTGCGCACACTCGTTTCTTATATTTACTCTTACATGGCCTACTTCGTTTGTATTCAGCAAAGGAGACTTCAAAGTCAAATGTGTCCTTCACTGAACTACATGCCATGCGGCAAAAGTGCTCTGTAACAGTGAAAAATAATTATCAAGCAAAACAACAAGCGCAGAAATTTATTACATTTTTATAGCGCCGCCGACACTTGTGTGAAGTTAACATTGAAATACAAATAAAAATTGCGACATTGACTATTTTGATAAATCAGAAAATTTATAAAAGCTGACAAAATCAGTAACTACACTTTGGATCGATTTATACATTTTTTACAAGGTAAGCTTGCTAATTAAGTCACATTACGCAATTCCTTTAAGACATCAGGAAGAGGTAACTGTTGTGGTTCAGCATTTATAATATACATCATGGATCTTGATGTGGAATTGCATTTGTCTATATTGATTATCCTGTATTGAGTCACGCAGCGTTGCAGTCCTACACATACTGCGTAAAAATTTCGCATGCGAGAACAGGGCGTCTGCGTACATTTATATATATATATATGGGTATATATATTATGATATATATATATATATATATATATATATATATATATATTTATATGTGTGTACATCCAGCAGACCATAATTTGCACTGGCTATTCCAAGTCTTATCAGAACGTTACCATGCATCAGCAATTCTTTTAATACCCAATCGAGTGTTTTGTAAATATAACTACGTGCTCGTGGCATCCTATCAGTCACTCCGAAAAACACTCATCTTGGCAATGAAAACAAAAGAATATCGCAGTTAAAAACGAATGTTAGTTAAATTATTTTCACAAAAATATATGCTCGTAATGTATAATCGCCGATTGTATATTATATGTTTATCAAAAACAATAATCACAATCGACAAAACGTGGACGGTGCTTTGTTGTTGATCGTAAACAAAAAAAAACATCAACAACAACACAAAGGACCTATAAATAGCATTGGCCTGTGCACAGTTCAGTACGGTTAAATGCAAACGATTACAATAAAAATTTATATCTCATTGCTGCATAATTTGTGAGATTTTTCTTCTACGACTTGCAAATGAGTTGTTCGCCTCTTACCGACTTGGAAATGCAATTAAAATCAAGTGGACCACATTATTTAGGTTCGTTGGCGCCACAGTTATTTAAATATTTGATTGAATCCATCATGTTTAATACAATTGAGTGGAAAATTCCACTGCTTATGTTTTTGCAATCAATAATAGATAAATTATTTTGCATTTGTTAAGAACTTTACATGCTGATCTCATTGGATCAAGGGAAACAATTGAGACATCCGTAGTACCATTGGCTTTATTTCTTATTTATTGAACATGAGCAGCTTAATTAATAACATAAATTGAGCTTAATTAAAGTTTATGTGTGTACATCTGAGAAACTCAAATAAATTCATGTGTCGTCAGTATTGCCGAATTTTATGACACTTTTGTTTTTTCGAGACTCAATCTGCAACAGAGAAGTGTACAAAATGTATAGCAGTAAAGTGTACATGCATAACAATAAAAATTCATAAGGATTTTGTTTACGTTTTGATTGTTGACAATTACTTAAAATCAACAACTGACCTCATCCATTTTGCTTGAGACTGCCAAATTTGTTTTCGGAAAAATTTATTGTCAGGATATATGTATTGCATTAATATATATTATATTTGGCCAATGGCAAGTGTGCCAACAAAGAACAAAGACAGTTATACGCACAAAAGAAGATGTTTGTTGATGTGTATATCTATATGTAATACATATACATCTATATGTATGTAAAAATGTGTGTATTTGCAATACGTTTTCTATCTCCGCATTCCGTTTTTAGCGCACCAGTACCATAACTTTACGAGTAGCTTGCTACCAACGGTTTGCTGTGTGCTTTTTCTCAGTCACACAGGAGGGTAAGGATGAGAACCCAAACAACAGCCAGAAAGACAGAGAGAGCGACTGATACAGAGAGAGAGAGCAAAATAGAGAGACGAATAAACGAGAGCAGTTACCGGCTGGTTTGCACGCGTTCAATGCGTGATTATCACGCAGCACGCACATGTTTGTGTTTGGCTGTTGTAGCTGTGCTTGTGTTGACCCTCATTTTCATTCAAACATCTCTGCCCGTTTATCAAACAAAAATTGTGTACACATTGTTCTGTACATGCACATACATATATGAATGTAAGTGGACAATCTCTGCGCTTGTGTGTGTAAGAAGTTGTTTATTTTCTTTGAGACTTAAAAAGTATTTAATACAAAAGAACTTAAACCGTAAACAATAATTATCCATTCATAGAGTGAATCAATGCACCACGTATTGGCTGAGAGCATGACTAATTCCACCATTTCATATAAAAATACTGAACTTTGAAATATAGATAGCTATGTTTTTAAAAAATATTAGAACATTTTAAAAATAACAAATTGAGACCGCTTGACAACACTTCCACGTTTCGCAACAAAGTTTATTTTGATCATAAATCTACCGTTCACCCCGATAAATGAATATGTATAGTAGAATATTCTACAAATACTTTTGTTTTTCTCAACTTGCTCCGATTTTTTAACTCGATCTCCTACTACATACAGACAAACAAATAAAAACAAGCAGAAGATAAACAAAAAAAACACGCGTTTCTGTACACTGCCAGAAATTTCATTAGGCAGATCTAAGTTTCAAAGCTGTTTGTTGTTAGCAACCTTTTTCCCCCATATAAATATGTATGTTTGTATGTGTGTATAGATATCCATCAGTTTAGAGATGTTTGTAAATATATAATTTGCATCTGTATCTCATGGTTCACGCTCAGTGCATGCATTGCGTGCATGGACGTATTACTTATACACACATATCTGTGTGTGTGTGTGTGTATGCAGCTTTTGGATTTTTCAACTCATTCCACCACAATGTTGACAACGTCGCAACGCTTCGCTGCCGCTGCTGCTGTCGCCCGGTTTACTTTGCTTTTTAGAGCGTTCATCGTATCGAAAAATATTAGTTGTTCTTTGGCAGTGCGCTCGAGAAGTCCAACGTTGGAGCGTTAGCGAGCTGCTCTACAAATAGAAAAGAAAAATCTGAAAAAGTGTTGAAAGAACTTAAGCAAACAAACTGAAGAAGTTTACAAAATTTTCATGTGTAGAATAACTAATTAAAAGCAAATACAGAAAACTACAAAAAGACTAAAGTAAAGGGAAAAAATATCAAAATGCCGGTCGATATTTGCAGTCAACAGCACAGCTTGATTAAGCCAATAAGGTAATGCAAATATTGATTTTAGCTCCCAATTGCCTTAATAAAAATAATACAAGTGAGAATATTAGTGAGCTTATAATGCCAGAATAATCTAATCAGTTTATAACAGTAATTCACGCAATTGCAATTCGCAGACACGATTTTATCAAGTCTGCGGCCGAGCAACAATCGCTCAATTAATTACTAAGTGAAGTGAATTTATCAATATTAATATAAGCTGACAAGTAGCATGCCAATAAAGCAAAACAAATAGAATCAATAAATTAAACCCTATTATATATATATATATTAAAGCACACCTGTCTACTTAACCTTTTGACAGAACTTAAACAATCTCGTGTCTCGTGTTAAAAAGTACAAAATTATCAACATAAAAATTAATGTTATTGTAATTGGCATTGAGTCAACGATTATTCTATTATGCCATTAAAATAGAAACTAATTATCACAATGTAAAAAGCTAAGAACATAAACAATAGGAAGCAATTGTATTACTCTCTCTAATATCCTGAATATGTATTTGTTTTGAAATGAAAAACAAATAAGACTCCAAAGCGGAACGCAAACAAGATGACCTTGTTCCCAATCCAGCTATGTAAACGATAAACGCTTATGTAATTGCTTAAATAAATTAATTGCTATACAATCGTGAATAATGTTTAGATTTTTGTGCTCAAATATTAGAAAAGTTTTCTTTAACAAAAATTAACGAAATACATTGCATATTATCTCAACTTAAAGAAATATTTGCACATCTAAGAAGAGTCTTTCTATCCCAAGACCTTTAATATATCATCTTGCTCTTGCTATGACCTCCAGATCTTTATAAGCATCGTCTAAATAAAAATTTGTAAAAACGAGCAAATAATAAGTAAGATGCGTTCACATTATAAAATGTGTATATGGACACAAGTTGCATATAAATTCTCGATGATTATATGTTTTTTTTTTTAGCACATTTTTATTAGAATATTTTATAAATATGAAAATTGTATCTTTATGGTTTTTATAATAATATTATTATAATAAGACATTTATATATTTTTTCTTTTTATTTTTTGTATTTACAGCGCAACAACAGATACCTCTTCTTTGTCGCTTAATCCACTCTCCTTAACGTCTGCATTGCCGCCGACAGTTCCAGAACACCATCCTCACGTAAACACGCACAACATGAACAAACTGTGCCGTCAAGTGTCAATTGAGTCACCCGGACCGGGTAACAAAAACTGTGTTTTTAACTTTTTCGTGCCCATTGAGGATACACCGGCACAAGGCGCCCGTATCAAGATTGTGTGCGCCGGCGCCTGCTATCGTCGCCGGGATCGATCCAATTCGATAACCAGCATGTCGTCCGTGTCATCGGAATTGAGTGATTATTGTCCGTCGGTGACATCGATCTCATCGATATCATCGTCCGCTTTTCGCGAGGGATCCTTCTTTCCGGGCTTCGAGGTGGCCGGCGTCATTGAGTCACTCGGCTCGGAGATTACAGAGGCCAACAACTGTGGCCTCCACATTGGACAGCGTGTCATTGTCTATCCATTCGATGAGACTCCCGCCGGCTATGCTGAGCTGATGGTGGTGCCCGATCTGACGCATATTGTGCCCATACCGGACAGCTTGCGCATGGAGGAGGCAGCGATGCTACCCACCGGCGCACTGCTTGCAATGAATGCCGTCTTTCAGGCACAGACTGTCGTCACTCAGATACTCAAGCAGCGGGCTGCCACTGATCCCGAGAAGAAGTGCCGCATCTTAATAGTTGGCACTGGTGGCCTGGCCCTCTGGGCAGTTCGCATTGCATCCTATCACTTTGCATCGAACGGTGCAAATAATGTAAAGATTACAGTCGCCAGTCTCCGTGACGAAGGTTTTCGTCTAGCTACAGAGATCAAAAAGTGAGTATTTTACACAGTACAAATAGAATTGATTAGGTACTCTGTAAAAGTCTTGAGGTATGTTCGGTTTACTGAAACCAAATGTGAAAATCTTAAAACTAAATGGAAATTTGTTTTTTTTCTTTCCCTTGCAGTGTCAACGTTGTGCAGTGGAACGAGGGTCTATACGAGGCCCAGTTGATTGAGCGCACCAGGGATGTGTGCGGTGGTTCGATTGATGTTGTTATTGATTTTGGCACAACGTCCCGCAGCCTGCATCGCTCAATGCACTGCCTATCCAAGGGCGGTGTCGTACTTATCAGCGAGGAGGTTGCCGAGAAGCTCTTGCCGAAATTCTCCCGGCTCTCAAATGAGTATAATCAGGAGATTATACCAATATCGAATGGAACGGCGGAGCAGCTGGCGGAACTGGTGCAATTAGTGGCAGACAAAAAGATCGAACCGCCACCATATTCGGTATTTCCGTGCGAACAGGCCGCCGAGGTCATACAGAAGTTGTGCAACTCCGAGATACCCGGGCGTGCCATCCTCCGTTTCCACGAAATTGAATAGACAGCCGGACAGCAGTTGGGAACTATCTATGCATTAACTCATCTTATATGAATATCTGTTAGTTTTACTCTCACAAACAAAGGAAGAAAAACACTTGCACTTAGTGTTCTCCAATAATCCCATCCACTCCCCCTTCAACTATGAATATGTTCTTAATATTTGTAGCAAAAATCGTTTTTGTATTGTCTGAGTTGAGTCTGCAAGAAGCTTTCAATAAGTTTTATGAGTTTCCCGTTGAAAGGAACCAGTGATTTAATCCATTTATTTAGTAATTTGTAATCATTTTTAGTATTATATTTTGTATGTATATATGAATTGTGATTGATTTTAATTTAAGCAACACACTCAAACGAATTTTTACGATTTGATTTGCGTACTTACATTACTTACAAAACATAAATAGAACCTACACCCAATAACAACAAAAACAGGTCATTTATAATATGCTTCGTTGCTTTTTTTGTGTTTGTTTTTTTAGTGGACCGAAAATCACAGGCCATAAAATAGATGCGAAGAATAGAAATAAATAAACGTTCATAATAAATGTTAAATATATAATAACTTTGAAAAAAAAACCAATTAAAAAATGGTTATGCATGCGATGCAAAATGTTTGATTCGATTTGCTTGATATTTGTACTCATTACGTATAATACAAAAAAAAACAAACGAAACATTATAACTCAACTACCACTAATCAGAAATAAAAACATAAGTATACCAATATCAATCAAGACAAGCCTATCTGCTGATGCAGTTGTAGTTCTTCTCGTCATGCTGAAGCAACTTGTGGCAGGTCAGGTTCTGACAGCGTCTAAATGCCTTATCGCACAAAGGAAGACATATTGGCGCTGCTGCGAATGGGGACGCAAATGACTATTTTGGTGCCTCTTGTGAGCATAGATTTTTACACTCTGCATTGAAATTGACACCGTTTCTCGTGTGTTATCTGCAAATCATTATTTTACTGGATTGAATATTTTCCACATGTGTCGCACATAATCGTCCATTTGGCCATTGTAGGCTCTACAATTTAGAAGATTAAGCTTTTCAAAACCATTTTAACCATTTATTTATCTCAATTTCGCAGTGCACAAAATTTGGGTCGCTGCTCAACTGAAATTTTTGAATTAAGACCGGCTCAAATATTTCTTTTTCCTCTTCGTCTGAAAATACTCTCTCCATGTGTGTTTCAAATTCCTGTATAGGAATATATAAAAAGTGGATACATATCCTTTAATTTGCTGCAAAGCATCATTCCTTGCTCCTAAAGCATTATTCATCAATTATTCAGTGTTGGCGCAGCAGCGTACCAATGCTGTCCTAAATATATCGATATATCGCTGCACGGTGTATTATGTATCGATAGGCGTTCGATATAATTGTAATTTTTGCGCCAAAACCAATGCTCAGCGCGGCAAACTGCTGATCTTTATTGTTGTATACCATAAAAAGAGAGAAAAAAAACAGAGTTAAAGTAGAACACAACCCAAAAGCTGACGAAGAATATTTGCTTGACTACATAGACATATCGTGATGGTTAATAACGAAAATGCTATTTGCGCTGGTCAACAGGTCATTTGGATTGGCAGCCACGAGCCGAACACATACGTCAAAAATTTGGAGCACAAAAACGTGTATTTCTACAAGAAGTGCGTCTACGGACCCTTAACATTAAGTGTGGGCGACTACATACTGGTGGCCAACGCGGATGCAGCTGAACCGGACACCATCGAGGGCTGTGACATCGCCAAGATTGAGCATCTGTACGAACTGCGGGAGATGACCTACAAAGAATCCTGCCGTGCTATCGTCCAGTGGTACTCACGCCCCCAAGCCATACCGCAAAAGCATTTCGATGAGGACAAGTTATGCTTTGATTTTAACGTGGAAATAATTGAGGAGCATCGTCCCTACGACAACGACGTCGGCTTGGGCTCCATTTATCGCAAGTGTCTTGTTGTGGAGAGCAACTCGAAAAAAACAGCTCAACAGATAATTAAACAGAGCAAAGTTCCAGCAAACTGCCCCATGTTTGTGACACGCTATAAATTCCTCAAAGTGAGTAACGCATATAGGCTGATTCCGCTCGAGATTCAGTTAGATAATGAACCAAAGTCGGCCAGAAAACGGCGCTCCATCTACCAAAGTGGTGGAGTCTCCGATCCCAAATCGAGCTCTCGCCGACGCGTCTCTATGGCGACACACTGTGATGCACCCGTTGAGTTTGTGGATGTCAACACTAATGCCAACTTTTTCAATATTGAGAACAAAGTGTCGCCCATTAAAATTGTCGGTGGCCGCAGTGTGGTGCGTCTATCGGAAAAGAAGAAAAGCCTGAGCACAGCAGCCGCCGCCGACGATGTTGAGCCAGAGATCAATGCCAACTATCTGATGGCCTCACCACTGACGGAAAAAAATTCCAAAGTCTCCACACCTAAATCACGCGCATCGGCTGCACGCCGCAATCTGAATCTCAGCTTGGACAAGGGCGGTGACAGCACCGCCGATTCGGAATGTTTGAACTATTCAATTGTGCAGCAAACTCCAGATCCGAAGACGCCCCCGAATGACATGAAAATCAAACTGCGCATCTCAGAACGCAGAAGATCGGTGCGTATAGCATCGATTGATTGTGACCCCTTGGAAGCACTCGGATCGAACTTTACTGATTCGCAAAATACGCAGCGACGCAAGCGTCTGGGTGTTACCAATGACGACATTTATCATACGCCCACCAAAAAGACAAAGGAGCCATTGGAATCCGTGGGAACCGAATTGACACCCTCCACGCGTCGCAAAAGCATTTTAAAGTCAGCCTCAACACGATTGGGTAAGTCCAAAGTGACTTGGATCTTTAATTAGTGTATTTATTAATCTCGTTCTTATGGGAAGCAGCTGATGGCACGCCGAGACGTAGCATTCAGCTGTCCAATATTGTGGAGCAGCGCATCTTCAAGGACAACGACATCATATCGACACCAAAGCGCAGTCGTTACAAGCTCACTGTCGATACAGCTGACGCGGATTATATGCCAGGCAAGGCGAGCCAAAAGACACCGACACGTGCGCGACGCATGAGCACCACCGGCACAAGGCAGGCATCGGCAAGCAGGTTGAAGGAGGCGGCTCCATTGACCCCATCCCAGAAGCTTAAGAAAATACGTGCCGGTGAGCTGAGTCCCAGTCTGGAGCAGCGTCAACAGCCCGTGAATGACAAGCAAAAGTCACAGTTGCAGCTGGTACGCGAACAGTTGCATGTGTCTGTGGTGCCCAAGAGTCTGCCATGTCGCGAGAAGGAGTTCGCCAACATCTACAACTTTCTCGAGGGTAAAATTCTGGATGAATGCGGTGGCTGTATGTACGTGTCTGGTGTGCCGGGCACGGGAAAAACGGCCACTGTCACTGGCGTCATTCGCACACTGCAACGTCTGGTGGCAGAGAATAAGTTGCCCGCTTTTGACTTCTTGGAGATCAATGGTATGCGACTGACGGAGCCGCGACAAGCTTATGTGCAGATCTACAAGCAGCTGACTGGCAAAACTGTTTCCTGGGAACACGCACACACATTGTTGGAGAAGCGTTTCACAACCCCGGCGCCGCGTCGCTTAACCACTGTGCTCCTCGTGGACGAACTGGATATATTGTGCAACCGGCGTCAGGATGTCGTTTACAATCTGCTTGACTGGCCAACCAAATCAGCGGCCCGCCTAGTGGTGGTCACCATAGCTAATACAATGGATTTGCCCGAGCGCCTGCTAATCGGTAAGAAATATTAATCAACTTGCTCCTGCACCCAGCAGCTAATCACTGCCGCTTCGTTTTTGCAGGCAAGGTTACATCGCGTCTGGGTCTCACGCGTCTCACTTTCCAGCCGTATGCGCACAAGCAGCTACAGGAGATAGTCACCGCACGTCTGGGCGGCTCCGAGGCATTTAAGGGCGAGGCTGTGCAGCTGGTCGCACGCAAAGTGGCCGCCGTCTCTGGAGATGCGCGACGTGCTTTGGACATCTGTCGTCGTGCCACGGAAATTGCAGACACCGCCGAGCAGCTGGCAGGAGTAAAGAGCGTGACTATGCTGCATGTGCAGCAGGCACTGGCAGAGATGATAGCGAGCGCCAAAGTGCAGGCCATCAAGAACTGTTCGCGGCTGGAGCAGATGTTTTTGCAAGCCGTTGCCGCTGAAGTCACACGCACCGGCGTTGAGGAGACCACGTTTATGGGCGTTTACACGCAACTGGAGACAATTGTGACGTTCATGGGCTTGGCACTGCCGGCCCCAGGCCGTGCTCTGCATCTCTGCTCTAAGCTGGGCGCCGAGCGTCTTATCATTAGCGAACACTCGCGACATGATCTCTACCAGAAGATACTGCTCAACGTCAGTCCCGATGACATTCACTATGCGCTGCGTATGGAGGGCAACTGAACTCATTATAATTCTGACGATTAGTTTTTAAAGCTTTTTAATTATTTAATATTTAAGCCTCATGTTTAAACAATTTAAAGTACAAACTCGTTGTTAGAAATACCAAATAGAATACCAACACAGTATAACAATCGTACAGCACTTTCGGTGAAAAGACGGAATAGATGAACAAATGATAGCGAAAGCCAACCATAAGCAGGAGGTAGAAAGCCGCCGGAAGCAGCACCAGGGCCGCATACAGAGGCGCCACCAAGGAATGGGCAGCATGACCATAGGAGGGCTGCCGCTGCATGATGCCAACACTGCGCAGATCCGCACGTAGTGTGTGCACAATTAGATAAAGAAAGGAATGTATTTCAGCGCTGTACGTGTTCAGGGTGACAAAGAAGCCGACAATGATCGGATTGTAGCTGGTCTGGCCAATGTAGCCGGGCGTCAGATCAATCGTTGACAAACTGTTCGAGTTTCCCTGATAAAAGTAAAACATTCTCGCCACAAATATGGTCATTATCGTCTTGTAGACGTGCACCAATCGCACCGAGAATTTGCGCGCTGTTGTCCCATAAGCCTCGCACAGCTTGTACGTCTCGTCTAGCGTGATGAGGAGCGTGGGCAGCAGCACAATGTTCTGCACCTTGTACAGCAGCGTGACCAGCATCAGCGAACAGGTCAAATTAGTGTGCAACAACTTCAGCAGATTGCTTCTCGGCTGCTCATCCAGCAAGCTACGTCCAGTCTCCCGCTGCTGCGACAGAGCTGTCCGATAGCCAATCACCAGAACCAGCGCCAGACAGCACCAGAAGAGCACCAGCACAGGCAACAGAAATCGTGCCCTGCAATTGAATACATATATGTAAATTCAAGAGTATGTATATTGTTTTTTAATACTTAATTTTAATAATTAATCTTTCTCAAAGGTCCTAATCAAAATTTCAAATGCTTTGGCCTATTTATAGTAATAATAATAAACAAAACTGATTTAAGTTAAACATCAAGATTCTCTATATTATACAAATAAAATTTCAAATTTTGATTTAAGTTTTGATTGTTGGGTTACGCGATTTTGAATATTCATAGTTTAATACTAAATTTTTATATCATTGTAGAAGAAATCCCTACTAGGACTCCATTTACAATCACCTTGTTCCTATTTGCACTATTTTTCTCTCCACTCTCAATTTGCACTCTCTATAGATTTATACTCTTATTCTTTTTCATTACCTGACTTGTGTTTCCTGTTTTTATAACACTCTTCTTTCTCCTCTTTCTCTTTACCTCTTGTCTCTGTAAACATGTTCTCTCTTTCTCTCAACTCTCAACTCTTGCGCTCGCCCTTCCTTACACCTGCTTTCTCAATTACACTGTCCTGTTGCAGAGCATTCAATGGACTCATAATAGATATTAAAACTTACGATATATATTGGGGCAGCTCGAAGAACTGCACCTGACCGTTCAAGCCACGAAAGCAGTATACTAGCAGGAATGCGATGCCATTGAAAACAGCTTGCGGTTTATTGGTGAACTTGCGGAGACGCGCCCAAAACAGCAGCAATGAAAAGAGCATCAGCGTGCTTTTAATGGACGACAGCCTGTGGAGGTAACGCATCAGAATGAGCAGGATGAGCACCACGAATATTTTGCGCTGTTGCCAGAGGCAAGTGGAGGCAATCTTGTGCAAATGGCGTCCATCCAGCTCCACATTCGCTTTGGTAATACGGCGACGGAGTGTCTTCATGGCTGTGAGCAGAAGCAGCGTGTTTCCCAGATAGTACCAGGTCTTGTATTCAAATTCAATGAAGGACGAAGAGCCCAGTGTGATGATGCGTATGGCGTAGCACACCAGCAGTGGCAGCGGCAGCGGTATGGATAGCTTTGGGTGTCGAGAATAGAGAGGCGGCAACAGAATCTTGAGTAGCGCCTGCGCCACATCAATTGTTAGGTAAACGGCTGCAACAATGGGCAACAGAAATATTAGGCCCTGCAGCATGGAACTGGTCAGCACAAAGTCTAGCCAATGACCGCCCACAATCAGTACAATTCCAATTGCCAGCGCGAGCAGAACCTGACCCACTTTGAGACGATACAATTGCAACTGCTCTGTGGCCATATCGATGAATAACAAACTCAATACTATATGTATTGAAGTCTGTAAAGGAAAGGGCTTGTTAAAATATTTAATCTAGGAATTTTATTCACTCACCGCCGTAGTGAGCGCCAGTCCCACGGCTATAAATCCGTAATCGAATTTCACTAATGACTCGGACAGTTGGGCGCTAATCTCACGTGCCACACGCAAATAGTTCAGCTTGGCATTCTCGTAATGCACGCGACTAGCAGAGCTTCCATCTCCAAGGCGCAGCGGCTGCAATAGCTGCTTGTGCAGCAATGTGGCCTCCTGATACCAGTGATAGTAGTCTGGAAATGGTTTATAAAATAAGTATAATAAATAAAACTCCATGGGTAGATGTTCTCACCACTACGGCGTACATTATCATGCCCAAACTTGACTCGAGCCTTGTTGAGTAGATGATGGGCATTGTAGAAGAAGGCGTAAATTTGATGCTCCAGCGATAGTGTTTGCAGCATCTCGGGAATCAAGCAGCCAATAGACATGGTGGGTATTTCAATGGAAAGCAGCAAGGCCAGCGTTGGCGTCAAATCAATTTGATTGTAACGCTTTGTGCTCGCTCTAAAATTATGTAATCCATTTGAAATTCACTGTTAAAAAGTATTAACATTACTTACGCATACTTGCTGCAGTTATTGCTGTACAAGTAGAGTGGCACTGAGGTCTCGGCTGGCGTGTTGCCGCCATGACCACCGCCATCAGCCATGCCATGGTCACCAGTCAGCATAAGTAAATAATTGGGCCTATTCTATAAGTGTGGGTTAAGTTTGATAAGATTAGATTTTGTATAGCCAGCTATGCGCAGAATATTTGCCTTGTGATCCAAAATTTTTTTGACAGCGTCATCCATTTCCATGAGCTTGTGGTTAATTCTTGGACTCTCATTGCCCTCGACATGTCCAATGTGATCCAAACCCAGATAATGTAGTATGAGTAGCTTCCAGTCATTTTTCTCCAGTTCCGTTTCCAGCACTTTGGTAACATTTTTGTCACCCTCATAAAAATCGTTGACGTAAAATGAATCATTATTTGCGGCAATGCGCGTAAATTCACTGGGAAACAGATGCACCCAAGTGTGATCACCGGCAAAGGAAACAACAGCATTGTGCTCTTTCAGGCGATGCAGCAGCGAATCCTCAACCTGTTCTGTGTGACCCACATTAAGTGCAATGTCTATAAAATTGGAAAGTGTGCCGGTTGTGATGCTTTTAAGCCGTGGCATTGTAACTGTCGGTATATCCACGTGCAGACTGAGCTTGACACAAGCCTTCTCATGGGCCACTGGCATGGTGGACTCATTAGGAAAGTCCACGCGCAAGGCATCAATCAGGAATAGTATGAATGATTCATAACTGGCCGGCGGGATATGTAGGCTGTAAAAGTAAAAAGGTTGTTGGCACTAGCTACATATATACATCTATACATATAAACATATTTTAGAGATAAACTTTACTTTTCGCCATGCAGTATTGTTGGCCGGTCAATTGGTAAGGTATTTTCTTGCTCTGCAACGTTGTATGAGGCCGGAAAGAAGCCAATCAGAAACAGTAGAGTGCCGCACAGAAATAATGTTAGCATATATAATGTGTATGTTAGGTGACTTTTGTACTCCTCCATTGCGATGGGGCTTCCTCGAGCATTACAAGAAGAGCCTACCTCTGATCGCCTGCCATGTAAACAATCACAACTGCGCGCAACAGCGTTGCCAGATTCTATTTGCACAATGCAAGTCGAATGAGTTGGCAACCCTGCAAGAAACAAGCTGATTGCGAACTGAATTATATTTGTTATTTTGATTAGATGGTGAACTCAAATAGCACTCGACAATGGAAACCTGCGGCGTCATCTTGAGCAGAGCTGGAGAATTCGAAAGATTTCTAATGCGCTGCTCTCATTGCCCGTTAGACATTGAGATCGAGAAGTGGCAGGAATTCGTGATACACTTTCAAAATACGCACGTCTTGAACAGCAAGCATAATTCAAACTGTCTGGATATAGAGCAAATCGCTGTCGAGAAAAATGGTTCTAAGAATGAGTATCCCTTTGAGGTGGAGGACAGCGAGTTCAATGAACTGTCAGAGGTGGATATGTCAAGACCCTCCTCATCGCTGTCGGGTTCGGGCTTAGGTGAAAATCAAAGAGCTGAAATATTAAGTGATTCAAATACTCAATCAGCGGATGAAGCGGATCAGGAGCCAGTATCCAATTCTCTTACTTACAAGGTAAATGCATGGTAAATCAAATGTTTTTTAAAACTCGCCAAATTTTTTTTAGTTCAATCCATCATTCTTTCGACGAGATCCGCGCACATTGCACTTTATTGAATCATATAAAGATCATCCCTGTCTATGGAATCCTGGATATAGCAAATACAAGGACTCGACTGCTTGCAAAGCCGCCTATGCGCAGCTCATCGCAGAGCTGAAGACAAAAATACTCGTCATATTTTCAGAACATACTCTTAAAGCGGCCATGAAAAAGCTACATATTCAATATAATTTAGTGGAAAGGCGTGTAATGAATGGCACTCAAAAGCCTAATTCTATGGCCTTCAATCACTACAAAAGCTGTGATTTTCTAAAAGCATGTGAAGATCAAAGACGCTTCCATAAAAACTCAATGATTCAGGTAATGTTAAATAAATACTTATATTAACTTTTTCTATAAATATATCTCTTATCCGACAGCTAAACTTTTTGAAAAGGAACAAGATCACCACAGACTTTATACAGCTATACGCTAACTTTCCGCAGCTCTACGACAGCAAACACAAAGAGTTTTCCAGCATGATTTCGCGAAAGCAAGCGTACGAAGCAATGACTGCTGAATCTTTGGTGTCTCACGGTAGTGAAATAAGCTGCGACGATGTCTACCTCGCCATTCAGTGCCTCCGTCAGTGGTACTACAAGAGTACAAAGAGCAATTTTAAAACGGCCAATGAACCGGAACAGTTTTACATGAAGATCTGCTCCTTCTTATCTCACAAGATGTTGAAACAGAAGCTTATTTGCGAACTCTGCCAGCAGGAAACGTCCTCGGATCATGTGCTCCAGGCGCACATGTGGAAAGTCCATAACATTGGGGAGCTACCTTTTAAGTGTACATTATGCGATCGGAGTTTTGTGGGACGCGGCGAATTGGCGACTCATGTACAACGTGTCCATATTGGCAAGACGCACAAGTGCAATTACTGCGAAAGGTCTTTCGCTGTAAACTCGGATCTGCGTCTGCACATTCGCACCCACACCGGTAACAATATACTGTGTGAGCTGTGTGGCAAGGCCTTCAGACTGAGGTCTCAACTGAAGCTGCATGTTACCGCTATACACACAAAGATCAGAGCATTTAAGTGCTCCATGTGCCCGAAGGACTTTTTGAAAAAGGTCGACTTGTCGGATCACATCAAGAGCCATTTGAACATACGTGATAAGATATGCACAACATGCGGCAAAGGATTTACCAGTTGCCATTCCCTCATTCGACACCGACAAATACACGCTGAAGTTAAGAAATTTGTTTGCAAACTTTGTGATGCCAGATTCTCACAATTTGTTGGTCTAAACTCGCACATGAAACGTACGCACAACTTAGTGCGAAAAAATTCACAGAAATCTACAGAGACATTACTTTCGGAGAAAATAATAAGTTGATGTCCTACATTTACGAAACTTTTAAAAGCTTAATAAATATGAGAATAAAAATTTCAAGTTAATTTTGTTTTTAATGAAACGATGTTATCGAAAAGCTTCGAAATAATCGGTTTGTTTTGCTTTACACAGCACTACTTAACGCACAGCTGGACTTGTTTCATTCAATAAGCCGTAAATAAAAATAATTTAAATTTTAAGGGCTTTCTTGAAGCGCTAAAAATGGAAATATGCGCCAGCGTGTTAACCAACACCAACTACACAGAATTTCACTTGAAGTGCATATATTGTTCTATCGAAAGTGATCTGAAAGACTGGGAACAGTTCGTGATGCACACACGAAATGAGCATCTTTTGGATGATGATGATGAAGGAAGTGCTGAAAGTGAAAATGAAATTTTATTTGCCCGAGAGGAGAATGTTGAAGATTACGAAGACACTGACAACAGTGTTAGCGATATTAAAGACGAGTACGAAAAGGTTTCTCCCGCCGATCTGAAGATTGAAGTAAGCAACTTGCAATAAGGCAATTGGTTTTTCTATTCTCGTTTGGCGACATCCCTATTACAGGAGTCCATTGAGTTAATTATGGACAATTTAATTTCACAATCACCAAACGGAACGATAGCTCATGCCTCACCCAGTTATACTGGTATGCATACGATATCAAAGACCGTTGAACAAGACAAGTCTGGTGATGAAAGTGAGAATCGGACTATACAGGGAACAACAATTACTCAGGTATTCTAGTAATATATACGGTTTTAAACAATTAATCATTTTTGAAAACTAGGGTAATTATCAGTCAGATAATTCCGAATACAATGTTGACGAGCAATGGGTCAGCTCCACTGACTCTGATGACGAACAAGGAGTGAATCAGCCCAAACGTAGTCGAAGAAATTCAACAATAATTCTGAAGGTAATTAATGTAATGAATGTAATTAATATTAATATATGTAGGATGAGTTATTAAAACAAATTTCAGTTAAATGTGTCTTTCACACGCCACAACCCCCGCCTGCTACAATTCATCGAAGAATTCAAGAAGCAGAAATGCTTGTGGAACCCAAATGATTCAAAATTCGGCGATACGAAATGCGAAACTGAGGCCTACAATTCAATGATTATGGGCATGGGCAAAAAAGCCGACGTGCTCTTCACAGAAATAGAACTGAAGAAAACCATAGGGAAATTGCTTAGCCAATTCACCTTAGCCAGACAAAAGGATGCCTCCAAGCCCCTGACTGGAATACCGGCAAGTTACTTACGTAAATGCAAATTCCTCTCAATCGCACCTGTCCATTCACAAAGTGACAGCGACGACGACGATCAGAACAACCATAATTCGGACGTAATACAGGTGAGAAATGCCAAACAATTCTTAATATTCTATATATCGATTAAATGTGTTTTAGCTAAATTTCAAGGATATCAACCAAATGACGACCACGTTTATTGCGACCTTCGAAAACTTTCCAGAGCTCTATGACAGCTCGATAGCAGAATTTAAATCCCTTGAAGCTCGCACACAGGCATACATTAACATAGCCCAGATGCTGGCTCCGAAGATGCGTGTCAACGAAACTGAAGTTCATCTAGCCGTGATGCGATTGCGTAAATGGGCCTATATGACACTGCGGCGCGTTAAATCGAAGGAATTGCGACACGTCTGCTCTAAATCAGAGCTACATTATATACAACAGTGCAGCTTCCTGCCGCCAAAATCGGAAACCTTCGTCATCAATTGTGAAATATGCGACAAGCGTTTCTTCATCGACTACACTCTCCGCACGCATATGGTCAAGGTGCATAATGTGGGCGAACTGCCGTATTTGTGCTCTCAGTGCCCCCGTCGATTTGGCATACATCACGACATGGAGCGGCACAACTTGCGGCAACACTGCGAAAAGATGCTCAAGTGTGAATACTGTGATAGCACATTTTCACTGAAGAACGACCTCAATGTGCATAGGCGTGTGCACACTGGGGAGAAACCGTATGTGTGTGAGATGTGCGGCAAATCCTTCCGACTCAAACTACTTCTGGACTACCACATAAATGGGTTTCACCTGAACCTGCGGCCATTTGCATGTGATCTCTGTCCCAACACTTATCGAAAAATGGTTCAGTTGAAAAACCATATGAAAGGCCACTTCAATATTAAGGATAAGAAATGCAACGATTGTGAAGCAGCATTCACCTGTCCGACCAACCTTTCCCGGCATCGCAAAATATTTCATAACACTCTAAAACCTAAATCACAGACTGAAATTGTATAATTTCTTGTCTGCATGTTAAGCGTTGTATTTCTATAAAAGCAATATAAATAAATAATTTGTATCGTGTCTTCAACATTTTTGGCGTTCTTGATGCCGCTTTGCAACACTGTAAACCAGCTGATTACTATAGAAACCAGAGTCATTTGATTAGGCTCTTCAATCAGCAACAACAAATAAATGTTTTGTTTGTGGTTATTTATTTTAAATGCTTAAACGCAATCTGTATTTAATGTGTACAAAATGGTGATTTGTGGTACAGTTCTGGTGCACAATAATTACGAAGAGTTTATATTAAGCTGTTCGCACTGCAAAAACGATTGCGATGTCGAAGTGAGTCTTGAAAGATGGCAAGAATTTGTTTTGCACATAAGAAATGTACACAAATCGAATTTGGATGAGGAGAGAATATCGTGTGTACACAACATCGATATAAAGGCTGAGCCAATGCCAACTAGCGATACAAGCGAAAACAACGATATCCAAGAGGATAGTAAGGATTGCCTAGCTGAGGAAGCGTTTGTGGATCTGCCCACAGCATCGACCGACGAAGAAGAAGACGATAATGATAGTGACTACGACGATGAAGATGAAGTAAATACATTTATTTCTTTTTATTTAAAATAATTTGATGTGTTAAATAAAAAATTTTTTCGCTTAGACGGCAGAGGAGTGCCAAATTGATGATACTTCCCAGGCAGACGCTGACGCTGATGGGGAAAAGTGCTTTACACCAACAGTCAAAGTAAATAGTTTAATGTACTGCATTTAGAAAAGCTCATCGAATTAAAGAAGTCACCTTACGTTTGTTTAGTTTAATCCCACATTTTATCGACGCAACCCACGCATCACACAATTCATAGAGCTGTACAAGGGGCAACCATGCCTCTGGGATCCCAAAAACTCTGCGTTTAAGGATAAGGAGAAACGCACAGCTGCCTACGCTTTTTTAATAGAACACCTTAAGACTAGTATTAACGTTCATCTCACTCATTACAAGCTGAAAAAGTGCATTGCTAGTCTGCATAGTCAGTATGCGACTATAAGCCGTCAGAAGCGTACCAAGAAATTAACAAAATTACCTTTGTATTATCACGAAATGTATAGCTTCCTTGGGAAACGCTCCGATGTTGATGAAGCGGAGACCGACGAGGAAAGCGGCGACAATAAAATTAAGGTAATAAAAGCTTTTTAATTACATGCATTTTCACTCATTTGTTTCTCATTTTTTACAGTTGGTGTTCACTGAAACGAATCATCTGACAACGCGTTTTATAGAGCTATACTCAAAGTATCCACAATTATACGATCCATCGCACAAGGATTTCTCAGTTCTGTATGAACGCAAGAAAGCATACATTGAGATGTGTAATCTGCTCTCCAAAGATATACCCTTAGACATCATTACCCATTACGATGTTTATGACAGTGTTCTCTATCTGCGCCAATGGTATTCCAGAAAAATCAAAGGTCTGACGGAGACCCAGACGATCGGTTTATTGACGGCAGAGAAACGTTACATTGAGGCATGCAAAAGTTTTCTGCGAACGAAAACATTCCGCCAGAAAATACCCTGTGAAGTGTGTCAGACGAGCTTCAGCACAGATCACGCGCTCCAGGCCCATCAGTACAGAGCCCATAAATTTGGTGACGGTGGTTGGTTCAAGTGTGCCCTCTGCGATAATCATTTCGAGCGGCGCTGCCATTTGCAGCAGCACAATCAGCGTGTCCACATGGGCAAGACTTTCAGCTGTGACCTGTGTAAGCGTAGTTTTACCTTTTCCAGCCAATTGAGCAGTCACATGCGCACCCATGACGAGAAGCACATAGCTAAACCATTTGTCTGTGAGTTCTGTGGCAAATCGTTTAAGCAGAAAATTCAAATGAGCAATCATGTGACCGCTGTGCATACAAAAATTCGGGCATTTAAGTGCACCATGTGCCCCAAGGATTTTCTAACCAAACGAGATCTCAAGGACCACATCAAGGCGCACCTCAACATACGCGATAAGGTCTGCGAAATCTGCCAGAAGGCATTCACGAATGCGAATGCTCTGGTCAAACATCGCCACATACACAAGGAGAAGACGTTGCAGTGCAGCTTATGCAATACCAAGTTCTCGGAGCGCGTTAGCTTGGGTGTTCATATGAAACGCACGCATAAAATTATTCGAACTAGTGCGCAAGTTGCTGAGGCAACGGAAACCGCATTACTTTCTCAAACATTTCCGCAAGTTCAAAATATTTCAAATAAATAAAACGAAACATTGAAATATTATCATTTGAATAAGGGATATTTTTAAATGCATTTACAGTTTGTTTGCTTTTCAGCTCTTTTTCCAACACTGCAAACAGCTGTACCTATGGAAAACAGCTGTTTTTAATTTGATTGAACAGCGGCGTGCTAGTTTTACGGATTGAGTAGCGGTTACGTACATCGGGTCTGCTGACTATGAGAAGTCTTCTGGCTACCTTTTGGCGGCAGTGCGATGCACCTACTTCACAAAGGTTAACCAGCGTATTGACTGGTTTTACTAGTAGCGGGAAATCCAAATGCATATTGGGCAGTTACCGTTTATTTGCCAGCAGTATTAAAGACAGTCTGAAACCAAATTCTAGTAAACGTGAGCGGCCACACTGTAATGTGGGTACAATTGGGCATGTGGATCATGGCAAGACGACGCTAACGGCGGCAATCACCAAAATCCAATCCAAGAAGGGTCTAGCAGACTTCATGTCCTACGAGCAAATCGATCGTGCGCCCGAGGAGAAGGCACGCGGTATCACCATTAATGCCTGTCACATTGGCTACGCAACTGAGGATCGCACCTACGCACATACTGACTGTCCGGGCCATGCGGATTATATAAAGGTGAATGAATGTGTAGCTGTTCCATATTTTTATGAAATCTAACATAATTTGCAGAATATGATTTCGGGCGCATCGCAAATGGATGGCGCTATTTTAGTTGTAGCAGCCACGGACGGTCAAATGCCCCAAACACGAGAGCACCTGTTGTTGGCCAAGCAGGTTGGCATACAGCGCATTGTGGTGTTCATTAACAAAGCAGATCTTGTCGATCAAGAGGTACTTGAACTGGTTGAGATTGAGATGCGTGAAATGTTAACGGATTTTGGCTTTGATGGCGTTAACAGTCCAGTGATTTGTGGCTCTGCCTTGCTAGCACTTCGCGAGGATCAGTCCAAGTTTGGTGTACCCGCCATCGAGGAGCTTCTGAAGCACTGCGACACGTATATACCGACACCCCAGCGGGATGTTAAAGCACCCTACATTCTTCCCATTGACAATGCATTTACTGTGCCCGGACGTGGAACTGTTGTCGTTGGAACCATCAAACGGGGCACTATACTACGCAATGCCGATGCAGATCTCTTGGGATTCAATCAGAACTTGAAGACCAGCGTCAGTGATATACAGATCTTTCGCAAAAGCGTTTCACAAGCCCTGGCTGGTGAAAATGTAGGAGCCCTGCTACGTGGCATTAAAATTGGATCCGTGGAGCGCGGCATGTTGTTATGCGCAACTGGCACAGAGGATATATCAAATCACTTCGAGGGCTCCATGTATTTGTTGTCCCGTGCTGAGGGAGGCCGCTTCAAGCCAATGTTGTCCAAGTACATACAACAGCTATTCAGCATGACATGGAATTTGCCAGCTCGCATTGATATTGGTATGTTCTGCGTGTGGTCTGCATTCCGTGCTATTAATCTAATAAGCGTTTGACTTATTTCAGTGCCCTGTGAGTCAATGCTAATGCCCGGCGAGCATGGTCAGGTGCGTCTGACCTTGCTGCGCAAGATGGTTATGACACCCGGTCAAGCGTTCACAATACGCGAGAATGGAGCCACAGTGGCAACGGGCATGATTACTCGCCGCCTGCCATCTCTAGATCTTCCCAAAAATAAACTCTCCAAAGTATCGGTTATTTGCTAACAGCTTTATTTGCCGCGTTTATTTCGCCTTTGTACAAATTCTTCTGTTTAAATTATTGGTACATATGTATGTATTTAATATAAATATATTTAGCATATTTCAAACAAATGCGAACAGTTAAATTTGCATTGTATTTTTTGATTTTTTCAATGTTTGGGTTCCGCTCTTCAAATCAAGCTAATACATTAATTACAAAAAATATGAGGCTACATAAATTGAATACAGCATAGATGTGAATATATGTGTATATATATAATAAGTACGGATTATCTTAACACGTACAAGTCTCTGTATTGCAAACAGTTTTAAGGCAACAAATTGGCCTTTGTATACATTCATTTTTATAACATCATGTTACGTTAGTACGTTTTGTATATAATAAGTATTATATATGTATAAGTTAAGGTACAAGGTTCACTTTTTTATTGCAAATTAGGAATGCTTGTTTTTGTTTTTGTTTTTTTAGGAGTTAAACTCCGGGCACTTGTAAATATTGCTTTAGTTCGAAACCTTCTTTCAACATACTGATTTATAGCTAGAAAACAACTAACACTTAGCAAAACGGCGGGTAAAGCGAATTGTGGAGGGTCAGCAGGGGAGTTTGATTTAAACTAAACAGGAACTACAATTTGAAAATACATCCACTACATTTAGCTAAGACTCTTATATTACAAAACAAAAAAACTATAGAAAACAATTGCAATCACGTCAAATGGCATAATTAAATTTTTGTAAGGAATTCATCGAGATTTAAATGCGGCGGCAACTCGATCTCCTCCAGTTTAATGTCGCTGTACTTGAATACCACCTTGAACGGATGAACGAACTTTTGATCCATTGTAAACTCGTCGCTCTTCGGCTGTAATATAAATCAATTTGTAGTATTAACATATGCAAACATATTTAGAGACAAATGTACTGCTTTACCATTGAACGCTCATTGAGTTTCTGTGCTAGCTTGTCCAGAAATACGTTGGTTATTTCGCTCTCGTAGTCATCCAGCTTGTATGACTTCATAACCTTGAGAACCTGGGCGGTATTCAACGACGTGCATAGATCACAAATCGTTTGCACATCCTCCTCACTCTTGCGGGATTGCAGCAGCTGCGATACCTGATTAAGAGGAGCCAGCGGGGACAGCACCTCATTCGACTGCAAAATTCAGAAGGTTAGATCGAATGTGAACAGATTAACACTTTAATATGCCACTTACCATCCTCTTGTCGCGAACCCAATCCTCAATGCAGCCCAGATTATAACGTATTATCATACCCGTCTCCCACATGCAAATGTCTCCGCGAAGCATTAAACAGTTGAGCGCAACGGCACATACAAAGTATAAGAGTTGGCTGAATATCTGCTCAGCATAGATGGTATCCAGTCCAAAGTGCTGGAATTGCTTATAGAAATGCTCCAGCTGGCCAATTAGCTGCTTCCAAGCGGGCACATTCCCATGCTCTGGTGATGATGTGGCATCAGTGTTCCTATTGCGAATGCCGTGCGCATGTCGAGTACGCTGAATCTCATCATTGTTTAATATGGCCGGCACAATTTTGGGGTCGAGTAGTCCTTGTATCTGCATGACAAGCGCTTGGTACAGATTCACAATTAGATCGAGTATTACGCGACGGTATTCGAAGAGATTGAAATTCTTTAGCTGCTGTTGATTCTGTTTCTCCGTATTAAATTTAACATATTCCTCAACATCGCCATATTGCTTTAATAAATTCAGTAGCCTGTAAATAAAATATAAAATTTAATAAACTTTTTCACGAATAATTATAAAAATGTATCTTACGTAATTGAGTTGACCAACCAAATGACGCGATTCTCAATTGGATGCGGTGTTCTATGCATTTTCTTGATTTGCATTACAAATTTGCTGAGCAGCTCGCGCACATCCTCATCTGCATTGGTCAGATCAGTATAACTGCAAGTGAATCATTGAACATTAATCAATTGTGAAGATATTAATTGCGTAGCTCAACTTACCGTACACACATAAATATGAGATAGGCTGGAAAGCCGGGCAACAGACCAACCACAGTTCGGGGTGTTAGACTGCTGAGCAGACGAAGCAAAATTTTGTCCAGATCACTGATGTGAAACTTCATCAGGCCGAGCGGATTTTGAGACTTCTGTTTGGTTACATTGGCTCCCACATCGTTGCTATTGCTGTTGGCCGCCTTGTTGCGTATCATTTCCTCCTCCAGCTTGTGCTCAAGCTTGCCGCCATCCTGCCTGTACGCCTTCAGTTTCGCATTGGCCAGCCTAAGCTCGTCCTGCACCAGCAGGTACTGTGTTATGGCCTTCTTCAGCTCCATTCGCAAATATCGATCGTTCTGCTTCAGTGTATCCACATTTGTCTCTTCAAATTCATCGATGCTCTTGAAAAGCACTTCTTGCATTTCGTCCTTCTCCATGTTAAGCCTCTCGATAGACTGCGTCATTTCTATCAGCTTGCTGTTGTGCTCCTCAGTGATGGCCTTTAGCTCCGATTCCAGTTGCCTGTTGACCAATTTCTGTGATTGGAACGCCTCCATTATCTCGTGCACATTGCTTGCATCGTTGCCGCGCAACTGGAAACTCTCTGGCTCAATGGAGCGCAGCGATTGGCTCTGTTGCAATAGAACCGCCTTCAATTGAATGCATTCCTCGCGCCGTCTACGCACCTCCTCCTGCAGTGCGGCATGTTGTGCTACAAGTGCATGCCCAAGAGATGGAAGGGAAAGAGAGAACAGATAAATGGAGAGAATAAATAATGTATCCATGTAATTGAGCAGAGGATTGCCCGTTACGAATGTTACCATTGAGCTCGTTGATTTCAACGCCGTGCTTAATGCTCGTGCGCAGCTGATCGTAGTCGCTGCGTAGTTTCTCGTTCTCTACCTCAAGCTCGGAGACGCTATGGCAATAATGTGTGGCAATAATATACATAGTTGTAATTAGACTACCGGTAACTGTATGTGTATGTTTGTGTGTGTGTTTTGGTTGATGCCTAATGTATTTTCACAACAGCTAACAGCCTCAATAGTCAATGCTTACCGGAACGAATCCTCAGTGGGCTTATTGCGACTTGCCAGTTTCATATACTGCTCCAGAAGACTCTTATGCTTTTGCTTCTCCTCCTCGAGTATGGAGCGCAGCTTCACCACAATGCTGGTGCTGTCAAAGAATGTATCTACAGAGAAATCCACAATTAAGTCACAGGCATTTATATCATTATCCATGTAATTACCGTTCTTGTTCATCAAATCTGACGATCTGTTGATGTCGAGCGTGTTCCTTGCGGAGCCATAGCCAACGTCATCCTCATTCTGGCTGGATGCATTGCTGGCGGAGCGTGTGTGACGCATGTCATAGGCGCTAATGCCATTATGCTGCTGGAATCGACTCAGCTCCTCCTTGAGCGTGTAGTTCTCGTTCTCAATCACCTCCTTGTCCTTGATGGCACGCTGATAAGCTTCGTTTAGCTCCTTGTTATCGATTTCGGCTAACATGCGCTCCGCGCGTTCCCGCTCATTGCCCTCGGCATTTTTCGCCATTTCGATCATGGAGTCGACTTGTTTGCGCAACTCTTCGTTTTCTATGCCCCATTGCTGCTTCTGTTGGGTCCAAGCCTCTTGCGAGTGTCCGTTTTCCTCCAGCAGTTGCATTTTCTCATCGCGCTCCGATTCCAATTGCTTATTGAGCGCTCCAATTAGCTTATCCTTATCCAGGCATGCGGCCTTTATAATCTTGAACTCTTGTTCCACGTTCTTCTTCATCTCCAGCTTCATTCTATATAAGAGAATCTTAATAAAACATCGAATAAACTACAGATAAATACTGACTTTAGCACGCTAATCTCGCTGGTCTTGTGCTTCAGATTGCTGTTGTCCCGATTGAGCTCATCGATACGCTGCTGCATTGAAATGATCTTGTTCTCCAAGCCCATGTACTTGTTCTCCATGTGCGATATAGTCTTTGCCTCGGCCTTCATACGTTTGAACTGGCGACGTGCCAAAAAACGACGCACCGCCGCTTGGCAAATGATGATGCTCCGCCGGCGCTTTTGGTAAGCACGACGTGCCAGGACACCGCGTACAAATCGCTGTATTTGCACGGCCCGAAAGTGATCCCGCATAGCAATGAACCTGTTTCGTGCTAGCTTGCCACGGGCGTACTGCTGTATACCAGCGACCGAGTGGCACAGTCGCAAATAGCGACGTCGACAAAGCCAACCGCGTGCATACTTGGACAGGATGAGAGCGGCGCGCATCTCTCTTAATTTCTGGGCACGCATTCGCGCCAAATAGCCGCGTCCATAGCGCTGTAGGCCATGGACGATGGCCTGAAGTTTTAAATAGCGACGTCGCTTAATGAAGCGACGTACCACCGACTGCACAATGGTGATGTACTTCTTGCGGAGATTGGCGCGCACTTGCTCCAGATAGGCCACCTGTCCGGCTCTAAAGAAGATCTGCGTATTGCCAAAACGATACTTGTCCTCATCCTGTATCCACTTCAACACAATATTGCGGCACGATTGCTTCATGTCGTTCTTATCGATTTGATTGCGATGCGCCAGCAACTGGTATCGCATATAAAAATCGAGATAGAGCCATCGAGATGGAAAACCAGCGGCTGAGATGCGCACAGTTTCCAGCACGCCACATGCTCGCAACTGTTGAATTATTTTCGCCGTCTCCCACTTAAAGGCAATCTTGTCATCATTGGGCTGCAAGAGAGGATCCATTAATAATTCGCTCAATACATTTGGTCAAAAATATATTTACTTTGATGCAGCGCACATAATGCGGTGTGGTTGCATGCAGCGTTGAAATCAAGGAGGCCAGACTCTCCTGGAACTGTGAGCCCACAGTTTTCTTGTGCTGTTTTGATGGCACAACCTTAGAATATTCAAGAAAGTAATGTTAATTAAATATACAGCATGGATTGCGAAAACATATAAAACAAATTCATAATAGGACAAGTTAACTAACTCTTCGACGCGTCTCATTGAGTTGCTGTTGATCCCGGCAATGTAAACATTGGACAGTGGACAGTGGACAGTGAACAGTGAATTGTGGACAAGCGTATGAAAATACAGATTAGCAATATATATATAATAACACGCCAGGCCAACAAGCAGTAATTGATGCAACAATAGATGGTGTTTTTCACCGCTGACAAACCTGTTTACGATTCGCGCTAATTACAACGCGACCGCCCAGTGTGGTGGTGTTCTTATTGGCATCCGTGCTGAGAGTATCCACCTCTTCGAGTATCATGACTTGTTTGCACAGCAACACGTTCGACTGTGCCATCACATTGGTCAGCTCCTTCGACACCGTGTCTCGATTCTTCTCCAAGAATCCATTCACATCGTATTCCACCGTGTCCGAAAAGTGCTTGATGAAGAAACCTAAGATGCAAAAACCATTTTAGGGCTCGTTTCAATATGTGAGTACAGTGTTTGTTTTTACTTGTGGTGCCAAATCGTGGTTTTTCAAAGTGCGGATACTTGGAACACTTTTCTATAAGTTTACCGGCCCAGTTCTCATCGTTGCCCTTAGGCATCTGTACAACAAACAAACAAAAATAAGTTAAGAAAAAAAAAATAACAAATATGTGTTGCATTACTAACTCTGCACTCCTCGTCGAGCAGATCGAGCACGCCGAGGCGCGACTCAATTAGATCAATGCAGGGCTGATTGTCATAAAAGTCGATCATAGTCCATGTGATACCCTCCTTGAGATACTCTTCCTGTTCAAGCTTAAATACGTGCTGATTAAATTGCTGCTGGAGCTTTTCGTTCGCATAGTTTATGCAAAACTGTTCAAACGAGTTCACTTCGAACGTTTCGAAGCCGTAGATATCGAGCACGCCAATGAAGCTGCACTGTTTGCTACCGTTATACAGGCTCTTGTTCAGCACACCGACAATATACTGAAAGAGCTTCGCATAGATGTGCTTAGCCAGGGCATCGCGAGCGGCCATCGCCATCTCGATGTTGTTCGGTATCAGCACATATTCATTAACCGACTCTATCTTACGCATCAATAGCCAGCGACGCAAATCATCAGCACTAATCTTCAGCAGATCCCCAGTCACTTGCAAATGCAAATCATTTTGCTGTAAGTAAGTAAACAGAGATTAGCAATAATATTCCAAGTAGAGTTGAAACTGTGTTTACAAATATATCACAAGATTCGGTGTCCTCCTCTTCGGTGCCATCCTTGTACTTTTTGGACACCTCAATATTGCCCAAATGCAGAATGCCAGCGAGTATTTTAACAATATCCGCGATCTGTTGTATAGAGAATCCTAAGACAGTCATTGCCTGCACAGTTTCATTGAACTGATCCGCATCGGAGACACGTTCAATATCGGACGCACCGCCCATGTTTAAGAATTGATAACTATCCTGATGCTCTGCAAGTATATCAAAATATATGTTAAATATGTATAAATGAGATGTAAATATATGATATATTTACCTAGCACTAATTCAGGATACTTGGCACGTGCCGCACACAGCTGATAGAATATGTGATAGTTGCGTTCGCCCTGAGCCTGGTAAACGACGCGAGACTTCTCAAGCAGATACGTGTGCATCGTGGCACCCTGCAAATACATCACGCCCATTTGGTTCGTGAACAGGAGCTTGGTGAACTTGCCAAAACGAGAGCTGTTGTCATTGCGTGTGGTTTTGGCATTCCCAAACGCTTCCATGATCGGTGAAGATGCCAGCACCTTACGTTCGACCTGTGTCTCCGATTCGGAGCCGCCAACGGCGGCAAAATAACGCATCGCATACTTGGCCGAAACGGTTTTGCCTGCGCCTGATTCGCCACTGACAATTATGCTGAGATTGCAGTTCTCACGCTCCAGTTTTGTGTAGGCCTCCTCTGCTAGCGCGAATATGTGCGGCTCCAGCTCGCCCATGGCATGGCCGCGATACGCCCGTATAATGTTGGGACCATAAAGCGGCAGATCCGCATATGGATTGAAAGCCACCAAAATGATGCCGCAATATGTGTATATTATTTGCCGCTCACAGAAACGCACGCGTAGATTGTAGAGAACACCCGGTTCGTGCAGATACGACAAGGTTGTTAAATCGTTTTGGCCAACCAAAATGGCTGGATTGCGCAGCGGTGGTAAATCACTGCCATCGTGCTTCAGTTTAATCTCTGTTAAGGCACCCGTTTCGGTTTGCAGCTTCAAAAAGCCGGCACCTTTGCGATAGCTTTCCAATAAAGTTGCGCTCTCCCACACCTCCTCCGCATGGGGTATCCAAATCTTGGAGCCCTACGAACAAAACACAAGTTGAGAATTGCATTTTATAAACATGACCTGCGACAAGTTGACCAGTGTTGTCAGGCGAAATATGAGGCAGCCTGAACAACCAAAAGCTCAGTTTTTGTCCTAAGCCACAAAAAAGCTTAGCCACCCACATCTGTCATTCACACACACACATAAATATATTGAAACATGTCATCTTGACCGAAAAAAACACCACGCTTATCAGCGCGAAAGTGTTGATAAGATAACATGAATCATTTCTAAAATATTATCCTCCCCTGCTGGAATTGCATGCAATGACTCTGCCATGACATCAATAAGATTCAAACAGCTTGCAAGAAATTAAAGAAATGCAAAAATGAAATTGGCGCACAAGCACATATACACACACTCACACACACATATATACAGTGCACGTTGTTATTGTTATTATGAATGCGTTTTAATAAGCCTCCCCATTCTTAACACTATTGGCCGCTTGGCAAGTGTAAAATGACAACGACAACAATGACGACGACAGCGCGCAGCAATTGCCAACAATGCACTTGTGGGGCATCAATATATAATGTGTAATGTACCTTTGCGTATAACATCTCCTCGCTCGACATGATTGCAGCGTGCTGATTTTATCCGTTTAATCCAAGTACAGCTTTAGCACTTACTGCTATCCGCCGCTACACTCCGACTCCCGACTAAAGACAGTGATAAGTTTGATTCGCGCATAAAACTCGTTAGCTTTGTCTTCTCAATAGGAATTTGGGTTAAACAAATTGTCCTATTTTGCTTTTTTTTTTTATGTTTTAGTTATCTTATTCTTTTGATTTTTTTTTATTAATTTATTTGCCTAGATTCCGTTTTATTTTATAGGGTCATTTCCTATAAATTCAAATCAATTTTTTTAAGTTAATTTAAAATTAAACTAATCAAAACACGAATTTTGCTACATTGGTAATTTTGAAGATACTTGCTAACAAAAACAGTTCGCTTCGTCGCCGTCTCTGAACTGACTCTGACTGACGTTGAATGCTATGTTGCCAAAGGGCAGGGTTGTCACAGCACAATAAAGTTCTGGCCAAGTTAGCCGCGTGACAAATGGTTGGCATAATTACAGATTGTCTTGGTTCGGCAACGAAAAAATATAAATTATAGTTATAAAATGGTATTTCCATAGCATTATCTTTCACATAATTAAAATTAAATTTTTCGCGGCATGTGTTATTCGATTTACAATACTGTGTAATGTGAGCAGCCACTCGCCAACACTGCAATTCAGCTTCGCTGCTGCATCTGTCAATATTTCCCGCGTAAAACTGCAGACAGCGCATTGTCCACAAACACGGCGTCAACAATATTTAGAATTGCTGCTGCTATTTGTTGTGCATATCACTAAACGGATAATTTAAACTTTTTAAAAATGTCAAGTCCTGCGCTTTCTCCCAATGTTGGCTCTGGTACACCAAAACAAGGAGCGCGCACTCCCACACGACGTAAATTTTGAGTTACTGATTTGGTTGACTATATTAACCATGTAAAACATAAATATGTATATATTTATAGGCATTGCTACACAGGATGCAGATACGCCAATGCGTATGGGACCCGGCCGGCTGCCGGCTAGGCCCTCGGACAACATTAGTCTGCCTCCCACATCACCGGCTAATATTAGCCTGCCCGCCACGAGTCCTGCGCGTGGCCTCGGTGGCATGAGCGAGATTGATTTGAGTTCGCCTCTCAACTATGGCACGCCGAGTTCGATGGGCTCCATACGTACACCACGTTCCGGCATACGTGGCACTCCATTGCGATCGCGCCCAGATATTCGCACGGATAAGCGCATCCGTCAGGTGGCTATTGGAGGCACCTCGGGCGTATGTAGCTAATCGGTTTTAAGATTTGACCATTTACCAATAACCACATTCCATATTACAGCTGGAACCAATTGCTGAAAAGGGTTCAGAGACGGATCCAGGGTCCGAGGCATCAGCAGCACCGCAACTGGTTGTCTGGGGCACCAATGTGGTTGTTAGCCAGTGCAAGTCCAAGTTCAAATCGTTCATCATGCGCTTCATCGATCCAAGCGCCGAAAACGATGAAATATCTGAGAACATTGATGTTAATCAGCCGTTATATCTGCAGAAGCTAGAGGAGATTCACACATTAGAAGAGCCCTATCTAAATCTGAACTGTGCGCATCTGAAGACCTTCGACAAGGATTTGTATCGACAGCTGATTTGCTATCCACAGGAAGTAATTCCTGGCTTTGATATGGCCATCAATGAGATGTTCTTTGAGCGTTATCCGGCTGCCCTACTAGAACATCAGATTCAAGTGCGTCCCTTCAATGCAGACAAGACGCGCAACATGCGCTCCTTAAATCCTGAGGATATGGACCAGCTGATCAGTATTAGCGGCATGGTTATTCGCTCCTCGAACGTCATACCCGAAATGCGTGAGGCGTTCTTCATGTGCAACATTTGCTCCTTCTGCACCACCGTTGAAGTGGATCGTGGACGTATTTCACAACCAACGCTGTGCACCAATTGTAACACGAATCACTGCTTCCGAATCATACACAATCGCAGTGAGTTCTCGGACAAACAGCTCATTAAGCTGCAGGAGTCGCCGGATGACATGGCCGCCGGTCAGACTCCTCACAATGTACTGTTGTATGCCCACAATGATCTTGTCGACAAAGTTCAGCCAGGCGATCGCATCACCGTCACTGGCATCTATCGGGCCACGCCGTTAAGGGGCAAGGGACTGAATGTGAAGAGCGTGTACAAGACACACATTGATGTGGTTCACTTCCGTAAGGTGGACAACAAGAGACTGTACGAGGAGGAAGAGGGGTAATGGTGATAGTTTGACTTCCTTGTTACACATTTGTCTTATGTGTGATGTTTGTGTTTTCAGCAAGGATCACATTTTCCCACCGGAACGCATTGAACTGCTGCAACTGCTGTCGAAGAAGCCCGACATCTATGATCGTCTGGCGCGTGCTATTGCGCCTTCGATTTACGAGAACGACGACATTAAGAAGGGCATCTTGCTGCAACTCTTTGGCGGCACCAAAAAGAAACACGCTGCCCTGGGTCGTCAGAACTTTAGATCGGAGATACATCTGCTGCTTTGCGGAGATCCCGGCACTTCCAAATCGCAAATGCTTCAGTACGTTTTCAATTTGGTGCCACGCTCGCAGTACACATCGGGTCGCGGCTCATCAGCCGTGGGTTTGACTGCATATGTGACCAAGGATCCCGAGACGCGTCAACTGGTTCTGCAAACGTATGTGTTTGAAATACTCTTCAGTGTTCCCACTTTTATTGGAAATTTTCCCATATATATTTTTAGTGGCGCCCTCGTGCTGGCCGATAATGGAGTGTGTTGCATCGATGAGTTTGACAAGATGAACGATTCGACGCGCAGTGTTCTGCACGAAGTGATGGAGCAGCAGACGTTGAGCATTGCCAAGGCAGGCATCATTTGTCAACTGAACGCACGCACTTCCATACTGGCAGCAGCCAATCCAGCCGAGTCGCAGTGGAATAAGCGCAAGAATATCATCGACAATGTCCAATTGCCGCATACGCTGCTTTCGCGTTTCGATTTGATTTTCCTGGTCTTGGATCCGCAAGATGAAGTCTTTGATAAACGTTTGGCCAGCCACTTGGTGTCTCTGTACTATGTGACGCTCCACGAGGAGGAGGACACTATGTTTGTAAGTTAAACTATTTGCGAGTTGAAAAGATATTTGGCTACATTAATATCTTATCCTTGTAGGATATGAGCGTGCTGCGTGACTACATTGCCTATGCGCGTGAGCATCTCTCCCCAACACTGTCGGATGAAGCACAACAGCGCCTGATTCAGGCGTATGTGGACATGCGCAAGGTGGGAGCTGGTCGCGGCCAAATCTCGGCCTATCCACGGCAACTGGAAAGCCTGATACGACTGTCGGAAGCACACGCCAAGGTGCGACTTAGCAATGAGGTCGAATTGCAGGATGTCGAGGAAGCTTGGCGGCTACATCGCGAGGCCCTAAAACAGTCGGCAACTGATCCGCTGTCCGGTAAAATCGATGTTGGCATCCTTACCACTGGCCTATCCACAGCTGCTCGCAAAAAACGAGCGGACCTGGTGGCTGCCATCAAAGAAAATCTCAAAAAGAAAGGCAAGGTGCCCACGGTGCCTTACCAGAAACTTTTTAAGGAGATCAAGGAAGGCTCTCAAATTGTAAGTTTTGTTTTTATTGTCTTATTATCTTCATCTATAATTAATGTTGATTATATTTTAGTTAATTACACGCGAACAGTTTGAAGATGCCCTTAAGGAAGTTCAGGATGAGGGCGCCATAGTTGTCATGGGCAAGAATACCATTCGAATTTGTTAATTTTAAGCATCACAAAACTAATTCATTCCTAGTATTAGGCAATAAAATTTTTAAATAAAGATCATGTTTATAATATTGTAATAAACTATTATGCCAACTTATAAAAGTTGAAGATCAATATTAATAAATCAGCAGATAACTAAATAGGTCAACATTAAATATGGTTTACGTTCTGCAACGCCAGTAAATAAATTTCCGATAATTTCAGGCCGATAAATTTGGTTACCCGCCAATATTTGCAATGTAAACAAAATGTCAGTGTTACCGCCTTAACATTTAAAAAAAAAATACTAAATGCGTGTATGTTGACAACTCTATTTAGAGATTATCGCACTCGCTCTATTGAGCGAGACAAGCAAACCATTAATAAGCAGGCACAATCACGGCATACCAATAAATGCTTTGTTTTTCAAGCCTTGTTATTATCATAGTATTGTTTGGATTGCGCCAGCGAGTAGGAGGACTGTTGCGTCACCACGCAGAAACATCATTGCCCATTCCCTCCACACCTATCTCCAACGGCAGCCAAATAGATCAGCTGACATTGACGGCGGCATCAGCAGCAGCAGTAGCAGCACCACCAGCAAACAATTGCAGTAGAAGCAGCAGTAGCCCAACAGTTGAAGCATGGCTTCAGCCTCAGCCGGTACACTGGAGGGCACACTGAGCAAATGGACTAACGTGATGAAAGGCTGGCAGTATCGCTTCTTTGTATTGGACGAGAATGCGGGTCTGCTGTCCTACTACACGGTAAGTGATCAACACTGTGTGTGTCACTTGACAAGTGATAAAAGAGACGTTTACTTTTAGCTAAGAAGTTGCAGCTTACTTATCTTATCTTATGATAGCAATAAGCTATGAATCAGCTTCGCTTACTTCAACCGTAGACCGCGAATTAAACAAATTTCAACGCATACATTTGTTTATTTATATGTACCTGTATTGTGAGCCTGAGTTAATGGATCGGCTGATCTGGTTTCAATCATTTATTAGAATACGCTGTTGAATTCAGCCGAATGAAAATTGTATCCAACGGATCCTAAGCGTACTTATTTTCCAGTGACTGCATTATATTATGTGTTTGTTTATTATTATTTCCTAGCTAAGCTGAAGCTACTTTTGCTACGCTTAGAGCTGTTATAGGTGTTTTTATAGAAATCGTAGAATCCATAGAACATGAGTATAATTACACATACATAGTACGAGAAGACCTTTGTGAATGTTTTGCAATTGATTGAGTGCATTAGTACATGAAGCAAAATCAATGCAAACTGCGCCATCTGCATTACTGTAATAGACTTTTTCACTGGATTCAGAGAACGGACAATGCTCTTATTTGCCACAACGGTAATTAGATAATATGAATACATAATTATATGTACGATTGAGTTTATAAATATAGGGACTAGTGCAGCATAGCCTAAAATAAAACATAAACATTGCATTAATCCAGACACATTCAAAATAATAATAATTGCATACCATATGTGTCATTATGATTAATAAGCATATATATTAGCGTAACTGTAGATATGTGATGGAACACGTGCAGTTTGGTGACCTGATTTTGCTTCTGGCGTAGCACAAATATACATGTTTCCATCAGCTCCGAGATTTTCAGCCAGAAAAGGAAGTGTAGTAAACTAAAGTGTCGCGCCATTCGTTTTGGTGTGTCCTCCAATATGTTGCATTTAGAGAAGTAAATGAGTGTACCATAATTTATGTGCAGAATCTGTAACCAGATTGAGGATATTTTAGATTTTTTTTTAAAGAATTATCATATTTACCAAATTTTTTAAACTTACCTCATGGACAACGTATACGCATGAGACGACCTGAGCTATATTATGAACAATGATCAGCATTTTCAGTTCGTATGGCTTGCGAAATTCCATAATACTTAAAGTAAAAAACGAAACATTTGATTGATCTATAACACCGTTTAAGTTAATTGAATTGGAAATTTTGTTGTACAAGTGCTTGGTATTCGAAATTGGAAAACATTTTGTATAATTTAAGTGGAATGGCATACTCACTTAGGCAAAAATTTGGTAATTGCATACAAATATATGCCCAGAATAGTAAACATAAACCAAGGAGTCGTCATAATCTCAGGATGATTGAGCTCATGAGCTGAATGCAACCAAGAAAAAATATTACAATTTTCGATATGAGTTTCAAAAAAATCTTTGTTTTCACTGTCTCACTTGCTTCACTTGTGTCCATGTCCATGTTTATTTGTTTATAGAGTCCTGCTGTCCTTGACTATAAATTGATATGTCACAGTACAAGCTATGAAGGCAACACAACGTTCTAGCGCGACCGACTTCTCGTTGATTAGTGACCGATTGTCAAATGTTCGCATTGATTTTAATCAGCTTGCATTAATTTATGCAATGTTTAAACGTGACGTTGACTATTTCTTGTCTGTCTATGAACGTCATAGACGCAGAAATAATTTTCATTTCAAAATGCGATATATCTTAACAAGTCTTAAATAGAGCATCATTTGGTTTTACTCTTTAAATTGCAGTCCAAGGAAAAGATGATGAAAGGTGTGCGACGCGGCTGTGTACGCTTAAAGGATGCCCTTATTGGCATAGACGATCAGGAGGAGAATACGTTTACCATAACCGTCGATCACAAGACCTTTCACTTTCAGGCAAGTACAAATACAGTGGTGCACTGAAAAAGTATACAATTTACCATTTCGCTTTTTTCACATACTTTACATTGTTTTAAACACATTTGTACCTTACACCGACTTAAATTAAAGCAAATACATATTTAGAATTTATTATAAGTAGGCCTGAGTGTCATTAGCAAGGTATTGCCCTTTGTTGCGCAATGTTGATGCATTAGTATTACGACTTTGACCAGCGTAAGGCAATGCTTGTGTGTTCCTTATGTAGTCATTTTTTTTGGAGCATTTTACTGATTTTGTGTTTTGTTTTTGATTCTTTTGTGTGCCCCTTCTTGCTTGGCGGCGCTGCTCAACTTTGTAACGATAAAACTTTTTGGCAAACGAAACGAATGAATGCCCAACCACCCAACTCAACCGTCCAACCACCTATCGACTACAACCGACATACCACTTGCAGGCGCGGCACGGCGATGAGCGTGAGCAGTGGGTGCGACGTTTGGAGGACACAATTCGACGGCACGCGAATCGTTCGCGTCTGTGGGACAGTCAAAGCGCCTATTACATTGCCGGCGGCTATACGAAGGAGTCGAGCGGCAAACGGGCCAATCACTTGGAGCTTGTCGCACGACGTGTCTCTGAAGCGGACGCCTATCTGCAGCTGATGATAGAGCAAAGCAATGTGAGTGTCTTCAATTTACTGCTAACACACATTGATTGATTATGTAATTCTGTAATACTCATTTGCCAACGCAGTCGCTGGACAAACGCATTGCTGAGCTAAGCGACGCCACGGAGCAGGCAAATTGCAAGGCGCTGCAGGATAACGCAAGTGTGAGTAGTCATTGCCATATGCCAGCCAACTTTATTAACAATTAATCGCTGCGGAATCAGCTTAGCTCGGTTAAGCTCACCTCCAAGTAGAGCTCATCCCTAAAGTCATTTGATATTCTTTGCATCTCAGTAAATGATAGGCGCCAATAGTTGGCATCCACGGGCATAAATTTACATGTGTCTTGGGTATGACGCTCCTGACGCACTGCAACAATGCTGCTCACCTTAATGGCTGCATCTCGACCGTAAAGGCATAAATTGGCATTCAGCTGTAGTTGATTGTGCGGCGTCACCAACCAGATGACAAATACCTGATCCGTTGGATTGGCATACGGTGCAACGCGATGAGCCAGCCCCTTGTCCCGCAGTGCCGCAATCGTTGCTGTCTTGCAGATGAGCACCACGACGGGCACATCGCACTTGAGATGCGAATGTTGCTGTGAAAGAAAACTGTTGTAGATTTTGCGATGCATTGTTACGGGGGTCACCAGCTGCTGGTGTTGCTGCATCTGGGTGCCCGCATAAGCAAGCAATCCGATTACTTCATTCTGTTTTAGCCGACAGCGCCGCGGCTCCAGGGACAGCATAACGCGCCGACCTTCTCGCAGCTGGTGGGAACGACTGACAGCAGCAATCTCATCATTGTGGTCGCAGAGGTAGTGTAGCAACAACAGTTGGCTGTCCAAACGCCGTCGACAGTTGTCAAAAAGGCACTCACTGGAGCCACAGTTAATAACGAGCAGGCACTCCATCTCCACCTTCAGTTGCTGCTGCTGCTCCTGCTGCTCAGCGGATTTATCCACATCGGATTGCCGGGCAAAAATTAGGCTTATATCATTCATTGTCGGGGTAAAGTCCTCGATGGCATTTACATCCACCTGTAAGCCACCAATGGCTGACTTATTTATGTCCTTCAGCTCCGCATTAAGTTTCTCGATGCGCTTTTCCCCGCGCTCAGTTGTCTGGGCACATCGCTCAGTATAGCGTTTGAGTTGGTCGCGTATCTCGTCAATGGTGTGCCCCATTGGACCAAACTGTTCCTCATCCATTTTATCAGCGCCTATCTTAATTATCCAGTGAAAAATGTAAAACGTGTTAGTTGTTTGTTTATTTACGTTTGAAATCTACTCTGTTTGCTAGAGCAACATTAAGTCAAATGAATTATTGATTTTCAATGCAAGTTCAGGGTTTGTCTGGGGCATGTATTATTAGATATGCAATTGGCATGAGAACATTGGCGAAACTAGCCAGCTGCAGACACAAAGCCGCTGCACATTTCTTTGGCAAACTTCGAGGCAAACTATATTTCGAAACAAAACAAAAGAAATCAACACCAGGCAGGTGCCGACGGAAGTTGGGCAGTTTTGGTAAGGTAGTCCATCCGTTATGGTTATTTAATCGAGTTCTTGGAACTTTTCGTTCTGGTATTTTGTTTGTTTTGTCTTTGGCCATGTGGCATCTTATTCATATTCCTTTTGTGGTTTCTTTTGCCTTTTGCAGGCCATGCTGGATCATATCAAGCACTCGATTGTAAGTCTACAAATTGCCAAAAATATGGCGCACCCCATTAATGGCATTTACAATGGCCCCACCACAACAACGACGACTGGCATGGTGATGACAGCAACGACGGCGGCGGGCATCGCTGCATCAACGGCCGGCGAGGTCAACTCGGCACTCAAGAACGAACTACTGCCCGGCGACGATGAGGATGATTCAGTGACGGAAAACGGTAATTGTCATTCAAGTGCACAATTTATTTAGTCGGTCACATTTTCGGAGCATGTTCTTTACCTCATTTCACTTATATATTTTCTATTGTTCTTTTGAGGGTATAATTACATTTTATGAGCTGCGCATTGTTTTTATTCTTTTTGCATGTGAATCTTATCGTATATTGAAATCTTTTCATCATAAAAAATTAAAAACTCAGTGCTCGCCTAGAAAGTGCGACAATTTTTGTATTTAACTTTCATATCTATATTCGGATCTAAAATATGCAACCTCAAGATTCAAACCGTTTTAAGATCAAACTTTAATAGGTTTATGTTTAATATAGTTATGAAAGTATATTCTTGCATAACAGATAAATCAAAGAGCTCATCAGATTGTGTAGAGTATAAAATGATTGGTGTTCATGTGGCACTGTCATGTGTAAAAATAGTATGTGCTGCACACTGAATAAATAAATGTATAAATACTGTGTAAGCATGTACACATAGTTTAAACAACTATGTCATAACACCTATTCAGGGTCAAATGGGCCAAGTCCTCAGCTGGCAATCGATATTTGTTTTGCAGTTGACACTTTGGTAATATGCAATTTTTATTTGGTGTTTAATTGCAGCAACCACAGCGCCGCTGGGACTCATCGTACCGGAGACCTCTTATTCGAGCAGCGAGGGCGAGGAGGACTTCTATGATGCCTATGATGATCCGTTTACCAGTGTGGGTAGCTCACCAGTTGGCTGGTAAGTGTGGCAAAGCGTAAAAATGCTGACATATGTGCAATAGGTAAACAACAAACAGTTATCTCATTTTCATTGGTTTGACAATGTTGTCATGTAACCAGGATGCCGGTTCAATTGCGTACAACTACATCTATATATGTAGGCATAAATATATATATATATGCGGGTGTATGCGTGTTTTATAGTGTAAAATACTCTCTCCTTTTTATTTAAAGAGCGCATGCGCTTTTGCACTTTGCCAATGTAAGTTGCAGTTTAGGGATCACACACACACATGCCCGCACACACGTATGTACGTAGTATTTAAGTTGGTCACTCGCCTGTGGATAAAATATGCAATTTTGCCAAGCAGTGCCTTAAGCCGATTTGGCAACACCAATACGTCACCACTGACGAGCTTTTTTTCGGCTGGTCGTACGATTTACGATTTTCGTCCTGTCAGTTTCTAGTTGGGCACGTCGCTGACTGCTCTGCCTGTGTGCCTTTCTTTGTTTGTTTTCATTTTGGTTTTTTTCATTCGCCGAATATATACATAGAAAAACACTTCAACAAATATCGAAATTCGCAAAGCTCTCCAGTTTGTTATTAGTAGCTGTTGTGTGTGTTTTTGTGTTTGTAGTGCCTTTTCCTTTTGTGTGTGTGTGTAATCGGTTTGATTTGTTGCGCACATCTGGCGCCGCAAACTATGCAAAACAAAGATTTGCAGTTATCATTTTTAAAGTCTTGCATGCAGTTTAAATTGCATCCGTAGGTGCATTTTTGGCAGCATCGCCAGTGTTGCCATGTTTAAAAAGTGGGTACGTCGCGTTAGCCTCAGGTAAGCACCTCTTGTGTGTGTGCGTGTGTGTCTGTGTGTGTATTTGTTCATCTACTTGTATGTTGTATTTATAAATTGTAAAGAACCAGTCATGTAGTAGGTGGCGTAGGGGAGAGTAAGGAAAAAACGCGTGTCAAGGCTGACATCATGGCAAAGGACTGAAGCTTAAGTTTCGTCAATTCATATTCATAAATTATTCACACAAAACTGTCTGTGAATATTAATCAACAAGTTTGGAATATTTCTTTTGCCACTTTTGTTCAGTGCCACTCGTGGCTTTGCAGAGACTTCGGTCACGCATGAGAAGCCCGCGGGCAGCTATGACGATTTTGCCGGTGGAACAATGACAACAACAACAGGAGCAGCAACAACAGCATCAGCAACAGCAGGAACAACAGCAGCTGTAACTTTGCCCGAAATCGATGAAACTGGGTCGAGCAAAGTGACAAGTTCGCGTTCATCGAGCTATGACAATGGCATCGATTACGATGCCCTCTATGAGGAGGAGGAGGAAATGGACCTGAGCATGGAGGCGCATGGCTCAATGATAACACATCTTTTGTCGCAGGTGAAGATCGGAATGGATCTTACCAAGGTGGTGCTGCCCACATTTATATTGGAGCGCCGTTCACTGCTCGAAATGTATGCCGATTACTTTGCGCATCCCGATTTGTTTCTCAAGTGTGTTTCTTAAACTTATTTTACAAGAATTTTAAGTAAAAATTATTTTTGAACTATTTGAAGAATCTCGGATTTGGACGATCCACGTGACCGCATTGTGCAGGTTTGTCGTTGGTATTTAAGCGCTTATCATGCCGGACGTAAGAGCGCGGTGGCCAAAAAGCCCTACAATCCCATATTGGGCGAAGTATTTCAATGTCACTGGGATATTCCAGGTATACAATTTAATATAATTATCTTTTTATTTAAAATTGTTTATTATCTCTTGTTTTGGTTAGAAGCAGCAATAATTTGAGTAAATTATAATACATTTTTTTGTTTACCAGATGAATCCGAAGATGGATCGGAGGTGCAAGATGGTCCCGTGCCCTGGTGCAGGCGGGATCAGCTAACGTTCTTAGCAGAGCAGGTGTCTCATCATCCGCCAAGTATGTTAATTGAACTTAGCGATCATCGATAATTTATCTAATGGATTTTGTTCTCTCTGAACAGTTTCAGCCTTTTATGCAGAGCATTATAATAAGAAAATTACATTTACCGCTCACGTTTGGACTAAATCCAAATTCTTGGGTCTTTCGATTGGTGTGCATAACATTGGCGAGGGCGTCGTCACGCTGGTGGATCGCAGCGAGGAGTATATTGTGACGTTTCCCAATGGTTATGGCAGGTATGACAGGCGATTTAATTAAATTCAAGTGCCAAAGAGTTAATTGCCTTATTTTTAATTGTTACACAGGTCTATTTTAACGGTGCCTTGGATTGAGCTAGGCGGCTCAGTTGAGATCAAATGCCCACAGACTGGTTACTACGCCAACGTGGAGTTTCTCACGAAACCTTTCTATGGCGGCAAGCGCAACAAAGTCAGCGCTGAGGTGCGTTTAATCCAATTTTAGTTTACCAACATTTTATAATATTTGCATTATTTGTTCTAGATTTATTCGCCCCATGATAAGAAACCATTTGTTTCGATTGCTGGCGAATGGAGCGGCTTGATGGAGGCCAAGTGGCATGAAAAGAATGTAAGTTGCAACCGGCATGTATCATTTAGGCTTAAGTTGCATTTCTCGTTGTGCGTTGTGTATTAACTATATTTCTGCTAACGTATTTGTTAAAGTTTGTACCCGTATTTTGGATATCCTTTCTGAAACCGCTTGCCAAAAAAAGCTGCAACAAACAATACCACGAGTTGGCAGCTATATCCATGTATCTACCTATCTATCTACTTGTCTACCTATCCATTTATCTATCATCTATCTTTAACCTGCTCCAATTCACTTTTTGCGATAATTGTACTTTTCTCTTAAATAGTTTGGGACCACATTTCTCAGTGTGTGTTTACTTTGTTTATCTAGAAAATTAAACCTCAAATGAAAACCAATACTATACTAACTGCCTGCCCGAGTTTTGATATTCCCTATACATGTTATTGTGTAGATGTTGTGTGTACTGTGCTTATTTTATGTTATGTAAATGATGACTACCACGAACACCTTTAATTTTCTAGAAAACCGAAGTATTCGTCGACGTTAATCGCATACCAATATTTAAGAAACAAGTTCGACCAATCGTTGAGCAGGATGAATATGAATCGCGACGTGTTTGGAAGGAAGTGACGGCGGGACTCAAGTAAAATGCTCATTTCATAAACATATATCTAACAGACTAGTTGCATGAATTGTTATGCGCAATGAATTAATATTCAATATTTTTGTATATAACTATATAATAATAGATTCAATGATATTGAACGTGCCACCAATGCCAAATTTGTTGTGGAACAGCATCAGCGTGATCAGGCCAAAGTGCGAAAGGAATACGATTTGGCTTGGGAGCATAAGGTAAAATATTAATTATACCAAAAATATATACATATTTTCAATAAAGGAGTTTTCTTAATTATTAACAGCACTTTAAGCCCGTTGGCGATAATTGGATATATACAAAGCCTTTGAGCCAGCGAATGTATTTGCAGGAAAAGGAGGCCAAAAGATAATGCACGAATTGGATGGTAACAACAAATGCCAACATATATCAGTATATGTATGTATAGATACATATGTGATATGTGCGATTCATATCAAGAATGAGCCTCAACTATTATATAATTTCCACAAGTGCGCAAAATACCCCTGAACACTGACGATGATACAACGTAACAAATGCAGGAAACGAAATGTTCTACGCGTATATTGAATTATGAGATATGAGATAAGCGATTAAGAAACCATTATATTGTCCGTTTATTAATTGTAAATAGTTTATACCCAAATCAAACGCCAAGTATGAGTAGACAGTTGAACAATAGCAACAATAGTTGAAAGACACAACTTAAGCACATAAAAACAATGGTTGATAAATATTGAATCTAATAAACTGCATTACATACAATATTATATGTATAGATAAAGATAAAGAAAGATATAAATTTAAAGAGCAAAACCCTTTAATAGTCTCTAACTCAACATATTCGTATAAAGCAACTTATTATTAATTAACAAAAATATGAATCTAGCGTGTTTCAAAGGCAATCGCAGTAAACTGCAAAACAAAGAACACCTAAAACAATACATATACACACACACACACACAATACGAAACAGACACAGATACACAAATATATGCGATATGTATATCAGAAAGTTTTAGATTAGAGATTTAAGCATAGAAATTATATTTTTTAAAAAAGACTCTGATAGACGAAATACAATACAAAAGATATCTAATAGATATATTACTATTAATAATTAATTCCTGTTTTCAAAACTTAAAGCTGCACAAATAAAACAAACAACATATTGATAACTTTAGTCTAAACAGATATATATTTTCAATTTCCATTGTCACAATAATAATAAAGAAGAAAGCTTTACTTACAAAACCCGCAACTAAAACTCCAACGAATTGTCAGTAAGAAGAAAAAACAAAAAAAAATGACTAATACCAATTTATAGTATTAAAAGTAGTTAGCATATAATTTAGTTGGCCTTTGGTCAACATTTCACAAACCACACGGCCAAGCAATTTTCCTTTGTAAACTACGAATACTCTCACGCAAAGTTAACGCAAGATGAAACGAATAAAGAATATTACGCTTTTACACTGTTGAAAATAGTTAAATATACATAAGCGTCGGGTTTTTAACACTTAAATTAAACAACTTATATATAATCAAATTTGAATTTAAATTCGCCATTTTACGAATATTTTAAATAAAAATTGTTCTTAGCTCAAAAATACATAAAATTTGGTTCCAATTTGAAAAGTTTTATTTACGCGCCACAGAGCTTGTTCAATTGAACCTAATTTATGAGCGGTGGCAACGCTGCCACTTTGACATTTTGTTAGTGGTGCCAGCTAATTCAAAAAATTGACGTGGCTCTAAATTTTAGTGTTTAGGTGTATTAAGAGGCTGAAATTGCAATGCGAATAGTTTTGTAAGAAATTGGTTCATTAAATTAAACGGTAAATCGGTGCTGGAACGCGTTTAACAGATTGTTTCATCAACGCACTAGCCCTCGTTGGTAGAAACGCGAACACTGAGTGCGAAACAGAGAGCGAGAGTGATTTCTGAGTGTGGGGAAGTGTGATACGAGGTCGAGGCCCGTAAGACAGCGCCGTTGTTCATTGTCAGCAGCAAAAAAAGCGAAAATTGTTCGTATTGCGTGCAAATTGCAAAAGGAATTACTAACAAAGCGCTTGCTGCAACTAAAGCAACTCATGCAACATATTGGGCGAAAACGCAGTGAATACTGTATGCATGTCACAACAGTCAATTAACGAGCATAGAAGAAGCAGAGCCAACTACAAAGTGCAAGTGCTGGTCAAGTACACAGAGTGATACACACACAAACTTACACGGACTGGGCTCACACACGTTCCAACGCCCTTTTTCCAGCGAACCCATCAGATTGGCCGCATTGACAACAAGAAAAGTAAGCTTCAAATGGAATAAGCATGAGTGTACATGCATGTTGTCGCAGTCCGGCGACGACGTCACCCATATAGTCTGGCATTATCACATGGCCAATTACAGTTGATAAAGCTAATAAGGAACACAACATTTTTTGCTCCTTTTTCGCTTTTTGAGAGATCAACCCAACCAACAGCAGTAGCAGCTTAAACTTTTCCAATTTGTCACATTCTCAGTTCAATATACTTTTATCAAGTCGAGCGACTTTTTTGCAGCAAATTTGTCATGCTTTGTTTGCATTAGCAATGTGTAAAAAATAGAACAATTGGCTCTGCATATTCTTTACAAAGGAAATATAGAAATGAAATAAATACTATTGCAATGATTGACACTCAGCTTCATTTGGTAATTGGAAATCGTTGTGCATAGTAATAGATAAAAACTGTTATACCTAAAACCTTAACTGCCCATTTACAGTTTACTCGATATGTTTTGATGTTATTTGAATTGTTTGGTTGTTTGAGGAGGGTGGGTGCTGGGGTGGTTTCTACATTCGTTATTTGGATATTTCAGTTATTGATTTCGATAATAGATGTTATTCACCTGAATGGCATAGAAAACTAGAAAAATACAAATATAAACATGCAACATGAGTTAACTAGTAACTTTTAACCAAACGAAATGTATAAAAATATGTAAAAACAGACAAACATGTGTGCAATTTAATTTATTTTAAAAAAACACTAAAATATATAATTTTACATACATTTTTATAGTACTTCTGCGAGTGGGTACAATGAAAGGTAGTTGATGTCTGGCCCACGAAATATGGCATTGAAAATTGGAACGCGTCTGTTATTTTTGTTATCTGAGAACGTCTAGCTTAATGCTGACTTAACCAGTTGAGCTGATAAGATAAGACAACTACAACAATAAAATAATAGTTGTCTACTAGGGATGGCCTTCACGTAGCAGACACGGATTAATCAATATAAGCAATTATCATTAATTAATGTTTTCGTCGTTTCAGGTGCATCACATGAATTAAAAGTGCAACACGGAGAATGTCTGCATATAATTCAAGTTTAACGCCAGTTCCACCAAATGGCAACCAGGGCAGCCTGCTCAATGGTCAACCTATGCAGCCACAACAACAACAACAGCAGCAACAGCAAATCCAACAGCAGCAGCAGCTTTACCAGCAGTATCAGCAGTTGAAACCCTTGGCACCTTGCCTGCCAAATTCAGCGCAATTCCAAGCAACGCAACAGTCAGCGCAGTTTCCCATTAGTGCCACTCCCACAGGCGCGCCTGCACAGATGCCGCTGCCGCCGCCTCAATTCAATAGCAAGGTGATGAACAAGTTTTTGCCGCCACCATTAAGTAATGGTCCAATGGCGGCGGCGGCGTCGGCGTCTGCTCCGCTAAGTAATCTGCCCGCTCATCTGCGACCCAGCACGCTAAACGGACCTGCCACTGCACCCTCCCTCTCCCCCTCCGCCACAGCTTTACGTTCGGCTCCTGTTTCCAATGGCAGCAATGGCGCGCTGAGCGCCAACTCCTCGCGCACAGCATCGCCCGGCTTGATCAACAATAATGTCGCTGTCAGTCTAGCTTCAACGGAACTGGGCCCTCCACCACCACCAACAATAATGTCAGCCAGGCAGCAGTTTGTTCCCGGTCCGTTGGGAATGACAGTGAAGCCGTCTCAGCAGCAAATGCCTCAGCAGCAGATGCCTCAGCAGCAGCAGCAAATGCCTCAGCAGCAACAACAGCAGATTCCTCAGCAGCAGCAGATGACTCAGGCGCAGCAGACAACAGCTGCGATGTCACAGCAGTCGTCATTTATGTGTCAGCAACCGGTCAGTCAGTTGCCGCCTCAGCAGCAATCTACAGGGCAGCTGGGCGCCACGTTATCGCCTCAACAACCACCGAGCAGTCAGTTGGGTTCCCCACAACAACAGCAGCCATCAAGGCCGCAACAGCAACAAACGCTGCCACCCTTCAGCCAGGTAAGCAACTTGACGAGCAGCATGCAAAGCATGAGCATGTCGCCCAGCAATGGCATTGGCAAGGCAACAACACCAAGCTATGCTCGCAAGGATGCGCGCGGTGTAGCTGTGGGCCTAGATGGCCAAGTGCGTCAGTTGGACACGAGTGGAGCAAATACATTGCTGTCATCGAGTGGCGTGGCGCCTGCAATACAAAATCCGATGGCTGTGCCCTTTGGTGCTCCCCTGCCCGGCAATAAGAATTCAGCGAGTGTTTTTGGCGTGAGTGGCCCGACAGCAACGCCAAAGCTGGCGAATCGACCAATGCCGCCAACTGGACAGAAGCTGCCATATGGCATACCAGCACAAGCATTAGCTGCAGCAGCGGAGACAAATAATAATGCGCAGCGTGGAGTAGCTGCTTCATTGATGCCGCCGACGGCACAGCGGCAGCCGTGGCAGCCACCAATTGCTGCAGCTGCAACATTACCCGGAATGGCTGGCGTACTGCAGCAGCCTACCCAGCAGGCCTTTATGCCTTCCAGTCAAGCAGTTCCATCTCAAGTGCAACTACCGCCATTTGGACCGCCGCCAACCACGCAGCAACAGCAGGCGCAGCCACCACATCAATATCCCTTTAAGCAAGCCTTTCCACCTGCAATGCCGCCCCAGCAGCAGCAGCAGCACCAACAACAACAACAATTACCACCTCCTGGCATGTTTGGCGGACAGCATTTGCCCAGCAATGCGCCGCTGCAATATCAGGGTCAGGGTCAGGCACCAGGGCAACCGCTAAGTATTGCCCAGCAGGGATTCAGCCGGCTGTGGGGCCAGGACACCATCGATTTGACGCAGCACCGGCACATTCTGTCGCCCGCAACAATTGAGCCACCGAAAATTGTGCTGCACAATCAGTTTCACGAGTCCATCAACTGCAATCCGAGCATAATGCGCTGCACACTGACCAAAATCCCGGAGAGCAACTCGCTGCTGCAGAAATCGCGACTGCCGCTAGGCATCGTCATTCATCCGTTTCGCGATGTCAACGTAAGGCTTATTTTTTTCTCTTTTAAATAATGTTATTTCATTCGTTGACTTCCAACCATTTCAATTGCAGAGTTTACCCGTGATACAGTGCATCAATATTGTGCGTTGCCGCTTGTGCCGCACCTACATAAATCCCTTTGTCTACTTTGTCGATAGCAAAATGTGGAAATGTAACCTCTGCTATCGCGTTAATGAGCGTAAGTTTAACCTAAATCTCTGACAGAATTTACATTTATTTAATTAATTAATATAATATTCTTCAGTGCCCGAGGACTTTCAGTTCGATCCGGCCACAAAGACCTATGGCGATGTGACACGACGGCCGGAGGTGCGGTCGAGTACCATTGAGTTTATAGCGCCATCGGAGTATATGTTGCGTCCACCACAGCCGGCCATGTATCTGTTCCTGTTCGATGTGTCGATCATAGCGCAACAAAGCGGCTATCTGGAGGCCGCCTGCGCTACGCTTATTCGCCATTTGGAAGAGATGCCGGGAGATGCTCGGACCCAAGTGGGTTTTATATGCTACGATAGCTTTGTGCATTTCTACAGCATGGCCGAGGGTTTAAACCAGCCGCACGAAATGACCCTGTTGGACATTGATGATCCCTTCTTGCCGCGTCCAGATAGCTTGCTGGTAAACCTCAAGGAGTGCAAGGAACTGGTGAAGGATCTGCTTAAGCAGCTGCCCAAACGTTTTGCCCACACCCATGATCCGGGCTCGGCACTGGGTGCCGCTCTCCAGGTGGCCTTCAAGCTGATGGTGAGTTCGCTGCTCGGCAGCAGTACAAAGGAATATATCTAAACTTTATTAATTACAAATAATTGTAGCAGGCATCTGGCGGTCGCATATCCGTATTTCAAGCGTGCCTTCCAAACAAGGGACCCGGGGCACTGGAGCCGCGAGAGGATCCCAACAATCGCTCATCGAAGGATGTGGCGCATCTGAATCCATCGACAGATTTCTACAAACGTTACGCTCTGGAATGCTCCGGCTTTCAGATTGCAGTCGATTTGTTTCTGGTGAATCAACAGTATAGCGATATGGCCACCGTATGTAAGTCTTATCCGCTGACTTTTCCATTTCTTCTACATATATAATGAGCCGTATTTTGCAGCGGGGGTAAGCAAACATAGCGGTGGTTGTGTGCACCACTTCCCGCTCTATCAGAAGAGTAAGCAGCATATGGTGGACTCGTTTAAGGAGTGCTTTAAACGTTACCTGACGCGCAAGATTGGCTTTGAGGCAGTGATGCGCATCCGTTGCACACGCGGCTTGCAGGTGCACACATTCCATGGCAACTTCTTTGTGCGCAGCACGGATCTATTGTCGCTACCCAATGTCAATCCGGATGCCGGCTATGGCATGCAGATATCGTACGAGGAGAATTTGACCGATGTGAAGACCATCTGCTTCCAGGCTGCGCTGCTCTACACAAACAGCGAGGGTGAGCGACGCATCCGAGTTCATACGGTGTGTCTGCCGGTGACCGCGTCGTTGCCCGAAGTGATGCATTCGGCCGATACGGAAGCCATAGTGTCTTTACTCTCGAAAATGGCTGTGGATCGCTCGATAGCATCGAATCTGTCGGACGCCCGAGATGCCTTCATCAATGCGACCATTGACGTGTACAATGCATTTAAGATTGCACAAAATCTTCCATCCGGGCAGTCTGGACAGTTGATAACACCACGCAGTCTGGCGCTGTTGCCGCTCTATACTTTGGCGCTGCTCAAGCACGTGAGTATTGAGCAAAACTATTTGCTCTGATTGTAGCTGACTGTGTTGCTTTTTTGTTATAGCCCGCTTTTCGCGTGGGCACCAGTACGCGCCTGGATGATCGTGTCTATGCGATGGACTGCATGAAAACGCTGCCGCTAGATCAGCTCATGAAGTTCATCTATCCGGAGCTATACAAATTGGATGCGCTTGTCAGCCATGTGCGTAACTCCAATCTGAGCGCACCGCAGGACGACGATGATGATGACGATGATCTGCTGCCAGCAATTCCACGCTTGCAACTATCAGCGGAGCAGTGAGTTTTACAACTAAAGTTTGCATAACCGTAATAAAATATATTTGTCTTGCAGTCTGGATTCGCGTTCGATATTCCTAATGGACTGTGGCACGGTGATAATGCTGTATGTTGGCTTGAATGTGCCCACTGATGTACTAAATGATTTTCTGGGTAAGTTAATCTTATAAACACATATATAAGTATATCTTCGATGTAAATGCTTATTATTGGTAGGCATTCGGTCCACAACGGAACTGCCCGATTATGTGTACGGTTTGCCCAACGTAGCCACCGCCGAGAATGATGCACTTAAGCGTTTTATACTGCGTCTGAACTACGACAAGCCCTACGCGCCTATTATTCAAATTATCAGGTAATTTAGTTACTATTGAAATATTAACTAATAACATACATTTCATTCTTACTAATTATTATCTTCTTTTCATAAAGGGATACGAGCACGGCGAAGGCGCAGTTTATTGAGAAATTAACGGACGATCGTAGTGAATCTAGTTTGTCATATTATGAATTTTTGCAACACATTCGGGCTCAGGTTAAATAGTATTTAAGTCGCAAATCCTACTACTATTGTATACAACATAAATACGAGTTTCTTCAAACTTTCAAAGCAAAAACAAAAACTCTGGTGACTAATAAGTAGGCAGACAGCAGTGGGAAAAAGGTGGACTGCAACCATTAAAAAAAAAACATGAAAAACAAGATAGTCCTTCCCCTATGAAAATAAAAATTTTTAACGTGCGTGTATTTATATATTTGTTGATTTAATGCACTAAAAAAGAAAAAAAATATATATATAAAAATTAAAAATCTATAATAAAAAAAACAGTAAAAGACTAAATGCTGTCACAATATTTTAGTCCTCGTAGCCTGCAAATACTAGTTAGACGAACCAACTTATTTATTCTAGCAAAAAACAAAAATTTTATTTTTTTTTAGTCACATGTGCTTTGTTTTTTCAGAAAACAATGCTTTAAATTATATAAAAATATTTTGTTCTACAACTTGATATGTTTCAATGACATTTTGTTGTTTGCTTGTTATTGCTTTTATTTTACCTTTGCGTTAGCTTTTTTCTGTAGTATTTATTTTCCAAATAATAATTTTACAAACTTATCTATAAGGTATTGGATTGACTATACGATGGCTTGGAGCTATTTGCGAGTTAGCTCATTGTAATGTATTTAGCCAACTTATTTCAATGTTTGTATTGGGAACAGTAGATATATACCTGGGATTGTGTGAAAATTCATTGGACTGCTAAGAAATGTTTCATTTAAGTTAAAAAATAAATACGTTATACGTTAAGACATCCAAACAAGAATGAAAATAAAATCATAAAAACAATTCAAGAGACAAATGCAAAGTACATTGTTGAAATACCTTTTGTACGATTCGGGGAATAGCGAATATTCAATTTATGTCATTGAAATGTATTTGCTACCGAGCAAAATCAATAAACGTATAATTTACAATAAAATATAATATACATTTACAAATCACATAGAAAGCAAAAATAAAATTTTTAATAATGCAACACATTCTATACACAGATCGTTCTTGAAGTGTTATGTAAATCGAATAACGAAAATATCTCGAACAAGCTTTTATGAATCCAGAAAATATAAACATCCCATTGACTTTTTAGTAATTGGACGTGGTCAATCCAAAAAGTTAGGTAAGCTGTTCTTCAAAAATTGTATAAGTTTCGTTGACGACATTGTTCGTTCCTTAAAAATTTGATATATTTACCATGTGATTTTCTTTGTCACCCTAAAAGCTTTTTTGTTTAATACATTTTCGAGCACACATAAAATTATTGAGTTCCTGTCAGTATGCAATGTTTTTATTGACCGTTATTAGTCATCCAATAAATAGAGTGCAAAAATAGAATTTATGAGTTCAAATATTTACGGTAACCTGAAAAATATGGAACCGGCAATATATCCAGGTTTTGAGTCTAAGTGCAGTGACCAAACTTCATGCATTGCAGTTGAATATCTTGTTACTACCAGTATGGGAAAATATTATATTTAAAATATATATGAATTTATTAATTAAAAAACAAAATTGCTTAAGATACTTCAGCAAGTCCAGAACTTGAAATTTCTGAGTTAATCCAAACATATATATGCATCGCAATCTGGCATTATATATCTACAATAATAGATTAAAACTTAGATAAAAATGAATGTAAAATTTATATCCAAGACTTATGGATTAATGAATCGCGAATGGGGTGGATATTTCTGTCTCGGTGGTGGTGCAAGAACAGTTGCTAACATCTTCGGCGCTATGGAACGCAGCTTTGTAGGTTTCGTTTTTTCTTCTTTGCTATTTTTAAACGATTTATATATATTGCGCATGGATGACGCATGGAAGCGCTTATGGTGCATATTTAAGTCCAAACTAGAACGTAATTTTCTTCCACATACAACACAACTGAAGAGTTCTGGTGTTATACTCTCCGGGTGTTCTGTGCAGTGTATTAGGAAATGTTTCTCCAGCTCATCGATGTCAGTAAAGAGCTCCTGGCACAAAAAACAGTGGATGGCCCATTCATCACAATCATTCAACAAGTCTATTGTGATATCATCCGTAGTCTTAATGGCATTTTGATGTGTCTCCGAATGCCCCTTAGTCTGAATATTTAGGGCTTCCAACTACAAAGTTAAAGTATTTCACAATTATAAATAATTAATAAGTTACGCTTCTAATTACACAAAACGTACGTATTTATTGTACAAATGCGGCATGTTGTTGACAACGAGCGCTTCCAATATTTATAAAATACACGTTAAATTGGTTATTGTAATTAAATTTTATTTACGGAACTTCTTCGTCACAATTGTCTCTGACGCGATCAGAAATAAGACTGCGGAAGACGGTTAAGCAGAACCGAGCTCGAAAACAATTCAAACGATCTTGTATGAAACACGTATAGGGTGTAGTCAACACGATGAGACGACGTTTAGAATCGAACTGATTGCTCTGATGAGCATTTCTTTATTTTATACAAAAATCTTAAACCTAAGTACATATGAAGCCGCTTGTAAGGCGACCGCATGTTATGTTTGTTTATATTATCGGAGTCGCTTGTAGGGCGACTCCATGTGATGTTTATTCTTAAACTGCTGAGCTTCGCAGCGTTTGTTGGGCGACTCCATGTGAGGTTTATTATTCTAAGAATGTGATGTTTAAACTTAACAGCTGAGCTTTAAGTGCAGCCAATTGAAAGTCGTCTCTCTATGACATTTTGCCATTAACAATTAGCTGAGCTTTGCAGCGTCTAATGTTCATTCTTAAACATTCTCCGGGAGGGCAAACGCAATATTAATTATTTCTCTTTTTTGTAAATATCCTTTTCATATATATGGGATTTAATCTTCGTAGGAAACGTCCAACGTTGATTACGTTCGTGTCGTTCTCCTTTTTCAATGGCTGCGAGTTCAGCAATGCCTTGCGACATAGCAGCGTAGGATTCTCTTTATAGGTGCAGCTCTTGTTTACACGGATACGCTGTAAGTGTTGAACTCTTGGTTCCCGTAATCTTCCCATGTGGGGACTGCCCGGGGGAATAAAGTGCCAGGCTCTGCTTTCTTTCTGTAAATCCTGGGATGGATTCCCAATATTACCGGCAACCGTCAAGCTGCTCGCTTTCATTGTCACTGCGTTCAGCAGCTCCTCTGACGACTCCTGGTAACGGCTTACTTGCACCTCAAGACGTTCACGTGTACCTTGCTCCAGTCCTAACCGCGACTGCTTCTCCTTGGTGCGCGACTCCAAACGTTTTGACATAACAGAAAGGGAGGGATCATTCATATTTGGTTCGTTTTCCAGTTTGTGTTGCAGTTCCACTACCTGGTCGACGGTAGCGCTGTACTTCTTCATCAGCCCGCTCAGGTCGTCTTTGTTCTCCTCGATCTGAGTCTGCAGTACGGCGCGATCGCTTTGCGCCGCAAATGCATCGTTGTGTGCCACATGCGACTTTTCAAGCATGGTCTGCAGCTCGGCAAGCTCCGCCTCTGCGGTCTGGCGAGCTTTTTGGGCTAGAGTGAGTGCAGTCTCAGCATTTTTGAGCTGATTACGTAACTGCCTAATTTGTGCCTTGACGGGTGTATCCGCCTTGTGTCGCTCCAGCTGCGTTAGTGCATCCTTCAGAAGTGCCTTGCTTTCTTCCAAATCGCGACGCAGCTTTTTGCTCAGTGCCTCTTCGACATCACTGTCCACACAATTACGAACCTCCATGGAGTTAAGTCTGCGTTCCAGATCATTTATGTTCACAGTCATAGCCGCCGTCAGAATTTTCCGGAAACTATCCATCCGAGTCGTGTCTTTTGCCCCAACGTTCCATTGATCGTTTTGACCTGACCCATCATTATTAAGGGAAAAAGGTCCACACCAATGATCATGTCAATTCTGCTTGGCATATTAAACTTTGGATCTGCCAACGTGCAATTTTTCCAGTCTGTATTAACATCCATATCAATATTTTTGCCGGGGAGTGCTCTTTGTAATTTTGGAACTACTAGCGCTGTAGTCCGCGCATTGAATTTACTTGAAAATCGAGGTTTGACTTCAAGAAATACACTATTTTTTGCCAGTTCCATGCCTTGTGAAAATATTCCCTGTATTTCCACGGACTCCTTGTTTCTCTTCAACCTTAGAAGCTGCGCTGCTTCTTCTGATATCAGAGTGCGTTGCGATCCTCCATCCATCAGTGCTCGAAGCTGCTCGTAGTTTCCACTGGCATTTCTTACGTTGACCACAGCAGTGGCCAAGAGTGTTTCCTGCTCTTTTTTTAGCTTGAGACAGTTCACACTCTCCCTTCCTGCATCTTCATGTAGCAAGGTATTGTGGGGCTTGCTACACTCCTGACATTTCCATTCCTTTCTGCACTCTTTGCTCTGCTGCGTTTTTACAAACTCTTTTCGTTTGTTTAACTGTGCTGCTTTAAATTTCTGACACCGGTTTATTTCGTGCCCGCTCATCGCACAAAAACGGCACGACTTCTGTTGGCGTTGTGTTGTCTCCTTAACAACGTTTTTTTGTACAGAATCCACCGCATTGTAAAGTTGGTTGATGAATTCCAATACGTCTTCCAGTGATTGGATTTCTCTGTTTTTTGTCTTAACGTGTTGCTCGTATTGCTGCAGAGCCTCCGTAGAAAATTGTCGAAGAAGGATTTGCGCAAAGATAACATCTGCAGCATCGTCAATGTTTGATTTTTCCTTTATGATGTATATACTTTCGGTTGCTTGATCTAAGAATCTGCGGATTTTTTCCTCGGAGTCACATCTTAATGGTTCCAATTCCAATAAACTGTTCAGTCGGTCAGCGAAAATTTTACGATTATTTTCGTACCGCTTACAAATTAGATTCCATGCCTCTTTGTAGTTTGCAGCTGTGCCAATCAGTAAGTGACTCACCATTGTAGCTGCATCGCCTTTCAGGCACGATCTTAAGTGGTTCAGTTTTATGGTGTCGCTGATATCTCCTCGTTTGTAAATAGGTAAATAGGCCATAAACAGTCTTGGCATTACCGTAGAATCGAGGTATATCCACCTTTGGAACTTCTTGCCTAATCGAGAGTATATCTTGACCCGATGAAGGTTGTAGATACGGTAAAGCATCATTGATATTTTCCAACAAAATCTCGGCTTCCCATTTTAGATGCTCCAATTCCTCTATAATTCTTTCCCATGATTCGTATTTCCCTTCGACCTTTGTTAGCGTCTCTTGGGTCGCTCTCAAACGAATTTTCATTGTAGCCTTGATACCCAGCAGTTCTTTCAGTGATGGATTAGTCAAGCAGCATCTGGCTAGATCCATTGCATCCTGTAGTTGGGTTTCGTGTTTTTTAATTCTGGACAAAAGGAAGTCCGATGGCCTCACTGAATGGTTCCTTTGATCCTCGTCTTTGGATGGCTTAATCTCTTCCTCTGACTGTTCAACAATCGTTTTCTGCGATGTGGACGGTCCCGTCGTAGCAAGATCCATTTTCTTCTTCTTGTACGACGTAATTTCAGCCATAGTTGTATCGAATAGTTTCTTATTAAAATATTCGTGATCGGTACAGCCGCTGTTCACTAGCTTCGAGTTGTTCAGCGTAAACTCGGCTATAATAACTGCAGGCTTGCATCTTGATTGATTAGTTTTCTCCTGTATGAGTTTCGATTGAGCTTTCAGTAGCTTAATTTGCTTCGAAGTTTTTGTTTTCAACATTTTTTTTTTTTCAAACTATTTTCAGATTTGACGTTTAAATTCGAACTCTGAAACCGACGCGAAGTTAATAAAAGTTCACTGCGTTAAGTGCAGACTATATTTTCTGATTCGATGATTAATTTTGAACTCAGAAGGCCACGCGAAGTTCAAATTAAATAGAACTATTCACACAGATTTGACGATTAGTTTCGAACTCTGTACCTCGAAGTACCAAAAAATGTTTTTGTTTGATTTGCACTTGCTTCACAGTTCTGTTGTAAGCCACAGAACACGCTTTGAATTTCAAAATCTTTTCAGATTCGACGTTTAAATTCGATCTCTGAAACCGACACGAAGTTCAAATTATATAGATAGTGTAGATCTATATTATCAGAGTCGACGATTAGTTTCGAACTCTGAATCCGGCTCGAAGGACCAAAAAATGTGTGAAACACGTATAGGGTGTAGTCAACACGATGAGACGACGTTTAGAACCGATTGCTCTGATGAGCATTTCTTTATTTTATACAAAAATCTTAAACCTAAGTACATATGAAGCCGCTTGTAAGGCGACCGCATGTTATGTTTGTTTATATTATCGGAGTCGCTTGTAGGGCGACTCCATGTGATGTTTATTCTTAAACTGCTGAGCTTTGCAGCGTTTGTTGGGCGACTCCATGTGAGGCTTATTATTCCAAGAATGTGATGTTTATACTTAACAGCTGAGCTTTAAGTGCAGCCAATTGAAAGTCGTCTCTCTATGACATTTTGCCATTAACAATTAGCTGAGCTTTGCAGCGTATAATGTTCATTCTTGAACAATCTTTAAGGGTGTTTGCCTGCCTATATATTTCAATATATATATATATATGTATGCGTATTTTAGGACAGCGAAAATGGAATACGCTTTTTAACACGTTGGGTAAAAGGCATAAATACCAACTAGGGCCTGACACTTGTTTATGAGAATTTTCCCTTTAAATTTTAGGTGTGTTTCAAGATTTATGTTTCAACGGGACATTCTGACACTACCTGCTGAGATTTTAAAGCACCATTCACAATGACTTTATGGAAAACATACCAAGAAAATTCCATAATACTATTTAACATGCAATGCAGCATTGCATTTCAAATGAAATACGTTCGTTGCATTTTTTAAGGCAAAGTACAATTTCAAGACGTCAACAATAATTTATCTTTGTATTTAAATATGTATGTTATGGGAGTTAGAAGTCTGAGTGGTAGTACAAATTATGCAACAGGACATTCATGATCAGTTTATTTGATTGATTATTATACCTTAAACACATTAAAAGTGAGAACACATAACGTATATATATTCTTGTTCAGGACAGCTGCGTTGACCCGTTGTCCGTCTGTCTGTATGAACCCGCGAATCTCAGATACTGGAGGATCTAGAGACTTCAAATTTAGTCAAGTCATCAAGAGCCGATAAGACACTCCCAAATTGTAGTCGAAAATTGATTTTCATATTGATCTCATTTCTACCAGCAGCCACAAGCATTTTCTGTTTGCATAAATTTGCAAGACTTTTCTGTATGCACAAATTAGCGAGCGCATGTGTGAGAAAGAGATGGCATAACAAGCGATGCGAGCGTCTTTATGTTTTTGTCAGTATTCTGCAGAACTCCGTCATCAACGATTGCGTGTAGGTATATATGTATGCTCGTGTTTCTAGCCTGCCAGTTAGAATTAGCCTGGGCCTGTAAATAAAAATATGCGTAAATTTCGTTTTTTTTTTTTACTTTTCAGTACCTATGCTTGCTATAAGAAATGAGTTAGCCTGCTCACATTTGGGTTCAAAACTGTTTCAAGCGAATTATGGCAACAAAATTAGAATATAGGGTATATCGTAGCGAGCTCACTCGACTACATAATTCTTACTAGTTTCAAATCATTAGAATCTTATCAGTTTATTTATTTAATACATATATTCAATAATTGAGAGCACTTTGAAGAATTAAACAGCAGCGAACTACAGATACTTTTCTCGCTTGCGATAAGAAACGAAAATATTAAATCAATAGGAATAATAAAACTTAATAATATAATCGTATTTAATCCACAGATCCCTGGAAAGTGCAAAATAAATATTATGGTAATAGAAATTTGTAAAAATATATATTATTTTGCACACGTATTAAACGAACGATGGATATATTCCAGAGGCGGTGGTAGTTTTGAGCATGAATCCAGCTGCTTATGGCCCAATATCGTGGTCGGAATGTATTTCGAGGAGGATTCTGTAGATGGATTGCATTTGGCCGCTGCAACGGCATTTGTCAATTTGGTGGTATAGATTCTTGTTGGCTGAAGAACACCATTTGCCGGCGTTTGTAGCGGAGGCGTAACAAGACGTCCTCGTGGCTCCAATTGGGTGGAAAGCTGCCGCACTGATCCCAAAAATTGGCAGTGCTTTGCATGAATGTGCTTTGGCAGAGAAGTCTCTCGCACGTAGATATTCCTGTAGATTTTGATAAAAACGCCGTCGCAGTGATCACATTTGAAAGGCGATGCCATTGGCAAGTCCTCAACACTCGTTGCTGGAATAGGATTAACTCTTGTTGGAACAACGGAGCTGAAATCACTGGAGTGGAAACATCTAAAGCAGGTCCAGCTTTAGCTAGTCCCAAATTTAAGCTGTTCATTTTAGGTGTGTTAAAATCTTAGGTTTTCGGCAAGATTCGGGGGATCAGAATTAATTATTGATACTAGTTTCGTTGAGCACACAAATATTTGCATACATGCAAAATGGTGAATACACACATACATCTCGTTTTTTATTTAAGTCTCAATGTTAATATAAATTATATAATGTTTTCTCATTATTTATTTTCCACTGCTCGATAGAAAGCTATTCGCTTTGGCATCTGTGCCATACGCAGCGAAGACAAGGTAAAAATAAACTTGTGATAGTCAGAATTATATACATATTTATATGTATACAACAAACAAATCTAAAAATTATAGGCATACCTATTTAGATAGAAGGCATTGTTAATTTAAGTGTCAGAAACGTGACTATTGCTGTATTGCAATCGTCAAATATTTTATGTTTAAGATTTAACTCACGTATCAAAATCTCTTCACTGCATCAGTAGATGTAAATATTTTATACCCTTGAATTTATCACATATATTGTATATATTACTTGCTGTGTTCTGTGAATCTTTGCGTCTACCTTTCAAGGTATATATGAATACGGTTATTTGAGTTGCAGTAAATTCCATTAAAAATTCATACAATGCCTACGTCGAAGAACGCAGGTAGACAATTTTCAGATTCCATTCAGGCACAAACTATATTTGAACTATATAGTTATATGTATATAAGTCGGCTATTTCCTTTTTAATTTTGTAGTTACTTTTACTGCAATTTGAGTTTAATCTAAAGGCTCACTTTTTCGGTTGATACTGATAAAATAAAACAATTGTTATCAAATTATCTAAAATAGTTTTCAAGTTTTATTATCAGCTTGAAGCCAAGTTTACTCTATTAACCTTTGGTATTTGTTTTAAATATCGAATGCATTCAAGCGGCATTAATTAGTTTCTCTTATCAACTTGTAAATTTTTATTAATAAAATAATATCAATTTGTTTATTTTTGTTACATTTCATAATATTTGATTTTATTTCTCTTGTGTGCGTGCTGTTGTTGTTGTTGTTTCATGACCAATTTGTTAAACGCACTAACTACGGTTACAATTAAAAATAATTATGTAAATTAAAATTATGTTTAGAGACTACTCGCTTAACACTTATGGCCGGGTGCTAAAATATTTACAGATTTGTATGACCATTAAGCCATTTCATACGTTCGCGCCTGAGATAAACGAGCGTTATAGAAAATTCCAGATGCTGAGCTAATATATTTACAGTTATCGATTAATGATTAATGCTTATACTAGAGGAGCCACTAAGCGATAACGTATGAAATTTAGACCCTTTCATTTCGATTGCTTTAGTCATACAATAGACATTAAAACTAATATTAATTGTAATTGAGTAGTAAAATATAATGATGATTATTTATATAATGAATATGACTTTACGACCCAATATCGATAACTACATATATGCCAGTTATCGATATGCCTGATAGGAACATGAGCCCTTCTCTAAAAACAAATTGCTTATGTGCCTTAAAACAATCCGACAATTTATGTGTAAAATATATAAGTGTAAAACTACATATATATATATATATATATATGTAGTTTTACATTTATACATACATATATGTACATATATATGTATATGCACAAATCTCTATATAATCCGTTTTTATTTATGTTTATAAATAACCACTAAAGATGATTCTCAGTCAGTAGCACTTCATCCCAAAATGCCCTCGCAATGAGTGCGTAGAAAAACTTCTTGGATTGGCTGATATTAGGCATTAGGTTGCTCCAACGGCGAATTGGATTCTGTAAGAGATTAAATTAAATTGTTTACTTACAACATATCAAATTAATTAAAGAAAAATTAAATGTTAGTAGCGACAGTCAAAAGCGGCAATATCTTAACAATTGGGACTAACATTATTTTTTTGGACAAAAAGAAAAAAACAGATATTACCAAGAGAACGTGCGGCAAGTGTGACGAGTGTATGTGTGTGTGCGTGTGTTGATTATGGGAGTAACTGAAGTTCCTCTCAATATGGATGTTAGTTAAGAACTCGTAACAAGAACAATAACCACAATTTTGTAAGCGCAAAAAGTTTTGTTGACCCACCTACGAAGTGAATTTTTGGTCGAAAGTTTGTGTATATAGCTACCAGAATAATCTGTTGCCTAAACGTTGTCACGCCCGCTCTCGCAAAGCAATATCTGTGCAGATGACCAGACAATCCGAATCGAAAATATTTTTCTGGCTCTGCGGTGCTGACAATTTCAAATCATTTGCTTTTGAGCGAAACAGAACAACCGAAAATATGTTTGAAAATTTAGAATAGTGCAACCATAGAGGACTATTTAAATAATTGCTTCTTACCTAAAGAGGCTCGAACTGCATTGTTTTTATCTTTGATTATATAGCAGGCGGTGATCAGGAAGAAAATGCCACCAAGCACTTCGACAAAGGTTGTGGAGAACAGCGAAAACTGCAGCGACTCAAAGGACAACAGATCATCCGAGGCCTAAAAGAAGACATATGTTTTATTTATTCGAATACAAATAATACAATTATTACAAAATAAAGGTGCTTACCTGCGACTTAATGGTTTCTGTAGAGGTTTCCGTGGCATTTCCCAGCACTTGCGACATGCTCTGAAAGCCCTGCACGATGCTTTGACTGTTGGGCGCTGAGCTCATGTGATTCTTAATGGCAACCGATATCTATGGAAAAGATGACAATTTTAGCATTTACAACTGCAAACTGTTAAGTTGGACAGATTTATGTTTTTACTTACAGCGCCCACCAGATACGGACTACCGGCATCGCCCAGTGCGTGCGAGATGAGTATTTGAAAGGCTTCGGCTGTTGAGCGACGAGTTGGCACCACGACATACTGTGAAAAAGAGTGGGAAGAAGAAACAAATCAATTTAGTTCCATACCAAAAAGCTTTAAGTGAAAACAAGCAGTGTTACCAACAACAACAACAATTATTAACAAAAAGCATAGTAGGTGATAAGCAGTGTAACATGTGCGTGCATGGCTTGTGTCACAGTAGAATCAGTTTGATATGCAAAAAGCTCAAACGAGATGGCGCCACTTTAGAATGAGGCGTTGTCCAACTTAAACTGGTTTGTGTCATCGAATAAACTTTCATCCAAGTGGGTACAACTGTGTATGCCTTTGGGAACAGTTCTATACGCTCGACCGACCGACTGACTGAGCGATTGACCAAATCTTGACTGTGGCAATATGTTGTCTACATTTTTCTGTACATTTACAACAAAAAATCAAATACTACTATACATTAACTGTTTACTGTTATAATCAAATGAGTGTGTGTGTGTGTGTGTGGTTATGTGTGTGCAGTGTTGTGTGTATAATTAAAAATAATAAGCAAAGCTGATTACAAATATCATAGTTTACGCACACAAAATAATAAAAGCTTTTCTTTTTTTTGTTTTTGTTAAATTATAGGATTGTTTTTTTTTTGTCTATTTTTGTGGACAGCTGCAGGAAGCGTAGAAAGAACGGAACTTTTACGATACCAAAATAGCAAACTAAACCAAAAAAAAAATAAAACGTTTCTTGCGTGGCACAGTTTTGAAATTTGTGTTACTAATTTGTCCCATGAATATTTACAGCTGATCATCATCAAATCAGCAACAGCTGTTGGAACGTGAGTCAACCGAAATATTAATAATAATAATATCTCATTGCGAGGGAATTTCAAGTTTAATTAAACTTTGACAGAATGCTCAATATCTGTGGAATGAGGTTTAAGTTAGTATTTTTTTTTCTGTCGGGGTTGGAAACGAAAATGCATACTTTTTGTAATTTTGGAAAATGCACCCTCGGGATTATTGTACCGTTATTTTGGGGTGGCTGGTGCTACAGCAGCAGCGAGGGAATGCTGACAAAGGGTGCCGCATTACCAGAGTATTACGAATGCAAAGCATGTAAGCAATATTAAGAAGAATAGATGTACTTAAGTAGATTTATGGAATGTATAATTTGATATATACTTTTAGAATTATCCTCGAAGTTGGTGTGAAATAAAACCAATGCTTATTTGCTTTATGTATAGAAATAAAATAATATTCATTGAAAAAACAGATGGAAACCCAAAACCAATATTTTATAAGGTGCTTGCAGAAAGAAGATGATGACAAAAAAAAATGTGAAATACCAAAACCAGACATTTACAAAAAGAGTTTACAGCCAATTACTAAGAAACTATTAATTATAACAAGCCCTGAAATGTTAAAAAAAGATAGTAATTACAGCATAGGAAAAAAGCTAACACATTTGTGCGTGTGTGTGTGAGTTGTGGGAGTGTGAGTTGTGGGTGTGTGAGTTGTGTGCGTGCTTAGTGTGTTTGCTTACTATAACAGTAAAAAATTAATATATATACAGATGAAATCGATACATAAAACTGTTTGTTTACTCTAATAAAAGTGCAATATTACAAAAGCCATAAATAGTTAAGATACGTTGCATGTATAAAGTAGATGTTTTTTTTTAGATACATATATCTTTTGCAGTAATGTTAATTGAAATTTTGATTAGGAGTTTGCAATCTTAGATCTGTTTGTTGATTATTTGTTGTCTTACCAGTAAAATGTCCGCAACAATTGCCCAGTTCAAGTTTAAAGCTAACTGACCAAAAAATATTAAAATATATGTGGCAACCGTGTAGCGAGAAACGATTAAACAAGCGCCAGTCAGCAGCGGAGCGCTAAGCAGTAGGCCAAATGCGCAAATAACGGGATCGACGTACGGATAGCGTTTCTTGAGCGCTTGCGATAGATATGACCCCATCGGCACGCCCAGCAGCCCAGCAATCATAGTTATAAGCCCGAATTTAAAGGCAACGCTAAATATTCCAATCCAATTGGATTTTTTTGTTTTGGTGTTTTGTTGATAAAATGGCAAGAAAGTTTTGGTTAGAAATGTGCGAAGTAAAATGAGTTTAAGGGGAGTTGTTGTTGTTGTTGTTGCTATCGTTTATCGGCAGGTAGTCTTACCAGTAAGATATCGGCCACAATAGACCAGCAGAGATTAAGCGCCACCTGTGCAACGAACACAAACAGATAGCAGAGTGTTGCACTGGAGCGCGGTATAATCAAGGCGATGAAGACCATCGGCGCCGATATGAAGAGTCCAATGGCGCAGATGTAGGGATCACCGTTTTCGATGCGGGTGCGAAAGTGCTGAGCCAGCACAGAGCCCATCGGAACACCAATGAGGCCAGCGGCCATCGCAACAAGTCCAAATATGTAGGAGACACTTTGTTTTGTTTTTTGTTTTTTAGAAATGAACAACAACAACGTAAAGGGCGTGGTTGGGGGCGAGTGGCTGTGGGTTTAATACTTACTCATCCAGCTGGAGATCCTCATTGCCGGGCTGCATCTTGAGGCCAGAGTAGATGAATGTGGGTCCCCACCAGGCCAGGGCGCCGGTCACAAAGGCGACGCACGTGAATCCTGCCGTGGAGTACATGAACGAGCAATTCTTGCTCAGCTCCTTAATGTCCGTCATGAAGCTGGTGCGCACCATGTGGGAAGTGCCTTCGCTTTCACCGCGCTTCGGATCCCTGATCAGGCAGATTAGTACGACAGCAACTACACCCAAAATGGGGGTCACTCGCAAAGCCCAGCGCCAATTGTTGGCCAAATGCGCCGTTTTCGAGCCGACAATGTAGCTGGGGGTTGCATAAAGGATGCGTTAATTAGTTACGTTATAGGCGGCATACAACATGTGGCATGTGGCATAATATATTTTCTGCATTGGCTGTCAATTGAGCCCTGAGATTCTAGCAATTGACCCCACTTAAAACAAATAACATTTCCTAATTGAGTTAAAATAATCAAATACTCAATCACTAAATTAAAAAATTTATTCATAAATTAAACTTTAAACTGCCCCCATAAGGTGAACAAACAAATCGCCGACCAGTTCACTCAATATTTCTCACGACAGCTCCAAAACCAGACTTTGCACCACATCACAAGTTTCCAGGCTGATGGCCTCCTCAGCACGTGATGAAGCGGACATGCTCGGACGATGACTACTGATAACGAGAGGTCGGTCATTAATAACCTTGAATGATTTACTTTCTATTTGGAGCACAACATATTTTCCAATATTATACGTTTTTTTTTTATATAATAACATTTAGATAATCTTTTCTACAAAATAGGAATGAAAACATAATTTTAAAAAAATTCCTTCTATAATTTCAGAAATAAGTAATAAAATTTACTGGTTCGATCTTTATTTTATAGTCCGAGCAGCGGAAGTAAAAGTAGAAAGACACTCAAATCGCGAAACTAGAATTTCTCAAATTAATTTATAAGCTATTTAAAATATGTGCATGTGTGTGAGGTTTAAGGATATTAATGTTTAATAATAATATATGTAACAAAAAGGCAATTTACCAATTCTTCACTATAAACACATAAAAAGGAACACCCTGAAAATTAGACATTCTCTAAAAAAGTTGCCTAAGATCTTTTAATTATTTTACATCTACAAAGGTCTTTAATCATCAGCAGGCAATGAAGATAATTAACTTACCCCAAGCCAGAACCCACGGGAATGGCAAAGTAGAACATTGCTAGCATTTTGGAGCGCATGCCATGTATAAACAGATCAGAGATGATCGTAGGCGCTATGGTGCTGTAGGAGGCCTCTCCGATTCCAACCAGTGCACGGAACGTGATGAACCATCCAAAGCTGCCCATAAACGAACCAATCAATGTGGTTGTCGACCACAAGGCCACGCCCACGGCCATTAGCCAGCGCCTTGAGTACCGATCTCCCAGATAGCCAAAGAGCGGTGCGAATATCATATAGGAGATGACAAACGCTGTCTGCAAAAGTCCCGCACTATCATTGTGTATGCTGAATTCTTTTTGCACCTCCGTAAGCACTCCTGTAAGGGAAAAGAAAAAATTTAAATTAGGTTAACTTGATAAACGATTAAGCATTTAACGATATGCTGTTGGGAATAGCGCGTGATTGTTAAATGTGACTGGGAGTGATAATTGCTTAACCACATATATCAGTAGCATATTTGGCGCTTTACGTAAGCGAATTAGCAGACTATATAACTAAAAGCTTTCAAAGATTATACAGAATTCATAAATTAAATGCATTTAATATATATGCCACGATATTCAAATTAACAACGACTCACGGAAATTCATTTTATTTAAGAAATATACGTCTCTTAATAGTTTAATAGTGCATCGTAAATCTTTTTAAAGACCTTTTGCTAAAATGTAAACAAATCAACCTAGGCAAACAAAATTACCGTTATGCTTATCGAAATTGTTTCGACTATCAGTTTGGTCAATGTCAAGTGTTAAAAAATTATGTTTCACTTTGTTTTTGCTGATTTGCGAACTGATAACACCAAATCCGTATTCCCCTGACACGCTTACCACGTTTTTAGCTAATTATCTTCTACATATGTATGTGACTTTATAGAAAAACTCAATTTAAAAGCGGATATGCAAGTCATTAATATTGAATATTAATATAATCAGCACGACCTAGCCAATAACTGTTCAATGTATTTCCTATTATTTATGTGTGTACGTATAATGATTTAACGTGGATTCACAAAACAAGCGAAACTTAGAAGCTACGTGCATTGCCATTTAACTCAGAGGCAGTCAAAAGCCAACGGAAATATGTGCAACAAATTCGTAGCAATTCAGAAAAGCAAAACCAAAATATGTATATATCTAAAGATGATCAACAGCACAGCGGTGTGAGGTAGGGCAGGGAAAAGGCGAGTGGAATTCAACATTCAAAAGCAATACATGACCGAAAAGCTCAACAAGTTGTAAACGACCAAAAAAAGAAGATAAAAAGCCGAGCGCTGAGCACTCGACGACGTGGCACGAAGTCAGACGAAGTGAATCAGCAGCCACAAGCGTTCGAATGACGTTTTTGTTGTTTAAATACATCGGTTTCGGGGTCTTTTGCACTTTTCGCTTTTCGAGAAATTTATCGTACGATGTTTTTCGACCAATCAGCGTGTTTGTTTGGCCAGTGACGTAACAGTGTGCGACCGCCACGCGATACAAACAATGTGGGCTGTATAATCACATACAAATGTTTGTAAACACTTATGTGTGTGCGTGTGTGAGAAAGAGCAAGTATTTACAGAGGCAGAGAGTAGGAAAAATGACAAGGCTCACTTTTGTTTATGGCTGTGCAAATAGAATAGCACAGAAAAATAAATAAATGAAAAAATGCGATCGGCATATTTTGCCGGTTATAGAAACTTGCGCGTAAATTTAGAACCTGTTTATGCTCTCTTTTGGACTCTTGCTCTCTTTTTAATACGCTCTCTTGTTGCTAGACGGAACCGAGTTAGTACCAGTTACTTGGCTGTAGACGACGGTTGTTGGCTGCCAAGAATTCATACTGCTCGCAAGAAGTCAGACACTGCTCTTACCTCTGCCTCATTAATATGAATGAATGAAAAAGTTGCTGATGAGTTGAAAGCGGTTGTGATTGGCCTTGAAAAGATCGCATGAGATGCAACCGTCAACCTAAGTTTGCTGTGTATTTTAAGTTTGTTTCAAAAAGAATACAAATAAATGCTTATTATTATTTATTTATTTTTTATTTTTTTTTTTGTGAAAGCTTGCTTTTTTCACCAGCAACTTTCTTTTAAAAGCTTCAAGCATGATGAAGAAAATAAAAATTATTACAAAAAAGGAGCGCTCATCGATAATCATAATAAAGGTAAAGTTTCTATTCAAGCACAACTTCCTCTCTCAATTTTCACACCTCTCTTGCTGCAAGTTGCTTTTGTTGCTAATTGTGCTTATGCTCTTTTGCAGGTCGCTCTTATTGCTGCGGTCACTCAAGCCGTCGTTTACCTCTTCCGGTCAATGACATAGAAAATTCAAAAATAATGATAAAAAAAGAAATGCAGTACAAAACACAAAATGACAAGTTGTGAAATAGAACGAGAAACACAGAGAAATGCGTATACATGTGTCCCTATTTAATTGGTAATTATGTATATACATATACATACATACATATGTAAAAGTAGGTACAATTGCAAGTAGGTGCAACAAGCTCATTAACACATACAAATGCATTAACATTGCATATTTATGTTAAAGTTGTTGTTAAAAGTCTCGAGTGCAATGAATTCCTAAATTCAGTGTGACCAACGCATTAGGAAATCAATAGTATTTAAACTGGCCAATCAATCTCTGCTATACCCCACTTTTATTTTGGCACATCTCAGAAATGTAACAAGGGATATCAAATTATTCCAATAGCTTAAACATACAGTTTGAGACTAAAGACCTAAACAAATATTAAAGAATGCACCCACATGTTTTTTGTTTGTCTCCGCACAGATATACGGGTACTCCAACTCTAATGAGCCTTAAAATAATACTTACATATTGTATAAGGCATTAGCACCACTCTTAGATAATTATTGTTGTTTAGGTCAAATTGTGAACTTAGACCATATACGATAAGAATTAATAACCCCGCTGTATATAAAACTCTTCATTGCTGACAATTTCTTCAGCAGCCCAATTTGTTAAAGTACGAATTGTGGCGACGCGTTATTACTGGTTGTGGCATATTAATAATTGAAAACTGACTTTAATGAAAGTTATGATATAATTGTGAGCCATCAATATTACCCATTTTAATAGCCTTTGCTGTGAAACTTGGCGCTTGAAATTAAAGTTTTGCCTGGGAATTCAAACGGTAGTTTAAACAACAGCTAAAAATGTTTATGCAAAAAAGAGAATTGAATAAAATGCGCAATCGCCAATTATACGCAAAGGATACAAAGACGACACATATAAATTTTAATTTTTTAAATACAACAGGTAATATTTTTGCGATTGAGCATCTGGGCAGAGATAATGTTTTTAGTACAAATTTAGGTTAGAATTTGAAACGCAAGCATCACAGCACGAAATTGCTGACAATTATTGAGCCAAGTATTTCTTTTAATTTTTTCGTTGTTTTTGTTGCTTTGGAAAATGGCCAAAAAATTACGTCGAAAGGCTAGAGGATGGTATGTTATATATATATATATATTTTTTTATTTTTGTATGTGAGTGTTTATTTTCATATATGTATTTAGATTTAAACATATAGCTTTCAAAGCATTTGGAACAAAGTTCAGTACATGCCGTTTATATTTTATTTTTAAGGCAAATAATGTCAACAACTGGCATCAGCAGATTTTTGTTTTTGCCATTTTAACCGAAATGAATGAAAGCCATTATGGGGAATGTGAATTACTCAAATGAATTTACTTAACAACAAAACATCAATAAAAATTAACAATAAACAATACAACGCAACGCGCAAAATAAAGGGTAAAACAAAAGTAACCGCATCGTGTCATCATCATACGGTTATTTAAAAGTCTGAGCAGATTTTGTGCACTGAAGTGGGGTCAAAAGCAGAGGCCAACTCAGGCTGGTCATAATAAGCGAACGTATCAAATGTATATCATTAAGCACACAGACATCCGGCGATATAGCACACAATGTAAGCTTCGGTCACCAGTGTACAATATGGATAAATATTTCTCAACACAAACGCTGCAGCCTTAATGTTAATGAGCTGATGGTCGTGTGTGGAACTGAAATACGAATGCAAAAATATACATTTTCGACAAATGAAGGTTATTGGATATTGTGGTGCCACGTTTCGAGAGGCCAATATCTAATATCTACGTGGCGAACCTGCTGCACTCTGATTAAATGTATTAAATTTCAATTTACGCCTACACAGCCTATAACTGTTGATAATGTGTGACAACTAATGGTTAACTGATAACACCTAACTATCAAATTATGTATAATAATTTCTTTATTTATTGCATGTAATATTTTATTCTTATTTGGCAATGCTTATATATGCACATAGTTGAGAAGTTATTAAGTAACTTATAGTAATATCAACAGAAATCACAATCGCCTGTTTTGAAATCACATCTGCAAGTGATGTTTCTAAATGGATTCTAAATGGGGTAACAAGGTTCAATTAATTATGTTACTGATTGCAGGCAATCTTGCACTTGAAATCTACAATTAGAAATAAGTTAATTGCATATGATCCGCCGCTACCCCTTTTAACCATCGAGAGAGAGAGGGAGATATGTGTGTTTGTGTCTGATTCTGATTGTGAATTATGAATAAACCCAAATTGTATTTATGTTAAACCTATCGACACCAGTTTGCCCATATGAGTATTGCTTTTCTTTATTGTATTCATAAACATATCGCGATTTCCTGAGTGCTGGGTCATGAGTTTTCCACATATTTCTGAATTACTGATAAAATTATCATACGATTTGTGCATTCGGTGACCAATTAAGGGCTTAACGAAAGTAATTGGCTAATGCCAAAAAGACTTAATGTTGGTTGATGAGTTTCACTGTCGTTATCGCTGCATTAATTTACAGTTGACTCACAATCATTATATAGTTGAATAATGTCAAGCATTCACTTAACATAAACAACACAAATAAAAAAAACGTGCAATATTAACAAAAATCATGTGAATTTTTAACATTTTCACTGTTGGTTAACGGCGTTGAACTCTAATTTATGCACTTTTATCAATGGCAAATTTAACAAACTGTTGGCTTGGCTTTAAAGTAAAACTTCAGCAGTAATGGACAAGTTAAGAGTCAAACTAATTCAGCTGGCAAAGTTTGAATATACAAGACTTGTTAACTTAATTACCCAATTGCATATAGATAAAGTGGATCAGATTACAGCAAATACGAACAATTAATTATCGCTTGAGACGAACTACACAACTGGTTTAATGCTAGTTTCCTCATTATTTCAGTGGTTAACAGCGGCAAGCGTAATCGTAATCGCGGCCAACTGGCTTACATTTGTTTGCCTTTAATGTAAGTGCAAAACAGAAATGATTCACGCAATAATCACGCCATATGACTGATAACTATAGACCATAATGTTACACAGCTCTCTTTCTCCCTGAGTAAATGTAAGTTGATAAGCGGCAAAACGCAACACTATCTATGCGTCTCTTAGTCTCTCTCTCTCTTTCTTTGGTTTGTAAACATATTCATGGAAAAATTTTTTGAATCCATTTGTGGGTGTGGTTGGGTGATGATCGAGAAGCGTAATGCTATAATAAAAAACATCGACTTTTATTTAAATTATAATTTACTTATAATTTAAAAATCTATTGTGTTTAAAATCATAAAAAAAATGCAGACTTCTTACCTTTGGTTTCTTTTTTTATACTTTGGTTAACTTTAAATAAATATAAACATATAAAAATAGGTATAATTTTCGACTGAACTTATCGAATGTGTTTCCATTACGCCATGTCAGGCGATTCGCACAAAAGTGTTAAAATTATGCGAAATTTGATCACATTTTTGATGGATTGTTTTGCACTCAATTCAAACCTTGTGAATAATTGTAAAGAGTACAAAAACAAAATTAGATAAAAAAAAAACACATTAGCGCAGGTCGCATGATTCAAGCACGAAAATGTGATTACTCATCTCAGCATTAAAATTTGTCTGCTAACGTCACACTAAATATACAATGTTTACATACTAGAAGTTGTGACGTAACATACTTAATCGCATTTGCTTTGCATTATCAGTTAACCGAAAAAGAGAGCGAGAGAGAAAGAGAGTGGAAGACGCCCAGCTTCAGCTTCAATTAGGGAAAGTGACGTAACTGTCAGCAATTAGCGACGCAGCATGTAGGTCACATTTAACATTCTAACGTCATAATGCAGTTGGTCGCACAAACTTACCCGCAATTGTGAATCGATCCATGTAATTGATGAGATTGACAAAGCAGAGAACTATAACGGTAAACCATTGAATCCGATCGATGCCAGAGAGACGCCCAGCGGGCTCCACTACCGCATTGATGCCATTTCCACGTAAACGAAGCCTTTCCATTGACTCTGAATCGGATGTCACAAGCTGCTGTGACGAATATGTCGCAGGTAATCCGCTTGCGGCAAAGTCAACGCTGCTCTCGCTGCCGCTGGTGCTGTTGCTCATCGCCGGATTATCCATGGCGCCCGCGGCAGTTGGAAGCGGTTGATACGACTGATGATGTTTTTGCGACATTCACGTGCCTTGCACTTGCACACACCTCACCAACAACAACACAACTCGCCTCGAAAGTTTCCTTTTTTGTATTCAGCAAGCAATAAAACGAAAAGTATTTTTGCAGTCTCTGCTCTCTTTCTCTCTCTTCTACACACACACACACACTTGCCGCACGAGAGCACGCGATGCACGAAGTTGGGTGGGAAGCGAGATTGTGAAAATATGTGTGTTGGTGGCAGATTTCTATTTCTTCACTTTAAAATACTTTGGCAGCGTTTCAATTTCCTGATAGCTTGTGGTTCTGCCCAATTGGCAAATTAATTTGTGTTTTCTAATACGCGTTTGTATTCTTATTATGTTGTAGTGCTGACTAATCGAATGCGGCGTTTGCTTTTATATGCATTTGCGGTGCTTCTTTTATATAATTCTTAATTTTAATTCCGCAAATACGTCCGCACTAACTCAACAACTTGAAACAACTATCGAATCTATGGCATTTTATGTTTGCTGAACGTTATTAACAGTTTGCTGTCAAGTTGATTTTTACAGATGTCTGTTACTTTACATGCATCGCATATTTAGCATACTGGCAACACTTTTTTATATCGATATATACGTAATCGATAAATTAAACGCATATTTGAATCTGACTGAGTTGTGCTTTATTGTATAATATGTTAATGTTGTGTGTTTTACAGGTTAATGAAAAATAAATAGAAAATACAATCTACTCAATGTCCATTTCATCCACGCGTCCACGTACGCGATTCTTGCGTTTATGCTTTTTTGTGGGCGGCGGTAGAAAACTTTCGAGAAAATCGATGGTTGTCAAAATAGTCTCTGAACTTACATTTCCAATGTAGTTTTTGTCGAAATACACAACTGGCACTGCCGATTCAGTTGAAACCAACTTGTCGCAATTACAATGCTGACCCCCTCGTTTCTTGACATCCAATATTTCCACATCCGAATCATTCGATTTATCTGCAAATGCAGTTTAAATTTAGATTAAGTTATAAATAAGATAATATGATTTACCAAATATCGGTCGAAAACATTCCTTGACCTGTATCCACTTGGTGCAAAATTGCTTTATATAGCTGTCGTTTTGATGGAAGAAACTTTTCGAAGCGCTATTTACACGCTCTTTCATAAAACCCGGCACATAGGGCCACTTACCCTTTGCGGCATAGAAACAAATGATATCTGATATGAAAAACACATTTCAATTATTTATTTATATATTTGTTAGAAAATGTACACTATTAAATAAAATTAGAGAGATTTAATATTAATATTATTTAAAATGAAAATAAATGAAAAGAATATGATAAAGAAATCATAATTTGTGTTTAAACTGTATTTATATGTAAACTTGTATGTGAAACAAGTCCATAATTTTTATAGAAATAATATAAGCCAGACAGATTTTATGTGGCGCAAATTAAGGTTGTCTTAAAAAAGTTTTGCTGCATTTTGTTTAACATTTAGAAAATAAGTACGATGGGATAACTAAAAATGAAATTATATTAATAGTATATGATGGAACTTAAATTTATGATTTAATGGTTTTTATTATTTGTACATTTTAATTTATTTTTGAGATTACTTACAGGGCACATGGAATAGATGGAGAAAGGTACGCTGGTGGTCCAGACTTGAGATGAGATGAATGCCGCTGGGTCCAATGCTTTTGGACTCAACTTTAAGGTTAGTTGAACGTGGAGGCATTGCCCTGAATGGAATCTCCTCCACCCGCGCACTCTGCAAATATGCCTCGCTCATCGTGAGCAGGAATCCCAACACAAATAGCGGTAAAATCCAAACAATTAATTTGCGCCCCAATTCCATTTTGAACCAAACACTTTGCGCTCCCAACTGCAACTGACCAGGTGCTGGTCGTGTGCTAAATAGTATCCTGCAGGATAGCAAGGACTCGGCTCTATTAAATTTAATGGAGTTGCATGTTGACATAAAGCGTCGACATGGCCTGTGTTGCTGTTAGTCCCATTTGTCACTTGTCTGGCCAAATGCATATTTGGCGAGTGCACTGAACTTTGAACCAAATTTTTAACAACAAGTGACTAGAAGCTACTAGAAATTAGTTTAGCCAATAAAGTTATGCATATATAATTTTCACTTTACCTGTCTCCCTGCCTCTTCCTGTCTCTTCAACCAATAAATATTGTAAACTGATCAAACAGCTGTGCAATTAATCAGCAAAATTGTATTTATTTATTATCAAATCAAAAGTGTTGCTAGACCCAACTATTCTCATTTCTTTAAATTATACAAAAATCTTAAACCTAAGTACATATGAAGCCGCTTGTAAGGCGACCGCATGTTATGTTTGTTTATATTATCGGAGTCGCTTGTAGGGCGACTCCATGTGATGTTTATACTTAAACTGCTGAGCTTTGCAGCGTTTGTCGGGCGACTTCATGTGAGGTTTATAATTCTAAGAATGTGATGTTTAAACTTAACAGCTGAGCTTTAAGTGCAGCCAATTGAAAGTCGTCTCTCTATGACATTTTGCCATTAACAATTAGCTGAGCTTTGCAGCGTCTCATGTTCATTCTTGAACAGAGATAGAGAGAGTAAGTCAAATGATCATTAATACTATCTATAAACGTTAAACTATTCCCAGAAATAAATCAACTTAAAGTTTAGGTAAATACAACCAAATTAAAATCATAAAATAGGCATTAATTTTCTATTCTCATAAAAATCCTTAAGAAAATTTCACAACATTTTTCAGAATGTAATAGAAATGTTAGCTGAAATTAACAAATGAAGATTCGTACTTTTAAATATTTAGTGTTTGGCTTGATTTATTTATAATTTGTCAATCGTGTTGCAATATCAATTGACAGCAATTTTTCAGCGTATCAACGTTCTGTGAATTGGCTAATTGTTTATTTTTTTGTTGCTAAAAGCGTCTAAAAAGTCCATCCCCCTGGCACGCCCACTTTTAAAGCTTATAGACACGACAAGGTTGGCGTGTGCATGCGTCAATGCAGCAATGTGTTGGACGCTGGAGCCATTCACCAATTCATCCATCCAAAGAAAGCCAGAGTCTAACTTTAGCTTGAGATAGTATTGAGATACCCGACGCAGAATGCTAATTAATGTTAATCAAGCACAAGCCAGCAATTGTATGACGTAGGTAAAAGTAAAATCAAAACAAATAATACATAAAAATGAACTGAATCAAATACAATATATATATCTATATATAGTGTACATTGTATGCATATTTTGCAAGTCAATGCAGTTGAAGGCGATAAGGTTTCAAATGCAGTTTCTAAACATGGGCACGTGTCTGCTACAACAACAACAACAACAACAGTTACAACATTAACAACAACAGCTGCAAAAACATCAATTTATTAGTTCTTATCAATGTGACACACATTTAAAGCACATACTTTGAAAAAACCAACAAAATACCTCATAAATTACACGTCTGGAGGCAATGAGGTCATAGGAGTCTGATTATTTATAAAATTAAAGGTGCCGTTTTTTTTTTTGCTTAATAAATAATTTATTGTAGCTGATTGCATCTTATTAATATTATGAAGTGACTATTAAAAATTAAACAATTTTTTTTTAATTAAAAGGAATTAGTCAATTAAATCATTTGCACCATGACAATTATGATTAAAAAATAGTACTTTCTCTTCCTAGTGACTACTGCTAATATATAAGTTATATAAAATATAATTAATCACTTTGCTTTGAATTCGTAAAGTATGTTAATTTAGTAAAGCTTTGGTTCTGCCAATAAACTATTCCAGGTTTTTGCATCTACGGCTGGAAACTTCTGAGATACTTTTACCTGAAATCCATTTTCATCTTTCTCGGAATTTTCAAAGGCGTGATAATCACAGATGCCTTCGGGTCGTGACTTGAGCACTTGCTCCGTACATTGTGCGAGCGATTCGACATTCCTCGGTTTGCTATTAACACCAATGCAATTAACTTATGGCCGGGCTTTTTTATATTATTAGTAAACTTACCCAAACTTGGCAAAGTGCAAAAAATAACCCACAAATGATTTAATGACTCTCGCCTCGGTCGAGTTGCGCTCAAAGTCGGGAAATACCATAGGACTACGAAATAGATATATCAAATCATCGCAATGCACAACGCCATATTTCTTGGTCACATTCGCGCTGGTAAACACAGAGGCATAGCTATAAGGACCCCGGTAATTGAAGCCATACAAGTACATTTGCTGCTCTCCTTCCTTTAAATTGATTAAGTAGTCCCGCACCGCATTGTAGAGTGGATGCTTGAAGCCTCTATCCGATATGAGCTGCATGCGATCAGAAATATTTAGTTATATACAAAATTATATTAAAATAAAATCGTACTAGAAATTAGCATAAATTGTTCTGGTATTTGGAAATACATTTCCTAAAAATATAAAAATACTAATTATACAATTAATTTCATACATTTTAGATTAGATTTACAATTTTGAAGAAACATATCTTGTTATTTTGAAATAGATATGTCTGTTTGTAATTAAGATTACGAGCAGTAATTAACAATAATAATGCATTACTTTTCATAATTGATTTAATTTTCATAAAAAATTTAAGAAACCTATCTAGTAACTTAGAAATATTTTTGATTGGTCTTAATGAAAAAAAAAGCAGAAATATCTTTTTAAAGTATACTAAAAAGTGATACATTTTATAACTGTTTAAAAAATTTAAAAAAATAACCCATATTGTTGTTTAGATATGCCTTGGCTCATATTTTTTCAGAGTGTATACATAATTTGAAATCGTACTTACATTGAGTAAACCCTGTATAGTCTGCTCATTGACTTCGTGGATATTCTGAAAATACACATTGCCGACCATCTGCATTACTTTGGACAACTGCTGTTGGCTTAATGATTTGGGCAATTCCAGCTGCTCCTGGATTAGCTCATCGAAACGTGAATTGAAATCCTGACGCAGCTTTAACGTCTCCATGATATTTACAACACGAACGGCGCCCTCCTCGGGGACAGTGCCCAGCAGCCATGGCACTTTTTTATAGTCTCCTTTGGCCATTAGCTGCTTGGGGTGCACACTGAAGAATGCCTCGTCAGCTGGATGCTCCACAACTGGTCGATAGTTGGCCATGTGATCGACATCCCAGAACTTTAATCCATCGCCAGCATTGAGCAGCGTTTTGACATCTACTCCACGCAAGGCACGCGTCAACTTGGCAGTGCTCAGATTCTGGGCATTTGCCACCTGGCAGAGTTCCGCCGTTTTCCTGGCCTGCTTCAGGGGTTCGTCGACAATGGCAAAGGGCACATTTGCTGTGCCGCTCATGCTGATCACATTCTGGAACAGACCCACCGACCGCGGACTCAGCATGTGCATGTGTGTTGCCACGCCCCCAGCACTCTGGCCAAAGATTGTGACGCGTTGAGGATCGCCGCCAAAATATTTAATATTGCGCTGCACCCAGCGCAGTGCCAGCTGCTGATCCTTGAGGCCAAAATTGCCCGGCATCGATAAGTCCTCTGTGGATAGAAAACCTGCCAAAGGCAAGTTTAACGAAATTCAAAATATTTGAGCAATTTTTCACTCACCCAAGGCACCCAGGCGATAGGCCATGGTGACCAGCAACACTTCGCCGGTGTCCATAAAGTACTCGGGTCCCGTTAGGAGAGGTCCAGCGGAACCACTAAAGAATCCTCCGCCATGTATGTAAACCATAACTGGCAAGGGTTGCCCAGAACGATGCTGAACCGTAAGAAAAATATAAAATTAGTCAGCTTATTGTTAATTATAAATTGCAAACTAAATATCTAAAAGAAATGGCCACAAACTAAGCGAATCAGACTAATAGTTAAGAGACTTTATAAGTAATTATTTAAATATTTAAAATACGTAAAAATTTAATAGGGAATTCATAAACATTATCAGCTAAAAAAGAAAAGTACTTTGCTATAATTGTTCTATGTAAATCTCACCTCCGGCCTGTAAACATTTAAATAGAGGCAATCCTCCTCGCCATAGATGAGGGGTATGGGCAGCAGGTAGTTCTTCTGTATGCAGTCTGGTTTGACAGTGCTGGCATAATAAATGCCTTGCAGCTTGGGCATAACCTTGGGATTCTAAGTGGAAGGAAGTGTTTCAAGAGCAAGGCCTAAAAGAACTCAAAGATCTCACAAGTTACATTAAAGCGCAGCTCGTCGACGGGTGGCAGGGCATAGGGTACGCCCAGGAAGCTCTCAAAACGCTTGATCTGATATCCTGGCATGTAGATGCCCTTCAGGCAGCCCAGATTGCTGCCACACACAATAAGGCTATTGTGAGCCGTCACCGTGTGGCCAAACATCAACAGCAGCCGTATTGTCAGCAGATGGAAAGCAGATCCGGCGTGAATCATGATGATCTAATGGTTCGATTGGTCTTTTGTCTATGAAAGGAATCGAGCCGCATTAGTTTAACGCATTAATCATTTTTATTTATGTGTTCATTGGTTTATGGCCACTTTTGCTCGATGATGTCAACTGTGAGCGCTTAAAAAATACCATACAAACACACACACTAATTAACAAATGTTCCCACGACACACAACAGGCTTGGATCAAGAAGGACTCTAGGGTTAAGCGATTCCCAAGGATGTTGCCAAACTAAATACTTACTAGGCGCACGACTGGTTAAAATCTATTCTATGATTTAACACGAGCGTTTTTAACGCGACAGCGTTCGAATTTTATCTGACGGGTTTGTAACCCAAAGCATTGAATTTTATTCAAAAACAAATCTATATAAGATATACTTTGCTTTGGTTGTTCTTGTGTGTGTGTGATTCGTTTGGCTGTGTCATGCTTTTAGCAACGGTGGATTGTTAGAAATATGTAGAGCCAAAGTTGTTGATTGATATTGTGTTTGTGCTCTGAATTTAATTGAATTATTATTCAACAAGTCGAACACAGGACGTATGCTTATTAAATAGAACAAACTCCATCAGTGTATTTACCACGAGCCAACTTCAAACAACTTGGCCCCGCTTAGAACTGCAGCTATAGAAGAGCAGAGCCGCACTACGATCATCTCCACATTCACTTTCACTTTTATCCTGTTTCGCTTCGCTTCCGATATGAGTAAAGCACACGGACACACAAACATCTACACATTTTACATTCCTCTTTGCTCTTTTTCCCATGGTGTGTTTGTTGTTTTGTTTGTTTGCTTGCTCATCTGCCTGTATGCCTGTGTGTCTGTGTATTCTGTGTACTGATAAGCAACACTGGTTGCTGCTTGGCAAGGGGGCTGGCCTGCACTTGCATTTGTTCTCTATGCGGCTCATCTCTCCACTTACATATTTTATATGCATCGCTTACACCGCTGTCCATTGCTATAATTTAATTATTCTACTTAATGGTGATTGCCATCTGGTGAGTAAAGCAAGGAAATGTGTAAAATTGAAATATTCTGTCATAAATTAAGCCATATATTCAATTATCAACTTTCATTTATCATTCATCAACCAGTTTCTTCTGTTCTATGTTGATGCTTAAACAAGTTTCAACTATTAAAGTTTGTCTCCAACTGTGTTAATTGAGGCTCATTTGGAACATTCCATACTTATATCTGAGTTGTTGAATCCATAAAAGGAAAAAATGTTTGTGAAATTGCATAATTATTATTATTGCCGTAATAAAAGTGATAGCGATTATATATTGAATATTAACAGAGTTACGCTATTTAAGTGGACTGCATTATAAAATACTCACTAATTTTGATTATTATACTTTCGATTGTGTTGTCGCTCCTACAGTTGGATAATATGCAAACGCATTTGACCTTCGTCTGGATTGAAAACGAGTTCGAATATAAAATAGGTCATCGCTGCAGCTTCAGATATGCGCAGGGAGCAGAAATGCAAACTCAATCAAGCTGGAGGAGACACATTATCTTCATTCTTTTGTGACAATATTCTTGTATGCAAATAGATGTAACTGAACTTAGCCATGGCCACATAGAGTAACTATTGATACCCTGTAATCAAGGTATACAAATCGATCTTAGAGTTTATTGTTGGTTGAGTTAGTAAATTTGTTATGTTGTTATATTAAAGTTTGGGAGTCTAGTTAGCTGCTTATATGTAAATATAGTTTTAACTATTCATAGGTAAAACAAGTACTTGCATATTAATTATATCATCTCTATGAATAGAGTTTCTTCCACAGGGCCAATCCTCGTATATCCACACTTTTTTCAATAGTGTCTTGATAAGACCCATTTAACTGTCCAAAGCGAAAATAGTTGCAGATCTTATCAGTGGTGAAGTCAACAGATTTCCAGGGTATCAGGTGAGTTTTGTTGTAGAAAGCATTTCTGGTATATAAATAGAAAAAGAAATATAATTAAATACGAATGGAGATTTACATTTGTCGCTGAAAAACTGATCTGTAAATGTTTTATACATTTTATACATAGTACAGTAAAGATATAGGAATCAAATTATATGAAATTCACTATAAATTAAGAAAACAACACCGATTGTTCCTATTAAAGCTATATGGTTTAGTCATGTGATGTTGATATTTTGTCTAAATTTAGGAATATAATTGATGAGTGCTTATACAAGGACTCATTTCGTCTATGACAATTCAATGATATAGTAATTCGATCCCGAATAGAGAAATATATCGAATATAGAACGATAAGTTAGAATCCCATTAATACACAAACAGGAAAGTAGAGGCGACCAAGAAAGTTTTGTTCCTATGACAGACCCCCTATCATGATGAAGTATAAATTAGGATATCTGCCAACTATAATGAATATAGCTGAAGGTGTTGTTTCCGTAGAGCCGACAGACCAACAAAGTTAGTAAATGTATGATACCTTTTACAAGGGTATACAAATAAGATATATATATAATAATAAGATAATAAATAAGATATATAAATAAATATATATAACTGATATATATATATATATATATATATATAAATGTGAAGATAAAAACCTACCCAGTCTTGGCAAAATCTACCAATAAAGATGTCATGCGTTTAACAATCAAATTGTCCTCGGAATCGCTTGGGAATTCCGGCAGTAGACCAGGCATGTGTAGTGTGTGCAGGGCATCGTCCATGTGGCAAGCACCCAGCTCCTCGTAAATGGGTCCGCCCGTAAATCGTATTGCATAGCTAATATTGCTGTGGTACTCAAAGTTATAAATGGAGATGGGATGAGCTGCATAGTCCACATAGCTGTTGGCAGCGACGTAGACGGGAAAGGTGAACATGAAGTCGACCAGAATGGCCGAAAGTGGAGCTAACGTATCCTTGTTTAGTTCGAAATTCTTAATACCATACGTTTTCAGTATACTCTGAACGGTTTCCTCAGTCGTAGAGATGCAAAAAGTTCTGATTGAAGTCTTTCAATCGCTGCGGATTCGAATAGATGGGCAATGTGAACATGGATCCTTCGCCAGCACGTGAGCCGAAAATCAGCAGCCAGGACACTTGAGTGATGCGCCCGCCCATATGAGCCTTCAACGGCAGCTCATTGAGAAAGGCATCCGGCGTTGCCTCCTGCTCCACAACAGGATCATAGTTTACCAACGGCAAATTACTCCATTCCTTGAGGCCACCGCCGGCTTCTAATAATTGAACGCCATCGATCTGCTGCAGTGCTTCCACTAGCTTCTCGCTGTCCAGACTTTGGGCCTGAACAACGCCCAAACGCTCAGCCAATCGACGAGCCTGCTTCAGGGGATCGGGCACAATGATCGACGGGAACAGAGCTGTGCCGCTTAGGGACATGACACGATGGAAGATGCCTGCGTGTACAGCCATTTAAATATGTATACAACAAACAACAGAGCACAACTCACCGTTTTAGTTAGGGCTAAGCATGTGAAGATGTGTGGAGGTGCAACCAGTGCTGTGTCCAAAAATGGTCACCAACTGTGAGTCGCCACCAAAGGATTCGATGTGCTCTTGCAGCCACTGGAGCGCCAAACGCTGATCCTTCAGCCCCATGTTGCCAGGCATCTGAGCATCACCAGTACTCAAGAAGCCTAACAAATGGATACCAATAAGGATGTTGCAGTGAAAATTACTGGATTGGAGTTACCAAAGGGATCCAGGCGATAGCTGACAGTGACCACAATAACCTCTTCTGTATTCATGAGATACTTTGGACCGCTATTAAGAGGGCATGCAGAACCACAGATAAAGGCACCAGCATGAAAATATACCATAACTGGTAGGACAGATCTTTTGCTGTTCTGTTAAAGTACAACAAATAAAAGAAGAAAAAAATGAGAGATTTTGCGTCAATTTCGAATGCATTTCTAGATAGTTAGCATTTTTTATTTTATATTTACATTTTATTAACATTTCTAAGAAAGTGCAGCTTTTTATTATAATATATTTTACTCACCACAGGTCTGTAAACATTTAAGTAGAGGCAATCCTCTGATCCGAAGATCGGCCAGGAATCGACAATGTAATACTTTTGCAGACAATTGCTGCCTGCTATACTGGAATCTAACACACACGTCCAGGCGCTAGCAACTATAGGACTCTGCAAGGGTCATATCATTAATCTAGTGTCAGCTAGCAAGCACTTCAAGTTGCCTTACCTTAAAGCGCAACTCGCCCACAGATGGCGCTGCAAATGGTATGCCCATAAATGCTTCAAGCGCATTTTGCCTATATCCTGGCATCAGAGTGCCACGCATGCAGCCCAAGACCTTGAGGCACACATCCAAATCAGCAGTAACAATAACAAAATATAAGCAAATCCACAGACCACAAACGAGAGCACCACTCATCTCGAATAGCTTCACCACAGACACGTTGATTTTTCAATCTGCTGCAACTTTTATATATGATTTTTTAAACCACAAATTGCATGTTCGCGTAATTCGGTTTAAGTTATATTTAATGCTTAATGCCATCCAACAATATGTTTAAGCTATGAAGCTATTCACAAAATATGCCCTGGTCAAATTTTCTAGCTTAAAAAAAGATTTTGGTTTTAAATAAACACGATTTAGTCGCAAATCAGTTACTTAATAAATGTAATCAATTCGTGTTTGCCATGCAAATTATTTACAATTGCTGTTAATAACATATTATTAAAGCTATCACGTTAATATTAAGTTAAACAACTTTATTGACTTTTAGTAATATGATCGTTAACGGATGAGATATTTAAATAAAGATGCAGAAGAACAATAAAAAATGTGTTTCTGATGTAAATCGTCTTAGTTCTGGAAAATTTATCAAGAGCATTTCGTATGAACTTGTAAGATAATGAATTATGTTAGATAATTCAATTAAGTTTGGACATACTTACAGGAAACTGCTGAAAAAATAAAAGAAAAAACCGGTTGCCCCAAACGAGAGTTCAAGCTGAATGGTTTTCGAATCAAAATGTTTACTGTATTTACAATATTGGTTGGATACAGCAAAGATGCTGCTATCAACCAAGCAGCCATTAATTATAGACTTATAGACAAAGATTGCGACTACAACTAAACACGCATTCATACAAAAGATACTTATCAGTTAAGAGTTACAGATTACATTAACGATTATCGATCTGCTCCATGAGAATCTCATATATAACAAAAGAACCTGTCAACTATGATGCTTGGGTATTATTCTTATTAAAAGTGTTACAGTTAAAAATGTTAACAGTTAAATGGGGGTCAATCTGCGTCGTTGCGCTTCACTCAAATCCGGATGCCAAAAGTCCACGATGAGCACCAAACGTAGCTGGCTGCCATTGTGCCAGACTTCGTGCTCAAAGCTATCGTCAAAAATGAACAAATCGCCCTCGCGCCAGGTGCTACATGAAGGAGGAGGAGCAGGATAAAATTATTTACAGGGTATACAAATATAACTGTTTGATTTCTCTTACCGCTGTTGTTCGGCCACGCGCAAGTTGGTCAAGTGTGGTTCCGGTGCAACCAGCGTGAGATGGGCACGTAGTCTGCAGTTGGTGGGTCCACAGTGTGGCCAGACATGCGTCTGTGCCTGCATAGCACTGAACTTGATTTGGCCACGCCGGCAGCTGCTGGCGGCCGAAAACTGCTCTAACAGGTCGCATGTGATGGGCGCTCGTTGGCAGTTACCCAGGAAACGCTCGCCACGTGCGTAGAGCTCGTATTGCTGCCAGTTACCAGTGTCGCGCAATTGCTCTGCCTCTTGCTGAAAGTTGCCTTGGCTGCTGAGCAGTGCCAACGCCTCGTTGCGTATGCGTCGCCAGTTCTGCTGCAAACGCTCCAGCTCCAAGGCGTAACCCGTTTCTACTGGTTGCCAAAAGGACTTAGCTCTCAGGCGGGGCACATTGTACAGCGAGCGCTGATAGACGCTGGCAAAGAATTGCTGCTCCGCGCCACGTTGATACAGCTGCAATGCCAGGTGTTGTTTGCCCAGACGCTGGAGCGTCTCACCTAGCGCCAGATAGAAGTAGGGCTCCTGTGTGCCCGCTGCTTGGGAGTTAATGGCAAGCTGCAAATGAGGCAAGGCTTGAGCATAGTCGCCATGGAGCTGCTTGAGTGCCAGGCCAAAGTGAAGATTGGTGACTGGATTGCTGGGCCAGAGCTTGAGCGTTGCACCAGCCACCTGTTGCAATTCAACCAAGCTAAGAAGATAGTTTAATTTGCGATTGCAGTAGGAGTAAGGCACACCTACTTATTGGACATCAGATGGGTGAGCGAGAGCTGATTGCGCAGCTGAGCTTCAGCTGGATATCGTTCAATGAGCTGCTCGTGCACGGCGACTGCCTGTTGCATGTGACCTGTCCAAAAGGTGAGCGATCAGTTGATCAATATATATATATAGAATATTGAGTTTAAACTTACCCAGAAATCTCAGGTGCTGAATGCAACTTTCGCCAGCCGCACGATATTCAGTGTGATTGGCAATCAGTTCGTCAAAGGCCAAAAACCGTTTGTAGGATTCGATGGCATCGAGGAGCAGCCGATTGCTGCGCTGCCTCTCAGCCATGAGCTCCAAGGCCCGGGCCCGTTGCAGATGAGCCGACGGCATGTGTGCGTATGTGTTTGTGAGCGTGTTAAAGGCGCGCAGAGCGTTCGCAAAATTCTTGGAGATTAGTTTTGGATATGGCCAAAAAAAGAAGGGGTTTTAGTAAAAATCGTACATGCAAATAGAGCAGGGATAGATTAGCAAGGGGGAACAATTAGTTAAGAAACTGCGAGCGTTCCTGTCGAGAGTGCTCGACTCAGTTGTACATTTAAATTAAGACTTGACGGCACACGAGCACTGGCACAGATACAATTTGACTAGATTAAATTATGTTTAAAATACTCAAATATTTGCTTGTTTTATGACTCTCTCTACTTGAAATATTTGGAAAATGTGTGAGACACAAAAACACAGTTGCTATTGGGCTGCCGCGTCAGCTGTGGCAAGTATCAGGTGGGTGCTTCTAATACCTGCAACAGGGACCAGCGTTAGCACAATGGTAAATATGTTTTTCATTAATCTTCATGATCTTTTTGTTTAATTTTTCTTTCGTACAACACTCAAACTTAAATATTTTTTATATGGCATATTGTTAATAATTCCTTAGGAGCTAAGCACATTAACTTAAAAAGCAAACATTAATTAAAGCTATGAAAGGACTTTTTAATGGTTTTTTTTTTAGTTTTCTGTTTTTGTTTTAAAGATTGTTGAGCTACGTCGAAAAGAATTACAGAATTGTATACAAGTTTTATTTGAAGGATTTGGTTTAACTTACCTCATTGATCATCTCGGCATTGGCCTGGCGCAGCTCGTGCTCGAACAGATCATCGTCGTGCTCAATGGCCTTGGCACCAGTTGGCTCCTTGGGTTTTATTTCTAGTGGAAAATAAATACTTGAATGCTCGTTTTAATTGGGAGTTGCACTTAAACTAAAGACGCCACTGAACGGTTAATGTTTGAGGTTTCACCTTATGCTTAAGATTAGCAATCATTTCAGTTTTGGCTATAACTATGACTTACTATGGGTATTAACGTCATGAACGAGTTTACTTTAGAATAGATTATAATACGAGTTTATGTCAGATAGTTATATATATGTTTATGCAGTGATGGGCTTTGTAGATTGCTTGTTGTAGACTGATTGGTTTGGTTTTTTTGTGTAAATTGTACATTTAGTAATTACGTGTCCAGGTCGGATCATCGGAATCGGGATCGGTATCATACTCCTTGGCAGGGAGTCGACCATATTTGGCTTCCAACCTGCTCATTAGTTCCGCATCATCCACATCGGATATCTCATCTTCCTCCTCATCGCTAATTAGCTCATCTTCGTCGTCGCTATCGTCATGTTCGTAATCCTCAATATCTCCATCTTCGTATTCAACATAAATGTCAGCGGATTTCGTTTGTTCCGGTTCCGATTCGGATTCCAATTTGTTTTCGATTTTATGCTCCAAGTCCGCTTCTTTCACGGACTCTGGTGTAGTCTGTGGCTTTGCCTCAGTTGGCTTAGGCGCTATTGTGGATCTGTACATGGCACTCAGTTGCTCGAATGTCTCCGGCACATAGCTGGCATTAATGGCCACAATATCATCGTTTTCCTCCGTATCGCTTATCTCAATTTCGATTTCCTCCTCGATTTCGATCTCCTCTTCGGAATATTCCTCTTTGGTTGGAAATAAAGCTAGTATTATTATATGAAACAAAACACAACTCAAGAAAAAGCCAAACAATTTCGTTCAAAATAGTTTTAAGTACAAACGCTTGAAACTATTTAGAAGCATCTTCGATCGGAATCGAAGCATATGCATATATGTACATATATATATACATATATATATATATATATATATATATAACTGAATAGTTTGTCAACCGTCATCAAGCGGCAGCAGCTCCTCCTCCTGTGCATCATCGGGTATATGATCCTCAGCGGTGGCAATTGTCAGTCGTCGTCTCATGCTGATCTCCGTCGGGGGCACATCCTCATCGTCTATTTTTGTTTTTGTTTCGTTTTTATAGTTTTTTATCAGAATATAGTTAATTATGGTAATTATACATATATAGTTGGCAGGCAACAACAAAAAAGCCATACAATATTAAATTTACATACATACATTGGCGCATAAGTTTTAGCAAAGCTGTGACTACAATAAAAACAACAAAAGTTTTGTTTTGCAATTAGCATAAACTTATTCAATATGTTTTACAAAAATTAAACAAAAAAAAATAATTAACATGAAGAAAGTGCAAAATTTTGGTCTCTGGTTTTGTTAGTTGAACTTCCAGTTTCTCATGTTAATGTTCCAGTTAAAACTGGAATAAAAAGAGCGTTTAAAGTGTTTACTAATTTTACCACTCTTAACTGTTGCCAAAAACATGAGAAATAGAGGATTTTTGGTGTTTTTTTTTCGTTACGTTTTCATTTAACACTGAGTAGCTTTTAATTCAATCGGTTAAGAACGTAAAGCGGCCTTTATAAATGTATTTTAGGTTTGAACTGATATTGCCAGATGACATATAGATTGGATTTGAAGCAGAACAGTTCTTAGTTAGGCAGCGATGTGATAAGAGTTTCGTTAACATTAACAGAATTAAGTAGTTAACAAATTTGGCATTCAGCAGCAATTGACAAACTCACTTGTATTTGGATTTTTCCGTATCAATACAAGGCGTGAAACAAGGGCAAGTGCAATGCCAACGCCAAATTTAACGGCAACTGGAAAATGATTTACGTTTTAGTAAACAATTCAATTTGAACGAAACATTAAATTAACATCTTTCTCAATTCTTTTTTTTCCATTTGCACTTTCTTGTACAATATTTACTTAGACTTGAAATTTGTTCTCTAATTGCCTAAAGTGGAGCACATTTTTTTCAGATTTTTTACTACCCACTCAACTGTTAACCGTTCATTGGCGCCGCTAGAAACTCTTCAAGATACTTACGCGAACCCAGCCAGGATGTTGTAGTGACTTCTTCATCCTTATCCTCAGCCGTATTATCCTGCTGCTGTTTGGCTCTGGCAGCGACTTCGGCAGCAGCGGCTGCTTGACGTTGTCGCTCCAGTAGCAACAATTGCTCATCCTCATCATTGTCCTGATCGAGAGATTCAAAATCATCCTCATCGTTGTCATCCTGCAAACTTCAAGTTATTCCAGGGATATTAATGTTGATATTATTTATTTAACCTGATCAAAGCCATCATCATCATCATCATCATTATCATCAGCAGCATCGAGAACACTTTGTGCAACGGATTCTTCAATCTCTTCATAATTATCCTCATCATCATCAACATCCTAAAATAAAAAATCCTAAGTAGTATAAACAATAATATTGTAAACATTCCATTTGTACCTCATCAATATCATCGGCATCCTGATCCTCGGCAGTTTCAAGCTGAGATTGAGAAATATTTGGCTCGATGTCCTCCTCATCAGCATTCTCTTCATATTCCTACAAATAAAATTAAGAACTTTAATTAAAAAAAAAGAATATAAAGAACGGTTTACCTCATCAATATCGTCATCATTGTCATCTTCCTCAGCAGTTTCGGGGGCACTCTTCGTTGTTGATTGGGAAATGGGCGGCTCAATGGACTCTTCGATCTCATCGTCTTCATCGTCCTCCTCATCAGCTGCTGCCGATTTTGGTGGCTTAACGGACTCTTCAAGCTCATCATCATTATCCGTATCCTGTAAATAATACAGTCTAGTTTTAATCTAAGCGATCTTTAAAATATGAATTCTTACCTCATAATTTTCTTCTTCGTCATCCTCAGCTGTAATATTTTCAGCAGCAGTGTTCTCTCCTTCATCCTCCTCCTCATCTTCTGCATCATGTGCCTCTTCAGCTTCAACTTCTTCGCCTGTATGCTGCTCATCTTCTTCATCATGTTCATCATCGTGTTCATCATCGTGTTCATTGTCGTGTTCATCATCATGTTCATCCACCGCTGCTTCATGTGAAGGATGTGCATCATGTTCATCATCAGCACGATGCTCATCGACCCAACCACTGAAATAGTTGGAATAACGCGACTCCGACAAAGGTGTATCCACTGCAATTGGCCAGAATATTCATTAGTTTCATGTAGTCAGGTAACACTGTATAATAGCTAGCATATTAATTTTCTAATCAAATTAACTACAAACATGTTATTTTAAACACATTTCAACGGTTCTAATTTAATTTTTAAAACTAGCTTTCTTTACAAAACAAATTCAATACATAATATATATAATTTATGTATTTTGAAAAAGTCGTAAATCAATAGATTTTAATTACGGATGAATTAACAGTTATTCAGTAATCACTGCATTTGCTTACAATCCACGTCGAGACCGCGATTTTCCATTATGATGAGGCCCACTAGACCGAGGAGCACAGCCATCAAGCTGAAGAATATAATCTTGGCGCACCAATGTCCGCCAGTTCCGTGCTGGTGTTGCACATGGAGATGGACATCATCGTTTCCCATCTTTGTGATGTGAACGCCGTGGGAAGACGAGTCGTCGACATCCTCTGTGCGCGATGCAGGATAATAATAAATTAAGCACATGTGATTAGAATTCACTTAATTAACAAAAGACCAGCGACAAAGGGGCAGGGGCAGTAGGAGGGTTTAGTAAAAAGCAACTAGATTCAGTAAATGCGAGATGCTAAATTGCACAGCTGCTTTTTCAGTTTGGGGCATGAATAGGGGTAGAGAAATGGGTGTGGGATATGATCATAAATATATATAAATATATATATATATATATATATATATATATATATAAGACGATAGACATATAATGTAGATGAGTTTTGCTACCTTGAAAGCTTGGTTGGCGCAGTACGCTCACGTCGCCCTCCGATTTGCGATCATCTAGACAAAAAGTTAGTTACAATTGATGATAACAGTACAGCAAAAAAAAAACACTCTCTTACAAGACACTGGTGAAAGATTTGTGCAATTGTTGTTTTTGATGCATAAAACAAAGAAGGCGCAAGTCATGCGCTTGGGCATATGGCCAAATAAAAAAGAAAACCAAATAAAAATAACAGCTCTTCTGTACAGAGCACATACATACATATATATACATAGTATTTCTGTGTGTTCGCTTTGTGTGTGCTATGAGAAAAATTGTCCAAAAAATGCTGGTGGGTGTAATGTCTTTGCTCGCGGAAGACTCTTTGACTTTGAACACACGCATACACACACAAAATATTTAATAAATAAATAAATTCAATTAAATTGACATTGCTCTTGAGATTAGAAATCATAAATAAATAGCATTGAGAACACAAGCAGCTGTAATAGAGAGTAAATTAAGGCAGCTTACAAAGCGAGAGAGAAAGAGAAAGAGAAATAGAGAGAGAGAGAGAGAGAAAGTAAGAATTCTACCGGCATTTGTTTATGTTGCCCTGTGCAAAAGATAAATACACTTTTATCTAACATCTGCACCAAGCACTCTGCTCAGGCTTTAAATAAACACGAGCGGAATTTTAAAGATATTGGCTTATCTAAAGCGACTCAGAAACACTGATTTTTCCATTACGTCGCCGCATGTCCCAAAAGATATTTGAAATTTATTTTTGACACTATCGCGTGGCCCAGCAACTAGACACGCATTAAATATTATAAAAGATATATAAATTTCTGTATGCACAAATAGTTTTTTTCTTCTTTTATTTTTATTTTGTTTGGCAGAGCGGCACACGCATAGCGAATGACAGCAAAGAAGAGCAATGTATAATTTTATATAATAGGGCAAAGTTATTTTTAAAGGCGCTCGACAATATTATTATTCTAATAAAAGAAATGGACAGCAACGACACACCACCACCACTCTTGCGAGTATCTCGATACATCAGTTTCATATTCAATTTGAATCATTAATCTCAACTTACCACGTTTTTTGCGCTTATCCTTGCGCTTTCGCGGCTGTACATCGCCCGACATATTTCAACTACTTTTCGATTCTCTTACTAAATGCCAATTTCCCACAATTTTCTATTTGCCCCACTGTATGTTATGCTTCGGCTTTTCCGGGATTGTCGAACCCGACCGCGAACAGTTCCAACTCGATCACAGCACGTAACTAAATCGACCGACGACAGCCAGGCGGAGGTGTTGCGGCTGCGGCTACTAGCGGGCTGCAATCGAGCGAGCTTTTTATTCCGTCGCTTTTTTTTGGAAATAGCGGGAAAATGGGCTTTTGCTTGAATTTATTGCGACAAAGTATAACTTTAGTTTATTAATGTGTAAATTGTTGTTGTTGTTTACAAAAAATGAGTGTGCGTGTGTTTTTATGGTAACTCGAATATTTATAGCAACTGATTGTTGCCGCACTTAATTATGCAGTTATTTACATTAGTGCGATAGGCGATAACAATTGCCCCTGATTGATAGCAATTCAATAATCATTATACCCGTCGTCCTTTGCCATTCGGTTATTCTCTTTGCATTTGTCAAACAATGCTGGTATTAATTTTTTATATTTCATCTGTGTTTGGTCACACTGATATACTACCATAAATTTTACAACAACAAAAATAATAAGAACGGAACGAGGGAAAACAACCCAGAGCAATTATGTATAGATACGATTTTGATTGAAGTCAACAAAACTTGTTGTCGGATTTGGGCCAAGTGCAAAGTTGTGGTAAATTGAAAATAATTCAGTGTCAAACATAAATCACATTTACAAACACCTTATAGGCCAGGAGCTACAAGCTACGCACTGACGGCGGAAACGGAGACGGCGACGGCGGTAGAAAGACAAACAAATTAGCCACGCCTTGGAGCAACAATAGCTGCAAATCGAATTGATGACCGGCGAGATGTCGATTGGCTGTGCCGCCCTCAAGAGATCCACAAAATTGAAGAGTTGCACAAGTGGCTCCGACACGGACTCAATGCAGCTGCCCGATGACCGCAAGGAAAATGGCAACAAAATGGGCTTATTAATCAAGCCACCAAGTGCTCCACAGAATATGCGCGGCGGTCTCCGAGTCTATAAAATCGTCATACTCGGCGATGGCGGTGTCGGCAAGTCAGGTAAGCTTGACAAAAAACCAAATAAAATTAGACTTTTATCACTGCGCACTTTCGATTGCGGGCGCTGTGAAAAATCAATAAATTATCTCAATTTCTTTTGCGCTTTGTTTTATGGCACACGACCACTCAACCACCCACAACCAACCCCCAAAAAACACCGTCCGGCATTGGCTTCGTGCGTTCGGCTAACTTTGCGTGTACACATATCAAAACACACACATTCACTGGCCCTACACCAACATACGCAAACAGCTGTTACTCTGCAGTTCGTCAGTCACAGTTTCTTGGACTATCACGACCCAACAATTGGTGAGTGCGAGTTGCTCTTCTACAGCTCCTGTCTTTTTTTGTTTTGATACCCTTGCGGATTTTGGAATTATTTTAGAACATAGATATATGCCATGTGATGTATATATATATATATATATATATTTTAAGGTTTCTCAGTTCAGATCAAGTATGTTTACCTCATTTTATTATAATATAACTATTATATGATAATATTATTATCATGTTTCTAAAAAATTGTATTGTTTATAACAAAATCTGTGAAATCAGTTCATTTTATTATATCAGTATTATTATGCTCCTTAAAACTATTTCACATTCTGAACTGACTTTCCGATATTTGTATAACTCTCGCCTTTAAGGCTCTCGCCTTTAAGGTTTGCAAACTTGAATAATATTTTTAACAAAAAATTGTTTTATAGTCATGGGATCAGAATATCAAATACATCTGCAAGGGTATCTTATATTTGGCAGTGCGAAGACAAATAATTTTTACATATTTATTGTTGTGATTTAACCACTGAACTGTTATATTTTCTGTGCAGAGGACTCTTACCAGCAACAGGCGGTGATTGACAATGAGGCTGCGCTGTTGGACATACTCGACACTGCTGGCCAGGTTGAGTTTACGGCGATGCGGGATCAATATATGCGTTGTGGCGAAGGTTTCATCATTTGCTATTCGGTCACGGATCGTCACAGCTTTCAGGAGGCCTCCGAGTATCGCAAATTGATAACGCGCGTCCGTCTGGCCGAGGATATACCATTGGTGTTGATAGCCAACAAGGTGGATCTGGAATCTCAGCGACGCGTCACCACAGAGGAGGGCAAAAATCTGGCAAATCAATTCGGATGCCCCTTCTTTGAAACGTCGGCGGCACTGCGTCATTATATTGACGAGGCGTTCTATACGCTTGTCCGCGAAATCCGTCGCAAGGAGATGCAAAAGGGCACCGACACCAGTTCGGAGAAAATACATACACGGCATCGTAGTCGCTGGTGGCGCATCCGTTCCATCTTCGCATTGGTCTTTAGGCGTCGACGCAATCTAAACTAAACCGAACGGATACAAAATCCACAACATCAACAACAACTCGATTCACAGTGCAAGCAATGTGCAATATTAATCAATGCGTTATGCTATATATTTATTTGTCTATATATACGGAGTGTATATAGCACAACCAATCATATATACATGTGTGTACGCATATGTGTGTGTGTTGACATATAGATGTCTAATCCTTGAATTTAGCAAGCGATTGCGAATCTAATTGGTATATAGCCAGAGCAAGGCAACAACTAATCGACCGTATCTGAGGTTTACATAATGTTCTTTGTTTCTACCTAAAACTTTGTTTAACTTTTCTTTTTTAATTTGTTATTCCATATCGTATTTGTTGACTTTGTATTGTTAAGGTGCTAGACGCACACTGAGGGAAGAAGGAGAATATGAGTATAAACCATATAGTTATGTATATCAATATGTTAAGCACCCATCCATATATATATATATATATATATATATACATATATACCAATGTTCGTATTTGCGTATGTAGTAAATAACAAGAAGAGGTCGATTCCTAAAACACGACAAATTGGCAAAACGGCAAATCAAAATTAAAAAAAAAAATGAAATGCATTTAATTTAAACGAAAACCGAAAAAGTGAAACCAAAACAATTAAAAAAAAAATATGCAATATCAATAACGTTAAATAAAAAAACGAAACGATACAAAACTGAGTCCTAGCTAAAGCCAATAAAGCGCCCAAGGCTATATATGAATACTATCTATAGACGAAATATGATCAAGTGTAAATCAAACAGAGCTTTATGTCGCAGCAACTGTCCCAACAAAAGGCGAACAGTAAACAATTTGAAGGCGCATTAAATTTATGTATTATGTGCATGTATTATTATTATTGTTATAATTAATTACGACATGCGCACAGATCGCACACACACTAATTAATTAATCGAATAAATGTTGAATTAAACGTATGTATACTAAATCCAATTCAACCGAGATAGGTCGATCGGATCGTACACGGATTATAATGCACAAGCAAAAAAAAAAAGAAAAAAAGAACAGATTGCATTGTCCAATGTGATTTTTATGTAATATTTTATTATTAATGCGTTTGCATTTGTTGTTTAAGTTTTATAAGAATGTTTGACGCGTTAACTCGTTTAAGTTTATTTATTATTATTATTAGTATAAGTTCAACAGTTCTGTGTTTTGTTAATTACTTTGTAACATCTGACTTTCCGTAAGCATCACAATGAGTTCCTTACATCAATGTTAATACATCTGCATCACAGCACATGGCTTTAAGGACCTATTTGATATATAAATACTACTATTTGTTATATAAATATCAATTTGAAATTGTTAAGCAACTTGTTGCAGGCGTTTAACGAACCCAACTTTTTATGTTGCCTAAAAACCAATCCAAATACTGAACTATATAATTGATAAGCAAAATCTTTGGAATTTTATGTTTAAAATATGTTTGTCACTTAATTTATTGATCAAAAGTATATAATGAAAGAAAGCTAAATTATAGAAAATAAATATGTTAAATAAATTGCATATGATTATTTCCCATGAAATAATAATACAGCAAAAAAAAAACTAGATGTTAGTAGCTATATGCGAGTATTATCATAAAAGCACAAGTCTGGAAAACTCCAACTAGCATTGTTTTGTTTCGGAAAATCGAAGTTGAAGTTCGAGCGATCAATTTAACTATTTAATTCATACATTTTAAATGTAAAATAAATCAATGAAAATGACAAAAAAAAATCCCCTGAATAAAGATTTTTAAAACTCCGTTAAATAAAGCGTTCTGTTTAAATTAATATCACTATTAACTTACCAGAATAAATATTATTATTATTACTATTCCCCGTTTTACACACAGAGTTATCTCAATAGATTAGTTTATTGTACTATCTTTTATGGCCTCTTAAAAATTGTTGAGGAAAGATCGTAAATATCACGGAACTATTTCTTATTTAACACATCCTGACATCAATAATAAAAGACACCGCAAATTTTAGATTTTTATTGTTTTTTTTTTAAATTTTTTATTTATTTTTATTTAGTAAAATATTTTTTTTTAATTTTGAAAAGAAAAGATTTTTGGTTTATATATGCATATGTATACATATACACATATATACATAGTTCTAATTTTGGTTATCTGGTAAAAGTATTTTATTTGTTGTTTTCTTTTTTGTTTTATTGTATAGGAAGCAAAACTTTTAATGCACAAATTTACAATTACTTTCGACGCTTTTGCAGCTGATCGTTTTCTTGTTGTTGTTTAAATTGTGTAATAGTAACTGTAGAAAATAGTATATATGTATATATATACACACATATATATGCATATGTATATATAGCATTTGTAGAAAACGGGGCATTTTCTTCTTTTTTTCGAGTTTGTGTGAGAATTACACGATTTGACGGTACAAAATACAAAAAGAGAAATATACATATATGTACTGTATATTTATATATATATATGTATTGGTATTTTATAAAATCATAAAATACGTTTATTTATCTTGAGTTTAATGCAAAATACAAACACTTAAAACTCGAGCTTGTTTTTGCACATGAAAATTTGAATGCATCTCACTTGTGGCTTATGTTTAAACATTTTTTTTCTCATTTGTGTATTGTTTGCAAAGTAGTATTCTTATTTTTTTGAGTTTGTTTAGTTTATTGGCGGTCTCTGTTTATATATATATATATAGTTATATATATAATACATATATAATATATATATATGTATATGTATATATATGAGTCAAAAAAGTTTGTAATTGGTATGTTTAGAATGCTTGCATTTTAACCTTTTCCAGTATTTTTTTTTTGTAGTCCGTTTATCTAAATTTGCCTTAAGACTTTGAAAAATGAATAACGGCATCATCACTCAACGTCGCACACACACATACACACGCACACACAGGCAGACACATACACAGACTCACGCACAGCCACACATACACAAAGGTATTGGACATATTTCTGTTGTGACTTTTAATCTCAAAACCAACGAACACTACTGATGTACTAGGATAATAGATACGTATGCATACATAAGTGTATATATATATATATTAATATATATATGTATTGCTAGTTTTGAGTGTAGACTGATTTCGACGCCGTCAAGAGTTACAAATAATAATAATAATAATGCGATATTTATTATTGTTGTTTACTTCGGTTAATAACTACTCTAAACTGTATATAAAATCAAATCCGCGTTTGACATTCCTTCTTCTTTTTTTTGTTGTTTTCGTTTTGTTTGCCCGTTTCATCTTCATATTCTTGTTGTTGTTGTGTGTTGTAGCTTGTTTGTGGCTATAGCTAAAGGTGTTTTTGATGCCGTTGCCTTCTGCTTATTGCTTGATGTTGATTTAGTTGCCGGATTCCGCATCATGCTAGCTGTTTGCAGTATTTGTTGTTGTTATTCTCGTAAAATATGTGTGTACGTGTGTATATGTGTGTGTACATGGGTGTGTGTGTGTGTTTGTGTATGTATAGATTTTTTTTATTATTTGCTCTTTTAGAGCAAAAGGCATTTAGGCTTCTTCCGCTTTTTTACTTGCAGTGCAGCCCTGGTTGCTGTCTCAAAAACTTCTCGTACACCTTCCTTGGACTTGGCCGAACATTCCAAATAGGCAAAGGCATTTATCTTCTCAGCCATAGCGCGTCCCTCCTGCGGCTTAACCGGCTCCTGCTTCATCTTTGCCAGATCCTGCACAAAACCAAGACAAATACAATTTTATATGCGGCACGCCTATTGATGGAATTGATGGATAACTTACCCGAATTGTATTAGGATCATTTCGCAAATCTTTCTTATTGCCTACCAAAATGATTGGAACATTGGGACAAAAATGTTTGACCTGGAAAAAGAATAAGAATGGTATTATACATATACAGTTTGTAAGTAAACAATTCTGATTTCAAAACGGTTGCTTACCTCTGGCGTCCATTTCTCGGGAATATTTTCTAGCGAATCGGGTGAATCCACTGAGAAACACATAAGTATAACATCAGTGTCGGGATAACTCAGCGGCCGCAGTCTATCATAGTCCTCTTGACCAGCTGTATCCCATAAGGCCAACTCCACCTAGAATGCATTCAAAATAAATCACGTCATTTTATTCATTTATAAAGAGGGTTCTCTGGTAGTATAAATAAGTATATATATATATGAGTAAACACATAGTAAGTTTTATATGGAGTGATAACACGAAGTCCGTTAAGTTCATTGCAATTATGTAGCACAAAAGCCCGTTTCAATCAACATCATCATCATCATCATCATCATCATCATCACAAAGCGAAGAAGTCGCTGCAGACGGGAGTAGTCAACTTCAAGTTGAGAGATAGCAAAAAGCAAGGAACTGGCGGAAATGCCAAACGTATTAATCAGACACAATACGTAGAATGACGTGAACGACAGGCACAAACACACAGATACATACATATGTACATCACATGTAAGCGCTATCCAAATACAACACACAAGCGCAGCCATATTGCGCTGCGCATATTGTTCATACCAAAAAAAAATAAACTAACTTATGAAAATATTTGAAACGCGAAAAATTTAGCAATTAACCGAAAATCAAAAATAAAACACAAAACATGACTTAATGCAAATCAAAATGGCATACAGCAGTATTTTTTTGTTGTTTTTTTTTCGTTTGGCTTATTTTATTACAATTGAGAGCGAGAGCGTAGTGTGTTAGCGCGTGAGCACAGGTAACAATTGGATGAGGGGGGAATGAGAGAGAGAGAGAGACATACGTATATTTATATATAACGAAAGAGAGTAAGCGAGCGGGGGACAGCAGCGCGGAAAACTGTATGTGCGCAACGGGCTTGTATGAGACGAATAAAAAGAGCAAGAGCACAGAGCAAGAAACGGAAGGAAGGGAGCTCTTGCTATACAAGTACATGTTTTAATTTAGTACGTGTGTATGTGTGTGTATGCGTGCGTGCGTATAGTATGTAAGTTGCCCGTTCGTTATGTGTGCAAGGAGAGTAGATGGCAAATGAACGGGTGAGCGAGCGGGCGGGTGTCTAGTTTGCCTGCCTGACTTCCAACAATTGATATTGACTCACAACTTATTTTACAACATCAGCGCAGAATGCAGTACTGGAAAGTGGAGGGTTGTAGAAAGTGGTGTGGGGATCCTAGTTGAGAATATGAAATGAATAAACAAGTACACAAAGCAAGAACGATAATCAGATGATTTTGCATGCTGCAAGACGATGACACGAGTTGCGAGGGAGGGGAGAAGACTTGAAGTTCTGATTAGAGTTGGGTGTCGTATTTTCTATCGTGACACGAGCATGAAAAAAAAACCAGATATTTATACAGCATCACGCCTATTTTTAAAGCAGTAACGAATATGACAGCAATATATAATCATTACGCAAAATGCATAAATTTACTGATAAAAAGGCCTTTCTTTCATTATTAAATTAGTTAGCACGAACTTATAGCAATTAATTGTTTGTTAATAATAAATAAAATAAATAAATTAAAGATTGCTCACGTGCTTATTTCTTAGGGGAGGGATTTATAAAAAGTGGGCTATAAAGTGGACCTTACCTGTTTGCCATCGACTTCGATATCGGCGACATAATTCTCGAAGACGGTGGGCACATAGACCTCGGGGAATTGGTCTTTGCTGAAGACGATCAGAAGGCAAGTTTTACCGCAGGCACCATCGCCGACAATTACCAATTTCTTGCGAATCGTCGTCATTGGAGGTTCTGGAATTGGCAGAGAGCAGAGAGTAGCAAAGATGCAAACACCGACGATGGACGACGTTGGCGGCAATGCGATGCGTTCTATTTAATGTATTTGCGAAAACTGCGCGAGCTGCTTGGAAAAAATATCAAAGTAAAAAAGCCACAGAAATTCACACACACAAACACAAAAACCACATACATCCATATGCGCTCAGTGCTACAATCTCTCACGCACACACACATACACACTTGAGTCATACATTTTGAATGGCTCTCCCAATTGTTGTTGATTCTGCTTCTACTGCTTCTGCTGCTGACGATCTATAGCAGAGAAGAAGCATCAACGAACAGCCGCATGAGGCTTTTTTGACAATCAACCGTTCTTGTTGTTGTTGGTGGTGGGTGTTGTGTTTGTCCAGTTATTATATATGCACGTAAATCCAAATGCATCAATCTCCAATTGTGCAGCACTCTACTACACATGTACATATTTTTATTTACGTGTATTGGTATTCGTATTGGGCAGAATTGTTAATCGCTCCGCCTTCAATACATATTTATTTACTTTTCTTGAAATATATATGAGATAGTCCAATGGTCGCGTCATAGGTCTGATTCCCCGGCCTCCACCAACTCTCTTCGTGCTTTTATTCCAAAAACATCATCGCATTTATGTACATAAATACATACACTCGTACACATACATATGTTGTCTGTGAGTTCGATTGCTGTGACTGTGTGTGAGCGCATAGCTGGGTGTGTGTGTGGAATTTTTTCACTGCTCTTTCAACTTTTCTCACTTACAATTATATATTTTTTGCAAACACTCAGTGCGAATTCGACCCTTAAAATGCTTACAAAATGGCACAAATATGTTGATTCTTATGCGACTACCGTTTTTCGTTTCGTATAAAAAGTATTACAATTAAAAATTCGAAGTTTTTTTCTCATGCAAAATGACGATGAATTTTCTTGGTAGATGAACAACCAACGCCTTCGTGCGCCGCAGAGTTGCACTTTACTGGCAGTGTTGAACAACTTCAGTTAAAAAGATTACCTGAACAGCCAAAACAAAATAGGCAAAAGTGATTCTGTTCTGACATCTTCTGCTACAAATTAATAATGTCTTTTCATGAATCACTTGCATTGGATAATTTATCTCATTTTTTGCATTGTGGTTTTGATAAGCCATGCAGAGTTGCACTAAAAGATTAGGGAAACTGTGACTCGGCAACAACAGTGACAGCTACTTTTTAAAATTACTCACCACTATCTGCCTTTGCTTCTTCTTCTTAAAAGTCAAGTCGCATGGCCCGGTATAAGAAATTATCTCTCTTTTAAATTAGTCAATGAACATAAAACTATAAACATGAAGCATAAAAAGAGCAGTGTTCAGAAAGGAGTTAAAATCAAAACAAAACCAATTAAAGATTTTAATACTAATGGAAAAGTCGTGAAAGCTAAGAAGCGCAGATCAAAAATTCCCGCAATCAATGGATTTACCAAACCATTTAAATTAGACACTGAAACTGGAAACTTCAATAATATTTATGGTAAGAAGTTTATTTATTGTTTCGCTAAGATTTGAATTTGATTGAGGAATTCCAATTTTTTGTAGATGAGAAAGAGGTAGAGAAACCTTTGCGCATTGATATTATAGATCTACCTGAAGCAGAAATTATTTCAATTGATTTAGGAATAGGATTAATGCCAACAAGCGAAAAGGAACCAGAAACTGAAATTCAAAGCGAATCAATCAATTCTGAAGAACTTGGAGAAGAAACCGTAAAGACTACAGACGGGGACAGCACGTATATCAATGCTGAGGACCAAGAGCCTCCAGTGTTGACTGAGGTCTCACTGTTAGATCTGCCGGAGCTAAGCATATTTGAGAACAGCTTCAAGAGCAACATTGTGCTGGCTGTGCTAAAACAGGATGTGGAATTCTATGGCACCGTTGTCGTAACCTTGCTAAGCGGTCGCATGACAATTAATGGCTACAAAGCGCGGCCAATGGAGCCATTGAACATATACTCGCCCAAGGGCTTCAACTGGGTGGTCATTACGCCTATGGCTAACAAGAAACCGACCAAAGACAATGTCAACTGGCAGGATCTCAACGAGAATTTCTCGCGTGCTCAGCTGGATAACATTTTGGGCAATTTCAATGCCCAATGTGATGCAATTGTGCTGCTGCAACGGAACCCCGGAGCACAGAATCTGCTGGCAACATTTGCCAAACACATGGCTGAGAATGTTTTCCCACTGTTCAATGCCACGAATCGTCCACACTATGCCAGCGAATATCTACTTAATTGCCTTGTTCAGTGTGCAGACAGGCGAGGGGGAGCGCTGCAGGTGCCCACTGTGTGGACGAAGCTGGCGCTGCAGTCGAGCAGCCGACTCATGGTCACCGGTGGCAAGGGTGTGGGCAAATCCACACTGGTTCGATACCTCATCAATCGCCATCTGGAACGCTTTCCGCAAATTCTGCTCATTGACCTGGACATTGGGCAGCCGGAGATTTTTGTGCCGCAAACGGTTTCATGTTGCGTCATCGATGCGCCACTCTTGGGACCCGGTTTCTTTCTCAACAAACAACCCGATGTGGCCTACGCTGTGGGTCATGTGAACGTGGTGATGTGTGCCGAGGAATACGCAAGATCGGTGCGACATTTGTTGAACCATTGCCGGAGCATAAAGGAATATGCGAAAATACCTTGGCTAATCAATACGATGGGCTATAACAAGGGTTTTGGCCTCGAAATAATGGCCCTTATTGTGGACTGCCTCCAGCCAACAGATGTGGTGCAAATAGCCAGCAACAGGCCCATTAACAATTTCGATATGCCACTCGACTCCAAATCTTTGGCTCAAATAGTGCCCCTCATATACACAGCGGCTGAGTTCAAGCGGAGTGATGCCTTTCCAAAATATGCTTTGCATCAGCTGCGCAGTGCATTGCAGAATCGTAGCCAGGATCGACCCTGGCAGATGAGTGCCAAGGATGTGCGCTATTCCAATTTCCTGGCGCGGCTTAGCCATGCACTGCGCGGTAATGCGAAGCACTTGACGGACTGTCAACCCCTGCAGATCGATCTATTTAAACTGCAGATTGTGTGTCGCTCAGCGGAGGATTGGACGCGTGACGAACTCATCGCTGGCGTCGAGGCCAACTTGGTTTATCTGTGCAAATTCGCCTCAAGCAATCAGCCACTGGAATGCTTTGGTATCGGTAAGTAGAAGTCAATTAACCAATCCTCAACTCTCATTCATTATCCATCTGCACAGGTGTTGTTCGTGCCATTGACTATGATGCGGACAAACTTTATCTGCTTCCGGCGATGCCTTTGATTCGTCTAGCAAAAGTTAATTGCCTCGCTGTTGGCGGGGATTTAAGTCTGCCGCAGGGATTCTTCAAGCATCAGGGTGCTGGCGTAGCTAACAATGTGCCATATGTGTTCATCATCGATGACTCCAAGTCGTCCAAGAGCATACAGCACTTCTACCATCGACCACCTGAGTTCCTCGGACAACCTGCCGTTAAATAGTAAATCTATCCAAGTAGCGATCTGTGTTTTAATGAATATTTGGAGGATTAGATCTATATATTTGGATATGGTTAAATATTTTAGGTTGAATGAAATAATGGCTGAGAGGTTTTTAAAATGATCTTTCATCTGAATGTCATGAATATCTAATTTCTTCAATTTAATTAAACTGTGTGTATTTACATTTTCATACTATGTTAAGTGTACTTACACTGCAGACGCCAGTCCTAACAACGCTCGCTGATCAGCTGGCTGCTGCAGCAAAACATTCGCATCGTATCACTGTTGCCCATGGTGAAATATGCAAGGTGGGTAACATGACAGTTGTGGGTCACACTTGACAGTGGTTGAGCAGCTGCTGTGCAGTTTGCCCGAAAGTGTATTTTATATTAAGTAACGTAGATAACAGGCACATAGGCAAAACTTAACAGCTGTTAACACTGGCTAGGAGCTGATCGTGTCAATTTTACTATAGCTGTAAGCCTTGCTTCAAGCCTTTGTGTGTAGTTAATCTTTTTGATAACAGGATTCAAGCCTCAATGCATAATAAATATTAATTTTTTCCACGTTGTCAAAGTAATTTTGTGTTATTATTCATACCTAAATCTATTATTTAAAGGTAAATGTTCAACTCAATTCAATCATTAAATTCAGTACTATATTTGAAATTAATCCTCACACATAATTTTATCGCTACAAAACACTGGTAAATTATAGATAATAACAAGAAATGGTTTATTTTATTATTTTAGTCTAGTGGGATAGATCGTGCCGTTCCTTGAGGATGCGTCGCATGAGCACTCTGCGCCCCTCCGGCGTTGCCATGCGCGTTTCCCAACCATGGACATTGATGCGCTTCACCTCGCGGGGCTTGGGGAAATGACAGCGCACCTTGGGCTTTAGAACGGCTCGATCAAATGCATGCTTCTGGCGCACAAATAGCGTTTGAGCTGTGGTCAGCGCCGACAGACATGTTCTATAAACACAAATTTTATTATTGTTTCACATATAAAGTACATTTATTATGCATTATTTACCTTTGCAAGAAACCTTGCAGCATGTTAAGTAAGTTTTGTGATTGCAGTGTGAACGTTTAGTGAGCGGCTTAAAATACATTATTTCATCCTTTTAGTGTTGTTAAAGAGCTTCACATACCATTTTATCGATATACTGATCGATTGCGATGTTGTATGCTGTAGCAGTAGCATTTTGACGTTAGTCGCTTGCGGTCACATTGTCATTCGAGTGCTGTCGTTTGCTCCAACAATAAAAGTGTTTGGAGCCGTATGTTTTCCTATGTTGTTATACTAGAAAAAAGTGAAAAGCTCGCCTCGCTTGCAAGCCATGTGAAGACTTTAACACAATTTAAGTAATTTATGCGTTTGCTAAACACTGGGAGTTTTAAGAAGAGTATGCAAGAGGTCAAGTGAAAAAGCCTACATTCATTGTATGTGTGTATGCAAGTGCAGCTGCCGTGTTTGTGAGTGTGTGTGTGTGCGTATGCTCTGCGCGTGTATGCGTGTTGCACTGTTCGAGCACACAATTTTGGCAGCATCAGCAGAAGCTGAAGACGAAACTGAGGTGCATATTATACGCAAAACTTAAATAGAAGCAGCGCCAGAGGTGAGTTAGTCTATATTTGTTTGTGTGTGTTTGTCTGATTCTGTCTGCACTAAATTTAATTTTTACCTTAACTACTCTTGTGTGAGTTGAGTATATGCCTGTTTCTAGGTTGTGTGAGAGTTTCTGCACGTTAATTACCCTAATGAGCAGAAGGGGAGCAGACGCAGCATTCGCCTAGCCAAAAATACAACACAAAAATCGATTTTCCTGAACTTGCAATTTGCCATGCCTCACTGACTCCATGAAGCAGGCAGAGCAGCAGCAGCAGTCGGCAGCAGCTTGGGGGATCCGGCGTAGCCCCAACGCTAACGTCGCTGTTGCTGTCGCAGTCAACGTATGCATCTAGCAAAGCGAATGCGGGGCAACATCATAAAGTATACATAAATTGAATTTCGAAACACGGAAGCGATGAAATGAGAAATGAGAAGACTCCACGCAAAACGCCCCAACAAGTTTGCTTTTTGTTGTTGTTGTCAATGATGCAAAGCACATGTGTGTGTGTTTGTTTTTTATGTCTGTCTATATGTGTGCAAATTGCACTGATTCTTGTCGTGCTGATGGACATAATGACATAATGGCAAATAATATAAAAATAATAATAAGAGTGTGTTCTAGTTTAGAGTGTGCTTCACTTAAAGATACCTTATTTATAGCATTCATAAATAGTTAAGGTGATATATTCCCTTAACAATACATATCTTTTCAAAGGTTGAAAAGGCTTCTAAAAGTGTAAAATGACTCTTAAAAGACATAATTTTATAAGAAATAAATAAACAATCTACGCAAACTTTTTAATTAATATCGTTTTGCTACTTTTTGTAACTTTTCTCTTTGAAAATGCAAATTACAATTTTTAAAAGCACCTTAATTAAAGTTAAAATATGTAGTACTTAAATTATGCAATATGTAATGTGTACATATATACATATGTATAATTCAATCTTATTATGCAAAAGGACCAAAGTAATGATCAAAAACATACAGTATACATGCATGTTACATTTTAGAACATTTAAGTATGGTCTTATTTACTGTATTATGGGGTAGAAAAACTCGACCAGTTTTCATTTAACAGATTTTTGCAATCACAAACGCTGTTCACAGATCAGTCGCAGTCTCTGGCGCAGTAGCTGGGCAGCTGTCACAGCAGCCCTTTATTTATTTTTTTGACATTCCTTCCCCAATGCTTTTCGCTCATTCACTCATTCAGTCAGTCAGTCACTCACTTTTTCAACGTCTATGTTTCCTTTCGTCTTGTGTTTTTTGTGTGTGTGTTTTAATGACGGCACTCAGCCAATAACCGCTACGCCAGCAGCGACGGCAACGCTAACTGCGACAGCGACGCACCCGCACTGATTTTAGCCGTGTGCATGCATGTGTGCGTGTGTGTCTGCACAGACATAGCAATAGCAATTCTTGTTGTTGCATTTTTTTTGGCGGATGCTGTGTGCTTGGCCAAAAAGGGGATGTACCTGGTCCCCTTGTATGCCCTGTCCCGCAATGTCTGGTCTGTGTTCCTTATTTGTATTTGCTTCCGCCAGGCACCCCTCAATGTGTGCCTGTATGTGTGTGTGTGTGCGTGTACTTGTGTGAGGCAACTAAAATTCACTTTTACGACCATTTAGCATAGGTTGTGATTTCCCACTCTCATTCGCATTGCCATTCTCATTTCCTTTTTCATTCTCTTATACACTTACACACTTCCAGTCACTCTTTCGCCCACCGTTCAGTTTTATTTGATGCGTTTTTAATCAGACTGCGTCAATTTGGCTGCCCGCTTGGTGTGTTGAGGGCGTCATTTGACTTACAGGCGCCTGCCTGGTGCCGTTACTCTCATTTAGTCTGCACACTTTGTCATTTGCACGCATTCCGACTCCGATTCCCATCACCAGCTGCGTTTATGTGATTATAATTATAGGGCTGACATTAAAGCTCTTGTTCTGTACACTTTCCTCCGCTTCGAATGCTTTGCCACTTCTCCTTTTCCCACTCTACAAAAATAAAATAAATAAATGAAGAATTTTGTGCGTATGAGTCTGTTGACTGACTTCCTCTCTGGCATTTTGACCATACACATTTTTCAAATATACCAGCAGACTGCTGCAGGCTAGTGGCTTTTATACTGTAACCAGTCCCAAAAATTGTATATTTTTATTTTAATTTGTAACTGCAGTGCACTAAACTATATTAGTTTTAATTATAACCTGAATATTCATTTTAGTAGATATGTTGTCAGGATTGCACAGTAATGTACAGTTTTTGTGTTGAACAACCGAAATAAACAAATTCATTAAATATTTCATAAGTATTTTAAAGAGCGAAAAATGGGTTCTTTTCAAATAAAGTTAAATTTACCAGACTTTTTAATGTGAAATATTTAATTTATTTTTTAATTAATTTGTAGTAAATATACCTCGTAGCCCCCAGTACAATAAATTAGTTAGAGCATTCGATGTGTTACTTTTTTCTTCTCCATGAAATTGGAGTACAAAAAATACTGGTATACGAAATATATTCGTATCATGGCAGCAGCTGTTGTTCGAACCGGCAACGCATAGCCGCACCAGCAGCACCAATAACAAGAAGAGCAGCAACAACGAACGCAACCACAACATTTGCAACGGCTGTCGACTTCATCAACGCCTCCAAACTCTTGTTGTTGCTGCTCTTTTTGCTGGGTGTTTGTTTTTAGCATTTGTTTGGTTTTATTTTTGGAAAATACACACTTTTTTCTGGTACAAATTTAAGCAACAAACACAAAACGAGCAACAACAACAGCAACAGCAATAACTTCAGTTGTCATCCATTATGCATGCCAGCGAACTGTGCTCACACATTGGTTCGCCGAGTTTTGCGATTGTGTCGAAAACTGTCGACGTTGCAACTTCAACGCCACACGTTGCACCCGCCACACTACGCTCACTTGCCTTGGCCAAAATGGCGATCCTATATAACTTATATACACAGTACAAAGTTGCTGGGGCCCCACGCAATAAAAATATTTTTGTTCAGACTTGGCGAGTGTATCGCTTTATATAGGCTTCAAATCACATTTGCAACACAACGGAGCAATGGCCCCAGTGTCTTCACGGGCTCCAGTTACACATCGCACATCGAAATTTAAGCGGCGACTTCGTGTCACGTGATTATTAATCAACTTGGCACATTAATCAAAATCTGACACTCATCGTTAGCGAAGACCGAAAAATAATGTCATTTTAACTTTGTTGAATTTGGTAATCATTGCCAGGGGCTATCGTTATATTCTGTGTACATAGTTGGTGTTAAATGGCTATAAAGTGTACGGCTAACCTGAGAAATTAGAGCCATCAGCGAAATGCTCTAATTTCAGTATTACTCCAGCTGATTAAAGGTGACAAGTGAACTTCTTGAGATTGTGGGGCAGTTAACCTTTGAATATTCCTTAGTTTGAAATTCTTTTTTTGTAAATCAATCTTTAAAAATGCGGAAGAAAAAGGTATTTAACATATTTGGGATTGTTCGGGCGTACCCAATTTTTTTTTTAATAATCTAAGAGAAATAAGTTAAGTGTCTTTAAAACAGCTATAATAACAAATGATTAATGCAAGTAATATGCAGAACAGACTTAGAACTTAGACTTCACTGGTCTACAACTGTATATTAAGAGGTCATCTAGCTAAATTTGGTATAATCAGTAAGGAAATCGGGCGACTTTATGACAATGAAAAAGAATTCTCAAAGTAAATCGCTTAGTCAGAGAAATTCGTAAACGCAAAACATGACTGAAAGATCGAATGATATAAAATCCTTAAACCAACAAACATTTTTAAATTTGTTCAGTAAACAGGGTTTAAAATTAAAGGTTTTTTTTTTTTAATACTGATTTTCGAACATTGGTTATGTCCTTCCCCCCTGGAAAGATAGATATGTTCAAAGGGAATTGAATAATATTGCACAAAACTAATATACTCTTCTAACCTCGATATAAAAATTCAATATTTATTTAAAAGTGAAGATTAGTCATTTTATAGTGAGTAAACTCGATGAAGAAACTCTATTAAAACAAACTGATTCACTCCAAGTTAATACAAAATAAAAATTTATTTTCTGTCGAAACGTAGATAAGTAATTCAGTTGTGGTTACAGGGTATGATATAATCAATAAGTTTTAACTTGTGCATAACTAATTGTTATTATCTCTGCTATTGTTGTCGTTTCTGTAACACAATTTTCTCACAGCTTTGTTTGTCTTAATTTGAAATCAAATTGAGACCAATTTGGATAGCCCTAAAAAAAAGGGGCGTGGCCTGCAAGTCATGCCAAAAATAAAACAACAATGTTGTCGTTGTCATCGTCATAGTCCAATTACAGTCTATTAAATGCTATCGAACATTTTGATATGGGTACATTAAGAGCTGCATCTTCATTAGCAGCTGCCGGCTTCGTTGTTCAATTTGTGTGTTATTTGGGTATTTGGCGTCTGGTTGACTGCCCCGTGTGCGTGCCTCTTTGTGTGTTACGTGCCGTTGCCTCTTTTTCCAGCTTTTTCGGGTCAACCCCATTTTTGGCTAACTCGCATGCAGATGGCAAGTCTAAGATGCAATTGCAGTCATCGCCACCTACCGGCTGATTGCTCAAGATTATATCTTTGGCTCGTTACGCAATGAGAAATCGGAAATTGGGTAACATATAAAAGCTACCTCATTTATTCTGTTATCTAGCTGTGTGCATATCTCAAAAGTGTTATCATATCTCTGTTCGGCTTTGGCTGGCACATAAATATGCATAGCATAAAAGTCATATTTAATACCCACCATGTGTAGGCAATTTCTTTGTTTTGACGACCTAAAAAACTAGTCTATTTTCTACTTTACAATTTTGTTTCTTTACATTTAGTTTATTTGCTTCCACTTGAATTAAAAACAGATTTTTACTGCAGTAAAAATAAATATATTAATTTAATTAGAATTGTATTCTAAACACAGGATTACCTTTCTTGCTAAATTATTGATATTGCCCATTTGCTTTCGAAATGTTGTATTTAAAGAATAAATTAATTACTGAATGGATACACCAGACATGCAACAACTTAAGAAATATTGGTAGTAGAATCAGGTCATTGATTATTATGCGATTGTCACACTTAAAAGAAAATTATTGAATTAAACCATTTTGCTTACTATCGAGGTTAATTGTAATTCTCTTTAGCTATATTAAGTAGTTTTTGCTGCCTTCATCAGCAAATCTTTAGGTCAGGGTGGTCTTTACTACAACTATTTGTGATTTATAAGACAGAAACCAAATTGTGTATTTAGCGTAAAACATTACATTTTCTAAAACAATATAATTTTCACGCAGGCCATCTGTTCAATTATTGCTCTTTTTTTGCTGGAAAATTTTTACGATTGATTTCATTACATACCTATACCTAGAGCAATATGTTCTCATTATTTCGGAAAAATCATATTCAGAGTCCATAGTTCAGGTTTATACGCTCCCCGGCGACCTGCTGCCTCTCAATTTGCTATCTGTGTCAGTTCAGCGACTGTTCCTTAAATTTCAACAAGTTCAAAATAAATCGCATTGATTGGCATTTATTTTTTATGTTTATTTTTTTTTGTTTATTTTTTTTGTTTATTTCTGCTGTTTTTTTTTTAAATTTTTTTAGCAAGCCATTACAAAAATGTGCTTTGAAAATGCGACACGCCTTGCGAGAGAGAGAAACTTTTGACTAAACTCAACAGAACTCAAATGAACTGAACAAAACTGAATTCTATTTTTGGTAATTGTGGACTGCTTTCATTATATTTTCTACTTACGCACAGACTAATGTGCATCCCCAGCTTTTCCAGGGTCCGGTTCCAGCTCATTGACGATATAATACATTTTGGTCGATGGTGTGGGGTGTCTAGCGAAGTCTATTTTCAACAGCAATATTGTGGGTCAAACATGCGTTGTCATATGTATGTATGTATGTATGTATGTATGTATGTATGTATGTATGTATGTATGTATGTATGTATGTATGTATGTATGTATGTATGTATGTAATTTTTCAATCTGTCAGCAGCGAAAACAAAATGCAAGCAACAAACAATCCATTAAAAGTTCATTGGAGACGCACCCATTGCGTGGCATCGAATTAAATAAAGCTCCTACAGAGCAAGAAACCGAGTGAGAGGAACACATATGGTGTGAGGCAGAGAGAGAGAGGGAGATGGCGAGTGTAGTGAGTAGAGAAGGGGGAAAGCTGTACAACAAGATTGAAAGAAATTGTTTTTATTATTTCTTGGAAAACACACATGTATGAAATACTTATAACAACTCAAAACTAAATATATCAGCATTTTTTTCACCATGCAAACACATTGTATTAATAAAATATAAGAAGGGTTGTACTTTAGCAACTTTACTGACTTGTAGAAAATATATTAAAAAAGTTTTAAGAGAAAATCAGTTAAAAATGACAAAAAAAAAAAAAGAAATGGTTATCAAAAGAAATTAAGTCAAATATTTGTGGCAGACTTTTCTTTTATTTTCTCATGTATCCCTTCAGCTTAATTAAAAGTAAATTTAAAATCTGTAGATAAGATATCTTGGAAAATTGTATTGATCGCTTATGGTATTTAACATATGAAACTATTTTTCCTCACCAGTCTGAGACACACCAAGAGACATAAGTCAAAATGCCGCGTACGCCGCAGCAAATCTACTCAAAAGTCTGTTTCTTCAGTGCGCTCTGCCAATAAGTAGGCGCAGTTTGCCCACGAACTGCTTGTTGTGTGTGTGTGCTTATGTGTATGTGCTTATGTGTATGTGCGTGTGTGTGTGTGTGCGGTCATAATGAAAATAAATTTGTTTATGCGCTTTTTGTTGTTTTGTTTTGCTGGCTGGCTGAAGAAAGAAGTTCTTTGTTGGCGCTGCTGCTGCAGTCCAAAGTTGCCTTCATGAATCAACACTTTTGTGTCACGTAGCAAAAGCAACAGCAGCAGCCACAACAACTAGCACATACGCATACATCGTATACCTAGTACAAAGACTTAGAAGTTTTCCTATACAAAAAATGTGAAGAAAATAGAAAAAAACGGCACCTTACCGCCGACCACTTGGAGTAACGCTAATTTGCTGCACTTTGGCCTATTTGGCCGCATGTGGAGAAAGCTGGTCGAGGATAGATAATGAAATGCCCGCAGGCAGACAGGCAGATGGTTAAACTTCCATCCAGGCAGCATGTCAGTCAGTCAGACGCAACATCCCTGCCGAGTACCACTCACCACTAAATGCATGGCTAATCACATTATAGATAGCGATATGTCTTTGTGCGGCACTTGAATAGCTCTGGTGGTTCCACAAAGCGTGGGCGAATCATCATCAACAGCATAATTAGCATCATCATCATGATGATGTTGAGTTTTTATGGTTTTGTGCCTTTTGTTCTTGGCTCGTGTAGAGCTTTTGTATACCTTTATTAGTTTGCTTTTGTCTCTTCAATTTATGAACTGAACTCTCGACTCTATTGAACTCTGCGCCCCGAGCTGCAGTTGCAGCAGGCGCAGCTTCAACACACACACAAACACCCACACCAACACACACACTCGTATAGAGAAAAAAAACTTGTGTCTCTGTTAGTTTTTGTGTGGTTCTTTTTGTCTCTTGCAACTGTTTTGCATTTGGCGTAATGCTAATTCATTTGCACGCCGACAAGAACTTAAAACCAACAACCCACAACACCATAAATGCCTGTGCGTGTGTTTGTGTGTGTGTATGCCTTATTCTCATTCATTCCAAAACTGCTGCCAACGTGACTGATGGCCCCGGCATGCTTGGCTGCATTTTAAGTTCATCATCTATTTGTGGCATATTGCCGGCATGCCTGCCTGCCTGCCTGCCTGCCGGCCTGTGTGCGCTGTTGTACTCCATGTTTCCAGTGCCCAGTTCTTACCTCCTACTACTCCTCCTCTTCACTAACATTACACCCCCTTTGCTTATCTATATATTTCGAGGGGCCGGCTCATTGCTATGCCTGGCAGGAGGCGGAACGAGCTGTTCAATAAATATGGTTGCCCACTTTGAAAACAAACAAATTGGCTGCAAGTGTAAGCAGCAAGTTGAAATGCTCGAGTCTGGAGTGCTCGACTAAGAGTTGCTCTACACCCTTAAAGAAATATTACTTGGCGTTTTTCTGTAATTTTTCTTATTTTGCCTCAGCAAGCCATTAAACATTTACCTATTTTTATTTTTAGCACGAAAAATGTGTGAAACTACTGCCAGCTCTCTGCCAAAGTTCTCTATAAATATCTCTGCACTTTCAGTGCATAAATACATATAAATACGCCGAAAATAACGATGCTATAAAAATTAAAAATTTCTTATATGCCGCATTAAAATCTGGTACTGATCCTGATTATGTTTTCCAGCTGTTTGTATTTTTCATCTATGTTTTTTTTTATTCTGTTCTATTTTCTTAACTTGTTGCATTTATCATTAATTGGCATGGCCTGGCCTGTTCTGGCTTGTACTGGCCTCCAATTGGTATTTCTTTGTGCGCCTTGTTGTATTTAATGCCTCAATTAAGTCGTTTTTCCAATTTTTATTTGTTTTCCACGCAACCCAAGTCGTTTCCACGCCGAACCCATTCCACATTTCAGTGCAGTCACTTGAGTATTTATTTGGGACACATGTGCACAATTCATTCGTTTTATTCATCGCAGACAGCGCTGAATGCCAAATGATTGTTTCGGTATTGGGTTAAAGAATATAGTTATTCTCGGTTAATCAACGCCGCTCTTGATAAAGTCCAGTTTAAATGGAATGCTGTAAATGACATTTGTCACATTAAACCGGTTGACTTTGTGGCGATTATGTTTATCAATGGAATTTCATTGCTATTTTCTCTTGTGACACAATCTTATCAAGTATGACAAGTGCCCATAAAATTCTTGCGAAACATTGCCAACCCATTTATATAAACGCAAGTGAAAGTCACACAGATGGCTTATTAAATAAATGTTGATAAAAAAATGTTGTTCAACGAAATTTAACGAAATGTTGGAAAATGTTTTTATTCACTAAAATGCAAAAGCTTTGAATAATAAATAAAGTAAACAAATAAAATAAATAAGATATTATATTCTATATGCTATAAGAGACAATACTATTTCCTCATCTTTGCTATATGATATTATAATATATTATGATATAATAGGCATCAGATCAGATCGGCTTAGCTTATCGCACTTATGAGTAAGAGATTCACTCAAAAGTTATCTTCATTTAACTAAAAATTGTTCTTTTATTTCTTATCATAAATAAAAATAATAATTTCTAGTTGAAAGAAAAAAGAAAACTTCTACTTAATAGGAATCCATCAGATTGGCTTAGCTTATCACAATTGTGAGTAAGATATTCACCGTAAAGTTCTCTATACTTAACTAGAAGTTGTTCCTTTTACATCTTATGAGAAATAAAAGGAATAATTTTTGGTTGAAAGAAAAAATAAAAGTTGCATCTTTATACCCACTCATCTCATGCATCTTTTAAAAAGTCGCCTAACCACTTTCCATTTCCATTTTCATGTTATTTATCTAATGAGTATATTGATCAGGCGTTAATTTTTAACTCGAAAAGTCACAAAGCCGTAGAAAATAGTTGTTTATGATAATTACAGTTGGCGCTCGAGCATTTTTCAAGTCACACAAATTGAGTTGGGTTGGTCGGTGACCCAATTGAACACACATCTATATATCTATATATCTATTCATTGTGATGATAATTAAGCATGCATTTAATTAACATCAGCATAACTTGTGCTTAATCAGCGACGCGAGACCTATATGCTCTTTTACGAGTCTCATGCCAACATGTTCATAATTCTCATAAATTTTCCTTTTGCTTCTCTTTTTCAGATGACGTAAACAACAACGACAACAACAAACGCAAGAAAAGATAACAACAACGACAAAGTTGACGGCACAAAACGTTCACTTTTCCCCACATTGGAATTGTATAACGCAGCGAAACAAAACTGAAGCTGAAATTGCATTCTATAAAATAGTAGTCGGGAGTCAGTTAGCTTATAAGTATGAGGTCGTCTCTCTTATCGGTGAAGTGCAATCGAAGCGCAACGTTGCCAATTTTGCTGCTCTGTTTGCTGTTGGCGGCAAATGCCGAGCGGGATTTCAATGTGAACGACTCTCAGGTGAGTGGGGGAGGGATGGGATGCATGTAAGCCTGCCGCAGAATGCGTCGCTTTTATTGTAACTGCCGCTACTGTGGCTGCCAGCTGCTCGCCTGTTATTTGTCTGTTAATTTTGATTGATGATGCCTGACACATTTCACTTCAAAATGCCGACAATGATGGCTGAGTGGTCCGGCGATTAGATTGTGGCCACTGCTTCAACTCTTGAACTCTTGCATTTGTTTCGTTTTCTCTTTGTAGGTTCCCGTCATCGAGCCAAAAGATGCGCCCGCATTCACACAGGATCCATATGTGACGGAGCTGATGCAATGCCAGCCGACACAGCCGGAGATTCTGCTGTCGCTGCTGCTTCGAAAGCATGATTGGACCGAGCTGAGTCTGGCCAAGCGATCCCATGTTCAATCCAAATTGGCCAAGTTCTTTGCCATACCCAAGGTGCGTAACTCGATTGCATCTAATTAAGGTACTCTCGATTCTCACCCGAAACAACGTGTTCGCTTGCAGGAATTTATTACGCTGGATTCGGTGTCCAAGCGGGAGTTGGGCAACATGCATAAGATGGCCATGCGCAAGGGCGGCAAGGGCCAGAAGCATGTGGAAACCGCTAATCGTCACCTGGGACGCGCCAGCTTTTTGGTAATTACTAATTACCACTTGTGATAAATATTTGTGGTAATCTAAGCTCTTTTTTTGTTTTTTGTAGATCGGCTGTGGTTTGAGTTACTTTAGCATGGGCGAACCGATTGCCAAGCAGATATCACATCAAATCAAGGACGGCACCATTGGCGCTCTGACCGAGGAGAACTTTGGATTGTGGTTCATATGGCGCAAGGAATTGAAGAGCAGGTAGATCAGCTGCGAGTGAAATGAGTGCACCAAGTACATCCATGAATAACTTGTAAAGTGACTTGAATCGAGCAGTTGTGTTTGAGTCACGTCTAATAGGCGTAGCAAATTCTCATTTATTCTTCAATTAATTAATGGCTTATGTCGATAATCGGTTCATATGGCGTTATGCAAAGAGTTCTTTAATAAAATTATAACTGTAATTTTTTGGAATAGCCAAGGAAAACTCTCAAACAATTTATAATTAATGCAATACAACTTAACAATGATTTGCTTGATTGATTAACTTAATATATTTGCTATGCCAAGTGCAACGAATGCATGACATTAGTAAATACGAAGAACATGTCAATAGTCTTCGCTGCATAAATTTCTTCACTTGCTAACTCATTAGATAAACACGCTTTATCTGTTTAAATAACTCGCAGAGATATTCACTGATTCATTCATGGCTTGCGTTGCAGATCCCAGCGAAAGCGACGCCAATCGGAGGGCAGCGGTGAAGATGATGACTACGACTATGGAGACGATGACGAAGATCAGGCGCCGTAAGTACTGTCAACGAAATACAAAATAAATAAAATGTGACAACTTTCATAACTTTTTGGTGTTGCTTGCAGGGAACAAGTTACGGAATTACCCACATCGCATGCACATCGTCATCATCATGGCGCGGTGAGTGTTGAATTTTATTTGGATATTGTCATGTCTTCGAACTGGTTTATTTACCTTTATTGTTTCTGTGGTGTTTCCGATTACCTGAGTTCTTAACTGTTGTTGTCTATACGGCTAAACAGTTATTTATGTATTATGATTAATAGACAGACAAATACTACGTTTAAGTACACAATATGTTATTATTTACGGAAGATCATAATTATGTTTGTTACTGCACTTTGTTGATAACTGCAAAAGACACACACAAGCCACAAATTACTCACATATCTATATATCTACATATGTATATATATATATATTTGATATATCTCATATATATATATACTTTATCATTGAGTTTTGATGAAACGGTTCTTTAACATTGTGTATATGTAATTCATCATATGGTGTTCTCGTCTTTTCTCTCTCTCTTTTTGTCATTTACACTCTCTCAAAATCTCTCTCTTTCTTTCTGTCTCGCTGTGCTCATTACTTAATTACTGTTACTACCATTGCAATATGAATGTTAATTATTCATTAACTAACAACAACAACTACAACTACAACCAACAACCACAACACAACTAATTTAAAAATAAATACAAAATAAAAATAAATGTAAACAAACCAGTCGGAAAAAACGGAAATTGTGGGCATGGCTACCTCGACTTCCTCATCTACCTTGCCAGCTGTCAAATTGGAAGAGGAGGAAATTGAGGAGAGCGTCTCCAAATTGGAGTCTGTCATTAGCAAGACGATTGAGAATACGAAGAACATAAAGGAGCTGCCCGTGCTCAATGTGGATGACGTTGAGGTTGATGACGTTGACGATGTTGAGCTGCAGCAGTTGGGCGTTACCGCCGCTCCAGTAATTGTAGATAGCGAAAATGAGCTTGGCAACGAGCTGGAACTCAAAACTGGCCAAGAAAAGCAGCTGGAGCTGGAACTGCAGCCAATGATAACCACAACAACAGCATCTGCGCCTGGCAGCAGCACCTCCTTAAATCCAACGGTAAACGTCGCTTCTACAAACCTACAAGATGCTGTCAACAACAATAACCACTACTACAACAACAACAGCAACCAGGTTGACTCTGCGGCCATCGCTGTTGATGTAGCTGAGCACGCTGCTGCAACGAACACCTCACAAACGACCACTAACCACAACAACAACAACAATATTACACCTGCTACACCAGGCACACCACCTCTGCCAGCCCAAACCGTGTCTGTGTCCTTTTCACCATACGATGCCAACTCCACTGTTTACCATCCATACTCGGCCTCATCCTCATCCCCATCTCCATCCTCACTCCCAAGCCCATCTGCAATCGAAACTGTCGAATCGTCTACAGCCGCCAGCAGCAGCAGCAGCAGTAATTCTGTTGCCTTAAGCACCACATTCTCCGCCTCAACTCCGAGCGTTCCCTTTATTATTAGTGGCTCAAGCACACCGAGTGGCGCCATAGACTCTGATGTGGCTAATACTCTCACAGTAACAACAACCACAGCAGCAGCAACCACTTCATTTTTATCATTCGCATCCGCATCTGCAACATCTTCATCATCATCACCATTCCCACCAACAACTACAACAAATGCAACTATGCCAACAACAACAACAGCAACAACTACAACAACAACACAATCACAAACGCCAAAGGTAATGTCGCTTTTGTGTGTCTGTGTGTGTGTGTTTGCGTATATATCTGAGTGTGTGTGTCTGTATCTCCGTATATGTCTCCCTTGTTGGGCGACAATTGTAACTATTGTTTAGCCATTTATGTGTCTGTGTCTGTTTGTTTGTCGCCGCCCATCACCCTCCACCCACCAACCACTGCCAGTCAGCTAAACTAAAGTTTAGACAGATAAATGTGCTATATATGTAATATGTATATACTTGATTCTTTTGTTTGTGATGTGTATACTGTATATATATATATATATATATATACATTGTTGTATAATCGTTTTAATCCTATGTTCTACAACTCTGCCACAGATAATAATAACTACATATTTGATGAAGCAGTAAACTTAATCTGTTAAGGATTTACAATTAGAAAGAGTATTTGTTAAAATGTCGCTTAATATTATTAATAACTGTCTTCTATACAAATATTTAATCGAGTGTGTGTAGCGTGTATAAATTCTTGCTTAGATATATTGAGATCCTTTTATTTAGTTGTAATATATAATCTTTGCTTTCCATATTTATTTAAGTTAAGTTTATAACGTATTTCAAAGTCGCTATGGCTCTTAAATCTACTAACTGTTTGTACTATAAGGCCACATATAAATTCACATTTAAATCATATTTATGCAGACATCCCAAAAAGTCAGTTATCGTAGAAAAATTTAATAGAAATATGTATAATTCTAAAAAAAATTTTGTATTACTTGAAACTATCCAAAAGAACCAGACTCAAGCGCTCTAAAGCATAATTTTATATTTGTAGAAATACCATAGAGTTAGTTTAAAAAACCAGTGTTTCTAAAAGCAAACCCATTTCTTAATAGGAATCTTGAAACTCCCTTTAATCTTCACCCAAAGTGTCAGTCAAATTTTCTAAATGTTCGCCGCTTTTGGGCTTTATTTTTCTATGAACGTTTTTGCCATGTTTATCTCACAACTTTTTGTTTCGCATTTGCCCAAAAAAAATATGGCAAATTTTGAAATGAAATGCAAACTGCAGACAAATGCAAATGAGAACGAGCCGGCGAGCACCTGGCTGCCTACGACGGATGTGGCAGATGCCGATGTGGCAGCTACACTGCGTCCAACGCTGGCCGAGATCGAGCTCTTGGTCGAGTCGACGACGGCAACGACGACGACAGCTTCACACGCGCACAGCACGCTCTCAGTTAGCTCTAAGGTGAACTACTTGCTTGCTGCACCCACACACATAATGTGTTGTATGCAACATATAATACATATATATTTTATTAAGCTGCACCAAAACCAAACCCGACTCCGACCTCCGCCCCAATCTCCCCAGCCCAGGCAATTTAAGTCCCGCAAGCAGTCAACTAGTTAAGCCAATTAAGGGATTTCAACGTTTGCACTTATCCTTTGAAATGGGATGCCAATCAGCGCTGATAACTGGCGCATTCTCCTCGCATGTCCTTTTCATATTGCATGTAATTTTTCTACTCTTTATATAGATATCTATATATAAATAAATATGTGTCTCTTAGCTATGTATGTATCTGTGTATCTGTATCTGTTTTTGTGTGTGGCACCCACCCACTAACAACTCTCTGCCTGCCCTTCCCGTAGCTCTCAACACTATTCAAGCATGACACTTAAAGAGATGAAATGAAATCGCGTCACTCCAATTAGCCAGTTCATATGTCACTTAATGAGTTCTCTATATATCCCTGCAGGCAGGAGATGCTGTCGACGCCCTCGAAGTGGCCAGCAACAGCAGCGTGTCTCCCAACCTAACCGCCAACAACGAGGTAAAGTTACTCAGTTGGCGTATTCATCAAATTCCAGAAAACTACATAATTGCTAACCTTTTTACAGTTGGCTACGCCCACAACCAGACAGCCACAGCTGGAGGTGAGCAGCACGACGGACGCCTCCACGGATTATGTGGAGCCGCGCGGGGAGAACAGTTTGCCCATCATTAAAATGCGTTTACAAAAGCTGGCTGTGCCGTCGGGAAAAGCGTTCAGCTTTGTGGTGCCCGCTGAAACCTTTTTCGATGCCGAGGATCAAACCAATCTGCGACTGGAGCTAACCGACAAGGATGGCTACGAACTGAAGCCCTCATCCTGGCTGCAATTCAACGCGGATAAGCGCGAACTCTATGGATTGTAAGCTAACGAGAACGAAACAAACTGTGCAGTGCAATTCTGTGTTTAAGATCTCAATGTTAATTATATGTTTTTCATTTTATAGACCACTGGACGATGCGGTTTCACGCTGGCAGTATCGCCTCTCGGCAACCGATTCTGGTAATGCCACCGTTACTGAGACTGTGGAGATCATTGTGCAACAGCATCGGGCGTTGCGTACCTTCAATCATGAGATCAGCATTGCGGTGCGTATTAATGAGAAGTTCGGCCACAACATCGACTGGCAGCTGAAGCTGATCAGGGCTGTGGCACATACACTCGAGGACAACAGCAGCTCGGCGCTGGTGGTGCGCGAGATACGACTGACGCCACTGGAGCCACAAGGTGCCAGTTTTGTATACAACAATGAGACACTGCCCACCAATGACTGCCCGGAGACGGAGCTCAATGAGCTGGTGCAACGTTTGGATGCGCAGCGCTTGACTGACTTACTGCAGCCGCTGCTGAGCGTTAAGTCTATAACGGGTCAGCTGATTGGTGCCTGCCAAAACACTGAGCTGGCCAAAATAACGCCCACAACGCACATGGCCAAAAACTTGCCACCCATGCCGCGCAATCAGGTGGATCGTGTGAATGCCTCGGTGGGTCAACTGTTGGTCTACAAGGTGCCCAGCGATACCTTCTACGATCCCAATGATAATGAGCTCACGCTCACGCTAAAGACCAAGGAGCACAAGGAGCTCAGCACCCGCCACTGGCTGCAGTTCGACTCGAAGAATCAGGAATTCTATGGAGTGCCCAAAAGCGGCGACATTGGTACCGAGGAGTATCTGCTCATAGCCGAAGACAGTGGCGGCCTCAGTGCCAACGATGCACTGGTTGTCGTTGTCACACACACGCCCAAAAAGGAATATGCCATTCTGTATAAAGCCTATTTGGCCATACGCCACGAGAACTTCAATGCGGAGCTGCAGCGTAAATTTTTGGAGCGTATTGCTCAGCTGCATGGCGATGCTAACACAAATCAAATTGTGGTTCGCTCGATTACCACACACCACGACTCGGATGGCACAATTGTCAACTTTTACAACGCTTCGCTGTACAAGATGCACAATCGTTGTCCCGACAAGGAAATGGCTGCCACACGTAATGTTTATCTGAGCAGCGACATGATGCCAAGTCCCAGCGTGAAGAAAGCCCTGGGTCCGGAACTAAATCTCACGAACTTTACGGTGGTGCCCTCAGGCACCTGTCATCGTAAGTGGGCTAAGCAGATGCGCAGCATTTTTGATTCCATTATAAAACGCACGTCTTGTGTTCAATTTTAGATGCAGAGAACAGTGACATCAATCTGCACGAGTATATACCACCGCGAGCCAAGGATCCCAGCTCGAAGCCAACTTTTCCGGAAGAGTATTTGGCCACGTTTATACTGCCCGCTGTCATTATTGTGGTTATGATATTGCTGGCCTCCATTGTCGCCTGCTGTTTGCATCGACGCCGTCACAAGAGCGGCAAAATGGAGCTGGGTAAGTACATGAGTTACTTAATTACAAAGCAAATAACAACTTAAACCTAAACCTCCAGGCGACGAGGAGGAGCGTAAATCCTTCCGCACCAAGGGCATACCGGTAATCTTTCAGGATGAGTTTGAGGAGAAGCCCGAAATTGGCAATAAAAGTCCGGTTATACTTAAGGATGAAAAGCCGCCGCTGTTGCCACCCTCATACAACACCTCCAACATGAACGGTGACAACGATGTGGATGAGTATGTGCCACCGCCGGCGGTGGTGCTCGGTGGCCGCGAGGTGCGAGGGAAATCACCGGCAACGCCCTCATATCGCAAGCCACCGCCATATGTATCGCCATAAATGTGTCAACAGCAGCAACAGCAGCAACTACAATACCAGCAGCAACAACAACAATAATCACTACTAATCAATTCTTAAAAAAAAACAAAAAGAGAAAACAAAAGTAAAAACAAAAAAAGTTACAAATACAACTTACAATCATAATCTAACAAATGTTTCGCACCCTCAACTCTATTGTTAATTCTAGAGTTTTTCGATGAAATTGAATTTTGAATTGAGGTGCAAGTCGACCGCCCCGCCCACATTATGATAATATTTATTTAACTGTATTAAGAACTGTAAAACAATCAATTAACGATTTCAATATGCGACTTGGCTAACAACTTAAGCTAAAAACCTAACACTAAACGACACACACACAAACACAAACACAATGCTGCTTATTAATTATCTAGTATGTACCTTAACTTATACACATATGTATACACATACCACAAACAATTTAATAAGCAAGCGTACGATCTTGAAACACACACACAAAAACACACAAAGAACCGTTTATAAAATTACATTTTATAGAGTTTAAACGCGGCTAGCCGCTGTTTCTTATTGCCCTTTGCAAAGGCTTCACTTGTTTGTATCTTAACTCGATTGTAGTTAGGCATGTGTTCATTAGGCAGCCAATAGACTTTCCGCTTATGCTGATTAATCGCAATTGTTTAGATCTTTGGCCAGAGCCGCCCGATGTGCAGCAATAGCTCATAAAATTCCATTTGCTAAAATTGGCCGCTGCCCATCTAATTAAATTTTTGTCCAACATTCAAGCCACATTGCTGCGTGTGCAAGAAACTGTTTGCACTATGTGTAGTCTAGTATTATATTATGCCCCAAACTTACAGTCTCTTGAGCAGAGGGTATATCGCTTCAACTGAGTTTTGCATTTAGGTTTTAAGAATCAAACATTATTGATAATGCTTCTTGTTTTATTACGCTATATTCAATACAGCTGCCAATTGAATAGTGAGTGATTGCATTCACAACTCACATTTACAGACTACAAATCAAAATAATAGTACATATTCCGAATTCCTATAGTTGCCCCACAAGTGCTTCCTCCATACCACCAAACCATATCCAAAATGTAACGATCTACAATATGAAACACACACAAACACTCACAACCCACACTAAGTATATCAAATCATTACTTAAAGTATCCTCCTTAGATATAATTGATTTTACAAACCCTATATGATTAGAATATATACCCATATTTAATATACTTAAACTTAAACTTTCTTGAAAAACGAAAAAAAATACATACTTTAACTGTGCAGTGAGTATGTCCATTTATTTTATATATGATACCATCATCCATGTAAGTTATAGCAATATTTTCTATGGAAAACTGAATCAGAAAATGTCAGAGGATATTAACAAATTATTAAAAAAATGAAAATGAAATAAAAAGTTATTAAAAAAAAAAATGCGTCTGCAATGCGACGTAAGGCCTATTAAATTAAGCATATAGCCTATGTACGATTATGTGTACTAATTTGAGTAAATTGTATTAGCGTTAAGCGTAAAATATTTACACTGTATTTTGTAACAACATCAACAACCATCAACACCCACACAAGAATAACGGTATCAATTTATTTTGAATAAAAAATGCCAAAGATACATATTTTCCTTTATTTTATTTTTAATTTTTAAAACCATTTGACCACGTTCATGCAGTGAAATTTTTCTTGGTTTCTTGTAAAAAATGGAACCTGTTAAATTAATAAATGCGGTATTTGTTTAACGATATAAGAGTTGAGCAGTCTTCAAAGTTCTTATCATAATTGACAAATTGAGAATTTCATGACATAAACATGGTGATTTACAAACACTAAACACACACAAAAAGTACACAAACTAATAATTAAATACACAAATCGTTTTAAATTTACCCAAAATTGTAGCATAGAGAACTAAACTATAATTAATGGAAAACAATACAATAATTGTGCATATTCAATGAAATAATTGGATAGTAAATAGAATGTGGAATAATTATTTGGCAAGTAATCGCCGTACCCGACCCGTCTAAATAATTATGTGTAATTGTTAAGGAAGGCAACACAAAGTCAATACATGAAGAATAAACAAACATAATAATTAAATAAAATATTTGCCAATTGTGTGCAAATTAAATGGCAATATAAAATCAACACACAGACACACCATCAATTCACATTCACAAAAATACACAGACAGCTGCATATATATAAAAATTACTAATAAACATTTATATATATTTTGATATAAAATAAATCGTGTTTGATTCAGATTTTTAATTGCCTTAACGAATTGGAATTCTTGTTCTAATTTTGCTAATGAATGCAGATATTCATTTTATTAAAAAACCAGCAGACCTGGCAAATTATGGAATCACATCGAACAGCATAACATATAATGAAGTAATATAAAATTTTGTTAGCTGCTTTCTCTCACACCTACAAATAAAGTCGAGAGGCTCACCTTGCCCCCAAGGTCCTAACTGCTGTTCCGGAGTCCTGAAGTCCTAGAGTGTGTTTGGTATTGATTCTGTTACTTTGACAACCCATATTAGTTGCCCGGATCCTGGATGCTGTTTGCTTAGGTATACCCATACCACACGCAAACAGACTCAGACACACACACACACACACACACACATAAAAAAAAAATGTATATATATATATATATCGAAACACTTCGTTGGCTTCAGTGACGCCAATAGCGTAATAGCAACAAAAATAACAACAACTACATTTGTCCTGTCAGTCACTCAATTCAGAGTATTGTTAGGGGAAAGGAGGGTGGCAGCGGTAGCTGCTTGCCACTTCAATCTGTTGTTATTGTTGCTCGTGTTGTTATTATTATTATTATGTAATGCAGTCATTTAATTGGTAACAAATTGTATTGTTTGGCTTGTCATTTCGTTGCCAGTTGCTTTTGTACGCTTTTATGACTTTTCCGGGAAACCAAACATAAGCATTCAACAACAAAATACCAAAATGAAAAAAAAAACGAGAATAACACCATATCGCATACCTGTCGCATTTATCCGTGTTGCATTCACATACATATGTAAATGTATCGTATATGCTTCTCAGAATGTTGTTACATTTAATGCCGCCCCCAAGCTGTGCTCTGGTTGGGGGTTCCATTTACAAGCCTGTGTGTGTGTGGCAGGAACAGGATTCAAGGTCCCCTATGACAGACAAAGTAAAAGTTTTCTATGGCCAGTTGTTTGCATCGGATGTAGTTTTCCTAACTGCAAAGCATTTGCCTTTGACTGCAATACGCTTATGAGGCTGCAATTAAAAAGCCACCAACTATTTAGAGCCAACTAGTGCAAACATGGCAACAGGATGCCAACCAATTTATATCGCAATTTGTCTGACAATATGCATGGAATTTGTTTGGACTGCATCCATGTTAAAAAAAATAACAACACAATAACTCATAAGCGGGAAGCGGTAATCTCCAAGAGAACTGATGACAGTGATGAGATTAAAGGTATTAGAAGTGTTGAAAACTTGAAAAGGCGACAAGAAATCAATTATGGATATAACAAGATAACTGAAAAGCAACAGAGAAGCAACAAAATACACATCGGAAAAGCGAAAAATGTAAAACAGAAAATCACAAAGTTTTATCAAAAAAGATAAAAACAAGTGCTAAGAAAGCAGGGAATTAAAAAGATTCGCTTTAGCAGAACAACAAGAAGAAAAAAACAATGATAGAAAATTAAATAAAATCAAGGTACTATAAAAATTAGAGTTGATGAAAGAAAAAAGGACATACACATACAATGAAAATTAATAATATATTCTTGATTCGGAAATTAGGTTTTTCTCAATGCCTCTATAATTGCAATGAATCTTAATTAATCGGATTAATTTTCAAGTAAAATTCGTTTGAAGATTTGTGTTGTGTGTTTGGTATACAAAATTAATTACATTGTTTAACACGGCGACTGGAATTTTATCAGACTTATCTAGGCCAATGCGAATTTGTCCTTATGTTATTAAATATATTTAAAAGTATTTTCATAGATCATACGAATAAAAGGGCTTTGACAGCCGACTTGTTGCCTTTTATCATTGTGTAACAGCTGCTGTCAGTGTCCTTTTACTTATGGTTATCCTGTCGTTGCCATAACACTCATTATCGCCATCCTGGCCCCATTATACAATGAATACCATTTACTGAACATTTTCCCAATTTTGCGTTTCAAGTTACCAAACAACAAGCGTGGCAAGCGTATAATTAACTTACAGTCTTACTAACCATACTCCTCTGCAGCTAAACTTTCAATGGAGATAAATACTTTGGAGTCAAAGTACACTTTTCTATGAATACACACACACACACATATAGACACACAAACACACACTCTTACACGCATATATAAGTGCTAAAATTGTATCATAATTTAGTTGCAGCGCGTGCTGAGGCAGCAAATGAAAATCTCTTTTATACAATTGAGTCCAGTCCTTTCACATCTTTTGGTTCAGCTTTCTATCGTCCTGTCGCCCTGTCGTTCTTTATACTGTCTGCTTGCTCTATGAATGCTTACTAAAGTTCACCTCGCACCTCGACGCAAATGTGATTTCAGCTTTTGTCCTTTTTGAAAATATTTATAGCAAAAAACGGGGCAATTTTCGTTCGCTGGACATTGTTTTTACCAAGTGAGCTTCAGACAGGTAGACCGAAGGTAACAAAAACCCCGAGCTTTAGAGCTCAACCGTTTGCCACGCCTATTTCAATTGTTTTTACTGTCACAACAGCAGCGAACCTCAAACTGTGTGCAACACAATATACACAACTGGAATGCTCTGCAGCTGGCTTTAACAACTGGCACCCTACAAAATGAATTTATGTATGTATTTGATTTTTAAACTACCATTTTTTCTGCTTGCATATTGTTCTTATTTTGACACGCCCATTGAACTAACTGTCTGCTCTTTTATTTAGCAATCTAATCGAATGCATTATACACTACAATATTATTATATTATTATATATTATATATTATTATATATCATCCAGCCAGCTAATGGAATCACTGAGTAACTAGAAGAAATGTCTCCTCGAAGATAAATTTAAAATGGCAGCATCGTTGTTATAAATTAAATTTCGTTAGATTTTGTACCTAAACTATTTTTTATCAATATATTCTTAAATATCTTTATAATATCTTTCTGAAAATTATTATTGAATTGTTTGCAAAATCAAAACAAATAACTCAATTTTAACTCCATGTATTTTTTTAGTTTAATTAAACTTGAAATAAACTTCAGCTGTCAGAAAAATCCTGTAGTTAAATCTTAAATCGGAAGCTGTTTATTAAATTCATCATAATTGAAACAGTTTTAAATTCTGTGCGTTTCATTTATATTAATATTATATTATATTTATTTATTAGGTTTTAAGTATCGTACCCGACTTAAAACCAGTTTCCAATTTATGCCGTACTCAATAATTAACGTATTTTGATTTAAGACCAGTTAAGTCATTTCTTGAAGCTCTAAAGCTCTCTTTATGATTCAATATTATGATGAATGCTTATTGCTGAAGCACTGCCTGCATCTCAAAAGTATCAAGTCAATAAATGTATTCGGGAATAAGTAGTGTATCCAAATGCGAGCTATCAAATAGATATTCAGATGAATCTCCAACTCTTGCGAAACATTCATTTGAAGCACGTTCGCTGCGCTCTTTGCACTGTGCTCGGGCAGTGAAAAGGTAAACAGTGTATCACATTGGGTCTCTAGGATTCTGTGTTGCAAAGCGCCAGGAGCAATTCAGGAATCAGGATATCAAGCGGCAGTCGGTAGGTGTGACTATATAGGGGCAAATTGAGATTAATAACAAAAACCAAACGAAAACCTGTAACGTGACAAATGCCCCAGCATAGGCGGACCGAGCGGAGGCGAGAGTTGGTGGACAGAAGGCCACGAGGACAGAAGGACATCAGAATACATCAGGAGCAGAAGCAAAAGCAGAGAGTAGCAAGTAGAATGTAGAAGAAATAAATGCTGAAGGAGAGACTCGGTTTGGGGTTATTAGATTGAAATAAAATATTTGAATTGCTTGGCAAGGACTAAATGCAAAAGCCAATGATTTGTAAGCATGGACACGGACATGGACACGAGCGTGGACGATGGACATGGACAAGGACCTGCTCATTGTACATATGTACATTTAAGTTTCCATTCAATTGAGCAGGAGGCGAAATCGTTCAAAATGCCAGCCAAAACAGAAGTAGCAGCAGCAGCAGCAGCAGCAGGAGGCGGCGCATCTCAATTATATGCGTTCGGGGGTAGCTGGGTATAAATCCAAGACCAAAACTGAGCGCACACATTTCCAGAACAAAGAAGCAACAAAAAAGACGTAAAAGAAATAGGGAACAATAGACAACATTGGCAACCTGCTGCGCGTTGAGCTAATGCCGCAGCTCAGACAAACAAAACTTGCCCCACGCACAATTCTTGCTTTGTACTCAATTGAAAGAAAGAGAAAAATAAAAATTGTTGTTATTGGCACAGGCGGGAGGGGGATTGAGATTGACACTGGCTGCACACTCTATTATTGGGCTGAAAAGTGGGTGGGGGCAGGAAGCCTGGAAGGGGATTGGTTGGTTTGGTGTTGGCTTTGGGTAAATTGCTTTTATTGCATACGTTTCGTGTCGCCATTTGAATTGCACTTAATTTCAATCAGGCGCCCGCTGCTAAGCCACTTCAGCTAATTGTTTGGCTTTTGAGGGTAGACCGGCTTCCAAAGGGAGCAGATGCCGTGCCAGGAGTTCAGCTAGAGTCTAATTTGTAAAATGCTCTGCATGCGCTCAGGTTGCTCATAGCTGCTAGGTAACAGTTATTGGAGCAGCTGGCGCAACATCTTCACTCGCAGCGACTTAACTTGGCTTTAAAATCAACTCAAGTGTACTTTGACTGACTGCCTCATCTCTGTGCTGGGCGTGTGCTCTTCCGCCCACAAATTAATTGTAGTACTGCTATGCGTGCCATTTATAATTTCCGTGGAAGCGCGTATCATTAGCCGAGGCTAAGCCGTAGCACCAAAATGTAAAAGCTGTAAGTCTATACCCAAAATCAGCTTCCGAGGATGCCTCAATGAGCGCCAAGCTAATGGAACTGTCTTGTTATTGCCACATAGTTAGTTGTTACATTTTCCCCATTTAATGCCTCCACGCCCCACGATAACAAAAAAGTTCTTGGCGTACTTTTGAGTACCATGAGTTTTGAGGCAGTTGGTTAACTTGCCTCGTGGCCTGGCAACGCATCAGTAATGTGTTTTCCAAAAGCCAAAGAAAATATATAATAAAGCAAATATTAATACGCACAAAAAAGTGAAGAAGTGAGAGCGATGTAAATGGATATACCTGACGAAATAATACTCTAATACTTAATGGAAAATTACTCGGTAAAAGTCTATCAGTAACTATTCAAGTTCGCTAACCTATGAACATATCAAGGATTTCTGCGAATGAAATCGAGCACTCAAATCATATCACTTTGTCTGACGCAGATTTAAGAAGAATTCCAGCTAATAAATCGCCATCTTCATCATGAACTGACGGGCAGAGATTGAGTCGAATCCAATATACTCATCTACTACTTTCCTATCAGAGTATAAAAAGTGTTGCCTACTTTGCGTCCCAGCGGCGGCGTCGTGGTCCTCTTTGGACTTGGTCATATATTTCAAAGGCAAACGGGGCATTTTCCCATATGGCAAGCGTACCGCGACTCATGACCTCATTTCTAAATCGAAAAATCAGCGGGCGCAAAGCCCAAAGGAACGCTCAATGAAACTTGGATTTAATACACGTCAAAAGCTACAAAGAAACAGGGACAGGGAGTAAGGAGAACGAAAGAGACAGCTGCAGAGTGGGCAGAAAGAGTGGAGCGTAAATAGAGGCAATATCCAGGAACAAACTGCTGCTGCTGAATTAAATTGAAGTGGCAACAATAACTAAATTAAAACTAAAGCCGCATGCGAAAAGAAGAATGGTTGGAGGGGTGGGAGAGTGAAAGGGGGGGATGGTGGTTGTACTGACGTTGAACACGCGCTTTGAATACGTTTAAGCAAATGCGTTTCACTCCACAACTCGCACATCCCGCTAAATTAAAATGAAGCATTGCGGAATGATTTTGATGCCTGCCACCCTTTGCCAGCATCCAGAGCACTGGCAGACAACGCAACTAGGCGGCGACTCAGTAGATGGTTGGTGGATGGGAGGAACGAAGATGAGGGGGGCTTGGTTTGTTGGTTTGTTGGGTCACACGCATCCACACGCACAGCTGGCTGCTAAGCAGACTGGCGCCAAAATTGTGGCTGACTTCACAGATTTTTCATGGCGATGACAAGTTGACGGCTTAGCTGCATGGCTATAAGCAGCACAGGCAACAGCTTTGGCTTTGGCTTTGGCTATGGTACTGGCTATGGCTCTGGCTCTGGCCATGCCCAGCAGCAACGGCTGCTTGACTCCATGACTCCTTGATGGCGACCAGGACAGTCGCACGGACATGGACTGGCTCGTTAATGCCGCCCAGCGCCACAGGGCAACTCAGACTTCGACTCAGACACGGAAAGAGACTTCGACTCTTTTTATATATATTTATATATATATATATATATATATATATATATATATGTCTCTCTCTCTCTATCTTGCTGTCGGCAGCGTCTACATGTGATTGTGTGTAGGTGACATGTTCTGACACGACAACAGCAACAGCCACAACAAGAGCAACAAGGACGTACGACCGACCGCCCGCCCGCACGCTACGAGGCGCCAGCTCATCAGCTAGTCGAGCGGGGAGTCTGAGTTCTAGTTCCATATATAGTCCGAATAACCCAGACTGCTTGCCTGCCTAGTGTTGAGTGCGTGTCGTGACACGAACTGGAAACACGACTAAGCAAACTATTCCGTCTACCCCAAAAAGACCCAAAAAGAAAAGCAGCCGATGTTAATTGGAAATGTAGAACTGCATTTTAGTTATTTAATGATCTTTTATAAAACTATAGGAAAGTTTTAATTATATCATTTTTTTTTATTTGCCTTTTACTTACTAATAATAAATGAATTACTTTATATAAATTATGAAGAATCTTGCACTTTCAACTTCTTTACTTAATTAATTATTGAACGGTTTTAAAATTTTTGATATGTGTTCCAAATCCTGTACATCTCTAAAAGCCTAGCCTGCTAGTCCGCTAGCCTGCCATGGAAACGCGTTTGCCTGCTCCTGTTGATTCAGATCCTTGGGGAGCCAAAGCCGGAGCAGAAGCCCGGCGCAGCGCACCAAGAGAAAATACTTGCCAAGTGTCATTCGGGGGTTGCTCCTTGTTGCTCCCTTTGTGTTGTTGTTGTTCTTGTTGTTGTTTTAACTTGTCGCCGTATTAAAAAATAGAAATAGCAGCAGCAACAACTCGCTCCATATGGCTGTTTGGCACTACCCTCGACTCAGCCCCAGAACCCAGTTTCATATCCTTACTAAGAGCCAAGAGCCGACCCTTCTCACTGCCAAAGCTATAGCCGTTGGCGAGGGGGCACGACGGGGATGTTTGGGTAAGGGGCGTGGGGGTGATTTTGACAAACGTTTCGCTGTTGGCCGCCCTCAGTTGCTCGTTTTCATAATCGGGCGGTAATTGTACACCAATTTGACTTATGAATATAAATTAACTGTGAAACGTGCGACAGTAAAAAACACACTCACACACATATGCACACACATACATATATATATATATATATATATATATATATGTATATATGAATGTGGGCGCGTGACTAAGACACAGCGGGAAAGCATTGAAATTGATGTGTTATCCAAGATCTTTCTACAATATTGTTGACAATGTTGTTGATAATATTGAGTACTATTTGAATACTCGTTTTGTGTAATGTAATTAAAAAGAAACTTGCTTCGATTTGGATTAGTTATTTCTTATTGTAAAATGGAATTCTTGGTTACAGTGCATTGTTTAGCCACATTCATATTTCTGTTCCTTGAAGACCAACTCGTACTTCCCAATTTGTTTATAATCACTGTAGTCCTAATTATTCATGGCATAAGCCTTTCGAGTGATCTGCAAATATAACAATAGACTTTGACATATAACCAAATTAGAGTCATTTTTTTATGATTAAGAACTCAATTTAAGTTTACGATTTTTCTAATTGGATTTATTCAATCAAATTTTAAAGACATTTTGCATATAAATATTATTAAAATTTCTTTTTCTTTCACTTAAATATTCAAAACTTTAAGTGTAATATTCATTTTAGTAAATTTTGATTTCAGACTCAATTCAGAAACTTAATTTTCAGTTACAAAATCTACATTAACTGGAATTTCGCTTATAAAAAATTAGCTGTACTTATTTACTTACTTTATAATATAGATTTCTGCTCATCCGAAATACTTTTATATATTTTTTTTTCCCCTTATTCACTGTGGTTTTCAGTGTGGTTCGATGCCTTCTTAAAGAGAATTAACTGTGGTGCTTGTGATATAACTCAATCATTGACAGGATTTCATATAAAGCTTGTGGTGTAATTAGATTTCGCCGATTGGATGAGCGCAAGTGTCATTGGACAATGGCGCTAGTCGAGACTCGTTTGTATGCATATGTTTGTATAATTGCTTTAAACTGTCCGAATGGCCATTAAGAACCGAACCGATGGGCAATCATCGAGCAACATCCTGTGCCAAGTGTTTACTTGTGTGTTGTGGTCCCAAAATGAACGAGAGAGAAAAGCGGATAACAGGCGACAGCATAAAACCAGAGACAGAAAGTGTGGACAGAGTGGACAAGCGACCAAACCAAGTGATTTGCATGTGTAATTCGATTTGCGGTCTCAGGAGTTGACGAGCTTAACACCAACAACCAGCATCAGCTGCACTCAGTATGTGAAATGTAAGTGTGTGCAATGTGTGTGTGTGTGCCATGTGTGTGTGTGTCTAGCTAGAGAAGTGACAGCTCTGACAAATGCTGGCGGCGACGCGACTGAGACTGGGGGGTGGTCCAAACTTCAAATAAATCAAGCCAGCCAATTTATATTTTTGGTATATGGCCCATTAAATGAAATCTTATGAAGTTCGGATGACAATTACATAAATAATTATGCGAAAGGGTATCACGTCTAGCAGAGAAGCGACTGGGAGTATGTCTGTCTGTGCGGGTGTGAGTGTTTAACCTAAGCATTAGATGCGCACAAGGGCAGAAGTGAGACTCATGTGTATGTATTATTTATGTGTGTCGCACACACACACACACACACACACACACACACACACTAGCACGCATACCACAAAAGCCCCCATGCAGGATATACAATTGCACTTAAAGCACACTCTCCATATGTTGCCACAAAAGCGCCTTTGCTGACTGCCGCATCCGGATCCGGTCGTGAATGTAACTGTAACTCAATCCATGTGATCCTGGCTGGAGACCAGAGTTCGGGGGCGCATCGCTGTCAGCGCAAGGAGCTGGCTACGGTTACGCCCTCTATACGGCATAGTGGTTGTGTATGTGTGTGTGTGTTGGTGTGTGTTAGTTGTGCTCGTTGCCGACGCTGCAGCAGCATTTCAAGTGCGTTTCATTTACAATTTCCTTCGGTTTTATGCGCACGTTGCGCTGCACAATGCCACACACACACACACACACACAGAGAGAGAGAGAGAGAGAGTGAGTAAGTGAGTGGGAAGTGGGGCCAGTTGGGTTGAAGTTGCATGTTCTTGGCTTTTATGTCATTGTTATATGCTTATTGTGTCTTTCGTTGCCCGTTAAAACTGTTTGTTGCAATCGAATCACAGCGGCCGTAAAAGATGCAAATGGCAGCCACGAAGCCATTCAATAGATCCCCAAATGCAATGTCGTCTGCTCCAACCCCAACTCGGCGTATACGTAATGCATATATATGTATGCATTATATATATATATATGTATATATACTTATTTTTGCTATGTGCTACATGAAAGCAGACACTGAAAATTGAGCAGCAGCTGTTGCCAGCTGGACGTGTAAATGTGTAAATGTGTTTAATGCCAAACCAGCCAAACGAGCCAGCGACAGCTAAAGTAGGCCAAACACACAACAACAAATATATATACACACAAACAAATACACACACACATCCACACAGATAAAGACCCCGCCTCAACAATTGTTTGTCCAAGCAACTCTGTTTGTCTGTGCGTCCAATTGACTCTCTGACTGCGCCACGCTTTTGTCTGTCTATCTTTGGTGTTTCGTCTGCCTGTGCTCTGCAAAATGTGCAAAGGGGCAAAGGGGCAAAGGTAAGGGGTAAGGGGTAAGGGGTAAGGGGTAAGGAGTACGGGTTAGGGAGCAAAGCCGTAATGCGCGTTCATCCAGTCAGGCAGTCAGGCAGCCAGCCAACGTGCACGGATGAGAGACAATTCAATTTTTCATGTGAGGAGTCACTTCGCGGCACTTCGCTGCCACTTGGCAGCCATTTGAGCGAGAGACACTCTCTCTCTGTATTCCGGGCTAATAAAATAAATGTATTGCATGTGGTTTACAGTGAATTTAAAAACTTATTGCTACAGCTATATCTACAGAACTCTGGCTTTACAATAGAACACACACACACGGAGTCACACACAGTGCTACGAGAAAGTCGATAACAAATATTTGAAAAATGTGTTCCCAAAGACTGTGAATTGGATAAGTTAGTCCGTGTAGACGCTATGAACTGTTGCTAGCTGAGAGCAAATAAATCAGGGTAAAATTGATATGTAAATATATCTATATCTCTTTAAGATGTGTTTTATTACCAAAGCATAGCTTTAACAGATTGAGTTTTAAGAGAATCTGAAGATGTGATTAGTAACTTAAGCTTAGCTTGGGTTCCGAGAATCCCTAAATAAAGCAATGCCTAAATATAATGCATATTAATTTAATACTTTATGAATTAGAAGGAGTAATATTATTTTGGATTCTCTTTCTGCGCACTTAAATAAAAACAAAAACTTTAATTTTTAAATATTTAAACACAGCTTTAAAGTAATATCTTGTGATACATTATTGATTTAATTTATTTTTGTTCCATTTACCGTATAGCATATCCCCATATGATAATCAAATAATATAACTCCAAAATATTTCTCTGATAGGATTAAAAGTTTTAAAATCAGGCGTTTATTGAAAAACATTGTTAAGTGAAGAAGCAGTCAAATTTTAGCATATGCCCTCAAAAGTATGCTACGAAAAGTGTGAATTCCCTAATGGTTTTCCAGCTGTTCGAATTAGTTAGTTGAAGCTTGAGATGGGTGGCGTTTATATGTCAGCTATTTGCCAATTTAGCTGCACAATTGCCTTTACCAAAACTTAAAGTCAAATGTGTGTGTGTGTGTGTGTCTGTGTGTGTGTGCAAAGTTCGACTGCAACTTTGAGAGCTGAAAGTGGGCAGCAACAAGTTTGCCAAGACACACACCGCAATCACGTACTCATATATCAGTCACGCACACACACACATCAACAACACATCTAGCACTCAAGCACACACACACACACACACACACAGACACACACACACTTGCATATGTTGCGAAAGTTACGCAGACCCTCTTGTGCAGGCGCAAACAATTGACTTTTGAGCGCCCCGTCTGCCCCCAACTGGCATTGTCAATGTAGCCGGCGCCAGCGTTTGTTGTTGCTGTTGTTGTTGTTGTGGCTGTGGCTGTTGCTGTTGTTCGCATTGCTATATTGCTGTTGTTGGTGGCAGCCTTAGCCGCAGCTAAGTAAAAGCAAAAACATATGAGACATACTTGTTACTTTTTGCTTGTTTGCTTCCTATACCAATAAATGCCATCACATATGGACGCAGCAGCTCAACTCCAGCTACAGCTACAGCTATAGCCACAGCCACAGCTTCAGCTCCTCCTCCTTTCTGCTACCTCCTCAAAAGCCAAGTGCTGCTTGCCTTAAATGCCTGCAGTCTCTGCTTTGCCGACCATTGCCGTGTGTTTTTCTTTAATGGCAGCTCGGTAAAAATTAAGCATAATAATAAGTAGACGGCGAAGTAGAACGGCGACCAAACTCCCAACAGCAAACAGCATGAGGCAAAAACAGAAAAAAACAAAAAAATTAACAACAAAAAATTGCCGCCAGCTGTCCATATGGTTGTTGCTGTTGTTGTTGTTGTTGTTGTTGTTGCTGCTAATGTGTGTGGCCGCCACACACACTCGTGCGCACTCTCTCGCACATGCTGGCAGGGGCATGCTGGCGCTCTCTATTTCTTCAGCTCTCGCTCTCTCGCTCGCTCTCTCTCTCTCTCTCACTTCCACTCGCTCAGTTGCCCAGGGCCAGACGACCGCTGCTTCCGCTTTTGCTGCTGTTGCTGTTGCTGCTGCTGCTTGTTGATTCACTTGTTGGCAGTCGGCGCCGGCGCAGTCAGTGTGCCTGCTTCGAACAATAACAACACCAAATGCCATCCACATACAACAAGTATACGCAACGTTTGCCCAGTGACTACAGGTGGGTGGTTCTGGCGGCGTCCATCCTGCAATATGCATCGAGTAGCAGCCAAAAACAACAACTGCATATCCTATGTCCTGCTGGCTGGCTGGCTGGCTGCCTGGCTGCCTGGCTGGCTCCCCATATGTGCGGCTCTGGCGCTATAGTTGTCAACTGGTTGCCGTTTGTGGATTCCATTCAACGAAATGAGCGAAAAGGAGCTGCTGCCTTCAACAGGCGACAGGCCACAACGGCAACAACAACGACGCCAATGTTTTTCATCCCTTTTGCGAACTGTTGCGTTCACCGCGCCCAAGTTGCCATAGATACGTATAGAACACAGAGCAGGCTGGCAGTGACCCCACCACCCACCACCCATCACCCACGTCCCCACCAACCCGCCGACAACGCGAGGCGAGGGTTGACTACGGCGACGGTGACGGCGACGACGACGTCAGCAGAAGGCAGCGACGCTGCTGCCGTGTGCCAGCGCAGCATGCGCTGCTAGACTTGCTGCCCGATAAATTATCAAGCTTCATAACAGTCACAGTCTGACTGGCAACGGTTGTGGTACTTTGCCTGATTCTGCTCCTGCTCCTGCTCCTGCCTCCTGCTTCCGCATCAATCTGCCTTGTGAACACCATAACACAAAAAGACACACAAACAATAATTTGTTGTTAACCAAACTCAAGTGAAAGTACTAAATCAGTTCATGCGTTCAACAAGTTCAAAACAAAATGAAAATACTTATAAAAAAAAATTACAAAAAATATACAGAAAAAAACCCCAAGTATAATAAAAAATAAAACTGTAGCATACAAAATTGGGGGCCCCAAGCGGGCCTAAAGAGTTTTATTATTTGTGCCGCGGCGAGCATATGGCTGGGTAAGTAAGATAATGCGCACCATCATTATTAACTTTTGCTTTTACCATATTAAACATTAAATATTAAATGTCAATGTGTGTGTACGAGTGTGTGTGTGTGTGTTGTTATTTAGTGTGTGTTGTTTATCGCTGCATAAAATTGCGTTGCATTGAGTTATGGCTGTGTGAGCGTTATGCCAACATATGGTAACAACAATTTATGATATAAACGTGTAAGTTCAAAATGTTCGAACGTGCCAACAACACGCTCGGCCACCCCTCCCAGCCGGCCCAGAGGCAAGCAGCAAGGACTTAACCAAAAGCCAAACAAATCAAACTAGCAAATTGAATTGACCAAAGAGACGCAACCAGACACGAACAGCAATTTGCCTGCCTCAGCAGCTTCTCTCTCTATTTCTGTGCTCTATCTCAGTCTTTCTCTGTCTCTCGCTATCAGCATGAGTCTGTGGCTCTGTGTCTCGTTCTTGGCCTCTGGCCTTTCTGGGGTCCGGTGCGTGATTGATCAATGTGATATATTGCAGCTAGCGCACAGTGCTAACACCTAAACGTCAACTTTAATTAATGTCCCTTTTTTCCCAAGGCTCTCTTTGGCTATCGACATTGCTATCTCTATTTCCAACGAGTGTGTCTGTGCCGTTGTGTGCTGGCCATAAACTGACATGAACCAAATTTAATTTCGTTTAAATTACAAACAACATCCACAGGCTTAACTAGCAGCCACAACGACTCCGACTCTGACTCTGACTCTGACTCTCACTAATAAGCAATAAACTGAAAATTGAAATTTAACACCTGTTGATAACACTCACGACGTCGACGAGAGAACGATGAAAATAACGCCAACGACGACAGCCTCATTAATTGCACTGAAAACACGAAGGCAACACCAACTAGCATAGCTAGCAGGGGCTAGCAGGGGGTTGCTATATAGGTGCGGGTGGTGAGTTGGGTAGGGTGGGTCTAGCTACAGTTCGAACGGGTGCAGCAACAGCTGCAGCAGCTGCCAACTGCCAGCTGCCAACATTGCGAGTGCGAAATTTATGGCCCAAGCTCATGTGCAGCCTGGAGCCGCAACAGGGCCAGGTCTCTGTTTGTGTCTGTGGTTGTCTGCGGCCGTATCTGCCATTGCCGAGGTGTGTCTATGTTTATATGTGTGTGTGTGTGTGTGTGTGTGTGTGAGCAGCCAGACAGTGGCTGCAAATCGGCATTTTATGCGTTGGCTATGCGAGCAATAAAAGAAATTTGTTGGCCTGCAACGCCGTTAAACTATATTGAGTTAGATCCAATGCCAATAGAGTGTAAGAGATAGATATAGTATGATGTAAAAGAGAGAGCAGTTGGACCGTCTAAAAATTGTTAAAAAAAAATAGCTGTTACTTTTATGGGCAGCAAACGTTACTAATAGACATAAATTCATGTTACCAAAGCATTCTTTGATAAGGAAAAAAACCGGTGAAAAAGTGTGTTGCATGAGTAAACGTTATATGGTAATAGGAAAATTGTACTAAACTTTATTGCCCTAATGGAGAATGTTATTCTTGCAAGTTTTTGGTCTTCAATGCAGTTCAGATGATAATCAATTCAGCTTTAAGTTTAACTAATCTCTCCAACTTCCATTCTTAGTATAAAGAAGTTAAGATACTGTCTTTTTTTATTGTCTTTTAATAAATTGAGCTTTAAGTTAAGGGAATCTCGTCTAGTTCAATTCACAGTTTAAAGATCTAGCAACAGCATTAACTAATGAGTTAAGTATCCTTTTTTTCTTATTTTTGCTTTTGAATTTCAATTCACTCTCAGTTTGCATAAGCTCAAACGAAGCGTTAATTGATAAAAAAAAAGGACAAGATAAAATGAAGCAAAATAGGGAATGCAGAAAAACTTTACAATCAAACCAGAAAACTGAAAAGACTAAGGAGACTAAAAAGCAACAGCACAAGAGACATAGACACAATGAATTCAGGCGACAAACCAAACTCTGATTGTGAGTTTAGCTTCTCCCTTTGATATGCTTCTCTCTCTCTTGCACTGCTCCTTCTGCTTGCTTCACATCCGCTTTGCGGTTTGTTAGGATTAAATGTTCCGCAACTTCATTTTAACACAAAATCAGCTTAGTTACACGATTATAACACCCACACTCCAAAATACACATACACAACATACACACATGCGCACACACTCATACCCAATAGTTGTTTATGTGCTTTCAGCAGTGGTAATTAAAAACTAATGGCAACTATTCATATGCATTATAGCCGTAATCCAAGTAAGTAACCCGAAGCTCAACGAAATACACAGACATATACACACACACACACACACACAGCTACACACACACATACACAGAGTAAGTATATGAAATGTATACGTGGCGTATGTGAATAAATTGCTCATAAATATCAGTTGCCAGTTACTTTTCAATATATATCGTTAAAATGGAAACGCTGTGAAAACATCAAAATTGTTTAAATTTTTCGCAAAAAGATGATGTAGAAATAAAACCATATCGATGAACGCGCCATGTGACCATTAAATGCCTTTAAGTGCCAATTAATGTTTGACTTACACACGCACCCATACACACACACACACACACACACACACCCACACTCACAAATATGCTGAGAAAAACGTAGGCAGCACAGGACAATGTGAGGAGGGTTGGTATGGATAAACTAGAGCTGGACAAGGGTACAGGACTTGTGTCCTGGAGAGGGAATGCTGGGGAACGGTTATAGCTGCCAGACGCACAAAATCTTATGACAAAAGTATCAAGCACTTTCAATAGATACACATAAACATATATAAATACATATTTATATGTTATTGTAAAGAAAGCGAAAATACTTATCGTAACTTTTGTGAGACTTTTAAAACATCAATTATATTCAGTTATTGACGCGTATTAATGCGACTACGTTAAATAGTAGAGTGCGAAAAAGCTAACACTCGCCACACCCACACCCTCACACATACAAAGGCACACTCACACACACACATGCACATAGAATATGATTCACCTGATCCGTATTAAGCATTAGCACATCAGAGTTAGTCATTAAGCTCATTTCGTATGGCATTTACGAGTCTGCAAGTCTGTGTCATGTAGCATGTAGCATGTGGCACGTGGCATGTGGCATGTGTACTAGGCTATTTATGAATGGCCATAGGCTAATCAGCATTGTATTGTCCTGCATTATTTAATTAGCGTTTGTGTTGAGGCAACGGGTCTCGCTGACGTATACTTAATTTGCATATTTTGTTTCAACTGCAGCTGCAACTTCTGCTACTTCTGCTGTTGTGCATAATTATTAAACGACAATCCCAACAACAACAATACTCGCTGATTGAGCGCTATTATTCGCAGTGACGTTGGAAGTGACCCAGTCCGAGCTGACCCCAAAACAACAACAAAATAAGTATATATAAATAAAAACACCAAAAAGAAACTCACAAATGTCAACGCGAGAGACTGAGACAGGAATAGAGAAGGAGACATGGGAGAGAAGTGAGAGGTGTGGAGTGTGAAAAGTGTGAGATGTGTCTGCAATTTCGCATAGCTGGCACTTTGAATGAATGCGTTTTAATTAACTTGATATGCAGCGCACAATACACAATACACATCCAAAAAGGGTTGAATGGCTGGCGCAATTGCAAAGAGGTTGATAGCCAACTGCATGCTTCAGCATTTAAGTCTATTTAAAGTCAACCGGGGTCGTGGACAGGTGAAACTGGTTAAAACACAACTTGACGTTTGTATAGGGCTTTGTATATTTTTAATTAAGTTGAAGCTTCTATACAATTCGCCTTAACTTAATTTTAATTTCGCTCTAAGAGCTTATCCTTCTCAATTTTCGTTACGTGCTTAAATATTTAAATAATGATTATTTATTGCAAAACAGTAAAAGCGGACAGATCAGGAAAGACAGAAATTTCAATTTTCCAGAGACCAACATTTAAAAAATAATAATATTGTTAACATGTAAAAACCGTTACAGCTGTTAAACAATATATAGTTCCTAGAACTGAGTGCGTTTGTTAGTTATGCAAATTTTTGCTTTGTGTCTGTAAGTCTGCACTATGCGCCCTGGTAAATATTTTGAGGAATGATCGAAAAAATGTGAATCGAATAAAAAAAAGTGACAGGGAGCAAGTGAGTAGTGTGGGACGGGTCGGGGTCAGCAGAGAACAGAGAGAATAGCGCAGACCTTCAATATGTACATATCCAAATTGAACCCATCGAATCAGAACTCCAGATGGGTGAACCCAAAATCAAAGTTGCTCTTGTTTTTACAATTTTGCATACTTTGTTTACTCTTGTTTCGATTTTTTGTTGTCTTATTATTATAAGGTCTTTGTTTACATTGCTGTTGATGCTGTGCCTGTTGTTTTTGCATAAATCAAGTTGAAATGAATTCATGTGTCACATTAGCGACTGAATCTATGCGCTGCCAGCCGCGCCGTCATTTGAATATCATTATACAGCAATATGCGAGAGCAGCTCAACAATCCGGACCAATCCAAATCCCAATTTCAATATTAGGATGCGGGAGAGCCTAGTTGCTGTTGTTCTAGTTTTGATTGCATTGCGTGTGTATGTGGGTGTGTGTGTGTGTCTGTTGCACAAATACAATATTTGTTGCAGTGTAAAAATTGCATTTGTTGTTGAGTTTGTCGCTTAATTAAATTGGCCAATGATTTTTCAATTAGTGGCCACAGACAGCAAACGTAATGAAAATATTTATACAGCATTTACAGCTGTCTATCGCTGTCTCTCTCTCCATCAATCTCTTTTTCACAGAAATACTCGCTTTGTCTCTGTCTCAGTGCTCATACATAACTGCTGGACGGGCAGGCAGGCTGGCAGGCTGGCAGGCAGGCACAACAAATAACACCCGACGTACGTGGCCAAAGACTAACGACAACAGCAAGCAACAGCAACAGAAACGGCAACAGCAACAGCAACTTGGCCAATAGCTGCTGGTTGCTGCTGCAGTTTGAAGATAGCAGCGGAAACGGATGCGGATGCGGATGAGGATGCTGCTGAGGATGAGTATGAACGCAACCTCACCTCTCGCCCCTAACCTTTGGCACCCCAACAAAAATGTCTGCGTCTGTCAATGTTGGCACAAATTGTTTGTCACGCAGTGCAAATACTTCGTGATGTTGCTCTGCTATGCGGCATTATGCGCGATTTATTTTCCAACCAACAGCCTCGGGTACAGCTCGCCCAATACGGTAATACAGCAAAACAGCAAAACAGATACCAGCAGGCAGGCAGGCAGGCAGCACCAAGAAACCTGGCAACATGGCAAGCTAAGAAAAGGACACCCAACAACAGTGCCGCAAGCAACCAAAAACAACAAAAATAAATATATATATATTTCTATATATATAAAGAAAATCTGAAAAAGAAATAAAAACAGCAAACATGAAATACACACGAGATCAAAAACGGAAATAGAAATAGGGAAAAAAACAATTTTATATTGGCAAACAAACAGACAAATTTGTAATTAATGCTCAGGTCGCAACTGTGTATATGTATTTATATATATATATGTGCTATATACATATGTATATATATATATATATATATATATATACATGTGTGCATATAGAGAACATATGCGAAAGCTCTAAGTTTGTTTTTGCAGTTGGCTGAAATACCTGCTAATTACCTTGAACTTTTCACAACTTTCACATCAAAACAAAATCCATAAGTTTTAATGCAGTTTTTCTACTCTCTGCGCATCCTTAACCAATTCACAATCCCCTTCTGAAGTGGGTTGGTGAGTTCATATTTTCATCCTTTCCAGCCCAGCCTTAGCCTGTCTACGCAGTAATTGAGTTTATATACATTTTGCATTTTGCTGCTCACACAACTTGCTGGCAAAAGTTGTTTGATTGGCTTTTGCCTAGCCACCAAATTGCAATATAATTGCGTGCACGAGGAGGGGGAATGATTGGGGGTGGATGTTTGATGGTGAGGTGCAGTAGCTGATTGCGAAACAAGTTAATTTTATTGAAAGTGACATTGTGGGGAGTCGCCTTGTCAACTAGCCTTGCCACATAAAATGCTCAATGTTGCTGGCGGTTCATTACACATTTTGCAACTGCAACGCCAACACCAACAACAACAACAACAACAACAGCAACAGATGACAGCAAGTTTGTGTAATGTAATTAATTAATTATAGTGGAACAACGCTGCCGCCACATACCAATACTTACACACGCAACACTCAACACACACACATACCCAAAGGCACAGATACATAGCCACAGATACCAGAAACCAAGGGACGACCCCTTGGACAGCTCCATTTCCCGCTTTCGTTTTATGAGCTTGAAATTTGCTCACGAATTCACCCACCCCCCCCCCCCCCCCAATCCCTTCCCGACGGCATAAACAGCGAAAATTGTTCGTGTTTTGTGCTCGGTAACTTAATTACAAATTATAGTGCAATTAATTTTGCGGCTAGGGCATTATTAGGCATATCAGGCGAAATACAAAACCGACAGCGAAGGCATGGCAAAAAAACTAAAACACAGCAGTTATCCAGGCGGAACTAGTGCTGAGAGCAGAAGCCACGACTCCGGAAACGGGTAAGTAGATGAAAATTAAATAAAAACACGTAAAACAAAGTGGCGGAAAAGTGACCGCCAGTGGAATGTGAATACCGTTGAAGAGATTAAGTTCCGATGCTGGTGCATGTGCTAAGTGATTTTGTTTATGAAGCCAGAGGAGATTGGAAAATTAAAATCTGAAATGGCCACGTGTATGCTCGTAGCTATAACCTGAATAATCAAATGTTATTGCTTGAGAATACACGTAGTTAACAAGATTTTCCCAACGACTCCAATAACTCAACGTAGTGCATCAATGGGAATGAATCGATTCAATTATTTACTTTTGATTGCCATGGCGATTCATCAATTAAGTTTGAACTTAACTTTAAACCACCAATTTGTTCCAAGACTTGTTAAAAAAATGTGTGTTAAGATTGATTACGGAGAAAGTGGTTACCAAAGAAGAATCGCATATTTAAGCATTATTATTCAAGTAAAAAACTTTTTTTCTTACGCAAAAGTATTGCGACTAAGTCGATTTTAATGGCTATTTCAAAATACCTTTAACTAACTTCATAAAGCATTTCCCATTCCCACCTACAGCTAATTACTTGGCATACATCAAGGAGCTAATAATGTTTTTTACTTTGGCTTTGGTCTCCCTCATCCCAACAGTACGCCTTTTTGCTATTAGGATTAGGTTATTATAATTAAGACGGGAGATGTGGAAATTAGCTTCAGGCCTATTTCAATGTTATGCATATGAAAGGAAAACTATTTGTGGGGAGATATATAATCTTTTGACAAAAGATGGATTTAAGCTCAGATAATTAAAGCTTGACAGTTTTTTTCTTACGTAAAGACAACCTCCATCAAATATTTCAAGAAAAAATAAGCTAACTGAGTCTTGAGCTCCAAAATTTAGTTTTTCGAACAAGTATCATTTTTCTTATCACATAACATTCTATGAAAAGGAGTTTTTCTTACAAAATATGTATATATAGATTTATCTCAGGCTTAAGAAGCAAAAGACCATCATTTGGGTTTGTGTTATAGTTTTACAAAAACAGACAAAAAATGTCTAGAATAATTACGATAAACCATATAAAACAAATTACTCCCCTAATTTATTCAAAATCGGTTTGTTATTGGGTAATAAGTGTTTGTGGCGGGTTTCTCCAACGATGCGCCGCTGTGGCAGAGTCCTTTAGCATTGGCAGCCATTAGTCTGTAATCGCTTTGCTTGGAGTTGCAAAAAGTAGAGTTTTTGCTATGCGACTTGAATATAATTTTGGAGTTGCTCACAGTCGCTGTAGAAGTAGGCAGAAATACTCTCCATTAACCGCTCTGTAATTTGTTAATCTCTATTAAGCTTATCAAAGGATGGCTTTATTCCGGCTGGGGTATGCCTGAATCGGCAAAAAGTTTGGCGCACACCTTGAAACAAGTTTACTTTTTGTTGTTAAAGCAATTTGGCTTTAATAGAATGTGTATCACTTTAGTTTCTGTCATAAGCAGAGCCGCGCAAAAACATGTGTAAGAGCTAAGTGAGCTGTATATTAATGTATGTGTGAGTGTGTGTGTGTGTCTGTGCCTGCGGCTTTGTGTGAAACAAAAGACCTAATTAAGATTCATTTGAACATATGCCTATGGCAAACACACACCCACACACTCGCGCACATAAATACATATAATTAGTTGGATCAGCCCGAAAGTATGCAGCATTTTGTTTGCCTTGTGATTAACAGCCACATTTAAACGCCGGAAGTTGGCTGCGGCGGATATGCGAAATGTGGGGAAACGCCATTTTTTGGACAAGCAGTTGTTTGACAAGCCTTTTAATGATCGCATCACAAACATAACACCCACAAACATACACACACACACAGCGAATGTGGGGGTGTGTTTGATTTGCATTAATGATATGCAAATGAGTTGTTTATCTTTTTATGTTGCGACAACATTCGCATCTCTTATTGAAAAGTTTCTCATGCCAAAACAAATGAGCAAATACGTAGCTGAAGCGCGCATATAAATATATTGATAAGAAATGAAGTTACAGGTTTTGTTTTTCATTATATCCCTTGCAGATGGTATAAGTATTTTGTCGTGAAATGTGTAACGCGTGAAATTAATTGTCTTTGGCCTCATAAGTTTTCTACTTGAGCATTTTTTTCATCTGATATTTAAACCATTTCCATAGTTCCCATCGAAGTAATTATTATATATTTTCAATCAATAAATGTATTTTAATGTGAGAAACTGAATTGTGTTCTGCAAGGGTATTGCATCTTCGACTTTTCTTAGATTGTTATACTTTCTGGTTTTTTTGTGTTGTTGATTTAGCACCGTAAGATGTTAATCAAAGCCGCACGTTGCTCATATCCCATTCGTGAGGAGTACTTTGTCTCGCCTTTTGATATAATAAATATGTATGACTGCCAATTTTATTTATGTTTTTCTTTTTTTTTCTTTTTTGAAAATACTCCTGCCCAATTCTCGCATTCTGGCTGCCATTTAAAACCACATGACTGTAAGGGAGGTTGCTGAGACCCCCCATACCGAAACGAGCAAATGGAGCAAACGGCACACGCACAACTAACGACTGAAGTCGCACAGGACGCGCTTGTTTATTATTGTAGGATGTTTGGCTTGGCTCACATCAGCGAACTGGAAGGAATGCGCATTGACAGCGACAGTTGCTTCAGCTACCTCGCATGGCCAAGGATACGCAATCTCTGGTGTTGGCCCTGGCTCTGGCTCAAGCTCAAGACTGTGACGTGCCGTTCCAGACATTTGCATTGTTTTATTTACATACTTTGGCATAAAGTTTGGCCGTGAATCCCAGTGTATCGATGATGATGATGATGCTGCTGCTGTTCCTGCCGATAAGAATGGGAATGGGAATGGAAATGGGTACGCGCTTCATCTTGGCATTGGCATGCATAATATCTATCAGCAGCTAAAGCTAAGCACCAACTTGAGCATTTAAGACTGACATGAGAGCGACTCCCGTTGCCTTCAATGTGTATGTCTGGTGTTCTCATAATCATTGTTATTATAATTAGATTGTATTCCTTTAACTTAATTTGAAAACCGAAATATGCAAAGCAAATTCAGCTTTTGAAGGCGCATAATTTGTTTGTCTTTAATTTGAAATGAGTTCGCACCATTTTTTGCTGACTTGCCATTATATTTCATATTAAGAATTCGGTTGTTTGAACTTTTAATTGAGTATCCACTATAAAGTATCCCAAGAAAATACATTAAATTTTGGAAGAAGTTGCTTCAAAAATAAAACCAGAAAACAACTTTTTCACAGTTCAAGAACGATTCCAGATATTACACTGCCCGAACAAAGTTTAAGTATTCATTTATTTAATTAATGTACCACTCCAGTTAACTGCTCCATGGTTCTGTGTACGATTTATATTTCAATATCTCCGAAATTGATATTTCTCTTCGAACTGATTTACGGGAGTTGAACGCTATTGGTAATCAATTATCTGCATACGATTGTTCATATTGGTTACAAATGTTTGAAATATTTTCAGCGCAATTTTAGCTTTGTCAAATTACTATTTTCGCGAGTTTTAATTGCTTGTCAAGGGTGCAAGTTAATTTAAAATGCACCTCCTAAACTTTAAAACCTCAAAACTTTGTTCAAACTCAAGTAACTTTCTAGCGAAATGTCAATTTAGTTTTTGCTTGCCATCGTAGATTAATGCTCCATCCATATTTGATTGATATCGATTTTGCTGAATTGTTAAGGTAGTGTGTAATAAATTGAGTCTTTCTCCCACATAAAAGATTGATATTATTTTGAATATTGTATATTTTTCACACATTTAGAAATATCGTTTGAGAATAGTTCAAGGAAACTTTTCTCAGTATGCATATTATAAATAGTAAATAGTAATATGTATTCCATGTAAGAAATGTTCTTTTCGTATAAGTCCTGTAAGGTGTAGAGAAGAACATGTAGTCAATGCTAAACTGCTATTCAGTTAATATTCGCACAAATTTGTCTAATGCTGACTTTACACACACGTCAATAAACTCGCACATACATATTAAATAAAAATATGTTCAAATTTGAGTTTTTATTAATGTAAAATTAAACTACTAACGAACGAAACGTTTTAATTACTGCTTAATTAAATAAAACAAAAAACATTACGAATATTTTAACTATATAATTGAATGTGTATTTAAATTTCTGTATTTTTGTAGGAGGGAATAAAATGCACTAAGCAAAATCGAAAACAAAATTTAATTTTAATTGTAAATAAGGCATATATTAAACAAGCGATAATCGATTTATAATCAAATGTATGTCGTCGTCTTTAGCCTATCCCAATGGCTGACGGATTGTCCCGGAGCAAAGTAAAATTAGATAATAATAATATTAATAGTAATATATATAAAATAAAAGTATGAAGCGAAGCGCACAAAAGTTTGTTGTGGAGTGTTATATATTTATAAATATGTATTTATTTTTCGAGTTTTTTTATTAATGCGACTAGCTGTAGAATATGTATTTTGTTGCATATGTAGTTTTTTTGTGGCATATCGAAAAAAATAGACACAAATAACAGAACTGGTGCTGCTCACATTTAGGCAGCTCATTAAAAAAGTGAGCAGCGCGCCACGAGATGTTGCCATGGCTAAAACACACATTAATTTGTAGTTAAAAATCACTAAATAACACTAAGTTTATCATGCATAATCAAAAAACGAAAATTTGTCTAGCCACACACACAAAAAAACAAACAAACACAGGTATCACTCACTCACACACACACACACACACACACATACACACACACACACTAATGGTGAGTGCGGCATGTTCTAGACATAAGTACACCATGCAAATTAACTAAAATTTACTAGCTGTTTTATGCGCTTGCCAAACATCTTGTTGTATTTTTTATATTTTTTTTCGAGGAGCGCACGCACTCCCCGAAAACAACCACACACACACTTTCAACTTTCAACCAACCACGCCCCCCACCCAGTCACACACCCCGCCACCGCATCGACCAGCGGGATTTTGTCTTCTTATTCAGTTGTCGACTGTTGCGGCTTCTGCTGCTGTTGTCACTTGGCTTGATGTATGCGGTTGAGTTTTCATTAGCTTGGGCAACAACTTCTGGTCCTCCTCCATATCACCATGCTCATGTTGTTGTTGCCACTCCTGCTGTTGCTGTTGTTGTTGCTGTTGCCATTCCTGAGCCATGTGGTTTGTTGCGGCGTTGGCTTCGTTGTAATTTGCTGTTGACGTGAAGCTGTCGCCTTCTATAAAATCAACTGTTTGCCTGCCATCCATCATTGTGCTGGGATTGGTCACAGTTGCTCCAGTTGCTGCTCCAGCAGCGCCAGACTCAGCCTGACTTTCGTCTACTCTCGATTGTTTTGACATGAAGACGGCTGCAGATGTTGGTGTTGGTGTTGGTGTTGCTGTTGCCATATTTTTCCACTGCTGGTCAGCAGTTGGAATATTTTGAGCTTGCAGTGGACTGTTTTGCTTTTCACCTGATGACGATGATGGCATCTGTTGCTCTTTCTCGTGCTGCTGCTGCTGCGTCCTTTGAGCTGGCAAATTTGCTAATTGCTTTGCCAATGATTGGAGCGGGGGCCCGGTGGTTGGTGCTGCCGATGTTAAAGTAGCTTTAGCTGTATCCGGTGTATTTATAATATCCGCCGCCAAAGAATTTATATTTTTCAACATCTTAGGCTCGCCTGCCTGTCCTAGATCCAAATTCTGTTTCGGCTTCTGCTCCTGCTCCGGCTCCTCCGACCACTGCTTGTCCGGAGCTGTTTCCGCTGCTGCTCCAACCCCACCCTCTGTTGACGTTGCCATCTCCTGCTCGATGGCTCCTGCATCATTGATGCTGTTCATCGTTGTTGTTGCTGGCACTTGGCATCGTTCTTGTCCATGATTTGATTCGACATCTAAAATATGCAAAGAATGGCAAAGTTAGCAGTGAAATAAAGTGAAAATAAAACAGGAAATGACAGGCGCGTTACAATTTACAAAACATTCGTGCTAAATATTCTTTTATTTTTTTTTATTTTATTCATTTCTTTGCCATCGAATTGAGAAATAATTTTATATTACTGTTAGCATACCAAAAAAAAAAAATACGAGTGGTGATTGTAAAGTGGAAAGAGTGCAAGAGGAGTAAGCTTTGGTTGAGTTGGGTTGGGTTGGTGTTATGGTAATGCACATACGTAACGTATTTATATATTTTATATCGTTAATATTAACTGTTTTCATGTTCGAGTGCGTCGCCTCTTTGACATTTATTGCCACTGCTCTTATACCCATTAAAATTTGCAAAAAAAACGAAAAAAATAAAACAAAAGGAAAGAGTATCAGAAGTTTTGCACATTTATGTAACAGGCTTAAAGCGAAGGTTGATCTGATCAGTGGCAGTTAGTCAATTGTTCGTCTGGAATATATTTAAAACACAATTTAACTCTTTCTTCATTTTTTGGATCTTTCAATTCGTTTAATATTGAATAATTGTAACATTCAGCTCAATCGGAAAAAACTACAGATATTGATTATTCAAAGGGTATTCAAGCATCGAACAGTGTAAAACAAACACATTTTTATGCTTGTTTAAACATGCCAGACTATCAGATTTTCATTCATTTTTTTTTGGTTTTCCTTTTCTTGTTTTCCATTTGGTTTCTTTGGCTGGCTGCGTTTTCGAGTGCAGCTTAAACGTATATTCAAATTTATCTTCCGGCTGATTGCACATGATGGGACAGCAAGTGGTTGCAATGGCGGGGGTTACAGTTTTTTCTGGCATTAGGGTTGATATTTTGGCCAAAACTGTTGCACATGGCTTAAGGTTAAAGCCACCAATATAACGCAATGAAGTGTGCGAAAAGTTTATTTGCATATTGGGCATTAATTTACTTACCTCCAGTTTCTGCTGCTGCAGCTGCTGTTGTTGTTGTTGAAACTGCTGCTGCTGTTGCTGCTGCTGCGGCCGCAGTTACGGCGGCAGTTACTGCCGCCTGTGCTGCTGCTGTTGCCGCTGCCGTGGCAGCTGCGGCGGCAACCGTTGCTGCTGCTGCTGCCGCCGCCACTTGAGTCTGTAGGCCAGGTAAATCGGCCACATTGATGCGCTGCAGCCGCACATGCATCATCTGGCCATGCTCCTGTCCCTGGCCCAAGAAGACGCGTCGTACTGTTTGTTCGCGACGCTGCTGCAACCATTGCCCCACCAGCGGGATAAGCCTCATATTACCAAATGCAAGGTTTCCTGGCTGCCCTCCAGCAACAACTGCTACTTCTCGACCAGCTGCTGCAGCCCCAGCTCCGCCTGTACCTGGTTGTCTGCCTGCCTGTTCCTGGTGCTCAGTCGCCAACTGATGAAATAGTCGCGATACAAGCACACGAGCACGTTGCACGGCCGCTTGCTGACCAACAGCAGGTTCAGCATGACCAGCAGCAGCTGCACCAGGGCCACCAGCAGCACCAGGCCGCGCTCCAGCCGCCGGTGCGGCAGCAGCGGCAGCTGCAGCTGCCGCATTCGGTTGATTACGCGTTATGATAAAGACATGACGCTGCGCCATTATGGCCGGCAGCTCATAGCGATGAAAGAAGAAAACCATCGAGTGCTGCAAACGAAAGAGAAGGAGAGGGAGAGAGAGAGAGCGTGTGTGTGAGATTGAGTAAATGCTCATATTGAGTGACATTTCTGCTGAACACATTGAAAATGAAAAATGTGTATACAGCTTTTGGACAAATGTGTGTTACAAGCAGAAAAAAGCCTCTCAGACCCTAAAAAGTATATATATTCTTGATCAGGATCAACAGCCGAGTTGTTATAGCCATGTTTGTCCGCTCGTCTCTCTATGCAAACACGCGGATATCAGAGACAATAAGAGCTAGAGAAAAATCAAATTTGAAATATAGGTTCTCGTATATCCGGCGCAAATCAAGATTGCTTTATTTGATCCATAATTGCCTCCGTCTTCCGATTATTAGGATTTCCGATGGCAATAAATGACGCAGAATCTTTTTATTAATACAGAATATACATATGCATATTATGAATCACCTAACCAAAATTTCATCAAGATTTGATAGAAAACACCCAGGTTATAGTCGAAAATATATTCTCATATTGATCGCATTTTGCTGTATACATAAATATGCGAGCGCATGTGTAAGAATGAGTTGCCATGATAAATATAGGAAATATGTGTATATCGTAGTCGAACTCACTCGACCACAGCTTTCTTACTTGTTAATATTTATCAAGTTAAAAAAAAAAATAGTCAGGACAAAATCAAGCTTCTCAAGTGGAGAATCTATATTTGAAGTTGAATGAATAATTAAGCTTTATTATGAGTTTCTAGGAGTATTTTCAAACAAAAACTTTTCTGTCAGAAGGCAGACTACCAGATGCGATGCAGATCAGGAATACATATATAGTTTAAGGTGTCGTAGAATTCTTTACACTTATTGTCTGTGTTGGGTCGCATAAATATAGTCATATTAAAATTCATGGATTGCTTATAATGCATTAAATTTTCGAATTGAAAGCATGATATGAATGCTGCAAATTGTGGCAAGCACAAGCGCAGCATGAGTTATGCAATGAAGCCAGAACAGTTGTTAGCAGGCAGGCACGTGAGCTGCCTGCACTGTCTACACGTGAGCAGCTCACTCACACACACTGACACACACACACACACACACACCCACATACACACACACAGTCAGACAATAATGCGCTGGGTAATTTTTCATGCAGTTGACAACCAGAAACGGACTCCTGTTGCGCAACAACAGTAGCAAAAGACAACAACAATGGGAGCACAATAGTCGCAACTCTCGGCTTTCATAATGCAGCATAGTTACCTGAATGAACAGATAGGAGGAGAGCAGCGCCAAAGTACGATATTGTCCACTGAAGCGATAATGATACCCATAGAATGCGAAGTGATATAGGTAGAAGAATCTGTAAGAAAAAAATAAAACAAATTAATTCGGTTCGATTAATATGTAAACACAAACACACACACACACACAAATACAGTTCTTAAAAGGTAACGGTTCTTGCTGTTGTTGGTAAGAATGCATTGTAATCCTTAGCTCTCAAACCCTCATCAAAATAGATTCTAGGCGTGTTCTCCTTGGCCATGATTACCATTCAATAATATTGTATTTAACATTGCTCACATAAAAAGCAATAATTTATTGTTTCCTATTTTAATGGCTGTTTACTCGACTGCTGCAACCCCTTTTTGGCGTCCCTCACGTCAGTCCCTCGATTCTTTCGCCGCGCTTATGCCAACTAAGCTGTGAAGAAATGGGTCAGACAGTGCCAGACAGAGAGCTGGAGGAGAGAAGTGGGACTGAAGCACTGCCATGACATACGTGACGCCTTCAACTGACAACAAGCGCAACAATAGCATTTACTACAAATTATATATAAAACGACTTGCATACCCTGTCTGAACTTATGTTTATCAATATAGAAATAGAAAATATGATTTTAAGCTTAATTAAGCCTAATTTACCTACCAAATTTAGATTCTTCGTTTTTCTTGCTTAGTTTCATTTTGAATGGTTATCGTTTATCGTAGCATTTATAAACTTCTCTCAGTGCATTTCTTATTATCTTTCTTCATCAATTAAACTTTCAACATGATTCTCTCCAGAATTTCTTTACTTGAATAAATCTACATCTGCTGTTTCCGATATGGTTTCTCTCTTCTTCTTAAATGCTTCTCGCTTCTCGCTTAAGTTTCCAATTTTCTGTTTTCTAAGCGTTTAACATATCTCTGATATTGAGTGAGTATTTTTACTGCTAAAGCTCCTCTCGTTTCTCCTATTTTTAGCTATTTAAGAACAGAGAGATCTCTAAGTCTCTTCTCTTATTTTTTTTCAAGTTCCCGCTGCATTTCTTACATATATTAATAAAGCTCTTTTCACTGTTTTCACTTACTCGTTTAGTGTTTAGTAGATAATTATTCTACTAAATTTGGGGTCAAATCATATATTTTATATTCTGCATACTAATTACTATGTGTAGAGTAAACATGTAAGGCGAAGAAGACTAAAGACCGCCGCAAATGGCTCAATTTACCGAAAAGACAACACACTTGCCGCTCTAATCGGATACTGGGTATGCCAAATAACAATAGCAAGGACACTCGAGAGGCTTTAATAATATAAATAATTGCTGTGCGCTGTGTTTGTTAGAATTGTTGTGCGGGCCAAAGACAACAAATAATAAACACAATGAACGACACGCGGCGACGATGTTGTTGCCGGACATATTGATAAGCAGCAGGAACTGCAGAGGGAACGGGAACAGGAACAGGAACAGGAACACCAACAAGAGCTGAACAAAGCCATAAATGTTAGAGGGAGACATGGAGATAGAGAGAAAAAGAGAGAGAGAGAGAGAGTTGTCAAGCGAGTGTCCAACGGAATTCAAGTTTAATTTATTTTTACAATGCCGCTGGACATTAAGTGTGAGTGGGGGAGAAAGGGAAGCGGGGTCATTATTGAGTTATGTTATTGAATTTAATTTGAGTTGATTGTGCACACACACAGACACAGACACAGCCACACCCACACCCACACATACAAGCAAACACTCTGTAGCAAAAAGGAACATTACAATCGACAGCGACAAATGAAGACACACGACACTTATTTGGTACGTAAGCCTTTCGAGCGAGCGAGCGAGCGGCATGCGGCATGTGGCATGTGGCAGGCATTATGGACACATAGTGCCAAACGCTTGGCAGCAATTTCCGCAGCCCTCTCACAACACGCACGCAGCAAACGAACGACACGTAGACAACACTTATCGCTTGTTCGTTTCCGTTTCATTCGTTTCCCTAATGTAGCGTAGCGTTGACAAGCGCCAAGCGGGCGGAACAACATCCCAACTCTTGCTTCTGCTCCAGTTCCTGCTCCTGCTCCTGCTGCTGTTCCTGCTTTTACTTGTGTTACATCTACTTGGCGTAGCTGGCGGCGTCTCGCAACGGATGTGCGCCATGGAAGTGCTATTGGCATTCATATCCTTCGACCGAACGGAAATGAGGGCAAATGATGTTGCAAGTAGCGCTGGGGAAAGAGGCAGGAACTGCAAGAGTTGGGGCAACAGTTGGTAGACACTGTCAACACACAACTGTTGCATGTGTGTGTGTGTGTGTAGCTGCTATCAACGGCAACGCGTTGCATGCTTAAATAACCACCAACACCCCAAATCAAACATCACGCTGAAGGCAGGTGCGTCTGCTCACGTGGCAGGTGGCAGGGGTATGCAAGTCGGCAAGTGGCAAGTGGCAGGAGGCAGAAGGCAGAAGGCAACACTGATCCGATCAGCTTCGTCAGAAGTGTTTATTTGTTGAAAGCAAACAGACGCAGACACAAACGAAGATGAAGATAAAGTTGCAGCTGTGTTGCAACGGATAGATAATGGGTAAACTGTTCAATGAGCTTGCAAGCAATTGAGCTTGAGCCACACACCAACTACACCTACACCCACACACACACACACATCCATCCATATTCATAAGCACACATGCATTTGCATATTGGTTAAACCGATTGAGTGGCTATAAATATTACGATGCCGGGCAAAGTGTTTGCCAAAGTGCAGCGATAAAGAAGTGTACCTATATATGATATATATATATATATATATATATATAAATATATATCTATGTTTTCGAATATATTCAAATATATTATTACGTAAGCTTAACTGCTTGAATGATATCCAATTTATGGGGATTATACCAATTATGTTGCCTACTTTTGACATTGCTCTGATTTGAGTGGTTCTTATTACTGTTCCGCCAAGTCTCTCTCACTCTCCCACTCTTTCATTCTCTCTCACTTTATCTCTTTATCTCTTTCTCTCACTTAACGAACTCTTCAGTTTAATTGAGTGTGCTGTTTGCTTGAGAGCAGCTGTTTAAATTAAGTTAAGCTTGCATGCAGATCGTTAGATTAAGTCAATTATGTTGCCTATGTTCAGCTGATTCTGTTTAAAGTCTGTTTAGACAAAGTTAGCGTTTTCTAGTCTAACCTAGCCTGGTTGTGTAAAATAATTAACACGTTGCAAACCAAATATAACCAAATTCAAACGAAAACCAACTAAGCTATTATTAATTATATTAAGTAGCCCATTAATTTACCCTGTTAATTAACAAATTACAAACCAATAAATATATGAAACCTAAGCCACTGTTATTTCGCACTTGAAGCGTATAAACAAAAGCTAAAAAAAAGTCATGATTTACGAATTATTAGTGATTGGATAATGGGGACTGATAGATGTAGTATCATAGAAATACAATATAGGAACAATTGATGTTATAAGATATTTAAAGAAGCTCAATAATTAAATAAAATAGCAACTAATAAAGTATCCCCTGAATAACTTCAGCATGGGCATAACTATTAAATGCTTTGCATGTACAGTTTCGCAAATTGATTGAAATCCATAAAGCTTAAACTAAATATCAATTAACACACACATAAACACACACCCATATGCACACTCTAGCACTCTCGAACATATGACAATTGTTGTAAAACGTGACAAACGTGAAGGATTTTTATACAAAAATGTGATTCGCTTAATTGAATTATAACAAAGCTGAAGTAAAATCGCATATATATATGTGTGTGCGAACGTGTGTGTTTGAGTGTGTGTGTGTGTGTGTGTGTGTGTGCATTCATTGATAAATGCGGGTAAGCGAACCAATTTAATGCATATATTTAAGCAGCAGTTGTGTTGCGATATGTTACATGGAAGGGCACGTTGCGCATACGCCAAGTTGGCAAACAAACAAATAAATAAACAAACAGACAAACACAGAAGCAAACAAAAAGAAAAATAAGCAAGCAAGCTGCAGATAGAGAGAGAGACAGAGAGAGAGAGAGAGAGAGGGAGGGAGAGAGTGAAAGAGAAACAACAAAAAGAAAAAGCAAACAAACAGAAACTATAACTCGTATAACAATGAAGCGATTTTGCCTCGTTACGAGGCACTCATCAACTGCACCTTTGAACAACAAGTGAGAGTGAGTGTGTATAAGTATGTGTGTGTGTGGAAGGCCAAAGGGTATGCCACCCAAAAGGACCGGCCACTTCATGCGGGGCATTGGGTTCGAGGCGTTGGCTCGCGGACAAAAGTTATGGCAGCAAAACAAACTTGACGCAATTATACTTTACGTAACATGATCTCAATCAACACGAAAAACAACCAGAGGGTTGAAGTGGAGGGAGGTGAAGTGGAGGGCAGGGGGTAAGGGTAGGGGTAGCGTAAGCAATGCGCTGCCAATGGTTGCCAATGCCATCGACGTCGACGCCAGGACTAAATGCGCCACCTTTTGAGTGGCAACCCAGCAACAATAATAAGAATACAAATCTCTATGAATTTATATATATATATATAAATATAAATTTCAAAAAAATTATACACTAAGAAAATTTGTTTTTAATTTAATTAGAAATTGCTTTTAGAAATGGTTTTACGTAACTTGTATAATTTCATTGAAGTCACATAAAAAATTAAAAAATAAAAACATAACAATTTAATTTTTATTAGTTAACAATAAATTTATAAAGAGCGTTTTTTCAAAGAGTGTGCTTTTCTTTAGAGTAGAAAAAATAAGAAATAATTGGAAAACCTTCTTCGCAGCATTTTAATTTAAAATCAGTTTGTTGATAAACATCAGCCACAGTTTTGTGCAGTGTACTTAGGAAATACACACATATATATATATATATATATATATATATATATATATATTAAGCAGGTACGCATAACAAGCGTGTAAACAACTGGAAACAGCCAAAGACGCGCCAAGCAGCCAGGACAGTTCAGGGTCGAGTCGGTTGAGTTTGGTTGAGTTAGGTTGGGTTGTCGGCAGCTACTTGAAAGTCGCGACTCATACATTTTGCCAAACTTAGAACTGCGAACTGCGAACTGCGAACTCGAAACTCGAACCCGACCTCAAATCTAGTGGGGCAAGCAAAGTCGGAACTCAAACCCCTTTTACTTTTGGACTGATAAAATTTGCTCTTTGAAGCCGCCAATGCTAATGCCACGCAATTCCCTTTTGTCCGTCCGCTTGTCCGCCCAGCCCATCCGTCTGTCTATTTATCTGTCATTTGTCTGTCCGTCAGTGGAGTTCAATCTGCGCAAGACGTCGCCTGCTTATGCCTGGTCTCTTGTACACTTTTGCAGCTCATTTAATACGTGTCGTCTGTGTCCCGTGTGCCGTGGCAACCAGATTTAAGCACAAAAGAAGCATTACGCGCGGCACAGAAAGCCACAGGGCCAAAAGCCGCGCAATTGGAACGGCCAAGGGCGGAGCGAGGGGGAATGAGCCAATGGGCTGGGCGGAAGAAGTTAGCAGTCAGTGAAAAGGGGTGCCAAATTATGCGCTGTATACATTTTTGGCGCCTGCTCGTTAAACGGCGATTAACTGAATTATTTTTAAACGTGCCACAAGCAAGTTGCTTTGATGCCACTTTAAAGACGCTGACGGTAGTCAATTAGAGTAAAAAATAACTGTACATACCTTTCTCTTAACCCCAGCTCGAGCTTAAGCAGCTGTTTGTTGCAGTTGCAGTCGTTCGCGTTTGGCTTTAAAGCAAACTTCAATCGCAGCTAACCGCAAACAGGCAACCAAAATGGCAACATAGACAGGAAGTTGCACGGGCCAAAAGCGTTTGTTTGCCCAGGCAACAGGAAGCTAACCCGATTCATGTTTAACCCCGAACCGCAACAACATCATCAGCAGCTGGAGAAGCAGCAGAGATGAAACACCAAGAAATGGGAAAAGGGATTGGAAGGGTCTGTTGCAACCCACTTTCGATTTGCTTGGGGCAGTCAATAACAGCAAAATTAAACCGTATCAAAGTACACACATCTCACCCCTACACACATACTCGCACACACATCTTGTTTGCTTGTAGTATGCATGATGAGCTCAGCCAATATGTTTTGACTTTTTGCAAAATTAATTTTTACTTATAGCTTACCATTGGGGAGCGGAAGCGGCCAGGGAAGAGGTCAGGCTGACGTTATGGGGCATGGCAGGACAAAATCTGCATGTGCTTGGCGCTACTTCATCTATATTTCTTTGCAGCACGTTATATGCTTTATGAAAGCAATTCATTTGAGTGTGTGTTTCTGTGTGTGAATATTGGGCATTCAGTCTTCTAAATGGGCATCGAAATTGAAAGAGTTTTTCACTCGAGAACAGCCAAAGTAACAACAAAAAAGAGCAGCAGCTATTCGAAGACAACCGAAGACAAAATGCTCTCACGAAAGTCAAGCAGCGCTAAACAAAAACCATTTTAACTTATTCCTTATATACTATATTTATATGTTATATTATTTTAATTATACCATAAGTTTAATGCTAATGAAACACTCTTGAATCCTTCTCGCTTTTTCAATGGTTTCCAATGGTAAAGATATTCTTAGAATTTCAAAATGTTCTAGTATTCCATTTTATGTTTATGCATTAATGTTGTCGGCATAATTCATATTATTTAGCTTTGTTATTTAGATAAATCTATCGAGCCTTTATTATAATACATAAATAAATATAAAATTGTGTAGACACAATCAATAAAAAAACTTAAAGGTTTGTTAGTTTTAATCAACACGGAACTATTTTACTGTGCAACTCTATTTAAAGTTTCAGCTACGAAATGTGCCAATAAATTATTATCTTAAGCCAGATATAACATTTTCACGAGACAATATTTGCATATTTAAAAATGAATGTATTGTATTTTGTATATATTTCAATTTGATAATTTCAATTTGTACCTTATGATATATACCCTTAAAAAGAGTATAGCAAAGCAAAAATAAACTTTTGCTAGCACAAACCAAACTCATATCTAATAGAAAAAACAGTCAAAATTGCCTTGATTCGAAAAAAAAATTCCCATTGGGAAAACTGAGCACATAACAAGAAAAAGCTTTAATCAAATATTTCACTTTTTCTTTAAATCCACATTAAAATTATATGTTTAATATTATTAAACAATAACTAAAATGAAGAAATTGAGAATTTATGAAATAGTTTTATTGTAATTTTATAATCAATTACAAGTGGGAAAAAGTGAGAAAAACAAGGAAAAAATATATAATATATAATAAATATTTTACTAAAAAAAATTTCAAAACTGAAAGCATACCTTGAATTTAAGACAATCGCAAATAAAAGCAATCTGCTTATTATTAGCTTAACAGTAATCATTGGCAAGCCAATGATTAAACATTATAAAGTCTGTTCAATGACTAGCTTGATATATGCACCATAATTATAATTATGCAATGTTTACTTAGAGATTTGCAACTTGAATATTTTTAGTCGGATGCTTAACGAAATCGATAAAACCTTTAAGACTGACAAAAAAAAACGACAATCAAAATCTCGTTGAAGAGTCTGTTGAGACGGGCATGGAAAGCATTTAAAATGATTTGCGGCAATGAATGTTTAATGAATATAAATACGTCAAATGGTCTGTCCGTCAGCTGTTTGGGGCATGCCACACTGATAGCCTTTTAATTCAGGCGCAAATTACGCAATATAAACAAATAGCCGGAGTGAGGACCACTACAAGTGGTTGGGGGTCCTCAATATACCCACTGAATGGTCGAATAAAGAGAATTCTCAAGTGTCTTTTTGAATTATTGATGGTTCGCAATGTTTGAGAAATCTTTGGCTTGGGGCGCCACAGACAGTTTCCCAAATAATTTCTAGCTGTACGCGCTCCTCAATTATGCAAAGTGCGCGCAAAAAACCGCAAAGTAGCCACGAGCCCCCGACACTTTCCTCTGCCCCCAGACCAAATTTAGCATGTTTCTTTTTTAGATAAAACGAAAAAGGGGTATAAATTGGTAGTCGGCCTGATTGAGTTTTGTATGACGTGCGTGGTCATTAATGTTTATAGACAGGATTTTGCAGCTTCCCAGTCTATATTTTTGTATATTTTGTATATTTTGTATATTTTGTTGTTGTATGTTTTCACTTATTCCATTTTGTGTTCGCAGCTATTACAAACAAGTTTATTTAAATGTTTGCTAATGGCGCGGTTCGTTCGGGGTTGGTGATGGAGGGGGGTGAACCGCTTGGGTTACGCTTGTTGACTTAAGTGATGAAATTCTGTGTTCTCTCCATGCGGAGGGACTTTGAGTGTTGCGTTGGTCGATTTGCTTTGGCCTCGGGGGAGGCTTCCGCAAGCCAAGTTAATTTTCAAATAACAACCAAACGAGACACACAAACAACAAAACGAAACGAAACAAAATGAAGTGAAAGAGGTTGAAGAGTGTGAAACACACACACACCGAAAGAAAAGAAAATATGCGAAACTAAACGAAATGAACTGTTAAGTGCTGTGGGCAAACTCAGCAGAGGACAAAGGATTGCGACTTAATGTAATTGAATTTGTCATTTCTACTGGCCACAGACGATTGCACAACTAAATTCATTCTAGCAGCAGCAGCAGCAGCAAAAGCAGCAGCACTAGCAAATTGTGTATACGCACCTGAGCCAATGTCGCTTTGTGATGCTCGTGTGACAGCAGATGGCATCAAACTGATCCGCGATCCACACAATCAATATAATGTAGAAGGCTGTAGTTGCATCATTGAAGAACTCCGACATAATCGCCTCCATGCCTGTAAGCACAAGTATTGCTTATTAAACTACACCTCGAACTGGCGCAAAATGTAATGGGGATACGAACCTACTAGAGCCAATATGACCGTCAAGAGCGGCGCAATGGGAAAACGGGCCGTTACATTATATTCCAGCATTTGCAGCAGATCCACTGCAAATATAAAACAATATTGATTTTTTACAAATTGAAATGCATGGCATGCGTAATTTAACATTACCTATGAACACAAAAATCTGATGATGGGAATAGCGCAACAGCATTGACACCGAAAACGTCTGCAGCAAGTAAACAAAAATATACAAATCAGTTGTGAAGATAATCTTTGTGAGTGTCATCTTTACGTACAAACAGTAGCATCACACAAAATGCAGCTGGATAGCTGCTCCAGGCAGCCCACCACATGGAAACAAAGCGATAATGCTCTCCAGTGATCACATTGCGCAGATAACCCTTATTATCCTCCTTCTCAGCAATCGTGCGCACTGACGCCATCAACAAGTCATCGTAACTGAAATTTTTACATCTCTCACTTTTAAAACAATACCATTTTAATAAAGTACGCATTGTACGCACCCCAGTAAATTTTTGAGCAGATGTCGCGTTATATCGTCGCCAAAACAATCATTTGTATTCGGATCCAGCTGCACAGTCAGCACAGGAATATTCAGTCGCTTGCGTGTGGCTGGCGATAAGCGCAAGTGTCCATATTCCAGAGAGTACTCCACAATATACTGTTCATCTAGAAGGCAAAGACAAGAATTAATATATATATATATATATATATATATATATATATACATGCATACATTCATCTCGCATAATACGTAAACGTAATACTATATGCACATATCTTTTACAACGATCTCAAAGATTTACAAATATTCCTTATTGGAAAAAGTTTTAATGAAGACAATAGTCAAAGCAAAGTTTCTATTATTTATGCTTACCATCATCATCGACGGCCTTTATCGGTATATCGCTTGGATGTTCAACATTATCGAGAATATTGATGGCATCAAAGTAAAAATACAAAGTCTCATTGCCATATGCGAAATTGGGTCGCACAGGCATGCCGAGCTTGCGCAGAATTGTCTCGTAGCGCTTCAGCCTGTAGTGATTATCGGAGGTTTGGGGTCCAATGCCATAGTAGCTGCAATTAGGGTTCAAGTGCTTAGTATGGAAAAGGGAATGCATTTGTTGGGTTTGTTTACTAGGTGTGCTTCAGGGCCAGAACGATTTGCTGATCGGCCTTGATGCGTTCCCAAATCGCACGCTTCTCTGCCAGATACGGTATGATCTCCACTCGAATTACACCGTCACGTGGCCAATTCTGCACATTCTTCAGACAGGTGCAGGGATTCTTAACAAATGTCGTGTGCACGTAGACCAACATAAAGAAGAAGAACAAAGCCTTGGCAAGCAACAGATACTCAATGGCCAGCTGCAAATAGCTGCAAGGCATTTGAATACATACATATAATTATTTGGATATGTAAATACTCAAATACTAACCGTGGCACCAGCTCTGCATAAGCGGCCGCTACACGAAAGTAAATGGCATGAAATAGTCGATCCCTCATGTTCATCATGTTGTTCTGGGTAAAAGAGAAAAAAAAACGATAAGCTTTAATTTGATTGTGCATGGGTGAGTGTTCTTACTTGGGCAGCAGCACCCCCCGCTCCGGCGGCCCGATTACGCCCGTTGATGTTATTGATTGCATTGGCAACGGCGATTTCGGCCGCGTTTTCAGGCAAACCGGCAGCATCGGCCATTGCTCGATCAGTGGCTCTCAAGGTGGTGGTTGTTGTTGTTTTTTAATTTAATCAAGTTTCAAACACTTCCGTCTATTTTTCGAACACGGCCGTCTTCCGCAACTTCGCAACTTCAGCCTTCAGTCTTCAGCCTTCCCCGAAAATTGAAGGTATCTGGCAGCAAATTTACTGTTGTGTGCAGCAGATCTGTTTGTTTGTCGTTTCACTCGGTGTCAGTGTGTGGCTAGTGACACCTGTGCAGCAATTGATATAATTAGTGCTGTCCTAGTGCTGTGTCAAATTGACAAAATGAATTACATATCTTTAAATTGCAATGAAAAAACGGCAGAGGAAAAACTTACCATTATTGTGAGTTGTTACTTGTTGTTGTTTTTAAGCAAGGCTGCCAACTTATTTGAAATGACAGGCAAGTAACCGTTACCAGTAACGTGTAAGTAGTCACTGTTTGCAAAATTTCATTTGGGACGTCACAAAACGTGCTGCAAACTTTTTCTGTTTAACCCATCATTTTACAGCACTGAAAACTTAGAGCGCGCCAACATAATTTGCGTTTGAATCGAACAGAAATGAAACACAATAATTTTTAAGAATCATTTTTATTTGTATTTTCTGCAAACCAATGTACGAAATTAAATATTCTCAATGCTTCGTCGTTTTCATATGTTTATAAATAAGCTACATTGAATGTCGTTTAATTTAGTTTTACATTGATTGGTGGTTGTGATTTCTTTATTCATTTTACGCTTGTTATTCTCATTATTTTTACTTTATTTGTTTTGCTATAGTTTCTCACATATATATATATGAATACATACATATAGTTTTACGCATATGTATTTTATGTTTATATATATGTATATATATAGAACTACGTACGTAGATGTTATCTTTAAGCTACAAAATCATACTCATAAGATGAATACAAAAATTGTGTTTTGCTATTATATTCTGTTTTTTAATGCAATTATTTCAACAGGCTAATTTTGGTTTTTACGATTTTTGTTGTTTTTAGCATTTTAAAAATTTTGCTATGGGATTGTTTAATTGCTTATTTTTTGTTCTTGTTGTTATTATTTTTAACTAGTTGTTTGTTGTATCGTAGTATATAAATTGTTAAAAATCGCTCACATGTTTCAATTCTGGTTCAGCGCGTGTTGTTTTTGTTGTGTCTGTGTTTAAATAGCTTACGTATGTTTTTTTTCTTTGGTGTATTTAAGTTTATATAAAAGTTTACATAGGCAGGCATGTGTTATGTGAGTGTGTGTGTAAGTGTGTGTGCCAACTTACAAGCTAATACACGCTACACATTTATTAATTTACCATTTAATAAGTATGTTTAGATTTCATCTTCGCTTCAAGTAATTGTTTTTTGTATTTGTTGTTTGTTTGTTTGTTTCTTTTTGTTAATACAGCTTATAGAACTTCCAAAAAGAGCTAATACAGTACTGAGAAATGTACAGTTATAGTCTGTTTCTTTTTGTTATTAAGGTACAGCAATGCGAAAAACGAAAATGTTGCCAATATGCATGTGTGTATAGTTGTTTATAGTTGTATGTGTGCAATTGTGTGTTTTGTGTGTCTTACAAAAATGTGGCAGCTCTGCACATAAAGCGTAACGTTCACTTAAAATCAAAGCGCTTATAAATGGACATAAAACATGTGCACACTTTTCACTTGACTTTCTTGTTACTCATTTTTTTTCTTTTCTACATACAATAATCTTTTGTTTTTTTTTAAAGACGCATAGTTGTTGTCGTTCATTTTATAAATCTTTGCTAAAGTTATATATAAACTATTCCATTCTGAAGTATTGACAGTCACAGGCTATATGAAGCATGCCTTTTTCCATTTTTTTGTATGTGTTTCGCTTTTGTTTCTTTAAATATATATATATATATATATCTATGTATGCATTTGTATATAATCAATATGTTTCTTGTATGCACTATATCATATGTAGTATGGTTTACTATATTTACTTTAGTTTCTTTTTTTTATCTCTCATGGCGTAAAAAAATTCTCTCTCCATTTCTCTCGTTCTCCCTTTCTCGATCTGTCTCAGTTGATTTTAAAAGCGTCTTTGTACAAACACAAACGAAAAGGTTTAAAAGGTTTGTAAACATTTCGTTAATGAAATTATAACATTTAAACTATTTGATATATCAAAAGTCTTGAGGCCTATGTAAGTGCAGCGTTTCATAGTAGACCCGTTTCCACATTATGCGCTGTGCCCAATGTGCTCGGGTCAAAGTTTAATTTGTCACCAGCCAAAACGATCTCCGATATGCAGCCAACAATTCCGCTGAAATAGCGCTGATGCGTAAAATATGCCACATCCGGCATGCCACCTAAAATGGATCCATATTTTGTCATAAGTTGTTTTAAGAGTATTTATATATTTCATATCCTTACCAACATACAGTCCGGTATCTGTGTTTAACTGCCTCAGTTTTCCCGGCGACCGTAGCGTCAGAGTCTTCCGTCCATCCACCTCCAGATAGCCCTCCTGTGAGTTCCTGCAATGTTGGACAAATCGAAAACAAATAGTTATTTCACGAGTATTGTACAAAGCTATAGTTATTAATTTATACAGTGGCCCACTTACCTTATAGCCCTGACGCGATGCCAGAGTCCATCACTGACCTTGGTGCCATTGAAGCGTATGTCCAGCTCGCCAGCGCCCAGATCATAGCGAAAATGCAAATAACTGTAAATATAGAGTAAAATATTTACAGAATTATTAATTTAGTATTATTATTATTATTTATTTATTAATATTTATTCATATTAATTTCGCCCAATACCAGTGTATATCGATTAAAATCATGTGTTAAGATAGTTATTTATTTAATGTCGATTAATATCAGTTTACATAAAAAAAATTAAATAAAAAAGTTAATTAAATTACATTAGGAATAACAATTGAAATAAATTAAAAAAATATTAAATACTAATAATATTTTTGTGGATATTTAAATGCAAAATGGACCAATTTTTAGCAAGCATTGGGGAAAAGAAAGAAAGAAATCATAATCAAACAAAAAACAGGATGGATTTGTTAAGATGTAATTTAAAGGACGGAACGGATCGGTTGAGATGAAAGAGAATAATTAGTTTGGCTTAGCGGAGCAGCGTAATCGATTGAAATATATCAATCTTCCAAAACTGTGTCTATAAATATATTATATATATATATATATATATATTATTTTACTTACATATATGTTATGTAAATATTTCTTAAAGCTTATTTAAGGCACTATCTTAAAATGTTAATAAGATGCACCTTACATATTATGGCTTACCCCTGTTCAATGCCCAGTGACAGGTAGTCGTCGTGCAGCTCCGTTGTGCCCTGCCTGCCTGTCCATAGGATGACACCGTTCTCCGAGTGCGTCTTGATGCGCAGATTGAGATCGATGTTGTAGCTGATGACCTGGCTCATGGTCTCCGCATCGTTGTAATGAAAATAACTGTCGGTTCCGGCAAAGCAGGCGCCAAAATTCTTGCGCACACTTTGCACCTGCGACTGATGCTCTGCCGACAAATCAAATTTCTTCAGCAGGCTCCAGTCAGTGTGCGTTTGGGGCGTACTTGGTGACACAAAGGTCTCCGATTTGAGCACTGGCGTAAGCAGCTCATCATCATTATAATCATCGCTGTAAAGTGTCTCAGTGGCCATTGGCTGCTGCTCTTGTTGCTGTTTCTGATGCTGCTCCTGCTCCTGCTGCTCCTGTTTAAAGTTGTGTGTGTGTGGGTTGGACATGATGCGTTTCATGTCCTGGGCGAGTTGCTTGCGCTGATAATCTTCTGTGCCATCGGAGGCATCAAACAGTGTCTCATCAAAAACAAAACCACTCGCATCTGCAACGCCTTCAGCCGAGTTGAGGCTGGCACTTTGTTGGTTGCCCACTTGACCGGTTGCCATGGCATCCGCATACTCCTGCTGCTGCAGACTGGCCACCCAATCGTTGTTGTCATCAAATGTGAGTATATCGCTGTCCGGATTCGTCTGGAAACTTTCATAGTGTGTGGGCAGACGGATGAGTTTGTGTGCAAAGGCATTCGGCTTCTGATGATGCTCATGTTTGCTCACATGTTGTTTGCCACTCAGCTGCACCTGCACCTGCTCCTTCTGCTGCTGTTGCTGCTGCTTCTGCTTTACTTGCCTCATCTGCACAGGGTTGGGGGCTGCATCTGTGCTGTGCACAAAGCGAAAAATTATATCATCTTCGATTTCATCATTGCTTGGCGCCACAGCTGCCAAGGGCATAGCTGTTGTAGTTGTGGTTGTTGTTGCTGCTTTTGTTGTCTTGTGCTTATGCAAATTCTTGCGCTTTGTGGCATGCTTCTTGTGTTTGCCAGTCGACTCGCCAACTCCTTTGTGTGGCTTGCCTTCAAGGGGTCTGGCATTGTGGAGCATCGTCAGGGCCGGTAGTTGTTCGGGCGGAACTTCAGCTGCCTTGTTGCAGCGCTCGTTGTATATGCTGCAACGGCACTCGTAGCTCTCCATTTGGGGCACACACTCGGCCAGCGGACCGCACGGTCGGGCCACACACGCATGCGGACAATTGCCAATGTTACTGCCACCTAGCGCCTCTGCCACAATGCCCAGCGAGTGCCCATTGATGTCAATCTAAAAACAAAACCAACAAACAAAAAACAACTTGCAGATTAGACACAACAGCAACAGCAGCAGCTGCAGAATCACTTCACTCGAGACAAAAACTTACGCGCTGTATGCAGCCGACAAAGAAGGACTTGTACTTCAGGTCCAGCGGAAGACGGTCAATGTGATTGACGCCTCCCACAAATAGGTTCTCGGCCAGCGACAGATGCCAAAAGCCATTTGAGGATATGGTCATGACCTCCTGGTGCTGGTCGATCTGCGTAACGAGACAAAAGGTTAGCAAAGTCATCTACACTAAGAAAATATTGCTAAAAACATAAAATTGCTCTACAAATTATAAAGTTTTTCTTGCTTTTAAAAGAAATTAAATATAACAAAATAGTATTAAAGTTTGCTCTGTCGACTGTTATTTGCAGTTTGGTTGCTTTTTTTAATTATCTAAAATGCTTGTGAATAAGTTAAGAAATATTAATGATCAATCAAACTACATGTAACAAATAAGCTAATTTAAGAACTCTTCTTCAAAACAGCACACTCGAAATTAGACATATTTTTTTTTCTAAATATTAAACAAATACAACCTGAAATTTTAGATTTACTTCCTGAATAATTCGGAGCGATTTTTATTATTTTTTATAATAGTAGTTCAAGACAAGTTTATAGTTTACCTTGAGCACGGCCAGTCGAGCGGTTCTTGAGATCTTGATGGTGTGCCACTGTCCCAAGCTGAGCGCATATTCACTGCTGCTGGTTGCCAATAAAGTGCGTAGTATGAGCCAAGGATTATATCTAAAGAGCTTAGGTTACTTACCGAACTAGCGCTGGACCGCTGCCCAAATCGAAAGCGAACTCCACAAAGCCATCGTGTAAATACAAGGCAATAAAATCGCCACGCTGCTCTGGGCCAGAGTAAAGTATCAAGCCATCCAACTGCTCCGGCTTGAGTATGACCTTCAGCTCCAGCCAGATGAGTGCGCTGTCCCCGAGCGGAGCATATCGTAGAAATGATGAGCCATTAAATGCGGGCACCTTTGCACGAAGGATAAAAAATGTATACAGAAAGCTGGCGAGCAGAATGTGACGTTATGTTTACCTGCAGATCCATGCGTATCTCGCAGAGATCACCCACAAAGCCAATGGGACACAGGCAAACAGCGCCCTGATCCGATGGCAAGCACTTGCCACCATGCTGGCAAGGATAACGCACACACTTATCCGTCGAGCAGTCCTCTGAAAGAGCAACAATTGTTATGGATTCATTTCTATTATCTTGACTATCATATTCCAACTCTACAGCTGAACTATTGCTGGTAGTTTTATTTAAATCGCTTATTTATTGGTTGATTAATTATATTGTAATTAAGAGCAAAAAAAAACCAACTGTTCCTATTAAAGCTATATGATATATTGATCTGATGCTGATAAGTTTTTGTAGAGATGTTATTAGCAAAACAGGGAGCTTAACTGATAAATGTAGTTGGAATAACTTGGTAAACAAAAATCGTTTTTACACAAGCAGCTTTCGCACGATTCTTCCTGCTTTAGCTATAAGATATAGTAGTATGATCTCATTGATCAATGTTTGAGGAGCTTAATAATACGCTTATTGGAAAAGCTATATTCTGATGAAACAAAGTTTTTTATAATTCGCCAAAAGTCGGTTTTCGATAAAATCTCGCTCTGAATTAACTTTATATATATAAAATAAATATAAATACTTAGGTTACTTTTAAGACTTACGAATGTCAAAGCCATTGATGACATCGCCCAATGGGTGCTCTGTGAATTTGTAATCATGCTCGTTGGCTACAAATCGTCGAATGCAGCCAGCAAACCCTTCAGCCAAGGGCAAACGCTTAGCCAGGCCAGTTATGTTGCCAATGCCGCCCAAAAATACCGGTTCGCGGAACGTGATGCGCGAGAACAGACCCTGCAACGAGTGAATGATGAAGGTCAAAAAAAAAAACACAATGCAACCGATGCCAAATCCAAAACAAAACTCACATTCGATCTGCCCTGGACTTTGGTGCCGTGATTGAGCACCAGCCAGGCATCCCAACGGTGCCGATAGATAATCACCGAGTTCCATTCGTTTAGCATTATGGTCTCCCTGGAACGGACGCTGCCCACGCCCGAGCCGCAATCGAACCAGAATTCGACAAAGCCCTTGTTAAGCAGCAGGGCCATAAAATCACCAGTGAGATCATCACGTTCCCCGCTCAGCAATACGATGCCGTCGAAGGACTCTGGACGGAATTCCAAGCGTAACTGCACATGCTTATAGGCGCCATGGAGGGCCGCAAATGCCAGCCAGGAGCGTTTGGAAAAGCGTGGCACGTGTGCCCTAATATCTGTGCGGGAAGATTGTCCATTAGCCAACTACAAATACGCTAGATACGCAGGTACATAATTCCAATAAATGACTACACACACATACCTTCCAGGCAAGCATCGCCAGTTTTGCCAAAGGGGCACAAGCAGCGAGCAGTGGACGCCGTTGCCTCCAGGGTGCAGATGCCCTCCGATCCGCAATCCAGCTGGCAGAGTGTGCTGCAAGAGTTTAATGTTTTGTGGGTGAATGAAAATGTGGATTGGAATGGCGGGGTTTTTGTTTGGATTAAGTTAAGGGGTGTATAAGTATCAAGTATTTCATATCTGCGCAGCTAATTACATGCCTGGGTAAACTAATAACTGAAATTCCACGGACTACCTTTGAAAACATTCAGCTGAGTGATTCAATTCAGCAATCACTTTAGAGCCACATTTCTGAGCTTAAGTGCAACTGATTAGCGATAGTAATGAGTGCTCTGCGAATCGGGCTAAATAGTTAAAGTTAACCAACGAAAAGAAAAATTGGGATAAAACTAAGCAAATGAATGTTTACAATTGAAACTATGTACGCTTCAGTTAAAATTATGCCAACAGCACAAAATATGCTGTCTACCAACTTCGACTAATAGGTTAAACATCAGCAGTCACAAACTGGAATCCGTGCTCAATGAAATGCCATTTATTTTAGTGAAATACTGAAAGCTTTGCAATCAGAATTCAAATCAACTCTAATCTTCCCACTGAAGCGAAAATAAATTGAGATGATATATTGCATTTATGGCAAACATAGATGAATTCTATGCATGATATTTATTTAGACATCAAATTAAAATTTGCTTTGAATATTTATATTTATCAACGTTTATGAAACTAGAAATTAATTTTGTGTGCATTTTAGAGCCAGTGGAATTTTACAGTTTAATTCGTAATGTGTGTATTTGGGCCAATGATTTATATGTGTTATATAACTCACCTGCTGCTGCTGCTGCTGCTGCTGCTGCTGCTGCTGCTGCTGCTCGTTGAGCTCGTTGCTGGAGTTGTTGTTTTAACTGATATGTTGCTTTTGGCAGCATTTTTATTGATATGCATTGCGAATTTGTTTTTGTCTTTACCATTGTTATCGTTATTATCTTTTTTGTCGTTGTTGTTGCTAATCATTTGATATGTATGTAAATTGCTGTTGCGTCTTAAGTTTAATTGATTATTATTGACATCGTCATAGATGGACATGTCCGACTTGTAGCTATAATACTCATCCACATCCCCATCGTCTGGTCCATCTGGATCCCCATAATCCGGCACATTTCGCTGAGCTGCTTCTGCTTTCCCACTAATTGTATGCTCAGTTGTTGTTGTTGATTTTATTGATTTTGTTGTTGGTTTTGGGTTGATGACGCTGATGCGACTTGGTCTTGTGGTGGTTGTGGTGATGCTAGTTGTGCTGCTAGCTGTAGATGCTACTTTAAAGTCAGCAGCATCCATTTCTTGATTCTCGTTCTCCGAATTGAAGCTAATGCTCTCGGCTGATATGTAATAATCATTTGAATTGACTTTCTGTTCCTGCCCGCCACCCAAATTGTCATCGTTGTAATCATATTCGCTGTCCGCATCTGCATCGGATGCATCTGGCTGCGAATTGCGTTCAGACCCAGCGGCTGGGGTTGACGCATAGCGCGATTTGGCCGTCAACGGTTTATCGTTGGCCAACTTGGCACTAAACGAGGCGCCTTTCTGATAGAGCACATCCTCATCGGATTTTCCATGTCCATCAGCGCCGCTGCTTGTCGTATTTATGACTGTAAACAGATTTGAATATTTAATACATTAAGGAATGATTGAAAAATTGAATTGAAATACCATTGTTAATTGAAAACCAAACAAATTTAAAAATTTTATTTAATTTGCTATTGAATATAATTTAAATTAAATGTAAAATTTATATTTACTAAAAATGTAAATGTAACTTGTTGTAAGTGGAAAGTGTAAAAAAAAGTTAATTTCAGAATGAGTTAGATTTAATTAAAAATTAGGATTTATATTTTACACTCTGCTATGCTTTAAATGAATAATACACACAATACGCTATAATATAAAACTTTGTATAAGAGCTGCAACAAACAACAAAAAAAATAATATAAATGAAAATTCCATTTGCATTTTGTGTAAGTTACACTGCATCAAAATGTCATATGCAAGTTTTTAGTACAAACTATAAAAAGATGAATTGTGTCGCAAATGGAATTCTTTTGGTTGAGCGATGGGGCACGTACCTTGACAGCTGTAACCGTTCTTGTTCAGCTCGTAACCCTCAATGCAATCGCACTCGTACATCCCATCGTGGATCTCATAGCATAGCTGCTCGCAGGGACTCGTGTGCCCACAGTGACCTGTGGCAATGAATGAAAGCCATTTTTGCGTGTGTTTAACTTTCCCTGCCTCTGTGTGGATTCATTTAAATTTCTAGTTGAGTTCATCATTTTTTGTGTTTGTGTCTGCTTCTACTTCGGCTTCTTTTCGGTTTCGGTTTCTGTGTTTTCTGTTTGCTGGGTGTGACCGACGTGTTCGCAATAAATTCTAATGAGCTTTTACTTACTTAGAGGCAGAGCCATTTTGGTTATTTATTGCTCGCAATGGCCACATTTCAAACTTACCAAAAACATACGCACACCCAATACACGCACCCAGTTCATTTGGCAACAGGCCAAAATTTAACAAGAATAACATATTTGAGTTACAACAACAACTGTTGAGCCTCAGTGCAACTGCACCTTATTTTATATAAAGCGCTGCCCCCAATTTCAATGCAAACTGCGCTCGAAAGTATGCAATTTTACTCACCTCAAAAACTAATAGGCCTCTACCCCTCACTACGCTTATCGTGCTCAAAAGATACTTCTCTCCTTCTATTTTCGTATCAGTAGCTGCTGCTCACTTGACATCAAAGCCAGCAGCCAAATTGTGCCAACCGTTAAGCAATTCTAAGAGTCGCATTAAGCTTTGTTCAAACAGCAAGCCGATAAGGTGAATACTCAACAAGAACTAGTTATTTGGCAAACATTCGCATTATTCTTTCGGTTTCGTTCGTCTCGATTCGATGCGAATCAAATTTATTGCAATAGACCGTAAAAAGTAACGAGTAGCCATTTAAGTATAATTATTAATATAATATTAACCTGTATCAAATACTGGGCATGAATTTGTAGTGAGTAAAGACTAGTAGAAATGTAAAGTGAATTTGAAGGAGGAGCTGCACAAATTGAGGCGTTCAAAGTAGCGAGTAAATTATATCAGGTATTGCTCGAGCGAGTAACGCATAAAGAATAGATAATAAAACTATTCGTTTTTTTTTTAATGCTTTCGGTACTTTATTATATTAAGTCGAGTAAAGTATAACGCGTAACAAGTTTAGCAGCCACATTAGACTTTTATTGCATTAAGACCGAGTGTAACGATTAATGCGTAAAGCATATCGAGTACATAAGTTGATTACACCAAGTAGACCAAGTAGCAATCATTTATACGACGCTTACGTCATGCGGTCAGCAACTGCGTTTGGCTTTATACCATTAAATAGAGCACGCAACAAGACTCTTAAAGAGCCATCAGCTAAACATATTGGTGTGGGTGAACTGTTGAGTGCGTACATTGTATACGTTTGTGTGTGCGAGTGTGTGTGCGGTGTGGGTGCGGTGTGTGTGATTGCTAGTTGATTAAGCAACTGTGTGGTGCCGATTAAAGTGCACTGGACACTCAACACATTTGCATGTGGCGCACATGACACATACATATTCACACTCAGCCATATAAATTCCTTAAATGTGAATAGTTTTGTAGTCCATATGCCCACCCCCTGTCAGCTGTCTGATTGTGGAGTATTTGATGGAGTAGCTGCTGTGTACGACTCTCGTCGTACGCCATTGCGTATTCAAATTCAAATTGAAAAATCGCATATTGCATGCAATTGAAATCGAAGTGTCAGCAGCAGCACATAAACACAACCCCAGTGACAAGAGACAAAACCGGGGGCAGAGCAAAGCAGTTGCGTTTCAAATTTTTGGACAAGAACACATTGCATAACAACATTGATTTCTATACATACAGTGTGTGCATGTGTGTAAGTGTGTATGGGTGTGTGTGTATGTGTGAAATGCATAATTAAGGCGCTCATTAATGTCAAACCCAAGCCAGACAAAATGACAGACAACGGACAGATGGAGAGACAGCAACAACCCATAAGGGTTCCCTCACATAATTTATTGATATGTCAATTTTCTCATGGCTCGACTATTCAGCACAAATAGACAGCTGTATCGCAGGGGAACTTTATGGAAGTGTTTAATCCTACAATGGTAAGATAACAAAGGAACCTTTTGAGATAGGTAATAACGTAAACGGACCATAACAACATTTTTTTAGCGATAAGAGTCTAGACGCATTTGCTGCTGCTTATGTGTACCTAGATAATATCCTAATATAGGATAAAAATAATATTAGATAATTTTGTAATAATTTAAAATGTTTCAATAAAACTGCGAGAAAATATTGACGTGTTCTTTAATAAGTTTTGAAATTATCCTAACGATTTTTTATTATTCAGCTTGTACGCACCTTGAAATGCTGCCTCCTCTGGCTCTACAATGCTGCTGCTGCTGCTGCTGCTGCTGCTGCTGCTGCTGCTGCTGCCACTGTTGCCACTGTTGCCGCTGGCTTCGCACTGCTGCTGCAGCAATTGCAGCAGCAACAACAACAACCAGAAATGCGGCAGCCTTTGATGTCCTTGCTGTTGTTGTTTTTGATTTGAAGTTGACATGCTTACAACTTTGTTCCAGCCACAGAGTAAATTATTCCTTTGCTGCGCGCTGACTGTTGAAGTAGACACGTTGCACGCGTTGTTGTTGTTGCAGTTCACACAACGATCGTTGGCCGTTTTAGACGACTTCGGCCACCAGCCAGCGTTGAACATGGAGCGTACATGCGTCTCGGCGTTGCCGCTGCGACTGCTTGTTGTTCCTATAACAAAACCATAAGAACAAGGAGAAAAAACCAAGCACACACATTTTAGCGGTTAGTATACTCATAAAAAAATGGACATAATTATGGTGTATGTAATAAATTTCTAAATTTTACAGTTTACATTTCTATATTTTAAGTTGGATTTTTCTAGCTTTTTTTTAAAATAAATTTGTCTAATTTGTTCTACTCGTAATTATTATTTTAACGTTTTACATAGTAAGCTCCAAATACTATAACTTTATTAAAAAAAAAAAAATAATAAAATAAAAGCCGAGCCAGTAAATTTGATTTTAATTTCTAAATAAAAATAGACTATCGATTTAAAGCGTTTCTATGTTTAAGATATTTTTTTAATACATAGAAATTATTTGTCAAAGCTAGAAAAACTTAAAAAAAAATTTTTGAGTGTAAGAGTGAGATGGAAAGAACGAGCTTTGGGCTGTGGGTATTGTGTAGAGTGCAGGCAAATCAAGTGGTCATTATAATATATACCACAAATTGCTAAACACGCAACGCTCTCATACAATACACACACACACATATTGATATATATATACATATATATACAAACACGATTCATGACTGTTGGCACTTGCCGCTATGGCTCTTGCCTGTTGGCAGTTGCCAGTTGGCAGCAGTAAAATCAATAAACGGCGTCATGGCAACGCCACACCACAACAAAAATACCTAACCAAAGAAGGCAGAATGCCGCCCCATGCCCTAATCTATTTGGCTGACTGAGCCACTCCTCTATATACATACATAGGCAGACGTAGCCACACGTGTACATTTAGTGATCCACTGAAAGTGTCCAGGTCCTACCTTAAGCCAAGTGCTTTGAGGGCATATTGTAATTAGAAATCAATACGACAATTTGGCAATAATGTCTGTAAACAAAAAGGCGCACTGTCAAAGTGCAAAGTCATAGCCCTTCCAGTTTTGGTATATCCAATTTAGAATTTGTGTTGCTGTTTTATTTTTTTGTCAATTGAAATGGAAATGCCAAATGCCTAAGGTAACAAAAAAGATCGGCAAATGTATAGGAAGGAAAATGCGTGGAAATGCTATTAAGCCAGGTTACAGACCCATATACATTCGCACATGCTTATACATGTACATATGTGTGTGTTTGTGTATGCGAGTATGTGTATTTGGTACACAGACTGAAGCGTGGCACTTAACCCGTACTCAAAACTATGTTGCATACTTACTGGGGCAAAATTGCAGCCACAGCATAAAATCTTGATTGCTACATAACCAGTAGTTATTATTGTAGTTGTTTTCCGATACCCTACAACAAATTAGTATTTTACAATAATATGCAACTCTGTCAGGTATCAAAATTTCACTCTATATGTATAAATTAATATTTATAACTGATTTTGAACAGTTCTTAACAGAAGCTTAAGCGTCCTACTTAATATGTAGATTTATTTATTTAATTATTTGTTATGAACTAAATCAAGTAATCTATATTTAAAAAAAAACAAATTTAAAGAATAAAAATTGCATATAAATGTAATAAAATTAAAAGTGAGCCATTTAATTATATAATTAAAGAAAAAATTAAATAAAGCAAAATATATAATACAAATTAAACGTTAATATTTACTGTCGCATTTATCATTTTAAAGTTGCCAAGCTAATTTAACACACATTGATTGTTGTTAAATGTGTATTATAATAATTAGCTCTATGATCTAATTTATTTTTAAAGAAAATATGTTCAGATATATTTTATGAATGCTAACGAAAGTTAATAATTCCGAGCAAACCTAACTCATTCCCATTTCTGCGCCAAAAATTTATTCGATTTGTGATTTGTATTCAATATTTAAGATATAAAAATTAAAAACATATTTATATTATTCTGTATTCGTTTTTTTAATTTGCATTAAAAGCTAAAATAGTTCATTTTGTTACAATTAGAGAAAATTTAGGTTTTTTAATGTTTCAACTTTATTTTTCAGATTTAATACATTTTATGTTTTATTTTTTGTATATGTACAAATTAAAATTAAATTAAAAATGTTTTAATATTAATACAATTTGCTTAACAATTATATACAAATTATTGATTTTGTTAAACTTTAAGAAAATCTACGCCTGTAGTCATTTTGCAAAAGTTAGAATTCGCATTCGTATATCAAGTTATATTCATATTTTTTGTAAAATTTAACAACAGTAGATACATGAAAGGGTATCTGAGCTATTGAATATACCCAATTGTAACTGTTGTGAATTGTTTTAATTTGTGCTTTATTTTTATATCAACTTCTGTGTGCCCGCGTTTAAAATCGCGCCGTCTGCCTCTGACGGACGCGGGCGGTGAGAGTGTGTGCGTTTGGCTGTGCATGGGTTATTTATGGGGGAAGGGAGAGGTGTGCGTTTTTGTGTGGTTATATTTTTTTTGCGACTGAGGCTGTGTTTTGGCTGTGCGTGCGAAGTTTCGCAAGTTGTACGTTTGTAGGCTGGTTTGCCTGGGTTGGCAAAAAATCATTCGGCATTTGTACTGTCTCGAGTTTTTTTGGGTGTTCCAAACCCAAGACGAAATGTTGCCGTATTCATTTATATCGATTTTTCCACCTTGGTTATTTGCCCTGGAGCCTTAAAACACACATATACACACAGAGCTACCAAAAGAAGTTGACATACTATCCCACTACACGCCACACACATATACAGTAGTAACTAAAATGTGGCCATGCTTCAATTATTGGCCAACACTATTATTATGGAAATGTCATATTTAATTTGATAAATTAACTGATTGATATGAACACTACTTCAAATGTCGTTTCAATACATCTTTTTTTTTTGTATCTTTTTAGATTATATTTAAATATATTTTTTTTTACTTTTTGTAATTTTTGTGTCGATAGACCTATGTTGTCATTAAATAAATAAATGCATAAACAATGAAACGCTTTTTTGATAGCGCCCTTTTTCTCAAAAGTTCTCAATGGCGACCGTTTACTGTATTTCTTATATATCATTTTGGGCACTCTTTATTGTAGATTTTCGTTTAGCTTTCATTTTTATTTCGTTTGGCTAGGATTTTGTTTTTGTTTTTAGCATTTTTATTGGGTTTTTAATGGAATTTCTTTACGGTACACCGCCTCCGTATAGCCAGGCAAATGTTGAAGGCTGTCTCACGGGTTTTTGCAGTGCATGTTTCAGCCCAAATTGCATACACTTAACCAAACTGGGATTGCCAAAGTTGCCACGATTCTTCATGTATGTGTGTGTGAGCCATGAAAATCCATTATTCAGGTGAACTCAGAAGCAGCAACAAAAAACCAAAAAAAAAGTGTGCCTATTTAACTATTTTCCGCTCTGGTCAAGCTGCAAGTGGCCCACAAAACTAATTGGAAGAACACATTGATATTGGCAGAATCCAAATTAATGGCACTTAGACACTCACTCTCTCCATCTCTATCTAGGATAATAGCCGCAAAGTTGATCAACCCAATTACGCAGCTATAGGACCTTAATTATTCGCTAAGTGGCGTTGATACAATTAGACAGTTATGTCGTAAATTTTGCGAAATGACCGAACCAAAAAATCCTTCAAATCAAGTTTTCATTTTCAGCTAAAAAGTATGCTTCACTTAAGTGACTATTAACTATTGGCCACCCAGATTTAGATAAAATTTATGGCACTTAGTCTTAAGTGAATTCGCAAGATAAAATTTGAACTGAGCGCAAAACCAATTTTATGGGTGGAAAAAGTGTAAACTTATATTTGCCGAAGACTTTTTTTAGGTTGTGATTATGTGTTTGAAATAAAATCTAACTGCTTTGCTGCTAATTGGAAAATCTGCAATATTCATTACTATTCAATGAACTCTTAAATAGGAAAACAGTACTTTGCCTATATGCTCTTAAGTTTCAGTATCAGTTGTTAAAATAGAGCTCTACGCTTAGACTTGAATCATTAATTGCCGCTCGTTTGTTCTGTTCCAATTCACATTGCGTAAACATCAAAGCTAAGCTCTCTCTTCAGTTGATAATCAACTATTTTTTGTCTAGTCACTCACACACAGAGAGACTTATTATAATGTCCATCATTACTAAGGACCACTGTGTATAGAGAACTAAAATACAACTTGATTAGCTAAAATCAGCAGAAATATAAACGAAATATCACAAAAATCCTATATTATATGCGGGCTTTTGTCTATTTTGTCTCTATGCAAGGCTATAGTATAAATTATTGATTTAAAACTATAACAAGGCCAACACAGCTAACGCCGCACAAATTATATCCTAGCCTCAACGAGTGAGGATATTTTTCGAAATTATTGTTGTTTTTGCTATTGCTGATATTTTATTTTATTTTTTCTTTTTTGTGTTGATGTCACGCAAAGCTTTATACACAAAGCCAATACAGAAGCGAACGGTAAATACACACATATATATAAACAAATAAAACAAACAAGTAGCGTCCAAAGTCAATGAGCGAGAAAACAAAGAGAATAGGAAATTGTAACAGACAAAATTACAAAAGCAGAAGAGGCAGAAGCAAACAAAAAAAAAAATGCGACATAAACTGTAACAGAAATATCCGTAAAAGCGAAAAAAGAAAATCGTGATAGCAGCAATAAATTGTGTTTTTATAAGGTAAATAGAGCAAATCCCGCTGAGAGCCAATTGAAGGCAGACCACAAAATACAAACGTACAAGCGTACGTTGTACGGGAGGAAACGAGAAGGCTGCCTCTCAAGGGTCGAGCAACTCACGCATGACAGACTGACCCAAGCAACGGTATACTAACACCAACACACACACAAAAGTTCACAAACAACGTAAAAGTTTGGCGCGCGTTTTTGCTGTTCGCTTTTGCTATTAAATTCTTAACGTTTGATATTGCTTATACATTTATTTCCGAGCGTGTGTGTGTGTTTGTATGTGTCTACTGCGCCTAATTTATGACAAATTCACAGGTGCGCGTATTACTTGCGCGCTGTCAAAGATGTCGAGCGATGAAAGCAAATAGGAGTTGCTTTTGCTGCTGTTCAAGCCGTGGACTAAAACAAAAGAAATCACCACATAGGACACGCACACACGCAGATGCACACACTAGCTGAGAGTAATGTTAAGAGACAGCGTAGCAAAACGTGACGTGCCTGTGTCAGTATTTGTGTAAGTGCTTGTGTGTGATTCGCGGCTGCTGTATATGTGTTTGAGTGTGTATGTAGGAACATTATATCAAAGACATTTGACTCACTGCAAAATGAAAAGAAAGCTTAGGAAAAGTGAGAGAAAGAGAGAGAAGTATCAACAGAGTTATTTTTGGGCGCACCAGCCAAAATAGCTAGCTTATAAAATAAATGCATGCATACATAATACGCATACATAAATATATGTGTGCATATTTATGTATGTGTGTTGTTCTTATTTTACTCAAGTGGTACTTTAAAGTGCTCAACTCTCAACTTGCCCAACATAAATTTTCTTTATTTCATTTCGCCTCGTTTCTCAAACAACAATAGTATTTGCTACTCACTTTGGCCTTTGCTTTTTGGCGAGTGGCCGCCTCAATGACGTCGACGTCGTCGTCGTTGCCCTCTTCGTTGATTTCTGCTGCTGCTACTGCGGATGCTTTATTTCGGCGTTCAGCGATTTTCGTGGTATTTACATTAACTCACACACACAAACACAGGCACACGAACTTACAAACACAAGCATACACACACACACACACAAAAGATTTTAAGCTGTCTTTCACATTGCACATTTGCCTCTCTTGATGACGACAGTTCTTCTTGCTTTTATTATTACAGTTTACACTCGACACCTCGTCACTTTTTTATATTTTTTATCTTTGGCTGTTGTTGTTGCTGTTGCGTGTGTGTATATGTAATATTTTGGTTGTATCCTGCGGAAAGGATGTCTCTAGCGGCGCCGTTCCGTTTGCCGTTTGTATGGAGCGTAACGTATTAACACTCTAATTGACGGGAGACTACTGCGCGTATCAAACCAGCTACCAAATGGAACGAAGCGAAACTCGGCTAAAGCGAGAGCAATTGCAGAGAGCCCAACTGTAGCACTAGCCGGATACAGAGTGAGAGAGAGAGAGTGAACAAATACAACACCAAATCTGTAAAGTATCCGCTGACTGAATATCCAAGCATGTAAAGAGGCGCCATATATGAACTGTTACAGGGTAGTTTAGGGCTGCCAAGTAAAGAAATCTAAAACAGTAATAATAAGAGATAATAAGCTCTAGGAACCTTTATTTTTTTTTTAATTCGTTTAAATATATTATACTTTACTTTTAATTTAGTTCAATCTATCTTTTTCTATTTGCATTTTTTTCTGTCAATTGACTTTATTTGACATTAAATAAGTAATTTAAGATATATAAACTAATTTTACTTCTGTTCCGCTTAACGGCGCTGCAGACGCTTTGACAACCCTGCTTTTAGCTTTATTCTCACTCATACTTTCCCGGCACTCAAGTGGTGACTTTACTGAGAGAGTGAGAGAGCGAGCACCAACTTGAATTGGTGCAGGTAAGCGCAGGCGTAAAACGAAATGAAATGAAACTTGCCAATCATTCTGGGCCCCAATTACAACAACAGCAACACCGTAAAGAACTGTCAACGGCAGAGATAGCAAACGGCTGCTCCACTGTTAGTCAACAGTTTGTTGTTGCAGTTGCCAGTAACTTAACATCACAATAAACGCCTACAGAAGCCAACTGACACTTGAAAGGACACCAACATACACACACACTTACACATGCATATGGTTAAGCGCATAATGAACTCATCGACACGCATGAGCAAGAAAAAAAAAACAACATTAGGCGAGTCGAGGGCAATGGGCAGTAAGTCAGCCAACGACAGCTGATCAGGTTGCAAGGGTTGTAATCGCATTTGTTATTGTTGTTGTCGCCCAGGGGTGCTGATGACCAAAACCGACACAAGTAATGAAAACAAAATAAAAACAATAGGATAGACAGCTCCTTTTGGGCCATGTAACTGAGACTTGACCGTGTGCATAAGTTAAAACTGCTGCTATTGCTGTTGTTGTTGTGAGGGGAAGGCGTGCGGAGCGGTACGGGTTTTTAGACAGTCTGCGGCCGTTAAGCAATTGTTGGGTATAGTTATTTTGTTGTTGCTAGAAATGTTAGAGATGGGCGAGAGTCGAACTCTGGTTTGTTTTATTTTTTTCTTAATCAATATAAATATTCCTTCTTTTCATTCAGAAAACCCATTAATTAGGATTTTCGTTTAGTCAACTGATTGCGGAGCTCGCTTAACTGATAAAAAAGAGAGAAATCTCTTTTGCTTTTGAAGTTAATAAACTAAAACATACATAAGATACAAATTTTTATGCACAGCATAAAAACGTGGCAGTTGTCGCAGAAGCTATATATATCCATATATATACATATCTATATATAATTACATTACGAGCTAATTTAATAGAACAGTTTTCAATTTGATTTTAAGCGATTTTATTATGTCTTAAAAAAATAGATTGAATATAGTAACTTCTTAGGATAAGAATTACAAAAAGTTGTAATAAGCTTTTTAGATACAAGTAAATAAAAATTTTAAGTTTTGAACTATAACAAATTTTTTTAATAAGCTTTTAAATTAAAATACATCGAATTTTTGCAACTTCTTAATACACGAAATTTTTATATATGAAATTTCTAAAGGTTTTTAAATGTGGGTAATTGCAGTAGTTTAAATAATGCCATGAATTCTATAGGTAAAACAAATGTATATTCAAGCAAACTATACGCTAGCTGGTCAAGCATAATACTAGCAATAACAGCATATCGTGTCACGCGTGACACGTGTGAAACTCAAATACAACATTAAAAGTCTTCGCTAGCTCTGCTAATGACCGGAGCCGCTTGACAATATGTTGCTAAGTCCTTTTCTAACGGCTTTCAAGGGGCCAGAAAGGGGCAGCCTATTACAGTGTGTGTGTGATCTTTTTGTGTGGGTAGGGTGTGTGTGGGCGATGTGTGTGTATGGGGCGTTGTGTGTATTGGTGTCTTTTGTGCAGGGCTTAGTAGGTTGTAGTCAAGACCCCAGGAGGAATAAAAATAACAAGAACAACAACTGTCACTCGTCGCTTGCAGCTGCAAATGAGGCATTAATATCCAAGTTAAGGCTCAACTCCTGCTCCTGTTGCAGCTCCTGCTCCTACTACTGATCCTGTAACTGTTCCTGTTCCAGCGCTCCTTGCCAGGCTTCCCATGTTTTTTTGTCGAGTATGTCAGGGCAAATATTTGTATTCCACTTCAATGCTATGGCATTTTGTAATGGAAAGTGTTGATGTTCTGCCTGCCTTCGCTTCCACTGCCTCCCCCTTCCTGTCTCCTTGTCTGCTTGTTGTCGACTCCTTTCTACTTCTTATGTGCCTTCTTATTTTCCTCCTCGTCGTTGCATCCATCAACTAGTCAGCAAAGCGCCGCTAATGTGTCACATAACAAATGGGCGTCTGCTGGCAAGGCACCTGACAACCCTTAACCCTTAACCCTCCATCCGCTCCTCCCAAAAACCCCTTTGCAGATATTCTCACGCAGTTCAATAACAAAAGTATTAACTACCACATGGACGTAGCTGGGATCGCAGCTTTCAGATGCAGCTGCAGTATCCAAGCTGACTACTTACCTGTACATTCAGAAAAATATCGACTTTAATTATACAAGTTTTCTTAATTTCAGACATAATTTCTAAATTTGCAAAAACAGCTTCTTAGAAAGGCTTGTCTTTCTTAATATTATTTTCTTCCCAAAAAGTTGAAATACAAATACCCCTGCCTGGTTTTCAGATTTAATTTGAACTCTGAACAATAATATAAGTTGTGTAAATAAAATATAAAATTAAATGTGATTTTTTTTGGTCAGTATTTTATCCAACTGCAACAGAGACATATCCAAAAACTTTGCTTCTTATGGTTTGATTGACAACAATCAAAGAAAATATTTAGTTTGGTATTTGATTGGGTCTGATTTCGGTCTTATATAACTTTGACAACTCAAAATTTATGTTTTAAATAATGGCGTTTTGATATATTGCCTACGCCCATGGCTTTGGCTGACTACTGTTTTTTTTACTCATCACTGCACAGCCAACAAAGCATTAAATCAGCACTTTATTCGGTTATATGTAGTAATTTTACTTACAAAGCAGATTTAGTAGAAGCAACAGTTAGCAGTAAAACAAAGCGAGCATATAAAAGTATCATCATCATCATCAACATCATAATCAGCATCATTATTAGGAACACTATCATCAATATTGGCCTGGTCTTAATGCAGCAGCAGCAAGGCGTTTATATAGAAAACCAGAGCTAAGTCGTTAATGTGTTCGTTATTGGCCTCATCAACAGCGTACCAGCTGCCAATTTCCATTACGTTGCGCCAGTTGAGAAACTCGTTATAGCCATAAAGTCCACAAATTGTAGCTACAGCAGTTTATCATTAACAATGGAACAGTGCTACGACAACTTCCTGGCTGACCACTTACCTTGCTCGAGAAACAAATCCTGATATTTACCCAAACCCATAGCCAAACTGCGTATCGCATTTTGTTCATTGAGAATTTCGTTGCAGTGACTTTTGGCCAACTGCTCGTAAAGCTGAGGAGGACTCAGCTGGATGGCACATTTGTGATGCTCCAGCATATAGAGTAAAAGTACCCTATAAGAATATAATAAATATATGATAGTTAATTAGAGTTTAGCATTTAGAGATAAAGCTCCATAAATATAAGAAGTTCACAAAGAATATTTCACTTAAATTTCAGAACTGATTTATTTTTTAATTTAAAATTTTCAGAAATGCGTTTCTCAAAAAAAAGAGCGAAATATATCCGATTTAGGTTAGAAATTTATAAAACAAAAATACTTTTTCTTTTATTTACAAATTATTAGTTTAAAAAGAAAATTACTAATTCTAGAGTAAATTTTTAAATTTCAGGGATTTATTTATTTAATTTTCTTAGTGTATAATCGATAGAGTAGAAGAACCCTAAGCCCATCACTGGCCCCTTTAATCCCTTTCAGTTATATTAATCTTGCGACGGTACATAAGTACGCGTTACATAATTCTTAGCTACTTACTGATGAGTACGCTGATAACCGTAAGCAGGTGCCTCGCTCGTAAGGACCTCAAGGCAATCCAGGCTGAGTTTGCAATTTTCTGTATTGAGGGTGACGATATCCCGCATGCAGCGATCCGATTGAGTGCTATTTGGTGCACCCCTATTAACCAGGCTCTCATAGTTCATGGCCAACAGCTCGTATTCAGTATTTGCATTTAGCGAACCATATCTAATTAAATGAAGTATCAAGTTTAGTGGCCAATTACACAGTTGAATAACTTAGGCTTGTGTCTTACTTTAAAGTTGGTGGCAACAGCAGCACATTGCGCTGAAAGGCATTCCCCACAACTATTTGAATACAAAAGTATATTTATATAGATAAATATATATGTATATATAAACGCAACTTACTAAGCTGTTCGAGGGCACTCAGACTGTTTGGCGTTGCATGCCGCATTATGTTTTCCATTCTGTGCAGCAAATGATAATATAACTGCCTGTCGAATCGTGTGGGTGCCACGTAGCGCATTTTCTCTGTTTGGTGATTGTGTATGTGGAATAAACAGGAGTGGTTAATGAATATTTAGTATGGCTTGGGGGACACAGAGCACATCTTTCACACAAATATGAGCACACCCACACAGCTCATTTGGCTCACGTTTTATCAGAAATTCGGCCAACAACAATGAAAACTTGGCGCTCGCATTCAGTTTCCGGTCACACGATAATTTATCCAGCAAACCATAAATACGTTGCGGCAGTTGTTCAACGGATTTGGAATTGGATTCGGACTCCAAATAGACTGTCGAACCTGCCACTTGCAACAACACAGTGAGGACACCACAAATAGCGCTTAGTTGAAGTATTTTCAAACCGAAATTGACGCACTGCAACATGTTGGCTGAAGCGCTTGGTTGCTTCTATGCCTGACTTGGTTGCTGGTCACATTGAAATCACATCGCCTGATTTCATTTTTTATGAAGATTAATTGGATGACATTTCTTTTGCTGTGCGTAGGCGTGTGGGGGGCTTGTGCATTGGCGACTGGCGCGCATGTTAGGATATCGAGTGCGTTGGGTAGTAGGGTGGTCTCACAGGTCCACAATATTAAGTTTCGCATATTAATCACAATTTAAATTTGAATACATTATATTGATTAAAGAAGGGTGAAGCGATGGTGGCGCGATAATTCAAATTAAGCCGCATTTTATTTGTTTATTTTTAGACTTAATGGTAAGCAAAAATTTAAATAGTTCATTATATACTTAATTGATAACAAATTTATAATTCCTTCCATGCAAATAGTGCTTTTCCTAGTTTGAATTTAGAGTCAAGCCACCGTTGATTGTGTATCGCATACGTTAAGTAACAACAAAAATGTTATCGATTAGTTAGTTCCATCACCAGATGGGTAACGAAAAGTATGCAGCTCGCACACATTGCTTTGTAAGACAATCGCAACTACATAGAATTTTATTTCTATAATTTCCTTTACTACCGATACGATCAAAAACTAACTTTTAAATTTCAGTGTAAAGTTTAAAACAGCTTAATATAAGTGACATTTTTTAATAAATAAAAGTAAATTGATGAGAAACGCTACAAATATTTTTTTTATTTTGCAATTGTCTTGCAAGCTGTTTAGCTTAACAGCATACCAGACATATGTTAAGAGACTCATATTTGTATTAACATTGCGTTAACAGGCGAATGTTTTTTACATCAGACTGTCTTTTCTTTGTGAAAATTAGTAGTACTAATAGATTAATTCGAAATACTTATTAATTATACTAATGTCGGACAACCAAGATAAAGAAGAAACATTGGCTAGTTTCCAGGTAAGGAACGCATCATCGATTTTGTCTAAGACTGCAAACTTCTGTTATTATTTGTTGGCCCAAGAACGAGAGTGCTGAGTGCGCACATTTTCAATGCGTATGTTTTTCTGTGTATGTATTTATCAGAGTGTCTCTCTCTATGTATGCGTGTGTGCGACTCACTGCGAGGGTGTGCATGTGTGTGGGTGCATTTGTGCATATGTTTTGTGTGTTTGTGTAGGTGTCTACGTCTTGGGCTTGCAATCATTTCCACATGCAAACAATAAGAAAAGAAACTAAATTGAATTTTCAATGTCACAGATCATAACTGGCATAGAGGATGTCGGCGAGGCTTTTTCTCATCTGGAGGCATCCAATTGGGATTTGGTAGTAAGTGTCTCCATCGATGAAAACGTGCGTAAAATTAATATCATTGTTCTTGCTGTTTGTTTTATGCGTAGGAGGCACTCAGTCGTGTTATGCCAAACGAAGATGCGCCACTGGCCATCCACACGCCTGAGCCACCGGCTCCCGATCCAGTAGCTGTTGCATCCGCACAACCAGATCCAAATAATACCAATGGTTTTCGGCCATTCAATTTTGATGAATTACCCGGCCCCTCGCAGGGAGCCCGAATGTTTCCAAGTGAGTGTTTCGGAGCCCAATTTGGATAACTAATATTATATGTAAATAAATCCATTGTAGCGTCACAATGGCTGGCCCAGCTGACGTCCAGCATTAACTTGGATCCCTCCAGGCAGAATAATAACCAAATCATTAAATTTAACATACATTTTAATCATCGCAGCTATCCAATACGTTTGCCACCAAGTGCAACCATAGGTGAGTCTACAATATATATATATATATATATATATATATAATTCATTCTAACATTTCTATCAATTCTCATTTGCTTTTAGAACAACTAAAACGCAGGATCTTTGATGTGACCAGTGTGCCACAGTGTCGTCAGGCCATCCGTGGCTGGCCGCCAACACGAGTCAGCGATGCGCAAATTCCCGAAACGCAGCTCGGCAATTTGGAGTTGGAGGCAGAGAACGAACTCATACTCGCCGATCTAACCGATGATGGTTTCATGGACACAGAACAGTATGCAACGCCTTTGTACCTTCTCCGATGAGTATATTTTAAACATTTGTTTTGCTTCGACAGGGACGAGGTTACACAGCGCTTGGACAGAACATTCAAGATCCAGGTTATAAAGGAGGGCGGATCCGAGGAGAATCGTCTCACACTAAATCTGCCGGGTCGCACAACAATCCGAGAGCTGAAAACAAATGTTTACTACATTACCAACATACCCGTTAGACATCAGGAGTGGTCTGGCTGGCCCAGCGGTTGCGATAACGACACCAATTTGGCTGTGAGTCACACACAAGTTACGCATAGAACAATCTTTCACCAATAATAATCTTAACCTTTAAAGTGATATACAATTGTTTGTTATGATCATTTTTACAAATTACAATAAGTATTTATATAACTTTTTAATTGACATCACTAAAAAAAACGTATTTTTGAATCCCGTGCAGCAATCGGGCATTGAACAAACCCATGATTTTGTGATGCGCAATATTTCGGATCAAGTGTCAGACAATTCCAATTTGCTGGACAACACGTAAGTGTCGAACTAATCGCATACCCATATTTAAAACTCATTGTGTGTATATTTCTCAAATTGCTTAGTGAAGTCGTCACCGTCGATAGCGAGAGCTCAGCAGATGAGTTTGAAGATGCCACAGATTTCAATAACTCAGAATACATATTCTCTGATTCGCCGCCCGTACAAGCGCTCAATCGGCATCTGAGTAAGTTAAATTTCTATTTTATGTTTATAATACCTATATGACGTTCCATCCACGCAGTACCCAATAACACAAACGATGAGACAACTGGCTCAGCACAATTTGTGGATAACTATAAACAACGTTTCGGCGAGCCGCATCCAGATTTTTTTGTGGGCAGCTTAGATAACGCCTTGAGGCTGGCCTGTCACAAACCCGCCAAGGAGGTAAGGCAATTAAAAAGTTGTAACTATTTTCGAAACTAATTGTTATGTTTTATTAAGCGAAAACTGTTGGCCGTTTATTTGCATCATGGAGAGAGCATTCTTACAAATGTATTCTGCGATCATCTCATGAAGGACGATGCTATTATTCAGACATTCAGAGAGAGTTTTGTACTCTATGGCTGGGACATGACCTACGAGAGCAACAAGGACATGTAAGCCCATAAAGTTGATACTCCTAAAGTTATCACTATTTATAAGGGATATTGTTTTGACTGCAGGTTTCTCTCCTCGCTAACGGCTTGCATTAACAGCAACGCCTCGTTAACGGCCAGAAATATAAAACTTGACAAACTACCCGCCCTAATGCTGGTTGGAAAGAGCCGTCTCATGGGACGCCAAACATGCGAAGTTTTATCTGTGATTTATGGTAATCTAACCAAAATTAATATCTTAATTCTGTTGGTAATATTACTTTTTGGTTTTATTTTTTGTTGCAGGCAACATTGGTCTGGCAGATTTACAATCGCGTCTAATTGAGACGACGGTGATGTATGAGGAGCAACTGCAGGTAGAGATCCGTGAAGAGGACGAGCGTGCGGTGCGCGACCAGGTTAAGGCTGAGCAGGATATGGCGTACGAGGAGACGCTACAGGCGGACATGGCCAAAGAGGCAGCGAAACGTCAAAAGGAGGCCGCCCAGGCAGCCGAACGTAAACGCATTGAGTCCGAACGGGCCGAAGAAGACGCTAGACGCGAGTCCATCAGCTTAGTAGTAAGTGAACCTAATAAGCATAGTAATAATAGGCTAGTATATAGACTAATTAAAATCCACTTGTTTGCAGGCTAAGAATTCTTTACCTCAGGAGCCTGCCGAGCATGAAGCAAACATTTCCAAAATACGCGTACGCAAGCCGACTGGTGATTTTTTGGAGCGTCGCTTTTACACACGTAACACGCTGCAGGTGCGTAGCCTAAATATAAGTATATATAGCAGTTGTAATGCATACTGATATCTTTTCAGGATATTTTGAACTTTGTGGCCGCTAATGGTTTTCTCATCGACGAATACAAGGTGATTAGCGGTTGGCCGCGCCGTGATTTAACCGCCATCGATGTTGGCCAAACTCTCGAATCGCTCAAACTGTATCCACAGGAAACGGTAATTTTAGAGGCCCGATTTTGATTATATGCATCGAAGCCCCCTCATCCTAATTCTGCTATTGATTATGATTACGATTATTGATTATGATTTGAATTCGTTTACATTGGGCTTAAGTTCTGAATTAATAATTAAAGGAAATTAGTGTTGTATTCTTATGTTAACAATTTATATAGAGGAAACAAAAACCACGAAAACAAAAAATGAAAATAATTAATGAGCAAACAGGTCGTTTAGGAGCTGCAGTTAAGAGCAAAGATTTTTTTACAATTAAAATATAATAATAATAAATATAAAGTGGAAAAGAAATGATCAACGGATCGAAAGCAGCAATAGTAATAAATATATACTTCAATATATATATATGTCTATATATGTCCATGTATGTCTATATTTGTCTATATATGTGGCCCACATCCTAAGCACATCTCCCCCCAGTTTTTCCCACACACTTTATAAATAGCGTTAGCGTTAGATAAGCATTGAAGAAACGCATTTAAGTTGGCTTGTTTTACTTTATCAATAATAAATTATATAACATGTACTGAAACGCTTCGCCACAGGTTACATTTTGCGCTTAATTTACACATTTTACACATAACAACATAAAAAGGGAAAGGGGAACGGGGTTGGGGTTATTACACAAAGACAAAAACAAACAATTGAGCACAAATTTGTTGCAGCCGACGAGTATTGCCTGTACAGTGTAGCTGTTGAGAAATTGTTCAAATTTTCACCTTAGATCTAAGCGCTTATCCAAACACCTTCTCAATCGGCGCCAGCACCACGAGCAGAATCAGTACCACAGCGAACAGCACCAGGACAACGCCGTAGACGCCCAACAGACCCTTGCGCAGTCCCCCATACTGTTATGGAATACAAAATGATTAATTGTAGTTTTGTAAAAGTTGCAAATGAGACACTTACGGGTGCATCCATTTTGCGTTCCATACTCATGCCGTTTCGCATGGCATGCTGATGATGATGGGTCATGTCACCCATTTGGAACGTATTGATCCGCTGGCTCTGCTGGCGATCCGAGGCGATGCCCGACACCTGCCAATGATTAATGCACAAATAGATCTACAAATTAATGGACGTAGCCACGTGTTCAATACGGAGACACATGCGATGAGTGAATTAGTATCAAATGGATGAGCACTTAAGGACAATCGTATAAACGCTTTACAAGCAGGCAAATGCGAAAGGGGCCGAACATAGACTAGATATATACACTTGGGACAGATGAAAGAAGGGTTAGCAACCGGCATCCGGCACACTTACGGAGAATACCAGGTGAACCAGCACATGAAAGACCACAAATCCCACCAGGATCCAATCCATCCATTCAGGTAGCTGTGCCTTGGGCAGTTTCACCGCGAAGAAAATGGCAACAACTGAAAAAGGGGAAAGAAATTGAATGAGAACATTCCTGAAAAGTTGTCAAATTGAAAGTGGGTACGACTAGGACAAACTTACTGGCAAGTATGTGCGCCAGATTGCCGCTCAGCCAGTGGCCCCAGTTGAAATAGGGACGCATCTTGTCTTGGGGTCCTGGGCGGAAAAGAGCTCCAATGGGCTGCAGGAAACAGAGTATGACCGTAATCAGGCCCGTTATGGAGTGGGCATGCCACACGGCACGCTTCAGCTCCACCCAGATGATAATGTAGGCGGCCACGGTTAGGGACCAGGTGGTGATCATGAGCATGCGATGCCAGGCAAACCACTGATCCTTGCCGCACGTTTGGCTGCCAACCCACGTCTGCTTGAAGTAGCGCGCAAAGATGATGCCCAGCGAGGTGGTGCCGATCCAGGCGGCAATCATGAAGGCGCCATGCAGACGCACCAGCAGCTGACTGGAACCGCCCACATCCTGGACGACGGCTAGATTGATGGGATTTCCAGATGGCAGGCGACCAATATCGTGATAGCCAACGCTCGCCTCCTTTAAACTGCTGCCCGAGGCGACGAGAATATGATAGACACCATTCCTTAAATCGAAACTGCGTCCATGGACCACAGTGAGCGGATCCCGCTGGACCTTGCAGTAGATGACGCCATCCACCAGCGAGGCATTCAACAGACGCACCGTATTCTGAGGCTGCAAAGCAGTAAGGAAAAACTGGATGAGCAGCTGATTCAGTAAGCCACTTATAGGAGCACTTACCACATTGGCCCTGTTGGCAGCGTAGGGGCTGGCTGAGGTGTACGAGCTGTACACATTAACGCGTCCATTTTCGGGCACGCACTCGGTGCTCAGATCATCTCCCATTTTGGCATCATCTGAGAGACCGACAGCCACATAAGCGGCATTGGTGCCTGCAAAAACAAAAGGTAGTTTTTAAATTCTAGAAAGGATAAGGAGTCTTCACAACTTACCTCTGCCGGAGCGCAGCTCGAACTCGTAAATATCTCCACGCACGGTTATCGCTGTGAGGGAGACGCATGATTTGCTGGCAACACAACCGTCGGGAAAACCAAAGCAGGTCTTGCTCTGACTACAGCCATCGTAAAAGGTATCCTCGGTAGAGGCCTGCACGTTGGGCGCTACATAATTGGGTGGCACGTATGGCGATCGAGTGGTCGCAAAGTTCACATTAAAATTATTGGGCGGGTTGGGTGTGGGCAGCGGTGCTGCTCCGGAGACATCACGTCGCACCACCTGCACAGGATTCGAGGGTACGCCTACCCAAAACTGATTGTAAGACTGAGCAATTGTCGTGCTGTGTGTGGAAAGAAAGCCAATTAATTATAATGAAATAATTTTAATAATAATATAAATTATAATACTACAAATTATTATGATTGTAAATATGATAGTAATAATAATAAAAATGATAATACAGGTCCTTGGAAATCTGACAAGACCTTAAACCAGGTCGATTGTTACGTCTGCTTCTCAGTTTGGGTTATTACTGGATGAAAGGTTTATTTAAATAGGGAATTTTGGTTTAAATCTGGCCTTTTGGGAAATAATCGTATTTGAATAATATTAATCGGATCCTCAGATTGTAGGTCTTTGAAAATATTCTTTAAAAACATGCTCGATACTCACTTGAAGACCACTTGACCCAGAAAATCGACCGGTGTCTGCCAGTCGATGCTGACTTGCGGCTTGGGACCCGCATTGCTGTGCGTCGCCGAATTGTTGACGGAGTTCTCGCAGTTCATCAGCTTGACGGTGCCGTCGCGCGACTGAGTGAATTGGCCGACAATTTGGTAGGGTGGATTGCGATTGCGCGCTTGAATCATGAAGCCGCCAAAGTTAAGACCCGACGGCACACCGGACACGCTGACGCGCAAAGTTTGGCCCTGGCCGACCACCGAGCTGGATGTCTCAACGGTGAAGGGGGAGACACCGTTCTCGGGCAGCACCGTGCCGCCGGCATGGAACGGCAGCATTGTGTCGCATACCGTTTCCGGTGCACCTTGTGGCAAGCCACGCACGCAGCCAACAATAAGCAAAGCGGCCAGCGCAACGAGCAGGCAACGTTTCCACTCCACCCCCATGACCAATGACATCTTTAAGCACCTGTCGTATGTACAAATAGAGAGAAAAAAGCCCAACTGATTAGCTCATCGCATAGCACACGAAGCGTGTCCCCGCCTGACTCACTATGTCAACTGTCTTATGTCATCTGAGTCATCTGCAGACTTTTTAATTATCATGCCAAATCATAATTGCAATCATCGATGCGTTGTAGCATGTACCACACAAATATATACATGCCTAAAATACATATATCATTTGGTTACTATATCTTAAATTGATAACGCAGATGGCTGCTTCTGATAGAGGCGGTCGAGTTGACGACTGGCAACTAACAACTAAATAACTATTTCAGCATTCAACATTACATTTAACATCGTTTTGCTTTTTGTTTCGCAAGTTTTTCGCGTATCCATTTAGTTATGCTCAGCTGCGTAAACGTAATATTTTTGTATTTATGCGCAAAAAGCAGTCTGCGATAAGCGGCTAAGTAATTAGCTTAACTAGTCTATAAACTAACCAATTAATTTGTTATTAGCTAATTATGTTTATCAAATTTGTCGCAAAACGTGTGCTTTAAAGATTACTTTCAGGCCGTTTCCAATTTCCATGACGCAGAACGTGCTGTTTTTCCCACTGACAAATGCGACTCACACAAGTATATATTATATTATATATATTATATATAAGAGAGAGAGAGAGAGAGATAAACGTCTGTTGAGCTGAATTGTGAGCCTAATTTTAGACACTGGTTATCCCTGAACTCTGATTCATTCCATAAAATACTCAGATGTTAATGCCTCATATTGCTAGATCATTTTCGATATTGAATATATTTACATGATTCATGCTTATGTTGGACTATTTTGCATTTAAGTACACAAATCGTATAAATATTTTTTTTTTTAAATAAAGTATCACATTTTATATGTCATTGAATTTATTTTTAAATTTTTCTTATTTATCTCCATCGACAAATATTAGTCGACTAAATAAATATATAAATAAGCTGATTTAACTCGATTTATTGGATCTACTATAATCAGAGACGCTTAGGGTACATTACGAGACCATCAAAGATCATGATTATTTTATATTTTTAATAAGTACATTAACTAATCCGCAGTTCTACCTTTTAAATTGTATTGCACTTTAATCTTGTATTGCTTGTCTAGCCATCGGAAGACATTTTATTGCCCTTTTGATAATAATTTTTTACTTTTCAAATTTATTTTACAACGCTAGTCGTACAATTTTTGTTTATCTATAAGTGTAATGGTTAATACGGAAACAGAAATAAAGTTTAACATGCTGTTATCTGACATGAGACAAAAAGTAAAAGTAAGCTTCAGTCACATTCTAATATTAAAAACACCCAAATTTCATAGCTCAAGCATAGTACACTAATAAGAAAGCTGTAGGCGAGAGAGCTCGCTCCGAGATACCCTGCAGCCAGCTGTTAAATATGTTATTCTGGAACAAACACATATTTTTATGTTATCAACATGAAAATGCCTTCAAGACTAAATATATAATAATAATAATAAACTTGAACGTTTCTTATTCGAACTTGAAAAAATTGTATAATTTTTGTACCCCTCCTTATGACAGATATTATGTTAGTAGTTAGATTACCGAATGGAAAAATCTCGAATACATAGCACTGATTACAAAGTCAAGTATATCTATAATTAGGAAATTAATTGGGTGTACGAAAACCAGAATATTTGAGAATTTAAAATCTAAATTATATAGACTCTAAAATCCGCTTCTTCATACAGGGGAACATGGCTATATTGACTCTGCTAATATTACTGAACAGGAATGTATATACTGTGTGGGGGTCCCAAACCAATATACCCGTTTTTATCAATTTTTAATGGGTTCAAAAGTGACAGGTAGAGTAAAATCAACCACATGTGCAGACAGCATAAGTTGGGTGAATGAGTCTATGGTTTTTCCCAAGTCAATGTTGATGATTGTATCAGGTTTACGGAGCCATCATCAGCAAGTGTGGATGAGCATGAGCTTAGCATGCTAATTAAGCGCTTACTCATCGAATAATGATGACGATGACGATGATATAGTCAGCTCTGCGGGGAAGGCAGCAAAACTTGATGTATCTGGAGAATGCGAATTGAACTTGAATTATGAACAAATCCCATGCGCATTAACCTTAAGCTGTGCGAGTATGTATGCATTACGCATATATATATTTAGTTCACACTAAAATTTGATTGCTGTTTATAACAACTTTTCTTGAAAAGTTACTTTTGTTTTCGAGCTGTTAATTGAAATACAGAGATTAAGGCACAAAATCGACACACATACTTGATTGCCATTAAATAGCCCAAGCCCAAAGCGAGCCAAATGAAATCGACATGATTCAAAAGTTAGTCGCACAATGGGCGTTTACATTGAACTTCAGTTAAACCTTGAAAGTTGAGGTATTTTTTGTATGTCTTATGTGATTTATCTAATATAAATTGTAATATTAATAAATCACGATCACTCAACGCTCTCCACTGTCGGAGCACACATTCACTTTTGACTTTGAGATGATACATGGGCAGTCCCACATTTGAATGAGCGGGGAGAGTGAGGTTAATACTTTCCGATAGGGTAAAGAGAAAACTTTTAAATTTCACTTAACATACAAATAATAACTATTTGGCACACAATTCTTGGTAGGTGTGTGTGTTTGTGTGTGTGTGTGTGTGTGTGTGTGTGTGCCTGTGTGTATGTATGTGTGTGTGTGTGTGTGTGTGTGTGTGTGTTTCCGTGCCTGGGCATTGGCCCCAAAGAGTCCATGACGGAATTTAGCTTTTTATTTTGAACGTGAGACCAAACTGATTAACTGTTTGCAACAACTTGCAACAAGAAACAAAAATCAAGCAACACAACACAATAGCACATTATGTAGTATTATTATACACTTGACTCTATACGTGTTTAGATATAACTACAATGATATAGGGGCCATATATACAGCTGCTACAAAATGACAGGCCCATGCCCTTGTTAAAGACAATTTGACGTTGCCACAAAATGCCAATCACCATTTTGTATTTGTCCACTAACCTTACCTTTAAGCACATATAAATAAGTATATAAACATGGAAATAAATATATATATACTTATAAAAGGCTGTTTAATTGACAGCTCACCTTTAATTAGTTTTTAACGCATTAGCTTTACGTTGTCTCTGAAATGATTGACATTTTGAGAATTCTGTGAAAGGAAATTGTTTATTGCAAGGTTTATTAGAGGTTTAAGGTACCTTCAAAATTATTTCCAGAATACGTGACTAATATTTGAAAATCTTTTTTTTAAAGGAAATATTTTTTAGTTGCGCAGAACCAATACAATATGCTAAAGAATCTCTTGCTTTTTGCTGTACATGGCAATGACTGGGCCCTTTTACCCCATTATATATATAATTGAAAGCACATATTTATTTAAAAGTATGATTGGGTTTTTTCTTGGTTTTCCAAAAAACAGGGCAATATGTCTTATTTTTTAAAATTTAAATCAATTTAAATTTAATTTAAAATTACATTTTTTTTTTAAATTAATTTATTTTTTACTTTGTTTGTTAACATTAAACACATAAAACAAACAAAAAATTAGAAACAACTTTCCGTTTCACATTATCTGGCCGTATATAGGAACTACTTTCGTACATTTCGTCAAATACAATTAATCTATATATATATATAGATATATCTGTGTGTGTGTGTGCTCGTACGCAAATGAATTGAGTCCTTTGACCCTGTTTTTAGTGGTGGTTGGTTTGTCCACCTAGGCAACGGTTTATTGCTTGACGCAATCTTTGCTGGACATCGCGTGCCAAGACTTGCAATTGGGTTAAAGTAAAACATGTATTTGTTTTTTACAGTCGCTGTGAAATAAATTAACGGATCGGGAAAATTGAAACACCTTAATCATTAATAGAGCCGACATGTAATATATACACATATATTGATACAAATTGGTAAATGACTTGTTAGTTTCTTTTAATCATTTAATTATCCCTAGTCATTAATAGAGCCGACATGTAATATATACAAATATATTGATACAAAGTGGTAAATGACTTGTGAGTTTCTTTTAATCATTTAATTACCCCTAGTTGCTGAGTTGTACAAACAAAGATTAGGTTGAAAATTAGTGAAATATAAATCAAATTAGCGATAATGTTTATTAAATATACTAGAAAAAACTACCAAAATGCTCTGATGAATAATAATAATGAGAATACGTTGAACATATGCCCTTAAATGGATTGTCAAAGTTTGCAGTTAACAGGTTTAGAGCATTTTATTTATAAGTGTGTTAAAACATAATATTATCTTTAATTTAATGTAGATTACTCTGCTACTTTAACAAATAATAATTTAAATTATTAAAAATACATATATATATATATATATATATGTATATATATATATATATTTATATATAAATATATATATATATATACATCAGCATATTTATATTATTTTTTAAATAAATTTTACATATTTTTGCATTCCATTCGTCACTCGCAACTAGCCATTTACAAATAACAAATCTATCAGCTTTGCGTGGTTTTGGCATAAAAGACATTTGACGTATTTAGCAAAAAGTGCGCCTCTGCAATCTGATTTTTTGAGTTAACAGGTGTGCAATTTTTGGATTGGAAATTGTGTCAGCACGTGCCCGCAAAACTGGAAATAGCTCTAACCATTATTGGAAATCAATGGAATTGTCAATTGATGACGTCACGCACATAAGTTCATAAAAATGCGACATTTTGCAGTCTAACATAAGAGACTTCAGAGACAGTAGCTTTAACGTGTAAGTGTGAAATTTTTTACAAGCAGTCGCACAACTTGTTGTAAGTTTTGTAAAATAGAAAGCGACTTTGATTTATCAGCAATTTAGGAATTGTGTAAACTAACTGCAATAACAACAACATTAGCGACAAGTGCCATGAAATGCGTCAGTGTATGTGTTTGTGTGTGTTTAAGAATGTGCTAATTGCTAATGGAAATCGTCACGTCCACAGCCACGCCCCTTTCGACTGCTCACTTGGAACTTTATATAATTTTTGTCTTTGTTTTAATATTTTTATGCATTACCCTGCAATTTTATTGTTACGCTTTATGTTTACATCATCGACAACAATAATAACAACAATATTCGTTTTGAACGGCGCGCATGCGCCTCTTAACACAAACACACACACATACACAAAAAAGTTGTTCCATTAATATTATTTATCATTGTATTATAATGCATTGCGTTCGTTTTGGTATTGCCATTGAAATCCAGCAAACTAAAATCTATGCGACAGCTGCTGCTGCCGGCGCAAAAGCTTTTGCTGTAGAGTTGTTGAACACTCGTTCACTGACTCACACACAGTCGCACACAGTCATCACAAAGAAACGCACACACATACACCAATGGACAGCATCATTGTCTGGAAACCGGTTTCCAGTACACCTTTACCGTAGCTACCACAACAACAACCAGCGACATAGTTGTATTAACATAAAAACAACACAGCTTGGTTGTTGTTTCCATATAGATTCATTGTTGTTTATTTGTTTGTATTTTTTTCGCGAGTCTCTCACACTCTGTGCTAACTGAGACATTGGAATTTTATTTTTTTCATAAACGAAACCGCAAGATTGTCTTCTAATCTTGAAACTAGTTATCAGTTTATAGCGCAAATTCCATAACCACTGCTTTGGGTGCGGCTTGAAGTATTTTTTTGTTGCCGATTTTTGGCTTCTAGTTTAGTTTCACTTTCAAATGCTTGGCATATATGTGTTAAATCTGACTGCATTTATTTTTGCATGCTTTGCACCAAACACAAGCACATTGAACGAAATTCATCTTAGCTTGGGCTTTATGGCTTGCAGAACCCGTGACATGCATAACTCAAAACTTCTTTGACAAATTCAATGCACTAACCTAAAATGGTTGTTAAAGCTTTTGTATTTTTGTTCTTTTTTTATCGCGCACAATACAACGCGCCTTGAATTCAAATCTACAACTGACAATTCACTGCTCCAATTGGGCAGGCGCATGCTGCGCATGCTGCGCATGACAGTGGTGGAGAGCAGGTGTGGTGAATTAATGTCACATTGTCTACCACACCACCGATTAATTTGTGTTTTCAGTCAGTGCCTATCGATAGACGATGGCGAAGAACATCTGATGTGTTTCTTTTTTTTCATGCAATAAAAATTTTTCAATTAACGCTGCCGGAAATTTGTGAACATGGAAATGTGCTATAAGTTGTTAATAATAGCAACGCTCATTGCACTGAGTAGTTGCGATGTCGTTATTAGCCAAGAGGATCTCGTCGACGAGATATCAGGCCACTACACCATCGAGGGCAAAGTGTATGCTCCGGATCTGGGGCCAGGACCGACTCAAGGCCTTCCCGTGACACTGCCAAGTGGTAACAAATGGCAAACCGATCTATCCATCAGCATCAACAATGGCGAGTTCAAGGGATTCGTGCGCGAAGATGGACAATTTATAATTAGTGGTGTGCCATCGGGCAGCTATGTCCTGGATATCTATCATCCGGACATATTTTATGAACCGGTCCGTGTAGAAATCAATCCAAAAGGCAAATTCCGGGCACGCAAAGTGAACTACATGCAGCCGGCGCAGGTCGTTCAAGTACCATATCCACTTAGGATGAAGCCGCTAATGCGATTCAAATACTTCCAGACACGCGAGCAATGGAAGGTATTTGCGAAATTGGGGTAATCCTCCAGTTACATGCCAGTCTACAAAACTTTCCCTCTCTCTTGATAGATTACTGATTTCCTGTTCAGCCCTATGGTGCTAATGATGGCTCTGCCTTTGTTGCTAATGCTAGTCCTGCCCAAAATGATCAACGATCCCGAGACCAAGAAGGAAATCGAGAACATGCAGTTCCCAAAGGTAATTAAAAAATATAAATATATAACAAAGTATTCACATCTCGATTTCGCCCCAGATGACAAATGATATGCCTGAGATCAGTGAAATGCTGACCTCATTTCTGGCCGGCAAGCAGCCCGAGCCGAAGGAAAAGAAACCAATTGCGGCCAGCAAACAAACTAAGAAACGCAATTAGCGATTGTCTTGGAAAGTAATTCAATAAATCCCTAAGCAAATAGTTAACATACACTTAATGTATAGTCAAATGTCAGTAAAAATAAAAATAAAAATATAACAAAATATACTTTCATATTCAATAAAAAGCGTTTTATTTAAGAAAGCCAACAGTTTTTGGCCGCTTGGGCCCCACACGCTCCTGCTCCGATTTGAGCATCTTCACGAGCAAACTGTTCAGCTGCTCACCTATCGAGACACCCAATTGGATGCTACTAAGCATGGTGTCCTTGTGCATCGAGCCGCCGCCGGTCAAGTGGCTGCCAGCGAGGTAAGCTAAAATGGAGAAATTGAAATTTTAATTATATATAATTTATATTTAACTATTTCTTTAACAACCTTCTTTGTTGCGCATGGAGACTGATACAACCATGCTAACCGTGCTGCACACTTCCTCCTCGGCCGAGGGATCGACCAGACAAAAGTCACCAATTTTACAAACGGTCACTAACAGAGGCACCGCATCAATGCCAATGCGTGTGCAGTCATAGGGATTATCGGAGATGATTAGATCCGTGATGCCAGCGTCAAGCAGAGTTGCAGTTACGCGCGGAAGCTTTGTGTTAAAGAGCGCCGCCTTAGCTGCCAGGGAGACAGCATCGTGCAGATTACCACCACATTCAAGAATCTAAATGTCTCGGCTTTTATATTAATATGTTGCACATGGGATTGGGATCACCTACCAAAATGTCTATGTAAAGTTTCCAGCATTGCTGACCCGGTATTAGGCACAGGGTGCGATAGTCAAAGGCATACGGTGATTCATACGCATTATGAAGAGACCGTATTAGTTCTTGCGCCAAATCGGAGCCTCCACGTCCCTCAAATTCGGGTGTAGCATTTGCCGAACTATTTAGAGGAGAAGCTATCAATAAAAGTGAATGTTCCTTAAATGTTTCTTACCAATCGACAAAGAATTCCAGTTTACCAAACTCTGGCGTTAATGGATTTGGTACATCGATTTCAGTCTTCACACCCACCAGGATATCTGTATTGGCCAATCGTAGTCGTGCCGAGCCACTGGCATTGCTCACCAGCCCAGTTTCCAGCTCCATGGGCCGATAATCACGGCGCGAACGCCCGTCACAGCGAAAGTCCTCCTGGAAGCAGGCAACAAAATTAATATCTAACTTATACACAGGCCAATTTACAACATTCACCTCAACGCCATGTAAAACAAAGGTTTTCTCAGCTTCGCTAAGCGCAATGTATGCCATTTTTAAATATCTTAAAAATAAAAAAAAAAATATTAAAGCAACATCAAAAAAATGTAAGCATGTGCAAAGCCAATAACGATACAATATCGATATGCGTTTTGGGATGCATGGCTGCCATTAAATTACACAACACTGCCACCGGTGAGTTGCTTATCAACACTTTCCAGAAACAAGCCAGTCATTTTGCTTTGCATTTCATTCTGCGATTTACAAAAAATTGTTTAAAAATCCCAAATATCATGGGTCTCGATTTTGACTTTACCGACACTCCCGTCAGCACTGGCGTAAGTACAAAATAATGCAGATTATGCAGAATATATTTATATATAAGTATACGCCCTAACTTAATGCAGACCACCATTATGGCTGTGGAGTTCGATGGCGGCGTTGTGATAGGTGCCGATTCCCGCACCAGCTCAGGCGCATATGTTGCCAATCGTGTCACCGACAAGTTGACTCAAATCTCAGATAAGATCTACTGCTGTCGCAGTGGCTCTGCTGCAGATACCCAGGCCATTGCCGACATAGTGGCCTACTCGCTGAACTATCACCGGAATCAAACCAGCAAGGAGCCCCTCGTGTGGGAGGCCGCATCCGAGTTCCGTAACTTTTGCTACAACTATCGGGATTCGCTGTTAGCTGGCATCATTGTCGCCGGATGGGATGAGGAGCGTGGCGGTCAGGTGTACAGTGTGCCGCTTGGTGGAATGTTGACACGTGAATCTTGCACCATCGGCGGCTCCGGATCGAGCTTTATCTACGGTTTTGTTCGGGAGCATTATCGTCCCGGCATGCCAAAGGAGGAGTGCATCGAATTTGTCAAGAAAGGTTTGAAATGCTGTTTCCTAAAAATATATTTTTTGCTAAAAGCCTCATATACATTTTTAGCTGTACAACATGCCATCTTCCACGATGGCAGCTCCGGCGGCGTCGTCCGCATTGGCATCATCGACAAGGATGGCATCGAGCGTCGTCTGTTCTACAACACGGAGTCTGGGGAGTCGAAAATTGCGGGCTCACAAAGCTTTATAAACTAAGTAAATATGGAATGGATTCTAAATTTAGATCAGCTTACACTTGTCGAGGAATAACACGAATAATAATTTGGATTTTGTTGTATATGTATCTTATTTTCGTGGTTGCAAGACAGAAGTCAAGCTTTTAAACACTATATGGAAATAAATAGTCGAGTTAGATTAAGCCTAATTGAAGTATACGCAGAAAAAGGGGGGAAAAAAAGTAGCGCCCTTTTATCACAACGCCTAGTTATATCACACCCTTATTTTACAAACTTAATACTAATTAATTTAAGAGCGCGAATGCAATGCTTCCGTCGCCTGTTCTGTTGGCAGCGTATATGTAGTCTCTAGGGACTTAGACTTGGGACTTCTAAAGCGATAATAGATCTCTGGTGTCCAAACCAGCACGACCAGGAGCAGCACGATATTCTGTGCATGCAAACAGATGACATACGAATCAGAATAATCGCGTATCCAGCCGAGCAGCTGCCCCACAACTATTACAATGACACCCTTAGCTATCATGCTGAGACCCAGACCACCAGCCAGCTTCTCGGATCGACAATGCGCCGATATTGTTAGATTGTTGTTGATGACGGTAGCTGATTTGGTCATGCCAGTCAGCATAGACATGGCAATAATTATCGGCAAACTGGTTGTTTCGGCGAGGAAAAGGCGCGACATTAGCATGCCGGCTGTGCCCATTAAGAAGACCATACGATATGGTATCCTCAACCAATCGGTTATGAAGGGCAACAGTAGACGAAAAATGATATCAGCGCCTGCCATAACGGACATGCACCAGGCGACCACGCTGCTCTCGAGGCTCGCCGTATGCTTCAAAAAGTGAGGGAAGACCATGGTGAAATTAATGGTGGATGTGTAGACCAGTGCCATGCCAACAATAATGCTCCAAAATACGATATCCTTGAGCAATTCCAGGTCGAGTGCCTGCGCCAAACGATGACCCATTCGACTGCACAATGAGGCATCCTTAGATGGCTCCACCACTCTGTGCGAATTCTTATTCTGAGCTGGCTGCACAACAATTGCCTGCAATGCGCTGTTTTCGTTCTTATCTTCCTTATCCATCACCAGCCGCAGATGCTTGCGATTATTGTGAGTCACTGGCTTTTTCAACGGCTCCAGGAACATGGCCCCAAATAGCTAAAAATGTGAAATTTTATTGATAAATAAGTTAAGGAGTTCGATAATGAAAAGTAAATTATGTTTATACTAACCCCAGTCAAGGATAAGGCTGCCATGGCAAGAACAGCGCTGCGGAAGCCATAATTTTGTAGAAAATAGCGCACCACATGCGGATTAATGACCTGGCCAACACCGGCACCCGCCAAGGAGACCCCCACAGCGCGTCCTCGCTTGCTGCTGAAGTACGAATTGATAGCCATAAATGTTGATGGCGAAATCAAGCCCAATCCAAAGCCAACGAAAAAACTATAGCCAACAATAAAGTGCCAGCTTTCCGTGGCAAAGGAGCACACCGTCAACCCAAAGGACACCAACAAACAGCCAGTGGCAGCCACATTCCGAGGCTTAAAACTCTTGATGGCCGGCCCAATGAGTAAGCCGGAGAAGTTTAAGGCCAAGCTGTTTAGATTTGTTATCAATGCGGCAGTAAACGTGCTTTTATGCATGCGCAATTCTCCACCAAAGAGCAAGCCAAAGACTGATAATATGGACTGATTTGTCATCTGGAAAATTACAAAAAATAAATAAATAAATGGATATTTCAAAATACATCATTACAAAAGCGATTGGCCGAAAGGAAAATGTACAAATTTAGCAAAAATTGAGTTCGTTGATTTATTTACGATAAAAAAAAATTATTTCTATATAAATTTGTGATTTTTATAAATTAATGGTACTGTTTTGTATAGGAAATGTAAAAAAAAATGTTATCACTAAGCAGATTTTATTGTCTGGTTAATGCTTTTATTGTATCTACAAAGTTTTTTTATTTCGAAAGAGAATCATTTTAGCTGCGGGTTTAGCAGTAATAATAAAATAAAATACTTCTTTACAAATGCGCTTAACACAAACCAAAGGTACCAAACAGAAAAAATAAAACTAAAAACTAAGTGTTTTTTATTTTTTAATTTTCGAAAGGTTAAATTAAAAATGGGGTTTCTATAGAAATATGTTTTTTTTTTTTAAATTTAATAGATATGAACTTTTTTTTTCTTATTTCGAAGGAGAAAAATTGTTTGAGAATCGTAGCAACAAAACTTACATTTATAACTGCAACGGCGGCGACAATAACCCAGCCAGTGCCTCCGTCGGGCACTTGGACGACATCCATTGCGTAGTTTCAGTTACGGTGTCAGCTAAATTCTGAGCAGCTGCTGAAACATTAAGAAATGGATAGATAGAAATTTTATTATTATTTACACAGTTGATAAAATTATATTTAATTTGGCTTATCAGTCGTTTATACATTTGGCTATCAAATGGCTTTATCACGTAATAATAAATCTGACAATCACGCGGAAGATACTAAATAACTACGCAGGAAAAGGAACGAACGTCTTGGACCCAGCGTGCAGATGCAACTCAAAAAAATATTGTTACAAAACCGACAAAAATATACAAATAAAAATAAACAAAGAACAGACAAGCCTACCCTCAGCAGGTATGTGTCCAATAAACAAAGCGCTAATACATTTTGTGTTTATGGTGTGCGTCTCTGGTTTGTGTGCACACATTTGATACGATTAACCGATTAAGCCGAAAATAACTTAAATTGTTTAAATTAATTCGAAGGCAGGTCGCGCATCGCGACGCCAAAGAGTCAGTGCTGCTAAGTGACTATCAATTAGCTTGCTAATGGTCACTGATGACGTCTCACATTTGCCGCGAGTTGGCAGCGCAGTCTGCGTAATCAGCTGTTTGCGTGTGCTGCCCATTGTCGAATTTTTATCTTTTTTTGCAACACTCGACAGAAGATTTGTTATACGTGCATAAACAGCGCAATAAAATGTGCTTTCTGTGCACCCAGTGCACAGATGATGCCATTGGCATCATCAAGTTCGGCACCCCCGAAGCTGAATTGTTTGACATAAATCAAATCATTGAAAAACATTTTTGGTTGCGGGTAAGTTGCTACATTGAAATTGGAAATGTTTACACTTGAATTTAAATGAGCTTGCAGACCAAAGACGCCACTGGACACATTTGTGGCACATGCTGGGACCAATTGTATGCATTCCATAATTTTTACACGAAAGTAGAGGAGGCGCACCGGCAACTCCTCCTGCAAAACACTAAAACAGAAGCCGAAGCGCATCCAACGCTTGAAGTGGAGCCATCGTTGAGGGTGCAGGTGCATCAGAATGTTGTGAAGCAGGAGAGCGATTTGGCTGGTGACAGTGTGGCAGCTGCTGTGAAGCGTCGCCGTGGACGCCCTCGCAAGCAATTGCCCAGCGAGGAGGCCATAACTATCGATAGCAATGAATTTAAAGCTGTACTAGACCAGATCAACCTGAATGAGATCAAAATTGAGTTCCCTGAAGCTGATCTAAGCATTGCCGATGTGCTCGAGGATGAGGAAGAGCAGAATATAACCGATTACCTGCGACAAAGCGAGTGCGAAAGCGATGCTGCCACTGCAATCGCCAAGCCCAAAAAACAGAAAAGAATGCAAAAGGTGAATAAACGTTGTAGAAAATTAAAAGTGATCAGCAAGGTAAAATCTGGCGCCGTTCCCAATATAACAAAATCGCAAGAGTTCAATGATTACATCCGGGAGCACTATAAGGTGCAGTGTTCCATTTGCAGTGTGCCCATGGGTGACTTCTCCGAGATGCTGGTGCACACGCGCAAGGAGCACAATCAGCGGGGTTTTGCGATGTGCTGCAATCGTAAGTTCTGGAAACGTGGCGTTCTCGTCGATCACCTGCAACGCCATCAGAATCCGGAGCTGTTCAAGTGTCACATTTGCGAGCGTGTGATGGGCCACCGTCGCAGCCTCGAACTGCATATGCGCATGCACGAGATCAAGCAACGAGGACGACTTTATCAGTGCGAGCAATGCTCCAAGAGCTTCTACAGCTCCATTGTCTGTGAGCGTCACAAACTTACCCACATTCCCAAGGAGCAGTGGCATGTGCCCTGCACAAACTGCAGCAAGACGTAAGTGAAACGAAGCCCATAGAAGTAATATATTACTATCTTTATATATATATATATATATACCTTTGATTGAGAATATGATCAGTAGCTTATTCTGAGTAGTTAGTAGTTATTCTGAAGAACTCATGATCAATAGAAAAAATCGGAATAATCAAGAGCAATATGTATTCATAATGGGATAATAATTCTAGTAATGGTATTTACTCATCTAGGGACTTTTTTTTGTGTATAGATAACCCCAGAGTTTAATGTAATATTATCACTGACCCCATACGTTATGTTTTTGTGTTTTTAGCTTCCCCAACGAGTACCTCATGCAGCAGCACGTAAAGCTGGTGCATCTGCGTAAATTCGACAAGATTTGCGATGTGTGCGGCAAGGCTGTACGGGGACGGGAGGCGCTCGCTCGTCACATGGAGGAACATGCGGGGGTGCCCCAAAAGACGATCAAATGTCATCTGTGCGAATCGACGCTGACAACCAAATACGGACTGGCGCGCCACATTAAAATGATGCATACGGCGGAAAATCTGAAGCCGATGCAATGCGAAATATGCCTGAAAATCTCACCCAGCCTGCAGGCCTATCAACACCATATCAAATACACACACAATACGGAACGGACGCACCAGTGCCCCATGTGCACGAAAGCATTTAAACGGCCCAATGAATTACGCGTGAGTTTTGTGTATCCAAAAATCTAAGGAAACAACGAGAATTAAACATAAATTATCTCTTTTTATCTACGGCAGGAGCACACGACAACGCATACGGGCGAGGTGTTGTATACGTGTCCGCATTGCCCAAAGACCTTTAACTCGAATGCGAACATGCATGCGCACCGCAAAAAGATGCACTTCAAAGAGTGGCAGGAATACCATTTACGGCATCAGACGAGATACAGCAAAAAAACGGACACCATAATTTCCGTAAGCGTGCGTAAAACAACGGAAAAAACGGCAGCAGCAACAGCGGCGGCAGTTGCAGCAGCATCAGAGGAGGCAACGGTCGGGATTGGATTGCAGTGTTGATTAAAATGCCCTTTGAAATATTTATGAATTTATATTTATGTACATATACATAAATTCACCGTTAACCGATTTGGGAACGTAATCAATGTATAAAGCTTAAAAACAATTTGTAGCTTATTTAATTGATCTGCCAAACCAAAGGCCTTAAACCGGTTAGCGCCGGTCTTGGCAGCATCGGGCACATCTTGAACTGGTATAGACAACAGGCTGCGCTATCAGCAGCACTAAGGTCGCATCTGGTTATATATATATATATATATATATACATATATATATATATTTATATACATGGAAAGTATGGTGCAAAATGCATAAATGACCGACAGAGGGAACTTGCACAAAGCATATATATTTATAAGTATGTCCAAACAGAGCCTAGACAACATCATCTTTGTCGAACCGGTTTGAGCCGGTTTTAAAGTGGATTGCAAACCCTTATCAGTGGTTCGGCATATTCAGTTCATAGGTACAATCGCCGTGTGTTTTTATGGTTTTTGTTTATTTGTTCTAATTTAAGCTTTGAGCCCCTGCAATCGGTGCCAAAGCGTGACTGTCCAAAAAATAAGAAATCTGGTGTGCTGTTTAATTGGACTTAAGTCTGGTAAATTCGTGTTTACTAATGGAATATTTTGTAGGATTTCATACTTCACGAGGTCATGTGTGGATCATAATAAATTATTTTCATTTTGTTCAATTGTCACCACGCCGTGCGTCTACTTTTATTTTTGCCTTGCATTTCTAATATTTCATTTGCAAAATAAATATTGCTTCTAATATGCACTTACCCTAAAATTTGTTTTAAGGATATGGGTCTTTAAATATTTATTTAAACAACGTTTTTTTATTTCTTCACAACTTGTTTATTTTTCTTCACGTGTTTATGTTAATATTTTAAAAATTTCTGCCGTTTTCTTTATGTTTTCTTTTTTAATGAATCTTATCGTTCGACTAGTGAATATTGTTTGGGCTTGCTGGCTGTTGCGCTGCGCTATTTATTGACGGAGCAGCTTCGACTCACCATTTCAGACTTGAAAGATTAACTAATATTAAATTGGCGCCAAATAATAATCGAAAATAATAAAATCACTTTGTATATAATAATATAAGACAATCGATAGTATCATTCTTGTAGCAATGAGCTTTTAACTGGCTACCCAACTAATCCGAAGAATATAGAAATATACTTCGATAAGTGTGTAATCGACAAGTTGTCATCAGTACGTGTCACACTTGTTGTTTTTATTTGTATATTTAATTATTAAATTTGTTTTTGTTCAAAATTAGCGCAATGGTCGACGATAGTACGAGAAAAACACTAAGCAATATTCCATTGCTGCAAATACGTGCTGGACCACGTGAGAAAGACATTTGGGTGCAGAGACTGAAGGAGGAATACCAGGCACTTATAAAGGCATGCAAAATATATAAGTCATATCAAAAAGCTTGCTCTAATTTTAATTAATTCATCGAACTCTTCGGCAGTATGTGGAGAACAATAAGCAATCTGGTAGCGATTGGTTCCGTCTCGAGTCTAACAAGGAGGGCACAAAATGGTTTGGTAAATGTTGGTACATGCACAATCTGCTCAAATACGAATTCGACGTAGAATTCGACATTCCCGTAACATATCCGACAACAGCGCCAGAGATTGCCCTGCCAGAATTAGATGGCAAAACGGCTAAAATGTATCGGGGTGGAAAAATCTGTTTAACAGATCACTTTAAGCCATTGTGGGCGCGCAATGTGCCCAAGTTTGGCCTTGCGCATGCCATGGCATTGGGTCTGGCGCCGTGGCTGGCCGTCGAGATACCAGATCTCATCGAGAAGGGCGTTATCTCATACAAGGACAACTGCTGAGGCTAAGGATTTAGTTAATTTAGACAACGACATGATGGAATGGCAACTGTTTATCTGGGCTCCATACTAAGAACATTTCATTTAGTATTTTTTTTAATTGCTACTTCAAAATTGTATGATGATTTTTTATTATTTTTTTTTTTGTAAAATGCAAAACTTCCAAAACAATTAATGCAGTGTTTTAAAAGGTAAACTATGTAAATAAGCAAAGTTCAATTGAAGCGAAGGACAAATAACATATTCTGGAATATAAAAGTGTGAATGTGCTTTAGAATCATATTGAAAAGAAGACATGAATGAAAATAGTAAGGAAAAGCGCGCTAAAAAAAGTGAACTGTAGAAATAAAATTTATGAAGGTACAACGGTTCTCCTAATTAAGAAATTTAGACGTATGTATTGTTAGTTTGTGTATAATGAAAGTCATTTATCTTTGCAGTTTATTTAGTCAAAAAGTCAAATTGGAAAAGAGCTCATCATGTTTCATCATGTTACTCTTAGCATAGCCTAAGTGTCTTATATAGAGTAAGAATTTCATTTGGTTGCTTAAATTTGATCAGTGAGATTTGGATAATCGATTCAGTTCATGTGATTGTTGCGCTGGCGCCAATTGTCCGACCAGATTGAGCTTGGCGAGGTAAATGGATCATATTGGGCATGGGTGAGCATCGCATTCGACGCTACCCGCTCTTGTGCGTTCTGCAATGCGGCCAATCCATCGATATGGTTATTGTTGCTGTTATTAACATTGCTGTTGTTGTTGTTGGTGTTAATTTGCGCTGTTGCTGCTGCTCCTGATGATGTTGCTCTTCCTCCTGCAACGTCGGCTGTCAACTGGCAATTGTTTTTGTTGTTGTTTTTGTTGTTGTTTTTGTATCTAGATTCCAGGCCAGGCGGTGGACGTATTACACCCACACCAGGCGTTATGGTATGTACTGGTGATGCACGTGGCGTTGCTGGTCCTTGCTGCGGCCAAGCGGCATAGCCCAGTGGCGTCCAAGTTGCACCCGTTTCGCCAGCAGCAAGATTCAGTGCCCAATTGTTCCTCTCAATGCTGGAGAGCAGGAGCAATTGCTCCTGCTGTTTGCGCTGCTGCTCCAGTTGATCCAGCAGCAGCTGTTGTCGCAGTATGAGTTCACTGCGTTCCCAGTGCGCCTGCGTTTGTTGTCGCGAAAGATCTGCAAGTGGCAAAATGTTAGTTTGAATTTTTTTAACGGATAATTGAAATTTCGAACTAAATTAGATTTTTATATAGGATTTGATTGTAAGTAATTAATCAAAAAAGCAATTTATGAAAACAACAGTTTTACACTCATGGCTATGGTTTTAGACTCATTTTTGGCTATTGTAGGTATTTTTCTAAGAATCACACTTGGTCTATATAAAATAGACTGATTTGTTGTTGGCCACTAATGTAATGTAGTAACAGGCCGCTAGTGAGGTGGAATTAAGCATGTAATAACAGCTGTAACATAACAGGCAAAAGGCGTAACACACGATATCGATAGCGATCGACGTCGACACGCGTGAATCAGATGAGTTCAATGTGAAGTGAGGAATTTACCATTTAAGGTCGGCAAGTCCATGTTCAACGTCGGCGGCTCCACAACATCAAAAACAGAACTCATTGGGGAATGGTCGGCAACAGCTGAATCAGACACCATCGGCTGATCCCACAGATAAGTCACAGTGGGAGCCTTGCGACTACCAATTGGGCCTAATTGACTGCTGGCCAAGTCGCTGGAGGTCGGATTCCAGTTAAGTCCGTTGTCCAATTCTGGCAACGCTCGTGTTTGCAGCACGTCCCGAAAAGAGACGCGACTACTGGTCTCCCATGGCGAGGTGATCATTGTTTCTGTGGCATCTGCATCCGGTGTGGTCAGCGTTGAGACACCGCCACCGCTAGCTATAACCGCATTGCCATTGAAATTGAGCTTACTGCGTTGCTTGGCCCGTTCCCCGGATTTCTTGCCGTTGCCATTGCTAGCGCCAGCATTTAGGGGGATCATCTTTTGTTCCTTGCGTCGCTCGCGTCCGGGTGTTTTGCCCAGTTTCTTGGCACTGCTATTTTGCTCTTTGAGCACACGCTCCTTGGGTGTCTCAGGGTTCAGCTTGACTGTGCGCGGCAAGACATTATCCTGCAGTGTGGGACTCAAATTTGGTTTAGCATTGGGACTGATGCGCTTCTCCGGCTCTGTTTCGGCTTTGGGCGTCGGCTTGGGTATTGCCATGGGCGTTGGCGTTGGCACGGGCGTGGCAACATTGGGTGGCGCTTGCTTTGGTTTCCTGGACGCACGTGGAACAGCTGCAGTGGGTGCAGCAGCGGGAGCGGTTGGTGTAGGATTCGGTGTTGGCACCTTTTTGTTGGGCTTGGGCGAACTCACTGGCTTGACGGGAACTTGAGCAGGAGCAATTACAGGAGCAGGAGCAGGAGCAATTACAGGAGCAGGAGCAGGAGCAATTACAGGAGCAGGAGCAATTACAGGGGCAGGAGAAGGAGCAATTACAGAAGCAGTTGTAGGAGCAGGAGTTGCAGTTGCTGGTGTAGTCATGTCCATGTTCCAAACAGACCATGATTTTGGTTTCCGTTGAGTGGCGTTTGTCAATTTTTCGTTTGTCCGCTTGCGGAGATCCTTTAACTGACCATTGCGCAGCTTCTGCTGCTGCTGCTGGTGCTGTTGCTCTGCCTTGAGGGATGCTGCCGCTGCAGCAGCTGCTGCTGCTGCTGCTGCCGCCTCTGCCACCTGCATTTTGACAATGTTGCGGAGATTGAATGTGGGCTGAATGGGACCCTTGAAGCGGGCTGCATCATAGGCACTCTGCTGTGCCATTATCGCACGCGCATCAAAAATCGCAGCAAGGAGCACCAAACAGAAGCTGACCAGGAGGATGACGAGCGCCGCATTGCGCAATGCTGGCTCCCACTCCGGACGCGGGAGGCTGGCGGCGCAACGCTCCACACTCTCCGCCGGCAGCTGTGCCAACAGCTGATAGTTGATGTCGTAGCTGAGATTCGTAAGGAGCGTCAAGGTGCGCTGGACGCGTGCCGCCGTAAAATCCGTGCTGAATCTGATCTCAATTTTGCGCGTCTCGTTCTCGAGCAGCCAGAATTCCTTGCAATCAATGACCTTGAAGCCGTAGCCCTCGCACGACCGCTGCCCAATGAAGAAGCCCTCTATGAAGATGGGCAATGCGCCTGCATTTCTCGCCGTAAAAGTGCGCGTTGCCATTACCATGTGATTCGGCTGTTCGAAGTTGAAGTTACTGCCATCGCAACGCTCAAATTGCTCCGCATTAAATTCGAAGAGCAACGGCGTCGTGGAGCCGGGACGTCGATTCCCGAAACGAAACTGGGATTGAACGGTACGTGCGGTTATCCATACGGCCTCGTACAGTGTCAAATTGCTACGCACATGGAGCAGGGTGCAATATTTGTCCGCCTGCTCGGCCCTAAACTGAACGGGTATGGTCAGTGTGGAGCCGGGCGGCAACAGCAACGGTCCGTGGACCGGTGCATCTGGGAGCGAGAAGACAGCCCGATCCGTTAGATAGCAACTGCTGCTGCTCACATCGATCACCTCATGCGGCAGCGAGAGTTGTGTGCGTCTCGCATATGCCGGATCCGAAAGGAAATAGTCGAGTAGCAACGGCTGCATCGTCGGATTATTTAACGTTATCCACTGGCGCTGCACTTGACCCATCGCTATCGGTGGCGCTGGCGGCAACGGCTGATGCTGCACTAACTTGGGCCATTCGATGGCAATACTAAAGTCCAGCTCCAATGGCGGCAGCTCCTCGGTGTGCAACGTCAGCGACATGGAGTGCAGTTGCCGCTTAAATTGGCGATAGAGTTCCGTACGTTGACGCACCTCGACGCCATCGTAGAGGAGATTGTTATTCGTCTGTCCCACGCCCGCCACCAGACTGGGAAAGATAGCCTGCATATTGGGGCTGCTGCGTATGTAACAAGTGGTGCCACACAGCGCCGCCGGCTCAAAATAAATGCGACCCACTTTTGTCAGAGTTTGCCCACTAATCGTAGTGCCCTTGGCATTAAAATCCTTGAAGCGCAGACCTCGCCTTGTAAAGGATACTGACTTCACGTGCACCGGATTCACATAGGTGGAACGTATGATGAGTACAGCCGAGCAAATTTTTCCAGGAAAACAGGATTTGAACTGCAGCTGCTCCTGCTCAATATCCAGTTGACCCACTGTCGCCTTAAAACGTACTGTGCTCCGTATCAGCTCGAATGGTGTCCACACCTTCAAAGTACCGCTGCTCTCCTCGGCAACATACGTCTGTATGGAGAGGATGAAGACGGCTCTGTCGCCCTCGCGCAGCTGCACACAAAACTCAAATTGTGTGCGATTATTATCCGCCTTAAGTTCGCCAATTGTGGTATTGGACACATCGGGCATATTTCCAACCACTGTCAAATCCACATCGAGCACATCCCGAGGCACACATCCCATGAAGGCGGCCTGAAAGTAGACACTCTTGGGCGGCTTAAAGTTCCAGTTGGTTATCTTGATGGGCATGGGGTTGTCGTTGCGCAATATAACATAGCCATCGCGTGACATCTCCGCAAACGGCACCGTGCCCAAATCCAGTTCCAAACCATAAGCGGCACTCGTCACCGTCGCCAGTTGCAATTGATATGGCTGCGTGGAGACGTGCAGCCGGCCGCTGCACGCAATCAGTGGCAGCTCAAATGTGGTCACATTGCTCGCGATGAGCAGCATCGACTTAAAGGTGGCTTGCTCGTGAAGCAAGTGCAGGTGCAACAGTTCCACAGATTCACCCGCCTGCAGCACTATATTCTGCTCCAGTGATGACAACAGCAACACTGCCGGATCAATGGGCGTTTCCACTCTCAGATTGTGGAGCCGCAGTGGAAACCCGAACTTATTTCGCACTAAGAGCGTCCGCTGCGGTTCCAGCGGTGATTCCTCCGCGCCGCCGCCACTCGTAATGAACAGTGTGCAATTGCGATCGAAACCGAGGCCACCCTTGAAGATCTCAGCTCGGACGAGAACAGTGAATTGTGGCTGCTGCTGATTGTCGCCGCCAATCACCAGCAAATCATTGATGCTCGCATTCTCTTCGAACAACTTGGGATCGAGAACAATACTGGCATTTTGCGCATCGTAACTCAAGCCGGGTATGTGGCGTAAATAATTACCAATTAGTTTGCCCGCTGGCTGCATGTTCTGCATGTCCAGCTTGAAGCGCAACGCATCCGCATGTTGATCGGTCGCGAGGCGACCAAAGTCGGCTAGCGGATTGCGAGCGTAGGCGCCGTGGCGCGGGAGTATCTCGAATTCGACGGGTATGACTAGCACATTTTCCAGCAGATGATCATCGCCTTCGGCATGCTCGGCGATTTTGATGCGTATGTAGGCGCTGTGATTGCCGGCGGTTCGACCATGGAACGATATTCGTATGACGGGTTTTAGCGAATGCGGCGGTATCTCCCACAGAATCTGTGGTCCTTCCGAGCCACCGCTGGGCAGCTCCAGCTGAAACTCCCCTCCGCTGCTGTAAACCTGAAAGCCAAACAAATATTGTGATAAAGTAGAAGCTTTTTTATGCTCAACAATTTAATGACTTACCTCGAGTATCTGCAGCGGCCGCTCATGCGGATTATACATGTGAATCTCGGGTGTGAGAGTTGCATTCATGGGCGCTTTGATGCCCACGAGAGGTTTCAAGCGATAGGGACACTCGCTGCCCTCGCCACGCACCTCGAACTCGGCGCGCCCGAAAGACGTTTGGATGAGCAAACCCGTTGATATGGCACCAATTTGGCGGGGCAAGAACACAACGCTGAATGTGGTGTTGCCTTGCGGCGGCACTTCATGTGTGTCAAAGAAACTGCTGTAAAAGACCGGCTCGGGTCCGGCCACCGAGTTTAAGTGAACGGTGCGATTTGTGTGGTGATTGAAGAGCGTCACAATTTGCGTTACCGTTTGACCCACCGACCATTTGCCAAAGTCGACGGTGGGTGGTTCAAAATTTAGGTGGCGCAACAATTCAACTTGTTCGAGCGTATGCGGCTCCGGCAGCGCTTGTGACTCCTCCACACCGATGAAGCCTTCCTGCAGGCTGGACAGCAATTTTTCACTATTGCCCACCATTGGCTGGTCACCCCTCGCAGACGCAAGAAACAAAACAAGCAGCAGCATCATTAGCAGCGAATGTGTTGTATACATCCTGATTGTGTGGTTATTTGTTGTTGGGCTGCTTCTTTTGTGTCGCAGATATGTGTTAACATTAAGTACTAGTTTTTTTAATTATATTACTCAATATCGCTTATGTTATCGCTGATTCGACTCTGAGAGCATTAACTTCTTACAGCTGTTTAATAATAAGTGAACAGCTGTCACGTCCTTCTATTTCACTTGGTATTTACAGGCATTCCACATGCGGTCGCTCTGGCCGAAGTAACAGATAGATAACGCAATTGTGAGCAATGTTAACGCGCACATCCATTGCTGTGTAACTCTTGTGTATTTATCGATAACTTATTGTGTGTTATAAATGCATAAAAGGTGTCTCTCAGATCGAAAAGAAAGTTTGCGGTGTAAAAGTTATTAACAAAAAGTTTAGTTGCTGTACATATATCTAGTTAGAGTGAGTTAAATAGTGTGCGAATATAATAAGTGCATAAATGCACAATTCTTTACTTCACTGGCTGCATGCATGTAAATGCAAATAAACATGAAATGGACAAACACACTCACGCATACATGCACGCGCATACTTAGCAATCCATGCGAATCTGAGGCAGAAAATGACAAATTTTATCAAAAAAAAAAGAGAAAATGCCGAAATTGCATCACTATTGATTTTGCCCACTTTCACTGGGCACGTTGCCTAATCCAACCATAACGTTATGGCTTTGTATTAAGGAAAACATGCACGATGCCAATACACGTCAGAAATTTGCCCTGAACTTCGACAATTGCGCGCTCCCATGTTAATTAGCAGCTTGAACAACAACAGCAACAAGACTACCCAAGGGGAGCTTTGAAGCGCAAGCTTTAAATTTGCAAAGTCATTCAGCACACATATTCAAAATATTTCCCCATTGCCTAGTGACAGCGATAGACTGAAAAGTGTGCAAATTAGAATCAGAAATAGAAACAGAAACGAAACGCACGGAGCATTGTTGTAAGCAGGAAAAACTTTTTCATGTGTGTGTTTTGTGTGGGTATTTCCAGTGATCTGCAAAGTCACTTGCTATGTTGTCAACGCCGTCGTTGCCGAGCTCACAATTTACCTACATAATTGAACATTTTTGGGTGAAAGTTATATATTTCACCTGCCCTTTACCCATACTTATTTTCGGTTTTCGGCTGTTCAACAAGATAAACCGGTTAATCTTCAGTCTGTTGTTGTTGTGTGTGTATTTGTAGTTAGTAAATGTCAACAGTTTTTCATTCACATTTCTAAAAAGTCGGCATCAGCCTCGATTTCATTTGCGGTTAATATTTTTGAAATCTCATTCGACAGTTAACTTTTAAAATTTAGGCAGAATATGTCCAGCGTTATTTTTGGATTTATTAAGCACTTAAAATTTCCGTATTTTAAAAACCTACTTTATTTATTTCAATAGCTGAGATGCAAATGCAATTTAATTGCGATCAGCCGTTTTAGCTCACATAAACCTAAAACTGTTTACCTAAATGAGTTGAAACAAATATAAATAATACATACACAATGCAGCAACGATAACGATAACTCACAAATCATAATACGAAGATAATCGAATTATAACAACCCGAGCGCGCCTCGTTGCTCGTTGTCCGATTTTGGTTCGGCTTTGGCTTCATCATTGGCTTTTTGGTGTCGTGCGCGGATTCGGCTCTTCATCGTTGGTGTTTTCGCATATTAGATTTCAGTTTACTTGAGAGTCGCACAGCGCGAAGTCTACCGAGCAAAAAAAAACGCGGTGTAAACAAATAAGCAAATATCTTTTAAAACAAAACCCAGCCAGTTATATTTAAGCAGACAACAATATTCATAGGCAAGTGCTCAAAGACTTGGTTGCATTTGCTTAAATTCAACGTTTTGAAGCACAGCGCTGTTTTATACCAGAAGAATAAATTGTTTGAATTTGCATATTTACAATGTAAATTTTATATTCCAATTGCAGCACACCCCAATTTTAATACAGCATGTCTGCGAAAGCGATCACGGAAGCCACCGGCAAAGACCTGCTCAACCGTCACCTAAATCAACATGGAGCCGGCGCCGCAACCTGCCGTTTTGCCACAGTCAACGCCGACACCGACTGGTCCAAAATGAGCATCGATCATCCCTGGTTGCTGACCACGGTAAGCTAGCTAAAATGAGCCCCTCAATAATTCAGAGATAAGCATTCAGCAACAACAAATAACTAGGCCAAACCGGCACAGCGAGCAAACACAACAAAAACAATGCAAATTTGATGTTCCCTCTCGCCTTGAACTTGACCCAAGCATTCAACGATGCCGGCTAAGGCCACATCGATTACGGATCACGACGCAAGAGGCTGTTTCTACTCCTCATGACTAATCCGGCAGGCAGTCAGGCAGTCAGTCAATGGGCATGATTGGTATGATTCTAAAAAAAAGTGACTGATAAACATGGTTCGATTATTTGTGTAAATATGATTAGGCTATTCGGCAATAGGTATATGTATGGTGTAAGATTTCACGTAGATCTCCAAGCATATTTTTTTGTATATGCCTTGTTTTAAATATCAGGAAACCAATCTTTTAATAGTTATAGATTCTTGACGAATACATGGGACTGAAAAAACCCTTTCTAAACCCAGTTTTATAGACGAAATCATTGCTCTTTACACCTAATCAGTCATTAAACTTGTCATCAATTAACAGCACAATCGATTCAGACTATTTAACTTTTGATCAGTCGTCGCTTCCATCTTTGTGTTATTAGTAGTTGTGCTAGCTGATTGACTTAAAATAATTGTTTACACACTGGATATTATCTATACATATTATAGTATATATCTATGTGATATTTTAAGCCCCAATGGCTGTCCCCATAAAGCAATCAAATGATTGTCGCGAACAAGTTGTTTCTGATAGCGCCAATGTTTTTTTTTTTTCTCCTAAATGAATAATTTTTGTACGAGTGTTGGTTGATTGAGAGATTTAACGGGTGGCGTGATTATCCGCAAAAATAGTGTCATAACAGCAGAGTAAATATTTAGCATAATGCAGAACAGTGGGCTCTCTGTATTGTGAACTTATAGAAATGTAATATTCACTTTCAATGAAATGGGATTTATTACGTGCTAATAATTTTGTCTCTATCACTCTTAATGAAATTATTGGTTTAGAAAACGACACACAATATTTACTGTATTTAATCTAAATTCAAATGCGAAATTATTAGGATTAAATAAATTGGTCTTTTGTAGAGTCTTCAAAGTTACCTGTGTTTTGTTAACCCAATCACTGTCTTATTATAAGAATATCTGTTTAATCTGTTATGCTGAGAACTAAAAATTCGAATTGTCACTTTGAAGGCAATTCTGAGTTTGGAAAACGATTCACGTTATTAGCTATTATATGCAACTTTTGAACTAAGGAATGAATATTTCGTCATTTACTCCATGGTATAAAGTCTATAAAAAGATTTTTAGCAAACAAAAATCACTGTGTACTTCTGGACTATCTGTACAACCTGACTTTGACTTTGTGAGATTTGTTGACATGCAATAATTTCACATTGAAAAACGGACAGACGCAATCGCCTGAGGCGTTTGCCCTCTGCTGCTTATTTTTTTTTGCTCAATTTACACTCGTACGATCTTCCAATAAGCATCACGCTTTTTCAGTGTGTAAGTGTATAAATATATATGATTATATAGTGTATATTGTCATTGTCAATGACGAAGCCTCTCGACTGACCCCTTGGCAAAATTGTAATTTTCGATGCTTGATTATCGCCAGAATCTTACACCCGGTCTATCAGCTTAATAAGTTCATTGAATGATTTACAACAAATAAATAATTAGCAGCATTTTTTCTCACTGATAATTGGTGCAAATTATTGTTTATATTGCAGCCGCTTGTGGTTAAGCCCGATCAACTGATTAAGCGACGTGGAAAATTGGGACTCATTGGCGTCAAGAAGAACTTTGAGCAGGTGAAACAATGGGTTGACGAGCGTATCAACAAGGATCAGAAGATCGGCAACGCTGTTGGCAAATTGCGCAATTTTATAATCGAACCCTTTGTGCCGCACACAGAGGTAAGTCCAAAAAAATAATATACGTTAGCCATATATTAGAATTGTTTGTTAATCGATTATTCTTTTAGGCGGAGGAAATGTATGTTTGCATCTATTCGCATCGATCGGCGGACACAATTCTTTTCTATCATCTGGGCGGTGTCGATATTGGCGATGTGGATGCAAAGGCTGTCAAGTTGGATGTGCCTGTGGATAGTGAATTATTGCTGGAAGATGTGAAGTCAACGCTGCTGAAGGCCATTACGGATGGGTCGAAAAAGGAGCGCATTGCCAACTTTATATATGCGCTATATGCAACATTTGCCGAATTGTATTTCACGTATCTGGAGATAAATCCATTGGTCGTCACCGCCAATAATTTGTACATATTGGATTTGGCAGCCAAGCTGGACTCGACTGCCGATTTCATATGCCGTCCAAAATGGGGCGAAATTGATTATCCGCCGCCTTTTGGACGCGATGCTTTTCCCGAGGAGGCCTACATAGCCGATCTCGATGCGAAGAGCGGTGCCTCGCTCAAGTTGACGATTTTGAATCGAAACGGACGCATTTGGACAATGGTCGCTGGAGGCGGTGCCAGTGTCATCTATTCGGATACCATTTGTGATCTCGGTGGCGCCACAGAGTTGGCAAACTATGGTGAATATAGCGGTGCCCCATCCGAACAGCAGACGTACGAATACGCCAAGACGATACTAAATCTGATGACGTCGTCGCCGAAGCATCCTGATGGCAAGGTTCTGATTACGGGCGGCGGCATCGCTAACTTTACGAATGTTGCATCGACCTTCCAAGGTGAACACCCGTCTTTATCTCATCCCTTATCAGAGATTTAAATCACCTCACTTTCATCATCATAGGCATCATTACGGCTCTGCGCGAATTTCAGCCGAAGTTGGTCGAGCACAAGGTGTCGATCTTTGTGCGCCGTGCCGGACCCAATTATCAGGAGGGACTGCGTCGCATGCGTGACTTTGGCAGCACCTTGGGCATACCGTTGCACGTCTTTGGCCCCGAGACGCACATGACGGCCATTTGTGGCATGGCGCTGGGCAAGCGGCCCATTCCTCAGGCGGCCAGCATGGAGTTTGCCACCGCGAATTTTCTGCTGCCTGGCGGACAGCAGGCGCAGGCAGATCTTAAGGCGGCAGCTGAGTCAAATACCCTTGGCTCCGGTATGTGAAAATTTCAATGTATATCAGAATGTGCTAACTTAACCCCTACCAAGCAACAAAACTCCATTGCCCAATTTCCACTCAACCATTCCAATTTCCCAGCTCTCTCCTGCCATTAATCCACACTTGTGTTGTAGATATTTATAAATTAATATTTCTTATTTTTGCTATGGACATGCATTTATATTTCTGTTTTTCTCTGTATCTCTCTTTTTGTATGTCTTTGCATTGATCGCCCTACGTCCAACCTACAACAACAAATCAAATCAAATGAACAAAAACCACACAATTACCCTCAAAAAATCATAAACCAAAAATTTTAATTTTATGAACGGTTCTTCGTTATTTTGGCTAAATCTCGCACCTGTGAACTGAAACACCCCCAAAAAAAAACAAACTTCAACTTCACATCGTTCGTTTGAATGCATTTCCTCGCACCACCTCGCCGCCCGCCCGTCCTCGTAATATATTTATAATTATAATTATTGTATTTGTAATTTTAATTGTATTGAATGTTGTCTATATGTATATGTAAATTTATGTATCTATGTATGTGTATGTATGTCAAACTTCTATACTCCCAACTATATTTGCTCGCTCGCTCTCGCTCTCATCATCATAACAATATATCGATATCGATAACAACGGCATCGACATCGACATCGACTTGCCAACTCATTTGGAAAAAAAAACAAACGAAAACTCGAAAAACACGAAAAATTAGCGTTGCGCTCGTCAACAGTACAACCGATTAAACTACCACCTATCTCGGCAGATGAGAGCGATGGCCTCGCCACCAATAATCACCAGCAGCCGCAGCTGGGCAAGAGCAACGGAGCGAACTTGAATTTGAATCGAAAGTTCTTCTCCAATACAACTAAAGCGATTGTTTGGGGCATGCAGCAGCGCGCGGTGCAATCGATGCTAGATTTTGACTTCATTTGCAGGCAAGTCTCCATTTATCAATAATTATCGATTATCTAAATTTACTTATTTTTCATATATCAATTACGCTACAGGCGCGATGAGCCTTCCGTGGTAGCCATGGTCTATCCATTTACAGGTGATCACAAGCAAAAGTACTACTGGGGCCACAAGGAGATCCTAATTCCGGTGTACAAAAAGATGTTCGATGCCATACACAAGCACAAGGAGGTCGATGTTATGGTCAACTTTGCATCGTTGCGTTCAGCCTTCGATTCAACGCTGGAGGTGCTCGAATTCCCCCAAATACGCACAGTGGCCATCATTGCCGAGGGCATACCGGAGAATATGACCCGTAAGCTGATTGTCGAGGCGGACAAGAAGGGGGTCGCCATTATTGGACCCGCAACTGTTGGTGGCGTTAAACCTGGTTGCTTCAAGATTGGAAACACTGGCGGCATGTTGGATAACATTCTGCACTCAAAGCTCTATCGTCCCGGCAGCGTGGCATATGTATCCCGCTCCGGTGGCATGTCCAACGAGCTGAACAACATAATATCCAAGGCAACAGACGGCGTTATCGAGGGCATTGCCATTGGTGGCGATAGATATCCGGGCTCCACATTCATGGATCACATATTGCGCTACCAGGCTGATCCGGAAACGAAGCTGATTGTTCTGCTGGGCGAGGTGGGCGGCACCGAGGAGTACGATGTTTGCGCCGCTGTCAAGGATGGTCGCATTACCAAGCCACTCGTGGCCTGGTGCATTGGCACCTGCGCCAGCATGTTTACCTCGGAGGTGCAATTCGGTCACGCTGGCTCCTGTGCTAATTCCGATCGTGAGACAGCCACGGCCAAAAACAAAGCATTGCGCGACTCCGGCGCCTATGTTCCCGACTCCTTTGATACGCTCGGCGAACTGATCAATCATGTGTACAGCGAACTGGTGAAAACTGGACGTATTGTGCCCCGCGAGGAGGTGCCGCCACCAACGGTGCCCATGGACTATTCATGGGCTCGTGAACTGGGCCTCATCCGCAAGCCGGCGTCGTTTATGACCTCGATTTGTGATGAGCGCGGCCAGGAGTTGATGTATGCGGGTATGCCGATCAGTGAGGTGCTCAACAAGGATGTGGGCATTGGTGGCGTTATCTCGCTGCTCTGGTTCCAGCGCTGTCTACCCCCCTACGTGTGCAAGTTCTTCGAGATGTGCCTGATGGTCACGGCTGATCATGGACCCGCCGTCTCTGGCGCCCACAACACCATCGTATGCGCCCGTGCCGGCAAGGATCTGGTTTCTTCCGTCGTCAGCGGTCTGCTGACCATTGTAAGTACTTCGAAATTTATATCATTTTACAAGTTGTTTCCAAATTTAATTTGGTTTTTCTTGGCAGGGCGATCGGTTTGGCGGCGCCCTTGATGGCTCTGCCCGGCAATTCTCAGAGGCTTACGACACCAATTTGCATCCCATGGAGTTTGTCAACAAAATGCGCAAGGAGGGTAAACTCATTCTGGGCATCGGCCATCGTGTCAAGTCCATTAACAACCCCGATGTGCGTGTCAAGATCATCAAGGAGTTTGTCATCGAGAATTTCCCACAATGTCCCCTGCTCAAGTATGCGCTGGAAGTGGAGAAAATCACCACTAACAAGAAACCAAATTTAATATTGAATGTTGATGGAGTCATTGCAACCGCCTTTGTAGATATGCTGCGCAACAGTGGCTCTTTCACCAGGTAAGTCCTTCAGAGACCGCAAGTAAGAGTAATTTTGATAATTTGTGCTTGCAGTGAGGAGGCGCAGGAGTACATCAATGTAGGTGCCATCAACTCGCTGTTTGTGCTGGGACGCAGCATAGGCTTCATCGGTCATTATATGGATCAGAAGCGTCTCAAGCAGGGATTGTACCGTCACCCGTGGGACGATATCTCCTATGTCATACCCGAGCAATACAACTAGAGAGCGAGACATGCTTTGCTAGCTGGTTTGCTCATCCATTGATATTATAAATTGTTGGATGTTGTTGTAGTTAAGCACCGATGTTAATCAACTCTGCTAGCATGGTGAGCATGGAACACGGGGCCGTGTTTCACAGAATCACAGAACACTCCATTAGCTGTGTAGTTGAGTTTAAAATTAAATTTTCTCTCTATATATATTATTATATAGATACTCTGCTTTTGCTCGTTTGTCTCCCAGTCCCTTTAACCCTATCTCTTAGTTAAATACATTATATATTTCATAACTAAGTCTGCATTTACATTTCATACAACTTCCCAGCATATAAAGTTATTTAGTTACGATCGTATATTGTTGACGCTCCTCTGGGTTTTTGGAAACTAAAAAAAAATAAAATAAAACAAAAAAAGTGAAATCTTGAGCTCCAAACAGAGACATTTGTCATTATTATTTGATAGTTTTTATACTCTTATTTTAGTTTGGATGCAAATGTTGGCAAAATGCTTAATTTTTGTTTACTTTGTATTTTTCACGTTTTTATTTTGTTTTTAGTACCCCATGCTCGCTGAATAATATATATATAATACTATGCAAAGTGGAAACTGCACTAATTAGATCTGCACTAAGTTCCTGCACTCGAATGCACATTTATCTATATATAAATATATATGTAATTATACATATATTATATATACATATATATACATATATACATATATATATACATATATATATATATATACATATATTTAATATTATAAATATGTATAAATACATATTTACAAAGCACAAGGCTCGGTGAACATTTGAACATTTTTCGGTCAAATCGAAATTGTGATTCCCTTCACAAAGGTTTTCAGCATTAACTTGATATTATTATATATACGGATATATTGTGAAGCCTTATTCAAGTGTTACTGTTCATCAAACGGCCACATAAATTAAAACGCACAAAAGTTCGCAAAACCAAAAAAAAAAGATTGCATTTTCATTGTCTCTATTTAATCTGGAAAACAATTATTTGAATCCCGGCACACAAAACATCTCTTTTTTCGATGTGGCCGACTAATGAAGAAACTAAGCGTAAAAATTTCATTTTAAAAATAGATGTAACCTATTCAAGCAGCCTCGTTAGATTATGAATTGTATGTTTTGCTTAAAACCAGAGGAGTAGGATAATATGACTGCAGCAACCTGAAAAACCCAATCCATTAATCACGTCCTCTTATCTCATGCGTCGCATTTTCCGGTCCAATTTGCGTTGCTTCTTTTCGTCTACTTCGGGCTCCTCGGCGGCATTCCGCGACGATAGCCAGGGCTGTATAACAGTGCCCCAGAGCATCCAAGCAGCACGAATCGGTGCCAACAGTAAAACCATCCAAAAATAATTCGAAATCAGGGACAATAACAGCGTGCCCGACGTAAGTATAATCAAATCCTTGACATGTCTATGATATAAGCATAGTGATAAAAAGGTGAGAGTTACAGGGGCTGTCATGCTACACTTACTCAGCAATGCCGCCCTCCATGTCCAAGTCATTGCCAGAGTCGAGAAGGGCGCCGCTTTCAGAGTACTTTGCACGGGACATGAATACCATGAATTGGTAGGCGGCACCCAAGATGAGTAGAGCTAGGGCCACCATGAACTGCAATAAATATGAATTAGATCAGCTTCAACCACGTCTTAAATTCGTAGTTTAGTTACAACTGTGAGCTTTGTGAATTCAAAGACCAAGAAACTCAATATGACGGCAGGCGCCGCACATCCAATGGCCATGTTTCGATAAAATGCTAAAGTTGTCTTGTTCCCCTCGACGATTTGTTTAGCGCCCTTTGTGGCTTGCTTACCCTTCTGTGGTGGCTGCATTTTGAAACAAAAACTCATTTATAATATTAAACTAATATATGTAATATACTTACTGCCATTTTTTGCAAATGTTTATTATCAAAAACTAAAGTTCAGCTCAAAAAGAAATAAAAAAGACGTGGCATCCACTTATCACTGTGCATCGTTATCGTTATCGATAACGTGCAAATTCAGTTTTAAAAATGTAAATGTAAACAAAAGAGTGACCAGCTTTGCCATTAAATTCTTTAACACATTGGCAAGGCCCAAAGACACTCCATTGACACTTGCACCTTGGACTTCTTTTCTGCAATTCGACTTTTGTGCAAAAAATACTTAGCATGGACAAGTGGGTGCAGTTAAATAACCAGGCAGCCGGCCGGGACAAAATAGCGAGACTTATACAATATGCGTCGCGTGCCATGTGGGATTCGATGGAATCCTCAAATTGCCATCCCGCATTGGTTGACAATTTTAAGACAGTCGAGTACATTTTAAGCACATTCCGAAAATGTAAGTAGTCGTTTGCTGAAGATATTGATTGAGGTTAATATGGCTTATTTGAACAGTGCTTCGATTTGGCAAGGGACTCGACGTATTCTATGCCAGCCTGCGATCTATACATTATCCAGATCTGACGATCCGCGTCACGCTCACCATGAGCAAAGTGTCGCAGGCATTATTTCTGCTCGCCGATCATCTCTTGTGGCTAGCACGCACCGGGCTAACCGTGGTGGATGCCAAGAGATGGTCAAAAACCGCCAACAAATATTGGCTATTTTCTATTATCATGAATTTATGTCGCGACCTGTACGAGATCATGCGCGTCGTCGATCTGCACAAGGCCAGCTGCAGTGGGGGAATATCTCACTGCAAGATTCCAGCCCGAATCAATTCACCAAAAGACATTAAGCAACTTGCTCTGAACTCCTACGCTTTGTTCTTGGGACACAAGGCCATCTTTGTGGATACAATGAAAAATGCATGCGATTTCTTTATACCTCTGACGGCTTTGGGTTACACGAGCCTAACGCCGAGAACGATTGGCATGCTGGGAGCGATTTCGTCCATTGCTGGTCTTTGGGCGCTACTCGAGCCAAGTGCTAAGTTGACGCCCGCGTAAAATGTGAAAATTAATTGTGTATATATATATATATGTAAAAAGTTGTAATTGTTTGAAATGTTTCATTGATATTTTAACTATTTGTATGAGTATTCAGTATTAGGCTATGAAAAGTTCAATAACAAAATTTTAAAATGAATTTTCTAATAAGGGTATTTTTTCATCTGTCATTTCGCATATATTTTTTCGTTGCACAACACTAGCGATTTATCGACTGTTTTGGCTGCAACAGCTGTTTTTTTTTTGACGCCTTTTACCAAGTTTGTTAGTAGACCTATTTGCTTATCGTACCTGCTGGTTGCGTTATCTTGAAAATTGGAATCGATGCGTCATTGCTGTGCGTGCGTTCTTGTGAGTTGATGAGAGCTTGTGTGTCCAAAATTCGGTCGGAATGCACTACTCATATTCATCGCTGTCCACCGGCGGTAGCGTTGATCATCACAATCGTTGCCTCGGCAATCGAGCCTGGTGTGTTAAGGTCTGTGAATTAATGCTTAATGCTGAATCACTGAATAACATTAATATTGATACATATCTTTTGCAGGATATTTGCGGCATTGTGTGCGTAGTTATGACCTGGCTCCTCATCCTCTTTGCAGAGTTTGTGGTCTGTGGCCTGATACTGTTGCCCAGCTACAACCATTATACAGTATTCAGTACGATAAATATGATTATATTCCAAGCACTTGCCTTTCTAGCATTTGTCTCGCACTTGCGTACCATGCTCTCAGATCCGGTAAGGAATCATAATCGAGTTGGAAGTTTTTTGTGTAGATTTCGCTTCTATTGCAGGGCGCTGTGCCGCGCGGAAATGCCACCAAGGAGATGATTGAACAAATGGGCTATCGTGAGGGTCAAATCTTCTACAAGTGCCCGAAATGTTGCAGTATTAAGCCAGAACGTGCCCACCACTGTTCCGTGTGCCAGCGCTGCATACGTAAGATGGACCACCATTGTCCATGGGTTAACAACTGTGTGGGCGAGAACAATCAAAAGTATTTTGTGCTCTTTACGGTGTGTTTAACTTGATTTATGCATACATGTTACCACTTAACACACTTTAATGGTCTTTGCAGTTTTATATTGCATCCATTTCGGTGCACACTCTTTTTTTGGTGATGACGCAGTTTGCTGAGTGCGTGCGGAATGATTGGCGAGCATGCTCATCGTACTCGCCACCGGCAACCATATTTTTGTTGCTCTTCCTCACGTTCGAGGGTCTGATGTTTGCAATATTCACCATAATAATGCTGGGAACGCAGCTAAATGCCATATTGAACGATCAAACGGTGCGTCGTCTCGCCAAGCAATTATTGCAAGGTATTTTAAAATTAAACTGATGCAATTTTTACACATTTTGCAGGGCATCGAGCAACTGAAAAAGGAAGAGGCGCGTTGGGTGAAAAAGTCACGACTCAAGAGCATACAGTCGGTATTTGGACGGTTCTCATTGGCCTGGTTCTCGCCGTTTACGGAGCCCTCATGTCGCACCAGATTCAGCCCACATTTCTATTCAGTCTAAGCGCAACAAAAAAAAAGAATGTTACTTTTGTAGTTGAAACGAACAAACAAACCACTTGTTGAATATTGCTGTACAATATTCATATTAAATCAAAAATTAATCAGGAATCGTAGGTGTATGCGTCTGTGTGTATATTTACTTAAGCTTAACAAAATTGGACATTCGTTGCCTGCAACATGCAATATATACTTAATAATTATTAGTTGTTGTATTTATCAGCGAGAAATATTTCTACATTATATACAAGATGAGAGAGAAGAAAAAAATCATTTTATTTAGAGAAATAAACTCTGCAATGAGAAAACGATAAAACAAAAATAAAAAAACATGCGCAAACTTTTTAGATGGCCAGAAGATGTATGCCGCTCATCTCCAAGGGTCTCTGGCTCTTACAACAATACATAATACGTAAACATTGGAGAGAACGCATCTCAATTGGGATGGTCGACGAACAGTTCTCCCAACATGTCGCTGTCGGCATGGACTCTTCCGATGATGTCGGTGCCCATGTTTAGTTTAGTCTGAGTAAAACGATCGGAGATCCAGGAGGTGTCTGCTGGACGTGGTGCGCTCGCCCTCAAACACAAAACGTCTTGTATATAGTATTTATATATATAGAAATACATTGGTTCACCAAATGTGTCAATTATGTGAGAGTGTTTGTGTGCATTTGTGCCTGTTGGAAGTGTGCCTGTAGCATAGCATATTTTAGCTGCATTTGAAATTCATTTGCTACAATTTACACAAATTCAAAAATAAATGAATCTTTAGACGACCTTTGTGTTTACAATAAATTTTATTTATTTCAGTCAATAACGAAAAGTGAAAATATCTTTGACAACGTTCTCCGTCCTCCATGTCGTTCTAAATATATAAAAAAAAAAACAAATTTGTTATTTTCGTATAAAAATATTCTAACAAATTGCACAAATCCTAAAGAAAAAAAGTGAAGTGTGTGTGAAGAGTCCTGAATCCCAGACGTGTCTGTGTAATTGTGTGTGTGTGCTGCCTATGTTAAGGTGGCCCGGTTTTTGGCTAATTATATAGCTGGTGTGTTTAGCTAGAGCTAAAACATGGAAGGAACACCGGGAACAGCAGCAGCAGAAGCAGTAGCAACCTTCGTAGTAGGTAAGCAGCCAGAAGAGACCCAGACAAGGGAAAACAGCAGTGGCGGCTTTTTTTTGTATAGACAATAGATTCCAATTGTGTATATTTTTATGACCGCCGTCTAGCAGCCTCTATGCGGTTACGTAATGTGGAACTGAACTGATCTGATCTGAATTGAGCGGATTATGCACAAACTTTTCATAATTCTGCGCTTAATTAACATCAACAAATACATATTTACATTAAATTAATAATTAGTTAATTAGGTTTGAACGAATGTTTCTTTTAATTTTGAAAATATATATATTTATATATACATTGATATATATATAAATATATATAGATGTATATATATAAATACATAAATACTTGTACGTGTGAATATTTTAGTATAGTATTTGTATGAATAATATTTGGAACTATTTTTAGTGTAGATCTTTGTAGACAGTCTGCAGATAGCTTGCCTATTGTCGGCAAAAATTTGCGCATTTAGATTTGGCAACAAAATAAAAGTATGTAAATAAATGAACTATAGAAAGTTTTTAAAGAAGAAGCCAACAGAATTACATAAAATATGAATTTTGTGGTAGATATTTTTGAGTTTAATGATATATTTATATTCTTAATCTATATGTATACAATGCTTATGCATATGAAAGGAATGTTTGAGTTTATCTTTTCATAAAGTCTGATTTAAATAATTTAAATCAAACCGACAACTTTAGAGCTATGAATAAGACAAATGATATTTTTGTGTTAAAAAAAAAATACTTATATTATTGATATATTCTATTTGCTTATTCTGATTAGCTATGTAGAAAAACGAAATATTTTAGTTCTAGAAAATTGTATATAATTAATATATATTTGATTTTTCATATAGATCCGATAACAAAGATCCATGATTTAGGTTTATATTTTTAATAACGTCTGATTAATTATTTTTATGTATTCGGCAGTGTAAAAATTGTGAATGTTAGAACATACTATGTTTGTGTTATAAAAAAGATTAAATATAATTTTTAATTTGCATAGCCTTATAAATGCGATAAAGGTAGATTAATGACTTAGATTTATATATATGAGATAGTGATTAGTGAATGAGTGTTGTTCCGTTTGTAAACCATGTTTCATAATTTCAAAAATAGTTTTTGAAAATTTTGCGTTTGTATACATAGTTTTATATGTAAATTATTCATGTGCCATGTACATCCTTGCACCTTTGCTTGCTCGTAGAGAGCTGTTTATTACTCTGCTAATATTCCTTGGTACTGAATCATAACTCTTTATTAATTTCATTGAATTATATTTATAGAACCTCCTGGCCAGGATACTTCAATACCACGTATTACGTTTAGTGATAACTCCAGTTCCCTTATACGGTGCTTACCCAACGAGCGTGCCACATTTTTTGTAAAAATCGATTGCAATGAGGAGGACGAGGAGGAGCTGCTGCCCTTCAAATTCGAGTGGTAAGTCATTAGGACTGCACAATTAATAATTTATTATTACATACGATCATGCTATATATTGTGTGTGTGAGTGTTTGCTGTTTTGTGATTCACCGGTTTAAGTGTGCATAATGCCAAAAATTGTGCGCATTTTATGATTTGATTTCTCCTTCACTCTTGCTCAGCAAGAACTGAGATGCTAGATGCCCGGGTCTAACGGCGACTGCGCCCAGAGTCAGAATATGAAAATTGTTGAGCGGGCAGCCTTTGTGCTCTTCTTGGTCTTCGGGGTGGCATTCTCTGACCAAGTCGGCTGTTGGGCACCTAGTTCGGCAGTTCCACTTTGACGATCGGCGCATTAACATATCCGTTGCCCAGCAGCATTTCTTTGTTGTCGTAGACGACGCAACCTATCTACGTATACATAAGTAAAAGAATATAACTGCGTCTGGGTCTTAAAATATTTCGAATTTTGCTCCGAAATCAATCAATTTTTTATGAGAATTCCCAGATGAAAGTGTACTTATGTGTGTGAAAAACTAGTGCATGCACAACAAAAAACTCCAATGGTTGTGCATGTGTGGCACCCCCGAAATTATCTCGACCTGCTAAATTTAGCTGCATTAACAAATCCGCTTGCGTCGCGTGAAAATATTTCGAGAATGTTGTAAGGAAAATGCTGATGGCGTCATAAGATGTTTCAATTTTGCTGCCCTAAAAGTGTTGAAAATAGTTTGTTGCTTATTTTTGTTTTGGTGTGCAATTTGAATGGAAAATTGTAAAATTACATAATCAGCAAGCAGAAAGCTTTCGAGATTCGCCAATAAATGAATCAAACAAACATAAAAAGTTCGCTCAAAAGGCACAAGAAACAAGCGAAATTGCAAAAGAAACATTTTAAGATTTACGTTTTCGACTAACTAAATAACTAAATAGATACATAGAAGAATCTCAAACCTATAGAGAACAACAAGTTATTAGCAATTCGAAAATGAAATGCGTGGCATCCGTGAGATTCGCGTCCCAAAATAAGTTGCCAAAATACAATAAAGAAAAATGTCTTTTTTGTCTTTTGGCTTGTTTTTGCCTGTGTGGTGTGCGTGTGTGTGTACAAAATACAATTAATATACTTAGTCGCTTCGGTTCGTACAAAGCCAAAATATTTATTTATTTATAAACATTCTTGCTTTCGATTGAAATATTTTTGTAATTTTTCTTTTTAAATTGGTTTAGTTTATGTTTATCTTTGAATTGTTCTTGTTTTGTTTATTTGTTAATAATCATAACACTGCCAAAGATAATTAATCACTTTTGTGCTAAGCACGTTCCTTATTGTTCTTTATATATATAATATATAAATATATATACATATGTATATATATTAATATTTATAGAAACACTTTTGCAACTAATATAAATATATATTTTCTTGATTGGCATCATCAGTTTTAATACTTCCTGAAGACTTCATCGAAAAAGTCGGTTTATGAGATAAGTATTCCGATTGGATTATATTCTTCTCAAGTGCTCTTCTATATGGCAGCTATTCATAAAATATTATGACAATAGAAATTAAATTTTTTTTAAAAGTTTGCGTTTTGAATATGCTGTTATTGGCAGTTAAATATCACCACAAAAGAGACAACTTATTTTGGATATTATATTTCTAAGAATTGTTGAGTTTTTGTTATAGTTTTGCCAAAATTAAACAGAGCATAGATTGCTGTATCTAGGAATTCCAATTCTGGTTTTTATTTATGCATATTTTTATTTACCATTGAAATTGGTCCAAATTAAAGCATATTTATAATAACTTTATATATTATTGCTTTGCCCAGAACTATTTTGTATTTCTTAAGATGAGGTGTATTAGAATCAATTCAAGAGCAATTCAAGCGTGAGCAATTATTAATTGAGCATTCCCAACAAGATCTTTTGAATTATTTCTTTTTTGGTTTACTTTTCACACAATGTCACATGGCACATTAGCTGTTTATGTGCGTGTGCGCGAATGTGTGTGTCTGTGTGTGTGTATGGAAATAGATAATAAATATTTAGAGAGTAAACATTAGAACCTAACGAACATCATGGGCAACGGATGTTCGAAATGCTGTCGTTGCTGCTGCAACGAGCACAAACAATTCCACGGCACGCTCTCCTCAGCCTCTGCCTCGTCAGTCTATAAGAAGAGGTAAAGCCCAAGTTAAATGATAAATCACCATGTTTTAGTCCAAACACTGTCATGTGCATATAAGATAATCCCTTGTGTGTTCACAGGACCAGAGGTGATATACCAATAGAGAACATCGATCGCTTTCGCATTACACAGACCAGCAATGCCGTCCAGCTGGCCGTGGAGCATGTGCAGCGCGAGGATGCTGGACACTACACCCTCTTTGCCCGCACGAAAACCAATGAAGTCGTCCGGAAGCACGTCGAGCTAATTGTCGAGGACAGATCAACGGGCGATGATCCGCCAGTTTTTCTGCGTCGCCTAGTCGATCTGTCCGTCAAAGTGGGAACACGAACGCGCCTCCTTACCGAAATTCGCAGTTCAACAGATCTTAAGGTAAGGTTTTAACAGGATTTTATGTTGTAGTCAGTTATATCTATTTTCTTTAAAGTGTTTTCAATTTAAAATTTAGGATAAATACGAATAGCTTTTGAGAAATGTTTGGCTTAGACAAAGTTAAAATAGTTGATATTTTCTTATATGTTTTGTATATATTCAAATATTAAGGTTATTATATCTTGTTTAATATTTGTACTCTTGCACAGAATCTTATCGATTTATCTTGATGTACTTAATGTAATAATTGAAATTTCATTGTTTCTATGCAGTCTGATCCTCAGTTTTTAATTTATCCTAATGAAATTATGAATCATGAAAGATCGAAGAGGAAGGTGCACATTAAGTTATGCTAATTTATGTTTTCACCCCTAGAATAATAAAAAATATTTTTTTTGTATATGATATTAAAATTATGAATTAAAATATTTTATATATTGACTAACAAAGAGGAACGCATTCTCCACCTTAAGCTATGCCAAATTATAGTTTCATTTATTCAGTGATATTAAATTAAATTCCTTTTATTATGATTTCAATCTGTATTTCTGCTTCACTCACTCTAATCCACTTATTTTATTAGCTGACCTGGTATCGAAACGATCGTAGGATATGCGAGAATGATCGCATAACAGAAACGAACGAGGGCACATTTCACTATTTGGAAGTGAGTCCCGTGATACTCGAGGATGGTGGCCAGTGGATGCTAATGGCTGAGAATATGGGAGGACGCAACTCGTGCTTGGCGACGCTAAATGTGCTCGTGCCCAAGGCGTACAAAACACCCGAATTTGTTGAGGACCTGCGTGCGGTGCTCACCGAACAGGGCACCGTATCGCTGGAGTGCAAGGTGGTGGGTGTGCCGACGCCACATTTGCGCTGGTTCAAGGACTCCAAGGAGATCAAAGCTGGCGATATCTTTGCACTGACCGCCAACGCCGATGATCCCACATCGTTGGGAACTTACACGTGCGAGGCCAAGAACTGCATGGGCGTCACCTATTCGAGTTCCAAGGTGCATGTTGTGGGCCGTGGCAGTCGCGAGGGATCCCTCAAACCAGCCGATAAGTAAGTACCGGAAATGCTCTCGCTCTCTTGACTACATATTAAACTATATTTTTCTCTCTGTTTCTCCTTCTCTCTATTTTTGTTGTTTGTTCAGTGTTAGCAACAATTTACCGCCACCGATTTTTACAAATGAGCTGCGGGACCAGAGCGTCCGCATTAGCGATACCATCATACTCGGCTGTCAAGGTGAGTCTATCTGGCAAATTGCCCACAAAAAATAAAATCAAAAAATAGAAATCATCGAAGAAAAAGAATTTTTATTTTTTGTTTGTTCTGTTCAGTTGCAAACACAGCATTTTCTCTTCTATACGTATACATCTATATAAATATGTACATATACATTTATCGCATATATATATTTTTAGCTATATGAGTAGCAAAATTCAGGCCGACCGGCTATTGCTGTTTTTTGTGTGCTCTAGAAACTTGAACTCAATGAAATAGTTGTTGGTAGAATGCTTGGACTTGGTTGTTGAGGCGGGTCAACAACTTGAGTCTAGCCAAATAAGACGACCAAAACAAAAAGCAAATAATTGCAAATAGTGTGTGTAAAAGAGAGAGAGAGATAGAGAATCAGAGAGGGAGAGAGAGAGAAGTGATTGCTAGCTATATTCTCCCACGCACGCCATATCTCTGTCAATTTCTTTCTTTCTTTTGCTGTCATTGTGCAACATGACGTACACGTGTTTTTTGCTTATTATTTTATGCAATTTAATTTACTTTCTTTCTTTCTTTTAATATACTTTCTAAACATATTTTGCAGTTGTGGTGCCGCCTTGGCCCAAAAGCATTACCTGGTACAACAAGGATGGACGCGTGGAAAGCGGCGAGCGCTATAAACTGATTGAGGATGGCCTAGGCGTTTATATGATTGAGATTAAGCCATCGGAGTCCTGCGATGCTGGCGATTGGAAGTGCGTCGTCACCAGTTTTGAGGGCTGTACGGGCATATCAGCTTGTGTGGTCAACATGGACAGTATGTTTTGTATTATAAATTATAGAAAACAACCCTGCTAAATATTTTTAAATATTTGCAGTTCCGAGAAACTATCGCAAGCCCAGATTTATGGAGAGCCTGCGCGCCGTGCTCACCGAGGAGGGCTTGGTCTCCTTCGAGTGCAAAGTTGTTGGATTTCCAACGCCAGTGCTTAAGTGGTTCAAGGATGGACACGAACTGAAGCCGGGCGATGTTTATCAGCTGACGGGCACCAATTCGCTGGGCACCTATTGCTGCATCGCTCGCAACTGCATGGGCGAGACGAGCAGCACCGCTGTCCTGACCGTCGAGGATATACAGAATCAGCTAACGGATGAGGAACGTTTGGTTTTCGCGCATCAGAATCAGGCGCCTCAATTTGTTACCGGCCTCAAGAGCACCGATGCCAAGATTAACGAACAGTTTCAATTTAAAGTTGTGGTCAAGGCAACCCCCGATCCTATTCTGACCTGGTTCCGGGATGAGCTGCCCATCGATCCGAATGACCGTTATAATCACTATCGCGGCGAAAATGAAGAGTGGCTGCTCGACATCAAATCCGCTGAGTTTATCGATCAGGCCGAGTGGAAGTGTCTGGCTGTCAATGATTTTGGCACCAGCATCACCTCATGTTTCCTCAAGTTGCAGATACCCAGGCACTACAAGAAACCTCGGTTTCTGGAGTGTCTTCGTGCCGTTCTCACTGAGGAGGGTGCTGTCAATCTGGAGTGTAAAGTTATTGGTGTACCGCAACCAATGCTGAAGTGGTACAAGGATGGCGTTGAACTGAAGCCGGGCGACATACATCGCATTATCTCTGGCCAGGATGGCACTTGCTGCCTGGGCACTTACACGTGCGAGGCCAGAAACTGCATGGGCGTCGTCGCCAGCTCGGCTTCGCTTCTGGGCTTCGAGGATGCCCAACGGAATCAGAAGCCGGAGCTACCGCAGGTGAACGAGCTGCAGAGAAACTATTCGTTGTCCACCATACAGGAGGAGCGCACCTCGCAGCTCTATGAGACTCCTGTGGGCGATATAACCATCGACGATAGAGGCGATGTCTCCTTCTCCTTCGATGGCAAAGAGGTATCCGTTTCACTTTACGAGACGCCCGATTTAACAGAGGAGGAGGCACTCAAGATTGTCGAAATGTACGCGGATCAGATATCCGAGCATGTGACGGAGCATAACATTGTGGAGTTGCCACCGTTGCGTTTCGTCAAGGAGACCTCTCAGTCCGGCAAGCTACTCATGGAAGCGGTGGTCATTGATATTGCACCCGAGTATTTTACGCACGATGAGGATTTGCGCACCGAGGCGGATTTGGATGATATTTCCATTACTGAGATCACAGTGCATGGCTCATCGGGCAGGGAAGGTGTCTTTGACAAGGAAACGGAGAAATTCGCCCAGCAGTCTTTTGAGAAAATGGAGGAAGAACTCTCCCTCTCAGCACCCATACGAAAGCGCAAGAAGTCGCGACCCACCGAGACGGAGGAATTCTTTAGCTTGTCGAAGGCATCCGGTTCAGGCGAGGAAGAGGAGACATCCGATTTGCAGACCTTTGTTAGTGCACAGATGTCTACATCGCAAAAGGTAGCTACAATAGCAACAACAGCAATTATAGCCGAAGGTGAGGCAGCTGCGCCTTCAAAGCGCAAAAAGTCCAAGAAGCCAACGGACAGCGACTCATCAAAGACCACCGAGGATGATGCCAAACTGCAGGACATTTCCGGTGCTGTAGGCGATGGCTTATTAGTGACGCCAGCTTCGCATATCAAAGCAGTTACCGATGAGATCGAGATCAATAAAAATTTGATGGCATTGGTGCCATTGGCCAAGTTACTGCGAGTGATTGAGAATCATCTGACTGTGGTCGAGTCGGAGGTGTTGGATCAGTCGGCAATGATGATGACACCGGCTGCTGCCGATCAGAGCATTGCAATCATACGCAATATTATTGATCCCATCAAACAGATCGAATCCAAGCTGCGCGTCTACTCCGGCGAAACGCAGATCGATGCACTCATCAAATCCATGGACGATGATATCCATAAGCTTCACATGGGCCTGCAGGTGATTGAGAAGTGTGTCGAGATCGATGAGATGGGTGCCACGCTCATCCAGAGGACCAGTGTCTGCATTATTGACAGCGTGGCCGAGCACATGAAACGGGCGCTGGAGGAGCTGAAGATTGTCAGTGAGAGATTCGAGTCGGATAGTCTACGTGCTCAAATCGTATTAACTGCCGAAGATATACATCAGGGACTGGACATAACACAGGGCACGATCAGATCACAAGCTCTGCTGCAGGAGGCACAGGAGCTGGAGGCAGCCAAGCATTTTACGGAGGCAGTTGAAAAGATGCAGGATGTGCAGGAGAGCATCTCCTTTGCATCCATATCGGAAGCCAATTTGCCCAGTGAAGCGAGCGCTTTGAAGCGGATCTGCAAGCCTGTAGCAAAGATCCAGGAAGCATTGGAACGTGTTGAAATGGAACTATCGCTGGAGGAGAGTGAGGAGCAAATCTACAAGAAGGTGCACAAGAAGGTACTCGACAGCATTGTGGGGCCAATTAATGATTTGCAGAGAACCCTACAATCGATTGAGGATAAAACCGAATCTTTAGCGGGTTCAGAGTCAATTGAACAAAAGATAAACATGGCCATTTTGGATATTGTGACACCTCCGCTCTTTGAACTCAACAAGGGACTGGAGTTGATTCTGAATGAGAAATCAGACAGCGTTGAGGCTGGAATGTTTACGGTGAGCACCGTGGAATCGATGGTGCCGCCTCTGCAAGAAATCCAGAATGGTCTCGCCCAATTGGGTCAGGATCTGGAGTCGAGTGGTCAGAGAGCCAATGAGGAGGCCTCATTGGATTTGGCAGACACTCAGAAGCTATTGCAGTCCATCGCCCAAGCCGTCTTGCATTTCGAGACGAATATCGAGCGAATTTCGGAACGTCTCAGTGAAAATGTGAAAATACGCTTACATAATCTTAAGGATGAGCTGTCAGCGCTGATTGGCACCATTTTGGATCGCGATATAACGCGTCACCATGTGGCGCTCCTCGACCAGCTAAAGCGTCCCATTGATGAGCTTAACTATTGCATACGCCAGACCGAGGTAAAGTCCACCTCCGGCTCCTTAGCAGACCTAATCGAGCCACTCACCCTGCTGCAGGAGAATACACAGAAGGCACATGGATTGCTGTTGGCTGCAAGAGAACGTGAACCCGATCAGCAGGGACTGCAATCCCTCGATAACATCCGCAACATAATACGCAATGCCGTCATTGATATTGAGGAGCATGAGTTTAAGATATTGCAGCAGGAGATTCAACAGGATGAGCAACAGCATCCGTCACAACAGGATAAATCCTTTAGTGCATTGCGCAAAGTGCTGGAGACGAAAGTTTCACTGGAGGAGGCAGTTGGTAACATTGAAACTCTGCAACTGGCTCTCAACCGCTTCAATGAGAATGCGAAGATGCCGTCAAAGATGAAGCTGTGTGCGAATGAAGCTCAAGTTGCACTCTTACGGATATTACAAATCGCCAAGGGTTTGGCTACGTTCAGTGAGACGGAGACGACTCTTAATCCGAATGAGGCAAACACAACTCGCATATTATTTGAGATGGGCAAAAGCTTCGCTGACTTGGCCAGAACGTTGGATAATCCCGCCGCTGATAGCAATGAATTCAACGATGTATTAAATAGTTTCAACGATATTGTGGCCCAGCAGAGAGAGGCCTTAGATGAACAGCTGACTTGGAATACTCTAGCCATATCCAGTCCACTCTCGAGTTTTGTACATGCTCTGGAAAATCTGAAACCACTTAAAATTTCCGTTGAGGATCTGTCCACGCTGGATGATGTTTCGGTGCTGAAATCTTTAGCCGAATCGTTGCCAACGGAACCAGAAGTCTTCTCTGAGGAGGAAGACAAGCAGAATAAACCAGATGCTGCTGAACTGGAAGGCATTAAGAAACCAGCTGAGATCTTGCTTGCTGATCTTAATCATGGCATCACATCGGTTCTATCGCACTGCGATGATTTGGATGTGGCTTCCTTGCGTGTCGAAACAGTTGAACAAATCCAAGCGGCCATTACCAAAATGCAGGAGCTACAGAATAGCATTCCATTGGTGCACGAAACACACGCGGATGAGGATGGTCCCGGTTCCTTTGTTGCAGCGATCTGCAGTTTGGAACGTTGTATTCTCGAAGTGGAGGAGTGCATTGCGCACAGTGGTGCCGAAAGTCTGCAGGATTTGGAACTATCCAAGCTTAAGACACTGGCGACACCACTGTACGATCTCCGGCATTGTTGTGAGCAGATCGACATCCAGGCGCTGGAGCAAGCTCAAGATATGTCCATGCACGAGATATCGGATCTGAAGACCAGCGGTCATCAGCAGATTGTAGAGGATGCTCTTCAGGAGGCGGCTAAATTCGCTGACGAGCCAAAAGTGGAGATCTTCGATGTGCAACAGGGCGTTGTAAGTGGCATAAAGCAGCTGGAGGCTTGCCTCGAAGTAACCATTAAAAACGATAGCGAAGAATTGCGACAGGTGGGCGAAATAATGCAGCACCTGAACTCGGATTTGAAGAGAATCCAAGAAACGCTCGCCTCAAACAGCGATCAACAGGAGACTGTGTTGGCTCAGGCGAAAATTGCACGGACCATGTTTAAACTGAAGGAGTGTTTGGTGCACACCTACGAATCGGGATTGGTTGACTCCTTGGAGAATATCGAAAGTGCTTTTGAAGATATACTGATTTCTTTGCCGGTGCTGGAGACGCAATTAGCTCAGGAGATGTGTGCGAAAATTGAAGACACATTCAAGAACTTTATGGCCTACGGCCAGCAGCAAAAGTCTCTAGTGTGGCTAAGCATATCATTTAACAATCTTCTAAAATCTATTCGAGCGGTAGCCGATTCACCAAATGTCGATATAGATAAGTCATCCACCATAATGGTCAATTTGCAAACAAGTCTGATGGCTACATTCAGGGCTATGAATGAGCTCAGCGAAGTGGTCGATAATGATATATTGGGCGGTCTACTTCGAAGCCAAAACAGCTTGGTTGCCGTCTTTGATTTTATTGAGAATAATGAAAATCCAATACGCATTATAGAACTGTTGCAAGAAATTGATGCCATATCGGCTGAATTGAAGAGTTTGTTCTTGGTTCCCATTGAATCCGGGACGCCCATCGACATAAGTAAGATAATTGAAAACGTGTCGTCGGGCAAAGTTTTCCTAACTGAAATTCAACAGGGCCTACAAAATGATAATCCCCTCAGCGTTAAACTCGTCGATGAAAACACTGAAGAAATAAGGCAACTAGAGGCAACACTTGTCCAAATTGAAAATGATATCCTATCACAACCTCAGCTAACACAAATTACATTGGAACAGATGGAACTGATTGTCACTGTTCAGCTGCAAATAAACAGTCTCCAGGAGAAGCTTATTAACCTAAGTAGATCCATTGCAGCACAACAGGAGCAGGATCAGGAGCAGGATCAGGAGCAGGATCAGCAACAAAAGCAATCAGAGCAACAGCCCACACAAGTAATATTTACACAAGAACAAATGGAAGTTCCTCAAGAGAAACCAGAAACAAAGGTGAAACGAAAACTGGAAGAAGATATCAAACAAACTACAACGAAGAAAACCAAAGATGAAATCGATGCCAAACATATTGAATCGACAGACACTTTAAAGAAAATGTTATCTGAAAGTGTTACCGATAAGCCTGAGAATTTTCAAAAGATCTTGAATTTAAAATTCGAAAATCTGCGCAGTGTTTTGGAATCAAAAACCAATAAATCTGAATTACAGGCAATTTTAACCAACAGTAAAGAAATTATGCAAAACTTGGATGACTCTGAGAAAATTGTAAAGGGTGTATTCAAACTTCGAGAACATATAGTTCATACTTACGATGGAAAACCACCTGAGGAACAAGCTGACAAGGAATTTGTTGAGGCATTTATTGATTCACTTCTTGAGACCTCTCCAGATGCAGCAGCGAAAATATTTAACAGTTACTTAAAAGAAATTAAGAGGAATATTGTTTTAACTAAAGCAGCTATTCAACTTATTGGCGATTCTGAAATCGGAAATAAATCATCGTTAATAGTTCCAAAATTAGTTAACCTCGAAAATATTTCTGAGAATATTAAGTCGGATTTGCATATCGAAAAGTCCTCTGTAAAGATGATCCAACTTCAACAAAATTTAATGGATATGTTTGTTATACTTGATGACCTACTAGATGATAAAACAAATATTTTAAAACCTTTAATTGAGGAAATGAAAACAGTTCTTCTAGCAGAGTACGATTACATTGAGAAAACACACGGACAACTCCATACTGCATCTGTAGAAGTGAAAATTCAGATTATTACCAAAAAAATGTTAAATGTTTGCGAACAATTACAGCAGTTCAAAGAGGATTCGATTGAAGGAGATGTCAATAAGGAACAAGTGCCACTCGAAAAACAATCTATCGAGGAGCAAAAACTGGAGACGAAAGAAAAGAAAAAAGCTGAAAAGGAAGCTGAACAGAAGACCCAAAAGGGAGAATTATCAGAAGTTGTTGTTGAGAAAGTGTCTGAAAAAAAGATTCCGGAAAGTAAGAAACCAGATGGCAAAGAATCTAAAGCTGAGGCTCAAAAGGCAAACATACTGAAGCCGCAATCTGTTGTAGAGAAAAAACTAGACGCGGAGCAAAAGAAACAGACTGAAAAGGATGCTGAAAAGAAATCGCAAAAGGGAGAATTATCTGAAGTTGTTGCTGAGCAATTATCTGAAGAAAAGACTCCAGCAAGTAAGAAGCCCGATGTCAAAGAATCTAAAGCTGAAACTCAAAAAGCAAAGATACTGGAGCAACAATCCTTTGAAGAGCAAAAACTAGACGCGGAGCAAAAGAAACAGACTGAAAAGGATGCTGAAAAGAAATCGCAAAAGGGAGAATTATCTGAAGTTGTTGCTGAGAAAGTATCTGAAGATAAGATTCCGGAAAGTAAAATGCCCGATGTAAAGGAATCTAAAGCTGAAACTCAAAAAGCAAAGATACTGGAGCTACAATCCATTGAAGAGCAAAAACTAGACGCGGAGCAAAAGAAACAAACTAAAAAGGATGCTGAAAAGAAATCTCAAAAGGGAGAATTATCTGAAGTTGTTGCTGAGAAAGTATCTGAAGATAAGATTCCGGAAAGTAAAATGCCCGATGTAAAGGAATCTAAAGCTGAAACTCAAAAAGCAAAGATACTGGAGCTAGAATCCATTGAACAGCAGAAGTTGGATGAGAAACTAGAGAAACAAACTGAACTTAAAGCTCAACAGAAAGCCCAGAAGGCAGAAGTATCTGAGATTGTTGCTGAGAAAGTATCTATAGAAAAGATCCCGGAAAGTAAAAAGACCGATGTTAAGGAATTAGAAGCTGAGGCTCAAAAGAAGAATGTGCTAGACAAATTCTTGGATATAGTCGAGGCATCAAAGAGACAAACATCAAATACAGCTTTATTACAGATTGTATCCAATTGTCAGGATATTATCGACAATCTTGAGGATTCCGATAAGGTCGCTAAGTCCATTTTCAACCTAAGGGAGCATATTGTTCATACTTACGATGGCAAATCAGCTGATGAGCAAGCTGACAAGGAAATTGTTGAGGCATTTATTGATTCACTTCTTGAGACCTCTCCAGATGCAGCAGCGAAAATAATTAACAGTTACTTAAAAGAAATTAAGATGAATATTGTTTTAACTAAAGCAGCTATTCAACTTATTGGCGATTCTGAAATCGGAAATAAATCATCGTTAATAGTTCCAAAATTAGTTAACCTCGAAAATATTTCTGAGAATATTAAGTCGGATTTGCATATCGAAAAGTCCTCTGTAAAGATGATCCAACTTCAACAAAATTTAATGGATATGTTTGTTATACTTGATGACCTACTAGATGATAAAACAAATATTTTAAAACCTTTAATTGAGGAAATGAAAACAGTTCTTCTAGCAGAGTACGATTACATTGAGAAAACACACGGACAACTCCATACTGCATCTGTAGAAGTGAAAATTAAGATTATTACCAAAAAAATGTTAAATGTTTGCGAACAATTACAGCAGTTCAAAAAGGATTCGATTGAAGGAGATGTCAATAAGGAACAAGTGCCACTCGAAAAACAATCTATCGAGGAGCAAAAACTGGAGACGAAAGAAAAAAAGAAAGCTGAAAAGGAAACTGAACAGAAGACCCAAAGGGGAGAAGTATCTGAAGTTGTTGTTGAGAAAGTGTCTGAAGAAAAGATTCCGGAAAGTAAGAAACCTGATATAAAGGAATCTGAACCTGAAGCTCAAAAGGCAGAAATACTGGAGCAACAATCCATTAAACAGCAGAAGTTGGATGAGAAACTAGAGAAACAAACTGAACTGAAAGCTCAACAGAAGGCCCAGAAGGCAGAAGTATCTGAGATTGTTGGTGAGAAAGTATCTAAAGAAAAGATTCCGGAAAGTAAAAAGCCCGATGTAAAGGAATCTGAAGCTGAGGCTCAAAAGGCAAAAATACTGGAGCAACAATTCATTGAACAGCAGAAGTTGGATGAAAAACTAGAGAAACAAACTGAACTGAAAGCTCAACAGAAAGCCCAGAAGGGAGAAGTATCTGAGACTCTTGCTGAGAAAGTGTCTGAAGAAAAGATTCCGGAAAGTAAAAAGCCCGATGTAAAGGAATCTGAAGCTGAGGCTCAAATAGCAAAAATACTGGAGCAACAATTCATTGAACAGCAGAAGTTGGATGAAAAACTAGAGAAACAAACTGAACTGAAAGCTCAACAGAAAGACCAGAAGGGAGAAGTATCTGAGTCTGTTGCTGAGAAAGTGTCTGAAGAAAAGATTCCGGAAAGTAAAAAGCCCGATGTAAAGGAATCTAAAGTTGAAACTCAAAAAGCAAAGATACTGGAGCAACAATCCTTTGAAGAGCAAAAACTAGATCCGAAGAAAAAGAAACAGACTGAAAAGGATGCTGAAAAGATATCTCAAAAGGGAGAATTATCTGAAGTTGTTGCTGAGAAAGTGTCTGATGAAAAGATCCCGGAAAGTAAGAAGACCGATGTTAAGAAATCTGAAGCTGAGGCTCAAAAGGCAAACATACTGGAGCCGCAATCTGTTGCAGAGAAAAAACTAGACGCGGAGCAAAAGAAACAGACTGAAAAGGATGCTGAAAAGAAATCGCAAAAGGAAGAATTATCTGAAGTTGTTGCTGAGAAAGTATCTGAAGAGAAGATTCCGGAAAGTAAAAAGCCCGATGTAAAGGAATCTGAAGCTGAGGCTCAAAAGGCAAAAATACTGGAGCAACAATCCATTGAACAGCAGAAGTTGGATGAGAAACTAGAGAAACAAACTGAACTGAAAGCTCAACAGAAAGCCCAGAAGGGAGAAGTATCTGAGATTGTTGCTGAGAAAGTATCTATAGAAAAGATCCCGGAAAGTAAAAAGACCGATGTTAAGGAATTAGAAGCTGAGGCTCAAAAGAAGAATATGCTAGACAAATTCTTGGATATAGTCGAGGCATCAAAAACACAAACATCAAATACAGCTTTATTACAGATTGTATCCAATTGTCAGGATATTATCGACAATCTTGAGGATTCCGATAAGGTCGCTAAGTCCATTTTCAACCTAAGGGAGCATATTGTTCATACCTACGATGGCAAATCAGCTGATGAGCAAGCTGACAAGGAAATTGTTGAGGCATTTATTGATTCACTTCTTGAGACCTCTCCAGATGCAGCAGCGAAAATAATTAACAGTTACTTAAAAGAAATTAAGATGAATATTGTTTTAACTAAAGCAGCTATTCAACTTATTGGCGATTCTGAAATCGGAAATAAATCATCGTTAATAGTTCCAAAATTAGTTAACCTCGAAAATATTTCTGAGAATATTAAGTCGGATTTGCATATCGAAAAGTCCTCTGTAAAGATGATCCAACTTCAACAAAATTTAATGGATATGTTTGTTATACTTGATGACCTACTAGATGATAAAACAAATATTTTAAAACCTTTAATTGAGGAAATGAAAACAGTTCTTCTAGCAGAGTACGATTACATTGAGAAAACACACGGACAACTCCATACTGCATCTGTAGAAGTGAAAATTCAGATTATTACCAAAAAAATGTTAAATGTTTGCGAACAATTACAGCAGTTCAAAAAGGATTCGATTGAAGGAGATGTCAATAAGGAACAAGTGCCACTCGAAAAACAATCTATCGAGGAGCAAAAACTGGAGACGAAAGAAAAAAAGAAAGCTGAAAAGGAAACTGAACAGAAGACCCAAAAGGGAGAAGTATCTGAAGTTGTTGTTGAGAAAGTGTCTGAAGAAAAGATTCCGGAAAGTAAGAAACTTGAATGTAAAGCTGAAACTCAAAGAGCAAAGATACTGGAGCTAGAATCCATTGAACAGCAGAAGTTGGATGAGAAACTAGAGAAACAAACTGAACTGAAAACTCAACAGAAAGCCCAGAAGGCAGAAGTATCTGAGATTGTTGCTGAGAAAGTATCTAAAGAAAAGATTCCGGAAAGTAAAAAGCCCGATGTAAAGGAATCTGAATCTGAGGCTCAAAAGGCAAAAATACTGGAGCAACAATCCATTGAACAGCAGAAGTTGGATGAGAAACTAGAGAAACAAACTGAACTGAAAGCTCAACAGAAAGCCCAGAAGGGAGAAGTATCTGAGACTGTTGCTGAGAAAGTGTCTGAAGAAAAGATTCCGGAAAGTAAAAAGCCCGATGTAAAGGAATCTAAAGTTGAAACTCAAAAAGCAAAGATACTGGAGCAACAATCCTTTGAAGAGCAAAAACTAGATCCGAAGAAAAAGAAACAGACTGAAAAGGATGCTGAAAAGATATCTCAAAAGGGAGAATTATCTGAAGTTGTTGCTGAGAAAGTGTCTGATGAAAAGATCCCGGAAAGTAAGAAGACCGATGTTAAGAAATCTGAAGCTGAGGCTCAAAAGGCAAAAATACTGGAGCAACAATCCATTGAACAGCAGAAGTTGGATGAGAAACTAGAGAAACAAACTGAACTGAAAGCTCAACAGAAAGCCCAGAAGGGAGAAGTATCTGAGACTGTTGCTGAGAAAGTGTCTGAAGAAAAGATTCCGGAAAGCAAAAAGCCCGATGTAAAGGAATCTAAAGTTGAAACTCAAAAAGCAAAGATACTGGAGCAACAATCCTTTGAAGAGCAAAAATTAGATCCGAAGAAAAAGAAACAGACTGAAAAGGATGCTGAAAAGATATCTCAAAAGGGAGAATTATCTGAAGTTGTTGCTGAGAAAGTGTCTGAAGAAAAGATTCCGGAAAGTAAAAAGCCCGATGTAAAGGAATCTAAAGTTGAAACTCAAAAAGCAAAGATACTGGAGCAACAATCCTTTGAAGAGCAAAAATTAGATCCGAAGAAAAAGAAACAGACTGAAAAGGATGCTGAAAAGATATCTCAAAAGGGAGAATTATCTGAAGTTGTTGCTGAGAAAGTGTCTGAAGAAAGGATCCCGGAAAGTAAGAAGACCGATGTTAAGAAATCTGAAGCTGAGGCTCAAAAGGCAAAGATACTGGAGAAACAATCCTTTGAAGAGCAAAAACTAGATCCGAAGAAAAAGAAACAGACTGAAAAGGATGCTGAAAAGATATCTCAAAAGGGAGAATTATCTGAAGTTGTTGCTGAGAAAGTGTCTGATGAAAAGATCCCGGAAAGTAAGAAGACCGATGTTAAGAAATCTGAAGCTGAGGCTCAAAAGGCAAACATACTGGAGCCGCAATCTGTTGCAGAGAAAAAACTAGACGCGGAGCAAAAGAAACAGACTGAAAAGGATGCTGAAAAGAAATCGCAAAAGGGAGAATTATCTGAAGTTGTTGCTGAGAAAGTATCTGAAGCGAAGATTCCGGAAAGTAAAAAGCCCGATGTAAAGGAATCTGAAGCTGAGGCTCAAAAGGCAAAAATACTGGAGCAACAATCCATTGAACAGCAGAAGTTGGATGAGAAACTAGAGAAACAAACTGAACTGAAAGCTCAACAGAAGGCCCAGAAGGGAGAAGTATCTGAGACTGTTGCTGAGAAAGTGTCTGAAGAAAAGATTCCGGAAAGTAAAAAGCCCGATGTAAAGGAATCTAAAGTTGAAACTCAAAAAGCAAAGATACTGGAGAAACAATCCTTTGAAGAGCAAAAACTAGATCCGAAGAAAAAGAAACAGACTGAAAAGGATGCTGAAAAGATATCTCAAAAGGGAGAATTATCTGAAGTTGTTGCTGAGAAAGTGTCTGATGAAAAGATCCCGGAAAGTAAGAAGACCGATGTTAAGAAATCTGAAGCTGAGGCTCAAAAGGCAAACATACTGGAGCCGCAATCTGTTGCAGAGAAAAAACTAGACGCGGAGCAAAAGAAACAGACTGAAAAGGATGCTGAAAAGAAATCGCAAAAGGGAGAATTATCTGAAGTTGTTGCTGAGAAAATATCTGAAGAAAAGATTCCGGAAAGTAAAAAGCCCGATGTAAAGGAATCTGAAGCTGAGGCTCAAAAGGCAAAAATACTGGAGCAACAATCGATTGAACAGCAGAAGTTGGATGAGAAACTAGAGAAACAAACTGAACTGAAAGCTCAACAGAAAGCCCAGAAGGGAGAAGTATCTGAGATTGTTGCTGAGAAAGTATCTAAAGAAAAGATCCCGGAAAGTAAAAAGACCGATGTTAAGGAATCAGAAGCTGAGGCTCAGAAGAAGAATATGCTAGACAAATTCTTGGATATAGTCGAGGCATCAAAGAGACAAACATCAAATACAGCTTTATTACAGATTGTATCCAATTGTCAGGATATTATCGACCATCTTGAGGATTCCAATAAGGTCGCTAAGTCCATATTCGAACTAAGGGAGCAAATTGTTCATACCTATAATGGCAAATCGGCTGATGAGCAAGCTGACAAGGAAATGGTTGACTCATTTATTGAATCACTTCTTGAGGCTTTTCCAGCTACAGCGAACAATATGATAAACCATTACATTATGGAAATTGAATCAAATGTTTTATTAACTAAGGCTGTTGTTAGACTTATTGACGAAACTGACATGTTTTCCAAGCCTTCATTACTAATACCAAAACTAGTTAATCTTGAGAAGATTTCCAAGAACATGAATTCTGTTCTGCATGTAGACAATATCTCCGAAAACATGATCCTTCTTCAACAAAATTTAATGGACAGTTTTGTAATACTTGACGACCTGCTGGATGAAAAAACAGATACAATGACACCAGCGATTGAGGAAATGAAAACAGTTCTTCTAGCAGAGTACGATTACATTGAGAAAACACACGGACAACTCCAAACTGTATCTGTAGAAGAGAAAATTCATAACATTACCAAACAAATGTTAAATGTTTGCGAACAATTACAGCAGCTTAAAAAGGATTCAATTGAAGGAGATGTCAATAAGGAACAAGTGCCACTCGAAAAACAATCTATCGAGGAGCAAAAACTGGAGACGAAAGAAAAAAAGATACCTGAAAAGGAAGCTGAACAAAAGGCCCAAAAGGCAGAAGTATCTGAAGTTGTTGCTGAGAAAGTATCTGAAGAAAAGATTCCAGAAAGTAAGAAGCCCGATGTAAAGGAATCTATAGCTGAAACTCAAAAAGCAAAGATAGTGGATCAACAATCCCTTGAAGAGCAAAAACTAGACGCGGAGCAAAAGAAACAGACTGAAAAGGATGCTGAAAAGAAATCCCAAGAGGGAGAACTATCTGAAGTTGTTGTTGAGAAAGTGTCTGAAGAAAAGATTCCGGAAAGTAAGAAGCCCGATGTAAAGGAATCTAAAGCTGAATCTCAAAAAGCAAAGATAGTGGATCAACAATCCCTTGAAGAGCAAAAACTAGATCCGAAGAAAAAGAAACTGACTGAAAAGGATGCTGAAAAGATATCTCAAAAGGGAGAATTATCTGAAGTTGTTGCTGAGAAAGTGTCTGATGAAAAGATCCCGGAAAGTAAGAAGACTGATGTTAAGAATTTTGAAACTGTGGCTCAAAAGGCAAACATACTGGAGCCGCAATCTGTTAAAGAGAAAAAACTAGACGGGGAGCAAAAGAAACAGACTGAAAAGGATGCTGAAAAGAAATCCCAAGAGGGAGATTTATCTGAAGTTGTTGCCGAGAAAGTATCTGAAGAAAAGATTCCGGGAAGTAAGAAGCCCGATGTAAAGGAATCTAAAGCTGAAGCTCAAAAGGCAGAGATTCCAAAAAAACAGACTGAAGAGAAAGCTCAACAGAAGACCCAGAAGGGAGAAGTATCTGAAGTTGATGCTAAGCAAGTATCTGAAGAAAAGACTCTAGAAAATAAGAAGCCAGATGTACAAGATTCGGAAGCTGAAACTCAAATGGCAAAAATACTGGAGCAACAATCCATTGAACAGCAGAAGTTGGATGAGAACCTAAGGAAACAAACTGAATTCAAAGCTCAACAGATAGCCCAGAAGGCAGAAGTATCTGAAGTTGTTGCTGAGAAAGTATCTGAAGAAAAGACTCCAGAAAGAAAGAAGACCGATGTTAAGGATTCTATTCAAATGGCAAAAATACTGGAGCAGGATTCCAATGAAGAGAAAAAGCTAAACGCGGAGAAAAAGAAAAACACAGAAAAGGATGCTGAAAATGTTGCTGACATAATATCCGAAGAGAAGATTTTGGAAAGTAAAAAACCTGATGTAAAGGAATCTGCAGCTGAGGTCCAAAATGCAAAGATACTGGAGCAACAATCAATAGAAAAGCAGAAGCTGGATGAAAAACCAAAGAAACAGGCTGAAGAGAAAGCTAAACAAAAGAGCCATAACGGAGAAGTATCTAAAGAAAAGACTCCAGAAAGTAAGCTAGATGTAAAGGAACCTGAAACGGAGGTCCAAAAGGAAAAGATCTTACAACAACAATCCAGTAAAGAGCAGAAGTTAGGCAAGAAACTAAAAAAACAGACAGGAAAGGATGCTGAACAAAAGGTCCAGAAGGGTGAAGTGTCTGAAGCTGTTACTGAGAAAGTACCTAAAGAGAAGATTGTTGAAGGTAGAAAATTCGAATTTGAGGGCCAACAGACAAAGGCACTAGAACAACAAGATTCAGAAGTGCAGGATCTGCAAAAGAAAAAGATTAAAACATTTGAAGAGGATACTGTAAGAATGGTGTCAAAGAAAGATGTGTCGGACGGTGTTGATGTTAATGTTAGCGGAAAGACTGATGATCGTGAGAGCAAAGAAGTTCGAGGCAGAACTTATATTGGGGATGCGGACGAAAGCATTACTCCTCAAGCAAGCAAGTACCAATCCTTGGAGTCTGAGTATAAAGAACGGAAGGAATCGCGCAGTGCTAAGCGTAAGCCAACTGTTGATTTAATGCTCACGAATCGCAATTCGGCAACAGGCAGTGACCTGAAGCTAACATGTGGCATATCTGGTCTCGATATGAAAGTGCAATGGTTCAAGCAGAATATCCCCATTGCGAACGACGCCAAGTACAAGTTAACCTTGAATGATAGTCTATCCTGCCTTGAAATCAAATCAACAGAGATGAATGATTCTGGCATTTATCGATGCATAGCGTCCAATCGAAATGGAGAGGTCGAAACGAGCTGTCTTGTGACTATATACGAAGCACCTTCAACCAAATTTGGCACACCGCCAATATTTACACGCAATATACGAGGTAAGTGCCTGTTGTACCTATGCAAACCCATTGATTTAATGTCCCAAATGTAAATTAAATTAATGTCAGATTACAAATACATCAATTGAATTTGACGTTGAGCCCCCAAGCACCTTAATTGTAAATAGGAAATAAATACATGAGATATATAATGTAGTATAATATACTAAGCATGTAATGATTAAGTTCATTTGGTTTATTTATTTAACTTAGCCTTGCATTTTTAAGATGTGTTAATTGACTTGCCCTTTGAGATTATGATCAATTCGAGATCATAAGTGCATTAATTTATTTTTTAAGTTAAGTCGACGCCATTATTTATAGACTATCGAAATTCGAATGACATTTATATAATTGAATTAACTAAATGCATTAATTAAAAGTCTTCGGCTTTTAAATAGATTTCTTTGAAATTATTTTTTTGGCAACATTTGCACTGCAAATATATAAATAAGTGTATATTTATAAGTACATATATACATATAAACAACGAAATTCGTGAAAATGTTTTTTAGCATAACAATCGATTGGCAATTAGGATATTTTCACACATTTCACATTCACCACATGCGGACAGTCGTGAATCTTCTTTTGCATCGAGCGGACGTCTGACGTCCTAAAAAAACAAACAAAAATCTTTCGATCGAACCGTTTCGAGTATATATATATACATATATAAATCTAATTTATACGTAAACGACTCGTACGGATATCATATTATTATCGGTTTATTTTTCCCAAAACGAACTCTCAATTCCACGTTATCCTGTGAAAAGACAAAAGACAACAAACGAAGGCAATGGGAGAGACGGACGGCGACATCGAGCCACGGGCATCTGCTGAGCCGGAGGCGGCACCCGCGCAGGATTTGCTGCAGGTGCCAACGCAGAAGAGGCGCAAACTGAAATCACCCACTCCTGGCAGCTTGCGCGGACGCAGTGCCACGCCCATCCATGGTCGGAGTCAGACTCCGTTCAATCTGTATATGACACGTCGCAGTGCCACGCCCTCAACATGGCGCAGCATAACTCCATTCCTGAAACGTGAGGATAAAGAGAAAACTCCCTTCGAACTGGGCCGGGACATGAAGATGCAGACAACGTGCAATATTGCCGTCTTTGATCGTGCCCTGGTCATGGATATTTCAGAGGACGTGGATGTGCAGAAGCCCGTGCGTTACATAACATCCGATCTATCGGTTATCGATCGCGCTGCCGTTATGGACGTGTCCAACGTTGAGGTTATCTATGTTGTGGAGGAGTACGAAGAGTACGAAGAGGAGGAAGAAATCATCGAAGACGTTAAGCCCAAGAAAAAAGAGAAGAAACCTAGAAAGCCACGCGCCTCTCGAAAGTCCATCGAGCTATCTCCTGGTGATGCTGATGGCTTAGGCGATGATATGGGTGATTTCGGCGACGATCGCGAGGACAGCGTCGATTTCGATGACGATGAGCCTGTAAAGAAGGGCAAAAAGAAGGCGCCGCCAAAGAAGAAGGAGAAGAAAGAAAAATCGCCAAGTCCAAAATTGACCTTGAAACTAGAGATTGGCGGCGGCCAAAAGGCCAGCAAGAAGATGTTCGATCAGCAGGCTGCTCCCAAGCCGCCACCAAAGAAGAGCAAGATGGTACTGCAAATGGAGGAGCAAGCCAAGGCTCAGGCCAAGGCAGCCGAGGAAGCCGCCAATCGTGCCAAGCCCAAGGGCGAAACGTTCGAAGAGCGCCAGAAGCGTTTAAAGGAGGAAAAGGATGAGCAGGAACGACTGGAAGCCGAACAGCGTGCAATTGAGGAGGCTGAAGCCGAAGCTGAAGCAGAGGCGGAAGCCGAAGAAACTGAGGAGGACCGATCCATGATGGATGACACGGGCACCGAGGCAGCCGATTACAATGAAGACGAGGATGCCGAACTTGCCTATGAGGAAGAGGAGTCCGAAGCAGCGCCCATTGATCTGAAAGCGGCCAAACGTCGTGGCAGTGACTCCTCCGATGAATATACACGTCCCGATCCCCACGAGGAGGAGCGCTGGCAGCGCATCGCCGCCACCGAAGGCGAGGCCTTCATGCAGCAGATGCGTAAATACAGCCAAGCAAAGCGCATCAGCGAGCGGGAACGGGATGCCGACTGGCAGCGTCGACGGGAACAGGCTCGCCTCCCCAAGTTCATCAACTTCCTGTCGGATCGCACCGTCGAAGCGGGTCAGAGTGTTCGCATGGCATGCGCCGTCGACGGGCCCGAGCTCTCCGTCAAATGGTTTAAGGATGGACGTCAGCTGGAGCGCGATGCCTGTCATCGCATTATAAACAACAACAATATTTTGGTACTGGAAGTGGTCAATACGAATATACTGGATTCTGGCGAGTACTCTTGCCAAATTCTGAATGCAAATGACGAGGTCACGTCATCCTGTATTGTAACTATTTACGAAGTGTTTAAGGATGAACCCCAACCTCCCTCCATACAGTATATCAAAGGTAGCAGCATTATTTCCTCCTCTGCTCAATGCATTTCTCTCAGGGTCTCTTTTCTTGTGGTCTTTTAGAATACTATCATTTGCGCGACGATGAACTGACCATTGAGGGCCATGTGCACGGTGTTCCGCGTCCGGTTGTCACCTGGTGGCGAGGCGCCTTCCAAGTGAAGCCCAGCTACAAGTTCACAATGCTCGAGGAGGGGCACGGCGTCTGCAAGCTGTTGGTCTATAAGCCGGGCAACAAGGATAGCGGCATATATACAATGAAGGCAATCAACTCGATTGGTCAGGCGCAAATCAATCACACCGTCGAGGTGGCCAAGAATCTGCATTACCATGTGCCCGGCATATTCCATGCACGCGATCGTATTCAACTGGACAGCTTGAAGCAGGCCCGACGCTCCATCGATGAAGCGCTCAGATCGAAAGCCGAATCGGATTCGAAACGTGCCGAGGCAGAGGCCGAGCAGCAGCGTGTCCAGGCAGCACGTGCACCACCCGAACCCCTTGTGCCCGCCAAGCAGAAACTGAAGTTTGCCACCCAGTTGCGCGACCGGATGGCACTGGAGGGCACAACGGCTAAGTTTGCGGCAACCGTAATTGGACCCGAGCCGAACACACGCTGGATGAAGGACGACAAATGGGTGGTGATGTCCGATAACATTAAGAATCTGTCCGAGGAGGGCAAGGCCATACTGCAAATTATGAATGTGACCTCAGCCGATTCGGGTGTGTACAAGTGCGTGGCCAAGAACGACATGAGCGAAATCGAAACCCAATGTTACTTCAAAGTGTATGCGGCGCAAGCCGATGGCGACGAGTCCGAGCCCATTTTCGCCCTGCCCCTGCGAGGTATTTTTACTGTATCCGTGTGCAATTTGTGTGTTTGTGTAGCTGTTTCTGCGTCTGCATCTGTTTTGTCTTCATTCTTGTAACGACGCCAACACAAATCGAACATCAGCCAAAATTTCGAATCGACATTCGATTGAGTTGTTGCCCACCAATTGAGGTCGACCATATACGAAAATAGTTTTTATGTGTGTTTGAAGTGTTGTTTGTTGGTCTTCTTCTACTTATACTGCCTGTTCAGCTGCTTCTTCTTTTTGGTCATCTTCATTGATTTAGATGTGTATCATTCCTCGCAAAATGACTTGATTCTCGATACGAAGGTGCGCGGCAATCCGCGCCCCCTCATCACGTGGACGAAAGATCAGATACCCATTGTACTTGATGATCGTGTCGTGCAACTCGAACACTTGGATGGCGTCTGTGAGCTGATCGTCAATAAGCCAACGATAAATGACAACGGCATCTATGTTTGCACTGCCCAGAACAAATTGGGCAGTCAGTCGACCACCCACACGGTTGTAGTCGACACACACTCGTCCCGCCGCTCGAGCATATTATCGGCAATGCAGGAGGAGGGTTCCGTTGACGGTGACCATGCCGCTAAGCCCAAGAGGTTGCCCAAGAAAAAGGATGAGTCCGAAGGCGGCGGCGATGGTGGCTACGAGCGACGCAGTCGTATGCCCGATCCATCGCCCAAGCAAATGCTCTATTTCACGGTCAATCTATCCAATCGTTATGTGGCCGAAGGATCAAAGGTCAAACTGCAGGCGGTCATAGGCGGGCCCGAACCGACAATTAAATGGCAAAAGGATGACCAGAATGTCACCTACGGACCCCGTATACGCAACATGAATCGCGACAGCTTGGCCGTGCTGGAGTTCACCAGCGCGCTGCCAGAAGATTCCGGCACCTATACGATACTCGCCCAGAACGAATTCTGCAAGATTACCACCTCGGCCGTGCTGCACGTCTATCAGCCGAAGGTCAACACCGATGTGGAGCCCGTGTTCATACGCTCCCTGAAAGGTACGAAAAGGCATCCAATTTGTTTGTATCGTCCACACTCGTAATGTCTTATTGGATCCATAAATAGATCAATGTCATCGACGAATGTGCAATGTGCAATCTATTGTTGAGATTATGCAATGCCATCTTTGTTATTATTGTTACTTTCTCGTGTTGCTGCGTGTTTATGTAACAACTATCTGCTGACCGCCTGCCAAATCTCCTATTTACGCAGAAAACTATCACCTGAATTCGAATGAACTTATACTGGAGACAGCTGTGAGGGGTCAGCCGACACCGCAGGTGCAGTGGTTCAAGGACAGCGTTGAGGTTCAGAATGACGAACGTCATCAGATGATTGAGCATCAGGATGGCACCTGTGAGCTGATCATTGATCGACCCGAAAATAATAAAGATTCGGGCAAATATGTGGTCAAGGCGGAGAGTCGTGCCGGCAAAATGGAGATTTCCCATTATGTGCTGTTCGAAGGCAAGGCTTCGCACATTGCGGAGAACATACACGGTGTGTTCCATGCGGACAAGAGTCTGCTGCGTCCCAAGGAGGTGGAGAAGCCAGTTGTGAAACCAGATGCTCCAGCAGAAGCCCAGGAGGAGGGCAAGAAGGGTCGTGGTCGCAAGAAGGCAGATCCCGAGGATGAGGCAGCATCCTCGGCCACGGAGTATGCCTCAGATTCGGCAAGCATGTCGAGCAAGCGACGCGAGAAGAATATTGGCATACACTTTAGCACCTCGATGAGGGATCGCGTTGTAGCCGAAGGTTCCAAGGTGAAGATATCCTGCTTCCTGGAGGCAAAGGAGCCACAAGTGAAATGGACCAAGAACGACGAGCCTATCCAAAACTCACCAAAGATACGTGGACGATATAGCGAAGGCCTCTGCCTCTTGGAAATTGCTAGCGCGACAGCGGAGGATAATGGCGAGTACAAGTGCACGGGACGTGACGAGACTGGCGAGGCATCCACCTCGTGTCGTCTGGAGGTCTACGAAGATCCCGGCACTGGCGATGTACCACCTACGTTCACGCGCAACATCAAGGACACGATGCACGGCAAGATCAATGAGCTACAGCTGGACGTGCATGTGCGTGGTCTGCCGACGCCGACGGTTACATGGTTCAAGGATAGCGTTAAGGTGGAGAACAACGATAAGTTCCATCAGGTGGATCACGATGATGGCACCTGTGAGCTGTTCATCAGCCATCCAAAGCCGGCCGACGGCGGTAAATACGTTTGCCAGGCCGAGAATCGCGAGGGTCAAACGGAAATCGTGCACATGGTCACGGTGGAACCACGCGTCCGAGTCCGACCAAGATCGCCACCTAGGGACGGCCTGCCACCTCCAAAGCCCGGCGGTGAGGAGGAAGATGGTGAAGTTGAGGAGGGTGAGGGAGGAGAGGGAGGTGAGGCAGGCGAAGGTGAGGGTGTTAAGAAGCGAGTGCGTAAACCGAAGAAGGTTGATGAGGAGGAGGGAACAAGTTCGAGGCGCGAGGTGCCACCGCCACCAGATCTAAAGAAGCGACTCTACTTCCGCAACTTCCTATCCAATCGCACGGTTTTAGTGGGCAGCAACGTCAAATGGATGGTCAACATCGATGGACCCGAACCCACAGCCAAGTGGTTCCATGGCGATCAGCCGATTGCCTTCGGTCCCAGGAGTAAGTTGTCCATGCAGGATGGCATCGCCTGGCTCAATCTGGTCGGTGTCACCGAGGAGGAAGCCGGCGAATACACGCTGAGAGTAAGAGGACCCGAGAATGAAATTGTTAGCACTTGCAACCTGTTCGTTTACAGCACGGGTAAAGTTGAGATCATCCCACCCACTTTCACAGTGGGCATCAAAGGTAGGCCCCAACTAAGTGTTTCAAGTAGATGTACGTCCACGTTAAATGTTAAGGTATGCCGTTTAGTTTATGTATTTCATACAGTTGTAGTTTTAAGCATTAACTATAATAAGCAGGTGCCCATTCCATATTCAGGTTGTCCTTGTCTCATTGTTGTCTTCTGTCTCTCTCTTTGTGTCACACATTGCAGATGCATATCATTCCCAAGACAATCAACTAACTCTTGAATGCAAGGTCTCCGGCAGCCCCAAGCCACACATCTACTGGCAACGTGATAATACACTGCTATCCCTCGATACCGCCAAGTATCAATATGTCGAGCAGAGTGATGGTGTCAAACAGCTGACAATAACATCCTTTGGCAGCGAGGACTCTGGATTATACACCTGCTATGCAGAGAGCGAAAATGGTCAAATGAAGATTAGTAAATTTGTGCAAGCATCTGATTATGTACGACAGCGTGCTGTCGAAAGGAAGCCAACAGATATTGCCAAGCCAGATCTCAAGAGACCTGAACCTAGTCAGATTACAAAGGCTGAAAATTCCGCCGCGGATGCAAAGGCAAAAGCGCGAGAAGCCAAGCTGAGATTAAGCCTGGAGACCAGCCTCAAGACCATGACAATCGGCAGCGGAAATAAGGCTCAGCTAATATGTTATGTGACTGGCTTTATCGAGGATGTTCATTGGTTAAGGTATGATGAAAGGATTACAAAGGATGTTCGCCACAAAATCTACAATATCAATGGTGCCATCAGTTTGGAAATCTACGATGCTCGTCCAGAGGATAGCGGTCACTACAGATGTGTGGTGAAGAACAGCAGGCAGACAGTCGAGAGCGATTGTCATCTAACGGTACTGGATGAATCAAGCGGCCGACTGCCGGAAAGCTTCCAGGAGGGCATTAAAAGTAAGTCGAATAAAAGGAAGGGATAAAAGATTAGTCTAGTCTAGTCTCAGTCTATGATATATATATTAATATATATATTTATTATTTACTTACTTGTAGAATGCTATGATGCACAGCGCAATGAGATTGTGCTTAGTTGTCAGGTGCATGGACGTCCCAATATTAGTTGGATGCGCGATGATCACACGATCTGCAACAATCGCTACAAGATTGTGGATGAGCTGGGCGGTGAACGAAAGTTCATCATACGTAATCCCATATCCTCGGATTGTGGCATCTTTGCCTGCTATGCAGAGCAAGAGAATCACATTGACTCGATTAGCTGCTGCATACGAGCAGCCGACCTGAAGCGTCTCATTCACTCCGAGCACGATAATGTATACGCCATACAAGCCACTCGAGATATAGATGGCCAACAGCCATCTACCGATGCCTATGTGAATGGAAATGGTGATCTGAAGCGGGCTGGAAATCGGTTCTTACGCAGCGTTAGTCAGACGAAGCCGCTGTTCCATAGCTATCTGCACGATCGTACCATTTCGGAGGGAGCCAATGTGCGGATGCTGTGCACAGTTTCGGGCGATGAGAACACACACATCGAGTGGCTGAAGAACCATAAGCCACTGCCGCGAGATACACGCTATCAAACGCTCTACGAGAAGGGGGAGGCATCTCTGGAGATCTATGCCGCTGTGGCGGACGACAGCGGAAATTACACTTGCTCGGCCAGCAACGATTTTGGCGAGACTTTAACCCATGCGCAGTTGCGCGTTTACAAGCATTTCAGGGAGGCATCGATGCCAAGTACTTTTGCGCAGCCGATTCGAGGTATTCCCCCAAGGATGAAAGCCACGTGAAGCCACGTCTACTAAACGAAAATCGTATTCGCCATGCATATCATTTCTTTGGCTGTTCTAACCGCTTTGTCAATATCGACTTGGGATTCTTTTTTGATTAATCACATTGAATATTTTTTTCAAAATTTTCCACAGACACGTATTCTCTGAATGAGAACGAGTTGGTTCTGGATTGTCGCGTGCGTGGCCAGCCTCGCCCCGAGATTCAATGGATGAAGGGCACCGAGCCCATTACCAATGATGCTAAATATGAACAAGTCGATCAAGCCGACGGCTATTCAAAGCTGATCATACGCAATCCCGTTGAAAAGGACTCGGGCGTCTACTCCTGCATAGCCACCAATGAGGGCGCTCAAAATAAAATGAGCCATCAGGTGGACTTTAAGGGACGCGAACGTTTCACTCTGGAGAAGACTCACGGTTTCTTCCATCGCGATCCCAACAAGCCGCACTTCCTCACCCCACTGGGCAACCAGACCGTGTGCAATGGCGGCACCGTCGCCATCTCGGCCGAATTCATGCAGTCGACTACACCCATTGAGGTCAAGTGGTTACGCGATCGCCGCCCAGTCGACGGTCCCACCGTGAAGACCATGAACGAGCGCGGCATCTACACTCTGACCATCATGAATGCGGGTGCCGAGCACGAGGGCACTTACACTTGCCTCGCCTCGAATGCCTTTGGACGCATCGAGTCGAATGTGAACATCGATGTTGCTGTCGGCGCCGAGAAGGACGTTCGCCCGCCCCTCTTCCTGTCCAGGCCGGAAACCGAAATGAAGATTGCCGTTGGCGATCCATTCTCTCTGTCCTTCCGCATTGCGGGTGACCCAAAACCACGGCGTAAGTTGAGCGTAATACCATATATAATATCTATTTTAGTATTATTAAACATATAGAAATTAGATACATTATCAAATTACAATCACTTCTGAAATCAATGAATATATTTTTTAATTAATTCATTATTAGTCTATAGCATAACAACAATTATAGTACGTCTTTTAGTATAAACAAATTAGATGAATTCTCAAATTGGAACCACTTTTGAAGTTAAAGAAATCCCAATTTTGAGGAATATATTATTAATCAATAAAATCACATATAATAATATGACATGTAGTAAATACAAATAAGAAGCATTCTCAAATGACGATTACATCTGAAATCAAAGTATATACATTTTTTTTGATAAATTATTAATTATCTATAGCACAAAAAAATGTAATAAGTAGTATAAATATAGAAATTAGATGCATTCTAAAACTAGTATAACTTAAAAAATCAAAGATTTCCGATTTTTGGCAATCCAATATTAATCTGTATATTTATGCATTTGTAGTGGTGTTCATGAAGGGCACCAAGGATATTACCCAATCGGATCGCGTTAGCAAAGAGGTATCCGATGATTATACCAGATTCACAGTGCAAAAGTCGCAGATCTCCGACTCCGGCACCTATTTCGTAGTCGCACGCAATGACTTTGGAACGGACAGAATATTCGTCACCATTACAGTATGTGTGTTAAGCTCTAGTTGTGTCTCTTTAGCTGTTGCTGTCCCTGAATGTTAAGCTATTTCTCTAACGCTTATGCTAACTAACCAATGGTATTCTTTCTCTCTCTCTCTTTCTTTTGTTACGCTTCTCTCTTTTTAGATTAAAACGCCCAAAAAGAAAGAATAAAGCTTATTTCAATTATCTTTATATCTATATATATAAATATTGTTTGCGCAAATTTTAACGCCTCCCCAAAACGCACTAAAATACTTAAGCTCTAAGTCAACTTTCCCGACTCTATGTGTTCATTCAAAGATCAAAACCAAAACAAGAAAGAAGAAAAAGAAACAATAATATCGTTCTGAATACACTTACAAACTTATATAGGTTAACCCTCGAGCTCGCTCTGAAACTCCAACGCAACCACGCTGGGGCCAACCCCTCGAAAGTTACAGTGAAGCTTCGTATTTCAGAGGTAAGTCAACCAACCAATCCATTTGTACTTCATTGCCATTAGTCAATATCTGTCTCTATATTGGTCATATTTTAATAGAGACTTGTTGTCCTTCCGAAGTGTTCCATTAATGCTTCAAAAGCTGTGCTTGAGATATATATTCTATGTGTTTGTTTGTTTCATTCCTGTGGTCCTATTGTTGTTCCATTCCGTTTTTCACTTTACTGACTCGACAGTCTCTGAAAAATATTAACATATATTTTGCAGATCGCCTCAACTCTAACTTGTTTGCCTTCTGTGCCGTTAGTCAAGAAACTTCTCAAAAGCAATTTCCTGCGAGATTCAATCCAAAAAAATCCAAATACGTCAAGAAATTATCCGTGTATTTAATTTTTGTTAGTATTTCTGAACGATTGACTTATTTACTTATTTTATTATGGTATACAAATAGCGTATTATATAAAGCACAGCAATCCAGCTTATACATTTACGTAGTCGAAAAAAAAAATGAAAATAAAAAATATATTTCTCCGGGGCGTATTGTGTTTGATATTACCACATTTATCTGAGTTCCATTTGATTTATGCTGCCTCCCACTTCACACTCTAGATCCACCTGCCTGCATATCCACCGAACCGCTGGTGGTCGACTCGGGACCCACCCACATCTCACTGTCATGGGGCAAGCCAGTTAGCGAGAACTCCGCTCCGGTCATTGCCTACAAGGTAGAGGCATGGATTGTGGGTCATGAGGGTGGCGCCTATTGGCGAGAATTGGGTTTGACGCCGATCAACTCGTTCGATGCTTTTAATCTGAAGCCCAATATGGAGTACCATATCCGGGTGACGCCAAAGAATCGCTATGGTTGGGGTCGGGCCGTGCAGACCAGCTCGCCCCTGCAGGTGGGCGGCGTCGAGTGTCTGCCGGAGTTTGTCAAGATTCTGCCGGGTCAGGTGAAGGCGCTGCTCGGCTCCTCCTTCACACTGCAGTGCAACATGCGTGGCGCACCGCGTCCAAATATCACCTGGTACAGAGATGGCATCCAGCTGAGTAACAGCTCGGAGCGTGTCAAGATTCGCCAAATTGGTTCCACCTGTGCTCTGACCATTGCCACTGTTAGAGAGCTCGATTCCGGCCGTTACACCTGCGAGGCAACCAACTCCAAAGGACGCGTCTCGACCTTTGCCCGCCTGCAGGTCGTCTCGGATGCGAGGATCTTTGAGGCTGACTCACGGCTCAAGGAAATCGCACATGGACGCCATCCGGCTGAACAGGGCGAATCACTGCCAATCTTCACAATGCGTCTGCGCGATCGCCGAGTCCAGGTCACCTATCCAGTGCGTCTCACCTGCCAGATTGTGGGCTATCCCACGCCGGAGATTGTATGGTACAAGGATGGCCAGCTGATCAGCTGCGATAGACGGCATTTGATTACGACCGATGGCCAGTTCTTTACGCTAGAGATTGCAGCCACAACGCTGGACGATAGCGGCAACTTCACGTGCACGGCCAAGAATGAGCTGGGCTCCGTGTCCTGTCACAGCTGCCTAGTAGTGGACAAGGGTATACGTGCCTATATATCACCGGACTTTTATGTGCCCCTCGATCCGTTCTATGTGTTCAGCGAGGGTACCGAAATCCGTCTGTCCACCAAGGTGGAGGCATATCCCTCTGTGGGCGTCACCTGGCATCGCAACGGGATGCGCCTGCGTCCCAGTCGACGCATATCCGCCACCCTCGACTCCATGGGCTATGTGGAACTGATCATTGCCGAGGCGACCCCACGCGATGCGGGCATTTACGTTTGCGTCGCCTCCAATGTAGTCGGCAAGGTGGAGACCATCTGCCGCGTGGCCATTGAGGAGAACGAATCGCCAGCAGCTGGAACACGACAACGTGCCCTAGACATACCTAGCATCAAGACGAGCGACATGCCGTGAGTTGTCTGACTTAATCCTGACTAGAATTAACAGAACTATTTAGCACAGAGCTCAGAGTCCATTTCTGATACAATTTGTATTTTGGATATACATTTTAAATTGAGCATCTTGACTAATTAAAAAAAAAATGTTTTGCTGTCTGATTGGGTTTTCCTCAATTTATGCAACAAATGTTTGCTCATTTGGCATTTAATTATCCCCATGAGCATTACCTATTACATTTTTAATTTATATAATTTTAATATAACTATTTTTTGCTTTTAATTTGGTATTATTTGACATACATTAATGTGGAATCTATACAATTAAATCCCCATCCTTTAATTTTAATATAGCCTCCAAACTCTAAACTACTGTAACAAATATAATGATGATAAATATTATGTGTTCCAAAGTAAATCCTTTATTGCAGAGCTTTATAGAGAAGAGTGCCTGCTAACTCGATTTAAAACATAATTTTAATATAAATATTTCTGCTGCAGTTACTCCAAAGAGCCGCTGTTTGTGGTGAAACCGCGCTCCAGTGAGGCCTACGAAGGCGACAACGTCATCATATTTTGCGAAGTGGTCGGCGATCCCAAGCCCGAAGTTGTCTGGCTGCGCGATTTTCTTAATGTAAGTATTAACTCTCACACACACACAAGAATCATACATAAGTCATGTTGCGTCAGCAGTGGCAGCGGCAGCAGCAGCAGCAGCGCTTATGCAGCCACGCCGCATTTCCAAGTCAGTTCCATTCACAGCGCTAACAAGTGTGGGTCGCAGTCGTCGTCGTCGGCATCGTCGTGGTTGTCGTCGCTCGCATTATCGCGTTGCAATATCAAAAATTCAAGTGCAAGTGCGCCAAAGCCAAACTTTACAGTTAGTTAACTAGTTCTGTGGGCTCTACTCCTATCCAGGAAATGCAAATAAAATTCGTTTATATCATTTATTTCCGCACTGTTTGCATAATTATATAAGAAGTGTAAACTATTCAAACAGTGGCCACAGTTCAATCTAATTTCTAATTTGCAACAGTTGCTCGTGCGGATAAATTTAAAATACGTTTAACGCAATCCTAATTGATCCGATTAAGCGAACGAAGTGTTACCCAAAAAAAAGGCCATCAAAAGTGAAGTTAGAGAAATAAATCAATCATATTGTGCCTGTGGGATGAACTCCATCCATTTAAATCTTATTTGAAATATATAAAAAAAAAAAAGTAACTATAGTAGTAGTTAATAGCTGATATCAATTAAAACCCAAACTAGTTTAACAACTAAAACATCTCAAACATATAACATTTGACATATTTTGAGCCAATAAAAGTTACAAAATCAAGAAAGACGTTAATTATATTTAATTAAATCAAAAAGTAAATACTTTCCTAATAAATAATACATTTTTTAAATTTTAAAACACAATCAATAGTAGTAATCAAATAATTGTGCTAATTTATTTATATGCAATCTAAAATAGTTCAATGTATAGTTACTTAATGTTACAAATTTAAACACAAACTAGGTAAGCAACTTAAACTACTCAAGGTAGTTTTGTAACCCTAACATTATATAAGCATTTGACTTATTTTAAGTCTGAGCAAAGTTTCATCATCAAGATTATCATGAAGATGAAAAACAACACTTTTAATATGAGAAATTTCTTTATTTAGCTCTTCTATTGAAATTTTAGAGTAAATAAATATAATGTACACCTTCAATAGTGTGACAATAATTACAATAAAATATATTCACTAAATATAAAAACAGTGTCATTTTCGCATAAGAACCGTTTAAAGATTTCTTATCGCGAACATGTGCAAAAAGTCGCTTTCCTCTGCAAGGCGTGACAATAATTGTAATAGCTTTCCCTCTCTTGGGAGGGGACCCAAGGGAATAACAATGCAATGTTTGAGCTGCAGCTGTTTCTTACTCGGATTACCAGACACCTGCGTCACACGTAGAACACTATCGTTATTATTATACAATTAACACACACACACACATGGACAGTTTAGTTCTTATAAAGCCGATCTGCTGTCAAACGCTAATTCAAGTTCAACCCATATCAAATAACATGCTTGTATTTTTTTTTATTTATATTTGTTTTTTGTTGCATGTATTGCAAGCAATTACGACTGTTGGTCAAAACCAAAAAGGCAGCAACAACAACACCAGCAACAATAAAAACTAGCAAAATTATTAGCCACAATCGTGAAACTGTTTGTCGTACCAAGGAAGCAGGAGGTCAGGGTGGGCAACACACACACACACATACATATGCATATATATAACACACATGCTTATACATATACATATATATAGCACACACGAGCAGCATTATACAAGTTTACCTCTTGACAGTCGCGAAATTAAATTTTGTGCTTATATGGCCATAAGTTGTGCACAACAAACAGAATAGAAAAAAACATAGACGACACACATGATTCATAGATTCAACGAGTGATTCTGTGACGAGCCTCATGTCTGCTTCTGCTGCTGCTGCATTCCATGTGTCAAATAGTGAACTTCGTTCTCTGATACCAAAGGTAAAGAGTATATCAGACCAAGTTTTATAATTTATGTGCTAAAAGCGATGTAATTCAATCGTCGCAGGTTGATAAATTCAGATTTTCTCAATTTTCAAACTAGTCACAAAATTTTACAAATAGTCATTGCGAAAAAATATACTTTGACCGAAAATCTCATGACATATCTCTTCCGCAATTTAGGAGCTAAAGTTTGTGTTCCTGTAAAGTAGACTACTAGGAACATTTAGCATCCAATTGAAAAGCTAAAGTTTACAAACTTGAAGAGTATATAACTAGGAACCTACCTAAAAGATATTAATTTCTTAGCTGCACCTGTTACACCTACTATCAGCTCGTATTGCTTACTGGTTGCAGATATGTTTAGTTATATTTCACCTCCTTTTCGTCTGTTTACTTCCAGCCGGAATACTACAAGGACGCGCCACACTTTAGACGGATTGGCGAAGGACCTGAGTATCGCTTGGAGATACCCAGCGCCAAATTGGACTTCACCGGCACGTATTCAGTTATAGCCAGCAATTGCCATGGCGAGGCCAAGGCTGTAATATCGCTGCAAATTTACGCCAAAGGTAAGTGGTTGATTGACTAGCAGTTTTATTAAATATACTTTGTTTGGGGATAAATGCTGATGAGGCGCGGATAAACAACATCTCTCCAGAACTCATCGGCCATAGCCAGCAGGCTGGCTACGAATTCGTGATCGGCCTGAACCCAAACGTAGTGTAGAGCTCCATTCGTTTCGAAGGTGGGACTTAGCACACAGTACAAAGCCTTCTTAACATTGGCCAAAAACATTTGCATTTGGATTTGTGCCATATATTTGGGAGCAATCGATTCGCGTGCCTCGAGATATTTCTCAAAATCATCCTCAGTCTTTGGCGATTTAATTTCGACAATATGATCATCGGTGATGCCATCGGGTGCACCACACAAATACGGATAGTTTTCGTGGAGCAACAGGCCACATTCGAGATACTCCTTGTTCTCCAGCTTCTCAGTCTGTTTTAATATGAATCGTTTGTGCTGCTTCTGCTGGACACGATCATCGATGTTTTCATCTCGTCCCTTGCAGAACAGCATATTGAAGATCTGTTCGTCTTCCTCCTGCGTTTTCCTTGTGGCAATCATATGCATCATCGAACAACGTATGCGCATATATTGTACCTCAATCCACAGCTTGGATTTGTACTGTTGCTTGGTCACCTCGCCAATGCTCTCAAAGAGTCCGCCTTGCGCCTGCAGCTCCATGTGCTGCAGAAAACTCTGCACATCGTAGATATTGTAGTCCGCTGCCTTTAGCAGCACATTATGCACCAGAATAGCTTCGAACTCATCACTGGTGTCCACACACTGACGATACAGCGCAGAGTCTCGTCCGCAGATGGCCAGCTCCTCCAGCACAGAGTCGAGAAAGGTGCGTCCCTCTTCAGCGCTGGGACTTGGCGCATCCTCGTCCGTTTCCTGGCTAAGTGGCAGCATGTCACTTATGCGTATGGCTTTTGTCAACTCTGGTTGGACAAGCGCCTCCAGCTCAGTGCCCCAGAATTCGAGCACAACGACGGGTCTTTTATCCATGCTCTTGTTGTGCAGCCAAATTACAAAAGCCACAACATGTGGACAAATTGCTGCAAAATTAAACTGAGTTTGTTTTCCAACACATTAATTGCCTTTACCTACCAACACTGGCGCACAGGCTGCATTGAGCATCGGCAATGGATGGCGCCTCTTCCATGACTTTTACGGCCACATTTGCATGTGTTTCCGTGTTGGAGAAGTCGCCTGCTGAGAAAACCAATGCTTTTAATTCACATATCTCCGCTTGTCGTCGCAAATGCACATAATCTATAAGCAAGTCGTTGTTTTCAGAGCAGCTGCGAAGAAAATATAATATTTATCTGTAAGTTGTAGATTGTTTATGTAAAAAGCGCCATTTACACTTTGTTGCCAGTGGCTGCTGCGAAGAAGTTGAAAATCATTCCGCTGCTCACTGTCGGTAGGCTGTGTGCGTCTGCTTTGCGGAAACCAGGTTCCAAGTCCATGGGCACAATTATTAAGCCACGCATTTGTATTTATTACATAAAATTGCGTTGAAAACAGAAACACTATACAAAACAGACTGCTATAATTAGATGCTATAAATAGCTGTGCGCCAGGGCTGCAACAATTTGTTATAATGCAACACTAATTCACCACGTTCAGAGTTGTTCAGAAGATGAGTAACGGCTGATTTTAAAATGTTAGATGGCGCCAAAAATTATGTATTATTATTTATTTATTTTTCAGATATACTTAAAGAAAATCGTATGGACAAAGTTCACACACGACATGGGTGAGTGTTGCTAGTAAATAAATATATATATATAAATAAGTTGTCTGTTAATTTTTGTTTGCTTTTAGCAACATTGAAACACTGCCGCGATTCGTACGTAATTTGCGAAATCTTCGCTGCTGCGATGGCGATGCAATTTCACTGGAATGCCATGTGGAGGCGATGCCAGAACCTTATATAATTTGGGAGAAGGATGGCCATGTCATACCCAGCGACAGAGACTACATAATGTCATACGACGGCATGAAAGCAACGCTCAGCATACCCCGCATTTATCCCGAGGACGAAGGCGAGTACACGTGTGTGGCAAAGAATTCGGTGGGCAGATCTCTCTCCTCCGCCTGCATTGTTGTCGATGTGCCCGAGGAGAAGGAGAACATGCTCAGCCGGCAGCTAGCGAGGCCAAGTGCTCTGCTCTCGGCACACTCCACGCCACGTTCGACGCCTCGATCGACACCAAATCGAAGCTTTTCACCCATGAGACTTTCCTATCGCAATAGCAGCATTGATTTGCGGACAGGTTCAGTAGAACGGCGGCGCAGCGATGCACGTTGCATCTCGGCACCGAAATTCCTGGCCATTCCCTACAATCGTGTCGTTGAAGTAGGCGACAGTGTTCGCTTCCAGTGCGCCATCGCTGGTCATCCAACACCTTGGGCCACCTGGGACAAGGATGGTTTGATTGTGACGCCAACCGCAAGGATTGCGGTCAAAGAAGTGGACGATTTGCGTTTCATTGAAATCGATGAGGTTGACTTCGACGATGCCGGCCTATATCGCGTCACTCTGGAAAATGATTTTGGTCGCATTGAGGCAACCGCTCGACTGGATGTGATCAGCAGTTCCCGCTACTCAAAGTCGCCGTCGACACGCAGCGTTCGCGCCTCCTCCTCCCGACGCAATGCCTATCTATATCGACGCATCATGGGTCCATCCACAGGTTAAATATATATATATATATCAATTAGCTTGCCAGCTGCTCCAATCTTAAACTCTTGACTTAATACAGCTATTGGCGGTCGTATGGCGCTGGCGAGCGGTTTTCGTGGCTCTTCGGTGCCCTCGGTGAGGTTCTATCACAACAACGTTGAGCTGGAGCCTTCAGAACGGGTGCACATTGTGCTACAGCAGGATGAAGCTATGTTATTCGTGGACAAAGTTACGTTGGACGATGAGGGTGTTTATACATGCATTATAAGCGGCGAACACGATCCCCTTATCAGCTCCATCGACGTGAAATTCCATGCGTCAAATTCGGATATCCAAAGACGCCCAGCTACGATTGCTGAACCATTGCCGGAACTAACCAGATCGGTTGAGGGTGAAGTGATCGATCTCTGTTGTGCCATCGATAGCATCGAACCATACACCTACGTCTGGTTACGAAACGACCAAGTTCTTCCCGACAGCGAGGAGTTCAAGTAAGTGGCTGGCTGTCAACTTTAAATGCCCATTATTCAAATATTAAAACTCTCTATGCTATCGAATGTACAAGAAAGAATATATTGGGTTTGTACAGTTTATTATGCTGGCTTCCCTTACAGTCTCTTTTTAAAGCAAAAACCCTACAGCTTGGCATATAGTTACTGGTCAACAAAAATAGATAAACCCACAGGTCTACCGCAATATAAAGATTCTAAACTTGGAAAGTTTTACGATTTAAATTTAAGGTGTCTTTATCGAATAGTAAGTTGGCAAATCGATAAAATTCGACAATGGGAAATCTTCCGCATTTTAAAAGCTAAAGTTGCCAAAGCTTTAATAGATTGCAAGCAGTCTTCTTCAAACCTGTCCTCAACTGGTATTACCTTTTGGTAATAGAGTATTTCGTACTTGGTTACGCCCAATTCCATCATATTCTTAACTTTCCTTTTGTTTACTCACAGTTACATTGATCACGGCAATGGATGTCTGTCTTTGCGCATCAACGACGCTTTTGACATTGACTCGGGCATCTACAGCTGTCAGGTGTACACAACCCATGCCGACACAGACAGCGACGCCAACTGTGACTATGATTGTCGCAGCATTGGAGAGCTGTGCGTGCTGGAGCGCGATCTCTCTCAATGCGATGAGAGCGTACTGCTGCTAAAGAGCCCGCTGCCGGTGGTGTGTGCCTCTGGAGCGGAAGCGCTCTTCTATGCACGTGTTTACCCCAGCCAAGCGGACTCCGAATGGTATCTCAATGGACAACGCATCGAGGATGACTCACCAAACACAACGGTGCGTAAGACTTGACCTCGGAATATGCAAAATCAAAATCTTATCTCCCCTACACACACCAACCGCTCACAGATAGTGAGAAGTAAAAATATATTAAAATATATTTAACAGTTGGCTTCAGGATATAGCGTAGTCGCGCTCACTGAATTTTTACACTTTTTTGTCTCTGTCTTGCCGCTGGGTATTTGGGCTGAAAAACGAAAGCTGCCTTTTGCAAAGCGAAAATATATATACTCTAACCGATCAAATTTAAGAAGTGCTACGAAATTAAACACTGAGTTGCACATTTAAAGACAATATTAAAATACCCTCTCGTACAGAGTATAGAAACGAAGGCACTTCGTTCACACCTTTTCAACGACGACTGTTTGAGTGTGGTGAAAACAATAACAATAACAAAGCACACACTCATACGTAAGCACAATTGAATATGTCGTATATGAAATTGAAAACAAAGGCAACGAAAATATTATTAAAATACCGCGGCATGCGCAACGCATGCAAAATTATGTTTGTGACGCGTCTGTCGAAGACGTCGACGTCGCTGTCGCTGTTAGCGTTCGATGCTCGATTGGAGAGCAAAGCACTCGTTGAATAGCTTCCAAGCCGAGCTGTTCGCCTTCGAAAATAATTGAAATAGTGCATTCGCAGAAGGGCGTGACAAGATGTCACAGGTATGCAAAAGTTAACAAATTACATACGATTCGATATCTATATCATGCTGTTATTATATCCAATCGCCAGCGGCTCTGATAAGCGTATTTGTTGTGCTTTGCGCGCGGCAAATGAAATTGAGAGCGAAGCGTGAAAGTTTCATTACGACAACGGCAACGACATCGATCCCGATACCCAATTCCGAGTGCTTTGAATTACGGCTCGGCTTTTTTGCTATGTTCTCAATAATTGATTGGTGCCGCGTCATTCAGTGTTTAACGCTGGCCGTTGGCGCCTCGCATTCCGGTCACTCTTTGAATTCAGTTCTCCAGTTGAATATATATATATATATGATATATATGTGTATATTTGTACACATAGATATTCATGCTTACTTAACTAGGTGTATATTTCATTGTCATTGAGTCGTATTCTGCCCTATGTGCATGACAGCTGTTCCCACACTTGAGGCATACAGTGACGGAGACACGCTTGCTAAAAACCACTTTGTCTTCATTACAGTTGGAGTCTTATCCGGCGAATGGCATTCGCCTGTTGCGTCTGCAAAACGTCCAATTTGCCCAGAGCGGTGAAGTTCGTTTACAAGTGAAGCACCATCCAAGCGAGGATCGACGAACACCAGTCACACGCAGCTACACCAGCCTTCTTGTGCTACCCATTAACAGCAGCAACAATAACAATCGGAATAATAATAATAACAACAACAACAAAGAGTGCATCAACACATCCCTGGCTGCCAGCAACTGCATTTTAAAGGGCCCGGAAGATTGCACGGCACTCATTGGGGGCCATGTCCAGCTGAGCGTGCACTATGAGCCATTCCCCAATACCAAAGTCATCTGGTACAAAGCGGTGCGTATTTACAATTTTATGTTATTTTTCTTTTCAATTTATCACTTTATTTTATGCCACTTATTCGGCGATATAAAATTTTTAAATATCCCCATATGTTTTTTTAATTTTGATTATACTAACAATAGCTTTTCTTAATATTTAGAGATTTTTATTGCAAATATTTAGAGAAAAGATCACAAAAAGAGAAAAGAAAAAAATGTGATTGGCATCTTTGCAGTTTTTCTATGGCAACAACCACATCTTATATAGGTTATTAACTAGTTACTAAACTGAACGATTCTACCAACCTACGAACTATTATTTGTTTAGATAGATATTACGTTTATTTTTAACTTATTTCTACTGGGAACAGAGTAATGCACAGTCGGTTAATTGTTATTTGGTGGTTCGGCAAGATTATAATTTGATCGACTTGTTTGCCTGAAGGCAACCTTTGCTGACGATCCTAGATCATATAGACAGATCGGTATGCAAATTATTTAGTTTTTTTTTCTACCAAATTGGGTAGAGCTGGTTGGGGACGTGAATTGTGCAATTATTTTGATATATGACCTAATTAGGCAAAATGCCGTCAACAGCTCAAAGATTAGCCGACTTGTTATGCCCATGATCCCATATCATGATTTTATCTACACACATAAGACGCCGCACAGATTGCTGCTGCTGTCTATCTCAATTCGCTTCGTATGGGCATTGGGCGCATTTCCAAGTCATCTGTCTCTAGTCTGTAGTCTGTCGTAGTCTAGTCTCTTGTCTCTCGTTAGGTATACGCAGTTAGTTTGGGTCTATGACTGTGTCACGATCAGTTTGCGGTATTGACATATGGCTGAATGCGCGTACGTAATTATTGCAAACCGCAACAACTAACAAAAAAATATAATACAACTATATACGTGTTTTATTTGTTCACTGTGCTCATCGAAGGTTGGGCAGCAGCCGCAATACTAAATACTAGTCCGCTTTTATACCCATACCCTTTGCACATTCACAGTGCCATGCCATTGTTGGGGGCGCCAATGTGACAATTCGGACAACGGCGCAGCAATCGACGCTTTATTTAACGCACATCTCGGCTGATGACAGCGGCAAGTACACCGCTGAAATAATGAACGATTACGGTGTAGAGGCAGCGGCTGCCTCGGTAGCGGTCGAGGGACCACCGGAACCGCCCAGCGGACAACCAAGCGTCTCGCTGGGGCCCGATCGGGTGGCAGTCGCCTGGTGTGGTCCACCCTACGATGGCGGCTGCATGTTAACCGGCTTTATGTAAGTGCCATGTCCTGGCAAGCAATCAAAAATTATATTTTGACTCCCTAAAAGTTGACTTTTATAATAATAATCATTTGTGTGTCCAACAGCATTGAGATGGAAAGCTGCGAAACATCGGAATGTGATAGCGTTAATAATCTAGCTGAGTGGCAGCAGGTGGCACGCGTTGTGGACACTCTGGCCTATACCATCAAGGATCTGCTGCCGCAGCTACAGTACAGATTTCGGGTGCGCGCTGAAAACATACATGGACGCAGTGCACCCAGTCAGGTCAGCGAATGGGTGCAAACAACACGAACAGCCGCAACAGCAGGCACATCAGTTGCTGCAGCAAAAGAAACCGATCCCCAGAGCTCAGTTTGTGTACAGTCTGGCGGGGATTTCAAGACACGCTTCGACATCATTGATGAGCTGGGCAAGGGACGCTTCGGTGTCGTCTATAAGGTGCAGGAACGCTCGCAGCCGGAACAATTGCTGGCCGCCAAGGTGATCAAGTGCATTAAGGCACGCGATCGCCAAAAAGTGCTTGAGGAGATTTCCATAATGCGCTCGCTGCAGCATCCCAAGCTGCTGCAGCTGGCCGCATCCTTTGAGGGACAACGTGAAATTGTCATGGTCATGGAATAGTGAGTGGAGTGCAGCACGCGTTTCATACTTTCTCTATAACGATGTCTATTTAACTCACAGTATTACGGGAGGCGAGCTGTTTGAACGGGTTGTTGCTGATGATTTTACGCTGACTGAGCTGGACTGCATATTATTTTTGCGGCAGGTGTGCGAGGGCGTTGCCTATATGCACAGCCAGAGCGTCGTCCATTTGGATCTGAAGCCGGAGAACATCATGTGCCATACACGCACCAGCCATCAGATCAAAATCATTGACTTTGGATTGGCCCAACGACTGGACACAAAGGCGCCCGTACGTGTGCTCTTCGGCACGCCGGAATTTATACCGCCGGAGATCATCAGTTACGAGCCCATCGACTTCAAATCGGACATGTGGAGCGTAGGCGTTATTTGCTATGTGCTGTAAGTTGAACTTGAATGGGTTCTTTATGATTTGTGTACAGAATTTATATGGTAGGAATAGAAGCATGGATTTAAGGCAGGCAAAATGAGGCAGCTGCCAACTCATAAAGTATATATTAATATTCCTATATATATTAAATATTTAAGATGTTATCTAATTAAGTGTATACAGATGAAATATACTTCATATAGATACAACTCAACCCAGCAATATATGCGAGTATATATTACATTACTATTATATTATTATTATTAATTATATTTTTTAATAAGCGGACACCAAGCTCACACTCTTGTTAGACTTTTGAACTTATTTGAAGGATATTAAATATTTATTTATAATTCTTTATTTATTTACATATTAATATATATATATATATATATATATATACAAATATATATATCTTTATTTTCCTCTTCTGCAGTCTTTCTGGCTTGTCTCCTTTTATGGGCGACACTGATGTGGAAACTTTTTCGAATATAACACGAGCGGATTACGACTATGATGATGAGGCCTTCGATTGTGTGTAAGTAATAAAGAAATAAAGCAATTGTTTTATATTTTATGATACTCGTTCTTAATATTTACTATTTACAGTTCACAAGAGGCCAAGGACTTTATATCGCAGCTGCTCGTCCATCGGAAGGAGGCGCGTCTGACCGCACAGCAGTGCCTGGAATCCAAGTGGCTGTGTCAGCGTCATGACGAGAATCTCAGCAATAATAAAATATGCACGGACAAGCTCAAAAAGTTCATCATAAGACGCAAGTGGCAGGTTAGTAAAACTAGTTGCCGCCATTCCATGCAGTTGCTCAAAACTAACCACTGCTTCTATTCCGCATTATTTATGTTTAAACTTGACCTTGCTTGTGCCTGCTTTGCTTTGCTATACGCCGCCTAAATAGAAAACTGGCAATGCTATTCGGGCACTGGGTCGCATGGCGACGCTGTCCGCTTCGCGTCGAAACTCGGCCATTGCGATGGGTGCCTGCAACAGTCCGCGTCCCTCCATCTCCGGCTTAAGCATTCTGAGTGTTGCCGTTACTGCGAGTGCCAGCGGCGCCGGCGCGCAAATGGCTTCCTTGAACGAGGAGGAGGATGATTTCAGTGTTGATATGCCGCATGTGGACAAGCGGAAAACAACGGCTGGCGTTCTCAAGCTGCGCGACAAGTCGCAGTGCAGTGAACGCAGCGATTCTGGGTACAGTGAGTGCTCCAACGGCAGCCAGGGCATACAGGAGACGCTGCTGCTAACGCTAGCCAAGAATAAGCTGGAGCAGATTGCCAAGGCAAGCGGCCAGGCTGAAATAGCCGAGAGTTCAACAGCGTCTGCCACATTCGTAAGCAGCCTGCCGACACTGGAGTTGTTGCCCGCCAAAGGTGAACCCATAATGCTGTCCGATTTTACCAACACGGTTCAGATGCGCAAGAAATCTCTCGAGGATAGCTGTACACGCGAAAAACTGAAGCCGCACGCCAGCAAGCCCATCTGTGACTCCAAACTGAAGGTATCCCAGCTAAAGCACATGTTTCAGCAATCGAATGCTGCTGCTATCGCTGCTGCTGCTGCTGCTCCTGCTGCTGCTGCTGCTCCTGCTGCTGCTGCTGCTCCTGCTGCTGCTCCTGCTGCTGCTGCTCCTGCTGCTGCTGCTGCTTCTAATCCTGCTGCTGTACATAACCTATCTGCAAAAAAGCCGCCTGCAATAAAAACTCCTGTTCCAGAGCCCAGCAAAATCGCCAAGGTCGCGAGCACGGGTCGCATCCGTAAATGTAACCATTAATCCCACAACAACTTGCATAATACATATGCTTAACTTTAATCTGTCTCTTTCCGTCTCTGTTTAGCAACCGCAGAGCCAGTGCGAACAACTGTTAGCAGTGGCAACATCGGCGTCAGTAAAGCGAGACAATTGCAAACCCAATCGATGCCCAGTTCACCGCTGCCCCAGCGTGCCGCAACGCCAACGCGGCTGAGCAGTCGCGTCCGTGAGACGACGGAGCGTCTTGCCCAACAGCACACGGTGGCCAGCGCACAGCGGCAAGGAAATGGCAACGGAAACGGACACGGGCTGTATAATGCGAATGGGAATGGGAATGGGAATGGGAATGGTCACGTTCGCGGGCACGAGTCACGTGCGCGGAGTCTCATCAATAGATTCAACGAAACGAAACATATCATGCCCTAGCTTTTTATTATGTGTCTTTCGAAGCTGGTTTACTTATTCACACTTTATTTTTGAAAAAATCATTAATTACTTTTTATATAAAATCGGTTCGAAACACTCGAATATAGAAACTATATAAATATATATATATATATATATATATATATATATAAATATATGGATGCGAACGCGAACTAAATATAATCCAAATCCGAATCCAAAAATGCACCCAACAAACTTATTAGGCACTGGCAAAGGCACATCGTGCACACACTGCACTTAGGCTAGACAAAGGCTAAATATTTAAATTATTTTATCGATTTATATACATATCTATTTACCTTACTAATTAAAGTTAAATTGTACCGAAGCCAAAGCTGTCTTAGTTTTTGGGAAGAATCCGCTAAGACCCTTGACTAATTATTAAGAATCAGCAAGTTTAAGGCGAAGTAATGCAAGAAACTTTAACTTAGAATTTAAACTTAATTTTACCTTCCTTTTAATAGAAATGGAATCGAGAAGAGTTTAGAGAAGCGCAGTCTGCTTTAAAGATTGCTAATAAAAAACGAGGAGCTCAGTAAAATATTGCTAAGGTCAAATATAATAATTATTTATAGATTAAATGCAAATGATAAATATTTTTGTTTCACTATCCGTTTTGAGGCTCAACTCCTAAATTTCAAATGAAGTTCACAATTTACATTTCTGAATGACAATTTATAAAATCTTTTCAAGTCTTAAACTTTAATAGCTAAGCTAATATAAATGTTTAATAGTTAATTCTTCCTTATCTAATTTGAGCTTCTCTTCATGCTTCTCGCTTCCATTATATATCTCAGCCCTTAACTGGCTTGGCCTCGTTTTCTAGACTAACTTGCAAGCACTACACTGCATCATGGTGCTGCTGGCGCGGCTTAAGGCGCACCCAGAGTCCGCCGGAGGCGCGCAGAGTGATGCGATATGTGGCCTCAAACGTGGTCTTGCCGGGCACGGGGAGCAGCTGATAGCTACGCAGCAGGCGGGACACAATTGTCTTGATCTCCAAGATAGCAAATCGATTGCCGATGCAATAGCGTGGTCCGGCACTGAATGGAATAAATGCATACGGATGACGTTGCTCCACATTCGCGGTGGCGAATCGTTCTGGTTTGAATTTCTCTGGTTCGGGATAAATGTGTGCCAGGCGATGGGTGGCATAGGGGCAGATGAAGATGTTGCTGCCCGTGGGCAATGTGTAGGCTCCCAGTTGCACCTCCTCGCCCAGTTTGCGGGCGATGAGCGGCACGCTAGGATACAGACGCAGTGCCTCCTTGATGCACATCTCCAAATAGCGCATCTCGCGAAGATCACTCATCGTCGGCGCCCGATTGCTGTAGTCAAAGATGCGCTCGAGCTCGTCGTGGCACTGCTCCTGGGAGTCCGCATTCTGTGCCAACAGAAAAATGGTGAAGGCAACAGCAGCACCCACTGAATCCTGGCCAGCCAACATAAACGTGCACGCCTCATTGATAATGTCCTCCTCACTGAAGTCCGGATTACTCTCGGAGATCTCAATCATATAGTCCAGCAGGCACTTGCGCTCCACATTGTTGTTGGCCATAATCTCGCGACGGCGCTTAATCATCTGGCGCGTGAAATCATTGAGACGCTTCTTCTGGTTGAGCTCATCGTTGGCCTGCGATGTCAGCTGATAGATGGCATCCAGCAGCAGCCAAGGCTGGGCGAAACGAGCGGGCATCATCAGTTTGCCCTTGCGAAACGGCGAGTCCTCCATCAGGTCCAAGCCTGTTTTCTTAATGGGAACACCCAGAACAGCCTCTGCAATGATTCGCTTAATTAGGATTGGATTAGTGAGATCTCTAAGTTAAGCTCGCACCATTTAAAATATCGATGACACAGTTGTTCACATATTTGGCTATGTTAACCCCCATGTCCAGGGCGGAGGCATCTAAGTGGTCATTCAGTGACTGCGACGCATCCACAAATGTGTCAATAAACTTCTCCAGCAGGCTCAGATGAAACGCCGGCTGAATGAGCTTGCGATGGTTACTCCACTTGGCCCCACTGCTGGTGATGAGGCCGTCACCCAGAAAGTTATGCATTAACCGATAAAAGAACACCTTGTTGGTGTGCTTCTTGGAGGAGAGTATAACCTGCAGATCTTCTGGCTGCAGCACCACAAAGAACGGAAATAATAGCACCCAAATCCGCACCAGCGATCCGTAAAGGTCAAAAGCTTTTGCGACGCGTTTTCTCATAACTAAAAAAGGAATACACAACGTATACGTAATGGATTTTGAATATAGATTATGTTTTAGACTAGATTCGTTTGGGATTGCTATGACCATGTTTAAGAATTTTAATTGTCATAATTATTCCATAATTTATTTTATTTAAAAATGTAAATTTATTTGTAATTAAAATTGGATAAAAAATTATTAAAACAATTAAAATGATTTTTTAAATTATATTTTGTTTCAAATTGTAATTTATAAATATATATAATGATTTGCAATTAAGTTTGGATTTGGGGTTGCTATGGTTATGCTTAAAATTTACATGATTCGCAAATGTGATTTGTATTATTATTTAATACTCCGTTCATTTTTAAAAATATGACTTTTATTGTTTTAAATATTAAAATGGTAAACAAAATGGCTATAAATTTAAAATAATATTAAAAATTGATTTTGATATTTTTGTTTTAAATTGAAACTTTATAAATATTAGTTTATTTAGTTTAACAATAATTATGATTCAAAATAATTGATTAATAAAAATGTTATGTAATTTTTTTTTACATAATTAATTCGATAAATTAATGAAACGTCAGCCAAATACTTACGATCCTTCTCATTGATCAGCAGGCAATTGCCCAGGAAGGGCAACGATGGAGGTCCGGAGAGGCGCAGGGAGAGCAGCACCGACCTAAGATACGCTTGCAGATGTGTGTAGAATGTGTAAATGCTCAGCGAAAGCACCACCAAGACAAGTGCGCTGCACAGCTCCAATTTCGTGGCACGCTCCAGCTAATTGAGAGCATTGGTTAGGGGGTAGGTGAAGAAGGGGAGTTGGTGTTTGAGTAAGTGTTGAAGTTGCGTTTTTTGTAAAAGTGGCAACTGGCAGTAATTTGTTTACCATTTGAGCAATTTAATCAAGTGCGTAAAATATATTTACCCAAGCCCCCGTGCAAAATAACCCTCGAACTCACTTCACTTTAATAGCGCTTAGATAAATATCTCACTCAGATGTGTTCGTGTGCAACTGTTTACACACACGTATATATATATTTATAGATGTATACGAATATAATTAACTGGGAACGTCATTTGCATGTATATTGAGTAGGGCTTGAACATCATTACTTGTGGGTCATGTCGTAAGTTTTTGTAAACACTCTCATAATCCATAAACCGAAAATCATCATCGAAAGTGCTTGCCAAAAAAAAACGGTGTGAATTGTTTGGGTCAACACGTATGCAACGTATGCTCATTGATAGACACACGTATTTATTTCGGTGATTTTATATGCTCAACTCTCAAAAGATTTTGACAATTGTTGCTAACAATCAGCTGCAGCAATCCAAGGACGCAATAACTTACTAGTGCGGATACTTTTGTATCTTCTCTGGATTCTCTTTTTCTCTCTATCCCTCTCTCTTTCTCTTTGCTTTTGTGTCCGCTCAGGGCTGTAGCTGTTGACAAGAATTCACGGCGTCCCATTCATAAAAAAAAACCCCCAAACAATTTACCATTGATTAATGATGATCACCATCTGTCATAATTTCAATGGGCTCACGTTTTGTTTTGGCCTTTTTCCCAAACATGGCTTTGTTCCATTTTCTTGGCCAAGTAAAAGTGTGTGGCGACCCACAAAAAGCCAATTCTTAATATTTAACTAAATCATATTAGGTAAAAGGAGATTAATACTTAAGCAACCATTTTGGCATCTGGGCAGCATTATTAGTCTAATTTGGAATATCCCTGTAGCTGAAAATGTTTATTAAAAACGAAAGACTGAATGGCTCAATTTATTATATTCCGAAAATATATTTACTTATCAATAAATTGTTTACACGAAAATTATATAGAAATTGAAATTTAAATTATGTAAGAGTCTAAATGTTTAGGATATATTAATACAATTGACAGAAAAATTTGGAATGTATTTTTTAATAATAGAATGAAAGAATATTAAAAGAACGATTGAGAGTCAATTTATTATTATCTCAGGGAAAAATCTCACTGAAAATCGAAAATTATAGTTTGAATTTTGCACCTATAAGTGAGAATGAAAATCCGTGAGATATAAATAGAGAGAGCTATCACTATTTGTAAGCATACACCACTAAAAATCATTAATATATGCCGGTCCTAAAAGAGCACATTGTAAATATGTAATATAATAGCAAAGCACGCACACCCACAAAAACACACTCACGCCCTAAGATTCACGGTCAATTGTGGTCGTAAAATAAGTTATGACAAATTTATGAATATGACAAAAAAAATGTTATGCATTAAAATTTAGGAGAAACAAATTACAACAATTGTAAGTGTAGAAGTACAGGTGCAGCATGGCAAACTAGATATTAATATTATCAAATTTTAAGCGAGTGCGTAACTTTCAGTTAGCGAAAGTTAAATTGGCCACGCCCCAAAAACACAAATAATAAGTGTTGTTATCACAACAGCTGCATGCGGTTTTGTTGGTTCGGTTTTATTTTGACATGTGTAAACATAAATGTATCTTTTGTATTTAATGCATATTAACATATTATTTTGTGTTGCATTTGAAAACGTGAAGAATTTCTGAGAGTTCTGCTTGGATAATCGAATCTAAGAATGGAAATGAGGGATTAAATGGACAGAAAGAGAAGTGGATATCTGCTTACTAAATAAGAATACAAAACTGGTAAACTTGAATGTAAGTAAATAAACAATTTTTGCTGCAGCATTAGACATCATAGCCATTTGTAAGCGCATTTTTATTCGAATTGTGGAAAAGACTGCGTTCTCCATCGCCCCATGGGAAGCGTTTGTTGCGACGACGCAGATGCTCATATTTGACAAAGGGCTCGCGTGCCTTTTCATCATCCAGCTTAGTGTTAAGCGCATTGATCATGCACAGTGCAACAGCTGGTGTCGCCACCAGAAAGGCGACACGCTTCCATACAAGTGAACCAGTTGCATTGCCACCGATTAGGTTTACATTGTTTTTGATGTGGTCTAAGCCCGGACGTAAATAGAGTTCCCAAAGCAGCGACATTTTGTATATTCTTTAGAATTTATCGCAATTAGTTTTTAAATAAATAATATATTTTGATATATATATCACAGCAAGAAATAAATATGGTAATAAATTTGTATATACTTGACAAGCCAGAAGGAATTTCATAAGGCAACTTAAACAACTAAAAGCAATCTACGTTTTATATAAAATACAAAGCAGTTTGCAGTTAGGGAGTTTCAAGGGGAAACTCTGCCTATTCCAACAACCCGTACGGAGGTGCCCATAGAAAAACAACAGCAGCCGATGAAGCGCGCCTTCCGCTACAGCGTAAATACAAGCTAACCATATATCTATCTATCTAACTGTCTATCTATATACATCGATCATAATCATGTATCATAATTATGTATTTACAATATAGAGAATTCGCAGCTAACTGGTGTATTTACACAATAAATTCACATTTGCCCACTAATAATTGTACATGATTTTTTCTCACTAAGTCTGTAAATTATCATCAAAATTTTTTGGTACTCACGCGGCTTAAAGGCCCAACCAATATAAGGAAAAATTGACGGACTATCATTCCCCCACACTGTTTGTGCATTAAAGCAGCGTACGTGCGACAAACCAACAAAAACCGAAAAAAAAACAAGTGCTTAAAAATTTCAGATTTTTATCAAGTAGTTTCAATATCAACAACACAGAACAACACTTTTCATATCACAGTTCCTAACTAAATAAATAAATTCCAATTTCCAGTTCAATTGCACTAAACTTTTGATGTTGAATATTTGACGAAAACACACGGTTAAAAACTATTTAATTTTCGAATTATTTTTCAATAATCTTTTGAGCTTTAGTCAGCTCATGTATTCTTTATAATTCAAACAATTATTTTCTTTTAAAAAATTGCTGTTTTTATATTAAAATTTTTCAAAATATGTTTAAAATTGCCTACTAATTAAATATTCCCAAAAGTACACTTGTTTAAATGTTTTGTGATTGTCCTTAATTTATCATTTATTTCAAATAAATATGTTATATTGCGCAAACAAACGTTTTGCTTTATTTTTTATAGTTTCCACTTCACTTTGTTTTCTTTATAAAAGTCTACCAAATATTCCATATTCATTTATATATGCATACTTGGTACTTCTGTTTCTCACTTTTACTCACCACTTTTTCCACAATCATTTTGTTGCCCTAACTTTTTCTTTCTTCCAATGTCACTCAACACTCTCACAGATATCTTACTGAGTATATATTTATATAAATTTAAAACTATTAGCAAGTGTGTTTCAGATTAAATGTCCTTCACTATCAGCTCATAAACCACAGCGATAATCAATGGCGCGTTCGATCAATTGTATAATTGTAAAATTGTTCAACTCACACACGACGACAGTTGAGTTTCAAATGGTGGATATCCAACCTGGAAACGTCTATTTATAAGCAAAATGTCCGATTTAACGTGAAGCCCGACAAACAAACATCGAAAACAAAAAACCGAATATCGTCTCAATGGCGCGTACGTGAGACGTTGCCTTTGGAGATGAAAAGATGAAAAGAAAGAGCAGTCGAGTGTACTTAAGTGGCATTATGGGAGACAACACAACCACACACCCAAGAATAATACAATGTGCTAAGTGACCAGAACTAGGAGTTAAAACTTAACGTGGGCTCATCGAGATCGGCAGCCATTTGTAAATTGCTACTTAATATTTATTTATATATACCGATTTGGTGACTGCTGAAAATTCGAGCAATTATTGTATGTTTTAAGTGCATCTATCTAGGGTAGGCAATCCAGTGTTCCACTCTAGCACAGAGCGAAGCTATTCGCTTGCTCAATTAAGGTATTTTATGAATTTCCTGACTATAAATTAGTTGTAAACGATTAATTTGTTAATGTTCAAACATAGAACTAACTTAACAGCACTAAAACTGACGTCAAAATATTCGGGAAGATGTGACTAAATATTGGCATTACACATTTCCGCAAAACTAAATTATGTTGATTCAATAAACCACGTTTATTTGATCATTCAAAATACGCTTTAATTTAATAATTCCTTGCATACTTTTAGGCTGCCAGAAAAATACATAAATTGTATACGAATAATAATCTCGAGTGCAACCGAGACATTTAAAAGCGTAACATATAACAGATTAAATTAAAATGTGTGTTCTTTACTTTAATTATAGTAAGGAAACTTTCTTCGTGCAATCTCTTGATATCCTTTTTTATCTGTGAATTCTTCACATTCCACTCAAACCAAATTTTTTGCTTTATTTTAAGAGAAGCTAGAACTATCCATATTTCTAATATTTACTAATAGCGAGCGTACTGTTCAACTTCTGCATATCTTTAAAATATAAACTCAATAAATTATGTCTGCTTAGTGGTAATGCTAAATGTATTTATGGTAATAACTTCTTTTTTGATAATAATTCAGTTAAAAAACTCAACAAATGAAACAGATATATTCGTAAATAATAAAAAAAAAACTTTAATCATAAATGCATATAATTGTAGCTTCAAATAACTAATTGAAGTTTTTACAAGCAAACGTAAACAATGTTGAGGTGCATTTGTAAATATATATATAATAAAAGCATGTTATGGATTGTTTTAATTTGAGTACTCTACTGTCTGTCAATGTTTGCCAACTGCCTCGATGCCATTGCTCACTAGATCTGTCAGCCCCAGCCTCATGGCGGCCCAATAGATGGAGCCACCAGTTATGAGCATCTTGCAGACGCGATCCAAGACATACATGCTATAAGAAGAAAACCATAACAAACATTATTTGAATTGGATAATCTGGCTGGGCATACATACAATTTTAGCTGTATGCGAGACTTGGGCAATGAAGTTAGGGGCTCCTTCAAAACATACTGGCGTCCGCCCAGAATGCTGATCTTCATATATTCATAATCGTCCACATCATTTGTGTTGATTTTAAAGCTATCGTGCGAAGATAAATAATATTGGTGAATCACCGGCAACGATTTAAGTGTTCATTTCATATATATTTCGGCAAGATTAGTGATTTAATTTAATCCCAATTTAAAACCTGTTGCATCTAGACTCAAGCTGGTATATCCAATATACATAGACTACATATGCAGACAGTATCAGCGTTTGTCGTACATTTTGCGATCTTCCTCGGTTATGCCTTTATATATTTGCTCAAAATGAGTCGACTTAAAGTCCCAGTTGCGTGTTGTGAAGAACTGCAGCACCTCGAGGCCGACGGATACCTTTGTTTGTACACGAATCATGCTGCAAAAGTGAGCCAAGATTAGCTTTCATCTTTAGACTATATGCAAATGTTAAACTTACAAGCGACGCTGTCCAAAGATGGCCAGAAGAAAGTCAATAACATAAGCAGGTAACCACATGAACAGAATAGAACAGATGAAATGATACACTTTGCTAGTTGTTATATTGCCATCCGGATACCAGAGGCCAACCTCAAACGGGTACTTGATAGCCAGCTCACGGCCCACATCCATTATCCATTTCCATGTGCGCTTCTTGGCGTCATCAATGGTCAGATTATAGACGGGTATAAAAGCGGGTCTAAAATATCAAAAAATTTTGTTTGAATTTATATAGGAAATTTGGATATTTGAGAATCACTTACTTCTGCTTCACTCGACTATTGTGGTAGGGTATCAAAATCAATCCATTGACAGCAATGTCCACCGGTATTACCTCTGACTTGAGCTCACCGTTGCAGATCATAGAGCGAATGACACCTTTACCGGCGCCAATTAAAACACCTGTCGGTCCATTCATATTGTCCACCCAACCAGGCACCGGTTCTGACACAGCGGGCGTAACTGCGCAGGCAGAATAAACGTACAAAAATCTTGAATATAGTAACTAATATATATTATTAAATAAAAAACAATGGCATACAACGAAGAGAAGAAACAGTTTGAGATGTGTACAAAAAACCTAAATGCATGTTTTTATTTGGGTAACCCACTTAAACTAAATGTAATTACAACTAAACGTAAATTGAACACATAAATTCCCCAAAAGAAAGAATCTAAAAAATAGATTCAAAACAGTGCCAGAAATCCGGTCCATTTCAGCAGGTAGTAGGCAAAAAGACCAACGATGAGGGTCTTGCAAACGATATCAACGACCAATTGACTGGAAAAAATCAAAGGGAAATTATAATAAATAAAATTTTAAACAGGTTGTTTCTTCTTGGGAAGGATTAGCCTACATGCGCATGTGCAGTCTCGCTTTCGGTATGTCTTCGTCCTTCTCCTTGAGTATAAATTTGCGTGCACCCAGTGCACAGTTCACCATGTACTCCTCTTCAGTTTCCTTGACGTCCATGTTCATATTGAATCTGTCGATTAAATAAAGACCTAGTCAAGTGCCTGATAAGCCTTTTGTGTACACTTTGTTGCTTACATGAGCTTATCCTGTTCGTTTAGATTCTTCCAGAGTGAGCCATATTGATCAGATTTAAAGGTCCAGGCATTGAGTGTGAAGAACTGCAGCACACCCAAGCCAATAGAAATCTTCTCCTGCACGCGCAACATGCTGAATAAAAAAAAAAAATTTATGATGATTATAATAACATGTATTTAAATTTAAAACTCACAATCGCTTTTGGCCCAGTATAAGCATTAGGAAGTCCAAAAGATACGCAGGTAGCCAGTGGAACATGGCCACATTGAATTTATGATACGTTTTATTAGTTGTGACACAGGCATCGGGATACCAGAGACCGGCATTTAATGGCACCTGTTTATTGATGCGTTTGCTCATCTCAATAACGTGACCCATGGGCAGCTTTCTGTGATCCGCATTGGTGATGTTGTAAACGGGCACATTGACGGGTCGCTTGGCTTGCTTATTGAATTCGTATGGTATCACAATGAGGCCATTGATGGCATAATCCACAGGAATGACTTCAGAATTGTTCTCCTTATTTACCAGTACAGAGCGAATGACACCTTTGCCGCAGCCAATCATCAGACCAGTGGGTCCGTTCAGGTTGTCCACCCAGCCAGGCAGTGGCTCATACGCAGCTGGCGACACTGATTGGGGAAAGACGACAAAAAGAGTATTAAAATCTGCATTCTGTCTAGCACAAATTATTGGCTCTCTACATACCAAGATGCCCATGATGATTGTTCTTGCTGCATGTTAACCGAAAGCCAATTAGGTGTGTGTGTGAGTGTGAGTGTTGTGAGTAGTAAGTGTGAATGTGAATATGAGTGTTTTTAAGTGTTCTTAAATGTATTCATGTTGTTTACGAATAGTGTAAAACATTGATAGATTTAAATGTAGCATTGGTTTCTTTGTGTGTGTGTTTGTTGTGTTTTGTTGTGCATTGTTTTTGGCTATTGATTTTTGTTGCTGTTGTTCTAGTTGTTGTTGTTATTGTTGTCCTTTAAACACTTTTGCAAACACTCGTAACACGTACACATTGATGATTTCAAACCGTTTTTTATTTCAATTGATAGAACACTTAGAAATAAAATTAAAGCAAAAATTAAAATAAAAACGTTTTGTACCCCAATAAAAAAGCGAACCTAAGCAAATAACGATTTTCGATTCTTGCAAAAAGCAAAAAACCAACTTTCCGTTATTAAAATAGCAATGTTTATATATAAAGCGCGAAAATTTTTTTATTATATTTTCTTGCAGCATCGTTCGCTGCACGATTTAGACGCCCACAAGGCGTGCCACAAAGCCGTAAGTCCAGTAAGTTAGGAAACCAACGATGATCGTTTTGCACGCACGATCCAAAATATACATCCTATAATGGGTAAATGGAATAATAGTATAATTGAAGTTGGATTGGAGTTGATTTTTTTCTTTACAGCATTAGCTGGCGACGAGCACGGGGCAACGATTCGGGTGATTCCTTCATTAGATACTGACGACCGCCTTGCACACAGGACTCAATGTACATGGGTATAGTCTCCTCCGGATCCATGTCCATATTAAAGCTGTTTTTTTTTTATTTACGTATTACGTTAATCAAACGGCAAACTAGACAAATACGTTGTGCCTTACTTTTTGCGGTCGGACTCCGTCAACATGCCCCAGAGCGAGGCATAGTTATCCGACTTGAAGTGCCAGGCGCGCATGCTGAAGAACTGCAGCACCTCCAAGCCGACGGAAATGCGATTCTGTACACGTACCATACTAAGCAGTTTTTTTTTGGGGATTATGGGTTGGAAGGATTGCATTTGGACAGGTTGGAAGGAGGAGTAGCAAAACTGTAGTCGTCTGTGCATTGGCATTTGGCAGGCGGCAACAAACAAAACTTACAAACGCTTCTGGCCCAAAATGAAGAGCATAAAATCAATGACGTAGGCGGGTAGCCAATGGAAGAGCAAGACATTGATGTTGTGATGGAATCTATTGGTCGTTATACAGCCATCCGGGTACCAGAGACCCGCCTCCATCGGATATTGATAGCCAATCTTTTTGCTCATCTCAATGACCTCGCCCCATTGCATCTTGCGATGATCGGCGCACGTGATATTATAGACGGGCACATCCACCGGCTTCGGTTTTGTGGTCACAAACTGATAGGGTATGACGCAGAGACCATTGATGGCATAGTCCACCGGTATGACCTCCGATTTGAAGCGTGTATCGATCAGCATGGATCGAATGACACCCTTGCCGGCGCCAACCATTAGACCGGTGGGTCCATTCAGATTATCCACCCAGCCGGGCACAGGCTCATAGGCCGTCGGCGAAACTGCAGGAGATTCGTTCAATACAAAGTTCCTAGATGCTCCAGCAGCAGCATCAGCAGGGGAAGTTAGGCGTAGGCGTAGGCGAAGGCGTAGGCGTGGGTGTAGTTTTTTTTATTTGCTGTGCGTGTTTAAGTTGCCAGCAGCTGGACAAAAGGCAGAGGATATATTTTTGGTTTTTGGCGGGTAAGCTTTCAACTCGCTTTTTGCAGATAAAGGCGGGTTTGTTTGAAATATGCGTGTTTTAAATTTTGATTGCGGTTTCAATTTCAATTGGTATTTTTTTTTTAATTATCATTTCATGCTCATTGATCTTGTTGAACTTTCAATTTGAATGCATGTTTGTGTGTGTGTGTGTGTGTGTATCTATGTGTGTATTTTAGATTTGTTTGCGTGCCTTGAATTTACAAGCGTTTTCAAATTTGCTGTGTAGTTTTCTTTGTTTTACACATTTGCCTTAAGCGTCATTGTGTTTATGATGTTGTTGATGTTTACTTGTTTGTCTAACTGTTTATTGTTGTTCATATTTGTTGTATAGTCATGCTTACACACAAATTGTCGCCCCGCCATTGAGCTATCAATCATCATAGTTTTGAATCGAAGACAAAACCTTAGTACACATTCCTGTTACACTTGGTGTGTAAGCCGCCAAAAAAGCATACTTTGGCACACTTTTTTATGCGCTGTTGTTGTTTGTTTTTTATATATATTGTTTCGTTTTGGTCTAATTCGTGTGTCAACAAAAAAGTGCGCGCTCAATGCGATTACGGCAATGACAAACAAACAAATATACAATGTAAGCATGTCTACAAGATAGCAATTTGCAGATGAGCACATAAAACACACTTAAATGTCAACCCAAAGCAATCAATTAATAAGCAACTAAGTAGACGCCTTAACAGATAATCTTCGGCCACACCTGCCACACCATCTGTCAGTTGGGCAACTTAACCAGCCACTTACCATTCCCATTTAGAGTATCTTGCTAAAAGTTTTGAACTTTGCGAACTTTAAACAGCAACAAAGTCGTCTGAATATCAATATTGATGCCGACAAATTGCCTACCAGTTTCTCGTTTGTTTGCTTAAATATTTAGGATTTGAGTTCAATTTGCAATTTTAACTGGGTTTTCTTTGGCTGTTGCTTAAAGCAAACTAATGAAGATCAACAAAACATTTAAATGCTTAATATTGCTGCCAAGTTTTTATCGTTATTGTAGTAGTCTTTATATCTGGCACATATTAATTATAAAGTCTAGCTCGTAAATTAATTTTTTAAAATTGCTTTCTAATATTTTAAAGTTGACTGCAGTTGATCGATGTTTTGATGGTAAATGTGTAATAAAAAATATTGTTCAAAATTGTAATCAATTAACAACATACGGCTTACAACGTTGTTAACCATTTTCTTAATAGGTTAGGTTCATTGGTCAATAGAAAAAACGCATATCTTTAATTACATATCGTTAAGGTACATCTTACAATTTACGCCCATCCATTAAAAAAAAAACTGGTAAATACCAATTGCATTCACAATTTCAATTGCTTTTGGTCACAGTCGAAAAATACTTGTGATTTAAACCTTACAAGCTGGTTGGGTTGGTTGAAAAGAAAAGCTAAGCTAAAATTAATTGCGAAGCAAAAAGGCGAAAGATTAAATGGCCACGACTTAAATGACTGGCATTAATAACTGAAGAAAAAATGAAAAAATGCATAAAATATGGCTAAAAAGACGACATATGATTTAGGAAGCAAGCAACCAAGCAAAACAGAGACAAGCCTTGAGGCATCCCGGGCCCCAGCAGCCCCAAAGACATTATGCATATATATATATTCATTTTTATGGTATACATAGAGGATGGCTAAGCAGACTTAAGGCTAAAGATATCCAATTAACAGACTTACCAATACTCGGACGGGCAATGATGACCGGCATCGTTTCGTAATGATCGCGAACCAGTATTTCGGCGAGTCGCTTTGAATAGGTGTAGGTATTGGGATGGGGCTTGAGCAGATCGGGTGTAACTGCATCCAATGTCTTGACATCCATCCATTCGGCCAGACGCATCAGATCCTCAGGCTTGTGTGGAAACTCATAGACCTTCTCGTACATCACTTCCTGATCGCAATTGCAAAATGCAGTCGACAGATGCACAAATGCCTCCAACTGCTTCATATTCTTGGCCACGTTCAGTGCACGCTGTGTACCCTGCAGATTCATATCAATGGCATCGTGCAGATTGCCCTCCAGTTTCAGTGTGGCAGCCATATGGAACACAATATTCGTGTGCTCCACAACATACTTCAGATTGTCGCCACTCAGACCCAGCACTGTCAGAAGAATGGAATCGAAGTATTTAGAAAACTAGAAAAAAGGGGAGTAGCTGGCAGACATTGGACTTACAATCGGAGGTAACATCGCCTTGATAGATGGTCACCTTCTTCATCATATAGGGACGCTCATCGCGGAGACGTTGAAAGATGGGCAACTTGAACATCTCCTCAAGACGCGAATCGGGCGTCTTGCCGCGCTTTGGTCGGCAAATGATGATCACCTCCTTGAGCGAGTGACATGAATAGAGCAGCTTCTCCAGCATCACCTTACCCATAAAACCAGATGCGCCCGTTATGAAGACGGTCTTGTCCTTATAGTATTCTTGTACCGGCGATAAATCATTCATGTTGAGGGCTTCAAGTAGTTCGAAAAGAAATATCAAAACACCAAAGAAAAACATTAGTTTACTTTTGCTTTTTGTGGTTTTGTACACTGGCCACATTCCGGGCAAGCAGTCAATTGAAAACGAAAAGTGTCGTAAGCACCAGACAAACTGGGCTAATTCTGAAACCGCTGCAACAAACGGGTTTCTAACGGATTCAAATACAAATTGGATTGCGCCGGCGTCGATTTCGCATTTCTTTTCATTCGCAATTGGCCAATTGCAATTGCGCAATGCGACGGGGCGAATGTCTGGATTGCTGGCTAAGTTTCTTAATAATAATAATAATAGTATATTGGTAGCAGCAGCAGCACCACCAGCAGCAGCAACAACAACAAATATTGGCGATCATTTGACAGTAGTGTATGCAATAATACGAGTGCGGCAGGAGAGCGGACCACCAGCACGTCTAACTGGTGTCTGCTGTTTGTTTTATTATGATAGTGTGTTGCAAGCGGCAAACTGCAAGCTGCAAGCTACAGCAGTAACAACAACAACAACACACGCAGCATGCAGCATGAAACCAACTTTTGATAGCCGTCTGCAATCGCCTGCAAAGAAGTTGCAAAATCAAAGACTGAAGCTGGCGCTTGTCTTTTTGAATTTGTAGTTTGAGTTTGGTTTTGGGTTTGGGTTTTTGCCGGCCACGTTACACTTGGCCAAATCTTGTTCATGTAAACATTGCTGTTACTTGTGTCTGTCTCTCTCTCTCTCTCTCCCTGTAAGTATGTAAAAGTGCCTTGCTCTTTGGCCACAGTCGAAGCCGTCGAAGCCGCAGCGTGACATTTCCAGCCGGCCTCAATTTTGAAATCGGCTTTGTTTTGCTTTCTGTTCAGCTGCAATACCCTGTAAGCAACTCTTGCTAAAGGGATATGCTTAAGTGACCCATGTTGAATTAAAAATAATTCTAAAGAGTATTCTAAATTTGATGAAAGTACGGATTTTAAAATAGTACTTGAACAGATTATGTTGTACTTCAATTATGACAATGCATTATTTGATTGAACTGATTAAAAATATGAATTTCTAATAAAATATTTAAATACTTAGGGGCTTTAATATCTCTTTACACTTTACTTGTACTTGTACTTTTCTTACTACTCAACTTTTGTTCTTGTCGCTTCATGTTCCTAAGTACTCAAATGTACTGGGCATTGTACAGGTCATTTGTAGGCTTTGTCTACTGACGTCATATTTAATAAATAGCACATTTCATGCAATACTAAACGAGTTTATTGCTCGTCAGCTGGCCCACAAGCGAGGCATATACGTATCTGTGCCATATGAAAGGAGAGTACTTTGCTTATTCAGTTGAGTGGTTTTTTGACTGTCTAACTGTCCGAGGAAGTACTTAGCATGACAAAGCAAAACTATTACACTCAGAAAAATTACAACATTTTTACTGTTTTTTAGAAAAATTTTCTATTAGTAAGAAATTAAATAAAATCCATTATAATTCCAATTCCCGCAAAATCGCAAGATTTAGTGACAACAAAACCTAACATCGGAATCACATAGAATCAACAGTCCGGAAATTAAACATATTATACATTGAACTATAAAGTGTTGTAGTTGTTGTGCTCCAAATACTGTTTGAGGCTTGGTAAACATAAGTTGAACTATAGCTGCAGACTGCAGCTTAGAATATGAGAAGTATTCCAATGATGAAGCCATTCCCATGCTTATAGCCAATTCGAACTCTTCTGCTAAATACGATAGCTTGTCGATACAATAAAAAATACTAACAAATAAAGTAACAAAAATATTAACAAGAAACTAGTGTGCCACTTGTGCAAGTCAAAAAGGCTCAATTCAGTGAAGCTAAAATTCAAAATCATAAGAATAACACACACACAAACACACACTGTGAAAATTAACAAGCAAGTCAAAACAAAACTAAAGCTGATATTGACACCAAAAAAAAAAAAAAAGAAACAGAAACAGAAACATAAGAGGCCAAACGAAAGACTTAGGCAACAAACTTGCGCACTGTGGCATGCAATAAAAATTTGGTTGTTTAAGAGCTGCTTAAGTATATTCAAACTTGACAACCATAATGTGCACTTGTAGACATACATTATTAGCAACGTTTATACCATCATTTATAATAGCTGGTTATTGCAAGGCCTTCAATAGAATTTACATACAATTGTTGAATTGCACAATTTGTTCAAAGTTGAATGCACAGCAACTTATTATCATTATAAAATGTTAATTATCAAACACAATAATACAATTATTAAAGCAATAAAACCATAAGTAATATAAGTAGTCTCTGAATTAATTTCAAGTGAGATTCGAGATTCTTAACTTGATATTCAAAATGGATTTCAAAATAGTATTTGATGTAAATATAATTGTATTTCAACTAAATATTATCGGTGTTGATAGAATTTTAAAAACGTTCGGGGCATCAAATAATTGCATTTTCTGATTTAATGTTACCCATAAAATATTTAAATTCTTTTGAGCTCTGTGTATTAAAATCTCTTACTGATCAAAAGTTAAACTTTTGAATCTTTTTTAACCGTCACACTCAAGAGTTGTTTGAGCTTGTTCAAATAGTAACATACAATCGGCCAAGTCAGCTGCCGGTGCTTCTAAACAAATTTGCATATTTAAGCATTTCTGAGCTGACCGAAGATTTGTTGGCTCACCAAATGGATGAAGAGCTCAACATCTATGTATTGCCAACTGGCACCATATAATGCAAATACAAATACAAAGACAGCAAAAATAGACAAGTTTCTAAGCGTGTCTTTTAACCGGTTTGATTAGTTAGTTACTTTTAATATTTCTGACGTAGAAATGATGCGAAATATTGGAAAAAAGTGTTACACAATATTAACATACTTTTTCTTCTTGAATTTAATTGTTATTGTTATTTTCTCGCCTCGCTAACAAGGCAATTAGAAATATCTTTAAGAGAAAAATCAAAGCAAAGTTGCAGCTTACAAAATGACTACGAGTTCAAATGCATTTCACGCCATGTTCATCATCTCGTTTTTGAAGTTACACTATTTGGACCAACATCATGCAAATTAGTGCGAATGTTAAGCAAAAATATAAAACAAATTCATCAAATTTATGCCATGAAATTGAACAAAAAATTCAAAACTTAACATTCGCCGCTGAGGCCACTTAAACTATAAGTATGTTTATATATTTGTGTGTGTTTGGCTGGCATCCCTTTAGGGGGTCTTATACCATATCATGTGAGATGTGATAGAGTGAAATAAATAAATATACGCAACAACCTTCAATATGTAAATGCGCTTGTAGCGATTGCCATTGACACAGAAGCGAAGAGAAACGAATTTTAATAAAATTCAACATTCGTTGAATTGGCAAAAATTAATAAAAGTCTTTGCGTCACTTAGCTAAAATATACTTGGACAGATCCAACAAAATAATAATGAAAGCATTTTCTTATATAAAAATTATTGTTGTCATAAAGAAAGTTTTGCTTAAAAAACTTCTTTCAAACAATAATAGTTTGTTTTAAATTCCATAATATACAATTATCTATACAAACATTTTAACAGATTTAATTTGTAATAATAGTTGCTTATCTAACTAATGGTTGACCTAAATAATATAAGAATAATTTGCTGATTCTATTCCATCCTATTAAAAGTCTATTAAGAAACTCCTTAGCAGAACTAGAGAAATTAATATGCAAAATCCAAGGCAAATTTTTCAATCTATGTTTTAATGATGCCCTTAGTTACAATCTCCTTCCGCAAAGACGATTCAGAAACAAGCTTAAATAACCTTTGAATAAATCATAAATTATTCAAGCGCTTGTCGGAACGAAAAAGTTAAAGGTTACAAAGCAACCAGTTAAATTAGATACCTGTAGCATCTCCCAGACCAGGTTAAGGGCTTAACACGACCTTGACACGACCCGTGACCCAAGTAAGAACAATTTTAAGCGAGAGCGGCTTTTTACGCAATATTTAATATTAGCATAATAATAATTATTAAACGCTTCGCTGGCCAGCTAATAGCTCCTAAAGTGTTTCAAATTGTTATCTGGCATCTTTGTTTTTTATAGCTCGAATGCAAGACAATAAAGAACAATTATTATATTTAACTAAAGGTCGTATGGCAATTTTATTATAAATAAATTGCAATATAAAACTATATACACTTAACTTGGCCAAACATATATATTGCTTTTGCACAAAATTGTTGAATAATGTAAGTGATTTAATTACCTTTTGCAGTGCGCCTTTTTATTTAATTAAAAGCCAAAAATATTTAACACGTTGCACACACGAAGCGAACGCGCCGTCAAATGGAATATATAATATATGTATATATAATATTTTTGAATAGTATCAAAATTTAGCTGAAGCGTTGTACGCTGTGCGACATTCAAGCAAAGACTGAGCAGCGTTTGTCTGTGCGCCTGTCAATATGAATGAATTGGCTGTGCGTCGAGCGCGCACTGAAAGTGAGTCTGTTTTGTTAACTTGTTGTTTGGCGGAGCACTTTGGACGGGATCGCTTGAGTATAAGATGTGGCAAGTGGCTGTAAAACCTGCAAGCTAAACTGCAGTAATAATAATAAATATCTATTCGACTCTCACAATTAGCTTAGTAACCTCAGCGGAACTTTGTTCAATTTATGTATTGCGCCTCACTTGCAACAAGAAGTGGCTTTTAAGTCTTTCTGTTGACACCAAGTCAAGCCATTAAAATAGTTCTCAAGCAATAACAACAAAAAAAACAATATTTGGCAAACTAATTTGCAAACAATTATTATTTGAGAGCTGTACATAAAAAGAGACACTTTATGTGTACTATTATGCACATTCATATTTGTATTTGAATAATTAGTCATTAAATATGCAAGCTAAGCTCATTAATGTTTTACAAATCCAATACAAAAGTTATGTTTTTGCAGATGTTACATAACTTTTGCATACATTTGCCATTTTTTTTTCCACTATTATGCAATTATCAATATCCCATGCAAATTATTAAGCTTTGTTGCCAAATATTGCGAATTGTTCCAATAAAAGTCTGCAAAAGCAAAATGATGTTAAAATTATGATAATAACGAAAAAGTGGATTGCCGTGCAACAACTTATCGAATCAAGCGGTTTAAAATAGACCGCCCAGATAATAACTGCCGATAACACAAACAATTGTTCAATTGAACAGTGTTGCCACATAGTTTCTTCAATTTCAGATGTATATATTTCTCAAATCGATATGTCAAAATTACCTAAAAAATTAATACATACTGAACGAACAATTTGATGTTTTCTTAACTTTAAAACGAAAAAGCACATATAAATACAACATTGTTATGACTATCGAAAATCATCGTTACACACTCTGCTTGAATTTAATGTTCATAAAATGCGAAGAACAAGAAATAAATAAAAAAGAAAAATATGCAAATAATTAAGTGACAAATAAATTAATTTCTTAGGCAGCAAAAATTAGTTAAACGTATGTGGAGCCAACTTTGACCACGTGTGGCTCAAACATCGATAGACGCACTATCGATAAAAATTTATTTTTACATCCCACCTCACGCGAGTGCGATTGGATTTCATTATAATTTGGAATTGGGGAATTGCGAAAATTAAATTGCAAGCATGGCCGAATTAGACGATTTTTTTGCGAAAAAAGACAAGAAAAAGTCCAAGACTAAGAGCAAATTTGTGACGGCGGACGAACTGGTGAAGAACTTGGAAGAATGCACCAAACGTGAGGTGGCGGCCAATGCTGTCAAACCAAAAAAACCTGATGTCTCGACGGCAGCAGCAACACTCGCTGGCGGCGTGGCAGAAGGCGGCGAAAATGAGACCGCCATCAAAGCACCGGAGCCCGTTATCGAGGTGAGAGTTGAGTTTTAAAAAAATGTCTAATATTTGACAAAATTAAATTGTTTATTTTATGTTGCAGCCACCCGTGGAGGAGGAGTGGAAAGACTTTGAGCAGGAGCAGCGCAAGGATTACAGCGGCCTCAAAATCGGTCAGCTAAACATTAATGAGAAGCAACAGCAGCAGCAGCATAACCAGCAGCAACAACAGCATCATCACTCGGACGATATTTACGACGAGGATGAGGAGGATAGCGATGGCTTTGTCAATGCCGATCCAAATGGAAAGCGGCAAGGGTATGGTCCATGGAAGAAATTAATACCCGCAGAGGAGGTGACTCAGATACCGGTGCCGGTCGAGTCAGAAAAGTCATCGTCGTCGTCGTCGAAACCGTACATTTCACCCGCGTTACGTTATAGCGTAAGTAGATCGTATGTCGATCTATCGTTCGTATTCTGATAATCACATTTGGACTTTGTGCCCAATTTCTTTTTTTGCAGCAAGTTGGCAGCGGCATTAGTGGCAGCAGCGGCGGCAGTTTGCGTACGCGTCGTGCCGCGCCCGATATAACGAACACAGAGTTCTTCCCAACGCTGAACGCAGCCCGGCCGGAGGAACAGCGAAAGAAGAAAAACGAACCCGCCTTTGAAGAAGTCCGCCACGGCGGTCGCTTCCAGCGTGTCCAGGAGACAACGGTGGCGCCCGTTGCGGCCACTAATCGATTCCAGTCGCTCGACGATGAAGCAGACAGCTAGGCAATACTCCCTCCCTATGCCTTATCCATTTGCCACCGACGATGCCGACGCCAGAATACAAACAAACAGAAAACGAAATGCGAAACGAAACAAAAGCAAGATTGGATCGTTTTCAACTTAAAGTTGCCACACACTGCTAGACGCGTTCCAGGGAGCGCCGACAGCTTGAAGCGCGTGCCGGGACCTGGACGCCAAAATTGAGCTAAAAACAATAACATTTCTATTATTGAGTTTTATATATATATATATATATTATAGTTATATATATATGTATATTTATGCATAATTTAAACAATTTTCTAGGCTTATAGAGCTAGCTTTCAAACCAGCCAACCAATCAACCCACGCTCCCTGCTTTAACCCCGGAAAAAACCGAAACCATATTTTGTTCATTTTCGTTTTGCACATTTTTTTATGAAATTTTATGGATTCAATGTAATCGAGTATGAATAATAGCCATGCGTTGAAATCCGTTTATAAATGTTATACCATTTCTTTTTTTATAATTGTATATATAATTGTTCCCACATTCTTAGCTATTATTCATCCGTGAAGAGATCTTGCGCCGTGCTTTTCGCGTAGCTGCAACCAAAATTTGTTTAATTTCATATTAGTTTTCAATACGCCAAATCATCTTTGGCTGCAATTTTTGGATCTCGCACTGACCATTCACTATACGCCTGCTCTGCACTATTGTGATAGGAGCTGAGGAAGGGCTTGGTCAGCATCCTGTCAGGATAATTGCGTATCAAATACAGCCAGCAATCCAATTTCCTAGCCGAAAAAACTGAATCAACATATATAAATTGTTATTTTTCGTCACACTTACTCATTTTGATATGTTATTATTGTCTGCAGTTCGCGATCATAATACTTAGGGTAATCCTCTAGTTCGTCCAGTTTTTGAAACATTGTTGCATCCACTTCGTAAATCTCACCCTGTATATTATTGCCCTCACCCTTTTCGTTTAGCAGAAAGGGTATATTATAACGGGTGCCGATCACCAACGGAAACTTTGTCAGCGTTACGCCTTTAGCCAGAAAGCGAGAAAAGCCATTCGTCTTTGTCGTTAACCAATGATGATTTGGCTCGCCGTTCTTTAAAGTGCCATAAACGAAAACCTTTTGCAGCGTTTGCGACATTCTTAGCATTGGCAAAAAATAATATAGCGATGTTGTTAGTAGTTAAGGTTAGAGAGCTTTGGTTTGCTCTAGATTAATTCTAATTTATTTAATATTAAAATTTGCACTAACGACCTTGGACGTTTGCATTACACAGCAGTCGACGCAGGAAGAACTTTGAGCAGATAGATGGCTTATTACTTTTTGCCATTCACTGGAAAAAACAACAGTGCTACGTTTGTTAACAGCGCTGCTCCACACATAGCTGCAATGCACTGTTACACTTTAAACAAATTATAACATTTGCTTATGCAATCAAATCAAGTCACCTGTTGCAAGTCGGCAAATATGAAATATGTTCACTTTTAGTTTATTAATATTTTCAAAGCGTAAACCCAAATTGATTTTATTTACTCGAAACTTATAAAACTACAAACAGTTCTCTACGATCTAGACTATGCACATATATGTGTATATATAAAATATCATTAGACAATATGCAACGTGTACATATTAATATTGTTTTAAGTCTGTTTATATTAACGTCCTACAAATGCAAATATCGGTTATATTAATAATTGGCTACGTCTTTTGTTAAACACATTTGTAACCTTGTTTTTAGTTCTTCACCTCGTAGCTGAGATCATCCTGGGCAGGATGCTTATGCGTGCGACGATGGCGCATTATATAGGGTTGTGTAGTGGTATTCTCATAGCCTGACAAATAAGGCAAGGACAACAGCTTCTCGGGATACTTTTGCAGCAGATAAACCCAGCAGGGAACGGTGCTGCAAGCAGAACAAAAAATGATATATATTTACATATATATAATTTTGAACATGATGGAATCAGAATGATCATCAATTTACCCCTCGCCGACGCCAATATTCATGTCCTGCTGCTCCCGCTTGTAAATATCCTGGCAATCCTCGATGTTATCCAGCGATTTCAGCATTTGATCATCAACCTAGGTAGGCATTATAGAATTAGTTAAGCTGATCTATATATTTGATGATTTACTGTATTTGCCTCATAGATCTCACCGGTTACATAATAACCGACGCCGGGTTTGTTCAGCAGGAAGGGAATGTTGTAGCGCGTGGCAATCACCAGCGGTAATTTCTGTGTGGTTGTTGCGCGACACCAAAATTTGGCATAACCATTGCCGGTGCTGGCCAATATGGAGTTTCCCGGCTGGCCGTATTTCATGGCGCCGCACACAAACAACTTGCTCAGAGCGGATGAAACTTTCTGCATTGCAAAGTAAATACAGAAATCATATCAATTAGTATATTTAGTCCTTCTATTGTTCGTTGATAACATATATATAGTATCTTTTTATACCTGCGCTTATCACCGTCAAAAGAATATTTTCATACACTCTGCCCTCATTGGGGGTTTTTTTGATAAGGTACAACTACAGAACGAAAAGAACAGTGATTTCTCGCTCAATAAGATAAATTAGTTTTCTTAATTTTTTTCTTGATTTGTAATAGTTATAAAAAGAATTTATAATAATTGTTTATACTAAGGCCTGTTATGGTAAAGCGTTATTTTTAGCTGGTGATCACTGTAACCAGACACGAGCCGTCATTTGCCCCACTATAACAGCACCCCCACGCATTAACAGTATTCGTGTTTATTTTTAACATTTCGCTGCCTCTTACTTGTATTTAATTTTATATTTTTGTGGGGGTAACGCACTAACCTGTTTACTGAATTCGACACATTATGTTAACACATACATATATATATCAACGCTAATGAATAAAAATTGTGTTTACGCATCCAGTTTATTTTTTGCCTGTTTGCAAAACTGCGCAGTAGCTTTATACATACATGGATTCGTTAAAAAAAATACCTTTTATTGTATGTATATTTAATAATTACTTACATTTTTCTAATCACACAAATAGAAATAGACACGCTATAAGTTCTAACACAAAGCTGCCCATATAATTAAATTGTAATTTTTAATAGTATGTTACATTTTAGCGTCAATTTGTCTGTCGTTTCCTGCATACTTGCATAACAACTTCAAGTACAGTAGCACATATATACATACACACGCACGGAAGTTTGCGCTTATAATTATTTATGTATATATAAAATAAATTAATTTCCCACGCCCAATGATTTGAGAGCGTACAACTTGACAAAGGATAACCGGTAGCTAAACACTTATATACATCTGTACACATACATTACATTAAAAGATTTCTTTTGTGTGTTTTCGTATTTACCTTAACTTGGCCCATATTTCCTTATTTGTTTTGATTAAAATTGCAATGAGTTTTATTGCTCAGCAGAGCAGACAAATGAACAAAATATACAACTGAAAAGAGAGATATGTTAAATTCCAGCAAAACCGGCTTGGTTGGTAGCAAATCGTACCGCACCAGTGGAAAGCAAAACTCCAACTGAATGCCGACGCCGATGCAGCCGGCTGAGGTCCGAACATTGGAGAACATATCTGTGTGGGGTTATGTATTTAGGTATGTGTTTGTACGAACGTACGCTCTTGCTGCTGCTTTTGGTATCGAGACGTACACAAAAAAAAGCTAGCAGCAAGTCCACAACAAGAAAAAAAAACACGCCATACGCGCTTGTCAAATCGTCTCTGCATACGTCGCTGCTCGCTCTTTCTTTACCAAACATTAGCAAGGGCAATTATGTAAATTCCAAATGCTCAGCGCCAAGCTTAAGACAAATATTAGAGCATAACTACAAATATACAACGTGTGTGTATATGTATAAGAAACTACAGCTTATCAGGACTTACTTTTTTTTTAAGAAAAAGGGGTGTTGGCCGTCGTAAACTGATTGCTTGGATTAATATTGAACCCCTTTACAGATTGAAGAACGTTTCGCTTTTAGAGACGCCACTAGAGCCCACGTATGCAATTGTTTATTGAATAGCCAACTGATTATATAGATCAATACCTCTTATGTAAGTTATAGAGCTGCAAGCATTTGAACTGTAAACATCATTTATAAAACAATAACAAATTGGCAATTAAGTTATTGTTACACAGCCGCCAAAAACTGAAAAACGTGTTCGCTCCAGCTCTCTCCTTCTCTCTTTCTGTTAATGCGCTAAAAAAAAACATGCGGCATTTGTGTTAAAGAGCTTTATTCTATATGGGCATGTAAAGAGAAAATTCATGATGATATACATACATATGTAAAATGAAAACTTGGGATTGCTTTTGTTACAAAATTGAACTTCTTGCAATTTGCAAGCCACAAGTAACACCATCGCTCATAACTTTGAGATCATAAACAGCTCTGACATAATATCTAAAATCAAGTTCAATATTCCTTAACGCACTTTCCGTTCCAGGCGTAGTGGAAGTGCTTGTGCCGGCAAGCGCACATGTTGGGTGCAAAGCAATACGCTCTACGGCCACAATAGCTGTAGAAAATACATATGAAAATGCATAGGAATGTAGATTAGACACTGTTAAGACAATGTTATGCTGTGGTTTAAACACTCACTGATCACAGATGGGCACACACTTGGGGCCGTGGAGGAGCGTGCTGCGCATCTCGTAGCCCTGCGCACAAATGCAGCTACCATCGTAAGAGCAGCGGCCGTGAATGCAGCGCCTGAAAACACATTTTACATAGAACTTTTATATATTGATTAACAGTGTCTCGAAACTGAATCGATTAACTTTGTTTATAACTAAAAGCTTACAAAAAAATTATGTTATTATTTAAATTAAAATATTACAGTAAATAATTTTAAATTTACCCATGGCACGGATCGAGGAGTCGTGATCCTCTATGTCGACAAAGCCGTGCTACTGCATCGAAGAAGTAATATTTGCCCTTCCGACAGATGCACAACTCGGGCCCCGCACAATAGCCGCCCGCCTCTTGGCAGCCTGGCAGGCACTTTGCGGCACAAGCAACACTATCCCTTGTGGTACTCTGATACTGATTGTCACAGGGGCACGGACCATCCTCGAAGCAAACACCGCGCACGCAAACAATATTGCAACGGCGCACACATTGACGGGTATTCACAATAAGCATTTCGTATTCGGAGCAAATCGGCGGCGGTACATTCAGTTCCCAGTAACGGTACTCGTGGTAATAGGAGTCAACATGAATCAGCAGCAGGAGCAGCAGCAGCAGCAACTGCAGAATTTTTAACAGCATGTCGAAGTGAATTGCAAGTTGGCAAATGATTGGATATTAAGAGCACCCTTCCAAGTAGTTCACCAAGTAAGAGTGAAAGTGTTTGTTTGCTTGTGTGTATGCACAATTCATTTTACCCGGTCACGATCATTGTCGACAATAATTGCCTTAAGTACACACACACACATGGGCAGATGATGCAACGACCGCCCATAAAAATGACTTGGGGTGCTAACTGATAAGCCGCTCGCTGTTATTACAAAACATCATTTGCATACACAAACAAAAACAAAAAATTACTCATCACTGTTAATGGGGCGATTGGTTTTAAAGAGAGAGGCGGTGGTGGGGTCACACAGATCCAACTCTAACATGTGTGCATGCTAAGCACAAAGAGAGCAAAATGCAGAGAGCAGTTCAGAAATGAGAGAGAGACTCGATTGAGGGAGAAACAAACACACTAGTCAAAAATAAGATTGGCAGTGACACCATTATATATTTGTATTATATATATATTGGCTAGTCAAATGAATAAATTATTAAAAATTTATATATACTGTATTTTACATTACATTATTATATTATATGTAACAGTTGTTGCTTTTAATTCGAATATCGCATTCAATTCATCTAAATCTTTTAAAAAAAGCTTTATGTCCGTCATTGAATAATCTCAGTGTACCAATACTATTGTCACTCAGTGTAATTTGCATGGGAGAATATTTTGCTGCGCTAGGCTGGAATGTCTGGATTTCCGTTGCTGCTGCTGTAGTTGCTCTGCTCCGCTCCCACCCGGCCAGCCTCCTATTCACTCCCCTTGCGCACATCTGGCCTGGGCATGCGCTTCGGCTGTTTTCAATGCGCGCCATTCATTCACATTTTTTTTAGTCTTTTCGCTGCTGTGAACGCCTGCGCAACGAATATGTTGCAAAATTGAAAAACAGCTCACAAAGAACAACAATTAATAAGTTTCAACTATTTTCATTAGCGTTCTGACGTTGGCTCTTTTTTGGAGTGAGTGCTTGTGTGAAGAGTGAGAGTGTGTGTGTGTGTACGTTGGGTTGAATGAATAACATAAAACAGACAAAACAGACAACGGCGAGTGAAAAGCATATAAAATAAACAATACCATTTCGGGCTGGTCAGCTGAAAGGAAGTGGCACTCTGTTGGTGGCACTGGTGGTGCGTATGGTGGGTGTGGCGGCTGTGGGCAAGTATCTGAAACAAAGCCAGCCCTCCCGCATTAACAATTACGTACGCGGCAAGTGCGGACACGTTTTAAATGCATATGAAACCAAATCGTACTGAAAAAAAATATATAAAAAACTGCTTACTACCAACAATAGTTTTTGAATTGAAAAATGTGCTACGTTATCATCACAAGTGTGAGTCTAGTCTGGTTTCTGTGCACCCTCGTCGCCGATATGCTCGTCGCCATCGCACTGGTCACGCCCAAATGGCTTATTGCTGGTGCACCCACTACGGTGAATGCCACAGGTCAACGTTATCCCTCTGTGGGCATTTATACGCGTTGCAAGCAAATGCATAGGCTGGGCTATCACTGTGGTCGCTTCGATTTGGATGGCTTTGCCACTGACGGCAGCGTCTATCCCTGGGAATGGAAGGCAGCTATGCTCTGCATGTCCATAGGTTGCCTACTGCTCTCCGCGACTGTTGCTGCCACGCTGTTGACCTGCTGCCGCCAGTCCGCGTTTGGCAAGAGCATACACAATATCACAGCCTGTGCACAGGTGCTGGCAGGTGAGTCCTACTCCGACCTCTTCCGCTCCTGCTTCTTTGATTCTCTTTAATTCTTCTTTCCTCCTCAGGCATAGCTGTAATGCTGGCTTTGTTTCTACATCCCTTGGGCTGGCGTGCACAGCGCGTTCAACTCCTTTGTGGCACGGAAGCGGAGCCTTTTTATCCCGCCGACTGCAGCATTGGTAAGACTCACTCACTTATCCAATGTTTTAATAATAATTATTAATATTACTATTCCTTTAATAGGCCTCTCATTCTACTGCGGCCTGGCTGCCTTATTGTTGACATTCGCCGCTGCCGGCATCAGCCTCAAAGCGGAGTCCTCCAACATGCGTAGTCGGGTGCGCCGACGTGTGGAGTCCGGCAGCAAGCTTGTCTGCATTCCGTAGCCGGATAATATCTATCCGCATTTAGAGATTGTCCTGAAAGAATTAAGTATCATTTGCAGAGACTTATTTTCATTGTACATTTTTTTTTTCAACTCATTTTAACATTTTTTTAAGCTATGTTTGTAAATTGAAAATGCAATTATTAATTGGTTGTTTTTTTTACATATCAAAACAATTTGCAATTGCATTATTCAATTATCGTTAATTTTAACTTATTTTTGAAGGTCATTTCGGATAAGATTTTTCTTATGAAACTTAAATGTTCGTTTAAGTCTTATGTGTAAATTGAAAATACCATTATTAATTGGTTGATTTGCAGACTGAAAATTACAATTTTATATTTATAGTACACTGTATTTTAAGTATCGATCAGTTTTTCTTATTTTTGAGACTCATCATTCTTTTTGACAAGACATTTAAACGTTTGCTTAAACTCAGTTTGTCTTTTACTAAATAAAAATATTTACTAATCAGAAAATTTTCTATATATCACTATAATTTAGGTATCGTTATTATAATTTTTTTTAAGTTTTTTTTATTGTAGTTGTTTTGCCCCAATTCGTTAAAATATTTGCTCAGGCTAGGTCTATAAATTGAAGTACAATTCATAAATGTTTGTCTTTTACTAACTAAAACTATTTGCAAATTAGAAACATTTACATTTTCAGATACTGAAAATGAAAATTTATTATTTATAGTACAGTGTATTTTAAGTATAATGTTTTGTAAGAAAATTGACAATTTCAGTAGTTATAGAAATATATACACTTAATTTAATTTCGTATTTATGCAGTAACATTAGAATAAATAAACAACTAATGTTTTTCTGCAGCAACTTAGATGGTTTGAGGCAGCAGGGTAGGACAAAGAGAGAGCGATTGGGGCGAAGATCTCTATTTGCGCTTTCCTTTGGCTTTGCCAGGCGGTTTCCCTTCCACGTCCGGCTTGGCCTTGGGCAGGTAGACGCCGTGATTCGTTTTTTTGAGATGGGCAAACAGTTTGTTCTTGGAGTCGAAGACCAGTTTGCATGTGACGCAAGTGTGTTGCACATCTGCAAGTGCCGCGATCTCGTTGACCCTCGGTTGAGCTGCTTCTGGCTTGGATTTGGGTTTTGATTCCGTTATTAACTTTTCCTTTTCAGTTTCGGCTTTTTGTTTGCCGCTCGTTGATTTTTTTGTTTTGCTCTTTTTGCCTGACTTTTTGCTTCCACTCCAAACGTCGTCGCATGCATCGTCGCTGTTGCTCACTGGCGCCGAGAAATCCACAGCTTGATCAGCAGCAGCAGCGCCAGCATTCCCATCATCATCATCATCGCTCTCAGCTATTGCCTTTGGCGCCTGTTTTTTTGATTTTTTGCCTTTTTTATTGCGTTTACTTTGCGTCTGCTGAACTTCCTCCTCGCTGGAAAGATCTGCCTGATCACTGCTTTGATCTGTCTTCTGGTCGCCATTGATTTTTAGCTGCTCCAGGCCTTCTTCTGCCTCGCTTTGCTTATTATATTCCTGTTCCTCGTCTGCCATTTGCTGACAAAGGCGTTCCACATTCTCGCGATGCTTCTTGCTCTCCTCGTGATTAGAGCGCGCCTTTGCGTTCTTGAATGACTTGTTGCATGCCACACAATAGAGATCGTCCACATACTCCACTTCCTCAAAAGCCGCTTCAGAGACCACTTCATCCTCCGCCTCCGCCTCCTCGTCCGTGTAGTCATCGGATTCGCTGCCATATTGTTGCGCCAGCTGTCTAATCTTCTCCTCGTAGTCATCGTTGTTCATTTTGGTGGCCCGCACCGCGGCAAGTTGTTCCTGCCGCTGGCGCAGCTGATCCTTACGCTTCTCCTCTTGCTTCAAGCGGTTCGCCTCGGCGCGCTCCTCCAGCACACGGCGGTAGGCTTGAACACGACGATCCCGCTTGCGCACATATGAGACTAAGTTGCGAACCTGCCAAGACAAATATTATTTGACATGCTACACTGACTGCACAAGCAGCTTACCTCATCGTTACGATCCTTGCGTGCATTTTGCACAATCTTCTTCATTTCCTTCTCCACCTTGCGCAAGATGAAACGCTCCTTGATGTCCCGAACATCATACGGACAGAGCCATTCATATGTCTTCTTTGTGCTGTAGGATAGCCAATAAGCGTAGAAGGGAGCCACAACATCCTCATAGCTGCTGTCGGCGTTGCCAAATTGTGGTGCACCCATCTCATTGTCGCTGTCCATGAACTCCAAATCCTCGGACGCGATGTTGTTGAAGACATCGCGATAAACACGATAAAAACCCTGAGAATCATTTCCATATCCCTTGTAGCATGATCCCGTAAAGTATTGGAAGACGTCCAAACAATTTTCCGAATACTCGGAATTCTTTCCACGCAAAATTTGCTCGCGATGATTGTCGTACCAGGCACGTTCCTGTGCATCGGAAAGCACTTCGTAGGCTTGTTGAATCAGCTGAAAGCGTTCCTTAGCCTCCGCAATGGAGTCGGGATTTTTGTCGGGATGCCAGCGCAATGCCAGTTTTCTGTATGCCGTTTTGATATCACCTTCGTTGGAGTCACGGGCTAAGCCCAGCTCCTCGTAGTAGCAGCGCATTTTTAATGCTTAGTTAGTTGGAAAATAAATTACATGAATTGTGTTAACAAACGAAATTTGGAACTTTTGCTCTTCTTCTTTTTCGGGTCCCACGCTATACATAAGCAGCTGTTCATTGCAACAGACGTTGGCATTTGTTGCAATGTTATTTAAAGCTCGTCATAATTTCGTTTCTGCAAAATCAGAATGCCCATTTTTCAGTTTATTCAGATACGTAAAATTTGATTTATAATTATTTCAAAATAGTCTTATCAGTGGCGTAATACAAAATAAATTGTTTAATTCGACATCTAGTCGGAATGCAAAATATTGAAATTAACAGAGCAGCTGTTGCTTAACATTATCTATCGATAGCCGCTCTGAATGAGAATTTAAATTTGCTGCTATCGGTAGACGATAGAATTAACAAAAGCATGTTAACATGTTTTAAATTATATTGCATACTTTTGCTTGCATTCGTTATTAAAATGTAATTCTTTATTGACTTAAGTTTTAATTTCTAGTTGTTCTTGTCGAATTAGTTTCTTTATCTTTATATAATGTCTCACTTCAATGAGTCACATTGCGATTTGGTGGTTGCGCATTCCGTTAGTCGCTTTTTTTACTTCAGCGGCGGCGGTCGCTCTCTCTTTCTCGCCACGCATTATTCGTTATTATAGCCGCACACTTTATTGCTACCACCAAACATAAGAAAAAAATAAAATAAATCTAAGGTCGACACATGGACATACCAATACATCATATCTATAGACAGTGTAAATTGTGAAAAAATCATTACCGTTTGCAGTCTAAAAGTAGGCAACACTTCTGCTTTTTAACTTATACGTTGTCGGGCCTAATTATAATTAATTTGCATATAAAATAAACTAAAAATAAAAAATAAAAAAACTTAAACTAAAGCCACATACATTTGATATACGTAATAATCACACAACAAGAAAAAAAAAATATATATATATATATTCAAAAATCGTTAGGGCCAATGCTATAAAGAAATCATATCAAATAAATTATTCATGCTGCAATTTAACGGAACAACAATTGAAAATAGCTTAACATAAAAATTTACAGTTACGTTTGGATTTACAACCCAGCTACGTTTATTTCCGCAAAAGGGGAGGGTTACAAAGACAATACACACACACACACATACACATACACACTCCCACACACATTAAACATTGAGTAACTTCAGCACTCAGCATGAGGCAAATGAGTCCTTAAAGCCTCAATAGGCGTGCATCTCAGCTTACAAACAACCCCCAAGCAAACGCAAACACACACACACAGTCGTCGTCATCGTCATCGGTATTAGTGCAAGTGCGCGTATTTGTGTGCACCTAAAAAACGTCAACAAAAAATAAACAAGCACACAGACAAAAACAAACACCGAGAGAGAGAGAGAGAGCGATAGAGAGAGAGAGAGATATTGGTAGAGAGAGCGAGAGGGAGAGGAGAGTTGCCAGACGTCGTGCTGTCTACGTATTCACCCACAAACACACACACATATACACACATACACATGCATACATTACGTACATGTATTTGTAGCGGCCATTTCATTTCATCACATGCCGCACAATAATAACAGGCGTAAAGGATATTATGAGGAAACAGACATTTGCGAATAAGGTAATTTCGCATCAAATACCAACACACACACACACACACGCACCATCCAATACACAGTTACTGTTGAAAACTATTCAAAATATGCCTTCTGTTACAGTGCTTAAAAGTGTATTATTTCAGTTGAAATTCTCAAGGACTTAATAATTGAGTTAAAAATAAATATACTTATTATATGATGTTATTATATGATTTTTATAGTAAAAATGTATTTAATAAATTAAATTCGCATGCATTCCACACAACATTATAAAAGTACCGTACAAACTAGAGTTTGCATACAGATATTGTGTATCACTTCGTTTCCAACGCAATTGGAACCACTGTGCAGTGGAGTCTTTTGTGCTGTCATAAATGGATTTTCTTATCAACGCAAAGTGGCCCCAGGAGTCAGTTTTGGATGCGAACACCAGCCTATTGTCCCAGACATTATGGGATTGCATTTGGCAACTAAGAAAAAACTTTAATGGCAAACTCTTCTTCTTTATGTTTTGGTTCCCCAACAGCAACAACAATCCGTCCATTTAAGCTACGTTAAGGATTTCTTTTGAGATAGACGGATAGAAAGACGCTCTAGATTCTACAATGTTCGGATCCAAGCTGCGCTCCTGGATGGAAACGCACATTGTGCGTCCACGCAAAAACAAGGGCAATAAGAACAAGCAGGCGGAGAATGCGGCAGGTGGCAGTAGTGGGAACACCAGCAGTAGCAAGAAAGCGGGTACCTTGCCACCGAACAGCAATCTAAAGTCAACGACAAGTCCGGTGCTGACCAGCAGTGGCAGCCACAGCATCGCGAGTCCAGTGCGACGACGCGAAGTGTCGCCCATCCAATGCCATGTGAGTGAGCCTAAAACAATAATAAAAATTATTATAAGATTCATAATAATAAAAATGATTTTGAGATAATTATAATATTAATAATCCTAATATTATAAATAATTATAACAAAAATTAATATTAACAATAGAAATAATAATGGCAATATTAATAGTTATATCAATAATAATAAGATAAAAATAAATATAATTATTATTAATTTTAACAATAATAATAATAATACTCTTCTCCTTGTCCACCTTGCCTGTAGACTCCCAGTCGCTATGGCTGGCAATCACCGGATCAGGACAACTCCATCACATCGCCCAAATCTGATAATCTGCTATATGCGCCACATCGCTACCAACGCCATCAGAGTTTGCCGCCACTCCAGCAACAGCAACAGCCACAGCTGAGTGTTCCCAACAAGGATAGCTGCAGTTCCAGTGCGGACAAGTCGCCAATGCAAGTCAATTGTTCCTCCTCTTCGATATCGTCACTATCGTGGTCGACCGGCTCCAAAGAGCCCTCCTCGGCAAAGCAGCAGATTAACTACAAATTGGAATCCGCCGAGGATGAGGTGGACTATGAGGAAGTGGGCGCACTGCTGTTGCGTCCACAACCGCCGTTTCCGTTGATGCAGGATTATCAGCGGCCCAACTCGGAGAATCTTGTCAGTCTGAAGTTGGTCTACGAGGAGGATCAACAGAAACAGAAGCATGGCAAAAAGAACCCCAATCATGTTCACTATGGTCGTCTGTTGCCCTCCAGGCTGGCCACCGTACAGTTAGTCGAGTCCTTGGAGAGTCTAACGATGACTCCGCCCCAGCCACCGCCGCCACCATCTGTGACCAATCAGCTGAGTCGCATGCGTGCCCCACGCTCTGGCTTGCCACGTGGCAACTTTATGCCTGGTCCGAGGCCGCACAGTTTATCGTCGCCGGAGAGCGCCTACTCCACGGGCTATTCCACCGATGGCACTTCACCCTGTGCCGCCAGCAGCGCAAATCCGCCTGCGCCCGAATATTACATCAATATGCGCACAGGCACCCATTATTTTCCCAGTCGCACCGCCAACTCGGAACGCTATAAATTTGGCCTAAATCGCATCGAGGAAATGTCGCCCATGGATCCGCTGCCAAAGAGCATTTTCGGCAACACCCTGGAGCCCAATCCCAGTCCACTGGCATTGCAGCACAAGCTCTTTGAGTGTGAGTAGCCATATATGGAACATATCTAAACCTTATTTTGGACTTTATTTAAGTTAAAATGTAGTATCTTTTAAATATTTATTATGAGTATTATATTAATTTTCTAATTTCTTTTTTAATTTTTGTAGTTTTCTGTGACAACTGATTTGGAATAAACGTAATACATACATATGACACATCATATATTTCTTTCTTAAAATACTAATACTGCAGCACGATTTTTAAGAGAAAATTTGTCTATGAAAAAATAAAGATATTTAATTTATTTATTTATTTACTTATACAAGTTTTTATTTTATTCATCATATACAAAATTTGTATAGGCTTAATGTTTCAATTTTTAAGTAAATATTTATAATAAATAAATACTGAGAACACGAATTTTAAGAGTAAGTCGCACAGTGATAAAAAATATAAAATATTTTAAAAATGCATTAAGACTTTATTACTTTAATCAAGTTAAGATATTAAGCTTGAACAATAAATTGGTATAAGAACAGACAAAATTCGATTCAATTTTCGCACAATATTTCAAGATATAAAAACATAAATTTTTATTTTTTAAACATGATTTTTTTAAGCAAAAATTAGAAATTTGTGAACTTTTTAAATTTGTGGTATTTTTGAGCTTAAAACTTAATTTATGCTTGCCATTTTGTTCTACTGTGCAAGAAATGAGCAATTTAAGCACTTAACCGCATCCAATCCCGTCTAACTTGCAGCTCCTTCTCCACGCCAGCGTTCTCGCATACGCACGAATCCCTGGTATAATACGGGCGAGCATATGCCTCCTCTACCCGACAGTAGCCGTTTGGAGCCGGATGCCACCAGCACCACATCCACCACATCCTCGGGCATTAAGTCAGGCAATGAGCTGGAAATGCGCTTAGATAAAATAACAAAAACAACAGCAGCTCCCACAATACTCGCAAAAAAAACAACAGGAATTGCAACCCCCACCAAACAGAGAATTGGGGGCGTTGAGTCCTCGGAGGGCTCGTCATCGTCCTCGACTGAAGTGGAAAATATGCATGCACCGCACACCATAAAGCGACGCCACTTGGAGCAACAACAACAGCAGCAGCAGCAGCAACAGCAACAGCAGAAGGAGGACTCCTTTCTGGTGAGTGACGATGAGGCTACGCTCAACGAGATGATTGGCAAGTTTGACGAGAGCTATGTCTACGAGAAGGAGACTGACATACTCAGGTGAGTCCCAACCACAACTCAAAGTGCTTCCCACTCAAGACGGTTGCATGTTGCAAAGCAGTTGCTAGAAAAAGTTTAGCTTAGTTTTATTATTATTAGATTTGAATACTCTAACCAAGTTTAAAACAGTTGCAGAATGACATTTAGCTTAGCTTTAAGACAGAAGAATAGTCGATTTATCGAACTAAATACAAAAAATTAAATGTTAAACGAAAAACGTTTGGAAGACTTTTTTACTCGAATAAAGTTTAAACCAATAGCAGACAGAAGTTTAGATCTTTAACCTTTTTAATATTACTAAACTTGATTGCTTGATATATCATCTCAAATCGACAGCGCACTTAAAAAATTAGTTTTTTTTTTTAATTAAGTGGGAATTAATAGGATTGCAATGGGCTTGCAATGGGATTGCAATGGGCTTGCAATGGGATTGCAATGGTATTTCAATGGGATCCCTCAATAGATCTTTTAGAATAGATTAAGTAGATTTGTTATAAATTAAGCAATATTATTTGTTGTTCTTAATTGAAGTACTTATATGCCTAAATCTACGCACTCCTCTAAAGCACTCCTGTTGCAGTATTGATATCCTAATAAAATTATTCTATCATTACTTTAATGAAGTCAACTACTTAGTCCTAAATGATTCCCTTGTGGCCACTTGCAGCAGCGACTCGGAACCCACGGATTGCGCCTCGGAACTGGATACGGGTCAGGATGCGGGGGATGAATGCGATACGGATGAGCTGCTGGACATTGATTTCATTGACACATCCTCCATGCATGAGGTGGTGGTGCTGCAGGAGCGTCAGGATCAGCAGCGTAATCTGGGCAGCTGTCACTATTATCCCACACCAAGCCCACTAATCCTGCGCCGGAGCTCAACGCGTTCACGTCGCCGCAGCAGCCAGGATCCGGAGTGCAGCCAGCAGCGTCGCCGCAAGCGCTTCCTGAAGACGCGTAAAAAGAGCTGCGAGAATCGGGAGAAGGTACAAGAATCACCATTGCGCGAACCGCGAGGATCTCGAAGCGTGGGCGGAACTCCAGTCTGCCTGCGTCGTCAGCTGCTGAGCAACAAGGAGCGGTAAGTTATAACTACCAGCAACCCCCAAAGTTAATCCTTGCTCAACATTGAGTTTGTTCCGACAGCATTTACAAGACTTCCCCGTTATCCAATCGCTCGAATTCGCTAATCTTTGGCCGTGCTAATGAGCCGCATTTCATGACCATAGCGGAGAGCGAGAAGGCGCTGCTGAAGGCTGATCTGGAGGCGGACATGAAATACAAGCAGCTCATCATGGAGGCCGAATCGCTGCTCGAATCCATGAAGAACAGTCTGCAAAGGTGCAATACCCAAATCCTCCTATATAACTCACTAATCTCTCTCTTTTTCTCTGTGTTTAGCATACCACGAGACACTCCTGTTGCCAGTCCGAGACGCCTCAATCCCCTGACCAACAAGCGCGTGGAGATGCTCAAGAACAGCGAGGTCGAATCCAAGAAGCAGATGACGCCGCCCACACCGCCGCTGGAGCACGAATTGGCTGCGGCGATTAACAAGCGAATTGAGCTGCTAAAATTTGAGACAACCGCCACGGCATCGCCACCCAACAGCCCCAAGCCAGGCCGGTGCAGTCCGCGCAAGACGCACCTGACCAACTTTATCAATCAGAATGCACCACCCGAGTTGCCGCCACGCAAACTTAACACGGCTGGAGCACCCCCATCCCCACAGCTGCAGCTGAACGGTCGTCGTCTGCAGTCCGGCTGCAGTCCAAGAGCGAGCCGACGAGCCATGCACGCGTTGCAGTGTATCAATGGCAGCGACTCGGAGCAGGAGTGCATTGCCGTGGTGCGTCAGAGCATCGAGGATGTCACCAATCACAACTACTTGCAACAACAGCAGGAGCAGCAGCAGCAACAGCCGAGCTACAATCAGCTGGACTACAACAATCGCAATGTGGCGGAGCAGCTGCAGCAACAGGATAATTTCTACTGTCCACACAGCGAGCCGCTCAAGCGGAAGGTTTACAAGGGCAGCAGCTCCTTTGAACGCATCAAGAAAACATTCGACTTGGAGCTGGGTAAGTGGGAAGCTAATAATTGACTATCAAATACAGTGCTTGCTCGCTAATTATAACGGGAATTAAAATCATGAATATAGTCATTTATTATGTATATTTGTATATTTATGTATAAATGTCTGTTTAAAAAAAACTATGAACTATAAAAACTCCCTTTAAATTCAATAATAATAATACTAATCATTTATTTGATATTTTTTAAATTTTAAGATATTTTACTTTTTGTATTTATTTAATATGGATTGACTGACTAAAATGATAAAATAAATATTACATCATTTTTAGAATTGTATTTCTAATAATACAAAGTTTGCCTAGTAAATTTATGGTTAATAGGAATTTTATATTTAAATTTGCTAACACATTTTTTTAGTTATTAATTTTATTAATTTGAATAACAAACATTTATAATATGTGTAAAATGATTTTCACTTCTCTTTTTAATCCGATACGTTTTGTTTTTTAATTAATTTGTATTTGTGAAAGTTCTAATTGGCAAGCATCAGAAAAATTTATTAAATAAGAAACTTTACTGTTATCAGCCAGACACCTGGCAATTCAATTAATTAATTAACTTACCGGTGGCAGATATGAGCGAACGGCCAGAGACGCAAGTGAAACGTCAGCAATTGAAGCTATCGGCCTCCGTATCGGCCAAGAGCTCCATGCAAGATGTAACTGTGGAGGGGGCCAGCAAGGATCAGCACCAGCAGCTCATTCTGAGCACCATTGTGGATCTGAAGCGCAGTCTGGAGCATCAGAGCTATGAGCTAAGTGGTCTCACTGAAGAATAGTTAAAAGTAATTATCCAACTGATCCTTGCAAAACTATCGATAAGATTAACCTATAATTCCTTTTCTGGTTGTCAATTCTTTCAAAAATTTTGTAATTGATATAGTTTTGTGAGCCGGTAACAAACATAATTAACAACCACTTTAAAATAAGTACTACGAGTAACAAGTCCAACATATATAATATCCCTCAGACTAAGCTGAAATTGAGTGCAATAACTATCTAAAGGAGCTAGTTAAGCGTATCCATATATAAAGTGTAAGGCATGCAAATGATAGACTGGTACAGCAGGTTATACATCTATATATATATATATATAAAAGGGTACACCTACAAACATTATATAATACAATATACATTATTTACCCTTATGGTAGATGTTGCCACGAGTATATTGTTTTTGATAGCATTTATTTAAGCGTAGTTGTTAATCACTTGTGTTAACCATCATCATCAGAAAGTTATTCTAGTTTTAATCGTATTTCAGTTTCTCAGAATCACATACAGTTTCTATTTGAATTCCCAGTCAAAAAGTTGCAACTTTACATATTACTTATTACTATTGATATACTATTTGATACTAGACGAAATACTTAGCTGATATACTCCTTAGTTACATATATTCCTCCTTAACCTTATAATAATTTAAATGTGTGTTTTGTTTTTATACTTCTCAAAACAAAGCATATCTCACATGAAATACACTTATCATAAACGCAAACTACGTTTATCGTATATCAGCCAACTTAACAAGCCAAATTTCATTTCATGGCATAAACGTAGTAGGCGGTACTAAACTTCAACTCATTACTAGACTTTGGTAGTAACTTCACTTAATCTATGCATATTTAGAGACGTATCCACATAAATTATATATAACAATTATTGAAAACTGTAGCACTTTAAGTAAATTCAATTATTATACCCAACCAACAAAAAATTGATCGTTTAGCTAAATTGTTTGTAAAATATATAAATTGTTTATTGTTTTCCTTAGTTATTACAATTGTTTAGCATTTAAAAAAAAAACAACAAAAACTTAAAATGAAAACCAAAAATAACAAGAACCAGAAGTGGTTTATAATGAATTTCAATTCTCAATTGGCAATTCTAATTTTGAAAATCGATGTGAAGGGCCAAGTCGGTTGTATTTCAGCGATTAATTAATTAATTAATTATGTAATTGCGTTGTGTGCTCATTTTTTGTAATGCGTATAGAAGCTATATAGAACATACCAAACATACCACATAGCATACACAATGTATATGAATAATGTAACGTGATAATAAACTTAATGAAAACCAATTGACTTACGCACATTAAGTAACTGCATATAATGTAAGTATAATAATAATAATAATTATATAGTCGACTTCATAAAATTACATTTCTAGTTTTTTCGCTTATCGTAGCCGTAATCGTAGTCGTAACACCCGATCCACAGTTCACACCTGTAGTTGTTGTACACCATTTAAATATCAACTGGTTGCGTAGTCTATATCCATTTACCTAAGTGCGCGACATTTGACGACGAACCAAGGTTCAATCCCCACACACCCGTCTCTGAACGGAAATTAATGCGAATCCCAGAAAATGCTAAACTGTAGTTCATCGACTGACGCGTGTTGTGCAGGAACTTTAGCAGTCGCTCCAATTCATTAATTATGCCACACAAACTAATTGTTATGCACCTAATTTGTTTTTCTAAGCGACCTTAAGACAATCCAACGAGCTTTTCTATTAAAGATTTACACAGAACTCACTATATTGACACAGATTAATGATTGGATTTAACCATTTACCAAAATACTAAATAAGACTGTCAACTATTTTTTGGTGTGCTGAAATGCTCTTAAGAAGCCTACTCTAACAAACAGTTTAATATAGTTGTCACTTAAACCAGATACTATAAAATAAAGTGCTATTTTCATTATAACAAAATGTCGTCTATATAACTACAAAATGAAGTCCCCATGGAATTGTTTCCTTTTTTGTACACAAATATTAATATATACTTCCTTATATACAAACGTATGTGTAATAAATAAAGGACCAATTTATTGTTGTGGAGATAACTCTTCCTGATTGCTGCTGTTGCTGTCATTTTCCTGACTGACAGTCACCGTTGTTGCCGCCAATTGGAACTGCAACTGGAAATTCCAGAGCTGAACGGCGCCAGCTTTAGTCCGGCTTTCGTTCATTATTATGCCTGACGGTGATTTCGTCTTGTCTCAAAATATTCTAAAATCGCCAGAAGAGCAGCGAATTGGAAAAAAGTAAGCATCGACTTGTTTCTTGTTGTCTTTTTGTTGATAATTATGCAAATGGACGGCGGGGGAATGCGCGAGAGACATACGCCGACTTGAATAATAAATATATTGGTGCACGCTTTAAAAATTAAAATGATACACGGCAATGTTTTTTCCTTTTTTAAATTGGAGAGCCAAAGTGGAGGCCCGACCGATTCGTAGAGCTGCTGTTAAAGAGAATGGAGGATGCGAAACTGGTTCGAAAATGTGCAACTGAAGAAGAGGTGGACCAGTGCAACAATCTCAGAAAACAGGGGGTGTGCTCTAAAGAGCTTTGCAAGCAATAAACTCAAACTCGCACATTCCAAACGCACCTTTAAATGGCGAGAAAGAGTTTATAAGACCCATGATATAGTTTGCAACATATTCCTTTTTGGACTCTGTCATAAGTGCATAAGTTTAATAAATGCTGATACTTATTTATTTTTATTATTTTATTTTATTATTCATACTTTTATTTTTAGCCCTCTTTACAGTCCAAAGATATCGATAGTGAAAACTACATAGAAAAAAAACGGTGTCAAGCAGTTTGCGAAATGTTTCGCGGCGGAGTTTTAACGGCCGGTTTAGAAACCGAAATCCAAAAGCAACACTATCAATTCACTATAAACCTGTGTGGATTTTGTAAACGTTATCAATATAATGAAATTTGATAAATTTTGACGGTGGCTATTGGCAAAACACCATCTATGCGGTGAGTGCATTGAAATGAAAATATATATAGTAAATTATTATTTATCTTAGGGCGAGAAAATTAAATCATAAAATTGTTGCAATTTCGCTCGAAAAATTTTTCATCGATCTGTAAACTGAGCTTTTACTGTAACAGTCTGCTTAATGTTAATATTTTTTGTGGTGTTTTAACATTACAGCGTAATTTGACGTCGGCGTTGATCAACTGCAGTTGAGCTGCTTATTTATTCGCATTGTCTGCCTGCAATGGGCGAACGGCAAACTGACGCAGCAGCTTTCGATTTCAAGCTCCGAGTACATTAAATAGTATGCGTATTGTGGCTTGAAAGCTTTCTGTCTGTCGACGAGACAGGTTGTCTCTCTGTTGTGATTTTATGGTTGTGAATATTGCTTTTTAGCGTCTTTCTGCTGCTGTTGTTGTTGCTATTTTTTTTGCCTTATACTGATACTAAAGCAGTCGCTGCCGCTGTCGCCGTCGTTGCTGATGATCACGGCGCAGCCAGCACTGCTGTTTTGTTGTTGTTTTTTTGTTGTGGTAGCAGTGAAGGTCACACATACCCAACGCTTGGCATTCAGAGACAAAACCGTGCTGCTGCTGCTGCGCTTGCGCGCTGTAGCTAGCGCTTAGCAGGTGCGGTGGACAGCGGCATGTAAAAGGGGCTTGGAGTGAGAGGGTGGCGGAGGAGGTCAGTGGCGTTGTTGTTTTGGCAGTTATGAAACTAGTCCAATGACTCGCAACGCTGTTGTTGCTGATGTTGTGCTGCGAGCTTTGACGCCTCTCCTAGTAAGCATGTAAAAATATGTATGTATAAATGTATGCATTTACACCTACGCGAATTACATACGTACATACACACATACATACACACATCTACATATACGTATACATATATGCCTTCAGTTTTTAGACCACAGCAATGAGTAAACAAATACTTTTTCCAATGTCCAATGCAATGGAGCGACCCCCATTTGCCAAAATGTGTGTGTGTGTTTTTGACAGCGACGGTTCTCAAAATTTCGTCACCCACACTTTTGTCGAGGTAAAATAAATAAAGTACGCATTAGAAATATCTAATTACTTTTAAGCACTCTGTTTTGCTTCTTTTTTGGGATTTTTATATTTTATTTATTTTATTATTGCGAAACGCCCAAATGAGGTTAAGCACAAGATTCAAAAGAGAGCGCTAAGGTAAGATTAAATAGAACAAACAGTCGAGTCATGCAAAGATGTGTAAAAATTTGAAGCTGCGTATTTTAAATTCCAATTTCGAGTTGCAAAATAAAATGTATAATGATCTATATACGAAACATGTTTGTCAAAATTTTTTATACATGTCACAAAGTTTATTTAATAAAAAAGTTTGTATGATGGGGTTTTCTGATGGTTCATGCTGATTGAGCTGGTCTAGAACCAGCCAGCCCTGAAGATGTGTAAAACCAGATAGCAGAGAGAGAGGGAGAGATGGAAGTTAACCATATCGATATATGTGCTGCTGTTTCGTCAGGTGATGGCTGAATCAGTGAAACCCACCGAAGCCAAAACTGACGTCACATATTTGGTTTTTTTTAGTTGTTAACTCTGTTTAAGAGCTAATTAATTTAGAGTGCTTAACGCGCGTTTACTTCGCACTGGTTTGAAGGAGTCGACTTTAAGCATTTGAGTGTCCATAATGATAGTAAAAAAGAGAAACTCATAAATAAGTAAATCTCTAGCTGTTGTTATTGTTGTTTTTATTATTATTGTTTGTTAATATGGTTGTTGGATAGTGTCGCAGAATGTTCGTGAATGAAATTATCAGCATCTGCGTCGCCGTCATGATTTAGCGATTTGTAAAAGCAAGTGCAGGTGTATGTGTAAGTCTGTGATTGTGTGCGTCTCTGTGTGTAGGTTGGCTTTTGTGTGGAATTTCGAGTTTTCGGACTTTGTACTAGTGGCTAGCCGTGAACCAACACTTGGCCGCCAACCCATCTGAAAAACAGAGACGGGAGACCAGAGAGACTAAGACTGAGGCAGAGACCAGTGAGACTGAAACTGAGACCGGAGACCAAGTTCGCACTGTTAAGATTGTTAACGTGATATATCGTGTGCATATGCGTAGTGTGTTAGCTATTCATCCGCATATACGATACGTACAACTCCCCTCTTCATCACCTCATGTCGGCAATCATTGCGCACTTGTGCTTAGGCTCTAATTATACAGCAAATATTGTGGGACGGGCGATGGGGGCATACCTCTTGACAGCATAATGCGGAATTATAATATCGCTTATGGCCAGAACCAAATTCAAATCAGCTAACACACCAACGGAATACGCATTTCTTACTGTAGTAATGTCTTGAGAATTAGGAATCATAATCATCAATGAACGACAGCTGTAAATTTGTCAAACAGGAAGCTAGTTAGTGATGCATATATTTAATTTTACCTAAGGCATTGGATTAGTTGGCTAAACGATATAACGGAAATTATTAGTTTCTAATAATTTATAATAATGGTAATATACCTTTTGTTTCTGCTTGATTCATCTGGCACACTTCCGGCATACGACTTGGGTCACGCTTAATGCCTGGTGTTTAATGAAACTGCGGAAGTATTTTCCATATGCAAAGCCACAGACTCGAAAATATTCATAATGTTATTTTGAATTACAAATTCCGTTATTAATGTGTTTAAAATACTGCGTGTGTTAATGCTGTTTTGGGGATATTATTTAAAATGTATGAATATATTTTCTTATAACGCCATAACGGTAAATAAGTTCCTGTAAAATCGGCATGAAAATATCAATTAATATGCAATTAATCGATCATTCTGTTATCGTTAATTTGTTACCCAGCACTGTTAAATTAAGTTTTCGTTACCAGTTAGTATATGTATTTAACATAACGTTACTCTCATTTGGAAACATTTAAGACAGGGTATTTATTATGTCTCGAATTTACTCCATTTACTTTAATGGGCTCTGATAAGCGATTTGCCAACTTCTAAAATGCAAAATCATAATCGCATTTAACACGTGATAATATTTAATTTCGAGAGCAGATACTGGGATTGTCCAGCAACAGCAGCATTTCATGAATGTGGCACAAGAATTCGCTGAACCTTGGCTAAATGCTGGCAAGTGCTTTTAACCTTGAGGCGATCGTGACATGAGTCCCGCTACCTCACCTCCACCGTCTTCTTAACAATACTCCGCCCCTCCCCACCTTTCCCTCAGTCGTTTTGCTCAGATTGAGGGCATAACAATTACACGCTTACATTAAACTCAAAACTCAATCGCGACCGAAAAAATGCTGAGTCACACACGCACACTCACATACACAAACGAAGTACAGCTTTCTTTTGTTTGCCAAGAAACAGTTTGAAATCGAATATGTGTAAAGCGACTTAGAGTTAAATAAATCAACCATTTTATTTGTGGTTTCGATTCGATTTCAACGATCCATTTCCGTTTAATGAACTCGTCGACCGATGAGCTGAACCCTGAGCAGCCAAATGTGTCTTGAAAATCCTGTCAGCTTATCAATCGCCGGGTTCAATAAACGGCAATGGATCATTCAAATTGTGAATTAATATATTTTATATAGTGCTGCCTATTTCAATCTTAATCTAGTGCATAGGGTTTCCGCCTTTATTTGTTGGCCACGGCGTTTGCTAACGGTTGTGCTGTGATATTTTGGACTAAACCGGAGGCTGGCCGCTAAGTCATAAAGCGTTTTCAAATTCAATTTCCGCCTAGCTAGAATCGTATTTAAAACAAGTTTAGTTTCAGAGCAGACGCGAGCAATCCATGCATTATCTAAAAAACCGGAAACCTATCTTCAACGTGCCGATTATCAAATACCCTCAAAGATCGATAGTTGATAGCTGATTTTTTAATTTTATTTTCTTAACAAAATTTGATAAAAAAACACATTTAAGTTTTAATATATAACGAAAATCTAAAATCTAAAACGTGTGTTCAAACTTGAGTATAAATAGACAAGAAACTGTATTTTGAATAAACATACTCAATTAAAGAAATATATTTATAGTTTAATAGGCTTGCCATTTCAACAACATATTTATATATGACTTATGGATCTCATAGCTTGACAAACAGTTGACAAAAGTAACTAACTCAATACTTATAGGCTATAAACACGTGTCGTCTGTCGACGCTATATTTCATTCGGACAGTCGCAATTTGCAAATGATTTTAGCAGCGTCCCCGACCCCATCGATATAAACATAGACAGTCTAAATAATAATATCTTCAACTAATGAAATCAGCTTCAGATTTGATTTGGCCTTTCCAATACGGAAGCCTTTTAAAGAAATTAATTTCGAGAGCAAGGCGTTAATTGAATGTTGCCAGAGAACTCTTAGAAATCTTGGCTAAGAGATTGATGATTTCATCATTTTCTACATTCTGTTCGATGTCAATTCGCATTTGTGATTGGTATATATATATATAAACCTATATATATATTGGTATATATATATATAAACCTATATATATATATATATATACAGACAAATATTTCTGATTTATTGGCTCCACTCGAAACTACTCAAGTACAGTTGATTGTATATCAACTTAGAAACAAGTTCATGGACTTATATATTGCCCAACAATATGTCTGAAACGAAAACAAAACAAAACTCAGTTTGCTAAATACTTGCCCTAGATAACCTATGGAATCACCTGAGCCTGCAATATACCACAAACTCAAGCACAATCGGATATTCGTACCCCTAACTGATCTAGATAAGGTTCATGGAAATAGAAGCCCTGGTCGCGTGTCCATCGTTTATAATTCTTTAAATAGTCACAGTTTTTTGGTCGAATTCTTATCATATGTTTTTGGGCTTTTCAATTTTGTATTTTGGCTATGGCATAATTCAGTGCCTTGATTAGAAATCTCTTTAATTTTGTAGTCTTATTAGATTATCAATTTCTGCATAAGTCATTATTTTTATGGACATTGCTGAATCATCTGGTAACTAGAAACAAAAAACAGTGTATAAACAAAAACTATCGATCATTTTATTATTCCGTTAAATAAATATATTAGTTTTTCACTGTCAAAACATGCACTAAAATGTTATTTTTAGTATTGGTTATGGTAAGGCCTTTAAATAAGTAAAAGAAGATAGAAGACTTCGTTTTAACAAACTAATTAAAAATTCGCAAATTGCAAAGTTAAAATTATACAATTATTATCAACGCCTTTATCGAGCAAGTGTTTTCTACAAATCATGCAATTATGGTTGCAAGTATTATTTAACTGCAAACCGCTTGGCAACAATTATATTTTATATGTGAATGTTATTACGCAATTATTGAATATTTTATACTATATGCAGCTCGAGGCACGAGAAACCCGAATCAATTGAGACAAACTAAATGGCATAAATAAGAGTCAAAGTATATATATTTTTAATTATAATTATATATAATTTTTAAGTTCAAAAATTCACCTTTAGGAACAGCTTTAACGCTCGAACAAACAATAAATATTATCGTTTATTTCACTTGCTGTATAAAGTAATAAGAAAGAAAAATTTCCCCAGTCGTATGGCTATTAAAAGATTGACGTATATCATTTAAATGGTTATACAGCGGCATTTAATACATTTTAATAACTGTCGCCATACTACGACTGTGTTTGGTAATCTATACGGGTCTTAACGGTGGTCATTGCCATTGCCAATTCAGCTGGTCTAATTGGAATTTGCACTCCAAATGTGATCGAAAAAACAAATTTTCATTTGGCTTTATCGGCAATTTTATCATTGAATTATTGTAGAACAAAGAACAAATTTAAGAGTATTTTTTGTTTTATTTGCATTTGTTTTTTTTTTCTAAATAATATGTATTTTATTTTTTAGTTTATGGATTTATAATTTTACATGATTCTCGTTTTACTCATTAACAGTATAAAGACCCAGCATGCAAATTGTTCAAATTTTTCGTATATTTACATAAAGCATTCAATATTGCTTTTATTTTTACTGTTCGACTTGAAGTTGCTGAGAACAAACAATTACAATAACATTAACGGAATTAATTGCTGTGTTTTATTTTTTATATTTGTTTCGAAATTATATTTCTTGTAATTGAACAATTTTAAACATTTTAAATTTTACATTTCGAATAGTGTATTGTGTTACAATTATTTGCTTTTTACACTTAAATTTTACGAATATTTGTTGTATAAGAAACTATAGCTAAAATAAATCAAATGACAGACATAGGCAGATAAGATAATGAAAGATATAATAGGATAACATTTTTGACTTGTTTTTGCAGTATCAATCTCGACCACCGAAGCAGACGGGGACGAGGGCTCAACTGCTTGAGTATACAATACATACATCTAATTCTTCTTTTTATATGTGTAGGTGGGGCCAGGCCACACCCGTATTCTTAATATGTGTGTGTGTGTGTGTGCGTGTATGGAGCAGCGTGTGTACTAAAGGAATGCTCTTGTTCAAATTATATGAAACTAGCTGCATCCAACAAAAAAAAACACACACAGATTCAGTCACACACTTAAGCAATTTGTTTTGTTGTTGTACCCGTCAACCCAAAATACAAATACAAATATAATAATTTTGAAATGACTTAATTGCAAAATATGTATATATATATATATATATATAAATATATATATATATATATCTATATTTGTTCGTGTGTTTGTATGTATATTTCATTATCATCATTATCTGTTACGACAACCTATATACAATAATCATATATAATTATTATATGTCATACTTAGCACCCCCCCAGTTGAATATTAAACACATCATCACTTAACCGAAAATACCTCACATAAGAACAACAAAAAAAATACCGTTGCACTATTTCCATTTGTTTTTTTGTTTTCCTCTTCCTTATTTCTTTTTTATATTTTTTGTTTTGGTTTTTATGTTTTGATGTTTTTAGAGCCCGCCCACGAAAAGAAACACATTACAAGTTGAATCCATCCATCCCTTTTTTTGTATAGTTCCCTTTATGATTTTTGTTGTACTTCTTTTGCTTTAGACGGATCCAATATCACTTTGGTATCTGGCGGTCAAATAGTTGGCCGCCTCTGTCATTTGTTCCAGGCACTGGTACAGTCCATTCAAATGTCTTTTGCAGCGCTTGGCCAAGTCTGTGGCTTTATCGCTGGACTTTTGGCATGCATCGACAATATCGCTGCCATCGGAGCTCTGGGCATTATCGCTCTTGTTGCCATCCGACTCCAGACCCGAATCGATTTCGTTCGACATATCCGAATCGGAATCGCTCATGTTGCTGACCGATGTCGTCGACATCATCGATGCCGTCGATGTCCTCCTCACATGTCCCTTGCCACCGTTGATGGTGGCTGTGCTGCTGCTGTTGCTGTTGCTGTTGCGACTGCTGCTGTTGCTTGTATTGGACTCAGTCTTGGTCTCCACTTGGCTGACCTGCTGCTGTTGTGGCTGTTCCTCCGTCGCATCCAGATCATCATCCTGATTGGCTGTCCACAGCAAGTCCTTCTTGAGCGAATTGAGCATGGTGTAGAGATTGAACAGCTCGGATGCATTGAGGAAATCGTGCACATTCTTTGATCGATCGCTTCTGTGCACGCCAGAGCATTTTGTCAGCTGATTGGCGGTTGTATCCTTGCCACACGCTGGTATTATATCAGTACCATCACCAATCTGTAACGGCAAGAATGCAAAATAATTGGGAAAACAAAACATTAGCATTGCTTTTGTTAGACTAAGGTTTTTTTTTTATTCTTTTTCAAATTATTTTCATTTATTTGTTAGCTTTTACACACCTGCCGATCCATGAGCCTGCATGGCACCAGTATGGTATCGTCCATGGTGTTGACAGTTTTCACAAACTTCTCCATCACATTGACAATGCTGTCTTTGGAAAACTGCTGCTCATCGTGGCGCGCAATGCGACGCAGGCAATTCCTGCAACAACAACAACATATAGACAAAAGTATTAACAAAGAGTGTCGAAATTCAGTAAAACGACTGCTGCTGCTGCTCCTCTAAGTTAGTAGCAGTTACCCATTTGCAAAAGACTAGACCAGAAAAATATATAAATTGATAAAAACCAGTCACTGTGTGGCGTGACTTACTTAATAGATTAGCCAATTGGGGAATTAAAAAAAATCCAAATCAAAAACGTGCCGTCATGCCGTCTGGCACTTATTCTTTTTAACATTTCCGACATCATCAGCCAGCTTCTCCGACAAATATGCATAGTCAAAAAATAGGATTGGGTTTGGAACTATGCAAATAAGACACCTTCTTCCATACAAATTCAATTTGTATGAACATGCATATATAAATAGAAGACTAAACAACAACAAAATTAAAACCTGTCCGCTTCGATCCGTTGATTTCTATTTCTGAAAACTATTGTTATTTGTATGGATTTCAGCCCTCAACAAAACGCCTGATTGTCTACCTTCTTTCCATCTGAGTCGCTTCGGGTCAAGCGTATCTAAGCTGCCACGTGCCTAAAAAGGCTAAACAGCTGCCAAATACACTTTAACGCTTGGTCACTCTAAACTCATTAACTAATCTTAGTCGCCGCCGTCAAGTCTCTGCTTCAGCAAAGATCTTGCTCAAAGTTCAACAGCGCTTATCGCAGAGTTGCGTAGCGTTGTCTGGGTATGATAAGTGCTGCCAGATGACGCTTTACATCGAGTACGTCGGACTTAAGCTTACAACGCTATTACGTATCATGTCTAGCCACTGATGGGCGCGTGATCGTTTGGGGCCGCCCTTGTCTGTCGTTGTTGCGTTGATAAATTTAGTTTAACTAGCGGCGCCGCACTCAAATCTCGTAAAATGTTCTTCGGAAACCCAAATCTCCCACACGCTGTCTAGACTATTGATAGCTACTAAATTGAACCGACGACCACGACAACTTGTGTTACAAACACGCGAGCGCCGCGTGCAACCAGCCTGCCGTTCAATCCGATTGCTACGAGTGTTGCCTGATATCTCATCTGTGTACACACACACATTGAAGCACACATAGGCATGTTCACGTCGCGTGTGTCAAGGTTTTTTTCCACTGACCATGCCACAGTTAAAGTCTTTATGCATGCTGCATACTAAGAAACTTTCCCACCGCCCCAATGACTAATTGAGGCATTTGAATAAGCGTCATAAGAAAATACTTTCAGCAAAGATCGTAAACTTCTATAGACATACCCTGTAAAAATGCATCTACCTTATATTTTAAAGAACAGTAAACTATTTTTTAGCAACATTTAAAAAAATTAATTATACAAATCTATATTCTAATTTTAATAATTTCAACAAACTAATTGCTATTTCTTTTAAATGTAAAAAAAATGAAAATAAAAATAAAAGTAATAAAAAACTAAAAACCATTAATAAATACATAAAAAGCAGTCAACGTTCAATATACAAATATGTATTAATACAGGGTATGAAACGAGTTATACGCGAAATATTAAATCGCGCAATTAGCTTATCAGTATAAATATGTCAACTTGCTCGTACCTGAGTACCCAGATTGAATGAATGAAGTGCACACTTAATTTATAGTGTACTCGAATTAGAATTCCGTTTTATGTTTACTATTTTTGCAAATTGTCACTGCGCATTTTTCACGCAAAACAGGCGATTGGGTAAAGTCAAGTCAAGTCAAGTGATGTGTTTTTTTTGGCCAAACGCCAGCAAGTAAATGGGAGGGGTGCAATAGGGGGAGGTTGGAGGGGCAATCAACGTTATTGACCTTTTATGTAGGTGCCCCTCAATAGGAAATGTGTTCAGTGCAGCTGAGCGCCGGCAACAGAGGCAGAGACAGACTCACCAGCAGTGCTTTAAAAACACGCCATCCGAAACGACCAATTGCAGAGCAGCACGGCAAAAGCGACGTTATTATCTCAGCGCGAATATCTCTATTCGGTGTGTGTGTGTATTGTGTTGTTGTGTTGTTGTGTGTGAGTTGTATTCATTCATTCTATTTAAATTGTCTCGATTCTCTCTGTCGCTTTATTTTCTAATGTCGCATGGCGCCTTAGGTCAAAGCTAAGCCTCAGGCATGCACACACGCTTCGTCACACCTTCCCAGCTTTGCCTGGCAGTGTGCGAAGTCGGCCAAGACAGGCACGCGACACACGCGTCCGTTCGAAAAACATGCGCAGCAGCAGCGCCGCATACAACACAGAAAACAGCCGATGTTTTCTTACGTGTGGCAGGCAAGAGAGCCCCGTTAAGCTTACGCTCTTTAGCTGCTCTCTTTGCAAAAGGAAGGGAAAGAGTTGGAGAGAGAGAGTGCGCTGCGAGCTGTAAAACTGTACGATTGTTAGATGAAGAGACGATTTATGTTTTGTTGTTGTTGTTTGCCAACAATATTTGCAAATGTTGGGCAACACTTATTTTGAATTCACCAGCACAATATATTTAGTTTTCAGTGTGGTTGCCCTCTGTTTGGAGCTCCGTCTGTCCTCCAACACCACAACAGGTTAATCGATAAGCGCACAAATCGACAAGCGACAAACTCAAATTCTAATGAAACACTATCAAGGCGAAAGCGCCCAATAAGAAACTCAAATGAGCACAGCAATTGTCATCAATTAATAATGTCTGAATGTACTTATGTTTATATTTATTTGCCTACGTCAATCAGTCATTTTTAAGGGGGCTTGTATGAATCACGGTTTGTGATTTTACCATTTTTTTTTTACTTTTATTTTTTGTAACCTGAGGCGGCGCCGCTTGTCAGTTTTCACATAGTGATAGAGATAATGGCAATGAATGGGATGAGTAATAATAGTTGATATTATCGACAAGTGACTGGCAAACGCCAAATGCACTGATTACGTCCAGTGCGATAATTATGAGGAAAGTGGCCAGAGGTATGCGATTTTATTAGTTTAAGCAAACGCACACACACCGAGACTCACACAGAGCTATACAAAACGAGCTCAGGTTGTACGCTCGCACACACACACACGCACACACATATATATAATATTTGTATATATTATGTACAGCTATAGCACGATTGTGTCATATTAGGCAGCGTTGCCTTTGCTTTTGCTTTTTTTCTTTCGTGTTGGAATGGCTCTGTCCGCACATCGTACGATAAAATTTTTGTATCTTGCTGCTGACTTTTTTTTTCTTCAAAATGAAAGAGAAAATGACGTGTGGCCAGCCAAGGGGTGCGGCGTTTTTAGTGAGCGAGTGAGAGCAAATGTGATATGAGCGAAATTTTGTGTCCCACACACATCCCTCTATATATCGCCTCTCACCCACATCCTTCTTTAATTCATCAACTGCTTTAAATTAAATTTAACATTACAATAGAAACTGCGCTTGCCGATCCCAAAACTGGACATGTACAAATGCATACACATATATCATAATTATGCTTATATACGTGTATGTGTATATATTCCCACTCAGATCTTTGCCACTTACCGACTGGTCTCCAGCTTGGTGAGTTCTGTGTATCCGCTCATTTTGCTGACTGTATTTTAGTATAGTTTCTTGTTGTTTCTGCTTTACAAGAACTGTTCACATACGATTTTTTGTTAAATTTTGTTAGATGCAGATACAAAAATTTTTCTTTATTGCTCGCTTATATAGACGCATACACGCGCACTTTCACTGTCTCTCTTTTGGGTGTTTATATGTATGTGTGATTGTAAGTGCGGGCCTTCAGCTGATTTTTCTTGTAGATTTTGCGTTTATTGTTGTTGTTGTTGAATTCTATGCGTGACGACAAACGTTGACCGACTGGTGGCAAGCAAATGTTTGATGCTATTACGAAATCTGCAGACTTTTAATATTTAATTACATTTAAAATTTTAGTAAGTTTGTGGCTAGAGAATTGCTGCTCGACACGTTTGCCTTTTGAAGAGCTCGAATGTGTTTTGCGTTGATTTTACAGAGACTCTGACGTTTTATGGTCACGGTGATGGTGACTACTGACGGGCTGCCTGCTCGGATCTACAGTAATTACTTTATTTATATATAAAAATTCTAATCAGCTTTGCTGTATTTTTTTTTGTTTCGCACACCGCTGCTGCAGCACGACGAACGACCGCTACGAACGAGTTTTGATTTAAAAATGAGATGAGCGGCGAATGTAGTGTGACCTCAACCAATTTGTGCGAAAATGATGAATGTAAGCGATACCATATCGAATAGCTTGCTCTTAAAACATCGATAGCAATATCGAAACTTTTTATTTATCATTACGATACTATTTTATATTTAAATCATAATCGCGCAATAATTTGAAATTTGGAATACTGGTTATTGTACTGGGTTAAATCGAGTTTAAAACCAATTTGAATGGTTTTCACAATAAGCTGAAATGTTGATTTCCTATTGGAGCAAAATAAGAAACAATTGAAACTTTTCCACGTTTGTACAAAATCATTTCGGCCAAACTAAAATGACGAATTTTATTATTTCAGTTGAAAAACAATTACAATAATTATTGCCTTGTCTAGCAAGTAAAAGTTCAGTTAATGGGCCGCCGTCGCTGCCGCCTTAGCTGCGATCTCATCCTCCTTGGCATGGAGAGCGATGAGCTCCTGCTTCTTAGTGGCGATGCGCTCCTCGCGACGCTTCCTCGCCTCACGCACCTTCTGGCGCCTGGCCTCAGCCTGATCGGAAAGCATCTTGCTGCGCTGCTTCTCGGCCTTCTTCTTGTGGATGTACTCCATGAGGACGCGCTTGTTCTTGAACACATTACCCTTGCACTTCATGTACAGATCATGGTACAAATGCCTATCAATCTTCTTGCTATCCCTGTACTTCTTCAGCAGGCGACGCAGGACACGCTGCCGTTGCATCCACACCAGTTTGGTGGGCATACGGGCATTGGCAGTACCCTTGCGCTTGCCAAAGCCACAGTGGCGACCCTTGCGACGGGCCTCGGTATTCTTGCGCACACGATAACGCGAATGCACTACAACCGGCTTCTTGATGATCAAACCATCCTTGATCAGTTTGCGGATGTTTTGACCTGCAAAATTGAAAATCGGAATTTGTACTTAATTTTTACCAAAACCTTTTATTTTTACTTACGCGAGTTTGTGTTGGCGATTTCATTGATTTCATTGGGATCCAACCAAACCTTCTTCTTGCCGCAACGCAAGACGGAGGCTGCAAGCCTCTTTTGGAGCTTTAAAGAACTGCAAATCGTGAAAGAGGGAGAATAGACTCCGTTAACATTAATCAAAAACCAGCATGGAGTACAAATGCGTGTATGTGCATGTATAAGTGTGTGTGTACATGTGTATTTGTGCACGCGTTCAGGTTATTTCACACTAACGCAATTAAATTGAATTGCATTCATTTTGTGCATTATTATGTATAATACACATACACCACTGAGCACTTTTCACATATTTTAGCTTAACAAATTCGCACAAAATACGCAGATTTATGAAATTGAAGAATACCTCATGCTGTCGACCCTTGCTAGTCGTGGCTGGGAAAGAAAGAAAAATTTGACAGACGGAAGTGACTGCCATTTTCGTCGAGCTGCTAACGCGACACAATGCTCGCTGCTATGCAAAGTATGACCGTTCAAAATGCCAAACTGTTCACAATATTCAGATAACAGTGTGTTTACAGCGCTTGCATAACATCGAAATGTTATATCGGAATAAAGATGCTTGTTCAGCCCTGGCAGAACAGCTGATTGTACCGAAAAAACCCAATCATAAATAAAAGTTTATTTTGTTGTTAAAAACTTCGCTGTATTAAGATGCAACACACTTTGAGGCGCTGCCTCACAATGGCAACCCCACGAACAAGAGCGTTGCGCTGCTTTGCCACACTGCCGCACGCACCGGAACAGAACAAGAATCAAACGAGCAGGAATCAATTGCCGCGTCTGATGGATTTCCCAGAGATAATTTGGCCATCGGCTCTGAATACGATAAAAAATTGGATAACGGTTCAGTTTATAATACGACCCTATTTTGACAGTGAATTTCAAATTAAGGATTTCATATTTGGCGCCAAGCAGGCGCTGCAAGTGAGCAGAAACCTGACCAACGATGAAACAAATAAATAAATATTGTGTTATATTTAGGTGGTGTCCAGCAAATTGGTGGGCGGTGATCTGAATCAGCTGCAGGATTTGGTCACTTCGGATGCCATTGCCGAGCTGAAGCCCGTCATTCAGAAGCTGTCGATGACACAACGCAAGCAGCTGGAGATCAACGAGAGCGACATCTATTTGTCGTTTCCCTACCAGATCGGCATCATGTTCGACGATGCCAACGATAAGCTGCAAAAACGCTGGGTGGAAATCACAATGGTCTTCCACGTAATGCGCGGCCTGACCGAGATGCGCGCGCGCGGGGAGGAGATACCCTGGAATATGGGGTGAGTGTGGCTAGCTTTTAACAGACTGGAAAACTTCAAATTCATTGCTTCTTTTTTTTGCGAATGCAATGGAAATTATGAAAGTTTCTGGTTATCGTAAGAAATTTGTATATATATGGAATGTATTTAATGAAGATTATGAGTTATCTTGCATACATCAAATATATTAACACCTGGGTTCAAAATAATAATAGCAATGATAATAATATGCTCAATATTTTCATAACTCCTTTCATAATTACTTGGATTCGTTTTGACCACTTTTATCCTTCGATATATTTCAGAACCCATTTTAGTAATTGTTTTGGGCTGTTTTTGAAAACTTAAAATAATTGTGAAATCGATGAGAACATTCCAAATATTTAAATCTGAATGAGTTTAACTAATGTCTTATTTTTGACACAATACAAAAATAGTTTATTTGCTCATCTAAAAACATTGCGTAAAGAGATGGCTTGTTTTATGGTGATAAAAATATTGCTGTGCTTAAAATGCAGACTTTCAATTTGTTTGTTTGTTTTTTTTTTTAAGACAATTATAAAACAGAAACTTATTTAATTGACAAAATTAAAATAAAAATAATATTCCAATTAAATTAAATAAATGTATTAATAATTTAATGCTACAGTAATTAATATTTTTATCTTTTACATACAACTAAAGCATATTTTTCTTTCCTATTATTATTAGAACTATGCCAGAGTATCAGGACAAGGTGTTTATATGCAACTATCGGTTTAAGAAGGAATTCACCGCTGGACAGCAATCGGACTGGACGATCAATGTGGCAAATCACTTTAGGGCCATTGATCTCATCAACGAATCGAAATAACATATAGCTTGTTACGGCGGCCGTTGCATGCCACACTTTAATATAAACCATTTTGGCAACTCTTTTAAAATAAAATTTGCCCTGCAAGTGTATAGGTAAAAAAACAAAACAAAAATAAAACAAAAGTTTAATTATTTTTCATATATTTTTTATTACTGTTTAATTTAAATAACGCGAATGAGTAGTTGCAGTCACATATATCTATATGTATATATATGTACTATATCCAACTTGTAGCCAATAGTATTGATGATGATATTGTTATTTGTTGTCGTTGTTGTTGGCTTAAGTTAAAGATGTTTCTCGTACTTGGTCCTGTAGATGCCCTTCGAGTCGTACTTGTCGAGCAGCAGCTTCCACTCGCCGGGCTTGTTGGTGCGCAGATAGTTGATAACCTTATTGGAGTTGCGACGCTGCACCTCGGTGCACTTGGAGCACTCCGATTCAAGGGCATCGGGCAGCAGACGCTTAAGTTCGCGACCCTCCGGCGTACACGGACCCTTTTCCATCAGGCACTTGATGTAGTTGTTCAATATGCGATTGTTGCCCAGTACATCGTCCACATTGACGCTGTCGAATTTGTTCGTGTATTTCTGATTGGGCTTTGCCGCCGCCAAGCCGCACACAACAAACAGCAATATGGTCAGTGAAGCTTTCATCTTGTTGAGAGCTGTAAGCAAACAAAAACCACAAAAATAAATACCTGAAAAATATGAATTCTCAGAAAAAAAGTTAAAGTTGTCTCTGCGAAATCAGCCGTAAACAACAACATTACCGAAATTTTGACTATTATAATTTGGCGTCTGCAAGTCTATAATTTCTACGGGTTTCTCGACTTGGCAACTTGGTTTTTGAGTGACATTGGCTATTGGATTCTCGACACATTTCTGGGTTAAGCCCATTTCATGCATTATTAATGCCACTCAGCATATATGGCATATGCATACTAATTAATTGTCGAAGTGTTTTTTCTTCTTTTTATTTTATCTATTTTTTTAGTAACAGAGATTTCACAATTTGTGTTGACCACGTCATTTAGCCGAGTTTTTGAATAATGTTGTAAATTAGTCGCCAATGCAAACGGAGCAGCATTTTATTTATATAATTAAAAAGAAGAAAAGAAGAAAAAACGAGTCGCTGTTTCTTGATTACCGTTGTGTGGCGCACGCAAGCGTTGCCAATCCGTTTACGCAATAGCTCTCAAATATCGATATTGATTTAATGCTGCAAGCAGAGCGCAAGCGCAGCTTGAGTTTTTATTGTTAAAGTTATAGTTGTTGTCGCTGTTGTCTGGGATTTTGTATGAGCGAGACTATTTTTCTCCGCTTCTCTTTGGTCTGCGTTATGTTTTGTCAGCTCACCTGTTGTTGTTGTTGTTGTCGCTTGAGTGTTTTCTTGCTGCGTGTGATGCGAACGACAGCACAGTTTTGATTGCCAAGCAGTTAGCCTGTTCGGCCGACTTTTATACTAAGGAGCTTTGCCGAGCAAAGCTTTCGCATTCGCTTGGCCCCAACTGGCTGTCGGCCGAGTCAAAGGTCTACCAAAAAGGTGCACTCAAAACTACAAAAAAAATATATATGTTATTAACCGGATTTTTTTTTATTGTTTCACCTGAATTTTGGTTTGTACTTGGGATGGTCGGTTAAGCTTTTATTTTTTTCTTCTTTTGCTCTTTTTCTGGATCGCATCGTTGACCGTCGCTTTAAAATGTAAATGTGACTTAAAAGCCCCCAAAACCCCCACGGCTCTCTCTTCCGACACAGCTGTTTGTTTAGGTTGTTAGTGTTTTTGCACCTGCGTCTCAACCTCCGCTCGCCATAGCTAAAATTCGTTGGAAAAACGTTGACGGATTTGCGTGAAAATTAAAAACTTTTGCTGTTATTGCTGTAAAGTGACCAACGGCAGCCGTACTGCTTTTTATGTGAGCATGTTTATTATGTCGTAATCATTTTTATGCACTTCCTTTTTTAATTTATATTATCTACTTGTCGAGTGTTGGCTTTGAGCGTACACCACCCATAAATGCATTAAAGTGTTCAAAATCTCTAGGCCCAACCCAATTTCGTAAGCTCTTTTTCAATTTCGCGTCGCTTCGACTTTGTTTGCGCAGATTTCAGCTGGGATTTACCCCATTGGCAAATTATTAATGCTCACTTTGTAAGTAATATGTTTAATTAAATATAGTATATATTGTTGTGATAACGCATTTTCGTAATGGATTTTAGGTGCTGTTTTTTGTTGGCTCCAATAAAATTTAAAAATTTTGCGTTTATTTCTTATTTGCGCTTTGAGCTTCCGAGTTATTTACTTGGCTGCTCAGTTCAATGGTTCAGTTCTACTTAAACACACACACTGGAATATCCCCTTTTGGGGTCTAATCAAACATAATAAATTACTCGACACACTGGTGATATAACTTTTATGTTCATTTGAGTATAATTATGCAAAATTTTGTTGAATTAACCGCATCATCAAAATTAACAATCAGTGTTTTTTTCCTTTGTGATGTGGCTTTTGTTACAAAATCTCAGCTTGTTAAAGTTAAGACACTATTAATAACAAAAATTTAGTGATTTTTTTAGGAATACAATATCTTTTATTACCATAAATTTTAATTTTTACTGTAATTTAATTGGTTTTAAGTGCATACATATTATTTTTAAGTTATATTGTAAATATTTAACTTTTCATTCTATCAATTTCTGTTTTATGTTTGAGTAATAGTAATTATTAATCTATTTAAGGACATAAATGTTACATTTACTCATTTTTTGGTTTCCTATAGTCGTATGTAAATTGAAAGTTTTGCAGTTTTTTTTAATTACTTAGTACTATGTTTAAAAGCATTATGTCGATTTATTTGTCATGAGATGGAACGAATTCTAGTTTATCCCTTAAAAAATATTTATATATAAGTTCATAGTTAATGTTATGTATAGATTACATTTTTTATTCAATAGATTTTTTATACTTGGGTTTAAGATATATTGTTTTAGGAAATAAATGTCCCATTCTACACATTTCTGGTTTCCCCTTAATCGTTTGCAAATTTCAAGTGTTGCAAATTTTATTAATTACTCCCTGTTAATATTGCCAAATTGTCATACGGTTGTTACAATGCTGCAGCCATTAACAATTGGCTTATGCAAATGGAAAGCCCAAGGGAAACGAAAGAGACAGTCCAACAGATCAGGTAACAGAGACGAGCACAAAGAAGGCGTGGTGAAGGCGGTGACGGTGGGGCACGAAAAGGGCTGCTTGCCTTGAAGAGGCAACAGCATGTGCAAAAGTTCAGGTTCAGGAAGGCAAACGACGATAAACGCGAAACAGAAAATAAGCAAAACCGACAAAAAGTTGAAAAACACACGCCACAATAAAAACACAAGAAATAAAAAACAGAAAAAAAACAAATTCAGTTAACTCAAATAAATCTGGGGACACCGATCTTAAGTGGTGTTACGTGCACGGGTTTTCATTGCCAACCAAATATATATATATATATATATATATATAGATTTACTAGCTGTAATTGTGGCAAAGCCTAGTAATCAAATAAAATGCCGCAAACTCATACCAAGTCGCTGGTCTTGAAGCCCTGAGCTTGTCTTGGGGACAGGGGGTCGGGATGTGAATGGACAGCTGTCTGTCTTTCTCGCCCCCTTTACAAATTGTCTCCATCCCTGGGCCCGCTCGACAGTTGACAGTATGACAGATAAGGTGAAATGAGAGGCAAATGCGATGTGCAACCAAGCGTTGATTACGTATATTTTGATTATTATTATTAATATTAACTAACAGAGATAAGCACTGCCCAACTAGTTGTGTGTTGTTGTTTAAATCTAAATACCTTAACTATATTAAAAAAAATAAATTTATGAGATATAGGAAAGTCTATTTGACAAGCACATCAGTGGCGCACTTGAATTCATGCTGTGGCTTTAAATTGAAAACCGTCTTTAGCTGCACATTGGGAGTGCCACAAATCTTTCGGTACAGCTGAGCATATGTATAGAAACCACAGCAACGCCGCACCACGCTCAACAGGCACCACGTGGCAGCGATAAGCTGAAGAGCCATCAGGATTGGCTGCAACTTGGGCACCACCTTCACAATGAAGCCTATCATGAAGTCCACAAAACCAGGCAACTTATCCATGTCCTATGTTCCATGAAATAAGGAATGTGTTCAATTTTAATACTCGACTATTTTTTTAGAGTGTAGCAGTTACTTACGAATTCATACCAAAAGCTGGGCACAATCATATTGCTCAGCCTGCCCAGTTTCCGGCTGAAGTCCAGGTTGGGCAGTGGTGTGCTGGCTTGGAAGCGATATTTCTCCTTGATGGGTATGCCTGTAGTTGGCTCCAGCAGTATGTAAGGCTCATGGTCCTCCTTACTCGGCGTGAGGCCCTCGAAGTGCTGTCTCCAATCGTAGCTGCATCCAAAAAAATGTGGCATCGAAAACGCCGATGAAGCCTTATCTAAATTGAGAAAATATAATCACGATTCGTTGAACAAATACAATGTTTGATTGCAGGTTGACTCACTTATCACACAATGGGTCACATCGAACATGCCGTCGGGCAATTGGACATCATAACTCTTGGACAAACAGGCGGGCGGCGTCTGGTTGGCCTTGAGCAATGTTAAGCGATAGGTATTGAAGCCATCATACTCCTCGTCCCGTTGATAGTTCAACGGGAGAACGCGACAGGACTCTACGGCCGTTATACTCAACGGAGTGTCCCTCTCCACAAACAGTGGATACAGTGAGTTATCGAAGGAGTCCGTCGCTTTAGTGGGGCAACTCTCATCCTTGCTGTACATCTCAAGTTCCTCAATGTGCTGCTTTCCATTGAATTGTTGGATGCGAAAGAAGTCTTTGGTGCCATGTGCCGCTCCTAGATTAACCGTATAAACCTCCTTCTTCTTCTTGAGTGCCTGTGAAAATATGTTTTCTTAATTCTGTTTAGGCAACGCAACCAAGCGAATCAGTTAGATTTACTTACATTGAAGAGTATGCCACAGTTAGTATCCAGCGGCATTACATGGCTCAGCAACTGGAGCGCGGGACGCGTATATTCCCAAAGGAAATAGTTAACGGTATTTGTCAAATACACCGGCTCCATTATAGTTAATGAATCGAACACCTCAACAAAGCGATATTTGTTGAAAAACTGAATGGCAGAGCCAAATAAAAATGTATTGAATTGCACAATAGTCTTGTTGAGAATGTCGGGCGAGACGCTCTCCTCGGGCAGAAACGTCATATTCTGATAGCGTTCCTTGCTGTAGGTTAGACTATCCTCTGTCCTATTGAGGATTTCGTTGTAGCCCTGCATGTTGTAGGTAATCGGTCCAATCTCTTCCAGCTTGATCTTCGAGTCGCGCCCATCGAGGAACGCCTCCGCATTTGTCACATTGAATAGATAAGTTTTCAGCTTGCCAAACGGAGAGTTCACCCAGCTGTCCGTCGATGGCAACTGCTGGCGAAAACGAATGTGCTCCTGGGCCACAGCATGCTGATAGCTAACGCAACACGAGATCACAAACAAAACGATATTCAAGACGCAAAACAGTGAAAGAATTGCGATTTTAAACCAGAAACAATAATTTGCCATGATGCACTGCGTCCGCTGACTCGAGACTACAGTTTCCACAGAGAGCTAGATGATTGTGCGACTGCGTTGCTGAAATCACGCGATCCGTTTGATTTCGATAGCTAATCGCTTTCAAATATTAATGTTATTTTAAAAAAAAAAAAATAAAAATGTTTTTTTTTTATTTAGATTGACTTATCGCGAGGTTCCTTCCTCTTCTTAGGCCTGTGCTTGACTACTACAGAGAAGCTCAAAATAATTAATTCAGTAGTAAGCATTACAAAAAGATACCCTATATAAAGTAGCTTTAATCATCTTAATACATTTTCCAGATATATACCTATTTAAAATTTTTATTTTATAATTTTATTTAAATAAACTCAAAATGAAATGTTCCTTTTGTTGGTTATGATTTTATAAATATATATTTAGATATTAATTATTATTTGATTTCTTAAAAGCTGTTTTGAAAGCGAAAATAAACAAAAAAAATATAATTTGCTTATGTTGGTTATGATTTTTGAAAAATGTAACTCTGTTAACTCTCAGCTCTCAGTTTTGGATATAACTTTGCCGAGCCTAGCTCTCAAATTCTGTAAAATCTTTACCTTGATTTTATACTCCAGCAGTTTAGCTAATAGCATAATACCCGATAGGGACACTCTCGTTTTTAGACTGTATGTTTATTATTTATTTGTTTAATGTCGAGTAACATACACAGGCTATCAGCTAACTGAGGCCAATCGGTGGCACCAGCAGGGCTATGGTGCAGTATTTGCGATAGCGATAACAACTCAACTCCTGACCCGAGCATAGAATTTACGCAAATCGTGTTTCAAATAATAATATATACAGATTAATTTAATGGGTCTGCTTTGAATCCCCCCATGTGGCATCCAGTTCGTGCACCTGACCAATGGCACATGGCACATGGCACTTGGCACCAAGCAACCCAATTACACTTTTTATGGTTAAGGTGAATTAACATGTAGAAAAGTGAATGAGTGATTAAGAAATGTAAATAGTTGTCGGGCGTTGGATGACGCCTTATCAGTCGCAGACAGTAGTTCCTTATCAGCACGGACCATTGAATTGCACTTGCTCCCAAATATGCTCTGTCTGAACCATCATTCAGAACAGTGAACGTTATTTAAGATGACATTCCAAAAGTGGTTTTCCAAATTAGCACAGATCCGGTCTGGCATCTGAAAGTGGTTCTATACAGATATACCTAGGCGAAGTGTTGATCTCGCATAATCTAGTATTCAATTGAAATTATCAATTAATAAAAAAGTCTATAAAAGTAAGAGTGTTGTGTATTCTAAACTGTACACCAAACAAAAAAAGTAAGCATTAATTTTCAAAAGTTTTCTCTGCAAATGCAATGTTAATTTAAAAGAATATTGAATAAATAGAGAATATTTCTTGAGTTACAAGAAATAATCCATTCTCAGAGCAGATATTTATGTGCATAATATTCACAAGAATTTAAAACTAAAATCACGTCGGATATTTAGGTATTAATTTAGTAACTAAAGTCAATAATTAATATTGAGAAAGGACAGAACAATTTTAACCTCAAATCTGTTGTTCCATTTCGACCTCAATTTGAATATAAAGTTAAATCTCAAATTGACTAACCAACAAAGAATTCGAACAATAAATTAGATTCTGACTCATGTTTTTATCAATTCCCTTCATAAGGTTTGTTAACCCTGCACAAAAAAGTAAAAATTGAGTGCTAAACTTAATTTATTCTTTGTAATAATAAAAAGCAATTAAATGTATTTCAAAGTACTTGCGTTCCATTTATTGCCAACAATTTTAATAACACAACTGAAGTAAATAAAAACAATAAATAATTGATTTTTGGCAAAACATTAAGAAGGGAATCGAATTGAGAAATGCGTTTTTTGTATTTGTATGTGCCTAATTAAAATAATAGCGTAATTTATTGTACACATTAAAGTCATATACATTATAAAGATATTGTTACGATCCATACAAATTAGTATACATATATATTATGTATAGATATTTTATTATTGATTGTTGTAGTTCGTTTAAAACGCATCGGAGAAGTTGCCAGTCCAATCAAATTTTGGTCTAATCAAGCACATTTATATGAGGGACGGAACTTGAAAGAGCTTTTGTGATATATATATATATATATATATATAAATATATATATTTTATTTTTTGAGCTTATTATGTTTTTGTTTGTTGCTTGTGACTTATTTGGTCTGTTGCCGTAATACCGGACAATTTAATTTGTTTTTGTTGATCTTTAGTGACATAGAATAATAACAAAAAATTTGAGACTTAAAGCGATCACGACCGTTTGACAGAGTATCATCTTGATACACTTGCAATTTGTATAAGGTTTACATATTAAGTACTTACAAAACGAGGACCTACCATACACATACGATACATTCAATACATAATATATAAGTACATACACATAAGTCTTCCCAGCTCCATTTTGTTCTAGACTAAACGCACACACCCGCAACACCCGCAACAACCGCATGCGTTACGCGTTCTTCTAGATAAAACACATCTAACACTAAATCGCCAAAAGGGGCCCCTATAATCAAGAAACAACACAAAACAATAATATGTCATCAATATCGCACATTGCTGGGATTGGTGTCCTTGTTCTGCTTCTTGTTCATGTCCACCTGTGCCGTGGCCAAGTAATTCGAGCCCTCCAGGTGCAGCGTACTCTGCCTGTGTGAGTTGCGTATCAAGCAGAATGTGGAGAGCAGGAGCAGGGCCACGCCCAATGCGAACAGCGCCACAATGAGACCCACACGAATTTTGGGTGGCACCGTTTCGGCGAAACGCATCAGACCCGTCACCTCGTCGGGCAGACGATCAATGCCCTCCTCGAACCACAGTATGGGGAAGATAATGTCCGGGAAATTCGCCACCTGCTTGATGTCAAACACCTGATTCACAGCCAAGTTAATCTGGACGCGAGCCCGCACACGTAGTGTGGTGCCCATTTTCTAAAAGATAAACAAAACAAAGAATTAACAATTAAGTAGCCCAAATAGAAAACTATCTTCTATATTGACATAGATAAGATAATTTGTGATCGAAATCGAAATAGAAATGCGTCTTCTGTATAGGCGAAATTAAGATATATATACCTATTTTAGGAATCTAACTAAAATCTAAATATAAACTTGCCTTCTCATTTCGGGGCTCTAGATATGGAAATAGAAAACTGACTGGTTATTGATATTTATTTTTTGCCTCTAAATAAAAACTGTGCCAGATATATTTTGATGTAGATTTTACATACATGTTTTAACATCTTGACTGACTACTATATATTTAAGATATAGACACAAAACCAATAAACTCTAAAGTAAGAAATCAAATGTTGTTAGTCGATTGCAAAGTGCTGTTCAAAAGATTAAAAAAATTACTCTACGTCTAATCTCTGGCAGATAATGATAGTCTACTTACGGGCTGCACATCAAAGAAGAACTGATGCTTCTCCTTCTGAGGCGGTGAAATTCCCTCAACTTGAGTTCTCAGACTTTCGTCGCCCAAGTAGAAATGCGGAAAGCTTAGCATGATGGGTGAATCTTAAATAAGAAATATTAAGAAAATATTAAAATAAAAACTAAATTCTGATTTCGAGACGCTGACCACCTACCATATTGGCACAGCGATACGTTGAAGAGACCGTTGGGGGAACAGGATGGCTTGCCAGCTGGGCAGTAGCACATGTTATCCGGATGACTGTCGACATCGGCGAAGACCCATTCGGGTGGGGTGAAACGATAGCCGGGAACCTCGTTCGAGGTGATCACCTCCTTTTCGAAGACCAGTGGCATCAGGCGGCACAGATCCTTGTCGTACACCTCCAGCACACGGCTCTTCTCGATGTGCGGTGGAAAGATGGAGCCATCGGTGCCATCCAAACGATTGCAATTGTCCGTTGTCCAGTGCGGCAAATGGGTACGTCCATTGAACTTATCAATGATGCCATAATTGTTAATATCATCGACGCCAGTGTGTACTGTAATACGATCCGATGAGGTGCCATTCTTGCCATAGAGCAGACCGAACTCTTCGTAGGGCAACTTCTGCTCCTTGGGCACCACATCCTTGGCCAGTTTCAGCAGCGGATCTTCATAGCCCCAAAGCAGCTGCCCAACGGATACTTGCACGAACGGCTTAATCTTCAGTATGTCCATAATGCTGGCCATGGCCAAGCGCAGAAATCTAACCGAAGAATCAAGTTCAATTTTAAAAATGTAATCAGCTTAATGCATTTAGCAATTATCGCTGCTCACCTAGCCGCATGTTTACTCTGTGATGTGGCACTTAGCATGGGTATATTCGGCACAATCACAACATCGTCTTCGGGCCCAGCGGACAGATCTTCGCGGAACGTGTAGATCTTGCGCAGATTGTAGCTCAATGTGCCATTGTCATTCTCCACAATATTCACCTTTTCCCACGTTTCGCTGTAAATTTAAAAAAAAATTAATCCATTACATTCGAGTGGCTGGTACGAGGGGTAGGGTTCACTACTCACCTGTAGACATAGGGTCCCACCTCGTCGACAATGGCCTTGGAGCCATTGCTGAGGAAATCGTCGGCATTTGTCACATTGTACACATACAAACTGATGCGGGGCTCCACGGGTGGCTTGGCCCACCAGTTATAAGTCTTGGCGCCGGGTCGAAGTGCTATCATTCGATTAACGATCAGGTTGATCAACGCCGAAAACTCGCAGGCCACCAAAATGCCGCCAATTATCAAAATGGCCGCAATTACAATTGTAATCCCTATAATTAAATACAAATGGCACAATTGCAATGAAAATTCCATAAGGTTTACAACAATTTGCTGCCGTGGATTACTCAGTCAATTGCTATGTCATATCAAGTGAGCCAATCTATTATGAGTCAGTCGGGAAACACAGAGCACATTAAGCACCTACTTCACGTACTCCTCTTGAAATATACTTAATGAGCAGTGGTTCACAAGATTAAAAACTTAATGATTTGATTGAAATCTGTATTTTGTTGATTATCTTACAAAGCTGTGACACATTCCATACAAATATGTTTGCAATGAGACTAAGTTTACTATTTTTGAATCAAGATCTAGAAAAGTCTACTACTTTTAAGCAAAAACCCAGTTCACATGGCTTATGAAATTGGGAACATTTCTTAAATATATATGTTCATCCATATTTTTCAAATATTTTAATTGCGAGTGTTGAATCAATACTTGTTTTCTAAAGTCTACTAATACTACAATTTAGGTAATAAGTAAATTAATTAGACCAGAAACTAAGGTAAGGAAACTATCTAATTTTATTTGGTATATCTCAAGTCACGTTTTCAGCTTTTCTTCTTCGTAATATTCATTTCAAAACATTACATTTTTTTAAGTGAATCACTTAATTATATTTAACTAATGGCTTCGACTAGTTATCACTAATCAATTATCTAGACAGCTTTAATATGTTTGGGTTTCTCGCGATTGCCAATCTATTTTATAAGATATTTAAGCGCATCTTAGCTTTCAACCTTTACCCGTTGTTTTCTTAATCAATTCTATTACAATGCATAATCGAATTGAATCGAGTTCCACAATAACACAGGCTATAATTAGCTATTAATAATTTAATTAAATAATTACATAAATTAAACGCCGACTATGTTAGTTAGCGCGTATTACTGAAAACTAAGATAAATTTCCTCATAACAACTATCTCAAATACCAGTTATCCTACACATTACTTGAAGCCAACTATAAATTATAAATTCAACATACTTGATTGCCATCGGATCAGGACAGATTCCAAATGAATCATCATGCGCATTAGATTACATATTGACGTAATTTCAGAACGTTAAAAATTTATGGTTTGGATGAATTATGAAGAATGTGTGAAAGTAAATATTGACGCTGGGTAAACATCGGTCAACGCTGACTAGCTAAATAACTTCCTAGAAATGTGCGTAAAAAACCTTGACAGAACCAAGCAATGTCGTCAAAGCGAACCGAGCACAGCCATCCATCCTCAAACTATATTATATATTCAAGTATTGTATATAATATGTATATTTACTTTGAAATCAAATAGAATTTAAAATTCCAATACCTGTATAACCAGTCACAGGAAAAAACAAGCCCAAAGATGCATGTGTTCCGTAAGATTGTGATTAGCTCCATTGACCAGCTCTTATATAAATAATACCTGTATTTAGTTAAATCACCCAACAATAAAGCTTAGTGATAATGTAGTACCGTTGGGTATGAGTATGGAGTTTGATAACTCAGCGGTTGTTAATGATATCACAATGAGTTGACATATGCTGGCATTTTTATAATTTTTTAATATTTGGAATTGCAGTTATATACCTGATCATCTTTGATTAATTATTGAATTAGAATTTTATAGTACAGACAAATATTGCTGTATCTTTTATAAAGAATATCTATTATTATTAGGGTATTTATAGGAATCGAAATTATATAAGCTTGTTTTCATAATATCTTTCAAACTTAACACACTTTATATATTATCTAAACCGTAACTTTCACTATCTGGCAACGTCAAAACCGTTATAACTCTATTCAGTTGGATTCGTCTGAACATTTTATTACTTTAAGCAGTGCACAAATCTTACTTTTCCCTATAACTTATAACTTAGTATAAACTATGTAACTTAATATCTGAATGAGTTACTTACACCATTTGCGCAGATATGTGCTGGATAGTTTAGTGCAGAGTTTGTGTTTGGGTCCGTTCATTTTAGTGCTGTCGTCGTTGTGCGGATGTCAAATGCTATAAACACCTTCTGGCTCTCAACTGAAATAGCAAAAATAGCAAGCGATTAAACAAAAGCTGGTTTTCAAAGCAAAAAAAAAAAATTAAAATTACGCTGAGAATCGTAAAAACTGCTTGTTTATGAAAGTCAAGTCAAGAATGCATTGCCATATCATATAGTAATATGATATGACAGCCAGTAGATTGCTGGGCAAAGTTCTCCAACTTGGACTTTGATGATAATGAAGATTGTTTTAATATAATTATGATTATAGATGCCTTAACAATTCTGCCTATGCTTTAAGGCTAAAGAGTAGCAGCAGTCAAGTTTAGCATTCTTCGCTCTGAACCCCAGTTCCAAAACACAGGCACGTTTCGGGGCGGGCTGGCCTTGTGCTATTGTTGTTGTTGTTGTTGTTGCTGTTTTCTTGTTATTGTTTTCGTTTCTTGGGTTTTGTTTTTAGGTTGATTTATCAGAGACGATTCTTTATGCGACGCTTTTGAATACTCTCTTTTCTGCTATGCAAAATCTTTTGTTAAGAACCTTGCCCTGTCAGCATTAGTAGTGGAAACTTTGCTTCGATTGCCTTCAATAAGTAATGCTTTCTATAGTTGTTTTCTGTCAGTTTGTTATAGAGCTTAAAGCGCTTTGTTGTTCTTAATGTTGTTAATGGCAATGAGCTGTCTAAGCCCTTACAGCCAGTACATATACAGACCTTAAATAAGTTCGTCTAACCTCCTAACCTAGCCTGACCTAACAGCAGCAAAAACAATAAACCAACAATTAACCAATTATACAAATATAAAATGTGAGTTGTTTTTGCCAAAACGCTGAACGTCTTAATGACACAGACGCAAAACTTTATCGTATGCACGCATGTGCTTAAAAATATTTAAAAAATAATATTATAATTTTGGCAAACGCCTTGACCGAGGCCAGGGCTTTATTGCTGTTGCTGTTGAAGCCCTCATTTCTATAAAGCATTGCTGTTTGCGTTTTTTGCTTTTAAAATACCTTATTATTGACAATTGCAGGCACAGACGCCATAAAACATTCAAAAACTTTGACTTTGATTAGCCCGACCAATTTGCACGTCTCGCACGGAGACAATAAGCAAACAGCAAACAGAAAAAAAAATATTTAATTGTTTGTGCGTCAATTGATCAATTTATCTGCCTGTTAACAATACAAATCTTTTCACCATCGGTCAAATGTAGCTAAGATTTCGATTCGAAATTCAAGGTGGCATCGATAGGCCCCATATCATGGCAAACCTGAGGTACACCCAATAACGCATCTCAGGTATGCAACTTGACTACATGTGTGAATGACGTATTTGGGTGTTTGAGTTATGGTCACGTTTCAGATACGCTTTGACAAACCCATATCTTCGTGTCGGCCAGTTTGTGTTGATTTGCGAATACACAGCACTTGACCATGTCACGGAAATGCTCTGTTAGTCGAACCAAATACGAATTTTGTGTTTTTCTTTTAATTGCGCTATTTTTGCTTACTTTTCTCCTTTTTCTTTTTTGCCACCCATGTGCCCATTACATGAGTTACAATTAAAAGAGGTCTAAAAAGAAGCAAAAACTAAAAGAGTTTAAGAAAAGGAACTGAGCTGAAGTCAACTGAATAACTAGAAGTCTAGAATGACGAATTAAAGTTAATAAGTAATGCCAAGGTGAATTTGATGTAGTTCACGTACAGCTTAACCAGTTAAAAAGCTGGGATCAGCTGAAGCAATTACAGGTCTACAAAGAGTATAGCTTTGAAAATACTAACATAGCTCCGGCAAACCTCTGACTAATTTGAGAATAAATAAATAAATTGAGCTGATGCCTTAAGTATTCAGCTGGTAGAAATTATTATATTAATTATTATGACTATAATAATTATAGGGTATCTAGTTCTTTAATATGATCGACTCTGCTAGTTCAAAGTTTGCACTTTGAGCCACAAACAGATACACACTCACACACACGCATACGCACAGGCACACGCACACACACTAAGATGATTTTGCTGGCTTATTTCACGCTCTGAAGGTCGGTTAGCTATTTTATATATAACTAATCAGATACAAATATACATACAGCTATTGACGCCAATAAGCCAAAGTTTAGACCATGTCCCGCCCTCTACCTTAATTCATTCCACTCCACTTGTCCAGTGGAGGCTTGCGCACAATCGACAGAATGCGCGTTGAATAGTAATTAACTAATAATTATTATTTTGTACGTTTTTTGACGACAATCTGCTCATATTCATTTGGGGGACCCATCATTGAGCCAAGCTTTGTATGGGGCCATAAATCAGCAAAAACAAATTGTTTTGGCCACTGAATGCCAAGCTGAATGTACGCAAATCGCCTGCCTTTTGGCTCTAACAGCGAGTTCGTTGAATGCCAATTTAGCGAAAAGTTTTCATAACGATAATATATGATTTGCAATTCACAATTGTTATAAATTTTTTTTTGTTTTTTGTTGCTATCCCCATTGATTAGAAATTTAACCAGAATGTGGCATTAAGTGGAAGTTTAACTAGGCGTTACAAATGATATATTCAATGGAAATGCATTCGATATTTACACAGTTAATCTGGGGAATTTGTCAGGGGCAACTTGCCAGTGTGAATTGCCTTAAAGCATTGCGAAAGCATATACAGATATATAGTCTTGCCTTATATACTACTAATAAATATACATGTATCGAAATACATATGTCGTTAGTAACAGGTGCCAGGTATCCCACACCTGATTTATTCAGTGGCAGTTCTTATCATAATAAATAAATACAGATAAAACAACATTCATTGAAATCTGAAGTAAATTCAGTTGCGCAAAAATTTCTGAGTTGCGCCATAAGCTAGGCAATAGAAATTCCATAGAAAAGCGAAAAACTCTTATCTTCCACCTTGAGGCATGCTTCTAAAATAAGACAATGAAAAACCACAAATTAAAAGTTTAACAAGTGCCATAGCAGTTTATCGACAATCAAGCATAATCGAGTTGGTTTTGCTGTTTTTCATTTGGGTTCTAATAATAGTTGTTGTTTTCGCTGTTGTTGGCTGCTTTTTAATTAACAGCTGTTGGATGGGTGCTTAGCGTGAAATAGCTGTGTGCTGAGACAGAATTAAACTTAAATAGAAACTTACTTTCTAAATATAGTGCTGAGTGGGCAACAAGTCAACTGGCTGACAACTTGGCTAATAGCTGGCTTTTGCTGATACGAGAATCGAGCTGAAAGCATAGAGAGCAAGCTATGCTATACATAAACACACACATAAGAGACAGCAGCATGAGCTTGAAGCAGAACACACTTGCAGCAGTTTGAGACGCCGCATAATTTCACTGCGTTTAAATGTTGCACAAACAACTACTTAGTGTAAACAATTACCCTGACCCAATTTGTATAAGCAAAGTCGTTGTTGTTGTTGTTGTGGCTGTTGTGGTTGCTGCTGCTGCCGACACTGGCCGGGCTAAAAAGTGAGCGACGAGCCAAAAAACGTAGCTGTTGACAATTTTTATTTTATTCAACTCTTTTTTTCCTCTTTTTTTGCCTGCTAAATAATTTTGTTGCTATTTTTGTTTTGTTGTATTTGATAATAATATGTACAATAAAAAGATTCAAAACTTTTGGTTTTTTTTTTTTTTTTGTTAAACAATGGCGTGTCAATGGCATGTCTCAGTAACAACTCCAGTTCCATCTTGGCAGTAGGTCAGTTTTCTGTTGAGGCAACATGCCCATGCAAGGGGGGAGGTAATTGTAATGCTTTTAAGAGACAATAAGTGACAATTGTTGCGCCTCACGCAATTTTCGTAATTCAAACGTGAATCATTTCAACAGCTCTGCAAAAAGGGACTTTTACTTGGCAAACCCCCTCTCCCTTTCTCTTTCGCTCTTTCTCTGAGAGAGAGTGTGTGTGTGTTCGCGGAATTTGTCTCTCTGTTCAAAACGGATATAAAGTAAAGCTGCTGTTTGGTTATGTGGTCAGTTCAAGTATTTATATATATTTGTTGTATTTTTTCTTAAGCGTTGTATTTTTGTTGTGCGCGCTTCACTTTGATTTTGATGTTTAGCTTTTATTTCGTTTTGAGTGGCTGCTTCTTCGTGTAGCGTCAACAGCGAAATTTCACTTTTTCCACATAAGTAATCATAAAACTATGCACGTAAATGTGCACACACACATGCACACACATAGTCACTCAATTTGATGTATGCATGCATGTACATCATGTATGAATTTATATGCATATAGATACTCATGTATCTTAACGATTTTCCGCTTTGGCAACGCCGTTAAAGTCAATAGGCATGTTCATTTGGTTTCATTTGGCTGGGCCGACTCCGGCAAGGTCTTGCACCACTCAATGTCTGAGACATCTACATATTTATAATATATATTTATATATATAGACGCATATATCGATGTGGCACATTACGAATCCAATGCAGAGCTTGCAACTTTTACTGGAATGCGACTACTGCTGTGCACAAGGGTAAAAATACACTTGTTGCCTGTTGCCTGTCGACTGCTTTGATTTTGTGAAAGAGCTAAAAGACAAACCGCTAACAGCAGTAGCAGACACAGCAACTGGCAACCGCAGACATTTCAAAATAGTAAAATTAACACATGGACAAATACACACACACACACTCGTTCACAGTAAGTCAGAGCGAGCACGAGTCAGCGGATTCGACACTATTTTCTATGCAATCAAGATTCTGGGCTTTAAGCAACAAAATGTGTTTTAACGCACCCGGCAAACGGCAGACGGCAAAACGACTTGAACGCTAGCAAAGTCGCTGAGTAACTGAAGACTTGAAATGCGCGCACAGTGAAAGATGTTTAGCCAGCGCAGGCAAAAGCTCAAGCTCAGCTTAAATACTACCACTACTATTGCGACAAGCAGAGACAAAACAGAAAAAAAAACCCGATTAACAGGTAACAACAACATGAATGGTCAGCGACGTCGGCAATATCGGCGTCAAAAGCGAGAGTAAGCTTCACTACTCAGAGTGATCCGAGTGCTCATAGTGCTCAGTGCTCAGTGTGCTCAAGTTTTGCTTGGTTGGAGTGCATTGTGAGAGCTTTTTTGCGCTCACGCTGCCTTGCAATGCATTGTATGATAAAAGCTCGATTGAATGCCGTTGTCATGCATGATTGTTGTTGCTGTTACTTTGTTGTGTTTCTCGCAGCTTTTGTATGTGCTGATAAAAACAAGTTTGTTGCTTGCAGTGAAGTCTTTCGTTTCGTTTCGTTTTATTTTATTATGCTGTCGAGTCCAAAACAGCGACAACCAACATATCTATGATTTCCACATAGACGCAGATGATTATGCCAAAAATCAAGTAAATGACTCACATTTCTTGTAGATTTTGCGAAACCAGACAAAACGAACAAAAAAAAACCACAACAAATGCGGACAACTTGCAAGAATTTATGCGGCAGTTACAAATTACAAAAATTATTTGGTTTTTGTTTTGTTGACATAAGCCTCGTCATTGCGCAAGGTTGTTTTTTTTTTATTTGCAACATATTTGCACTAGAATCGGAATCTCTTCAAGTTCTTTTTGTTTTATTTATTTTAGTGTTTACCTAACATAAATATGAAGATCTAGTTATATGAAAATTTGCTGTGGTAATAATACGCTGTCAGCTTCAATTTGCATTCACGATACAAACTAGTTGGAGCCGCTCTAGAAATAACTATAGGAAATTGCAAATGCAAGTGTACACATACGGGTACTGTACTTATAACTGAAGTATTTTCCCGACTGGCCCCATGGAAATTTTCATATTTACTTCTAAAGTTTTGCAAACCCAGTTTTTAAAGTATTTACCCAGAATTTACATTACATTTACACAGTATAGTAGAAACCCAACTGTCGAGTGTCTGGTTTCCCTAAGTTCCTTGTCTCTCTCTCTCTTGGGAAATAACCCTTTTTTTTTGAGGATTGTTTAAAAATCAGCAAAACCTTTTCGACATTATTATTTGGAACAAGCCGACCTTGAACCACATCTATGTCACTCGACTCTCACACACACACACACTCAGATACATGTGTGTACATAGAGTTAATAGGCCCAGTCAAATTCAAAATGCCCAACACTCAAAGCGTTTTATTGCTTTGTACGCCAATAAGGCTAACCGGGTTGCATGCGACCTTTCTGTTTATGTAAACTGCCACATACAATATTTCACATTTGTTTTAATGATCACATAAATATTACAAGCATACATACATTGCATGTCTAAGAAGAGGCCAAATACGCTTACAAAAACATTTACAAAACAATATTGCGGAAATATTATTAATAATATAATATAATTATTTCATTTTAAAAAATAGCTTTCATTCTTTTGTTCGGAAATTGCATTGTAAAAGAAAATTATCGTATTTAAGGGAATGTAAACATAAATATGATTTTTCAACGATCTAAATAATATATATTTTTAAGTTTTCCATACATGCATATATTCGTCTATTTATTTTTCTAGAATGTTTTTTTAATAGCTGTCCGATTGTATGCCATTTACAAAAGCTTAATCAATTTTTATTTTATGCGTTTGCGTTTAAGCTCTATATTCAATAGATTAAACGTCTTTAGTTGGCCAATATATTGAATAAAGGTAGCATTGACTTAAATCGGAAAACAAGAGTGCAATATCAAAAATCTTCACCAAACTGTTATTCCCTTAGACGAGTGTAGAATAAGCAACTGCAATCAGGCTTGCGTGCTATCCATGTAAATTTCCATTTTCAATTGGAATTTTAGAGTTTTATTTTTAACTTACGATGCAGAAGGTTATGAATTTGCATTTTGAATCACCACCATACCAGAATTTTATTATATAATTAGCACAATACAATTTAGAGCTTTAACGAATTTGATAAAAAAAGTCAATTGGGTTGTTTTTTGTTAAGCTTCTGTAACTATTTTTGGCACTTTATGCTTGGCTAACTGTGCACTTTAATCAACGTATTTAGAATGTAATTTATTGAATCATTTGAAAACTTTTTTAATTGCCTTAGCACCAAGTGTATTGCGACTGATAAGCGCTGCCACAGTGATACTTGCCAATGAAAAATATGGGAAATAAATGCATTACTTAACCAAGCGATAAAGCGATGAGACCGCAATTGAGTAGATTCCACAGCTGAGATAACAACTTGATGAATCTCTACACTCTACTTAAGCGATTTCGTATTATCTCTGATTTTTAAATGACTAAACGCAATTTAAGCTGACTCAAATATTTAAAGTTCAACAATTTACATTTTATTTGGTTAAAATGTCAGCTTATAGTATCTCTGCAAACTCATATGCCAACCGTAAACCTCAGTTTACTTTGTTTTTTTGCTTGTATTATAGACTTGTTAGATTTGTGAAAGATTCGCAGCTATCGAAAAAACATTAGGCGCACGCAAAACATTTAATTTCTGGAAAAATTCATCAGTCTAGTCGTCAACTTAATCACTTCAGGGCTGTGAGCAAAGTTCACAGAGGCTATCGTTTCGCTATGTGGCAAATAAGAAAATACTCCAAGCATGCAAATTGATGCGACAGTTAAATACCCTTTGAATCGATTTTAATGTCAGTTTAACAAAGTTTCAGATGATATGTTAAAACTAGTTTTTACCTTGCAAACTATTTATACTGAAGCGTCTAAGAATGTGGCATAAATCAAAAGCGTGAAATGATAAGCAAGTTTTCATATTTGCAGGGTATGCGAATATCGCACCTGTCATATTTGATGGACAAAATAAATAGCACGCTTTCAAGAGACTACGCAGATGGTAAGATGGAAGTAAGGTTGCGGGGTGAAACAAACAAACGAACACTTTTTTTAATGCGCGATTAATATAAGCTCTTCAACATACTGATAAATGTAGAATACACTTAAATCGGGTTCAATAACTCATCACGTCCTTTTATCAGCAATATTCAAGCAAATTAATATACGTTCTGGCGAAGCATATTTATATTATATTTATATAATTGTCATTTTATCTGTGTGCTCGTTAATATGTGAATTTCTATGTATATAAGTATCTATTATAAGGAAACTGGGAGACAAAGAGTGAGCAAACAAGGCAGCAACTGTGATTTTTGTAAAGTGTACTGCACCTTTTGTACACAACAAGAAATTGTACTACAACTTAACAACAAAAACTGCTAATTGGTAGAGAAAACTGCGAAGCATATTTGTGAATCCATTTTATACTGCGTATGAAACAAAATAAGTCGCCATTTCACTTTTAACAAGACTTGACGCTTAATAGCTCTAATTAGCGGATGGCTCTGACTGTTCTAAAAATAAATATTTCCAACTTGCTAATATGAATTAATTAATTTATTATGTTTTACAAAATTGTGTCTTCGAACCAATCGTACATGAATTATTTATGATTATGTAATGAAAACCGGAATTTGATTTAAAATTAATTTTGAAACTGGCGGTTAATTATCGACTGCCTTAGGCTTCCCATGGACTTCCACTGTGAGATTATTTCCAACAGAAAGAGACATTCCAAAGCGCAGCTTTCTAATATCCACAAAGCAAATTCTCACAGTGCAGTTCTGCTTTGAGTTCGACTTCGAACGACCAGTTTAGAAAATAGAGCACACGCTCTCAACACAATAACAAATAAGATGTGATAATAATGGAAACAAGTACGGGACAAGCAACCGGAGATGCGGCAGAGCTCAGTCTGTTCCTATATAGATATAGATACTTGTCTTAAGTACTATATAAATCGTTTAATGTGTGATGTGTATTCTTTGTTTTGCAATGATTAAATGTGCACTTTGTGTCCATTGTTCATATATGGGCTCAATATGTATGTATGTGTGCTAGTTGCTACGTCAAAAAAAATGCAAGAGAGATCCCGATACGTAAACAAGAACGAACAAATACATCACGCAATCAGTAATCATTGATGTGAGTCGCTTTTGCCCGCTGCTTTGGTTTCGAATCGTCTTTATTCTGCTTATCAGTCGCAGCACAGTCGAATGCAGCGACGACGCTACGCAGGCAGTGGCAGCGACAGCGATAGATGGTAAGAAGCAAGGCGGCATCCATTCGACAGGCAGGCAGCCAGGCAGGCAGTGAATGCGTTGTCCGCGTCGTAGTAATAACTTGTTTCGTGTGCAGAACGCAACGCACAGAAATCGCTTTCCAGTCCGTGTATGTGTGTGTGTGTGTGTAACTGTATCTGATCGAATTCGAATGCCTAGCAATAATAATAACAGAACGAAATCTAATCGCGCTCGCATGGAAAGTGCGTGGAGTATTTTCAACGTATTCGCTAATCCGTTTTAGATTGCTTGTTGTATTCATGTCTATTTATATATTTCTTGATATTGTTGTGCCAGGTTTGCATCTTAATTGTGGTCCACCTAAAGCTGGTGAAAAAAACTAGTGATAAGCCAGTTGGAAGTGAAGTGAAATAAAGAGACAAAGGCCAATAACAACAAAAATAATTTTGTAAAGAACAACTAGGAAAACCAGCTTTTCATACAAAACATAATAAAAACAAGAACAGCAAAAAGAAAAACAGCAGCAGCAGCGAGCTGTCGGCAGTCAGAGTGAAATAGCGAAAAAACAAAGAATCAAGGGGAAAACAAAGAACGCGAACACAAGGCAAAAGCAACAGCAACCGCATCAGGCAAAGATTGGAACAACAACAACAACAATAATAACAACAACAACTAAATCAGAACAACTATGACAGTCAACAACAATGACATCAAGAACTCCTAGAGACACAAACGAGCGCCGCTCGTCGTATTAAAAAGAAGCACAGTCAATTCCAGTTCCACTCCAACAATAATAAGCAAATCATTTTTTTGAGTATTTATTTTGTGCGCATTTAGCGTATATAGCGACAAAATACTTATTAAGACTTTAAATGTTTGGCAGGCGTCTTGGAAAGTGCATGCCAAAGTGAGAGAGCAAGACCGCCAGTATATAAGCGAGCACAAACAGAGAGCGAGCGAGTGAAGGAGAGTAGAAAAGTGAGTGCGCATCTGTGTGTGTAAGTGCGCGCGTGTTTCATTTCCAATTCGTTTCAACGTAAACAAAATGCATAGCTCTCCTCTGCCCTACTGCGTAGGGCATCCTAGTAGCTGAGTAAAAGATCTCTCCCGCTCACAGCGACGCGCACTCTCGCACAGGTGAAAGCATCTTCCGCGGCAGTGTCACTGTGTTATCAGTCAACGGCACTGAGAGGGCGCTCAGTGCCAACTAAATTTCGAAGCCGTCAGTCAGAACAACAGCAGCAACAACGTCACCCGCACGGGCTGCGTGCACATGTAGGTATATACCTATGTCTGTATGCATGTAAGTGTGTGTGGAGGGGTATATTTACTTATCAGCTGTTTATTAGCTCTAACAAAAGTTCATTGTAAAAAACATGTTTTGAACTAATTCGAAAATCCGTTTTATATGTAAATAAATGGGTATATGTGTGTTATGTGTGTGTGTGGGTATGTGATGTTAATTCACAAATAATATGTAATGCAATGATAACAATAATAACTTACATATGTAAAAATGTATTATTATGATTTGGACGATTCACATAGATTAAGTATACCCTGGAAAAATGTATAATAAAGCAGTACAAACGTATGTCACAGGCAAAAGGGCGCATATATTTGACCCTATTATATATTTATATATGTAAGCATCATCGCCGAGTTGATCTTGGCAGTTCTTCTGCCTGTACGGCTCTCTTAAGAAGAAGCATTCATTCTGATTTTGTTAGCCAAAACGTAATTTCATGTTGCACAAAATAATATATAAAAATAGCCTACTTTGTATTTAATGGCTGTTTACTATTGGAGTTCTCTCGACGACAGCATTCACTTTAATTTAAGTTAATTAATTAGCTTAAGATTTTATTTTAATGACATCAAATAAAACACTTGGACACCCATTAACAGTCATTGAATCGCCGCAAAGTAAATCACACCGATAAGCTTTACATAAATGTACCTCTTTAGCTCACATTCTTAGTAATTATTTTCAAATTGATAAGCGTAGCTTATCAAATGCCGTTGACCCGTTTTTTCCATTGACATTAATGCCAAGTTGGCAAATCTATGAAATACATATGTATCCCCTTTGGTACCTCAACTATGCAAAGTATACCAAACTCAGCACATAATCTACTGCTACGTACATTTGTATGTTGTTTATATTAATATACGCACTGAATAATTTTCATACAAAGTATAGCCTTCTCGCATTTACACTGAGTGAGTGACGCCTGATAAGAGCAATTTAATGTGCTATGTTCGATTAAACGTCGAGCTTGCCTATGAATTTACCAAATCCGAGATTAGTTGTTATATACGCCGTCAAACGATCGGCTCGTAAAGTGCTACTTAAGCGGCAGATAGTTCAGGAATTAAATATATATAGACATACATATAGAACGTAGGTACTTCCATACATCGATCCGTAGAGTTCGCTTATGAATGGCAAACCCATTTCGTAGCTTTTGTAGGTATTTGTGCTGAACCCTGACGAGTCAAGTATGTGTTCAATGAACCAGAACATTAACCTTTATACCTCTAAGTTTTGTGATAACAATTAGCCACGTGTACGAATATTATATATATATTAAAAAAAAAGAGTTTAATTTCGAATTAAGGATTATAAACCAAACATGAATATCATTTGTATTAATTAATCTGTACATAAACATGAAGTACATAATCTAACTTGTAACTTTTGCAGTTACCTACAAACATACAAATACACACAACATGTCACAGGCTACAAGCGATGTTGTGGCACAGCATCGGCAACCGAAGCATCGTCCAACGCCAGAGGAATTCACAGTACAGGCTACAAGCGATGTTGTGGCACAGCATCGGCAACCGAAGCATCGTCCAATGCCAGAGGAATTCACAGTACAAAACAAATCAAAGTCCAACACGTTGGTCTTGCAAGGGAATGGCCACGTGGGGGGCGACTACGGCAGCAGCGGCCCTGAGAAGCTGACCGTGCTGGATATGATACTCGACTCGATGGGTCTGCGCAATCTGACGTCCAAGGATATTGGAGCACTGATATGTGAGTGGCATTCGGATTTTTTGATATACTCGCATATTGCTGTGATTAACTGTTCCACATTTCGACCTTAACAGTGCTGGGATTCATGTTCTTGCTGTTTGTGATAAGCGTGACGGGGTTCTTTGTAATGTGGTTCACCGAATACTATAATAATACCATGCTTAAGGTAATTACAATCGCTATTTTTGATTTTTATTTCGCTCTTTATTAACATTTCGCTCACTAAACGCAGCAATTAGTTCTTGCCGAGGATTCGGAGACGGCGAAAAGCTGGATGCATCCAGACACCAAATTCGATACGCTGCTGAAGGCGCACATATTCAACTATACAAACATCGAGGACTTTCTGGCGGGACGAGCGGACAAGATTGATGTGGTCGATTTGGGTCCGTTGACCTATCAGGAGCACACCGTCAAGGATCAAGTGTCCTTTAATAAAAATAAAACTGTTACCTTTCGGGTGAGTCTATACAAATATTTTGCTAATTACTTTGGAACTAGTTAAATATTCAATTTCAATTTGCAGGATAGGAAATCCTACATTTTTCTGCCGGACAAGTCAACGTTGCGGGAGGATGATGTGATAATGGTGCCAAATGTTCCACTACTCTCGGCTGCTGTGCACGAGAAGAAATTGTCTCCTTTAAAAACAATATTAGCGCGAGGATTCATTAATTTGGGTTATAGGGAGCCTCTGTTCAAGCAATTGACTGCCTATGAGTATCTCTGGGGCTATAAGGACCACATAGTCGGCCTGAAAACTTTTGGCAAAGTAGGCGATAAACACTTTGGTTTACTCAGAAGTGTAAGAACTAAATCACACCTTGCTTAAGAGTAGCACCTGTCTAATCTTTCATTTCCCTCCATCCGCAGCGCAATGGAACAAGCGTAGATATGGTGCAGCTCAACACCGGCGAGGACGACATCTCCAAATACAGCATCGTTACGCAATTCAATGGCATGCCACAATTGGATTTCTGGCAGGATGAGCAATGCAATCGCATCGATGGCAGTGAACCGTCCATGTTCTCGCCGACCGTGCTGCAGAATCGGGGCACAGTTCAAGTCTTTTTGCAGGTGGTGTGCCGCAAGGTGCCGTTGCATTTCGAGAAGGAAACGACCATCTACAATAACATTGATGTGCTGCGCTATCGCACACCGCTTGATGTCTTTGCGCATCCATCGAAGAAGCCGGAAAATGAGTGCTATTGCCGCAACACGGATCTCTGTCTGCCCGGTGGTGTAATCAATGCCACCAGATGCTATGGTGATCTACCTATTTTTCCCTCATTTCCGCACTTCTTCTCCGGTGATAAGGTGCTGTATGAGAACTTTACGGGCATCAATCCGGATGCAGAACTGCATCAGACATATGCAGACATCCATCCTCGTTTCGGTTTTCCTGTTAATGGCGCTTCCCGCGTACAAATCAACATAATGTTGGACAATACGGGACTACTGCACTGTAAGTGATGCAAATGTCATTGATTAGGAGGTAATATTTATCCTAGTTTCTCTGTTTCAGACCAAGGAAAACGTTTTGAGAATCACGCCATCTTGCCATTGATTTGGATAGAGATAACCGCTGGTGACTTTAATAAGGAAGTACTTGACACACTACATTTCAGCACATTCGGCCTAGATGTCATACAGATGGTACTGAAGTACGGCACCCTGCTCATATCCGTGACCACCTTCAGCCTGATAGTGGCCAGTGTTTACTACTTGAACAACCGAAGAGAAGAGCAGCAGCTTGAGCATAACAAATCCTCTGCCGAGCTGGAGGCACTTGCCGGTCCAAGCATCTTTAGTGGCAGCATTCTTGTTGTACAAGTTTTGCCACAAGGCGTTCTTAGCCATACGCCGCATCGAGAGGAATTGTAGCGCTCGCCATTTAGCATTTAATTTAAATTTACTCAGCCAAGGATGGGATGGGGACATCGCACTATGTAAATGGGGACGCATATGTGCTTCTTACAAACAAACAAAAAAAAAACCGAATCAAAAGATTTTCGAATTTGTAACGACTTAGATAGAGAATATTATTAGCCTAGAACAAAAGCTGTAGTTAACCAATTGTTAATATGTAATATATATGTATAAATAATTAAAGAATTTAATTTCAATTTGTAAAAATCGATGATTTTATTTATTATCTGAATATCAGAAATCCTCTGAGTTTCAACTGAAAGAAATGTGCTCAACAATCACTCAAAAAATTGATCATTTAACAATTCATTTTAATTAACAATATTATCAATAAAATCTTCTATTTAAATTGATTTAATGCAAACAAAGAAATTAGAAAAAAAAAAACGTTTTCATTTGAATTTTGTTCGCTGGCAAAAGCTAAAAGATGCAATCGCAGCAACTAATAAGATACTGATACGGTCATACTGATAGCACTGCCAGCACAATGGAATTTGTCACCCGCAACAATTCAAACAGGCATTGAGATATTTTATTTGTTATAGCAAATATTTATTGTTTTTAAACAAAATGAAATTCGGATATTAGTTGCTTGTTCAACATTTGATTGTTTCATAAACCTTTAGTTATTAAATGCATGTATTTATTAATGTACTGCGATTGTGAAATCGGTTGTGTGTATTGCTTGTTCAGTTTTGGGTTTGTAGTGGAAAGTTAATACGCGTATTTGTTGTAGTTTGTTTTATGTTGTATAATTATTTTTTGTTTTGCGTTTGTTGTTTTACGTTTTTAATTAAGTATAATAGTTTATATAAAAAATAACAGAGAAATTATATAAAAGAAACATTATAATATAATTGTTTATTTCCTTGTTTTTTTTGTTGGTTTTGTTTTTTTTGTTTTTTTTTTATTTTGTATTAATAATTAACGCGTCAATTTCCTGAATCCTCGCCGTCTAATGATTCATCCTGCACCGATGAGCTGTCGTCGCCGCCACCTCCTCCGCCCCCTCCCACACGCTTGGATGACGGTGTGCCCGTGAGTCTGGTGGAACTAAGGCCAATGCCGCCGGTACGTCTATAAAATGCAAGAAACACAATTGATTACAAATGATGGAAAAAAACAATAAGTGGATAGATAAACGTGCGGCGATATAACAAATGGTGGAAAAAGAACATGGGCAACATAAACAACATTATCAGAATAAAACAGTGACGAGGTGGGAAAAAAAACACTACGCAGTATTATCTAAATTGGTTGCTTTTCGTTGGAGTGGGAGAAGATCGGAACGAACATTGAACATGTACCAAGAAAAACGCACGAGATGATGGAAGTTCCATGTGTGTGTTGTGTGTGGTGTGTTGTTGTGTGTATAACATGCTCAGTAATCGCAGGATGGGAGTGTTGTGGGTTCATTCACAGGGGGAATCTTTGTTTTTGTATTTGGTTTGGTATGGATGAGTAGATGTCGTTGCCAGCACTTACAAAGCCTACCAAGAGGAAGCGAAGCGGAAAACGAAACCTAATGCAGACCCTCACAATTCATAATGAGCGCAGCATCCTTTTTGGGCGAATATGCCTTGGCCTTTTCAGTCTCGGCCACCTGTATCGATCTATATATATAACAAAATATGCACATCATCAAAAGCAAAAAAAAGAAGGAAAATTACAAAATTACAAAATAAATAAAAACACAAAAATAAGATGTATATTTGACTAGCCACCTTTGGCCGGCTTTGACCAGGCCCAGTGATTTTCTTTAGAATCCCATTTTGTAGTTTTTCCGATTATCTTTTTGATTTGTAATTAATTTGAATTGACTGAAAATTCCAGTCACGATTTCCCAAACTTGACAACGATCGGATAAAAATAAAGAAGTTGAATGCCTTTATAACAAACCGTTTGCCACGTACAGTGGTCACTCGGTAATTGTAACCGTATTAGCAGAGTTGGCTGCAGTTCAAATTAATTGAATAGCATCCATCCATCCATCCACTTACCGCAATTTCGTTTTGAGTGAGTTTATCTCACGATTCATGGCCTCCTGCGATTCGATCATATCCTCGCACTCGCGCTGATATTTGCGCTTCTGCGTCTTCTCCTTCTGCAGCTCCTCCTCGGTCTCGTCCAGGTTGCGCTTGAGCAGTTTAATGCGGCTATTCAGCTGTGTGGCAAGGCAAAAACATAATAATTAAAATAAAGTTTTAATTGCGAAATATTTAGAGGATGAAAACATACCTTATCCATTTGCTCCTTATGCTGATCGACGTGTCTTCGCTCGTCCTCGATGTTCATGGTGAGCTCCTTGATCTTCTTGTCCATTTTGCGATTGGCCTTCTGTTGCAGCAGCCGCTCCTTGCCCTCGTTCTCCAGCTGCTCCTCCAGATTGGCGATCTTCGCCTCGAGCGTTGCGATCGTTGCCTTCACCTTGGTGCGTTGCGCCGTCTCGATCTCGGCCAGCTTCGCTTTCAGCTCCTTGTTCTGGCGCTCGAGCAGCGCCCGACCATTCTCGTTCTTCTGCGAAGTGGACTTCTCGTTGGCCAGCTCCGTGGTCAGCTGTTCGATCTGCAATTGGGCCTTGCGACTGCGATCGAGCAACACCTCCGAATTGGACTGCTCCTCCTCCAGCTCCTCCTCGAGAGTGGCAATGCGCGCCTCCAAGCGACGCTTCTCATCGACCATTAGCGAACCCTTGTTGGCATTGTTGTTTATCTCCTCGGCCAGTTCGTCGCGTTCCGTTTCGGCGGCGCGTCTGGCACGCTCTGAGCTAGCCAAATCCTCGGTGAGCTGTAATACTTCGGCCTCGAGTGCCTTCACCTTGCGTTCGGATTCCTTGCTCAGCGCCTGCAGCTCCTCCTTGGCGGCCTTGGCCTCCTCTGCATCGCGCAGCGCATCCTTGACTTGTGCTTGCAGTTTCTTAGCATGCTTCAGCGCATCTTCTTTCACCTTGTTATGCATCTCCATTGTGGTCTCTATCTCCTTCAGATCACCCTCCAATTTCTTTTTGGACGCCACAGCGGCCGTCCGCTGTTTACGCTCCTCATCCAGCTCCGTCTCCAAATCGCGCAGTTGCTTGACCAAACCGCGTCGTTTCTCCTCGGCACCCTCCTCCTTGGCGAGCAGGTCACGTTCGAATTGGGAGCGCAACGCCTGCATATTGACCTCCAGCCGCAATTTGGCATCCTCTGTCAGCTGCAGATCATCCTCGAGCTCCTCGTTTTGTGCTTTCAGCTCGGCCAGCTGCGATTCCAGAGCACGTTTCGCCTTCTCCAGCTCGTGGACGTTCTTGTCGGCGGTGCCCTGTGTGTTGGCCACATCGTCCAGTTCGTTTTGCAGCTGCTTGCGTTTCGTTTCCAGATCCTCAATCTTGTCGTACGCCTCGTCCAATTCGCGGGACACGGACAGCACCTTCGTTTCCTTTTCGCGTGCTTCACGCTCCGCCGTGTCGCGTTCCTGGGCGATCTGTTCTGATATGGCTTTCTCTTCGGCTAATATTTTGTCGAAGTTCTTCTGCTTTTTCTCCAAATCGAGCACCTGCGTCGGTCGGAAAACAAACGAATGAATTAATTGACCTATTTTGGACTCAGCGTTTTGCTTACCTTCGTGCGTTGGGACTCCAATTCAATGGAGGCATCCTCGAGTTCCGATTGAATCTTCTTTTTGCTCTTGTCCAGGCGATCGTTTTGGGCAATCAACTCGCTGACCTGGCGCTGCAGTGCCTCGATGTCCTTGTTGAGACGCTTCTTGCCCTCCTCGAGCTCCTTAGCCAGATCGGCATCTTCCTGGGCCTTCTTCTTAATCTCCTGCATTTGAACAGTGACCTCAGCCAATTTACGCTCAAAATTACGCTTGGCCTCCTCATCCTCCTCGAGCTGTTCCTGTAGCGCCTCCTTTTCCGATTCGATTTGACGCAGTTTCGAGCTGAGGCCGAGCTTCTGGCGGGTCTCCTCCTCAAGCAGCTGTTGCGCCTCTGTCAGCTGCGATTCCATATTGCTGGCGGATTTGACAGCAGCGGACGCCTTCAGTTCCGCCTCCTCCAGCTGATTGGTAATATTCTCAGCCTCCTGCTGCAGCTTTGTACACTTCTCCTGCAGCTCGGAACGCGCACGCTCGATCTCCGCGAGCTTCACCTGCAGCTCGGCAATTTGGGACTCGGCCTGTTTTCGCCGGCGATCGTTTTCCTGCCTGGAGCTATTCACGCTGCGCAACTCTGTTGCCAAATCGGCATTCTCCGCCTCCAGCGTACCCTTGGCCTTCTCCAGCACGGTCTTGGCCTTGCGCAGATTCTCCAGCTGATCGTTGATGCCGTTCAGCTCCTGGGCATGCTTGTGCCGCATTTCGGTGAGCACACTTTCATGACTGACGCCCTCCTCTTCAAGCGACTTCTTCAGCATGGCCAGTTCCTGTTCGCGCTTCGAGCGCAGCTCCTGTTGGGCTGTTGTTTAGGAAAATACATATTAATAAACATCCCTGAAGCTTGTAACTGGCTGTGTACTTACCGGCTGTGGTGTCCAGGGAGTCGAGAAGCTCGTTTTTCAGCGCCTCCAGTTCTTCGCTGAGATCGCGACGCAATTTCTCGGCCTTGTTGCGAGCCACTTTCTCGGCCTCGAGATCCTCTTGGATTTCGGCCAGCTGGGACTCCAGTTCGCGCTGAGCCTTCTGTGCGGTGGCCTTTGTGGCGGACTCCTCATCGATGCGGATCAGCGTTTGGGTCAGTTCCTCCTCGCGTTTGGCCATCTGCGCCTGCATCTCCTCGACCTGGGTGCGGCGCTCGTTCAGCTGCTCCTTGAGATCGGCTACCTCGGTTTCGATCTTGCGCTTGGACCGATCGGACTCCTGACGCTGCTGCTGATCCTTGTGCATGCGCTCCTCCAGCTCAGCAATAGTCGCCTCATGCTTGGTTTTCAATTTGGCCAGATGCTTGGCCTTCTCCTCTTCCTCGGCGAGCGTTTGGGACAGATCGTTGGCGCGCTCCTCAAGCAGTTTCTTCTCCTTGAGCAGCTTCTGGTTCTGGTCGTCGGTAAGCGCCAGATCCTCTTCATGCTTCTTGATCTTGGCATCTAGCTGTACTTTTTCGAGCTGCAATTTCTGGCGAGCTGCCTCCTCCTCCTCCAGCTGCTCCTCCAGATCCTGAATATTCAATTCAAGTTTCTTTTTCTCGCCGCCCAGCGCTAGGACACGCTCCTCCTCTTCTTCAATGCGCGTCTCCAGCTCCAGCATCATATCCTCCAGTTCCTGCTTGCGGGCATTGAGACGCGCCCGGGATTCCTCCGCCTCGGCACACAGCTCAATCTCCGCTTGCAGCTGCTCGGCCAGCGTTGTCTTCTCGACAAGCGCCTGCTGATATTTTCGCTCATATTCCTGGGTGTTCTTGGCCAGCGTGTCGAGCTTCTCGCGCACCTGCTTCAGCTCATCCTCCTTCTGCACAAGCTTCTCCTCCTGCTTGGTGACCTCGAGCAGTGGCTTGACCTTGGTGTAGAGACGCCACCACTGCCAATTTCGTAGCTTGAGGTACGCGGCACAATTGCGCTGAATGATGCGTATGGCGTTGAGCTGCTGGAGACGCTTCTGATAGTTGCGGCGGGCGAGGAAGCCGCGGCAGTATGCCTGGAAATTGACAATCAGATCGGAGATCTTAAAGTCACGCTCCTCCTCGAGATGTGCCAGCACACCGGCGCGGAAGAAGATCTTTGATTGTCCGACACGATACAGATTAGAGTCCAATTCGAGTGCCTGGATCATTTTCTCGCACGCCTTCTTGCCATCCATGAATCCCTTGGGTATCACGTTCGGTGTGAGCAGTTCGTAGCGTTGCCTGAACTCCTGGAAGGGTATGCGATTGGGGAAGCCCTGGCGACAGATGCGTATACCCTCGAGGACACCGTTGCAACGCAACTGGTCCAGCACCAGGGGCGCGTCGATCTTGCCAGCCCGCTTCTCGTGATTCGGTATGATACAGCGCACAAAATTTGGGTTCGTGTTCCGCAACGTGTCCATCAGCTTGGCCAGCTGCTCTTTGTACAGATGCGACACGGTACGGAACATGCCCTTGCGCGTTCGCGCCCCAAATTGGGTATCGGTTAGCGCCTGCTGTGCCATGCCGACAATTTCCGCATCCTTCCAGATGTTCACAACGAACGGATCTTGCGATGCCTGCAACAGCGACACAATATTTTCATTCAAAGGATCCATGTTCTTCATCAGCCACTTGGTCGCCGAATAGTCCACTCGTCCAGCATAATGCACAATCGCAAAGTCGGCAATGCCTCGGAAGTCGGTCTTCATGAATTTGGGGTGCATGGAGTGAGCGGAGACGAGCTTGTCAACAAATGTCTTATCCGTTGCCTTAGGGAACCAGCACTCCTCGTCGAGCAGGGCCATTATGCCGCCGGGCTTGTCAATCAGATCAATGGTCGGCTGCAGATCGAGTCCGAAGTCAATGAATTTCCATTCGATGCCCTCGCGCTGATACTCCTCCTGCTCCAGTATGAACATGGTGTGATTGAACAGCTGCTGCAGCTTCTCATTCGTATAGTTGATGCACAGCTGCTCAAACGAGTTCAGCTCGAAGATCTCGAAGCCTGCCATATCAAGTATGCCAATGAAAGAGGCGCCCTGTCGCTTGGTGCGATCCAGCGAGCGATTGATGCGATTCACCAGCCACTTGAACATGCGCTCGTAGCAGGCCTTGGCGATCGCTTCGACTGCGAACTCGACTTGCTCCTTGGTCTGGGCCTTGGTCACAAAATCGCGACCCACCTTGATGCGAGGCGTGAGAAAAGCCCGCGTCATATCCGTAATGCTTAGGCCAAGCAGATGGGCGATCTTCTGGGCAACAGTATTGTCGGGCAGTGTCGCCTGATCGTTGTTGCGCTCCTGGCGGAACTTCATGCTGCCAAAGAGCAGAACGGCGCTAACAATGCGGAATATCGAATTGAAATCCTCCGATGTCATGCCCATGATGTTCATCGATTTGACTGTCGCCTGGAATTCGGCAAAATCATCGACACCGGGCACGGGTAGGGTGCCGTTCGAGAGGAATGGATACGATTTAATGTCATCGAGTATGAATTTCTCGCGCTGCTCTGGCGATGCACCAGCCAGCAGCTGATAGAATATATGGAATGTTCTCTCGTCCTTCGCTTGACGAATGGCTCGCGACTTCTCCAGCAAATAGGTCTCGATATTGGCGCCCGATATAAACCCAGATGCATCAAAGTTAATCCTTATAAATTTACCCTACATTCATTTAAAATATCCAATTAATACTCATCATTCACTTAGATTGCAGTTGCTACTTACGAAACGCGATGAGTTGTCGTTCTTAACCGTTTTAGCATTGCCAAAGGCTTCCAGTATGGGATTGGCCTGCAGCAGCTGTTGCTCTAGTTCACCCTGCGAATAATCATTCCATTAATACACATTTTCCGCCACTTTCATTTGATTTTAGTCTTCTTTTTGGTTAGCATAAAATACACTCACAACATACATATGTGTTTTTAATCTAAACTATATACTATCAAAACTACATACACGCATACGATCGATCAAGATACAAATATTAAAAAACATATAATTTCTTAAGTACAGAGAGAAGAAGCAGAGAGCAAGCATGAAAAGCGGAAAGATATTTGAATACAGATCCAACACACTAACAAATGGACGAGGGACATAATTTCCTGGACAAGTGCAATGCGATCGCGCTGATCTTAGCGATAAAGCTATCTGATCAAAGAATATTAGATCATTTCAGATGAATCAAAATGACGATCACTGATCTAAAATATCTGAAATACAAAAGGTATTCAAGATCTCGAAAATGAATTTGGGCATAGATTTTGTTTGTTGATATCAATAATACGATATGAGTAAGTTTATATTCTTTTGATCGCATTGCACTCGATGTGTGACACAGTTTTACCTCCGTCTTTGGCATATCAAAAGTACAGTTACAATCTTGCTCAGCAACGGATAGCCGGGTATCCGTGGGGCGCTTGTTAAGATCTTGAATCGTCCAATTACCATCACCGTTGAGTGTCTTACTGTGCACCTTATTACCAAACATTTGATTAACATTGCATTTGACCTTAATGTATTTATTCGTGTTCACGGAAAAATTCTGGAATTATGGGGATGTGGTAAGGTTAAGACGGCAAACAGTTGATAGGAATTACAAGGTGAAGAATGTGAATGGAAAAATGAATTTGAGTCTAGAATAAAGGATCACATGTGAGGTATAAACCATATATAGGAAACCAAGGAGTAATTTGAATTGAACTACTTATGATATTATATGTATATCGTAAGAGTATTGGATATTGATATTTGATTTCTTGGTTATATGGAGCATACTTTACCGAAAATGTTTCTTGATGACTACTCTAAGAATGCGTAGCGATTGGTATATGGGTAGCATAAGGGAGGAGGAGCAGTAGTAAGTACAAAATGGCATAATTGCGATTAGAATTCAATTAGTGGACATGTGTAAAGTTTTTTTTTTTTCTTTTTTTAGAAGTTAATAATAAACAAAAATGGAGATATAAATAAAATAAATAGAATAGAACAAGTATCCACGGCATGCCGAAGTTTAAATATCTTTGCAGATGTTGTGTATAATTTATAGATTGAAGATTTCTATTTCATTTTAAAGTCTACTCATATTATACATTTTTTTAATGCATAAGATTTTATTTTTTTAAATAAACAAGAGAGCTAAATTATACCTTTATTTTTAATATATTCGAACTGAAATTATACTGCACATATTTCTGCAAGGATATACAAACGTAAATTGAAATAAAGTCTTTTAAAGGCAGAAACACAAATGATTCTTAAGAGAGATAAATAATTTTAGAACAGATGAAAAATAAGGTTAAGAAATATTTGTTAATTTGTTTATCTTTTTGGTTAAAAGACTTTTTCTTATACTTACAATGAGCACGGCAGGATTCGGCACCTGTTCGTATTGGATTTTGGGTTGATTTGTGGTTTGGTTGTTGGTTGCGGATATTTTTTGTTGGTTGTTGTGTGGATTGCGTGTGTGTGTGTGTGTGTGTATGACAAAATTGTTTTGTATATACAAATTAAATATATTTTTATACAAGATGTACAATTAATATAAATAAAAAGAATAATGGAAAGCAACAACCAGTCAAATGTACAACAACAACAGCAACAGCAAACAATTGTATAAATTGTGTGTGCGTATGTTTTTTCGGAGGGTGTTTGTGGGTGTAAAGTTGTGTGTAAAGTTGTGGTAGAAGGTTTTAACGTTTGCACATGAAAATAAATAAAATATAATTAATAAATAGAGAGAGTAGAAACAAAACCGCTTTATTAGCTAATTAAATACCTAGTAGACAAAAAAAAAACAAACAATATTAATTGCTAAATTGCATTAAAATACTCAAATCTTAAATGCAAGCAAATCAAAAATACTTAAGTTTTTATCGTTAAAAAAAAGTTGGAAAATACCTAAAGCAAATGCAATGCTGTGTATATAATTTGGACTAGTCTAGTATATAGTTCGATAAATCAGTGTCAGTTAAAGTAATTTTATTTACAATTCTAATATATTCTTTTTTTTCATTTCCAACACTGTTGACTGCTTATCAAAGTTAGTCAGTTGGTTTTTGAGTCACCGTCATGAACTAATTTCTAATCAAAATTGTGTTTTGCTGCAGCACCTCTTGAGAAACTTTGTTTTTGTTTTTGTCTTTGTTTGCTTTTTTGTGAATTACAGTTTCTCGTACATTTGATGATTCAATTTTCCATAAAAGCAAATACGATATCAGCGTCTATTTATAGCAAATATAATCATAATTAATGGCTGTACACACAAAAAACAGCGCTACACACATTCAACAACAACAACAACTGTGAACACTTTAATTTAGAGCTGCCTTTTAAAGTTTGTTGGCAGCTTATCACGTTTTTTTATGTTTTCATTTTTTGTATATTTTTTTGTGGCTAGGCCAAACCAACTTTTCATATAAGGCTGTAAAACAACTAAGACACTAACAAGATGCTGCTCAAGAACAGCGCCTTAAAGGATTTGTTTGCTAGCAGCATTAAAGCCAATTATGGTAGCCAGTGCAAATTATGAAAAAACCTAATACAAATTGACACAGTTTTTCTCGAGCATCTCAAACTCGATAAAACTTTACCAACTGGATGGCCCTGACGTAATTTCTCAAGTGATTTATTTTTCAATTGTCTGTTGTGGGTTAGTTGGAGGGGTGAGGGGAAGTCAGTCAACCCTTTTCTTTCCTCCTATTTATTTTGCTGTTTGCTGTTCACTGACAAGCGCAATTAAATTTCGTTTTGGCTGTTTGTTTAATGGTTGTTAATGAATTGAACATTTAGAAGCGACTCTCGAAACTTTTATACACTATTTTTCGAGTTTATATAAAAACCAAGTTTCTTTCGAAGTTGAAATAATACGATTAACAAATTCATAATTTGAATAACTAAAGTCTTTAAGAAAACATCAGTGTGGCTATTATATGTAAAACAATTTAATTTGAGAAATTCTTAAGCAGAGTAATTTTTGTCTAAAAATTTAAGTTCCGAATCATTGCAATAAATTTTGGTTCACTTTACGTTTGAATACACACAGATGTATTTATGATATTTAATTGAATTTTAATTTTAAACAACAATTTTCAGTCGTTAGCTAATTTTAAAAATTCTCACTTCGACTGTAAATGCCTCATTTTGTTGTAGGGCACTACAATTAAAGTAATTTGTCAGCAGCCATCAAATAACTTATGGAATTTACACACACATATGTACTCATATTATGTGTGTGTGCCTGATTAATGAAGTGTGCGCCTTTTTGCTGCTTGGTGTGAGGGGGTTTATTGAGCTTACTAGGGGGCTTACAACAACAACTACAATAACAAGAAGAACAGCAACAGAAACAACGCCAAGTGGCAACCATATGCGCAACGCTTTGCCATAAAGCTGCCTCATATATGGATAATACTCGCCTCATGGGGGCCTACGTGATTTAATGTCATTACATCAATACTAAGTGCAACATCTGTTGTTTGTTGAGTGTTGTTGTGTGTTTGGTATTCAGATGCATTTGCGGATCATAACTCGTAACTGGAGACGGGCAACAGCTGGGTAAACGTTTTCATTGAACAAATAAACTAAAAAGTGCATTTGTTCGACAAGTAAAATTCCCTAGAATATTTATTGGCTAAGCTACTCAACATATGACTAATTTAAACCGTTTAACTTTTATAATTTTAAATATAGCTACACTCGTTAGGCAAATCAGTTTTACAGGGTATGGGCAGCGACACCCACAAAGTGTGCTTGTTGCGGGCGTATGAAAGCCGTAACCAATTTGCCGACACATTGCTTTGGTCCATTAATATTTCAATGTTTTCAACTTTAGCTGACAGATTAATTCTCATTAATAGCTGCAATAATAATAATAATAATAAAAATAAGCAGCTAAGCTTGTGTCATAATAAGCGCAGACTAACTCCCTTTTGTGGTCAACCCACGCAGCAGCACAGCATTGCATTTGGATAGCTAGTTGGATAGATAGACTAAGTATCTTTGAGATACTTACCGCACCAGAGCCCTTGGGCTTAGAGGCAGCCACATAGGCCAGAAACTGTATGACCTTCTTGGTGTTCTCCGTTTTGCCAGCACCCGATTCACCAGTACACAAAATTGATTGGTCTTCGCGATCTGAAACGAGAAAAAGCACAATATAAAAAAAAATTAACAAAGCATTAACCATTGTGCAGATATGTAGAAATGGGTCATAAGCAACCAAAATTGATGACAATGTTATTTGTGTGTATTTGCCTCGGTTTCTTTTTCTTTTCCCATTTTTTGTGATTTTTTTTGTTTTAGCAAAGCACAGCTTGAAATTTCTTTTGACCCAAATTCAACTACGCGAGTAAAAATCAAGCAAAAGTGCACCAGACGATCGCAATAGACTACCAAACACCCTGTAACTAGATCTTCATCTACTTCTAACAATAAATAGATAAAACCAAAAAAAAAAGCGGCGTGTTCGCTATTAGATCATCATTATATCATTATGCCATTTAAAGCATATATTTCAATAAGTAGATTTAAAAATAAATACTGGCACCAAAAGTCTAATTTTATTGAATTATTTTAGTAGCTACAGAAAATTACAAAAAATATTTTAGAACAAATTATAAAACTACTATAGTTATTTTTAATTAAATCAAAAATTAAAATGATAATTATGAGCAGGTATTTGTTGAGAAGACAAATACAAAATGCATATCAAAATTGTATTCAAGAGAGGAGCAGTTCATGACGAAACTATGCAACCCCATTAGCTCAAAACTACAGAGTATAAACGAAAACAAAAAAAAACAGTCGAGTTAAACAATGTGGCAAAAATAAAATAAAAGATATAAATGAGGGACGCACATTCAATTGAAAATCATTTAAAAATACGCGCATCTCACAGATATACACACACACACACATATATATATATATATGTATATATATGTGTGGATTTATAGGCGCCACTTAGTGATCTGTTGTTGGCTATCCGAGTAAGCGAGCCGCTGATCTATTTGACAGTTTTTATAGACGTTTAACTATGGCACAACTGATTGCATTTAGCCCAGATACTCGATACACATAATCGATACACACATTCTCGATACAAAGTGTGTTTTTTTTAACCACATAAACCAGCGATATACCCATTGGCTTGGCACAGATTTTGCTTTTTGGTTTACAGCAAAAAAAAAATATACATATATAAATGTAAAAAGATAGATAACAAATTAGCACATAACCCCGTACTTATTATGGTCTGTCAGCATATAGCCATAAATGGGCTCTCTATCGATCTCAGCTTGTATTTTATTTCTTATTTTTTTACGAGATTTTTGAGACGACGCCAATGCGGCGGCGGCGTGTTGCATAAGCTACCCCAATCCCCTCTTGTGACAGCCAAATGATCTTTTTCGAGCGTTTGTTGAGCCAACAATAAAAGCAATGAGTAGCGCCATACAAATAATAATAGCAACAAAAAATCAACAACTGCTTCCACATTGTAGCCTTAATATCGGCGTCACATTTGAGCCACATTTAATGGATTCTTTTTATTCTTCTTGTTATGTATTATTGTGCTCTTTTATTTCTTTTTTATTTTATTTTTTATCTCGATTAACAGAAAATGTTGCTGGAATTTGGGGCGAACACTGCTGAAGCGTAGCGAATCGAAAGCCACGTCGAGATCTCATCAAAAATCAAATTATATTATAACATAGATTAGAGATAATAATTGTCCCCTGATGCGCCTATATATATCATTTGTGTTTATTTAAAAAACTATATTTTTAAGACTTGATATCTACTTTATATAATGAAACAAAGCATCGATTTATATATATATAATAAAATATTTTGATGTGCTCTGCATATAAATGTCATTAAATTAATTTTAAAAACTATATTTAACATAGATGTTTTTAGCATCAAGTAATAAAAGATGGTCTCGATTTATACATATATATTAAAATTGATTCTTGTTTTCTTACTAAAAATATGGTAAATAAATAAATTAAGTTTTTTCGGCTTTATTTAAAGAAAGATAACTAGCAATTAGGTTTTAAAGTTAGATCTCATTTCAAATAATAATATTTATTGACAGCGTTACTTAACAAGTCTATTCATTTATTTGTTTCTTTAATAGAATTAGCCCTCGTTTACTTTAAAATAATAAAGTAAATAAAATAAATTTTAAATATATATTATTTACAGTTATCTTGGATTCGGAGTTCTCATTTCTCTAGCCTCCAGCTGAACCTGTCTCAATTTGCTGATCGCAGTCTGTCTCTCTCAAAAGAAATCCTGCCAGTACATCTCACTCACTTGTTCAAAACTTTCATTGACATGGCCTTAGCTGGCAGCCTGCGTCTGTTTTACTGGTCTTTTCTATTTTATTTAGATTAGCTATAATCATAAATAGGTTAAAGGTGGGTTCACTTTGATAGCCAGGGAATACCACTGTTGCCAACTAACACACCTTGATGCATCTGTTATTAAAAAACTGACCCCAACACACATATTTGCATATTCGACACACAGGGCGTGTCGAATGTATCATCAAAATAATAAACTTATGACATTGTGCGCATTATGGACAGCTCTTTTAACTGTCATTCCGCATAAGCAAAAAAAATAAATAAAATGCGAAGACAAAATAACGAAAATTAAAAATTAAAATTGCAGTTCACAGCAGAAAAAACATTAAGCTGACCAATCCGCAGACTGCGAAACTGCGTGCTTGAGTCCAATGGAGCTGCCAATGGAGATGGTTGTGTTTGTTTCTGGTGTTGCGACGGGATGGAACGGAATGGACTGGGATGGGCTGGGCTTGGTGCTGGATTTGTGCACGAAAGAGGCGTGTGGAGGAGCGTGAAATAAATCAAAGCGGGCTAAGGCCGCACCCAAACCAAAACCGTATATATTTCGGCGCTAAAGTCAAAGTCCAAGTCGTGTTCACGTTTACCACAACCAACATTCAACAACCACCCCCTGCCTGATCCGCCCCACTCCTACAAAAAATATGCATAAGCATAAATTGATTAAGCGGCAAATATGGTGACAAAATATTTAAAAGATTTTTTTTTTTTTTTTGCCATAACGTTTAAGAAAAATTGTCAGACGGTGTTTTGAATTCTAAGCCCAAATATGGTCAAGACACGTATACGCAATATTAAAAAAAAAAACGTCAGGATTGAAGTAAGGGGGGGGGGGGTCATAGGCAGCGTTGTGAGAGTGAGCGAGAGAGTTGTGCACATGTTGGTGATCTCTGTGATGAGTCATCATCATCGTCAACATCATGAACACAATCAAAGTTAAGTTTAAACAAGATAGAAATGTTGTATTGGAAACACCGAAGACTAAATACCCTTGCAATTTGCTCATATCTAACTATTAATTTAAAAAAAAATTTTTTTTTTTTAAAATAGTTTTAATATCTATTTACAGAAAAAGGTTTTGACAGATTGTTCCCATAGGAGCTGTATGATATAGTAATCCCATCCAGCCGGTTCCGTTAAGCAAAAAGTCGTATTTAAGTCAAACTTTTAAAAACTTTTAAGAACTTTTAAGGTCTTAAATGTGAAGACTAACTGGCATGTCTTTATTGACTCAGCTAGCTATGTTGATCGAGAACATATACCGTATACAAATAATGAAATAAAAGCCCCAACAAGCCAACAGCCACAAAGGAAACCAGTTTTGAGTTTCAGTTGCTGTTTAGGCTTTCAGTTATAGAAATAGGTATGCAAAAATTATTTGTTTTTATATGATTCACTGATTAAACAGTGATGTGAAGGCCCCAAAGCCATAAAGTTCAGTAATATAATCCAATGTCTTATCAAGGTATTTGGGGTGCGTTGTTTTTTTTTTTCTTTTACTTTTGCTCACTTTATTTTTTTTTTGCCATACATTTGCTTTGAACTGGAATTTTTTTCAATAAGGTACAAGAAAAATAAACTGTGATAAAAAAAATGGACAAACAAAAACCCGCAAAATAAAAAAAAAAATATATATATATATATATATATATATATATATATATATATATATATATATATATATATATATATATATATATATATATATATATATATATATATATATATATATATATATATATATATATATATATATATATATATATATATATATATATATATATATATATATATATATATATATATATATATATATATATATATATATATGATATATATATATATATGATATATATATATATACTTATGATATATATAAATACACAAACATTGGTATCGGCATTACTTACCACCCAACATGTTTCGATAGGCACTATCCGTTATTGCAAACACATGCGGAGGCACTTCGTGTCGCTTTATTCCCTTGTACCGTTCCATTATCTTTTCGGTATAGATTGGCAATTTCTTATAGGGATTAACAACAACGCAGAAAAGACCGGAATATGTCTGTAAATGGCCAAAGAAAGTGCAGATTAGTAATTATGATTCATATTTACATTCGAAAAAACAAAAAAGCAATTGTGATGTGTTTTTAAAAGTTGCCTTAAACATTAAAAAAAAAACTTGCATGTTATAAGAAATAACTTTTCAATTGACGAAAACCCCACTTCTTAATATGAGAAAGGCTTGTTTCATATTTTTCAGTTACATATTTCTTATTCTAAATAGTACAAATTATTATTATCAAGTAGATACTTAATATTTTTTCCATTAAACTATAAAAATGTATAAACTTTTTATAACCAAAAGAGGTTTTCCCATAAGCAATGCATTCCTGATTATGGTGTGGGAATGGCTTAAAGTTAAAACTATATTTGGGATGTGAACTGAAATCCGTTTTGGAATCCGAACTGAAATCAGTTTATAGTCATTAGAGATCAATCCATTAAGAAATAATAGTTAAACATGAATACGCATTCATTCATTAATTGCATTAATATATCTTGTTGTAAAGTTGTATTGGGTGTACTTCAATGTAGGTTTTTAGAAGTAAGACTTAAAGCAGACTTCGGCTACATGTTCTATTGAGTTGAAATATGCATGCAACAAATTAGGCAACAAAACAACTCGTTGGATGCTTAGGCCTGGTTTATGTTGCCCAAACATCAACACACACAACACTCGCACACACGCAGAAACCAAGTCTGTTAAAAGTTGGATAGTCGCAGTGCCATAAACAGCAAAAACGCGTATCTGTATCTGTATCTGCAAGTCAGTGGCAAAAAGCCCACATAGGTATAGAAATATATATGTCTATATGATATACATATATATCTGATATACATATATATATGATATACATAAGTGGACTGCGTGGGCACTAAGTATGCGGCTTTTGAATGCTTGAAGCATTTTCTGTTATTAAATAAACATTAAACGCGTATTTCGCAAATACAACAATCAACGAATAATGGTCAAAAACATTCAAATATCCAAAGCAAAAATTTAAATGCTGTCCACACACGCACACTCAAAATGCTTTAAAAGAGAAATTGAAAGTTGTAAGCGGTGAGTTTTGAGCTCATTTGTTAGGGTGCAAAATAACAAAAAAAAAAAAAAACAGACCTAAATTTTGAAGCAAATTTTAAAAGTTGTAATTTTTTTAAGTCATGAGTCACACTTGTGAGTTAAGGTGCGGGCGGAGGGGTAGCGCATATCGTTGGCTTTTTGAAACTCCATCCATATGGCAAGAAAATCACGTTTTGACAATCAACCCAAAACAACAAACAACCAAAAACCAACAACAACAGCCTTGTCAGACAGCCAAAAATGGCATCTGAACATTTTGTGGCTCTTATTGGCAATCGTTTTAGAAGTGGCGACCATGACGAAACCTCCTCTACTCTCTCTTTCTTTCCCTCTATATTTCTCTCTCTCTCTCTATCTCGCATTTGATGTGCTGAATCATTTGCCGACTGCCTGCCATTGATTTATGCTCAAGCAAACATTGAGTCATTGTCCTGGCTACCTAAAAAAAATATACGAATATATATATAAAAATTAAAAAAAAAAAAAAATAGAGGGCAAACGATGATTTTTATTCCCCTACCAGTTACCTGGTTCTTCCGGCCGGCATTTTGCTTATGGCCAAATATGGACAAAAGATCGTTTCAACGTGGCGACAACAAATTTTGCGCATAATAATAAGTCAATATTAAGTGGCATGCTTAATGCAAATACGCAAATATTATAACAACAACCACATCTAACAACAAAGTCAACACAATTCAAGTAGCAAAGAACGTCGTTGAATTCCTTATAGACAGAAATTAGCCAAATTATTTTCAATTCTTTATCAGCCAATTATCTGATACCCAATTTGAAATTCTATATAGATACCTTCTTTGCAAGCAATCTTATCTTAATTTGCAGGATGAAATCTCTTTAAGTATATTTGTATTTGGTTTAAGTACAACAGCAATCAATATAAGCGTCAATTACCGTCCCATTGTAACTTTTGTTCCACAGGTACCAATCTGAAATCAGAACTGTTTTGTGGTGAACTTGGTTTAGTGGGTCGCCTACCTGAGCGACATCCTGTCTAAAAGATAACAGAACCTTGTTATTTAGCGCAACAACACGTCGTGTTAGAAACTCTACCCGCATCAAACCACATCCAACTCGCCGAAGAACTGCAACCAAAAACCAGGACGGGCGTGGGTTTCTAATTAGCTGTGGTATCGGAAAGCAAGCCTTCGGTAATGCCTGGTATACGAAAGAATACTCCCAAATTAAATTGCAAAAAGTTACGAATTAGTGCCAAAAACGTAGAATTAAAATCTCCGCATTCAGCATAACCGTTAAGTGGCGGAAACTTGGTCACAGGGTATTTACACACATGTCCACGTTTGAGAACGCCTTTCATCGCAGTCCCCCGCTCAGCGCTGTGAACGTGTCACGCTTTTCAATTAAGCTGCGCTCAGATTTGAGCTCAAGCGTTTCAGCAAAGTGATTTTAATCAGTGTGCAAGACCAAGAGCAAGAGCGAGAGCGAGATAGAACGATAGGTGTCAAAATGCGAAAATTGTTTGTTAGTAAATCAGAATGAACATTGGCTAAGACAACAGCAATTTCAACGGCAACTGCTGCAGCATGTTGCAAGCAATTACACATTGGCAAAATATGCGAAAAGGCGCACAATGTAAAATGTAAAATGAAAAAAGTCGGCGCTTTTCATGTTAAATACGTGCACAGCCAGAGAGACAGACAGACAGACAGATAGTCTAAGCAGCTAACAAAAAGTGCAAAACGGCCACAACAAACAAACAGTTCGAGCTGCCAATAATTGTCAAGCTAATGTCTAATGTCCAATATACAAATTTTGTAAAATGTACAATTTTTGCAGGTGTAACATAATTTATATGCCGCAACGTGGCCACAAAAGTCGCATGCATCATAAATAAATAAATATATAGAAAAAATATAACCAAGCAGAAATTTGTGGCATATTTGCATTCGCTCGTGGCCAAATGCAAATCTAGCAAAACAAATTAAGTGTCATCAGCGATAGAAATTATTAGGGGAGGTAAAGGAAGGCGCCGCAGTCAATTGTTGGCTTATTAATATGGCTTAAATGATTGTGGCAATGACTGTCTGCACCCCGTTTGCAATTTCAATTAGTGCACAATTCAAAGTTAGTTAAAGGCGAAGGCGCTGCGCCGTTGCCAAGGGCTGCCCGGGAGGGTAGTTGGGAGCGGGTTGGTTGGCTAGGTCAGACAAGTGTATTTATATTTAGCTGCCACAACGCATTTGACGACAGCTAAACAAACATGAAATGTTTAATTTATCCCGTTCCGTTTTATTATTTGTTGTATAAATTAAAAATGCAGCTAAGCAAATTGCATTAAATTGGCAACAAAAATATTTATAAAGAGATCAAACCGAAAGATCGATGAATGCCTCGCAGCCAATTGGAATATGCAGGCAGCCGTATCCAATTGGACAGCAACGGAGAATGTGGAAAGGGGAGTCGAGGCAGACGCCCAGTCGCTTGTCCAACAAATTGCCAGTCGCCATATTTGTTGCTTGGTGTTGACATTTCAAATTTGCATACAAACTTAATGGAATACACAGAGTACGAGTCTGATGTGTAAATGTTTTTGATATTTACGCAGTTTTGCGACGTGTATTAATTATCAGCCAGCAGCAGCTGTCACACAAATTAATTAAATTGAAATTTAAGAAATCAAATTAAATGTCAGCAAATTAACTTTGTAATTATGTAGTTAAGTGCAGCGCAGCCTACGTTTAAAATCTCTCCTCTATCTCTCTTTGTCTCTCTCTATATCTCTCTCTCTCTCTCTTTCCCATATGAAACAAGCGTCAGCAACATTTTTTGCAAACGACAGAGTATCTATTTTAAATGAAACAGGATAAGGAGAGATGGAAAGAGAGTGAGAAAAACAATCACGAGCAGAAAGCGCTGTGAACAGTGTGTGCTGCGTCCGCTTGTATAAATGTAAAGTGGACAGCGCAGCAGCAGCAGCAACAATCTAAAACGCCTGCGTCGGCGTCATGTGCGCTGAAGCGTGGCGGCACGACAGCGTCAGCCCCAGCAGCAATAGCACCAACTACAACAACAGCTGTAGCAATGTGTATAAACAAATTCAAAGCACTGCGCGCCCACATAAAAAAAACCAAAGGCCACCGCATTTGAAAAGGCCGAAAACAGTTTTCGCATTTAATTAACTTAACAGCAACAACAAAGCCACTACAGACAATGTAATGTTAATCAGCAAGCAAATAAAATATTTATGTAAAAAGCGGCTCATAATTTGTTAGCAGCAAGAGGAAGCCGCATTCGTAAAATAAGAGAAGCCGAAACAACACACACACACGAACACCTACAACAATAAGCATAGCTTAAGCGCTTAGCAACATCTTCAAACGCACGCAACATGTTGCTGTGGTGGCTGGAGTGATACTAACTTTGCAGCATTGTTGATGTTTATTATTTTATTGGGTTAATGAGGGGCAGGCAAAATAGAGAGCAGCAGCCGCTGCAGCTTAATAAATTCCCAATGTGTTGCTCATTTAGTTATTTATGAGCCAGACTCAATTTCTATTAATTGAAGATGCAATTGAAAGCCGCTAAGTTAATTGATTTATAATTAAGCCGAATTTATTGGCTGCATGTGTAATAAATAAATGTTAACTTGATTTAACAAATTCGATATGTATAAATTGTGTACATATTTACATTTGTAGTCGCTGTTGTTGCCTTTTCAAATTGCGCAATGTTTTTGGCATAACAATTAGCGGTGAATTTTTTGTGTTCCACAATGAACAATAAAAAAAACACTTATGTGAAAATCTGCTGTTTCTTCTTCCACTACTTTGTTATTAGACATTGACAAATGCATTGGAAACGAAGCAACGGCAAATGGCAATTGATGAACTGATATTTGTATTTGCACAAATACATGCATGCCTATCTCGGTGTAAGTGTTGAAATATTTGCCGCGCTTTAAAACAGATGGGTTTCGGCTTACAGCTTTTCCACAAAACTTTGAGTCCCCCGAATCAACTAAACAGAGGGCAGTTTCACACATTCTATGAATGTAAAATAATATAAATTCTATATATATACAAAATAACAGTTGTGCACACTCAAAAAAGTAAATTCAATTGATTATTTTGGTATTCATATTTTTTAAATTATTATTTAAATTTGTGTGTTTAAATAAGGGAATAACAGTATAGTTTCGCAGCTTTTTTTTGAGGCAAAATAATATTTCTAAAAACGAGATATTGGATGGTTATAAATACTAAAAACTCTTTGCTTTGCGGAATTCATTTTTATAACATTAAAAATTTTAAGATAGGCCGCGTTTTAGTCATATTATTATTAAATGCTTTGAGGAGTAGCACTACTATTGTTTAGACCCTACATATAATTTGCATATGTTAGGCAAACCAAAAGTGTTGTAAAATATTTATTTAAAGAATTTGGATATGTTCGACTGGCAACTACTGGTTGAGCAGCACTCGTATTGTGAACCAAAAAAAAAAAGAAGAAAAAACATGTGCATATATATGTATACATATGTATATGTATATGTATGAGTACTTACATAGATCAAGCCAGAGTAATATCTGTCTTTGATGTTGTGCAACACAGATGCCTCATTGAGGCACGTCAGCTCGGCCATGTCCTCGACTTTGTCGAACTTTGGCGGATTCATCTTCTGTATGTCGTCGCGTAGGATCATCACACGCTTGCCCGTTTCGGCCAATTCCACCTCCACCTCGTCGCCATGTTCGCGCTTAATACTGGCGGCAACGAAGCCCTGCAAAAGAAAACAGAAAACAAAACAAAAAAGAAATCAGAAATTGAATCAAATTCATTAAGAGCTAGTCACCAATTTTAGTGAGAGTGTATTTTTTTTATGTGTGTGTGTGGGTGAGTCACACGTGAATGTCAATTATCAGCTAACACCGTTATTTATTACTATGCATAAACATTATATTTCCAGGAAATACCCAAAACGTCTTCCTTAATTATGCAAATGACTCAGAAAAAAAAAACAAATAAATGAAAAGGAGATGCAGCAATTACAGTTATAATCTGCTCCTGTGTAATAAAAACAATGCAAACGCCTTATTATGCGGCCGACGCTTCTTCTTCTTCTTCATTTTAATTCTTATGTCTCATTGAGTGAGAGCTTGTCTGCATGTGTGTGCTTGTGAGTGCTTCTCTTGACGCAGCACAGCATGAGTCAAGCGCCAACAAGAACAACAATTGTAACAATAAAAAAAAAACGGAAATGCAGACGATAAAAGTGACGCCCGTTCAAGTGCCATTGCAGACGCAGCAGCAACAACAGAACAGAACAGCCAACGGGAAGGCAGCTACAGTAGCAGCGCAGCAGCAGAAGTTAGACACAAATAAAGCAGCGTTCACAGCCCATGCTCTATTTGACTGTCTGCCCTTCCTTTCTCGACCCTCTATAGACACTCTGTTGTCTGTCTGTTGGCAAGTTCAAGGCTCTCTCTCTCTATAGCTTTTTAAAGTGCACACACAATATACAACAAGAGTGCCGTTATCTTGTTCCAATTTATATCATTTTTTTATAATTACGTATTTTAATTACCGCCAACTTGCTGAAATATCTTTGGCGTTGCATTATATGTAAGATAATAATTAATACATGCCAAAAACCTGTATTTAATCACTTTATTTTATTAAAGTCCATTTAATTTATAAATATAATTTTCAAATTCAACTAAGCTAAATTTTACGTTAATTTCCACTTCTTTGAAATTAAAATATTTCAGGAATTCGGAAATATTTTTTGTGGCTTTTACTTATACTGTTGAATAATCAATTTTAATGCTCAAAATTATGATACAGAAGAAACACCATTCCACTAAAAAAAAAACTTCGGATGGTGATTCACTAAAATCACAGACTGTAAATCGCATTAGGTGGAGCCATATATGTCATGCAGCACTTACGATAGTATGAAGTGGTAATTAATGTTGCACAAAATTGAGGCATTATATTAAAAATATTTCGAAGCAAACAGCACTAAACAATAAGTAAAATCCAATTATAATCCAACAAGAACAACAACAGTAGCCGAAATGAATCATATATGGGAAGAAGAGGGAGAGAAAAACAAACAACATCAACTTCGTGGCCATTTCGGAATAACATAATTTATGATTCCTAATTCCCAGCAGGCAAGCAGGCAGGCAGCAGTCCCAGAGACTCTCATTAAAGGGTGAACAAACACAGAAGTGCTACGATATGCATTCACATTTACAACAATAACAAACGCAACAAGCAAGCAAGCTGAAAACAGAGGCAGGTCTCTCAGATCGGTGGCGGCCATTAAGTTTTAAACACGAGCACGCCCCAACAACAATGATCAACAATTCCACATTTCCATTCTCGTCTCTTGTTTATCTTATGCATGTGTGTGTGCCTGTCTGTCTGTATCTGTTATCTTTGCGCTTTTCCGGCACAAACAAAAGATAAACAGAAATCGAAAAAATTCCGCACGCAAGTTTTTCTTGGCAATGTTCTTATAAAATGCATTCATTCACATATATCAAAAGCTACCTAGGTGCATCATAAATTACATAATAAAAAGCTATTTATTGAATTTTATTTATTTACATAAATAAACAATACCTGAAACTTTGACAACAACTTATTGTTGAAGTATACTTAAACAATAAATGAACAAAGAATGCCACCAACATGATCATCAATCAGCTGTACCCGCTCTCCCCAACCCCTCCCCCAACGACAACTATTCATTACTTTGCCATAGCAATAATTTATAGATTAGTATCTACATACACACAACATTCCAGGCAATCAACGAATCAAAACGAAGTAAACCCTAAAAACAAATCTAAGGAAAAGAGTAAGTAGTAGAAGAGATTGCCAGCATGTTGTGTGGGGGGAGTTTTATTAGTTAAATAAAAAAGTAAAATAAAACAAATAAAAAAATATATACCCTAAATTTAATTTAATGATAAACATTAACTGAACTTTTTAAACATTTCAAGTTGAAATGTATACATTAATAAAATAAATAAACAAACCACACAATTATTTAGACTTACACAATGCAATTTATATAACTTTTCTAAAATTTTAAGTTAAAATTTATGCATTTTGGCCAAGCACTATTAATTCAACAGAATTCTCAAGAAATAAATCAAAAGAATTACAAAGAAAAACAACATATATATAATTACTGCTAAATTTTCTTCTTAATCTGTTTATATGCCATAGTATCTATGCGTTTAAAAACATATGTTTTAGTTCAAAGCTGTTTTTCTTTAGGCGTTACAAATGTTTTGGCAAAATTACAAGACATTGTCTCTCTATCCCTTTCTTTTAAAAGAAAAGGGTTCTCAGGCTGCATTCATACATAATTCAATATACGTAAGTAGTTTATATATGTCTTGCTCGCACACATGATGCTTAAGACTGTTGCGGCTCACTGACCGCTTGTTATGAAGATCAATCGAGGGGTCTCTCTCTCTTTAGTTAAAGTTGACCGACCGGCCATAATAATTTGTATTTGTATTTGTTTTTGTATTGTTATGTTTCGGTTTCTTTTGGTTTAATCGATCAACGCATATGCATGGATTATACATAAATACGCACACACACACACTCACAAATATATTTGTATATATTTATTTAATTGAGAGAGATATGAGAGTCGGCAGGGCAGGTTCGTTGACCGTAAACCGGACGAGAGCCGAATCTTGAATGCTTTGGCTACGTTTGTCATTAGTGGTAAAGAAGAGACATTTGTAACATACACACATACGCAGAGAGCAGAACCCGCCAGGTTCCACAGAGTTGCGGCTGTGGTATTTACTGCGATCGTTTCATTTTGTTTTCAAATACCTGAACGGTGGTTACACGCCTGTAAATGTGTGTGGGTGTATGTTGTTGTTCTTCTTTATGTTTATGTGTAGCATATTGAATGACCCCTTTCTCTCGCTCACACACGCGCTTTCTCGATCTCTCTGTCTCCTTCTCTTCCCTTATAAAATAATAGCCATATGTAAAGCACTTTTAATCCTTCATTAATTATGTGTGGGCACCTAGAAATTGACTTTTATTATCTTTTACGTGAAATTTTAACTTTAACCTTAAGTACTTATGTACACGCACAATATCGCCCATTGTTCAATTATTTACATAGATACACAAACATATGAAGATATTTAGCTGGGTTTTTTCGCTCTTTTTTTACATTACGCAAAGTTTGAACAGTTGTTGGCTTTGTTTTTTTTTACTTATTTTTTTAACGAGTGCACACAATGTGTTGACACAATTCCGAAATACCCTTTTGCCAAGAAATAATGTGTAACTGTAGCCGAAGCAAAAGCAGCTGTATATATGTATTTGTGTGTGTGTGTTCAAGTGTGAGTCTCCGTCTTTATCTGCAACTGTGAATGTTGGACATTCCAGCGTCGCAACAGTTTGTGCCATATGCAAATTTCTTTCTTTACATTATCTGCCCGTCTGTCTGTCTCTCTGTCTTTCTGTCCGTCAGTCTGTTTGCCTGCCTGACAACTATGACAATCGTCAGTCGCAAAAGTCGTGCCGTTTTTTTTTTCTTTTATTCGGTTTGCTTCATTTATTTCTGCATTGCTTGTGTTTTTTGTTCCTTTTATTGTTTTTGGCTTTATTTTCTTTCTGTGCACTTGAAATTTTTTTGGCCCTAAAGCTGCAGCATTTGCCTTTCTTTGTAAAAAAAAAGTGCGAAGAGTTGTTCTTTCTATTACGATTGCTTATAGCCTCTACCAAATTTCTAACTGACTATGCCTAAATAAACGTGTGGAAAACAAAAGACGGTTAGACTACGTTTACAAAACGTGATTCTATACAATTCTTAAAGAATTTGTGGAAAATTATAAATAAAGCGTTTGCTTGGAAATGAGTAATTGCAGCGATTAGGTCATAATAATATTGTCAACAGACCCAATGGAAGTGCTATAGAAATATAAGCCCACTTTAATAAGGGCATCTGGCAGTTGACCATACCCACCAAGCAAGTCAGTAACTTTGGCTTGTTTATTATTGTCAAGTCATATTGTTAAATTCCGTAAGTTGCGCCCAGATTACGGATTTATCTCTTTCTTTCTCTCTCTCTTTCCGAAATTGTATACATCTATCTCCAAATAGAATTTCTTTGGTTTGGCTAATGAAAAAAAAAGAGTGCAGGTTGAATGACATTTGAATTCCGAATACGTTTCTATGAATGAGTTTTATTTTAGTTTGTTAATTTTTTGCATAACAATGCAAATGGCGACAAACAGAAAACTGTTGTTTGATATCGTTATCGTCATTGGTATAGTTATCACTCACACACACGGTAAATTAAATGCAGATTAAAACTTGTTTTTTTTTCTTTCCTGCTACTTTTGTTGTTATCACGAATGTCTTTGTCCTCTTTCTTCTCTCTTTACTCCTCCCATTTTTCTTTTCTTGGTTGTATCTTTCTACCGGTTCCAATCGTTTTAATGACTCACTCTCTGCATGGAAATTGGAAATACCAACTGACAAATTGGAAACTGAAAAAGTAAACAGGCTAACATAGTTTTGCTTGATATACATATATTGACCATAAATAAGTGTGATACAAATTTAAATTTAACAACGGATGTGTATTTAGCTTTATCGCAACGGCAACGACAACAAAATGCAAAGTTGCTTTGTTTAAGTAGCATGATTCATGCGTGATGAGTGCGCAATCAAAAAAAAAAAACAAAAAAACACTGCGATAACTGCACACCAAGCAAAAGGAAAGTGGAATTTCAGCTGCAATTCATCATCAAATAGTCTGGCTGCCTTTATCTCTCCCTTTCAGCGGATTACAATATTTTCAAAAATGTTAACAGTAAATCTAACTTTAAATACTCTGGTTTGATTCACCACCCTTTCACTATAATAAAAGAGTTTATGTTGAGTTACCAACACAGAGATCCAGAATTCCAACCCATCAGCTGATGTCTTCCAAAACAAATGACAGTAAAGCGTACTGTAAATATCCTGTAAATGTAATACATTCATTCAGTATAAGAGTATGCATCCCTTCCAATATACGAGTTGCTTTATTTTTAATATTTTAGCAGCAATTAATAACAAAGCGAACCATAAACACCCTGTTTATTTGTTGCTTCATCTTCAACACATATCTCCTATATATCGTACATATTATATAGCACTCCTAAGAACCATGAGCTGAACCAAGCTTACAATATCCACAGCGAAAGTGTATTTATAAAAATTACAAGAGAACAAGAGGCACAGTATAAACTGGTCAAACTCGCGCCCAGCAACAGTAAGAACAAGAGGAACGTAACACGTAAAACGGCCACAGTCACAGCCACAGCCAACGCCTGCGCAACGCATTGCGACTCAAGACAAGACATGGCAGCGAGGCGCTCTACAGGTTTTTCAGGTCGTTTGGCGACGACGAATTCTGCGCGGCCGGGTGAAAGCCAGAGCCCAACAGAGCAGAGTGCAAGGAGCATAACAGCATCAAAAAAAAAAAAAAAACAGAGTGCGAAAACGAGATACGTAAACAAATGAGACAAATGAAATGTGGAATGTGTTCCTTAATGTGGAACTTGGGGCAGTGTTGGTGAACATACACACAATTAAAGGAATTCCTTAATGTAAATGTAAATATGAAAAATGATTATTGTTGTGCACTGCTCACCTGATTCTCGTGGGGCACCCAAACAAGACGTTTCTGTGTCCATTCGGCCTGTGTGGCCGGATCGTTAAATTGATTGCGCTCCACCGAGAGATATTTCAACTCGGGATCGTTGCGATCGACTTCTTCAGACATTTTGTTGCCTTTTTAATTATATTCTTTCACTGCGTTTTGGGTTATTTTATTTGATTATTCGTTGTTTTTCGTCGTGGCTATTGAGGTTTTTTATTTTTCGTGGTTTGCTTTTTATTATGGTTTTGTAGATGCAGATTTTTAAATATTATTCTGTTGAATTGCAAAATTAAATAAATGCTCATTAAAATTTATACTTTATTTCTTTTGTCATTTTTTTTTATATTTTTCACACACACATAGGCATTGCAAATTGCCCACGTATTGTAAACAAACTCACACAAACATACTTTCACACACACAGCAATTTCAAAACGTCAAGATACATTTTTGCGGCACATTTTTATCTTTAAGAAGCGTTCGCCGTTTTTTTTTCTGTTTTTTTATCTAAGAAATGCGGCAAGAAAAGGAAGACGACGAGAACGGCGACAGCAGCAGAAGCGAGAACATAGTTTCAAAAGGGAACCCGACAACAAGAAACAAATATGGCCATACATTATTTTCTTAAGCCAGCGGCTCTCGCTCTCTCTTATTGCTCGCTACATGTCTCCCTCTCGCTTTATATATCTGTGCACTCTCTCGCAGCAGCAGACATATTCAAACATCGTAGATGAGCATGGCATATTCAACGGCATCCAGCGGAAAATAGCATTACGTAGCTGTTTCGCAATTAAAGTAACCAGTTTACATTTTTTTAAAATTTTATTTGCCAATATTTTCGGTTATGGTTACTCTAATTGTGGAGCAGGTAACGTCAGCAAAATGCCGCTGTTTCTGCGGTCATCGTTCTATCTCTTTTTGTATTGCTTGTTCTGCACACACACACACACACACACACATGCATCCACTCACACACACAGCCACACATGAAGCGCAGTTTTCGTTTCGTTTTTTTATTTGCATTTTTGTATTTATGAATATTCCCAATATATTTATATTTCCGTTTCACTGTGGCGGCAATTTTGCACGCAATTCGCACTCAAATGCACATATGTAAAATATTTCATCTTATTTCATTTGCTTCATCAGCCGCAGCAGCAAGCAGAGCAGCAAGCGGCGGTTGTGGCGTCAACGGCGTCTGTTGGCCGGCGGCTTTTGGGCGTTGAAATTATTTTACATGCATTTCTTTTTGTATTTTGTTGCTTTCAAGTATTGTGTTTTTACTCGGTATGTGTCACTATATTTAAGCATTGCATGCAGTAGCATGCTACTTGGTTGCATTTGGATTAATTTATTGGCATAAGTGATGCGGTTTTTATTTGTTTAAAGCGACAGCTGCAATTTTTAAGTTTTAACACCAACACACACATACACACTCTTATACAATTGCGTACGCACCCAAAACGCGTCTTTCTCGTTCGCTGCTACCAGCACGAATGTCCGATTATTGGTAACAGAAGCACGGCTGCCCAAAAACTGAACATTAACTGTTCTGTTATTAACAGCAGATATTTATGTTTTCGCGCAAATCTGTCATTGGCTGCTGCTAATATAGTTATCATAGCATTATTGATGCAATTCCTTGAAAAGCGTTTTAAAAATGTAAACCATTGGAAAACCGTTTTATTTTAGCTGACTTGTTTGGCAGCCAACGGCGAATAAATTTAAATTTAACGTATGTAAACTTATTTTGACAATAACAGAGTCGCGATAGAGCTGCATTTCAACGTTATCGATGGTAAGTGTTGACTCTCGAATAGTGCCAATATTAAGAGCAAATAGATCACAATGGCAGAGCTATCAAAAATAAAGACGGCGGATGATTCAATGGAAAAAAGCTTACTTCTTAAAAAAGTAGAATATGCGAATCCCAACGTTTCCGTATGTTGATGGTTCTGCCTCCGGATCTAAGCAATAACATTTGAAAACAGAGGGCGAACTATGATTCGGTAACACTTAACAACTGACAACAATTAGTCTAAAGCATGAGAAAAAAATGTTGCTCAACATTGTTGAGGCTCATGCTGCTTATATATATATCTTGATCTTAAAATGACAATACTAAATTAAAAAAGAGCTTGAACGCTAGCAGATATATCATTTATGTGAGTGTATTAGCATAAGTAAGTGCAGTCACTATTTTTGTGCCAAGTTACTTTATTTAACACTCAAAATGACATGATGAACAAAATATCGATAATCGCAAAGTCGATAGTAGTTTTTAGGGTGACCATAATTTAATTAACTGTGACCACATCGGCAGTTCCACGAATTGTCGTCGTGTTCGATAGATGCAGTGTTGCTATGAAGGCTATATCGATTGTACTTATCTACCGTCTGTAACTTGCTGGTGTCATCTCAGTAGTGCGACTAATTAAGTTTAATCCAAGTCAACAACATAAATTAGTGCAATGCATTCCAGCGCGCAAGTCGACGCACAATAAAATAAATGTGAATGCTTGGCGCTAAAAAGAAAAAAAAAACAGTAAAAATTCGGCCACGCAGCGTTTCATGAGTATGTATGTGTGTGCATATATATACAAAATATTTGGGTATATATGGCATACATATGTGAAGTTTATAAAGAAGCGTAGTTTTGTGGAGGAGCATACTACAAAAAGTGCTCGTAGGCGTTGCAGCTTTGTCAGCAACGGGAGCATAAAATATCGATTCAAAGTGCATGCAAGCATATGCATACATATATTTATGTGTGCGTGTGTGTGAATGTGTAAATGTTTTTGTAAATGTAAGAAGAAGCAGACGCTCACGAGCTTCTTTTTTACCTTCCCAAAACAAAAACTAAAAAAAAATTTTCGTTAAATTCATTGTTAAATTGTGAACGTGACCAGTTGCTGCTGGCTAAAGTGAAAAATACGTTTAAAAGATTTTTACCTTGTGGCATTTTTTCTATTTGTTTTATTGCGAAGCCGCAGATTCCAGCAGGTATGTGTGAAATATAATATAAACTTAAATGCGTGGTGACGCTGCTGCCTTCATCTATAGAAAAATGCGCGCCCATTGTAAATATATATACATAAATAAACGTATGCAACTACATACATACATATATAAAAGTGTTGTTCTTGCGAGCGTGCATATGTGTGTGTGAGCAATTTGTACATAACCTCAATTTCTCAATTGATTACGCTTAGCGATAGCGCTTGGACAGAAATGCGCGTCTCACAAGCTAAATGAAATGTTATTTATTAATTAACAAATAATTAATTGCTTACCCTAGAACACAGAAAATGTGTCTGTCTGCCTACGCTTAAGCAGCATTTTCTGAGTGAGAGTGTGTGTCTGTATAAATTGTGAACGTAGGAATTTTGAACTACCTTCGGCTGTATAATTTGATAAAAGTGTATATCAAATAAAATGCCCTACACAATAAATTGCTGTAAAAGCGAAGGTATTGCAAAGAGCAACAACAATGACGCATATCATTTATACAAACACACGCTCCCAATCACACACAAATAGAAACGTAAACGTGTGTATATCTATGTGTGTGTGTGACTCTCTCTTATAGCGAGCAGAGAGTGGGCGCTCTTTCTCTCTCTCACACACAAACACACCTATATATAAAATATCTAAAAGGTAAAATAAATATAATTAATTTTTTTTAATACAATGTTGTCAGCATTTTAAATGCTCTCCACTCGCATTTCTATAGCAGTAGTTTTTTTTTTATTACTTATTCCCCTTTAGGGATTTTCATTTGTAGATATGCACATAGTTTAATTTACTTTGTAACTTTATTTAGTTTTTAGTGTTTTTTTTTTTTTATATATTTTTGTTGTCAGTCGATTGCCTGCAATTGTCTTGATAAGACCTCGATTTTTGGTTTCTTGTGGCGTCAGGTTTGCTTTGAGATTTACTGAATCTTTTGGCAGTTGCTCGTTTTTTTTAATTTTTTTTTTTTTTTTTTTGCTCATTTACCAAAAACTTGAAAAACGAGTTTAAGTTGCAGGCGATCGCACTTTGTTTTATTACCCTTTTCTGGACGCGGCATTCTAAATTTGTCACCAAATGTGTAAATATTTTAACATATTTCTAAACAAATAAAACATTAATCACAATTCTATATCTACGTATTTTCAACGAATTAATCTTAATTTTTAAAAAAATATTTTTATACAAATATGGGTGAATATCAATTCATTAAAAGTATTTATGATTTAATATAACGGAATTATTTCAACTTTTTATATATATTTTTTTTATATATTTTTAAGTAAATATTAAAAATTTAAATATTAAATGTTGGCCAGGACAAATAGTTAATTAATGAAACAGTATTTAAATCTCATCTTTAAGCAGTTGGCATTTTGAAGTGAAGTGTTGCGCCCTTCTTGTTCTTGTTCGGTTGTATTATGTATTTGTTTTGTGTGTAGCCTTTTATGTAAATAGAATTAAGACGATGGGCTTTACTCGGAGCAAAACGCCAATCGTCTTTGGGAGTGCCTCTGTCAGATATAATTTGTGAAATTTACACAGTGTTCTCTGTGCTTGTGACTCTACGATAATCTAGCAAATTTTTTGTATTTCCAGTCACCAATTCACAATTTCTATATTGGTTATAAAAGCAACAAAAGTTACTTTATTAAATTTATTATGAAAACCAATTAATTCACAAGGCAGTTGTTGGTTCTATATTCATATTATATATTTCCTATAAAATTATGAGTATAACCTAGCATTTTATCGGATAGTAACAATATTAGTATTTATATTTAAAGAAACATAAATTTATAATTAGAAATAGCAATATTTTTATTTTTGTGAAGAAATAGTTCAATTAATTTAAAATGGAATATAAAAGATTAATTAACTTTGACTGGTAGTCATCCTATAGAAATTATAATTTTATAATACGAATCATGCAGTCCAGAAACTATAGTATATTAAATTGAATCTTATATTTTTGGAATTGGTTGATTTAATTTCAAGTCATTTATAAATTAAATAGTCTTAATTTTCAGTCTTTAATGACAGTGAAATTCACTTGAATATTTATTTTATATTATTCGGCTTTCTTTTTAGTTGCTTCAGGCCGCGATCTTATATTTTGTTTTTATTATAAATGAACTTTATGAATTGTCAGCTTTTGCTGGTTTTACACGTAATCCTAAGCTATTATCTGATATGGCAGACAAACATATGTACGGAAATTGACATTTTATGCTAAAATGCAAACTACGCATAAATATACAGTTATTATTGCTGTTTTTGTCTGTGTGTTTCACTGAATTTTTGTATCACGTTGATAATGCTGCTCCGGCTCCGGTTATTATTGTTGTTTGACTGCACATATTTAAACACAGATTTTTCCTCTTTATTGTTGCGCAACAGCAAGCGGCACATGGGGGCAATCTGAAATTAGTATATGGCAATTAGTATAAAAGCCAAACCACCTGAGAATACAAACACCAATAGGCACAAATACGAATACTTACGTCAAATGTCAGGCAAACAAATGGGCATATTTTTCCCACTGTTAATGTCTAACAAACACTGGACAGCAGAGATAGTCAAGATTGCAGCAGACATACACACACACACACACACACAAACGCGCGCGCGCGCACACGCACTCTATTTACTCAAGGGTGTTGTTGGGTTGTCGCTTTTGCACTTGTTTCGCTTGTGGGTGGTGAATTGCTGAGAGAAGTTCGACTTGTCGTAGGCGTTACTTGTTCAAAAGTGCAATTGTAAACTCTGCACAGGCGCCTGCCTGCTGCATGCTCGTGAACTTTGAACTTTGGCAGGCAGTTGTCATGTGTTCTTGTGTGTGTGCGTAAAATAATGTTGCCTCGATTTGCATTAACGACTATCGGCTAACGCAGCACTGCTGCGTGCTGGCAGGTGACAGACTCTTCCTCTTACTCTCTCGTTCTCTCTCGTCTCCACCCGCTGCTTGTCACTCTTTGTGCAGTGCAGCGAGCGAATGAAAAAGAAATCGATATTTGCAAGGTTTCCATTTCCACCACCACAAACACGATGCGATTCGCACAAGTATACAGATTTTCATTGCTGCAGCCAGCGCAGATACCGACCAGACCAGACCCATTCAAAGTTTAGTTGCTCTTTCTCGCGTGGCGGCCGATCAAATTCCAACATGTGTTTGACCATTGCAAAGAGCAGCAAGACCAATACATTCATATTCGTACATGTATGCATGTGTGTCTCCGCCATTGCCATGGTGAGATGGCGTTGGCATCGCCGCAACTTGCATCCACTTTAATTTTTTTTACCTTCTGCTTGCTGCTTTCTATGCCCGCTGTGGTGTGTGTCTCTGTCTTCTTTGTGCTTCTTCTCGTTTCCGTTTTGACTACAGCAGCAGCAGCAGCAAAACTAACCATTTCACCACCACTTGCAGAGAATATACACGAATGTAAATAACTGCATATGTATTCGTGTGTGTGTGTGCGTGAGTCAAGTGTAAGGCGAGGTGTGTGAAGCGGTGGCAAGGTGTATGAGGAGGCGCCGTAAAGTGTAACCGTGGCAGTGTTGCTGCCAGCTACTCGTCTGTTTAGTTTCTGATTTTCAGTTTTGTCGATTTCATTATGTACTGCAATATCTCGCTGTTCACTGCTCGCTCGGACTCGTCGTGAGTGTTCCGCCTGAGTGTGGGTGATTTCATCTCTCACCTCATTTGATCTCTCTCTTTCGCTCGGCCTCTCTCATTTTGACTGTTGTACAGGGTGTTTGAGTTCAGGCTGACACGTTGTTTCCGTCTCTTTGTTATTTTAGCACGTCATGACAAACGCTCAAAACACCCTGTTGCTGGACAACGTTTATTGGATATTTATGAGGCTGACTCTGTCTATCACCATACAAATTGTAACTACTTTGCTTTTGCACTTATGTAAGCTTTACGCAAGCCTTTTTTTTTTTTTTTTTTTTTTTTGCATTTTTGTAAACATTTTTCTTTAAATTTTGCACATTAAAATGATAGAATTCAAATGCCGATTAATACATTTTTGTTCGCTGCTTCTGCTCTGTGCTCTTTGTACTCTTTCAATGTCGAACATATTTTTGGCTCTCAAAATACAGACTGCTTTTTTCCGCACACTCGCATCCAGTCGGCCTTTTCCACGAAATGTTTTCTGCCACACACACCACACACAGATTGCAATTTGAACAACGTACAGCAACAAAACGAAGACTCGATGTTTGCTACATGTGCTTGATTGTATGTACACACAAGCATATATATATATATACTTATTACTCATAGCAGAGGCAGTAGCAGCATTTTCCCCATTTTTCTTATGCTGCTCGCTCGATGTTGCGCTGCGTTGCCGTTGTTATTGCCTCCCTGTTTTTGATATGATGCTTGCTGCTTGCTGGTTGTCCTCCTCCGTTGTCATTGTAGCAGCAATAGTAGCAACACAACAGTCACGAAAATGAAAATGAAGAATTCCAAAGCAACACTGCGCGCGCGCATTTACTCCTCTCCCGTTCATCCACCCGATTTTGCTGTTGCTGTTTCTGCTGGGGCCGCTCACTGTCGCTCTCTCTCTGTGTGTGTCCGCATTTCGCGCTCTTTTGTTTCTTTGCTCACACTGGCCCTCGTCGTTTAATCGAAAATGTTTGCGGCGGCGTTAAGACGTACGAAAACGTTTCCTCGCCAAATTTTTGTGAATATCTGTAGAAATTCACTGGGAGGAAAATTGCTAAAAAGTGAATTTCAATTTAATTGTGTACAATTTTCAAAATCACGTTCGTTTGCCGCGTAGCATTTTGTAAATAAGCTCAAATTGTAGACGAACCTGAAGCGTATATATATAATAATTGTGAAAAACTGCTCCAATACATACAAAACATAAAACAAAAAAAAAATATATATATCTATGTACTAAAGAAGAAAAAGGTGAAAAGTTGTAGTGTGAAAAATAAATGCTAGTGCAAAATACTGCGTAAAACGTGAAAGTTTTGAATAACAAGTCAACTCAACGGTTATAGTAAATACTCTTGTGTATGTATGAATGTATATGTGCATATATACACTTTCCGAATACATACATACACAGATAGTTACACCGTTTCTGATGTAAGTTCCCTTTCGCGGGTTGAGAAATATCTAAGAAAATCAATCGAAATATTGTTGAATATATGATATCAGTTTAGTTATATGATAATTTATACCATCTGCGTACTTGTTCATAGCAAAAAACTTGTGAAAAATACAACATTTTTAGGTTAGGTCAATTTCAATTGGTTTATATACGCGACAACGGCGAACACGAACACACACATTTACAATTCACACACATAGAAGCGACATGCACAAAAGACATGCATACATATACATACGTATAAAGCAGCGCACAGACAAAAAGCCGTCGACGGGCTGCTGCTCGCACTCAACTCAACACAGACACACTCACGCACACATTTACAGACACGCGTATACACACATACACACAAGTTTTTAATATTGCTTTTGGTTTGGTTGTGAACTGACTGTATTTTTTCAACGTAGTGTGTCGTTTTATTTTCGTTCGTTCATTCGTTCGTTCGTCCGTCTGTTCTCAGTTCGTGCGCTTATCTTGACTTTTGCTTTGATGCGCCATTCGCATGTACGTCTGTATATATATATATATATATATATATTTATCATATGTATGTGCGCGTGTTTTGAAAGAGTGTGCATGCGTACATATGTAATTATACATGTATATAATTGGGCTCCCATCACAGAATAACTCAGTGGCAGCTGGCTTGGCCAGCGGCTCCAAGAGAGAGCGCCAACGTCTCTCTCTCGCTCGTTCGCTCTCTCTATTGTTTTGCGTGAGTGTGTGTGTGTGTTTCAATGAGAACATCTTCGCTCACGACGGCGACGACTATTTGACTACTTGGGCAATGAGCTTGAATCTACCAGTCTACCTTCTGCTTTTGTTGTTCTTGCTTTCTGATGTATTTTGTCTTACTCAAAACGTTGTCTATAGTATATTAATATATATACATATAAATACTTTCGGTTTGTTGTATTTTGCTTTACTCAAAACGTTGTCTACACACAAGCAGCCACACATATGTAGGTACATAATTCCTACACACATCCATATGTTTTAAGTATTCGCAAAATTTATTAATAGCATATAGATTGGTACCCCAGTAGTAGTGAGTCCCCATTAAGTGTGAGTGCAAATGCGGCAATTTAAAAAAGGAAAAAAAAAAACTATAAATACACCAAAAAAAAAAAAACCATACCGTGAAAAAATAAGAAGTTTCGAAGCCAAATATTTTTGCATAGTTGCTGCCTACATTTGCATCAGTGTATTTGTGTGTTTCTGTGTAACTCTTCTCTGGTACACATAACAAAACAGATAAGATAATAGACGTGCACGTAATACACAGCTCCGATACATAATAAAAGAACCAAGAAAAAATGGAGGGAAAATTTTTTGCCCACATGTCGCCCCTTCGCATATGAGCAAAAACAATAGCAACAACAAAACGAACGCCCCAATTTTGTTCGAGCAAAGAGAGAGCAAAAAATACACTTATCTACATATGTGTGTGCATGTGTAATATGTGGTTGCGGTGCTCCAATCTACGAACAGCAGTACAACAGAGGAGCAATAACAACAAAAGGCAAAGGCAGACAGAGGCCACTCACAGTAAGTCGAAAGAGAGCGAGAGAGTGGTATAGGAGAGGAGAGCTGAGCAGAACTAAACTGAGCTAAGCTTGTGCTGTGTTGCACGACAAACGTTTCAACTTGTTTTTGCATTTGGCCATAACACTTGAAGGATTATTCTCTTTCTCCCTCTCTCTCACTCTCTTGATAAGCAGCAATGTGTGTGCCCGGTACAGTTTTCAAATGCAAATTACTGTAATTTGTTGTGTTTACAAATGCACCTATATTTTGCACCTATATTTTGTACGTTTAAGCTCATTCTTAAATTGTAAAATTTATCGCGAGGAAGTTGAAGGATGGAGGTGGCAATAGTGTTGTAGAGCCACGCTCACTTTAATCATTTACTGCCTCCCGCTTGCATGCACACACATACATGTTTATATATACATGTATGTAATACACACAGAATCAAATGATTTTAAATTCAAGTTATTTACACTTTTGACGCCACGAAAACGTACTCACAAGTTACTCGCTTCTCGTACTTTGCTTTAAGCGCCCGTCAAATACTTGTTTATAGTTGTTGCTGTTAGTTGGTTGGTTGTTGAGCCTACATAAAAAGAAAAGTTTGAAAATATCCTAACTGCGACACAAAACAAATATTTCAGCCCTCTTGCACGCTCTATCTAGAGAGATAGAGATAGAGAGCGCAGTGCGGTCTCTTGCATGCTGATGCAGCAGAATTAATAGACGTAAGGAAAGAGCAAGGAGAGAGAATCAACCGCCGCACGACCACTAACAACAACTCCACCACCAATAATATTCTATGTACTCAATTCTTTTGTGTGTGTAGCAGGCTGCTGTGTGGCCTGCCTGCCTGCCTTTTGTAAACTGTTGTATAGATACAGGCAAACACCCTGTGCAGGGCAGCAGCACCCCCCTTTTAAAGAGCCCCCCTCGCTCGTTCTTTCTGTTGCATATGCGTTCGCTGTGTTAAGTTTATGCAAGTTGACGTCGACATCGAGTATGGGTCATATAAAAAAGCTCTCGGCACTCTCTTGCTTTGCCTCGCTGCCTGCCTGCCCTCCCCTGACAGTTTTTACTGTACCCGTTAAAAACAACAAAGCGCGCGCACCCAATTCCGGTTGCGCTTACTTACACACGTATACGACTGATGACTCTCTCTCTGATCTGATGTGCTCTCTCTCTCTCTCTCTCTGCTCTTAGCCCTCAGTTGGTTTGTTGCTGCTTTTTATTTAAGTTGTAGTTGCTGTTGTTGTTTTCGGCTGCGAACATACAAAAATTGTATACTACTCCCAATATACGTGCGCATACATAGTTTAGTGTTCCTTAGTGTGTGCGAGTGTGTGTGTGGACATAGTGAAGAATTTGTCGTGAAATAGTTTTTAATTTCATTGGAATGTGTAAAAGTTTGAAATAAAATATACACATTGTCAGTGTCTTGTATAAAAATATACAAAATCAAGTTAATCGATTTTCATATTTGAAATAACAAAGATTAGATATCGATCATCGATGTATACATATATATATATATATATATATATATATATATATTTGTAATAATATGTAATGAATTATTATCGATGTCAAGCATTTTAAGCAGAAGTTTCTCAGAACTAACTTAATCTAAAGATCATCTGCACTTTGTTTTGTTATTATTGTTTTCGCCGCTCCACAAAAAAAGAATGAAATATGTATGTCATCGTCCGGTGTTTGTTGGTTATTTGAACCTCCTCCGGTAGTTACTTATTATATCTATATCTATATTTCAATTACGTATGTGTGTTTGTGTGCATTTTTACTAATTTCACGCTTATTTAATTTCTTGCAGTGAGTGCGAGTGCGAAGAGGAACGTAACTGCGACTGCTACGTGGCAGCGCCAAAATCACATTACTATTAACCACATCAACAAGCAATCTGTGCGTTTGAAGTTTAGTTAGTTTTTGGAGCACATACATTTTGCTGCTGTCTTCCTGCGTGCCCCGCTAAGCGCGGACTGGCCGCGTCCACATACCCAAATGCATAGACAACAAAGGCGGCAACAGCAACAGCAAAAAGAACAACATATGTTGTATTGCAGACGACGAGCAGAGCAAGTGCTGCAGTCCTGTTCGAGTTCAAGTTTAAGTTCAATATACAATTACCAGTTGCGACCACGAATCTATTATATACGCTCCTAGAGCGCGTTACGTTCCATAACCCATCCACCAGACGGAGGAGTTCATCGCGCCTTAGAGAAGAGAGCACAACAGCAGCACGCAAATCAAAACAAAAAACAAAAAACATCAGCAAAAAAAAAAAAAAAAAAAACCAAGCATGATGAAACGCACGCGCATTGATGAAGTCCAGTTTGGCACACGTCCCGGCCCTGGACCAGGCGGAGTAGCCGGTGGTGCTAATAGTGGTACAAATAGCGTGGGAGTTAATACGGCTGGTGGCGTTACGATTGGCACTGTCGTTCCCAATGCACACAGTGCCACAATAAGTGGCATTGGCTCGATACATCATCGGATATTGACGCCACAGCATGGCGGGGCACAGACCATTGCCTATTTGCCATCGACTACGCCGACGGCAACGAATCTGAAAACAACGAGCAACAGCAGCATTGTTGATAGTGTCAGCACTCAAACAAATCCAACAGGAGCAGTATCTGTTGGAGGCGGCGGTGTTGGCACCGTCGTTGGCAGCGTTGTCGTATCCACGGGCAGCGCTGGCACCCAAACCTTGCAGTATACCACATGTAAGTTAAAGTTGAATACAGCACCACAAGACTCTTGCTAATCTTCCTCTTTTTCTGGTCCACTTGCAGCTTATAGCGTTGCTTCCATCCAAGCGGGCGGTACGTTAAAGACCAGCACAGCGGATGGCAGCAATGCGGTGCAAATACACGTCACTGGCGGCGGCACTCCAGCTACAGCGGGAGCAAGTGGAGTTGGTGTAGGAGTAGGGGGTGGCTCCCAAACCGTATCCAGCAGCTGTCAGACGGCTACGATACGTCAGCGCACCATTAGCGGCACCCAAACGAATGCCAGCGCCAATCTAACAACAACAGCACAGCAGACGACGCAACCCTCAGCACAACAACAACCAACGCCACCGAATAGTGGAGCAGCATCCGCAGCAGCTGCAACCGCAGCAGCCGGCAACAGTACACCACCCCAGGCTCAGGGGCAGGCAGCAGCTGGTGGTGGGGCTGCGCCGCGACTTAAGGTCGAGGATGCACTCAGCTATCTGGATCAGGTGAAGTACCAGTATGCGGATCAGCCGCAGATCTACAATAATTTCCTGGACATCATGAAGGAGTTCAAGTCCCACTGCATCGACACACCGGGCGTCATTGAGCGTGTCTCAACGCTCTTCAAGGGTCATACGGAGCTGATCTATGGCTTCAATATGTTTCTGCCGCCCGGCTATAAGATCGAAATCCATTCCGATGCGCTTGGCTGCTCCGTGCCGGTTGTGTCAATGCCATCGCCACCTGGAGCGCCCACCAGCACCGGAACGGTTCACATGATTGCCGCCACCGGGAACAGTTCGCTGGCGAGCGGTGTAAATGCGCACACAACGCTCAAGTCAATGACACAAGTGCCTGGTCCGGTTGGTGGTGCCGCTGCAGCAGCGGCCGCTGCGGCTGTAGCACAGATTCAAACGGCTGGCGCCGTCAATTTGATGACACACGGTGGCGCCTCGCTCACCCAAACGACAATACACGCACTGCAGCCGGGTGCAGCAGCAGTAGCAGCTGCCACAGCTCCAACACCGGGAGGTGGTCATGTGCACGTCACCAGCAGCTCGGCAGGAGTGGCGGTAGCGACGCCACCAAACGTAGTCGGTGTCGGAGTCGGTGTATCGCCATATGTGCCACAGAATTATTCGAGGGATCGTGGAGCAGCAGCTGCAGCTGCTGCGACTGCAGCTGCTGTTGGCGGGGAGCAGCGAGCGACAATAACACCTACTGGGCCAGCTGGCGCTGTCTCCTCGTCGAACATTGCCGTCGGCCCACCAACGCCAAACTCACTGAACGAACTAAGTCCACACACCGCGGGTCCCGCAGCCCAGCACAATTTGCATCACATCCAGCAGGCACATCAGTCCCTGCTGCTGGGAGAGGCGACAGGCCAGCAAAATCAGCCGGTGGAATTCAATCACGCCATAACCTATGTGAATAAAATCAAGGTGCGAACACATTCCCAAAATATATATATGCAAATATTAATCATTTTCCCTAATCTCGTGCAGAATCGATTCCAAAGCCAGCCGGCCAAGTATAAGAAATTCCTGGAGATCTTGCACGCCTATCAAAAGGAACAGAAGGTGATGAAGGAGGGCAGCGGCGCTAATAGCGGTCTCAATCCCGGTAAAATGCTAACCGAACAGGAAGTCTACACGCAGGTGGCCAAACTCTTTGGCCAAGACGAGGATCTGTTACGTGAATTTGGTCAATTTTTGCCCGATGCCACCAATCATCAGTCATCCGCTGCCGCCGCACAATACATGTCCAAATCATCGTCCGCGCTCCACAACGATCATCACAACAAGCAACAGCAGCAGCAACAGCAGCAGCGGACAACAACAACAACGGCAACATTGAGCGGTGGGGCGCACATTAGCATGTCAACGGCATCGCCGTCGCCGGCGGTGGCCAACAGTGGCTCGCCACTGCACCATTTGAGTAGCGGGGCGACGCTCTCGCAGATTGATAGCAGCAGTGCGCATGCCGCTGCAATTGGCAATCTATCGGCGGTGAATACAAGCGTCAGCATCAAGTCCTGTTCCGTCCCACAGAATCATATCATCAACAGCGGCAGCATCTTTGACAAAGACTTTCACGGACTCAACGCACAACAACAGCAGCAACAGCAATTGCAACAGCAGCAGAGGCATCCGGGTTTGCCGCCGCCACCTCATCTGCTGTCCACGCAGACGACGGCGGGCGGACTGCGCGGCGGCGTTGCTGGTGTCCTTGATCAGCGAAACAATCATCATGCCCAGAAGTATGTGGCCCAGCATCATGCGAACATGTCGCAGAAGAAATCACCCAGCTATGGTGGTGCTGGTGGTGGCATCACCAATCTGCAGCACCTGCACCATCTGAACGACAATTCGCTGGATCGCAACTCACCAAACATGGCCACCTATGTGACAGCGGCACAGCAGCAGCAGCAACAGCTATCCGCACATCCGCATCCACATTCGCATCACAATGCGCACAACTCGACTAGCGGTAATAGAAGGCAGGCGATGGATGACCTGACGGCGAGTGCATCAATTGCGGGTGCTGCTGCCATTGCTGGTGGTAATCTCGGTGGCCCGCCGCCTGCGAAACGACCCAAGCCATATTGCAGGGACGTCAGCTTCTCGGAGGCGTCGCGTAAATGCTCCCTCTCCGATATGGTGTTCTTCGACAAGGTGCGCAAGGCACTGCGGAATCCTGAGGTCTACGACAACTTCTTGCGCTGCCTGACGCTCTTCAATCAGGAGATTGTCTCCAAGACAGAACTCCTCGATCTTGTTTCGCCGTTCTTGAAGAAGTTTCCTGATCTGTTGCGCTGGCTCACCGATTTTCTTGGTCCGCCCACAACTGGTCAGCTGGGTGCTGGTACTGGTGGTGGTCTAATCGATGGCCTGCCATTGGCCGCCACACAGCGTCAACAGCAGCAGCAACAGCAACAGGTTGGCAGCAACAGCGAGCGGGCGAGCAGTCATCAGAGCACCGATTATGTTCAGGATGTGGATCTGTCGCTGTGCAAACGACTTGGCGCCTCCTATTGCGCCCTGCCGCAATCCTCGGTGCCTAAGAAGTGCAGCGGACGGACAGCTCTGTGCCGCGAGGTGCTCAACGATAAATGGGTCTCGTTCCCCACATGGGCCAGTGAGGATTCCACATTTGTCACATCGCGCAAGACTCAGTTTGAGGAGACTATCTACAGGTGAGTTTTACGGCTTCGAAATAATTGCAACACTTCCTCCCCACCATCATCATCATCAGCCTCTTCCTTTTCATTTGTGTCACGTTTTCTTTAGCCTGAATCTCGGTTCTTGTCCGTGTGTAATATATGTGGAATATAATCTTTGGCAATTAACGTTAAAGCCAATTTGGAAATTTGAAAACTGATCGAAAACGAAAAGTAGAGAAACAACTTTTATTTAGCAATTGTAATTTCTAAATATGAATTTTTGCTGGTCAAGCACTCACACCTTACCATCTCCATCGCCAATTCCATTTCCATTCTGATTCTGTTACTGTGTTACTGTTTCTGTTTCTTTGGCTTTTGTTTATATTTTTATGAATTAACCAAAATCAACCAAACGCTCTCTAAACAAAAGGAATATTCACAGAACGGAGGACGAGCGTTTCGAGCTGGATCTGGTCATTGAGGTGAACAGCGCAACTATTCGTGTGCTGGAAAATGTACAAAAGAAGATGTCGCGAATGTCGTCCGATGATTTGGCCAAATACCACTTGGATGATCATTTGGGTGGCACATCTCAGACAATTCACCAGCGTGCCATTCATCGCATCTATGGCGACAAGTCCGGCGAGATAATCCAAGGCATAAAGAAGAATCCTTTCGTTGCGGTACCCATTGTTCTCAAACGGCTCAGAGTCAAGGAGGAGGAGTGGCGGGATGCCCAAAAGGTTTGTGCACACATCACAAATTCAATTCTAAACATGATATTAAATTTGATTCTTGTTGCAGAACTTCAATAAACAGTGGCGCGAACAGAATGAGAAATATTATCTGAAATCGCTGGATCATCAGGCGATCAATTTCAAACCCAACGATATGAAAGCGCTGCGCTCCAAGAGTCTCTTCAACGAGATCGAAACTCTCTACGACGAGCGACATGATCAGGACGACGATCCCATGGAGCCGGCGGGGCCGCATCTGGTGTTGCCCTACAAAGATAAGACGATACTGGACGATGCGGCCAATCTGCTGATCCATCACGTCAAACGGCAGACGGGCATCCAGAAGCAGGAGAAGCAAAAGATCAAGCAGATCATCCGACAATTTGTGCCTGACCTATTCTTTGCGCCCAGACAGCCGCTCAGCGATGATGAACGCGATGACGGTAAGCAGCAGCAGCAGGGCAGACTAGGAGTACTTTCATTGCCAGACTAACAACTAACACACATCCAACATAACTGGATAGAATACATTTTGAGTCTTTATTGTGATCCATGCACGAACACACAAGATTTAGACACTTATCCAACAGATTTGTTTTCAAAATTAACTTCGATAGATTCTGGCAAATCAGCTGTTCGTTCAAGTAGTGCACAATTATAATCAAAAAATGTTACACAAAGTAGATAAATTCGGAAATATTTACATTAATTAATTTCACAACTTTGCCTGCCATTAGCAATATTGAGCATTATCACTTTTAAAATAATAACACTCGTGCACATTAACTCATTTTCTTTGAGTTGTGTAGTAAATCATTATTAATAAATTTTTATTTTGTTACTAACACATTTTATGTAGCTCATTTACCAAGTTACTAACCCACCACAACCCCCCAACCATCAAGGCATATTCTTGATGTATGTATAAATATTGAAAATCAAAACCAAACCAAAACAATAATTGTTTATTTTATAGTATTTTTAACTTAGTCATTGTTTTTCATTTTCTCTTTCTTTTTTCGCATATTTATATATATATGTTTATCAAATCAAATCATACGATGCGTATATTTGCAATGCATTTGAAATAATAAATTTGTAATTTAACTATAAACTGAATTGCATAATTATGACTAACAAAAACCCAAACGACAAAATGGGCCATCGCACAAAACAACCAACCACCACCACTACAACAACCACACAAAACACCATCGAAAACAACTATTGTCTGTTGCCTGTGCACGCATTTCTCTATAGCCTTTCCATTTTTGGTAGATGACACTAAAATGGACGTTGACTCGCCGCTGAGTCGCGCCCCGAAAATCAGCAGCAGCAGCAGCGGCGGCGGCACTCCCAACGAGGTTGCCTCGCCGGCGCGAAGCAATGCGAGCAGTTGCAGCGGTGGGGCCACAGCTGCCACTGCATCAACATCAGCAGCTTTAGCTGCCATTAAAAAGGAGTCGGAAGAGTTGTCCAAAGCGGCTTTGTCCACAACAACGACAACAGCTAATACAACAACAACAACAACAGCAGCAGCAGCATCATCCACAACAACAGCAAGTACAACAACAACTTTAGCAGCAGCAGCAAAATCAGCTGACGACGGAACGCCGTCCACCTCAACAGCAGCAGCGTCAGCAGTTGGCGATGTCAAGGAAAAGCCCGAACCAAATGCTGCGCCCAACAAAGCTGGCGAGGAGCAGTCTTCCAGCACAGTCAACAGCAGTAGCAACAATAGTGTAAATGCAACCAGCAGTAGTAGTCCCAAGCGTAGCGACGATGTTGCAACACCAACAACAACTGCGTCAGGCAGCGATGTGACTGTGAAGCAGGAATTGGAACATTTTGTGCTTCCACCGTTACTGCCACCGCATGCACACGGACAGCGCGAGGTAAGTTGTTGTGAGCCTACGTTACACACATATACTTATTCATTACTCCACTTCCAATTCTAGGATGAATCCTATTCACTGTTCTATGCCAACAACAATTGGTATCTGTTCCTGCGACTGCACGCCATCCTCTGCGACCGATTACACGTGATGTACGAGCGGGCGCGTCTGCTAGCCATTGAGGAGGAACGTTGCCGGGTGAATCGTCGCGAGAGTACTGCGACGGCGTTGCGCTTAAAGCCCAAACCGGATGTGCAGGTGGAGGACTACTATCCCACGTTTCTCGATATGCTGAAGAATGTGCTCGACGGCAACATGGACTCAAACACCTTTGAGGACACAATGCGTGAAATGTTTGGAATCTATGCCTACATCTCCTTCACGCTGGACAAGGTGCGTCTAATTAGGCATAAACCTTGACTAACACCTCAAATACTAAACAAATATCTCTCTCAATATTCTGTAGGTCGTTTCTAATGCCGTGCGGCAGATGCAATATTGTGTTACGGAGCGTGCTGCTCTCGACTGTGTGGAGCTCTTTGCCAGCGAACAGCGACGCCACAGCACTGGTGGCTATTGTCGCGACGCCCACAGGAGCTATGAGCGCGAGATGGGCTACCAGCGCAAGGCGGAGAACATACTCAACGAGGAGAACTGCTTCAAAGTGTACATTGTATGTTGTATAGAATAGGATTGTAATCCTATTCGTAGCTGCCCCTCAACGAGCTCTTGTCTCTAATTTAACTCATTTTTAATTAATATTCCAGTACAAGATCGACTGCCGTTTGACCATCGAATTGCTGGACTCGGAGCCCGAGGAGGTGGAAAAGACAAATGTGGCAAAGGCGCAAAAGTTTAGCAAATATGTGGATCGTCTGGCGAATCCAGCAATGGGTGCTGGTGCCAGTAACAACAATAATAACAACAACAACAACAATAACAGCAATAGCAACACTGGCGACAGCAATGCAACAGCAGCTTCAAATTCTGAGAATCTGATGGAAACCTCCGACATCAAAGCGGAGGAGGAAGAGGAGAATGCCGAGGTGAGTAAACCCTAAAGCAGAAGCAGAAAAAGAAAAATAGCAGCGAAAGAACAAAGTAACAGCTACGGCAACTGCAGCAGCAGCAGCAGCAGCAGCTTTTTGTGTGCTTAACGAGTGGTTAACCATGTTGTTTGTGTAATTCTCTGTTGTGATCAGTTGATTGTTTTGTTGTTGTTAAGTTTAGTTAACGGATTCGCTTAAGTTACCTAATGACTCGCTCAATGTACGGCCTAAATTGTAAGAAATCGCTTATTTCGATAGTTTTTTCTATCCTTGCCATGTTAATACTAAATTTATAATACATCACTAACCAGCCCAGCGCGCCAAGATATCATTTCCAATTAAAAGCATAATGCCAAGCATGGAATCATTTGTCAATCAGTATCCTAGCTTAATAAGATTAAGATTAATATATCTAAACCAGTTTTATGATCCCAGATTTTTCCTTTGGGAACCTTTAATACAATTGCTATACAATTTGACATCTTGAAATGTTTAAATGTTATAAATTTTCATTTTGAATCAGGACCATAGTTACTGTGGTCTGTCAGTAATGTCTCAGAACAGTTATTCTCCTTCAGATCCGCTAAGACTAATTACGTACACCAGACCGTCATTAACACACACATGTATTTTTTTTTCACATATGTATATGTGTGTGCAACAACATACATATGTATCATATCATTACTCTCTTCTTTCGTCTCTGTAAATATTTGGGTTTTTTCCACTTGTCTACTTCTCTATGTTCACCTCTCTTAATATCGATATTTTCGTTGATTCTTTTAAAAAATTTTTTTTTTATATTATACGTTCGTTTTTGCGTGCGGGACTGTTGTGGTTTTCGTACATCTTCTACTTTCTTCAACTTTCCTTTTTATCATTCTATTTCCTTTCCGTTTCGTCTCTCATTTCAACATGCCGCCTACCAATCGCCACATAATATCCGTATGCGAACCAAACAACAAAAATACAACCGAAAAAAAAGAAAAATGTTCACTAATTAATGCTTTTTTCTGCATTTTTTTCTCTCATTTTTTCCACTTTAATTTTTTGTACCAGGTCAATTCCAAGGCTTGAAATAACAAAATAGTTTTGATAATTTCATTGAATAAGAAGAAGAAAAAATCGTTTTGCAAAATGAAATAGTAATTAATAAATTTGTTTTTTGAGATTATCCAACCAAAAACCGCAACAACAATAACTAAAACCAAAGAAAACAGTTTTCATCCCAACAACACCTGCACCCCACAGTTACACTCTCACCTCACAGACATACACGCTAATTCACCACCACTACCATCATCATCCAAACATTTACATGCATATATAGAACAAATTTGAATGTAAAAACTCGAGTTGCCATAATACATAAAACAAGAAACATACGTATGTAAATTTAGTACACACCCAAAGCAGAACACATATGTATACATAAATATGTTAAATAGTAGTTTCCAAAATAATACTCTTAGGCACGCATTTATTGCAATTACTTATTTCTAATTTCGTTTTACTTTGCGTTTGTTCGTCCTCAAAGTAGTCAAAAGCAAGAATTACAAATGCAATAAGACAATGTAGTAGAGCGCAGAGCGCAGACAGGTGAATGCTGTAAATAGGGAGAGAGCAACTTAAGTGTGCAGAGAGAGTGAGAGTGAGAGTGGGTGCAGTGTTGTTTACTATGTGATTGTTGTATGCACGCATGCGAGTATGTGGCAACTGCATACGTTGATCGATTGTCGCATCGAAAATTGATCGAAAACTGTGTTTGTTAAATGCCAAATACTAGAGCAATCAAAACGTATAATTTAAACAAAAACAAATGTAAATAATGTTTGTAAGTATGTATGTATTACAACTAACTAGAGTTTAAGTGTTCAGTGTAGAAAATTTTTGTATATGGGGATGAGAGTGAGAGTTTACTTCTTAATGGTACCACCTGCTCTTATAGCAGTGGACTAAAACCAAACCGTAGGCGTGTGTTATATATATATATTAAACATTTTTTTATAACTTCTCTACACACATACATGCATATAAGATCATCAATTGTAAAACCAATTGAAATATAAAACTGAGCATTTTTGATGATATGATGAAAAAGACGAACTGCTGTTTCTTGTATAGTAGGGTATTTGGCATTTGGGTTTTCTGTTGCTTCCTTTTGGGCTTAGTGCAGCTGGTGGTGTGTGGCGCACACGCACACCTACATACACATATGCATACATACAGTATGTATATAGAGTATCTAGTTGTATACGCTTTTAAGTTTTACGCAAGGTAAGTTATGCCTTACAAATTTCACGTATGCATAAATTCATTTTTAAATCAATTTACATAATCGATAAACGATATTTTTGTATGCTCTCTCTCCGAGGCATTTTCGCTTTAAGTGTATTCATTTGGTTTTTGTTTTATAGTTTCTATTAATGAATTGTATGTATGTAATTGTTGTTTGTTTTGCGTTTTTCAACTTTATAAGTTCAATATGTTGCGTGTGTGTGTGCGCTATATATGTATTTGTATATGTATATGCATACCCCATATACGTGCATACATACACAAAGATGTGTCCAGTCTTGGCCTGGTACAGTCTGTCTCTCTTATCAATTTGTGTCGTCTCTTTGGTTCATTCTTCTCTTCTGCCTTAACTCTTGTATACTCTCTTCTCGTATTAGTGCTAATTGTTAGTTATCGATAACTCGTAATCACAAACACAAACAAACAGCACACACTCACACACACATAGACATACCTTACGATTAAGTATACAATTTAATTTCTTTATTTATGTTATGTGAAGCATGTTTGAATTGCATTTACAATTAATGTTTATGTTTTATCTTCTTGCGTCGTATTATTGTAAAACTATACTTAATGCATTCTCTGTCATTATTCTCGTTTTTGCAGCTGTTTCGCGGCGCACGCAAAAGGCGTTTTCTGCTGCGCAACAAGCGTCGCTCACAGCTGCACGAAGAGCAAGTGCGTCAGCTCTTTGAACAGAAGCGCTTCTGCAGCGGCGATACTCCCACTGCCGCTGCTGCTGTCGGGTCGACTGCGTTGACAGGCGAGGCGGCAGCAAATGCCAGCAGCAATAGCACCAATAATAATAACAACAACAACAATAACAATAATAATAACAATAACAACAACAGTTGGAATAAACGCGCACCGGAACGCTTGGGCGCCCCACAATTAGGGCTGGCAGAGCAGTATGCGATCAATGATCGCGACGAGATCAGCACGAATGCCAGCAATGGACGCTGCTTTTTGACCAGCAAGAATCTCAATCTACTGAAATACGATGCAGTGCGTCGTGCCAAGAAGGTGAGTCTTCCTCGTCTCCAAGTCTGACCAAGTGCCAATTCTCCCCTCGTTCATTTTTACAGAGTCACTGCCAGGTCACACAGGCCAAGTATAGGCGTTTCCATAGCTATGTGAATCGTTGGCTGCAGCAACATGTGAGCGAACAGCAGCAGCAGCATTGCAACGATTGGCTGTTGGGAAAGACGCCGGAGCAGATCAATGCCAGCGGCTGGGGCGCCACCAGCAAGACCAAATCACTGCAGCAAAAGGATACGTCAAAGACGCCGTATCGCATATATACGCGCTACAAGGTGCTACAACCAGCCAGTAGCAGCGGTAGCAACTCAAATGTTGCTGTCGCAACAGCAACATCAACAACAGCAGCAGCGACAATTGCAGCTAACATACCAGCCGCCGCTGTGGCAGCAGCAGCAACCATTGTTACATCCAGCACATACTCGAATCTCAATAATGCCAACACCAGCAACATTCTAAATGCAGACACAACGACATCTGCAACAGCAGCAACAACCAATGCACCACAACAGCAATGCAATAGTGCGGCGGCAGCAGCTGCAGCGGCCACAGCTGGCAATAATGCGGAGGCAGCGTTGCAGCAAGTGCGACCGATGGAAAGCTAACCGTCAATCGTTGTTGCAACCTGGCCACAAAATGCGGCTTGCATGTGAGAAGCCACAGTGGCGGACTGTGCTTCAAGTGTGAATATAAATAATATAAATTGTGATAGCAGTACTTGGACACAGCTTAAGACAAAAAAATAACTTGCTGTTGAGATAACATGTGTGCGGGTCGAACCAGCTCTAAATCCAAACCGTAAACGTAAACGTACCCGGAACCGTAACCGTAACGCGCAGCCGGTGGTTAGACTAAAATCCAAGCTCTACTCTTTCACGCTGTACAAAAAGTCATTCAAATTCTAGGCGTAGCATTGCTCCTAATAATCATATTTATAAGCTTACTACTAAATCAACTTTTGAGTATCGCGTTTAGTGTTAGTTTATTTAATTATATGGCAGCGTTTCTAGCAATAAGTGATTCACACAAACAAAATAATCGTCGTTAAGAATGAAAGAAATCCATGTCCGCATAATCCCCACAAAAGTTGTTGCGATCCTTAGCATGCTACAAATAAAACACACAACACACATTTTAATAAACTGGAAACGTTTGTGGGGCGAATGCGCGGACGAGTTTGTGCTAATTAAGTTAATATCAACTTCTGTTTAGCTTTTAAGATTTTATGAACCACACAAAACTTTTAATTTTACATACAAAATTAACGTATTTTTATACAAAACAAACCTTGTACAATTCCTTGTGAATACTATTGATTACACGCCTAACCTTAAGCTTAAATTAAGTTGTAAAGATGAGCCTAATTAAAAAAAAAAACTCGTATCAAAAGTAAAAATATATTTGGTTTTTGTTCTGTGAATAAGTCATAAAGTAGATAAACTAAATGGAAAGCAAATAGAAAAGAAGGATTTTATCTAAATGACAATGGCAGGATTTTAATCTGGACATAAAATCGAGGTAAAAACCAGGTGAATATAGACTGGAGTAATACTGGCTTGCACTGTTAGAGAGGTAATTTGTAGTTCAATAAACCAATTTATAAAACTTAGGAAAAACACTAGGTAGATTCATAAAAAATAGTATAATATTTTTATATATAATTTTACACATAATTATATTTATACAGATATATAGACTTTAAAAAAGGCTTTAATGTAGAAAACGTGTTATCTATTCGAAAATTAAATTGCAATCTTAATTATTGTGAGCCAATAGCCAAATATCACTTATGAATGAAATCACGACGCGTTATAATGCCCTCAATCCGGTTTTCATTGCTGATAACTAGCATGTGCCGCAGACCAAGGGCGCGAAATATATTGAAGATTTTTGGTACCGAATCGTGCTGTCAATTAGAAACAAATTGTTATTGAACATAAGGATATATATATATATATATAATTCTTACAGTATTCACGCGAACTGGTGATGGATTCATAAACATGGACAGGTCAACCGTATAGTTATCTTTTTTGTCCAACGGACGCACGCTCTAAAAAAAAAAAAAATATAATTGCGGGAAATTTAAACTGGATCGTTGAGCCGTGTACCTTTATAGAGGGATAGCGCGGGTACACATCCCGAAATGTTTGTATCGATGTTTTGGGCAGCCAGAATCGTTTGTTCTCCACGTAAAGCGATTTGAGCAATATGACAATAAGCTGGGAACGCAATATGATGCCACAGACCCGACCCTCACTGCGACGATTCTGTAAACAGTCGTAGTTGATGAGACTAAATGCCAACAATAATTTGTTGCAACTACTCACGTGCACCACATCGTCGACCACCGGAAACCCATTGTGATCGCATCTCAGGAGCACTTCATAGATGTAATGGGCGCGGTCGCGAAGATTGATGCAAACCACTGGTTTGCTCAGTATTTCCAAAGCTGTGAGTCCCTTATACTCTGGTACTGGCTCCCAGGGCAGAATGGGCGCATGACTCTCCTCGATGACCATGTCGTAGATGCCCTCGTTGAAGTAGTCGCCCACCCATTTTGCACTGATCAGTGCTATAATTAGCGGAAAGAAGAATGACGTCTCGGCGCCAGTCGTCTCCATTAAAATTACCGACAAGCTGATCGTCATGCGCAGCACACCGCCCAAATGGGCCGCAGCTCCAATAAGTGCGTATTTGCCTGGATTAAAAAAGTGCTGTAGAAGAAAAGAAATATGATTTTAATACAGGAATACGTTTATTTATAGGAGAAACTTACTGCATCGGGGAACCAATCTAAGAACTGCATGGCCACCAATCTTCCCCATGCAGCGCCCACCAGCGCAGTGGGTATAAATACACCCAGGGAGACATTGAGGCCGAAGGTGGCGCATGATAGAAAATAGTAGACGAGCGTAAAGTAACCCACAGTTTTGACATTGTGAGCACCTGTTGAAAAGCAATCCAATAATAAGATTACTTTATATATATGTATGTATTAGTAGCTTATGCCAGCCACTTACGTTCTTCATCGTGGAAAAGCGCTCTCACAGTTGCTTCAGGTGTTTGGAACCAGAGTGCCGCCACCGCATTGTATTCATTGTCTTTGCAAAAGAGCTGCACAGGATATGCGATTTGCTCCTTGTCCAGCACACGGCAATCATCGATGAAGTAGATCATAATGGTGGCCAGTGTGACGCCTATGATGGCAATAACCAGAGCCTCAGCCACCTTGCCAACTTTCCACCGCACAAAGCGTCGGCGTATTTTGTTGATGAGCGTATTCAAAGCATTCCAGGCGGCGCCCAGAAGTCCGCCAGTCACTCCGAACAGCATGAAGATGGGCAGCTCAAAGTAATCAAATTTGAGCGGCGTTGTAAACTTGCCCAGATTGAACAGACCTGTGAAGGTGAAGTTATCCAGTCCCTTATAGGCAGAGAGCACAATGTTTAGCGTAAACGAACTGATAATGGAGGCGATTAGGGTGCGCCAAATGAGGTTCTGATTCCAGAAACTGGCTGCCTCTTCCAGAGAGAACAACATTCCGCCAATTGGCGCACCAAAGGCGGCTGCAACACCCGCTGCACCGCCGCCCAAAACAAAGTCACGCTTCTCGTGATCATCGCGAAATGCCTTGAAGATGCGAAAGTCCTTGGCAAACGTGGTGCTCTTGCCCTGCGAAATGCCAGCGGCAACAACGGCGCCAGCATGAATCATTGGCCCCTCCTTTCCACCGGCCAATCCGCCCACAACGGTTGTGATGACTCCAATGGTCTTTACTGCCATCGTCTTGATACGCACAATGCGAGGAACCTTGACTCCATTCAGATAGCACTTCACCTGCGGTATGCCGCTGCCGGCGGTAATGGGTTCGATATAGGTAACCATGGTAGCCCCAATGGCCACGGGGACAACGCTAAACAGTAACCACCAAAGGTAGGGCACCGCCAAATCACCAACGCCACCATTAACAGGCACATTCTGATCAACAGCTATGGGACAAAGATGAATTCAGAGATATGAATTATTACATAGCATATAGTGGATTATAGTAGTTTTAAATATTATATAGGAGTGGCTTCTAATTTGCAGTTAAATTGTAAATAAAAATTCCATGAATGAGTTTTTAAATCTCTGAATATTAATGATTCTAATTAAAATAAATTAAATTTCACAACTGCTTTTTTTTAAACTCTTAAATAAAAAAATATTTTAACGAAATCACAAAATTTTGTAAGCGATTTCTATTTTGAAATCTATAGTTTTGAAATACATACACTTTTTAAGAAACTTGTACTTCTGTTTCGATAGTAGATCAATGACTATATTTACAAAGCAGGCATTGAGTGCTGTTATCACGCCAATTAGAATAAAAATTATCCAACGTATGACATGGATGCGGAGGGAGAAGCGATCCCTGAGACGCATGCGCTGCTCATCGTGGAACAGCTTGTTCTCGCACACATCATAGTCCAGGCTCTTTAAAGAAGTGTATATATGTGGGCATAGATTAAATTTTAATCCGCTATATACATATGTGTAAAAGGGTGACTAAGCTTGTTTTAAAAATATACCCTTGCATATGTACACGCTTGTGTTTATTATTGATAATCGTACCTCATACTGAATCTGTGATTGCTGTGAAGTTCCCTCAACTGCTCTTGGTCGTAAATAGAATATGGGATCAGAATCCAAATCGTTAATGTGGGCGTCAGAATCGTGGTTACTGCGGCTACTTTGCGATGTAGTTGGAGCCCCCTTAAAGTAAAGCTTACTTAGTATTTTGCAATCAGTCTAAGCTAATGAATCATGATGAATCATATAACTTTTTCTGAAGGGTACTGCAAGAACATGGCAACCACAATAACTCACATGTATGGACTCGATCGGTTCACTATCAATGCCTAAGGCGGAAGGCACAACTTCAGTGTCCTCATTATCGGTAGTTCCCGAATTAAAAACATCACTTCTGTTGGTCGACGATTTTTTGTTGTCTACCAGCCAACTGTTATTTATTGGATTAAATCCATCGTCATCGCTTGAATTGTCTTCTTCGATGTGTATTAGTTGGCGTTTGTCCGACATATTATCAACTATAAAACCATTAAACCAAAGTACACAACTAGAACCACACACAATAATTGAACGAAAAACATCGATATACTTGAAAATGAGCCGTCTTATCGATAAAATTTTGCATGTACTCGATAGAAGTGAGCGATTTAAATAAAAATATACCAAAAATCGATTTCTAGCGTTTATTATATGAAGCGGCACTAAAGTTCCTCTTCTATATGTCTATCGACTGGCATCAAAATTGAAACTAGGATGTATAAACTTAAACTTGGCCATGTCCAACAACAAGCGATTGCGCTCGATCTGATTGCGAGCCACCATCTCATCCCTAATGTCCGCCAGCGTGTTGTCGATGCGCACCAAAATATCACGCGACGGCCCATTTACATACGCGGTTAATTCCTGTGCGCGGGCAATGCCAATTTGAACATTCTGCACGGCATGAGTGAGAACGCTGGGTGCCACTAAACCATCAGTTTGAAGCGACGATTTGCGGCTGAGATCAATAGCCTCTGGCTGTTCGACGTGCATCCGTTGTGGCTGCTGCTGCTGCACCGGCTTAATAGGATTGAAGGGAAACATGCGCGGTATGCTGACCACGTTAGGCAATGGAATTGCCTCACCAGTTTCAAGGGGCACCTCATCCAATGTAACCAGTGCGCCTGCGTTCACATTCAACTGCATAAAATTAAGGTTCGATTAATTGTGTTTTTAGATACAATATACTTAACTAGATTGCTTTCATAAAAAAACTAATATTTCATTGTTACAGCTTACTTACATTTTGTGCATGCTGCGGTGGTTGTATACTGTTATCATTATGATAAGCAATCGTAATGTTGTTGTTGTTGTTATTGTTAGTGTTATTATTGTCTTGCTTTGTTCGAGAGATGGATAATTTATCTTTGCCTTGGATATGATTATCTTGCGAAGAATCGCAGGAAGTGGACTAAAACGAAAATATTAATTTTTAAACATACAAATAACAAACTATTTCATTCAATGCCGTTTTGCTCAAACAGATACAAATGTAAATATGTAAGTATATATGTAAATACATATACGAGTTATTTATATGTGCGAAACTATAACAGTAAATGCCATTTCTGTTTACTCTAAACTGCATGTGCACATCATCCAGATAGACAAGGACAACGAATGTTTTATTTCTTACCCTTCGTATTGCCGCTTCCTCCAGTTCGTAGTGCTCTTGTTTGTGTCGCTGAAAAACCGTTTTGATTTTCAGCTCATGCGTGTCGGTGCTTGTGCTTGTTGTTGTTGGTACTTCTTCTATGTCTAAACCTGCGACTGCGTCTACCGAACCTGTAACAGTATTGGACGTTGTAGATTTCTTGGGATTGTTGGCGATGCGACGGTTTTTTGTATTGCGATGACGTCGATCCAGCAACGCCGCCACCTTCATTTCGTGCAATTTGCCCAGCAAAAATGCATGCCGACGCTTTGAAGGATTTGAAAGATAATTTTTTTATTTTGTTATTTGTGCTAACGGGACTTACTTTAATGTGCATATGAAAATTACCGGTGGAGCGCACACTGCCCCGATAAATGCGATCAGGCGGACAGTAGCAACACTTTACGGTTACATTGTCGCCAATCTGGCTCTCAATCCGATAAAGCTCGCCATTCAGTATATATGGAACGTGAAGGTCTGGCTCAGATTTGATTTCAGTTGGGTCGAACTCTGGGCCATTGTCCAATTTAGGTTGTTTGGCTTTAGGCATTGCACACGCAAAGAGGAGAAGAACTTAAGAGATCCGTTTCCAGTTAACTGCCGAATTCAATTGAACTTTTCTATCCCAATTCCATTTGCATGTTTGTGTGTGTGCAAGAAGAAAACGAAAAATGTCAGAAATAGATACACACATGCATGTGTGAGTACAAATAGCTGTTGAAAAGGAGTTCTAAAAAGTGTTTAAAGCAGAATAAAGTGCATAAGGCAATGGATAACATTACTTATGACAGGGACGGGAAGTATAGAAAGTCGTATTTTTTTTACTAATTGAATTGTCATATATATTTATCAATAAGCGTCTATATTTAATATATAATAAACAATTGGCAATTAAGTGTATTATATGTTAAGTGTATTAGAGAAAAAGATTTTTTTATACACCAATTTTACTTCAAAAAATCAAGCTTCTCGCGCCGAAGTACTTATAAACTATAAAGTAATATCGATGCTTTAGCGAATCAGTGTGATGCAGCCCTGGACGCCTCACGTTTCTTAGCATTGAGCACAAGCAACCTGCAATGACGGAAATAATCAAACCAAATATATTAATTACCGGTAGGAAATTTATTAATAATGCTTAAGTTACCTACAATAATATACAAAATACACAGGCACACCCGGCGTAGGCAAATCGTATTTGTGCGACCGTCTAGCGGAACAATTAAAGTTCACCTGGCTCGACTGCTCGAAAATTGCGAAGGAACTTAATTTCATTGAGGAATACGATAAAGAATATGATTGTCCCATACTCGATGAGGATAAAGTATGCATATATACAAAATAATGAATTCATATGTGAGTAAATAACGAATAAATTTTAATTCAGCTCATGGATCATCTGGAGCCACTGATTGCACAAGGCGGCAACATTGTCGAATACCATGGCTGCGATTTCTTTCCAGAGCGCTGGTTCCAGGCCGTATTCGTTGTCAGCTGCGCCAACGAAACACTCTACGACAGACTTAAGGACCGCAAATATAGTGAGAAAAAGCTATCGTCCAATATAGAATGTGAAATCTTTGGCACCATAATGGAGGAAGCGCGGGATTCATACAAAAGTGATATCATCTATGAACTGAGTGGCGACACCAAAGCGGATGCCGAAAAAAGCTTAAGTACAGTAAAAAATTGGTATAGCATGTGGAAACGCAAGTAAAACTTGACTTCATAAATAACTATATATATTTATATTTTTTATTATTTACATTTTCTCGGGAGGGAAATATGGTCACTCTTTAGCTTGTTGCTGTATGGGATATCGTATGCACAAGCCACTGACACAAATTTGGTTTATGCATTGGCTAATTTGTACTCGACAATAATTTCAACATATTTTGGGGAGCATCGCAGAATATTAAAAAAAAAGAAATTGTGCTTTAGAATTACATTCAAATTTCATGCCGAATGCGGATGGAAGTGGCTTTTGAATCCATTATTATTATTTCTTACCATAATGATTTATATACGAATCAGATTTGACAATTTTGTAAATACAATAAAATCATCAAGCTGCCTTCTACGAAAAAGATAAATCTTTTTAGTTATTTTAATGCATTTATGCATATTTAATAGATATGTTTATGCCTTAAAGAGGAAATTACTTATAGTATATACTAAGGAATATATGCACTAGATGCGTGTCATTTTGAATCGCAATGGACCATCCGGCGCATACATGAATGTGACGGCATAGTCCAACGGCGGATGATTGTACTCCAGTCTATAGTTGCGCAACAGTTTTGCGAGCAGTATTTGCATTTCCAAATCGGCAAAACGGCGTCCCAGGCACATCCGGGCACCATAGCCGTAGGGGAGCGAGGCAAACGGATGCAATTTGCCGGGAGTGCCGCCCTGGTGCGTCTTCAACCAGCGCTCGGGACGGAATGTGGCTGCATCTGTGACATATTCCTCCATATTGCCGGTGACAATAGTGGGAAAGACGGCCTACCATCATTATAAGAACTATTATAATATTTGCAATAATTGTATTATTTGCTGACCTGGACGCCCTTGGGTACCTGATAGCCACATATGACGCTATCCTCTTGGAGGGTGCGGCCATTGCCGATGACCGTGCTGTACATGCGAAAGACTTCCTTGATGAACGCCTTCAGATGGTGCATTTGGTCGAGCAGTGGGATCGTCAGTGGTGTATTAGCATCGGGCAGCAGGCGCTTCAGCTCCTCGTGCAGTTTCTGCTGCTCACCAGGTCGTGTGGCCAGCTGATATAGAATGGAGCAGACAGCCATGGAGATCTGTGGTAGACAATACAAATCAGCTCAAATCAGTTATGGGCGCAGCTGTTGTATCAGCAACACTTACCGTGTCGATGCCCACGAGTATCAGGTCCAGTGCCATTATGGTGGCAATCTTCTCATCCTTCTCCGACATAATCACCTTTTCGAGCAGGGATGGCTCGCCACCTGCACGCTGATTGCCATCCTTGGTCTTTAGGCGCTCCGTTGCGCTCTGTATGTACTTCATGCAGACGCTGCATGAAGTTGCATGCAACAAGTAAATTTAATAGATGCTTTGCAGTTGCACTTGTTTTATCGCCTTACCCAACGAAGAAGTTCATGTTCTTCACATAGCGTGTCCACAGCGGGGTGGGAAAATAGCGCCAGTATGGCGCCTTCAGCTCCAACGTGGCCACATTGCGTAGCGCATACTTTGCCGCATCGATGATCTGCTGCGGCTCAGAGTCTGGCGTCAAATTGTCCTCTAAACAGCCAAGACGTGTGTCCAGCGCCACATGACCAATGCCTTAATTATGTATATAATATTTAATAATAACAATAAATAATGATTGCAAATGACTCTGCACAAATGGTGTTAAAGTCAATTATTGATTTAAAGTTTCAAATCTCAGATGCGTTCACTCACATTCCAGAGACCATTTGTGTATTTCATTATCGAAATCAGCGGGCAGCTCCTCGTTGGCATCCAGCAGCTGTTCGCAGCGCTTCAGGAAATCATCCGTGATCAGCTCCAGCGGCTGCAAATACCGCCGTATGGTGGACAACTGCAGCACGGGCTTCTGCACACGCGAACGGAACTGACGCCATGGTTCGCCATGGCTAAAAGTAAATACATAATTTATGGAGGGGGCTTATGGATTATGCATTAGGCATTGATTGCGTACACTCCAACAACGCCGCCAAGTTCACCAAAGAAATCCTTGCGCACCACGCTCTTGTACTTGACCAGGCTGGGCATCGATGGCCGGAAGGGGGTGGGTCCCTCGCTGCGATAGCACTGCAAAAGAATAATGATTTCTGTTGTACTTGAACCAACTTGTAGCAATTACCGGATGGCAATTGCCACAAGTGCGTCCCAATTCGCCTGTTTTGCCGTCGCGGCCAGTCGAGCGTGCTCCGCGTGGAGTTTATCGCTGTGTTCCGGTGCGTGGATTGGGTGTTTACCTTTTCAATTTCGTCGGCATCGTAGATGAAGAGCAGATCGGGCCTGCCAATGAGCCCAGAGAAACGCACAATTCGCCCGTATCTGTCGTGCAGCAGCGATGAGATTTTAGCCACGTCCGAAATAGTGTATTGTCCAATGATTGGCATTAGCCTGTCAAGGTGACAACGAAATACAAAAAAAAACATTGAAAAACATCAACTACAATGAATTGCCAATTTAAACATCAATTATGGTTATGAAGGTTAGATTTTCAGAAAATTTTAATTAAGTCTGATTTGCTATATTTCAGAGATAATTTAAATCGGGAGACTATATAGACATACATTCATTTAGCAATATTTAAAAATAATATACAAAAATAAAATAAACTATATTTCATAATCACAATTTGCTTAATCTCCCGTGCAAACAATTGTATCCAATGCGTACTGAGTATAACGAAATTGCAACGCTAAATAAGTCCCAGCGAATTATTTAACTCTTCCATAAAAGACAAGTGCACATACACACACATAACCATTCACACACACGCAAAGCGCATTTATACTCGTGTGTAAGTACGCAGGTAAATATTGTTTGCATTTTGTTTTAAGCTTGCATTTAAAAACAAGTTCACACATTTGGTCGACCTTGAAAACTACGCTAATTGAACGTTAATAATAAGAAGAAGAAGAAGCAGGCATGTGTACTATGAATCGATGAGTCGTTCTTCAACGGTGGGCGAGATGTTAAGCAGATGCCCAGTTATAAGCTCGTCCCACCAACAAAGTTTATTGGCTAGACTTAAGAGGTAAATGGGTGCGAATTAAGGGAATTCTAAAATAATTCGCATTATTGAGTTGTTGTTGTTGTGTTTTGGATATATTTGTGACTGGCATAATGTTAATGAGTGATGGGCGCAGCATTTGTTTGACTAAGAAACACGTTTGGTTATTGGTCAGTGAAACGATTGCTTAAAAGCAGAAAATCAACAAGAAGCGAAAAAGATGATCATTACACACACACACTTAATATAGGTACACACACACATGCATTCCATTCATTCTTAATTGGGTCAAGCAAGCACGCGAAAGAAAAAACAAAATAAAAGACCGCCATCTCTTTCACTCAATGCATTCATTGCTCGCACTGCAGGGCTTGAAAAGAGAAAGCAAGCTTATCGACGAACACTCTCGTTTTATATTTTTTCTTTCATTTCCACTTACCGCCAATTGTTGCCAAGTATTGGGATCGGTTTTGGTCCTGGTATTTCATTGTAGGCCAATGCATTTTGCCACTCAGCCGTGGCATGAATGCGTGCTCCAGTTGCTGGCAGCTGCTCGTGCTCCACATCGAGATGTGGACAAACTGTTGCAGCTGCTGCTGCTGTTGCTCCCGTTGCTGCTGCTGAATTATCGCGCCATTGTTGCCGCTGCAGACTCTGCGCTGTTGCGGTGCCAGCCCAAGCACCACTGATCTTTGACACTGTGCGTCGGAAGGGCGCAATGGGCGTAACTGGTTTTGAGTTATTGGCTTTGACACGCCAAGCACATTTCGTCAGTTGATTCATTGCGTACGCGTATTGAAAGCGTTTGACGAAATTATATTGAAATTCAAATCAGATTTCACTCGTTTGCCGTTTCGATTTCCAATTGTTTAATTGTAATGTTGACACACACACACAAACACGTTTGTAAGAGCTGCACTTGGGCTGAGCTAGCTAGTGTAAGAAGAATCTCTCTGTTTCGAAGTGCGAATCTTTCGTGCAAGCGGTCTTCGCTGTGCACACTACGGCTGCCAGATGTAAACTGGTTAACTACGACAAAAAGCTAAATTCAACTCTTGAGCGCAAACTCTCTTCGCTGGTGCTGGCAGTGGGGCTGGCCGCGTCAGTTGCTTTCTAATGAGTGTTGACGGCTGCGCTTGCGCAAGCTTTGGAAACTTCTTTGTTCAGTTTCTAAGCGTTTCGGCACCGAACAGACAATAATAGCATGCTTAATAGCATCATTTACGCTAAATACATTTTGATCGTCATAACAATATTGCAGCTACGTAAATTAGAATAACATTTGATTATCACAAATATTTTCAAATTCTAATTGAGACTAAAAAATATGACCATGGAGCATCTGAATACATGACTAATAACAATGATGGAAGCGCTCATTTAAATGTGTGAAAAAATTGTTTTTAATTCTCTCTTTTTTTGAGACTAGTATCACATTTTTAAAACGGGAAAGTAACTTAAATAATGCAAAAATTACATCTCAAAAATATGGATAATGTTTTTTTAATGTCTGCAAATTGAATTGTCAATTATAATTATATATTATTCATTATCATTCCGATTATAGTCATTCATTCGGAAGCTATGTAAATAAACGCATATTATTTGGAATAATAATTTATTTTATACAAAATTAACACACAAAATTGATATAAAAATTAATTTATCTTTTTTTTATTTGTTGTTTAAATTTAACTGAAGATATAATACATTTATAATTGACAGATTCGCATACAAGCCCACTCCAGCCAAAAATTTTGAAAAGCTCATATCTATCGCAATTTTAGAGGTAAGCTAACTAAATATCGAACGATTAAAAGGTATAATTTGGACAATAATAATACATTTAATTGGTTGAGCAAAACCAATGAACCTAAAGTGTTTTATAATCTGAATAATGGGGAAATATAAGTGAAATGATTTACTAGTCTTGTCATTAGTGAACGGAATATCATGAATTCAACAACTTGTCTTTGGTTGGTCGTAACGGTGTTTCTGGTGCTAAAATCGGTCGAATGTGGAAAATCTAAATCCAGGTTTACCAATCTAAAGTGCAAGCCATATGATCCTGCCTTTTCGCACATCAAGAAGTGCAAGCTTAATGTGGTGGGCAGGGGGATAGTTGCCTTGAATTTACACATACATTTACTTAAATTGCCTATCCCCAATATATATCTGAGTGTTTGTGCCTAAAAATTTAGCAGTGTATGTAATAAATAATCCTTATGTAGATTAATTGGAGTTTTTGGCGCCGATACAATACTTTCCAACTATTTATGTACAATATCAGCACCAATTTCTGTGATATCATCGCACATCCAAAATGATTCACATTTGAGGGAATTGTGCTCAAGGCGATCCTGTCAGGCTCCAATTTAAATCACACGTGTCCCCTTAATGTGAGTGTGCAGTACTTAAAAATGTAAAATTTCGTCTTTTCACACATCATTTATTTATAATATTAGCATGATGTCATTGTGGATAATATGGTGTTCTACGATGAAATACTTAATTCGCTGCCACTGCCACAAGGCGAGTACAAAGTAAAAATGCTTTTTTCTACGAAGAAAATCTGGCAAACTATGGTCGAAGTGTTCTTCCTAAGGGAAGAATAAGTTGAATAACAAAATAATAATTAATGTTTTATACAATTTATTTTACTTTTATTAAGCAAATCACACAACTTGCTCACAAAATTTGGAGGCAAATAAAGTAAATACATTTAAGTGCATTTCTTTTCTGGATGTGAATTGAGTTGAGAGAGTATTGTGCATAGCATTTTGATGAAAAAATTTAAGAAAACTTCAATTCAATTGCCTGACAATAAATACAAAATAAAAACACGTTTTTTGACATTGAATTTTGAACACATCAAAATACGATACGATGATAATTTCTTATAGATAACATTACATATATGCATACTCGTATAGTAGTTAAATATAAAATGCTTTGCTGGCTTTACTAAGGGATTACAGTCTAGAATGTTCGTCATATTATAAGCTTAAGTATTTAAGAGTAGTAACAAATTAATATGAATGAAAGTCAAAGTCAAATGGCACGTCTTAAAACTTAAAACTAAACGAATTCTACATAATTCGAATGTTTTGTTTTGATTGTTTAGTTATTATAATAATAATGTTTTGAAGAGTTGTCATATATGATGAGGCTTAGCTAAGATGCTTGTATGATGGCTACAATGATGCGTTCATTCATTGTGTGTGTGTTTTTTTTTAATGTATAGTTGAATGTAAAGTATGACATATGAATAAAAGTAGTTTCCATAAATATGCCACTGACTGTGAGAGTTCTTCGATGCATTACAATTACCTATGCTAAGTGCTAATTAGATATATCTATATATATTTATATGGCGTCGCTCCTATTTACATATTTCGCACATGGCACTCACTAGAAAGTAAAACATGAAATCAAAATTTGATTACCAAACCAAGAAACTAAACATAAAACTAAAATAAAATAAACAATTAACGTTGCGAACATTGTTTGAATCCAGCTAATACTTTTGGCCGCCTGCTGCAGTGTTAACACTCAAACTCGTTGGCCGTTATGGCGCTCAGATCCTTCATTAGGCCCTCCAGATTGGCCATCTCTTGGTTCAGCTCCTCGGTGGATGTGCTGGGCGCCAGTCTTTGTATCTCATCGGTGGAATGCGCCACAGAGCTGCCGCCCTGTAGGCGATTGGGTGTGGCTGCTGAGAACGAAGGCTTCTTATAGGGCGATTGATTTTGTGGACGTATTGTGACAGCAGGAGCTAAAAAACGATAAAGATTAGCTAGAGTTGAGCTCTTGTGCATTACACTGGTTACTTACTATGCTTGTTGATGGGCGTGGCTACGCCTGTGGGCGGCGGGCCCGGCACACTAAAGCTCTTTAACGGATGTCCGCGCTTATTGCTCTCAATGGTTGAAACACAGCCATTGCCAGCAGCTCCTCCTGCGCCCGCTGTGCCGCTCGTGTAGCCAGCATTGCTGTTTGAAAAAGTAAATAAAGAGAGCAATGGTTTAATTAGTTAATGCGTTATTTTCGCCAAGTTTATTTACAAAAAAAAAAAACCATAAATAAGCCGAGAAACTCTTAAACAAGAGAGAGTAAATAATTAGCTGCGTTTGCTGCCCAGAAAGTGGAGTAAGCGCGGCTGCTGTATCTGCTGTGCCTCGGCGGCCAGTTGAATTTATGGCTGACGATCGGCCATGCTCATCTTACGCCACGCGTGCATCGCCAGATCGGTGACTGCCGCCGAAGTACGCATCGTGTAGATTCGTCTGAGATGATGATTAGTCAGCAAGTTATCCACCCGAAACTTGTTTAGGTAATCGAGAAACGGCGATGGTGAAGCCATCAGAAGCAACTGCTGCTGCGCATAGCCGGGCAGCGTTCTTTGGTCAAGCTGCAGCTGACGGCCTGTGCGACCCGGCAACAAATCCACCGCAACACTTTGATCGATGCGTCCCCAACGCTTTCGTTTGCACATTCTATTTAAAATTTCTAGTGGCAGTTCCAAGATTCGGTCAAGTTTTTAAAGAATTTTGGTTTCACATAAAAATTAACCGCTTGCTATTCAGATTCGAATTTATGCTTTCCAAGAGAAGACTTTAAGGTTTTTGTTCGAACTTGTCGCTTGTCGTTAATTGGATTGGACAGGGCACAATAGACAAATTTTAATCATAATAATTTCAGCTGATGTTTCTTTTTAGGATAAACACGAATTGTTGGCGGGTTGTGGAAGCATAAATGGCTTCAAATATTTCCTTAAACATCTGGGTGCAGTTAGGTTAGAAATGTTGACTCATTGAATCATTGAATGATCGAGCTGACATCGAGTTGAACATTTCCAATTAATTATAACCTACCAAAAGTTGGCATCGTAGCCACCGTATGGATGCTCCGGTGTCTGGGCCAGCGAATTGGTTTGCGGCTGTGTAAGACTCTGCTGGGAGAGACCTGTCTCCATGGTCATGTGGGAACGATTCTGATGATTGTACTGGGTGCGCGGATACTGCGGGCGCTCCATAGTCGAGTTCATTGACGTTGCTGCTGATTGAGAGACATTTGGATTAGGATAAAGTTGCACACAACATTTTATTGGATTTTGAAACTCACTCATGTAATTGGCTGCGTAGGCTCGCTTGTCCAGCGAGTTGGTCACATGTGCCGGCCCAGGATTTTCCACTTCGTACTCGCTGCTGTGCACCACGGAGCGTGGCAGCGTCAAGGCGCCGCTGCTGGAGGCATTGTCGCTGCAAACAGGCGTCGCACTGTGCAGACCCTTGTCAATGTTCTTCAGTTCCATTTGGTCGTGATGTATCCATAGATCCGGTGGCTTGGGCACACCCACATTGTTCTTCTGGTAGCTGTGAAGATTTAGAATACATTTAGTATTAATATTATAAATAGTATGAACCGCTATGAACCAGTAATTAACCTGTCTGTTTCTTACCTCTTCTTGGTGTGCTCTGGCGAGGATTGCGGCTTGCGGCGACAGAGCAGCAGCAGGACCAACAACAATATGAAGAGAACGAGAACCGTTCCACCGACAATGATGTACAATAGATTTTGATTATCAATACCGTGGGCAATGGTGTCCGCCTCCTGCATGATGACCGCAGCGCTGGTGGTGAAGGCGACCAAGGCGGAGAAGGGAGCATTGCTGCTGCTCTTGGTGGTGCGTGCCTGCACCTTAAAGTAGTAGGTTGTGTAGGGTTTCAGGTTGGGCAACATCAGCATTGTCTCTTCACCGGCGAACGCCTCAATGGACCAGTCCCTATCCCGTTTTGTAGTGTCTGTCGTATAGTAAATGTTATAGCCAGTGATCTGACCCACCGTATGCTTTGGTTGCAGCCACTGTACGATCACATTGTGCGGATTCTGTTCGTCGAGGCGGACGCTGAGCTCCCGCGGTGGCGTCACTGGCACATTCTGATAGGTGCTGTTCAGCACGGACATGGACCACGCGGATTCTCGTCTTCCCTTCACCACCTTGACGGCAAACTCGTATTGCGTGTTCGGACGGAGATCGTTGATCATGTAATTCAGATCGCTGGTGTTGTGGTATCGATACCGATTGGAGCCAGTGATGCCGTAGCTGATGGTGTAGTGACGATTGTCGGTCACGTGCTGGTTCTTATTGAGCATCGTGTCGATCCAGTAGACGACTATCGACGAGCTCGACATAGTAATGGCGCGCAGGCCGACAGGTACCTCCAGCGGCACTGGCACATCGAGCGGTTCATCGTCGCGCGTCTTAATGTTATCATAGATGGGCGGACCGTCACCTTTGACATTGCGTGCTCGCAGCGAGACCACATACTCCATGTTGGATTCGAGATTCTTGAGCACATGGTAGCGTTCCGATTCCTTCAGCTCGATGGTGTTCTCATCGGGTATGCCACGACCCCAGCCCAGAACATAGTTGCGTATCTTAATCTCCGGCTGTTGCGGCGGACCCCAGTGCAGTCCGATGTTATCGGCGCCAGGATGTATATTTATCCAGACGGGCTTGCCCGGCACCTGCGTCTCATCCAGATCATTCTCCAGTGTATTGGCACGATACCATTCGGTAAATGGACCGGATCCGTTCACAGTCATGGCCGCAATCTTCACCTGGTATTCGGCATTGCGATCCAGTGCGTTCAATTCAAAGTAGCGTATATTGGCCGGAGTACTCTTTGCTTGCGGCGCATCTTTAAACTTGCGATATCTTATTTTATAGCCGGTTATTTGCCCATTGCAATCCTCCTCGGCTGGCGGCTCCCAGTGCACAGTAATCGACTAAGGAAAAGGAAAAGAGAAGCAATTAATATTGGTCGAGTTTAGCAGATATCCTACTTAGGTACTTGGATTACTTACGCTTGAGCTGGTCACCTCCAGTGTGACATTGTTAGGTGGCTCTGAGGGCGTTGAGGAAAAGGTTTTAACTTTCAGCTCGGCGGAGGGATCACCCATGCCATTGTGATTGAAGGGAACCACGCTGATCACATAGTCCGTGAAGGGACGCAGCTCGGTGAGCACTAGTTCCAACGACATGCTGTCATTGTACAGATCTGCACCGCTCTCGTTCTGTGAATGAAATATGGATTAGGATATGCAGCTAAGTTCGTGGTGAGTTCAGCTCCTACCTCGGAATAGTAGACACGATACTTGAGTATCTCGCCATTTGTCACAGTGGGCTGTTGCCAGTGCACATAGATCTCCTTGTGATTGCGGGCATAGGCGTCCACATTGCGCGGTGGTCCGGCAATGTTCACTTCGGGCTGTGTGCTCGCCTCCAGTGGCTGCGAGGATTCACCCATGCCAAAGTTGGTGTTGGCCACAACACGGAACTGATAGGTTCGCCCCGGCAACAGGGATTGTATGCTGACCTGTTGATCCTCATGCGATTTGGTCACAATCTTTTGCTCGCTAAGGAGACGAATGAAGATAAATAAGTATTACAGGAATAGAGGAGGATTAAAAAGGTGGTTCAAACTAACCGTTCACTGTTGTTCATGCGATAGTAGACGGTGTAGGAGACGACCTCGTTGGCATTCTGCTGCGGCTCCTGCCAGCTGAGCGTGACAAAGCGAGGCTTCACAATCTGAGCGACCAGGCTGCGTGGTGCACCCGGCAAGCGGGCGAGGAGTCCACTGCTTAGGGGCTTAGCATCACTGGTGGAGATGTCCTCGCCGGCTGTTGAATCTGTTTGGGCAAAATTTGATTTGGGGGATATTTGTTGCTGTTGTTGTAGTTGGGCTTTGTTCTTGTGCTTCTGCGGCCAGGAGGCACTGACATCTTCATCGTCATCGTTATAGTCATTGTCTGCGTCATCGTCATCGTTCTCATTGTTTCCCTCATTCTTCTGGCGTCGCAGCGCACTGACCTCAACCGGCTCAAAGATGCGATCATTTTGTGGCTGCTCGACGGGTCTCGTAAATTTGCGTAAATTGCGACGAGCTGTCTCCTCGGATTTGTCATCCCCATAGCTGTCATAGTAATCGCTGCCACCGGATTTGGTGCGCAGCTCCCCCGAGTTGTACGGTGGTCGTCGTCGTTTATTGTTGTTATTGTAGTTGTAGTTGATGTCCGGACTATGCAAGGATTTGGTGGTCTGGCCTTGAGTTTTGCGTTGTTTGATTTTGGCTTTGGATTCGGATTGGAGGGGAATTCGGGAGGGATGTGGAAATAATAAGGATAGGACAAAAACAAGTGAATAAACAATAAGTTAATAAATTAATTGATAATAAATAAAAGAAAATTGTCTTAATTCGCTTTCTGACCACAACATAGCCGATCCTTATATATATTATATATTTTATTTTATATATATATATATATATATATATATATTTATAATATAAACTGTTCGTAGCAGGACAGCACAAGTGGAGCTAACTATTTAAGTGGTTTAAATACTAATATATATATATCATTACTTTATTCCATTGCAGAAGAGTCTGCTCTGTGTTTCGATATGAATATGTTTTAATAGGTTAATAATGCAAATTATTATATTATATATCTTTCTGCTCTTAAGTTGAAACGAAGTACACCGAATATGAGTTGGGGACTATAATTAATGTCTAAGGGGTAATTAGATACTGTGTAAATACCTTGTAAAAACCTTATAAACATTACGTTTTCTATAATGTCAAAACTCTAATAAAAAGGTCATTAAACTTGTTGCGGAGAAAGCGAATTAAGCAGCTGAACAAAATTAACAATGTTTATAAACTATAACAAACACATACACACAAATATTATATATACAATTTATATATATATTTACATATAAAATTTATTCAGTACATGAAATTATTTTACATTAGCTGTGGAAAATTCAAGGTTTTGGGATTGTCGTTAATTTCGTTAATTGAGTTTGTACAGTGAGGGAAAGAGAGGGGTAGAGGAGTAGAGGGAGGAACCAATTGCGTAAGCCGTAGCATAGATTACTGGACACCAACCAAGCAGTGTGTCTACAACTACATACATATTACAGTTAGAGTGTGGCACTTACCTCCTGGGGCCACGACACGCAGACGCGCTGAGGCTTGAACGCTGCCGGCGGGATTGGTGCCGACGCACTGGAACATGCCGGCATCGGAGTAGAGCAGTCCACGGATGCGCAGATTGTGTCCGTTGACGAACTGCATGTACTCGTTGGGCGTGATGAGATCGCCGTTCTTGAGCCAGCGTATCGTGGGCTTGGGTTTGCCATGGATGGCACACTCCAGGTTGAGCACCTCCTTCTCGGAGGCCGTCTTGTCGCGTGGCGCTTGAATAAATTTGGGGGGCACCTGCACCTGCACGGTGGCCTGTGCGTCCAATGAGTCGACGGTGTTGCTGGCCCGACACTGATAGTTGCCCGAATCGATGTCCTCGGCGCCAGAGATCTGCAGTGAACCGGTGCCGGTGATGGAGAAACGTGAATCGAGATGATTCAGATCCAATTCCTCGCCGTTGCGCAACCATTTGATTTGTGGCTTGGGCACACCATTGGCCACACAATCCAGCGTAACAGTTTCGCCCTCGCTGACCGTTTTCGGAGAGGGGCCGACAAGGAAGGAAGGTGCCACTGCCTGGTCCAAGCCCGCTTCCAAGGCTTTCTTGAGGTTTAGATTGGTTTTGCTGCTCAGCTTGAAGACACTGCCCGAGGTCACGTTGCACTGATAGGCACCGCGATCGCTGGCGCTGACCTCGTCAATCTCGAGTGCTCCATTTGGCAGCACCACCATGCGCAGCTTGTCCAGCGGCATTGGCATGTCATCCTTGTACCATTGCACCTTATGCTTGACTCCAGGCTGCCACACATATTCACCCACCATGCACCGAAAGTAGGCCGTCTGCCCGGGCAGAAGATACGTCTCAATGAAGTCTTGATTTAGTTCCGGCTGGCGGGCGATCGCCACCAAGGCTGGACGGCTGAGCACGGTGCCGATGCCCTCGGCGCTCAGCAGACACTGATAGGCGCCAGTTAAGCCGCGATTCTCCTCCACGGAGCTAATGTACAAGGAGCCGTTCTTCAGCTGTGTGCGAAACGTGTCACCGACAACGCCCAAATCCTGGCCATCGGGTCCGCGCCAGCGTATACTTGTCGGCGGCGCACTCAGCGTTGCCTTGCCCTTGGCAAAGGCTTTGCCGACGCACTGCAGCAACACCGAGTGGCCCTCGGGCACCACAGAATCCTGCGGCTCCAGCGTGAACGTGAGTGCTACAAAGACACAAAGAGAAAGAGCAAATAAGTTGCTGTTTATTGTTGTTGTTATTGTTGTTGTCAAGTAGAAGACACCCGGCATGGTTGACTGGCTGACCCGGTCGGAGCACGCGCGCTCACTTCAGCCACAATCTGTCAACTTGAATAATTAAAGCTGCAAAAGTCGCTCCTAGCAACCCTGACACCACGCCCTTGTGCCAGACAAATATTTGCATTTCCACTTTGGCCCCAGTCCTCCTTGAGATGCTGCCATTGCTGCCAATGAATATCAAACATACTTTAAGGGCTACAACAACGTCAGGAATCGAAGCCGGAGACTAAGCCCTGAGCAGGCCAACCTAAGGTTGTTGACAGTGTTGGCACTTTGGCAGCAACAAGCGGGAAATTAGCTGCAATTTAGACTATTTTTATTTGGTCTATATTGTTGGCACTTTGACAACAACAAGCTGGAACTTAGCTAGAATAAACCTATAAATTTAACTTCGTAGTTATTTATTTATTAAAAATATTATAAACAGAATTTTATGAATTTATATTTATAATAAAATATTTATTTAAACTATATATGACAAGGATATGAATCTATATAACTTTGCAATAGATAATCGTTGCTTTATATAGCAGTGGTTATGGTTTTGTATAAGTCTACATTAAACTCATTGAAACCTATTTGATCTTGGCTTTATAAATCAGTTGTTAGTTTTTATAATACTTTAGCTCAAAGAATTTTATATATATCTTTTAAAGCTCTTTTGAGGCATTTTATATAAATATTACCATTAAAACCTACTACAAGTGTAATTCGCATTTTTAAAGGCTAGTTCCGTAATACATTTTAAACTCATTAAAAAAAACTCCTTTGCACCCACTTACATTTTAGACTTTGACTTTTTTCTAAGAAAAACTTTGAAGATTTTTGAACAGCACTTCTAGCCGCTCAACTTAGTGGCACATTACAGCTAAATAAGCAGTGCTTTGGACCTATTATTTTGAGAAGCCAGCTGCGGCAGCGTCGTCATTTGGATTATATATGTTGGTACATTTGAGTAGCATTAATTAGGCATCAAGGAGTTGAGTTTGGCAGATTCCGGGCAATGCGGCTGTTTTCATAATTTACAACATTTATCCAGCTGCGCAAATGAGTGGCACAACGCCCAGACTGCCACTGCTGCCTGCTACGGCTACAGCTTGCTACTGCTGCAGGTGAAGGTAACTTGCAAAATGGGGTTCGTTTGTTGCTTGCCTGCCTGCCCCCCCAACGCACCACTTAGCAGGAAAAGTGACTCCATCGTGAACGAGTACTAATATGTTGACCGCACGTGAACTCAACTGGCACTTGCAATTCGCAGTCGGAGTCACAGTCAGAGTTAGAGTCAGAGTGGCAACCTTTTGCGTTTGGCCTGTGTGCGAATAATTTGCTTGCTTTGTTTTGCTTCCGCCTCGTTTCAGGTTCCGTACTAAAGTTAACCAAGTTTTACGAGCCGTGCTGGGTTGGATGACTGCATGGGCTCAGAGCCTGCTCCAACTTCATTGGAATGCCAATAGATGGCCCAAAATAAGAACAGCAACAACGGAGCTAACTACTTGACGGTTCCTGTGGCTAATGGCAACCCGAGAAATTGTCCCATTTCTTCACCCAATGATTGCTGCAATTTTGAACTCTCGCTTGAATTTTCATTTGTATTTGCATTTATTTCATTTCCATTTCCATCTCAATTTGAATTTCTATTTCATTTCTGTCTGACTCAGACTCAGCGCAGGGATGCATGCTGAATGGCTGGGAAGCCATGCATTTAAAGTCCCGACGTGTGGCTTTTATGGTTATTGCTCTGCTCGCTTTAGAGAAGCTTCCACTCGTCCCTCGCTGTTGGCCTTTGGTGGCTTTATGAGAGTGCCACGACTCTTTGACTGTCGTATTTCTCGCCTTTCACTCGACCCTGTGTATCTATTCACAGTTTGTCATATAAGAAACACGACCCTAACTCTTTTATGCACACACCCTGTGCAACATTAAATGTTAATATGGGCATATAATATCTTCATTGGTTATTTAACTATGTAATTAATGTTTTATTCGACAGTAGAGACATCAGAGAGTGAATTTCTTTCTGATGTAAACTAACAACGAAATTTAAACATGAAATATTTATTTGGTTTATTTGTGAAATAAAATACGTTCACCTATTCCCTCTATTAAATTATCTTTACTCTCTTTTAGTCAGGAAAATAATTAACTGGTATAGTGTGCATATACACACTTTATGGGAAGAGTTGTTTGTTTACAGGGTATGCTTAAAGTGTGCAACTTATCAACTTTGCCAACTCTAACTAGCTTTTAGAGACGGCTTTTAGGCGCAACTCCGTCAAAGTAAACGCGTTGAAATCTGCTGGTCTATGCCGAGACCAAATATAACTACTGTCTAACCCTTAAAGGCCACTTCTCTCTCTCTCTCTCTCTGTCTCTCTGTGTGTTTCCCTCTCTCGCTCTCTCTCTCCCTCTGTTTGTCTTCCTCTCAGTTATTGCCCTTTGTAGTGCGTTTTGTTTGTCTACAGCTGCATTTTGATTGACACTTAACGTGTCTCTGGTATTGGATTTCAAATGAATTTTAAGTTCACTTTCCTTCGAGCTACCTGCACTATTGTGGCACGTCTCAATTATGAGCCACGCCCGCATTTAGACCAACAACTCCACACAGGCCAGGCCAGGCCAGGCCAGGCAGACTGCTGCCTGATAGTCGCAGCTGCATTTTGAATAATTTCAGAAATATGCCAATACATAAAACATAATGGCTGCTCTAAATCAAATAGAGACATCGCCACAATCGAAATTCGTAAAGCGGCGGGGCGCGCTCAATTAAAATGTTTTTATTGCTCGAATTGATTTTTATTGTCTTTCACTGTATAGGTATATACACATATACACTCATACATATATATATGTATTTCACATTTCTCCGATACAGACGCTGCCATAGATAAGTCTACGGATCCAATTTCGAAAGTTAAATTGAGGTTATCTTTGTAGCAGCTCCCGAAATTGTGTCAATTATTTTTTAGTGTTGCGCTGCAATCCCAGTTGGAGTCGTTAAAGGCTCTTATCTCTTATTCTCTCATTCTCTCTCTCTCTATCTCTGTATCTCTCTCACTGTTCGCAGTCACTATGAAATGTAAAGGGCAGTTGACACGCCCACTTGCCTTGTGGTCATAAAATGCATTTGCTGCATAAGATTCAATTATCAACATTATTTTTGTATGTCAAAATAAGCAAGAAAATCAAAAATGTAATTTTAATTAAATGCTAATTGGATAAAATTTAATATCCAATAAGTGATTTAAGGCGAGGGCGCCGAGTGCAGCAGGGCACTTGAAAGCCATCTACCAATTTATATGCGTTTTTCTTCAGCTGTCTGGGCATGGCCACAAATGAAGTTGCACAAACTGAAAGTTGCTCTTAGCCCCGACCTGCTTCGCCGCACTGCTCAGCATCATAATCAAATTTTGTAAATTTCGTATCGTCGCCATTAACATTGCCTTTCACTTAACCCGCCCTCCCCTTTCTAACTCCTCAACTAGTGCTCAGGAAACCGCAATGGCGCCGTGGCATATGGAAACTTTGTCGGCTGCCGCTTGTCGCTTGTGTCGTTGGCAATTAAATGAGGCAAAACTTGCTGATGGCTAATGCCACACTCAACTGTTTTAAGCCGTCTGTCTGTTTGGCTTCCTGTGCTGGTTTGTGGCTATAACCAAGTACGAGTAAAGCCTGCCACTTCCTCTGGAGTATATTTTAATGTAAAACTTTAAGTTTCCCATATCGTATGTGGTTTTTCTTAATCCTTAAAAGCAAAGCTTACGTTGAAATCATACTTTGTAGTTTTTGTTTTGATTTAAGCCTCAGAAAACTTTAACTTTTCTTCAACAAAATAATTTATATTTACTCTTCTTAGTTTCTGCAAAATTTGCAGCTCGCAAAATATTCATAGAATTGTATAAATATTACCAAACTTTTGTTGCCCTTTGTTTGTGCGGAAACAGTGCAACAGAAAAAAAGGTTTGTTGCATTATGCGATTACCCCCGACATTCACCCGCCCTACACAGTCTGCCAACACTGCACACAAACCAGCATTTTGTCAGAATTTGTTTTTTCTTTTTTTCCCCCATATTTTGCGCTTGAAAAGATTTTTTGTACATTTATCAAAGCGGCGTAGGCTGTAAAATATGTAAATGTATAATGAACTGGCAACCATCACGGTTCCGCGGGAGGGAGAAAGGCAGGGTCCTCCAAGCACACACACATACACACACACACGCTTCTTCACCCTCTCCTCGTAGTTGTTTGGCAAATAGAAATGTTTACAACGCAAATCCCAAAATTACTCTTATATACAAAGTCTTTAAAAGTGGAAAATGTGCTTTAATTACTTCATTTTATACATATGAACAGTTTTCAAATACCCCAGCAAACTGCAATAAGTAGAAAAGTCAGCAAATTTTGATATGTGGGCCTCTCATATAACATTATCATACACATCACAGCTGAACGAGGTTTATTTCTCATTTCACATAAAACCCGGTGATTCGTGGCACATGGTTTAAGTAATATTTATTTTAATTAAGGAAATAAAAGCATAAATAATATATTGTGAAAATTATGATAATGTTTATAATGGCCGTTGTTGTTTAATTGAGTTATCTTCTACGTCAGCAAAAAGATCAACAATAAAGCAACTCCCTTGCCCTTTTGCTTTTTGTCGCTTTACGCTTTTTGGGTTTGGGACTGCTTTAATTGCGCTGGCCTGAAGCCGTTGGCTGGCTCATTGAATCAAATTAAACAATTATAATTTAGACAGATTTGTGCGCTCATTTCCCAGAAGGAAAAAAAAAGCGTTCACTTTAAATTAAAGCGAAAGAAATTGAAAAGCCGAGCGAAATGAAAAAATGTGGAATACAATTTTTTGATTAAATATGCGTTTTGACTTAATTGACTTTAATTGTTCAAACCGTCGCAACTCAAGCAACAAGATACAGAAAAATGTACGAGTCACGCACAGCGTCAATTTACATAAGATTAAATAAGTTTTGATTCAATAAGTCCACCAAATGGAAATGCTAACCAAACAGCCAAACACGAAATATAACTTTTCCACATTTAAGAGAAGTAAAATAAAACTCATTAGTGATTATAGCAAAGCAGCGTTGCATGACAAACGTTTAAGAATGACACGCAAAGAGGAGACTATAAATATTGTGTTTCGGCGAGTAACGATGGGTAAAGCTAGACGGAAAGATAAAATATGTTAGAAAATATGTTGTCTCAAAACACTTAAATTTGTTAAAGCAAAACTTTGAATATTTATAACGAAAATCAATGTAAGCAAATTTAACATTTTGGTACAGTTAGATGGACATACAATCCGCCTGCATTCGTGAAAGCCAGCACATCAGTCAGCTAGCCAACTAGTCAGTCTGGGCCACTTTAAGGCCACGACCAGATCAGAGACCGTTTGCATCCACTTCTTCTACATCTTGTATATGGCGAAAAGGCATGCATATTTATGATTTTCCAATGAATTTGCATATTTTACGATTTATCATTGGCAAGCGATAAACAGCAACTGCAACTTTAGACAGCAACAGCTCCATCCATGTCCACAGATTCACATCCAATCCTAGCAAGCAGCAACATGCAACATTTACTCTCTGGCAACACAAAAAATGCAAATGTTGTTGTCAAGCGGCGACAGCAACAGAAGTAAACGATAAAAAAAATTAGCAGTTCGTAAGAAAAACGATGTCAAAAACACAAACACACGTAAAATTTGTGGCCAAAACAAGAAAACAGGCTTCTTTCTTCTTCAATTGGATATTGGCCAGATTTGTGCTCTTTTTTTCGTGCTTAAATCAATTGGCTAATTGCCAAGACTATTCGTAGTTGGCTGCTGCACAAAGCTTATTACTTGCCCCAGTCACGCCCACGCCAGCGAACACGCCCCTCCCTACCAAGGCAACGAAACCAAAAGACCAAAAAAAAGAAGAAGAAAAATAGCCCCAATCAAATTTGCATATGGCTTAAAAGAGAAAACTGCAAAATTGCTAAAATGCAAAGCGTTCAACACAAAACACGCAACTACGAAGCGTGCAATTAGCCAAAAATTGTATGTACATTGTTAGTGTGTGTGTGTGTTTGTGTGTGTAATGCACAGCAACAACAAGATTGGCAAATATTTAAAGAAGCAGCTAGCAAATGTGCCTATCGAAGATCTGGTGCTGAGAGAAAAGGCCATTAGAGCGGGCTAATGGTAGCACCTTTTAAGGTTAAATTGGGCAGACAGGCGTTGCGAGGGGGAGTGGGACGCCACGGGGGATGTGGGGCAGCTGGGTGCATAGTTTGTATGTGTGACTTGTGCAAAAAAGAGTCGCTTATCGTTAGCAAAAAATTTATGCGCAGCAGCCGCCACTAAGGGTTAAAATGTGCCAATAAGCCACAAAAAAGGCAAAAACAAAATGCGGGCCAAATGCTCAAATCGTCTTGGCCAAAATCTACATAGAGCCAGGCACGTTGCACTCAATTGCATTTGCATTTGCATTTAGCCTGGCTAACGCCAACTTCAGATCCAGCTTCAGCGTCAGCTCTAGCTCCAGCTGCTGTTGTCTGGGCTCTATCGAGAAATGTGCATCGCACAAGCGCGACCCAAAGCCTTGGGCTCGGGCCCAAAACGCGGATATGGCCAAGAGTATTAGTTAGAGTCAGCGGCACAAGCATCGTCCATCGATTTCTCGCTGGGCTTGGCTTGTGTTGATATTCCATTTGGTTAGCCAAACGAAATGAGCTAAAGTGAAGAAAATAACACAAAAACAACGCAGCACAAAAAGTTGCTGGCGGAAATGTCTGCAACGTTACAGCCCCCTAGCAATCTCCTCCTCCTCCCTCATTGGGGGGCATTGCCTCCCTCGTGGTGCGTGTGAATTCGATTTGTTGACTCCAAATGGGCAGCGGCGTGTGAAATGCAGCCAAAGCCAGCTGCAATTCCAAATTGTACATTGCCAAGTGCACGAGAGAAAACCAACTGCAATGAATTCTCCCTTCTCCCACAAACATATGCAAATTTAATTAAGCGGGGAGCGGGGTGTGCAGGGGTTGCGACTTCTTTGAACGAGTGTAATCTGTTTTTTTTATAGCGACATTAAACGTTTAATATTATGCAATTAAGTTGAAAACTTATGATAATAACGATTAAAGTAAACGTGGTTAAATTACCAAAAGGATGGCAAAAAAAATCAGAATAAAGGAATAGTTGAATATACGACATAGAAGATATTGGAAGCATCCAAAACTCAAAAAAGAAAATTAATATATTAAAAATGAATATATATTGAAATGCTTGAATATGAATTTAAAGTTGTAGCTTAAAGATTAATTAAATAAGGGAGAAGAATGTAAGATGAAAATTATGCGGGTCCAACTCAAAAACGGTGTAAGAATAATTTTTAGCGATTTTCATCGATTTCGTAACGCCCAAGTAAAAATGCACCTCAACTTTTGAACTCTATTTCTGATCTGCACATACAGAATAATATTGATTGCAAATATTTTAAGTCTTTAGATTTAATATGCGTTTAACAAATAAAATCATTATAATGCGTTCAAAGATGCAGTGCACACCAAATGCATTTCTATCGAAACTTTAAATCTAACCGCATAAATAAAATATTATACATAAACTGGTTGGGTTAGCTATTTAATTGGATAATCTTGCATGATAAAAAAATCTTTATACATTTGTTGCTCTTTCTGTTTGGATAATAGATGTCAGCATTGGTTGCCTTGATTAACACTTCAAGCGACACATTTCGCTTTAAAATGACGCCTTGCTGAAGCCGCAAAATGGTCAGAGCCTGTAAAAAATAAATAAAAAACGGTCAGAACGGCTGTTGCTTTGGGCGACAAAAACAGCTAACAAACCAGACAGGCAGGCAGGCAGCTTGGCAGCCAGGGAGTTTGTGCCGCATGTAGAGATTTAAAATGAAAAGGCGACAGGATAAGTGAAGCCGCATAATGCCACAACAACCCATCCAACCAGTCAGGCCCCAAAATGCTCCAGCCTCGCCCTGCCTCTCTTTCAACCCCTCTGCTATTGAACCACTTTTACTGTCTGCTCTTTTGCGCTTGCCCAGGCGACACGAAATGCTGCACAAATATAATTATAAACGTCTGCCTACCATTAGAGGACACAACCTCGACATAGCCAGACTCCAGTGGCTGGCAACCGGGGTTGTTGTGCCACCCCCCTCTCAAATTCCCATGCTCTGATTGTCGCATCAAGTGAAAACATCAATGGATATGATGAGCAAAGGGTGAGCAGTAGGGAAAAGGGAATCAGGCATCTGACCAAAGGGCGAATCCGCTTTCTCACTGGCAGAACGCATTCATCCGACCAAATTCTCTGGTGACTGCGATTGGCTTTGCCTGCACTTTGAATATGCCAGCTTTAAAGTCAACTTTCAGTTGATTTGATTCCTGCATTAGCTGCACCATTTCCATTGAACCGGTTTCCCGTTCCCCGTTTCCCCCGCACACAACTGAACAAGGCAGTTGCTTTCAATCAGCTTCCACGCCTTTTATTACATTTCATTTCAATTATGCTAATTACAAGCAACCATCAAACACCTAATGGCTCTTGGCCAGGATTTATGTGATGCCCATGCCACAAATGGACTACCCCTCCCCAATTCATCCCCATTTAATTCAACTCATTCACCTCCCACTCTCAGTTCTATTCTGTCTGTCCTTTCGTTTTGTCATTGAGCAATTGCGGTTTGCAGCTAATTTATGAGCTTGCCAACCATTTCCCCTACTGTCACTCCTCCAACTGTCTCCTTCCGCCTTGACGCGACTCCTTCAAAGTGTTTGGTTTAGTGAACGCCGACGTCTTTTTTGTATCCTGACTATGCTTAAATAAAATACGGCAATAGTTTTTGTGCACGGCAAATATAAAAATGTCAAAGCGAATTGTACACGAATTGTAGAAGATTTCTACAGGGCAAATATCCTTTTTTTGCAGTTAATTCGCTCCTTTATGGGTTTTCCACATTTGCAAGGCGAAATACTATTGATTGGTAGTCGAGTACTTTAAGGACCTTTCCACAGGCAAACCAACTGGGCAAAGGGGTAGCTGAGCAGAGCAAAACTAAGCATTTCAGTTTTGAGTATTTCCGGTTTTTATTAATTTTATTCATTTGTTTATAGAGTTATTGCAATTAGACTCTAAGCACTTGCCTGGAATTGGTGCCTTGAGTCTTGGTAATCTCTTCACAAATATCACTTTTATATGCAGTGCATATTTAATGGTTTATGGCGACTTTCAGCTTTCTTTATGGTACTTTGGGGAGCAGCGGAATTGTTTGCCATTTGTGGATCATGCGTCATTTTCCGATGTTTATAAATCATTTTTAAGAGTTCTTAAATTTAGAGTTTGTTAAGATCCCATTGCAGGGTAATTCCCAACCGAGTATTTCACAGAACACATCATTTTACTTTTTGTTTGGTAGAGGTTTGCATTTTTCATTTGCTCCTTGCGAAAGACGACTTGGGACTAGCCCAAATACAGCTTTTGTGTACATATTCAACTGGCCCATGAAACTTAAGCAAATGACGAAACGTAGAAAAACTAGGAGGAGCAGAAGACCTTTGTCTGGCAATGACAATACAAAAAGTAAGCTCAAATTACGCAGGAACACCAAACAAAAAGCCGAAGTACAACTTACAGCATAGTTCTTCTTCTTCACTTTGGATGGAAAAAGTCTCAGCTGGATTTGCTGTTCTTGTACAACGATAGTCATCTAAGTGTGGCACATCATTCGAGAGGGAACAAATTTTATTATGCGCAGCGACAAGTTTATCGCCAAAAGATATGACAATACGGATAGTTGGTTGTGTGTGTGTGAGGAAACAAAATTAGAAAGAGATAGCGAGACACTATATATATATAAAGAGATGCACAGATAGTAAATGGAACTGAGAAGCATAACGCATGCAGATATATATATATATATATATTTGTGAGTATTGTTTGAGACATGCACTGAAACCGCCACTCAGTCGACTAAGTCTGTCGCTCACATAAATAAAGGTGGTTAAGGCCGAGGCTGTTATCTTTCATATGAGGCTACTATGCCTGCATACAAATTGTATGGTACGAGCCATGTTGCAATTCCCAAGAAATGCGAAAAGATGACAAAGGCCAGGCCAGCCCAAGCCAGGCCCGACCAGGCCAGGCCAGGCAGCAGCGCAGAAGAAGCTGCTAATGCGACAACAAAAGTCTTTGGCTTTGACTTGAGACTTGGCTGTTGCTGAAATGACGTCTGTATTTGAGCCACTTAAATAGCTGCTGGCTGTATTAGGACGCAGTCAAAAGTATTACGAGCAATAAACGCAATCAGCCAACAAATTCATTTGGCCAAGTTTGCGAGCAGCTTTCATTTACTTTCTGGCTCTGTTGGCTAATTTATAATGTAAACTTTGCAGAATTCAGCCAGTGAATGATGATTAAAATTTTATCAGGCTAAAAGCAGGCAGGCGCTCTGTCCACGCCCACTTGTGCATTGTGCTGCTGCTGCTGCTGCGGAACGTTGCACATTGAATAGCAAGCAGTCCAGCTCCAGCTCCAGTTAAAGAATGTATTATTCAGTTGCTACCGTAGCAAATTGCATAAGTTCTGCTAGATGCGATGCATTCTCAGAGAGCTGCCTTCTCGTTAATCATAGCCAGCATTGTCATCATCAGACTCTCGACTTATTTCAGTTTTGCTTCGATTTGTATCAATGGACAGAGAACTTATTGGGTTTTCTTGTTGGTTGCGCTTTTGTTTTCCTTTAGACTGAAAGAAATCCTATTCAATGGTGTTAAGCCTGCAACGGTTTATGACGCGTCTATTTCTAAAGAATTTTGATGGAAAAACGAGAACTTGTTCATAATGATGATGATGATGATGGTGCTGATGTGGATGCCAAGTGCAGATTAGAAGGAAAATGGCTTGGAAAGTATACGCATTTTCATTATGCGATAAACAAAAGCAACTACTCAGCCTGCCAGGCACTTGAAGATTACCTAAGCGCTTTTTATACCCCACACTTAAGAGCTGTCTGTGTGTGGCATGTCTGATGTGTTAAATACAGGTATTGGTTTATCTCTTAAATTTATCTATAAATTAACCAGATATTGAAGTAAGTGCATGTATTAATTGCAGTTTGCTATAAGTAAAGTTCATGGCATATGAATAAAGTATTCAAAGTTCGACTTGCGTTCTTTGAAATGCCTATCGGTTTTCAATTAAATAGAGTTGCCAAGTTGACCGATATACTCAGTCACATTCCAGTTGACTTAAAAACGCATCTTACCTGCAAAGATAAAAGACAAAAGAATTTTGTTAGACATTTTGTAAAGATGACAGATAAATTTACTTCAATGCAGTTAAGTTGTTGTTGTTGCCCCGTCAAAGGCACTCAATTTATGCCCCAGCAAACTGCACATAAATCAGTTACATGGAAATCGAAGTCAGTTATCGATTACAGAAACGTGATAAGATATGCTTCACATTTACAACGAATGAGGCAAATTGGGGCGTTGTAAATGCCGCCAAGATAGATGTGATTGATATCATTATCAAAATGTGTCGCAAGTTGCACCAAGTTATAAATCAATTCCATAGAAATATCTATGGAATATATATATAAATATATATGTATATATATATGCATATATTTATATATATATAGATATATTTATATGTATTTTCATAGATTGGCCTGGGGCTGACCAAAAGCGTCGGACATTGGAATAGCTTAATGGATGGAAAAACCTTGCCGAGTTTTCACTCAGCGGGAGGGCTACTCCAAAACGCACTTAAGCCGCTTAAAATGATCGCTGTGTGTGTGTGCGAGTGTGTGTGCGTGCGTGTTCGTGTATGCGTGATGATTAATTAATAATTACATAAAAAAATAAGCTGTTTGCACTGCCGACAGCTGCATACCCTTTAAGCCATTTAAAGGCTTATTAGCTATATAGAAAGATTCATAATTTAGCACAATAAATATAAACATTTTGTCACAAGTAAAGAAGTGCTGATCCAATCTTAGTTAAGTATTGATAATCATTAGGAATACTATATGTGAACAGCTTAATTAATATTCTTGATGAGTATCGATTTAAAAGTCTATGTAGTAGTATTTCATTTTTAAAGGCACAATTAGATGGTATCATCATCACAGAAAAATATTTTCCTTATTGAGGAACTTTTTAATTTCTTAAAGACATCTACGATCTTAAGTACTTATATATATATATATATATATATATGAAGTACATACTCTAATTAAGACAACTTTTCAATGTTTTTCTGTCAATTTACAATTTTGGCGAGTTTTAAATGTGTTGAAATAGGTTACGTGTATATCTATTGCTGCTCTGATCCTACATACATGTTTTATATGTTTTACTTTTACTTTACATACTATTACTGTTCATAATATACATATTCCATATAAATAATAATAATTAACACTTTTGGTATTTTATTCTGGTTGTGTTTATAAAATAAATATATTCATAATTTTCTAATCTACCATGTGGCAAACTTCATGTTATATTTAGAACTGCCTACTGGGGTTCCTAGGTGGGCTTAGGGTATAGTCACGATGTCGTCTGGCGGCCTGGCGGACTGTGGCATCTGGTCAGTGTCGGCGTCAATGAGGCGCACATCGCTCGATATCTTTTGGAAGGGGTTATATCACGTGTCTGAGTGTGCGTGTGTCTGTGTGGCATTTAGTTGGCTATACATAAGCTTAGTGGCGCTGTCAACGCTTTATGGTTTGTGGCATGCATCCAACGAGAGTGTTTGACAGCCACCAATTTAGTTAGTTACTACGACTACGACTGGTCTGTTTGACACCCATTCATTTAGTATGACAGACAAATGAACGATTTGCATGACTCGAAAAATAGAAGCTGTTGCTTCTTTGGGACTGCCCAGACGACAACATAGAAAAGGATCCAACTTGATTGCATTTTACTTTAATCCGACATAGGACTCTGCACATTAGGACGGACTTGCTTTGGGTTCAATGTCTGCTTAACGGTGTTTTCTATATTGTTGCACTGCTCGCTGTAAATGACTTTGGGCACATACTGCGGCAGCTGCTGCTTTTCCGCTCTTCCGCTGTCTCTGCCATTGTCCTTTTGGTATCCTGTGACGCCGCTTGTTGCACAGAGCAACTTTTGCATTATGGAATTGTAAATGTTGCCATATATAACGAAAGTGGGAGGCGCCATGCCTCTACACTATGCAACAAAAGAAAAATTCCCCATATGGTGCCAAAGCATTGCTGGAAAACCGCAACTTTGCGTCTTTGCTAACCATTCAAGTTTAGATCTAAATATTTAAAGTATTTGCAAGACTTGACTTTTGTTGCTTAGTTTTTGATGTGTCAAGCAGCTGCTACTTGCTTGGAGAGTCTGTAAAAATGGTTTTAGAAAATGTCTCACAGATGGCGACCAGCTAAAGTTTTTCACAAGACCACCCCAAATCCGCTCTCCACCTCCCTGAAAAAGCAATTTAATGCTCGACTTTTGTATGTTTCGCCGTTCGCTGTTTTGTTTTTGATTGCATTCTGCTTGTGGGCATGAGGAATTAAATTCTTATCAGCGCAGAGTAGACGACTTCCTCATCTTCTTGTTATTCAGTTTTCTCCCACTAACAAACGCCGCTAAGAAAAATACAAAGATTTTGAATTCAGCTGAAATACTCGTGATTTACGACAGATTCGAGGGATGGGTATGGGTTTGGGGAGGGGACGCGGACAGGGAAAGGAGAGGGACACAGTTCGATAACGTGGACTGCTTTCAACTAGCCGCCAATTATTTGTGGATCTGTACTATTCCATTCGTTTCAGCTGATTAACATATAGATTGGTATTTTATTTAAGGCAAGTTCCAAAACAATAGAAAATATGTTTTGTCTGCATAAAAATCTAAAATTTTGTGAAAAAATATAACTTTATGCCCGGGTATCAATTATAAATTTTTATAATGGTTGTGTGCAAATGTATGTAGCAGGCAGAAGAAAGCATTTCCGACTCCATAAAGTATATATATTCTTTATCAGAATCAACAGCCGAGTCGATATAGCCATGTGCGTCTGTTTGTCTGAATGAAATCGCAGGACTAAAAAACTATAAGAACTAGAGACTTAATATTTTGAATAAAGGTTCTCGTATATCCAACGCAGAGCAAATTTGCCTGCATCCTTTTCTCGATTATCGATTAATTTCCATTTTTGATAGCAATAAAAGCCACAATTTTAAAGGCAGATTATTCTAATTAACACATATTAAGATATTGATCAACTGCTTAAATAAAAAACCATAAGAAAATATGTGTTTCCATTACAAGTTCAATATTTTTTTTGGTGCCTTAGTGGCAACAATGCCAAAGCTAATGGGGCAGGTAAATGCAGGCATGACTCGTAATGCTGGGCACATTGAGCTACTACTGACTGAGTTAAGGTTATGGTCCAAGGGGTTGTTTACTGCGGGTTAGGGTTGGTTGGTAGTTGGTGGGAAATGAATTAATTTCTATTGATTTTATTGAATTTGTCACTGATCCGATGGGATTTGAGCAGTCTAATCAACCCCTCGGATCAGGTGGCCTACAGCTGCTAGCCGTGTGCCTGTCGTGCGCTGCATAATAGATGGATATATATATCTATATATATATATATATATATATATAAGGGTGGGATGAAGCATACAACTCCCCCTTGCTGTGGGCTTTGTGCGTTTCCTTATGCATCGATGCGCTTTGACAAACTGTAATCCCAGACAGTAAAAATATGGATTTCTTTTTACGATGCGCCTTAAAACATAAAAAAAAAACAAAATAAATAAAAATCATATTTCTAGAACTAATGGCCAGTTGTTAAACTTTCAAATTGATCTATGCATTTCACAGTTGGATGTGACTGCAGCTCACCGAACACCCTTCCCACACTGCCCTGTATTCGTTTGATGTTCACTTTTAGGTGCTGCCGCGACCCCTCCTCCAACCCCCTTTCCATTCAATCGCGTTGCATATGTGCGGCCTTAGCCTATGTCAAAGAGCGCACAAGAATGTAAATTTATGATTTATCGAAAGCATATGCTTCTCCTCAGAGCTTCTCCTCTTCTCTTCTGTTCCATCCAAGTGGTGGTGCCGCGCCCACAGGAAGTTTGTGGCAGAGCTTGCCACAGTCTCTGATTTTGTTGTTGTTTCACATTTTTTTTGTGGTCTACTCTTCAATATATACAAGTACTATTTGCTCAAGATTGTTTGAAATTGCGTTTCGACTTTTCATCTTTATTGGCAATTGTTGCTTTATTACAAATAATCGAATTTGAAGTCATTTAGTTTTCTCTGTCACCTATTAAATTAAATGTGAAATGTGTTTTCAGAAATATTTAATAGCATACCTGAAATTTCAATTTTACTTTTTGTTCAGCTTGTCAAAGCTATAAGTTTAATTTTAATATCTTCTATTTTAAATGAAATAAACCAATAATATTCAATCAATTTTATAAACTTTTCAATATTTGAATCATTAAAAGAAGATAATTTTAGTGTATTTTTTCACTCCTTATTTGACATTTTATACTTGGCTTTTTCTCATAACCTTCTAAATATGTATTGTTTTTTTACTTTCATAAAAATTAAATCGCTATAAGTATAATTTAAACCGTCTTTTCAAAACGATTTTGTGTTTCATTCTTTGGAGCAGATGAAATAAATCTTCTGTCAAATACCTGCCCTTTGAAAATTGCTTTCAGCCATTGAGAGCACTGTTTTTCTAGTTGTGCCAGTTAGCGTTTCAAATTGTTTCCATTGTATATTGAACACAGACTCTGAGCAAACACAAAACACCCCCGAAAGAAGGACCCATCGGGGATCAGCAGGACAGATGTTTGTATAAGTTCCCAGTTGGCTGTTTGTCGCGCAGCTGTTTGCCATATTCAGTCATCATCAGTCCTTGGGGGAGAAACAGCAGCCATTTCTTAAATCCAAGCCTAACACTGGCCAAATTTATGACTCTAAAACGGTTTAACTACCAACATTTTGTTGGCAGCTCAAGTTTTAAATTTGAATGAAAACTTGATTAATAATTGTGCCAAACTACTGAACGGAACGAAGACAATTTGTATGTAAATGCTAGAGAAATGTGGCTACTTGAGAAGCTCTCAAAATATTATCACAGTCAGCTATATATGGAAAATATAATTTAACAGCATTAAAACAAATTAAGCGCCCCAGCGGAAGTTACAACAACAAATATAACAAACACAACAACAACAAGAACCACATTTGTGGAGTAGTCTCGAGCAGCTTAAGAACAAATTTAAAAATAGCTCAAATATTAAAATTGATGGCAACTTTCTCGGCACCGAACACTGAATTATGCCTAAGGTTAAGTGCTGCTGACAGATTTTGACACATGAGGCACCAGCAAGCGAGGCAGATACAGCTGTAGCACTCCGTCTCTCTCTCTATCATTTGTTTGCAAGTGTAACACAAATGTTATATTTAATTGTGTGACATCATTTGATTTCATAGATTTAATAAAATGCAAATTGCGCAAATTAAACTGTAATCAAAAGGAAAATTTCGATCGATACTTTGCTAATTAACATTTGTTTGCTGTTAATTTAGTTTTTAGTGTATTTGTTGTAGACCAATTGACAAATTGGTATCAGCTGCTGTCTATATTAACTTTTTCCCGACAAAGCCAAAACTACACACACATATACAAAGATCAGGGCAGTTAACCATAGACAAACGGCTTCTATTTCATTCCCTGTTCCATTCAGTTCAGGTTACGCGAGACAGGGCAAGGGCAAGGGACTTGGGACTATTAAATACCGTACACCGTCTAATGAATACCGTGACTGCTGCTTCCTTCAGTCTTACATTTTTTTCAATTGAAATTAATGTTTTATGGTTTCATGACGACGACCACACACTCACACACACACACTGACAGTCAAAAGACAAACTTCAGTCAGCTGTTGAGAACTTTTACTGCACTTTATTTTTCATTCACCAACAACTCTGAATACTCTGCTGTCATCAATTAGTTTGAAGGGCTTCATTATTTGATGTCAATGTGCTTAAAATCAATTCAAGGCATCTCTAAGTCTGCAAAGCATTCATTTAGTTGTATATGTTGATTAAAATGAAGGCAACTTCTAACTCTGCAAGGCAGACATGCCAATATATATTGCAGTTAATGAAACTTCAAACAAAGATGAGTCTCTTTGGTAAAGGTAGAACAGAGTATCACAGTTTTTGCTGGTTGCAATACTTATGTAAATATAGGTACCATATGGCATATCAAAATAGTAACTTCCGTTAAAAATTGTATAATTTTTTAGTACTCTATTTAATTAGCATCATAGTTAAATTTACTATCTTATTCGTTTATAAAGGGTATCTAAATTTCAGCTTTTCTTAAAATTCAGCCTGTTACTAAATTTTGATTCTTCAAGTCATTTCTAATGGCAGAGTGACAAAATGAACATGAAACTGCTTGCAGGAAACTCGCTATTCAACTGACCCATCCTGTCCAGTCTCCCTGTCTTCCTCGTTTTGCCCCCGCTCTTGGCCCGCACTCGTTTCGCCTTTGTTGTCGCTCGCAAATTGCGCATTCTTCAGCAAATTTCCTGTTTATGCTCCATAAAATCCATTCAAGCGTTTAATATTGGCAACTTGTCGGACGTCTACGTTGGCTACGTGGCAAGCGTGTGAATTGGCGACAAGTGGACGCATCCTTTGTGGGTGGCAGTCACCAGTCACACACCGAAACCCCACATCACTCATCACATCTATATTGGTCTTCTGACTCGGTTTAGGCACGACGGTAAAGCACTTAAATTGCCTCTGCAAACATTGTAAATAAATGAGTAGACCAAAAGTGCATGCGAATTTGCAATTTGTTTGCGCAGTTCAAACAAGACTCAAAGCATCTTTCATTCTACTTAATTGAATTTAAGTTTAAGGTACGTAAATCAATTAGACATCGATGGATGTACGCAATTTGGGTTGAGAACCGCTAAATTAATTGCCTCTAACTACGATTAGTTGAGCTTACTTTAAGTTTATCATCTAAGTATGTCAAATTAAAGCACTTAATAAGTAAATTAAATGTTGCACTGTACTTGTTAAAAATTTAAATTCAAATTGTCAAAGTTAAGCGCTAATTAATTAAAATAAATGTTGGCCAATTGCACGAGCTTAAATTTGGAAAGAAGTATTTTAAAACAATTAGTTGTTCTCTATTGAAATATCAACTGTTTGTGAAATTAATATTAACATTCTTTTCATAATATAAATAGCAAACTCTATGAATCATTCAAATGCTTAGTGTCCACAATGTTGTCCCCTATTGGTAAAAATTACAGACAATAACTTTATTATTATTAGGTAGACGTTCGAGAATTTAAGAAATGTTGAAAGTAAAATAATGTTTTTATTTCCTGACAAAGTTTTTTTTAATAATTTACCAGTTGTGTTTCATCTGCTTCTATAGAAAATAACTTAGATAAAAACACAATTAAATCAGGCCTAATTTGGCTTTCAGTTAGCCCAATTAAAGTTTGCAATTTGACAACAACTTTCGCATCCCATAGTGAGTTTTCGCGCCCATATTCATCATAATTATTCTAACCATATTTGTTGCAGCAGCAAATGGTGTCACGCCCCAGCTGTAGTTGCCGCTGTTGAGCCTAAATGCATACAGATAGGTGCCAGGCAGCCTGTTTGATTACGCAATGGTGTGGCAACTATGCCATGGCACTTGCTGGTGCAGTTGTCTGTGGCAGTTGCTGGCAGTCGCATCCCACGCTCCTAGCTGCTCCTCTGACTGGCGCCTGCCCACGTTGACTGCTTTTAATTGAATTTGGTGCACAATAAAAATAATAAACAAAAATACACACAGACTGACAGACAAGTTATGAGCATAATCGGAGCTGCAATTGCTGCTGGCAAACACAAAACGGGTTTTCAATTTTGCGTTTTATCAAATTTGTGTCAATATTTTTGAGGCGCTTTCGAAAATGTGTTGACTGCACCTGACGTCAAATTTATGCGTGCATTATTAACATATCGAGAAAAACAACAACTCTAATAACTACTTATGACAAGCATTAGCTATGCTTTGAAACATCTCCAGCAGAGCATTGGACTTACAGATACCCTGTACAAACAGGTAGATGCACCACCTTGCACATTTCATTATTCGTAAAACATATGTTGCCAATTTTTGAAATTTGTTCCGAGTTTTTCGTATGAATATTATCAAAAGTATTATCAATACAAAATTTACTTTATTTTGTACAATTTATTATAATTGAATTATGAAAGCTATACATATATGAAATACTTTTCATTTATAAATAAAGGATATGATTCTAAGAAATGCTGTGCATATTAAACTCGGGCTATTTTAAAATCAAAATACATTAAACTTTTGCTTTGTCTGGCAGTAAAAATATACATTTGCATTTGCCTTAAGTAATGAACTTAAAAAAGAAATCAGTAAAAAATTGGTTATGAAAATTACTGAAGAACTTTTGAGCTGTTTTAAACAGCAGTATAAGTTTGAATATTGTATATACATATTATTGCATTATATTATATATGAATGATATACATTTATATATAAGAAAATTAAATAATATTATTTACCATTTTGCTCCAAACTTACAGTTACTTAAAGTTGTTTTGGACTTAAATGCCTTTTGCACATCCCTCCTTAGAACTTTATTTCCGATTAATATTAGATGATATATGCATTCACTTACCTGGAAAGAGATTGAAAAACAAATCAAATTAAAAACTTGTTATATATGAATAATACTTGTGTGTGACATTTTTCGAACATAATTTACGACTAATATGCACCCATACAAAACACTCACAAATAACACCTAAAAATAAAAAGAAATATTCAGACCAAGAACTACAATTTGATTTAATAGCCCTGTCGCCGAGCATAAAAGTTTGAACAAAAAAGTTTATTGGTGCCTCCACGCCCACAATTTAGGAGTAGACTCTGCTCAGGTGGTAGAAGGGTGTGGGGGTATTTGGGGCACGTTGGCGTGGTTCAACTGATAAAAAGTAAAATTTGTGCGCACCTGGACTGGCAACAAATTATGGCCATGTAAAGTGTCATCAGAGCCAAGTAAATCATCTGATTTTGTCACGCATTATTATTTATGGGTCGGGTTAGGGTTCAAAAACACTCCAAACCCATTAAAAACAAAAGGCTTTTGTGTATTTTTTAGGTATCAGTTAATGTGTTCTCCAGGAGTCTGGGCCAATAATAAAACTCAACAATCGCTGCGAGGAAGCATTTTAAAGGCAATGCGAAATGTTTTTACTCGCTTTTCTGAATCATCAGCAAGCTAAAAACATTTCCCGACAAATTTTCCTTCTCTTTTCCGACTGAGTTTAATGGCATGACCAGACCGACCCCAAAGAGCCTCTCCCAAAACAGCCTGATTGGATGTGCGTCAAACCATTTGTCGTGTTCGGGGCCAACCGCAACAGCAACAACAAACAAACACAACAAGTCTTACCCATACAATGTTGTTTATATATATGTGTTTATATATACAATGTGTATATAAGTATATATAATAAAGTGATGCTGTTGAAAAGCGCGCATTAGATGTTATTTTAGTGGGGGGTTGTGGGGACTGAGTGGCAAACGTCTGTTGCAAATCGTACAAATATTGCAAGGGGACAGAACAACTAACATTTGAGTTCTCCATACAGTTGGGGCAGCTAAGAGCGCAGAAAAAAAAAATCGATAAATACTTTTGTGAATGTATGAATTATGTGTCTGCCAGCTATCGCACTCACACACACCACACATACGCACACTATATACTCACACACACACAGACAGAATATTCACATCACAGCTTCCTCTTTAGCTGCTTGTTTATCTGCGGCTGAAGTGCAAATGGTGCACCGAGGAACCATCTCCGCCAGCAACACCAGTTCCCCTTTTCCCCCTTGACCATTTTACTGACTGTAAATTCTTTTGGCAAGTTTTATGAGCCAGCGTCAATTATGTATTTATTTTTCAGTCGAATTTTTTATTTATTATTTTTATGATCTGCCCACACGCATTGCCGCCGATGCCCACGGAGTCGCCACACTGACCGCATTAGATAGGCGCCCCATGGCAACTCTGATGAAAATATGTTTGCGGCCCAGCCAATCGACAACAAGACTAACAACTGGTGCAACAGTATTGCAAGTTGGTCAACCAAAGCCGCCCAATTGTGTTGCCAAATCAATGTATGCATAAATACATATATTCAAAGCCACAAACCAAACAACAACAATCTCAGGTACAACAACAACAAAATCAACTGGCAACAATACATAAAAACTTTATAAAGTTGATGTAGAAATTGTGGATTCAGTGTCAAAAATGATTATTATCGTATGAGTCAAATCTGTTCATCAGAACAAATTCCGTATAAATAAATAAAATATAAATTCACATCGTGTTTTATTTATACATTAAAATCTAAATAAAAAAATAATTCTTGATGAAAATTTGTGCGTTAATCGAATTGCAGTTATTGTAGGTCATAAATAATAAGAAACCTTCAAATGATTTAAATCCATATCGATTGCAACTGCAATAGCTACGTGACTGCTGCGTATAAAGTGATCGATAGAAACATAATCAACTGGTTACGGTCTAATAGGGAGTTGAGAGCTGAACTATAGCCTGACCAATTTTCAGCTGTCTGGTCGGGGCCAAAAAACTTTCATAAATAGAAAGCGTTTCCATAATGCGTTATGGATGTACCTAATGCCCAGTGGCAGTGCATGGAATAATGCTCAAAGTCTGCTGTCGAAAATCGACCCAGTCATAAATTGAGAGTGCATATGGAGTGTATATCTACTCTTATTTATTACCCGGTCTCTCACTCCACAAATGTCGCAGTACTCACTCCCTCTTTAGGCAATGAAGCGGCACGCACAGCTCCAAAACCAAATTTAAAAAAAAAAAAAAAAAAAAAAAAAACCATAAATTTGACCAACGGCACAACACCGAAATGTTATCTGCAGATCGATGGTCGATGTCTGGAGCTCGTTATCAAGTCTAATGTTTGTACGTTGATATAAGTTAAAATAGATTGACCAACGGGAAGATACCCTGTTATTTCTTATTTATTTTATTAAGTTTACTATTTTCGCAAAGTTTTTCACATCTACGTTTAAGTAAAAATAAAAATTGGCTGACCAGATGGAATCAGTGGATACCTCCACTTGAAACATTCAGCTGCCTACTGGTAAAGGGACCAAGGCAAACATCTCGTCACTCAGTTCAAAATTATCATAGGAATACAACCATTTACAAAATTCTGAACAACATAATAGTTCAAATAAAAATTAGTTAGTTAAGAACTGTCAACTGCTGAGATATAGTGCGAATTTATTCTGTTTTAGTAGTTTGCCTAAGTTTAAATGGAAATATTTTTCATTTACCTAATACGATGTTAATTGCAGTGAAGAGATTTTTAACATTAATCGATGTTACCATTTGGAAAATTATTGTAGATATGCTAATCTATTGAACAAAACCAAATCAGAGTGTAATATAAATTTGTTATAAATGACGGCGAATGCTACAAGAAAATATGTTTTGTGCAAAAGCCCATTATAATAAATATATATAATGACCATATCTGTAGACTCTACACCTCTCATTAAAATTGGTAATTTGAGTGTAGTACATTTTTAAACACCTCGCATTTTATGATAATAACACATTTTATCAATGAGAAATTAATGTGAATGTAAATAATGTAAATTTTATTAACCTTATAATATTTTGTAATATGTTTATGACATTAATTAGCGTTACCAGCTCGTAAAGAGTATGAAAATGTTGGTAATCAACTTTCGTGAAACAGCTTTTAATTACATCACTTAATCTGTTCTGCCTGTGATATACCAGAACTTATATTCTAAATTTGAAGTCTCTAGCTATTATAGTCTTTGAGGATTGAGCTCAAGCATAAGGAAATTGCTGAAATATCTTGGTAGTTATCAGTAGTATATATCGGTGTCACATAAGTCTGTTGAATAACATTAAAAAATCGATAAATGATTTTGAATATGAAAATATATGTGATTTACGACGCAATAGCAATTAATAAGTATGCACCAAGATGTTATTTATTTTAATTATTAACTATTTCGAAAAGTTTGCTTCACATCGATATCTAAGTAATATAATATCTTTGCCGACCAGATAGAGTTAGTGGCTATCTTCAGGTTAAACATATAACTTCCTTTTGGCATAGGCACTATGGAAAACATCTCGTCGGTCGCAACAAAATCCTTGATAATTACACTATGCTAAGGGCGTATAAAAATATAAAACGATTGGAAATGTTATTTAATAGAATTTTTGACCAGTACTCACATCATATGGGCAAGTATGGTTCCAATTGGAATACGGCATAAAACCCCTGTGGAATTGGTAAAAAATGTGTAGGCGTTTCGGATGTCTCATGTAGTGGCAAAAATCAAGACTGACGTTGAATAAAAAGGGCAAATAGCCATTTAGTTTTTTCCAAACACTGAAGTTGATCTGGATATCATTTACAGGCGATTTTAATATATCCACTTGAACATTGGCAGCAATACGACCACGACCCAGAACATTCAGTCTACAAACGGGAATTTTGACCACTGACTCTGCTAGTACCTCACATTTTACGTTAGTGGTACGTATATATCCATCACATTGTATCAACGGGAATACAATCAAGTACAAAATTCTAAACAACATAATATTTGGTATAGTTTTGAACTCTCAACTGCTGCTGTGGTGTGCAAACTGATTCGATATTTGACAAACTACAATGTTTATTAATCAATGTTACCAATGTTTACACTATTAATCGATTAGTCATTCAACCGTATCAGTTTTAATTTGTAAAAAATCATTAAAACTTAGATGTTTAGTAAAGTATATTTTGTTAGTGACACGTCAAGAGCGAGAGCGAGTTATTCTTTCTAAACGAATTTTAACGAGATAAAATCGACATTTTTAAATATTTATATTAAACGTCTATTCAAAATACTTAATGAGATTATAATTAATATACAAGTAATTCGACTTTTAATGTATTAACTGAAAAAAATTAACTTAAAATACCCAAATTACAAATGCATAAAGTTAAAAAAAATCCACTTTTGATAAGTTCTGAAGTAAACTGTGAAGGGTGAAACGTCATCAGTGTAGCACAACGAAATGCATTCCAGACAAACAACAGCACCGATAATGCAATCAATAAAACAAATAGTGCAGTTTATTCACCCAGTAAAGGGTCAAGAGAAATTCGAGAGGCAATTAAGAGACTTCGCTATTATTGTCAGCAGATCCCAATACTGAAGAGAAATTCTGTTGCGCCCAAATGTTTATTTTTAGCTTAACAAAGATTAATGTTGCTTTCGAGAAGAGAAGATGGAGAAGAGGGACTCCCACTCAGATGGCAATTCTAATGCTAGGCAAACGTGTTAAAGCCTTTTGTTTCTACAATAGTCATACGATATTGCTGCAAATATTTACAGGTTGCTTCGTATTGAGACTTCAGTTGAAAAAGACTCTTTGACTGTCAAGCAAAATATTTGATATTTGATCTGAAATAATATTTACACACGAAACCTAACTCCAAACAATTTGAGAGAGCAGAGATAGAGAAAGAGAGAGAGAGAAAAAGAGTTGAAGGGGAAGAGAGGGGCGACATAAGTCTTGGTCCTGAACTTGTTACTTTCCAGAGGCGCAATTGCAGATTGCAATTTGTGGATTGACAGCAACTGCCTTTACCTTTGGGATTTTAGACGGTACGCTACAAAAGATAAAAATTTGCATATGCCAAACGCTGAATATGAGAACGACGACATTTGCATAAAAAACGATATGCGACGATCGGGGAAAAGTTTTAATTAAATGCAAGGCAGACGACGACTACAGGGACAGGGACTACGAGAAATGATTTTGTAAATGGGTTTTCCATTGGTTTTGGTTTAACGGCGCATCAATCACTTTTTGGCAGCTCTTTTTTTTACTACACCCCCATCTTGCTCTCTCTCTATTTCTGTCTCCCTCTCTCTACGTTGTGACGTGACTTCCGCTTTAGCAATTTAGAGCTGCTGTCCAGTTGACTCTCCACTTTACTTCTCCCATCCTAGTTGGCAAATTCGAAAAAAAGCTACTTCTTCTTTCTAGTGGCTGTCATGTTGAACACTTTGTGCAAAAGTTCAAGTGCGGGTGTCGCCTGTATTTGTTGTTGTTTGCTCTTGTTGTTATTCTAGCAAGAGTCGCGACGCGCAATTTCACGCTTGTCAGAGCAGTACAGCAGTACTGACGGGTTTCCACATCTGCATCTGCATCTGCGAGTAATTTAGCCTTCGTTTAACATTCAGATAACGGCAATTGCTGGCGGGTCGCGTGTGAAAGAGTGTGTCTAAAGATCATAAAAGCTGCCTGTAAGCTAACTGGTTGGCTCTAAATACATTTGTATAATTAATACTTTACTGGGTACGCGCTCAACCCAGAATTGTTATCCAACAAAAAATGTATGAAAAGCTGAAGTCAGAATTTATTTAATGTCGAAATAGAATTTGTAATCTTATGTTTAAGTTAAGTTGCGGGCTGTATTCAAGTTCGAGGCTCCTTGGCAAACAGCTCGTCATACGGCTAATAATTGAAATTTAAATATTAAAAAAATAGTTATAAATTACACAAAAATAGGTGAGTGGATCTCTAGCATAGAGTTACTTTGGTGTATAGATACTATCTTAAAAGTGTGAAGAGTGTGAAGTATGAGCATATTTGTTAAAGCTTGAAATTATTATTCTATCTTTAAACTTAATACAACAGCTAGAAAATAAAAAAGAATAACGAAATAATTTTAGTATCTTGTTACAAAGTAAGCAAGTATCTTATATCACGATATCTCTCATAACTTTTAATGTATTCTACTCAATTTATGAGTGAATGGTATACAAATTCATAGCAAAATTCATTCGGCTAATGAACCCAGCCCCTAATTGGTGTATTTGCTAAGAACTTTAGGCGCCCACATAACAGAGCCCTCAAGCCAGCTCCATTGTCAACTGGCGCATAAATTGATGCCCGGCATTCAGCGGTACGTGGATCACATGTAGCATCGTATTAGGCAGTGGATAAACAATGCCCTCGGTACTTGAACTCGTTTACTAGTTGCTCAGAGTAAGTCTCAGGGTCTCAGCCTCAACGGCAGACGCAAGACAAAAGCAATTTGTGTCATTGCCAGACGTGAAAAGTGCAGTCGAGTCTGGTATTTTACCACCTCGTTACAAGATTTGCATAACTGAGCGACAACTGCAATTGTGGAAGGGAGCACCGCCACAATGGCAATGACTGTTAAAGCATAGCAGTCAACAAGTCGCACAAAAGTGGTAAATTATTGTTCGTGTAAATAAACTAAGATATGTTAAATCCGCATTAAAACTACCATAAACCAAAATCATTCTTCTTGTTCCCTTTTGTACTGCATTCTAAAACGTTTGCTGTTAAACCAAGTAAGATAGTTGTGTAGATTTTAATCGCTTCTTAGTTGTGTTAACTTTCTTTTCCAACTGAAATTTAGCAAATTTTGAGTTTGTAATCAGTGACTTTAAGCAGTTTATAACTGTCGCAGACAACCGCTCCACATCAGTTTGTTGGCCTGGTCGAAAAGTAAAGTGTAAAGTGTGCTAGTGGCGTTTTGGCTACAAAGTTACGCAGCTTGCGAGTCGAGTGTTTGGCCAAAACGGCTGCCGCATTCCAACCTGCTCCACTCTGGCCGGGACACACTTAAGTGTCTGTTAAAAGCGAGAGAGAGAATCGCGTCAAGTGTTTGCCAGTTGCACATAAAGTAAAGCGTCTAATGGGCCAACAACAACTGAACTCAACTGCAGTGAACTGAACTGTGTGATGCGTTTGATAGCGAGTGGCCGCAATTTAAACATTTTATGCGAATAACAACGGCGACACGTAAATTAGCGCAAAAAACTTACTCAAAACTGTGGCAACCACAACCTGAACATGACAGCTCAATTGAAGATGCCACACAGCACGAGTTGCAGTTACCGCTGCAGTTTCAGTTTCAGTTGCATTTGCAGTTACATCTCTTGGCAAACGTAGATAATTTCCATTAATCAGATATCGACGGGCGCGTCATAAACTGCACATGTTATCGACTCTGTTGCCATTGCAATCGCACAAGAGCAACAACAACAAAAACAAATGGCAGACAGCGAGTTCAACAGCTCAACAGATCAGAAACAGAAAGAGCCAAGAGCTTTAGCCAGGTCTGTGCCATGGCTCTGAAAAATGCAGCACTTAGTACCTACTTAAGTTGCGCGAACGCGCCCGAACCAACGACAACGGACAACGGGCAACTGGACGGACAACGTTTGAGATAAGATCACAGCACTGCCAACAAAGATCGCTGACTGAATGTGAGGAGTTTGTGTGCCCCTGACTAGGGAGCTACACGGGTTTGTCGTGCTGCCAGCCAATCTGTACACAGTGGTTCACCGAGCCATATAAAAGATTGAAATAGTTTTAAGTAGTTGCAGATGAGTCATCACTAAAGTGTAGGATTTTCTTCTATATGGATAAGTCATTCTTAATTGTGATATAATATTTTAGGTAATATATATAGTTGTAATACACATTAAACCGATTAAAAAACAGTTTTTAATAGCGAAATATGGATATAGATATAATTATAGGTATACATCTTTAACATTTAAAAATTTATTTATGTAGCTTCGACGCACACATATATATTAAAAAAAAAAAAACCAGTTTAGCAGATATATACATAGTTAGAAAATCATATCGTAACAAATTGTGGTTCTTATTACCATTTTTGTAGTTGTAACTTTGCATTTTAAAAATGGTATTATTTATTTTCAATCCACTGTGCAAATGCAGGGAGGGCAACCACAGTGGCATAGACGCTGTAAGTGGCATGAAGTACGTGCATTTTGTAGTTAATATTGAAATAATAACAAACGCTGTGCATTCGCTTCGACTCCAAGTCGTAGTTGGAGTCGGATGATGAAGAATCAAGCGGGAATCGCTGTTCAGAACGTAGATCGGAAAAGCGCGCGCCTGTTTCTTTTGTCTTGTGCTGCTTGCAACAAATTACTTTGCTTCTAGCAACAACACACTGGCCCCTCCATCTCCTTCACCTGCATTTATTTAAACATATATGTATATATATATATATATATGTGTGGTGTATATACAAAACGTCGCGTCGTTTGTCGTCGCCGTTGTAAGCGTCGCTAGTTTTTCATGTTCTATTTTATGTGTGGCAATCGCTGCAGCCAGATAGATTAACGCTACAGATACAGACAGAGATATAGTTGGACGCCAAAGGGGGAGAAGGAGGAGATGGAGCTGTGCTTTGCTGTGCTGTGGAGAGCGGATTGAATTCAACGATCGATCTACTTTCAGGCAGCCATGGCCAACAGCACTAACAGCAGCAAACGTTTAGTCTTTGGGCTCTGTTTGACTGATAAGCGACTGATAAGTCGTTCAATTCAAAGACGCAGTCGAGACTCTTGTCGAGACATGGAGACATGCCACCTAAATGACCAACTCAATTTGCTGCCGCATTTTCAATTAATGCTGCCCCAAAGCCACAATAACAACAACAACAACAATGCAGAAACTTGCCTTGTGCCTTCATAATAATTATGAAGCGAGTTATTTTCGATACCCTGTAGCCAAATAAATGTGTAAAAGGGTTGTGCTAGCTGAGCATGCAACATTAACAAAGTAGTATTATTGGGTGGCTTCCTTTACTGCTACATATTCAGAACAATTGAGTTCACTTCCTTGGATCATTTTTGTCGGATTGAGAAATTTTGTGTCCTCCAAGCTTTTGTCATGTCGATCTAGATTACTAAATATTCGTCCCCAACTCGTTTAAATACTTATTATCTTTTTTAAAAAATGGCTTATGAGGTATCATTTAGTCGAATAGTGTTTCTTTGCTTGCGTTATTTGTGGGCACTCCCGTAGGAAAGCGACGAGTGGCGCTTGCTAGCTAAACTTTTAATTGAGTTCTTTACCCAGCTGCGGGCACAAAACAAACTACACTCTAGGCGTGGCTGATCTCCAGCTGAAGGCTGAGGATTGTTAGCTGGGAGCAATTACAAAACATAATCGAGTGGTGTATAAGCAAAAAAAATTAAAGCTCTGTCGACTTCCGTTTGCAGAAGGTGATTAAGTGAATTGGCATCAAGTCTTAGTCTAAGCATAGCTTCGTAGCTCAGCTCCAAATAGTATCTGGGCGTTTCATGCAGCTCCCGTCTGCAAGCCCAGAGGAGCTATCTCAGAGCTGGGCGTGATAGTTTAACGAGCGAGTTTAACGCTCCATTTTATGAGGGGGGTACGGTTACTGCACTTAAAGCTATACAGCATTTTGCTTATATAACTATGCTTAGTTAGCGTTGTTAACGCTTAAAGTGCCGTTGAAATAGCACTGGGTTAAATACATGCAGACCAGCGTTTATGTTTAGCAGGATATGTAAAGGAAAATGACAGCAGCAACCACAAAAAGCAGCAGTTGCAACAGGCAATGCAAACGAAGGATGTTCAAAACTGACAAGTATTGAGTAATAGAAGGTGAAAAGTTGATTGAAATGTTAAAAGCATAAAAGGGCATTTTGAAATAATCTTCTTTTGTATATTGCTTCAGTTAAGTTAAACTAGTTTAGAATTTCGAGCAGACCACAAGTCAAATTTTCTGCTTTTTAAAATGGGTTCAATTTTGATAAAGTAATAAATTTTAAGCCGTTTCCAAGTGTATTTTTTGAGTTTGATCACAGATATTTTCCACTCTGATCCGCATTACCGGGTTGCTGTGTTCAGATCTTACCAGCTTACATCTTGTCTCGCTTTACTGCTTTCTTTGTTGTTATTTTTAAAGTTGCTACATGTCAACACTTTGCAGCCGAACAACAAATCACACTCTCTAAAAAATAAATGTGCATTGTGGTCTGTGCAATTTACAAGGCTTTTAATAGCCAGTAGAGCTGGCCATCTAGCTCCATTTCCAACTCAAGATTTAGCTATAACTTTGCTCTTGGTGCTGATTGGCTGCACCTCCCACTCACATTCTCGCAGCACGTTATGCAAATTGGCTGCACGACCACGCCCACACCCTTACAATAGCGCCCAGTTTTATTTTGGAGTGCATTGCCAATGCCACAAGTAATTGCAAATGAAAATAAAGTGAATTTTATGCCATTTCCTGTTGCCATTCATTTTGCTTGGGTCTAGATGCTTTCAGGTCTCTCAGGCAAAACGACCAGAGAACAGCTCGGACCAGCTCTTATATAAAGTCCGCTGATGTTTGTGTTTTTCTTGTTGTTGTGTTGCGTTGAATTCGAGTGCGTTGAACTGCAACAGCAGCCTCAAGAACAACAGCAGCAGCAGCAACAGCCAAAGCCGCAGCCACAATTTGGAAATGTGTTTTGGGATTTCTCCTGCTGCTGATGTAGTTTTTTTTTTGTGAATTATTCATGTTGTCTTTTTTCGAATTGGTTAAAAGGATGAAGAACTCGGCCCAAATTGCATTTGCTGCCAGGCGAGGGAGTCAGCAGATTGATCAACACGAGCGAGAGGGAGACACACTCATTTGGGAGTTGTTGGATTTGCTCAGTTTTAAAGGAAAACAATAAGTTGGATGTTGCAGCCAACAATCATGTTGCTGTTGTTGTGGTCATACCATAAAAATGCCTTGAATATGTGCAACAATATAAAACTTGCCATGTTCAAAATGCATTCATTTTTTTTCTGGTGAAAAATGTGGTATGCATTATAAAATCAATTTTCGCCTTAAAATTTGTCAACTTAATTGTGCAACTGTGATGGCAAAAAACGAAATGCGTTAATAGAGTACAAATAATAGACTCGTTAACTAAACAAATTCAACAATATTCCAATTAAGCCAAAAGAACACAAATACAACCGTTATAAAATATGCGCAATGCTTTCATATTTATACAATTAGCGAAAATTAAATAAAAGCTGTTTCATGCTGATTATATATTGAAATGAATAAATGCAAATAGTTTTTCCCATAAGCATTTTATTAAAATTAATATAAACGAAAAAAAAATGCGTATTCAATTGAAATGCTTGTTGGTGATGCGTTAATAGAAAAAGCATTAAAATCTTAGTTCTATACCTATAACAGCTACTGCTTATGATAGGATATGCAAAGTCAAATATATATTTGAACTATTTACATAAATGTTAAAAAAAAAGCATGAAGCTATTAAACAAATATTTTTACTCACACTAAGAAGTAGAAACATTTCGTTACACAAAAATATTTGCGAATGGCGATAGCCATTCCAATATTTAACCTTTAGGTATATATTTGATGTGAATATATTTTGCAATAAGCTGTACCCTAAGTGCAACCTTGAACAATGTCAATGCCAGTGCCACGTTGAGCACACACACAAATATATAAACACATATATATATATATTTATATATATGCATAACTGACTTCCGTTGCAACAAAGGCAACGTCAACGATAAAGACATTGGTTCCTCCTTTACATACCTTTAGGGCACACATACACAGGGTGGCTCTCAGGCACTCCTTGGCTATGTTATTATGTATGCCCTGATTGAAAATTGACAGAGCGTTGAAAGATTTCAGCGGCAGTTGCGAGATCCTTGCAGCTCCTGCAAACAGGAATAACAGCAACGGTAACTCTGTCAAATATCCGGCGCTTGAGTAAGAAAAGAAAATACTTTTGCAATGGCAATTTAATTAGTTGACTGCCGGGCCCGGCAACATTCAGTCAAGACAGTAAGAAGGAAAAGAAATGACCTCATTCTGGACTCGCTTCCCAACAATTCAACCCATACATACACCACACAAATTTATGTACATTGTGTACACATTGCGACACATAGCGCCCGAAGCGGACCATATGGAAATACTTTGGATGGATGACAGCAACAGCGCACCCTTCGAGCACAACAACCATTAAAAAAAAGCAAGAAAGGGGGTGTGAAATTAGAATAACATGTCACTCATATCGTATAACACGTAATGCGGCCAAATATGCTGGTGGCCTGAGTCTGCTCTGTCTGCTGGTGTGAATAGAAGCTGTTAGCTGCTAGCTGCAATGATTCGCACGGAATACGCTCAGCTGCTAAAGCTAAGCCACCAGCTACTAGCTGGCAACGTGAAACAATTGTCACAGTGCACACAGGGGCCAACATGCCGGCCGGGCACTAAACAAAGAATTATGACCATTAAAAGTAGAATGTGAAACGAGAAAGTCACACAGACAAAGAGAGAGAGAAGAGTGAAGGATATACCTATATATGTTCCTGGTAGGGAAACAGGAGCTTTGCACATAAATTTACTGGGCTCTGCTTTCTTCTGGTTACACCCAGTTATTGTTGCTATTGTTTTATTAAGATTTTTTAATTACCACCTAGCCATTAATTAAGCACGTTGCGTGTGTGCTTCTCTCTGTGTGTGTGTGTGTGTGTAACAGTTGTTGTCCTGTTATTAAAACCAACCTGGTTTCAACCATTGTCGATGGTTTACAGAATAACGGAATGCGTGTCAAAGTACTGTTTAAAAGAACGCAAGAAAGTAAAGCTAAAAACGATTTTGCAACTCCAACTCTGAGACTTCAATTTAGTTGTAAATTACCACCTGCTGTATGTTATGTAATTTGAGTGCGGTTACTTAACATTTATGTGATTCATGAATTTCTCACATCGAATGTATTATTTTCTTGTCCCTTTTCTTTTTAGGTCAATTGAACTAATTTGTTTCTTATTTGATTAACTTTGAACTATTTTTGCCTTGTGTATATTATCAATATTCAACTTAGTTTTTAATCAAATTTGTAAAATATGGAGAAAAAAATAAACAATCCGAAAATATGATTAATAAACTTGTTAAAGGTATTTGTGTTTAATTCTTAGCACATAAATACATTTAAATTAATTATACCAAAAATTATTAAACTTTCTTTTCAGTTCAATGTATAAGCCACTCTTCTTTTTGGACATAATGCTGATAAGACCAGCAGAGAGTCGGATACAAATACTGGCATTCCGTAACACGCAATTTGCATATGTATTTTAGCCGAAAAAGTGGTTTGATAAAGCACATGCCAACAACGGGGACAGCTTATCATTTTTTCCAGCTTGACTCTTCCATTTTTCAGGGATGTTCATTTTTTTCGCTGGCAGTGATAAATTCCAGGCACCCCATGAACTTAAGCTTTGTTGCTTCATGTTATTTTAGGGGGTGCGTTTTGGATTTGGTTGCCTTGGCGGCATTCTAGTGTCATTGGGTTGAAAGGAGCATTTAATTTGTTTGCATTATTTGCGCATTTCGTGAGGATTTCGGCTGATGTTGATTTTCCGATAGAAAAAACTGAAAATTGAAAAACGCAAGCGCTGTTTCCGCCTGCTGTTGTACTTTAATCAGTTAATGCGTTTCAGCTGCCTTGATATTTGACCTGTCTTCTCTTCGTTTTTCTGGCTACCTGTTGTTGGTTGTTGGTTTGTTGTTTATGGCGCTGCATTTTGTTTAGAGTCGCATTCAAGTATTTATTGCTCTGGCTCATTGATTTAAGAGATAATGTAAGCAAATTTGGGCGGAGGGTGTCTTCATGCCGACTACTGTACTGCACTAAGGCGCTTAAGTTATGATTTGAAATACATTTAAGCATTTTGCAAATAAAGTTATGCCCCAAATTAGCGTGTCAAATACACAATAACTCAAGCAAAACTCATTAAAAGTGCTCAAAAGGTAATCGTAAATGGCTGATAACTTTATATATACAAAGTCCTTGTCTTATCTATAAACTGATGTTTGCTACGTTCATTATTATTGCTAACAGTTCGAAATGTATGACTACCATATGGATAAGAACTTGTGATGTGTGTCGTATATTTTGGGGGACTATGGACTGGAAAAGTCCGCAATATGCGTCAATTAGGACATAACGCAATGGCGAAACATAATGTGAAATACTAAGTACAGACACCGTTCGCTAAATGTTACAATTTTGGGTAGTATGCCATCTTGAAGAGCAAGAAAACAAGTATAATTTTAAATTAAAATTTACACCATTTAAACTTGGATATGGGAAAAAAATTTAGAGATGCACAAATGTGTTTAAGTAACAATTATTGATTAGTTACTGTACTGCTGACGTGTGCATATTGAGCTTATCAGCTATCGACATAGGGTAAACCAAATTTACTATTAGTTTGGCGTAAAAAAAAACCTGCGCTGTTGCACGTCGCCCAGACAACTTGTCACCCAGTACGTCTCAGTACCACCGATGTAGGAGGGAACGAACTGTACCAAAATTGTAAATAAAAAATACAAATATAATCGTTATCACTGATTTCGTTACTCACCTTGGCTTGCATGCGAAAATGTGGCCAGCTGTAAAAGCGCCGCAAACACCACAATCCAAATCCCCTTCAGGTTTATTAGTTTCAAATCAGCCATTGCGTATATATATTGCAAATAAAATTTAAACCGTCGTTTGTGTTGTGTGCTTGAATTTAAATAATAATTATTTCTTTTCTAAACTCTGTCGTATTTGTTTTTTCTAATGTGCTGATGCATTTTGACGGCCTCTCTTTTTTTTGCTTTGGTGTTATTTTGGCTTTCGGTATCGGTTTCGATTTCCTTTTCGTTGTTACTTTTGCACAAACATTCTACGCATTTCCACATTCCGTTTGCACATTATTTTATTTTGTACGCTCACTCCACCTTTTTCTTTTCTTGTGTATTCGCCCGAATTTTAAGTGTTGGTGTTTTTGCTCCTGATATTTTGTGACTTTTTACGATATTTGCATTTAAACTTTAAGCTGTTACTATTTGTTTTGCCGGCTGCAACAACAACAAAAAACAATCCTTTTTTATTTTCTTGTTCTTTTACAAACAAAACACTCGCACATCCGAGAACAGCAGCAGCAGCAACAACAACTGCATATGAGTAGAAGCGCCAGGCATAATATCTACAGTAACAACAAAAAAACGCAACAACAAATTGTGCGCACACAGTAGCGTTGTCTCGCTCACACTAACGTTTGCGTCGTCTGGCCGCAGGCAACCGTTGCGAATCCTTTTTTGTTTTGTCTAATTCATATTTTGCACTTAATATATATGTATTTGATAATTGCACTTGGGCCAGATAAACGTAATTTTGATTTTACATTATATTAAGGTGTATTTCATTAATATTGTCATTTATTATAAGGCTTTTTACACAAGCAATACGCGAGCAACACGTGCGCAACCAACCACACGCGACCAGAATTCAGACGAAACTGACGAAAGGCATTGAACAAGAAGCACAGCTGCAGGCGTTAAATGAGACAGAGAGAGCAAATGAACGCACATTTTCAGTGAGTGGCCAGCTCTGAGAGTGAGTATGGGTACGTGTATCGATGCTAGCGCGCTCTCTGCTCTTGCTCTTTGGATTTTCCAACACTGAGTGGCGCCAACTGTGCACAATTTGAATAGACGTAACAAATTAAATCATTTCATGCGTTGTTTAAGCTTCAGAATTAATTGATTTAATTGAATTATATTGCATTGCCTTGTCTGTTTGCAATACATGTTGATACAATTTACAAATGTCACAGCGCTGTTCCAGCAATATGTCAACGTTTTCAATTAATCCCAGCAGTCATATATTTATTTACATATGCCCTTTTGACTTGTAACCTTTTACTCGTTTTTTCTTTTTGAACATTAAACAAGCATTGCATTTTTCATTCACATGCATAACACATATACATGTATTTTTTTATATTCTGCTGACTATTGCGGTCACAACTCGTTTGATTGCCCCCTCTCGGACAGGTTAAGAGCCCCAACGGACAGCTTGTGTGGTCGAGAGTTGTAGAAATAATTTCCAAAGCAAAAAAATGGTGAACAGTTTTGCACAGGAAGCTCATTTACAGTTGGCATTTTTATAAGCTAGTTGCAATTTTTAATGAAAAGTTATACGTTAGCCACAACTTAATAGTTTAGTTATATTAAATCCAGCGTTAGGCTTGCGCTTTAAAGGCTAAAAAGATTGATTGAAAGCTGAAATGATAAACATAAAATTAAATGCACGGACATTTATACAAATTGCCAGAGGAAAAGGCAGTTAAGTTTTAAAAATGAAATTTTTGTGTACATTTTGGGCAAAATGAAGGAATAAGAGAGAAAGATAGACGGGAGAGGGAACAGATGATTGCACAGACTTCACCAGGTCGCCAAAAAGTGGGTCAACTTTTGAATGTTTATTTATGAAATTGGTAGCGAAAAGATTTTTACACGCTTGCCACTAATTGCTGCTTTTGAATGGGGCTTCCCGGATTGAGGTCTCCCACCCCCTGCCTATCGCCTTCAATGTAAAACCACTAATTTTCATTTTAATTAATGAAGCTGTCTGTCAGACCAAGGCGAAGAAAGTAACTTGGACGCACTTTAGGGCGCCCACAAACTACTGCGCCAAGTTCTACATGAAACATCAGTCAGAGCTTGTCAGACGTAATTAGAATGTCTTCCTATATACGGCAACTATGAAGAGTAATTAAATCTTGCTCACTGATATCGACTCTTAGAGGGCCTTTATACAAACTCAGACTCAGTCAAATGCTGGTAAGTGCATTTTGCAGACGTTTTTGAGTCTTTAATTGTAAGTTACGTTGCCACATGCCGCAAATTGCGTAGGCTAGGCGAAAATGAGACAAAGACAATGAGACATGTTTAGACAGAGATAGGATGAGAAACGCAACCAAAAGACTACAGCAAGAGCTAAATTAAGTTAGCGTCGAGCCGACTTGACAGCAGTAACTACAACAACAACAACAACAACAACGACAGCAACATCAACGACAGCAACATCAACAACAACAATAAATAAATACATATTTATATGCATTACGCGCATAAATCAAAATCAGCTTGTAAATTTAATATGTCGCCGTGTGTTTTGTGGCGCTTGCCACATGATTTATGCCGATTGTGTTTTTTTAAATTGGCCATAGAGCGACAAGTGCATGTGCTAGAGTAGCAAATACCCTGCAATACACAAAATGCTCGATTCATATCTTACTTTAAAATTAACTATATAACTCTTGTTACCAAATGATTTATGCCGATTGTTTTTCGTAAATAGGGGATAGAACTACAGGTGTGTGTGTGTGTGTGTGTGCTAGATTAGCACACCTTTAATACCTTTAATACATAAAAAACGAGTTTAACGTTGCTTTCAAAATTACTATATTATTACCATTTCTGGAGTCTACAATTTTATAGCAACAACTTAATATACACGTTTTTTAGTTTACAGAATCAGCTTGTTTTTTTTTTAAATTTATTTATATATTTTTAGTTATTATTATTTATATATTAAATTAGCTTTTTTATTCTGTATCTAACCCAATATAATTGAAATTTGAATTATTTTGAATAAATTTGAATATGTAAGCGAGAATAAAACACTTCCACCGGAGGGAGCAAAAAATCTATTTAAATTATAAAAAAGGTTACCGAAGAAAACAAGTTTAATTTATGGCATAAAATTGAGTTATATAACATTTTATTTTTTACCAAAAATTAATGTGTAAATTTAATTTGCAATTTACATTATTTCTTAAATTTAAATTAATATAAATATTTAAAACTTTCGGCTGCTTTTAATATACATTCAATAAATAAATGGAAAATAAAAAATAAACATTTTCTAATTGTAGATTCAAAATAATCGTTTGATAGGTGCAGAGGGTGATATGAAGGGGGTCAAGAAAGAACCGACAGGTTCTCAGAGGTATAAAGCATAAATGAGCAATCTAATTGATAGGCACATCAGGTCGATGCAGTTCCACATATATGTGTATGTACAATAGTAAAACTAAACCAGTGCTCACAAAATTAATTTTCACACATTAAAATTAGCTGGAAATCCCACTCCAAAAACTAAACAATTTCTGACAGTGAATAATGAATATTTCAGGCACTGGCGACAGTTTGACAGCTTGTGGGTCTCTTTCTCCCATGGAAAATATATATATATATATATATATATATATCATATGCTGTTGTTGTTGTAAAACGAAAGCAAAATCGGAACTTGACTTGACTTGCACTTGGACTCGATTAGTGTGTGTGTATATGTGTTGCAATGTGGGCAAGTCTGGGAGCAAAATAAATGAGTTTGTGAGCCAGCAGCGACATGATTTGATAATTGGTTTTAAGCGCAATTCGAAAGCGGCATGAAAGTGGCCAATAACAGGAAACGGATACTTCCAATAGCCAACATATCGGATCTGCTTCCATTAACATAAATATGAGCATTAATATTAATTTACACCTAATGCCTAAACTTGCATTATTGGCCAAAAAAAACTTTTCCCATTGACTCTTGAGTGTGCGGAGATAATCAGCTCAAAGTTTATTTTTTTCCAGCTTCCAGCTGTCAATCCCAATGACTCACTGTGGAATTTTAGGAAGGAGGGGAGGACACTGTTACATAAGGTCATTAAGAGACCCCACCCCATGACGCACCGGAATGGGACAAGTAAAAGCCAAGCAAAAACAAGAATGAACAGGTTTCTTACAAAAGCTGAGGCTTAAATACCCTGCTATAAATCCAGTCTATTCTTCTTTCAAATATGATAATACATTTAAATTAGTAAGTTTATCTAAATTGTAAGAAAAATCTGAAATATATTTTAAAAATAAATACTTACTTTTTCATAGTGAAATGTTTAAAATTTCAAATTGAACATGTTTTTGTTACTATACTGAATATTATCTGTATCTGTGTCTGCATACAGACATGGATTTTCTATAATTGTAATAAGAATTCTTGTCTATAATTAAATTTTATTTATTTCTTATTTTTTGTTCAGAATTACTTATTTTTGTAAAACAATAAATTTTTTGATTTTAATATACGCAATATGAATATTAAGTAAATCAAATATCTGTCGGTCTATATATAAATGCATATCTAGTATATATAAGCCAGGCTACAACAATATTTGAAAAAATAAATAAATATTTAAATATATATCAGCTAATCGATGTCTACCTCAATGCGCTACATAGTGCTTGCAAAAGCAACAATAGCCACTTCCCTAAAGGGTATTACAAACAAAAGAGCTTTCTCGCTGAACATAATTCTGACACTCGAAAAGTTTTTTATGAACGCATTCGAAACCGTTAAGCGTGTCCATAAAAACAACTTAGTCAGCAAAGTGTGCGTAAGTCAAACTATTTTAATTAAATTCCAACAGCGTGGATTGGCGGCAATTGGCGTAGAATAAGAAGTGTTATCCCCTGTCCTGTTTTAAGTTATAATGGAGTCGTTAACGAAACCAACGACCGCCCCTTCAAATTGCGCTCGGCACTTGCCACTTGCCACTAGCGCTGAGGCATGCAGCCCATAAATTAATGTTGTCTCTTTGCAACACCCCACTTCGTCCTTGTTTCCTTTGCTCACAGCTCAAATATTTCGTCGCAAGCCAACAAAAATTTACAAGCGACAGCATTTTCCACATGCTTTTCAAGCATGAATTTCGCACACATGGCGCAAGTGGATCCACTTGATTTGTGCCACAGTGCGTACGGGAGGGGGATGGGGCGAGATTTCATCCAGAGCGGATTGCAACTGGCGCCTGACAGCTTGCCAAACAAAAAATTGGGGTACAATCGAAAGGGGGATACACATTCGTAGCATTGGTCAAGTTTGTGTCAAGGCAACGAAGTACGTGGCAAAAAATTGAAAACCTGTCAACAGCTGCAATCGGTCGTAAAAGGGTTGCAAGAACTAAGTGGGGAGAGGGGCAGGTTAAGAGTAAAGAAATACATCAGTTGCGCTCCCTGAAATATGAAAAACTCGAATTTTAGTTAAAGAAATATTAAACATATTTATTGTAATAAAATTCTGGAATAAATTGGGTTGATAAAGAAGCATTAGAACTAAAAAAAAATTTCAGCTATATTTTATAAGTAATGGCTGAAAAATATAAAAAAAAAATAAATAAATTTCACGTAGCTCAAAATGTTTACCAAAAAAAATGCATTTTATAATCCTGTAGGGTGATATTTAAATTGTATCGATAAGTCAACCATCTTATTGAAAGCTAATCTTCGATTTGTCCAGCTAGTCCTTTCTTTAAAGAATATTAACACGAGAAACAAAAATAAATACTGCTCCGTTTCATATTAAATGTTTAATTAATGAAGTTCAACTTACCCGTAACATCATGATGGAATTCCTACACATCCACAACACAGCCGTTGTTACTATTTCCATTAGCTGCCAACTTAGTCTCATGGCACAGCAGCATCAGCAGCAGCGTCTTTTCCGACAATTTCTTGGCGTGTGCGGCGCATTTGCCGGTACCGTTGCCGTTGCCGTTGCCGTTGCCTGACAGCTTTTCACTTGAGCTGCGAAATTAATTAGGAGCAGTTTTGTAGTTGTTAGGCAATTGTAGCTCCAATAAATCCTTGTTGCCTGTCACACGAATTTCCACAAGTCAAAGGGAACGAAAACAGGTATACGACTGTGTTTATCGCCGGATTGCTGACAAATGAGAACCATTTAAATTAGTGAAGCGTCTAATTTAATTATGCCTGCAACGAATGAATTTAAAATTGAATGAATTTTCGCCAACATTTCAATGAACTGCCAGCAGGATTATGCAGCTATCTATCTGTCTGTCTATTTGCACATAATTAAAACACAATTCAAAACACAGACAGCCACGGGGAGTGTGGAAATGTAAATGCATTTTGGCACCATCGCCACCAGTTTTCAGCTTAGTCTCTGTCAGTTTTATGTCGAAGTTTATTTATTATGCAATGTTCTGTAAACAGCATTTGATTTTCACAAATATTGACAGCGGAATAATAGTGCGATGGCAACTTCTATTTTACAAAATGAACTTTCATATTTTCAACATAAATCCGGATATGAAAGAATAAAAGAAATAACCAGAGACTTTAAGTTTTTTAGGAAAGCCGACGATAAATTACTCTAGTTGACAAGACTTTAAACTAAATTGAAACTAAAATAAGAAATCAACTTTTCCTATAATCCAGCTGTTTGTATATAACAGTGTCAGATGAAGAATAATGATTTGTTGTCTTGATCCACCAAAAGTGTATAAATATTTACGGCCAGAGTTATCTCCTTCAAGGCAAGAAAATCGCAATATCCTCTATAAAATGTAAGTAGATATCAACAAACCACATTTCAAAAGACGCCATATATCTTGTGAAAATATTTAAGAAAACAAATCACCTGAAGTAAAACCAAAGAACTCAATTGCCATAAAACTGGGATAGATTGAGGAATAGAGACACATAAAATCAAGTGTTGTTGACCACTGTTAAATTAAATAAACTTGGTTAAAGCTGAATGACTTGCCATAAATTATGGGTCAAGCTTTTGAGAATTTGGCATTACACATGTCTCTTTAAGCTAAATAAACAATATTTATAATAATAGTTAGTAGAAAGTGTAAACTAGTTGCGAGGATAGTTGACTAGTTGATTCCCTGGGTCCAGAATTCAATTAATGTGTGAGACTTATATAAGAACAAAACAAAAATATTCAACTAACTACTAAAATGTATACATTTAAAAACAATTTAAAACTACGATTTAAGTTATAAATTGAATTATAAAAAAATGTAGAGAACCAAATTATTAATATTTAAAATAAAATAAAATTTAAATAAAATTAACTATTTGGGAACATTATCTATAAGGCAAGTAGCTTAAATACAAAAAAATTTTCTCGAAAAGATGGGCAAGCCCATAATCATTCTATACTTTTATTAAATCTACCTAACTTCTTATAAGTATATATACTCAATGTCAAAGAAGTATCTCTTTTGTCAATATTATTGGCAAGTCAAGTTAGCCCAACAGTATAAGTTTTAGCCAACTGATTGTGTCTCTTGTGTGCTACTTCGCCTTAATTAAAGGGCCAAGTTAATGTTAATGTGTGTGTAAAAGTAATACAAAGATAAACACAGAGCCTCAACACTAATGACCATATATATATTCCATATACATACAGAAACAATGTATGTGTGCTCATCAATCATACAAAGTCCCTATGTGCGTGAGTTTGTGTGTAGTTAAACGGTAAAGCGTGACTTCCGACATTGGAGATTTCGCATTCGAGAGAGTTAAACGTGTCTCGTATTGATTACACACACTTATGTGTTGGCTATTTAAGGTAAGCCGCATGCGGTCTCTTTCATAAGTGTTAATACGAAATCGCATTTCTGCATAGCTGTTACCGTTCTGTGCAGCATGGAGAAGCAAGTATCGGTTGCATGTGGCATAAATCATATGCATATTTTAGCCAGTCGTAAGCGAATTGTGCAAAGCACATAAATTAGGTAAACCCTTGCTGTGGCATTTCAATTTGGCTTGCTTGCGCTTTGTCGGCTGACCTTTTTCACGTTGTCGTGTCCATAATTGGTGGTTTATAGCCAAATTATAAATTATGTAACTTGCAGTGGCGAATTTTTCATTTCAATTTAGCGCGCACAATATTACAGTTCAGTAATGAATATGTAAAACACTACTCAACACTGACAATAATCGCACGGCATCGATAACCGTCAACAACTTATCGGCGACATATACAAAAAATTCTCGCAAGCAAGCTGACAGAAACAAATTGTCGAGAATTGATTGTGAGAAAAAGATACTTTTAAATGAATTAAAATGTCACGCGATGAGCTAACAAAGCAGCTAAGAGGCAAACGCGCCGAAGTGGAGAAAGCCGCTAAGGCAATAAGTGCACAATTCGAACAATTTAGAAAAGGCGGGACAACAAGCGTCGTTTTGCGATACGAAATAAATGTGTTGAGGCATTTGTGTTGTGCCCTGCAGGACAATTATCACAAATATGCCGACATTTATTACGACATTGCAGCCAGCATGCTTCCACATGTAGCGCCCTGCCCCACGAAGCCCGAGTTGTGGACGAATCATGTGATAAGCCTGCATTTCATACACCATTCGCTCTGCCAAGAGGTAAATGTGCTTCAAATTGAAGAGAAATAATTCTAACTCTCTTTCAAACCCTTTCTGCTTAGCAAACAATTGAGCAATGCCAAAGATTCTATGCGCTGATCAATGCCCAACGCTGCCAGCTGCAAGGCCAGGCTGAGTACAAGTCTTATATTGGCATTCACATCAAGCATCTATATTATTTCTGCCAGCAAATGCAGAAACAAGCGACACCAGACGCCAAGGATCAACTCTGCCAAGCAATCAAAGCACTCGGCGTGCTTTTTGAGGCGATGCTGCAGTTGCAGTCGCAGCAGCCAAATATTATATATGCCGAGCTAATTGTGGAGCTAAATCAACTGCTGGGCAAGCGTAGCAGTAGATTTCTTAAGATACTCGGCAGTCTGCCCGTTAAACACCTCAATAAGCTATGCGAGCCACTCTTCAAGCTGATTTCCAGCAGTGGGCTTAGTGCGGAGCAGCTGCTGCAACAGTTTCCAGAATATCTGAGCGCTTGCTTGGCGCTGCTGCAGCTGGATGGCTACGCCATGCAGCAGGCGCCTGAGAATTGGAGCATACAGCTGTTGCGCAGCTGTCGGGAGCTGTATAAACACCAATCGGCTCAAAACTATCCAATTCAACTGCTCTACTACTATCTCAAATTGCTCCACACGCAGGACACCCCAGCAGCAGCAGCAACAGCCGCAGACAACAACTACTTAAAAGTGGCCTACATCGATCTGACCAAGAAGTTTGTGCACTATTTTGAGCAGAAGGGCGCTGCGCATGCTAAGGAGCTGTGGTTCATTGACTTTGTGCTCAGCCTGGTGCGATTACAGAAGCAACTTCATCAAGTTGACAGCCGCTTGCCAATCTTTAATGGCTTTTGGAAAAATTTGGAGGGTGAGGAGAGCGCTGCCGCTTATACTGCACATTTTGAGCTGCTGCAGTGCCTCATTAGCGTCTCGATGGACATAAGCAACAGCAACAGCAGCAGTCGTCCACTGGCGCTCAGTTGCAGCAATGATCCCAATTGTCAAAGTGTGCGCAAGCATTGCATCTTTTCACTGGGCTACTGCGCCATAGTTGCCTATAGCAATTGGCAGCCAACGGGGCAATCAACGCTCAAAAAGGTAAGCCCAATGATTTGCAGATGTTGACTAACTGATAAGCATTGATCAATGTTGGCAAGCATTAAGATGATATAGTTGGAAAGTGGATAACCCTTCTAGGGCTGTCTGTTTCTAGTCGCTCAATTTTGAATACATTTAACATACTACTCAAATAACTTCAGGCAGTATTGGAACCCGTTAAGGCCTCCATTTCTTATAGCTGCCAAACGCAATAGATACAGATGTTTTTTTTTGCTTATTTAATATCAGTCGACTTAGAAAAATACAAAAAGTAAATTAAATTAAATAACAAATTACATTTAACATTGGAATCGAAATTAAAACAATAATGAAACTTATTGGACACATATTGTATTAGTGGTAAAAGTTTCTGCTTACTCTCAATATTTTTTTCTACACCAAGTTACATTTTCACAACTCATGTGATTAAAAATTCTTTTCCTTTTTTTTTGTTAATATTGGAAGTCAATTCGCTAATTATCAGTTTTAGCAGAAAGTATTTAAACTATGCCCGGCCTAAAAATTTTCCTTTATTCTTTATATTTTTAACGCACGTAAAAATGTAATAACTTATTACAATTTATATTCACGAGCTTAACTGCATTCCTTTCCAAAGAATAAATAATTAATTATCATATTTTCAAACAGACCCAACAGATGAGTTTGGTGAGCATTGTGCGATATGCGATGGATGTGGCAAAGGTCACCAAATGTATGCAGCCCAGCAGCGAGGAGTTGATCGGTTTTATCTGGCATCTGACCAATATTGCGGACAAGGTGGCAACAGCGAGGCAAATGTGCCTTGTGCAACAGCTGTTGCAGCCACTGCAGCAGCTGCGCCCACTGCTGGGCCAACCGGAGATGCGGCAACTGTTGCGTCGTCTCTACAAGGCGAGCGCACACTGCCCCCCTGCGGATGCAGAGCTAACGGCGCAGCTACACTGCTCCTACATAGCATACATGGACTGCCCCGTGCGTCTCTTCAATCAGATGTACATCTACTATCGCAACTGCAAGCAGGAGGTGCAGAAGTGTGTCTACGAGCTGCACGAGAGCAGTCCACTCTGCAATCCGCTTGACAGTAGACAGAAGCGTCGGCTCTACGAATTGGATATGCTGTCAGTGCTGGCCAACAAGAAGACACTGCCAATGCTCCAATCACTGCTGCGACATCGCCAAACGGACTATCAGGGAGTGCTCCTGGCGCGCCAAATGCGCTCCGACAAACCAACGATGCAACAATTTGAGGAGCTGCGTGTGAAGCTGCAGCGAACGGGACGCAAAAAGCCTCTGAGTCGGCTGCAACAACTGGTACTGGGACATGTGAGTGTCACAAAGCTATTAGAATCTCTCGAAGCGCAAAAAATCAAAATACCCATCAAGGAGACCACAGAGAGGAGCCTCGAGGAGACGCTCATCAAACACAAAATATTGCACATCAACATTAGCAGCGAAATGCCGCTGGTGGAGCTGGCAACAGCAGCCATTGTCGCCTTTGAGGACTTCTTTAATCGGGTAAGATTGTGCTGCTTATAAACTGCCAACATTATCTATATTTATTTGTATATAAAGTTTTAGAGTTGACTTACTGTTAATTGATAGGTAAATTCTTTGCATTCTTTAATTCCAAACATGACCAAGCAAAATTGTGTAAATTTATTCGTCATCATTTAATCTTTAAGAACGGGCAAGTTAATTTTTTTTTATCAATTGTACAAAAGAATTCATCAGTTAATTGTAAGAAATTTCTAAGATTAGGTACTTACCATATAGTTATCTTTACCATAATCTCGTCATGTACGCTGTCGCATTATGTATATATTATATATATATATATATATATATATATATAAATGTTGTCTGATAAGATATTAACGCTAATTTATCAATTTAATAAATTCTTCAATTCTGTTCAGCATGAAAATTGTGTAGAAAGATTTTAAAGAAATAAGCTAATATTTTTAGCACTCTTTGATTTACTTACCAATTAATTACCTCACGTCTAATCTCTTCATGCATTTGCAGGCTGACGCAGAGCCTTTAAGCAGTGACGAAGCGCTTATCGACTGGGAGGCGCTGATAGATGATGGCACTTCGACGGCCATGGCTTTGTCCACCATGGGATACACCACAGAGGCGGACAGCGCTTGGCTGCTGCTGTTGCGCATATGTCGTCTGCTTGGCGACAGATTCAACTATTTGCGTGCACTTTGCCACTTTTTAGCACGATACAGGCAACACGCTCAGCTTGACTTGCCGCACGAGGTGTTGCATGCAGAGCAGCTGATAGATGAGCTCTGGCCTCAGCTGCATTCCGGCCACTTTTTCAAGCGTCAGCATACAACACTGCTGCTGTGTCTCTGTCATCTGGCTCTTTACTATGCGCGCCTCGACAGGATTAGTCATGCGCAGCTGCTGCTGTTGCATGTGGAGCAGCTGCGCAACGGCTTCGAGGAGCGTGTGGGCAAGTGTGATATTATCCAGCTGACGCTGCTGACTGTGCGCTTTCGCATGTGCTATCAGCAGCGCCACTGTCGCCTCCTGGCACGTCTGCCCACATCGCTGCAGCAGCTGGACACTCTGTCGGTGAGTGTGCGCAAATTTTTTGGCATTTCCTCCATGGATCAGGGTGCTCTGATTCTGCTGCTGAACGATCTGGTACGCGATACCACCGAATGCACCGCGAATCGTTTGAGCGAGTGTCCCAATTTCTCGAGCAGCTTGCTGCAACTGCTGCTCCAGAGCGGCATGGTGCTGCGCGCCGTCGAGTTGCTCATCTCGTGGCTGTGGACCAATCTGCGCATGGAGTATCTGGACAAGGCGCAGTCCAAACTGCGTCTCATCGAACACTTTCTCTGCATGCAGCCGCTGCTCGAGTCCATTGCACAGCAGGAGCAGCACAGCAAGAGTTGTCATCTAACTGCAGCTGCTGCTGCTACTGCTGCTGCACCCATGGATGCAAAGACACAGCACATGAGCGAACTGGTCGGCAAGATGTTCAGCATGCAACTGGAGCAACAGAGCGCGGCCAGCCAGCCAGTGGAGCCCATCAGGAGACAACAACAGCTGACAATGACAACATCGCCACGACTGGTAAGTAGGCAGTAGAAAAACTTTTATTTATTTTGTATTAATTGTTTTTCATTTATTTTGTATTTAATTACTATTTATTTATTAATTATTTTTAATTTAATTACTTTTTTACTTAATAACTATTTTGTTTTTTCTGAATTATTTTGTATTTATTCATTATTTTTTATTTGATTCCTATTAACTCTTTTGCTCCTATTAATTAATTTGTATTTACTAATTAATTCTTAATTGAATACCGTTTGTGTATTATTTTTTTATATTATTTATTTTGCGTTTATTTATTATTTGTTGTTTAATTACTTATTATTATTTATTTATACATTTTTTTGCGCCTATTAATTCTATTTTATTTAATAATTATTTTGAATTTAGTAATTATTACTTTTTGTTTAGTCGTTATTTTGTATTTATTAATTATTAATTATTTTTCAAATAACTATTTTTATTTTATTCATTATTTTGTATTTATGAATTATTTTCACAGAAAATGTCTTCGTCCGGAAGAAACAACCGACTGAAGCTGCAACGCTACGTGCAACTGGACATGCAGGAGTCGCATCCGGTGCTGCGTGGCAGCATTCAGCTGCAGTGCGTCTACTTCATTGTGGGCTGCTTGCATGCTCGACTCGACTTTCTGAATCGTGACCACGATCAGCTGGATGATTTCTATGCACTGGCCAATGCCTGGCTGCAACAGGATGGGGCACGCAGCAACGGCTTGGGGCACTTGCTGATGCTGCTGCACATGTACCAGGCCAACTTTTTGCGTGCCACGTGCCGTAAGCAGCAAGCAATTGAGCTGCTCAACGCATCCGCATTGCAGCTGAATGGCGACCAGCATTTGCAGCAACGAGTCGATGTCAATTACCGTTACAATCTGTTGCTGCAGCTGCGCAGCGCACAGCTTGAGTTGCATCCACCACCAGCAGCTTGCAACAAGTCGCAAAATCCTCGACGTGCACTCAAGTTCAACAAATCGCACGAGGAGAAAACGCCAGTGGCAACAGCTGCCACTAAATCAAAGCAAAAAACCGCAATAAAGCCGGCAACATTTGCAATCTACACTGAGGATGCGGCCGTGACAAGCAGCTCCAGTTCCAGTGAAAGGAGCAGCAGCCCTGAGCAACAAAAATCAACAAAAACCAGATCAAACAAACGCCTCGATCTGAATGCCTGCCAGCTGATCATCGAACTCAGCGACGATGAGCCGCAACAGCAGCTGGCCGCAGCGCAGCTCAAGATCTCCAAATCCGTAACCAATACTCGCCTGCCAAGAACTCGTTCGAAGAAGGCTGAAACTGAAACGCCACTGGCGTCCGTGAGACGCATTGCCACCGCGCCAAATCCCAGCAGCACCAGCAGCAACAGAGCCAATGCAGCGTCCGAGGAGACACCGAAGGCAGCAAGCAGCACACGTGGACGCATCCGACGCCAGCCAGCAGCAGCTGCCACACCTGCGTTGCAGACAGATGCAATTAGCACCAGACGTCGCCAGAGGAACTGATTACTTTTAGAATTCGTTTTTATATTTGATACAACTTGAGAAAACTATATTTATATTGAGTATTTGTATTTGTGCAGCAATTAAAAGTTTTATTTCACAAATTCAGCTCAGCTGTTGGCTTCTGATTCGGCTTTGCCGGCAGCAACGAAGTCCTGCAAATGTCTTCGCTCCAAATGCCATGTTGCTGCACAGCTTGACCCTGGGCACCCTCGTGATAATAGACGCCAGTGCCGGACTTGCAGCCACGCTCGAATTCACCCACATAGCGATTCCCATTGGCTGTGGAAAGAGGCGCGTGAAAAGAGAGAGCAGCAATCAGATTATCTCTCCACTGCAGATCTCTTGAGTCATTGACTAAACTTATTTCTTCTCCTTTGGAATTGGAGCCTCATCCCGCTCTGCTGCAGGCAGAAACTTAGAGATTGGCCAAAAGCTTAATAATTTTTTTCTCAATACTTTCTTCTTTTTTTAATTTGTTTCAAATTGCTGGTTACTTAAAATTTGCTTAGGAGCCGAAATCATTTAATTTGCTAGCTAAAAGAGCGAGAAGTAAGAATGTAAGCAAATTAAAGCTAAATTTAAATTTAATAAACAAACTGAAAAATTGGTAAAACAAAGCTCGAATTAAATTTTATATAAAGTTATTAGCAAATCTCTCTTTGTTATTAACAAACTAAAAACTGAGTAAAAGTTTATTTCTTTCGGTTAAACTTTCTTACAAACTTTCTTCACTTTTCTCACAAAACTTAAGTTGTCCTCTTCCTGGTCTATTCACATCACTCTCTGGGCGCATCCTTCTGAAATGTAGGCCAACACTCACCCGAGTAGAGCACTCCACGGCCGTGCATGGCATCCAGTTGCCACTCTCCCACATAGATGCGTCCATCCAAATGCCACTGGATGCCACGACCGTGTCGCTCATTGTGCAGCCACTGGCCAAAGTAGACGGAGCCATCCTCATAATACTGTTTGCCCTCGCCACTGCGCACATCCTGGAGCCACTGGCCCACATAGAGGCGATGGGCGTGTCCGTCGTGACACTGGCGCCGCAGTGTGCCGTAGCCATGCCGCTGGCCGGAGCGCCATTGGCCCTCGTAGATGAGACCGCGTCCACTGGCCTTGACGCCATAGCCATGATGATGGCCATGCAGCCACTTGCCCTCGTAGTAGCCACCGCCGGTGGTGTATCTTAGGCAACGGACTCCGCTGGCGCTGCCACAGCCAGTTGCACGGTTCGACATTGTGCCCGCAACTGAGCGAGTGAAGCAGCGGAGCCAGCAAAATTGTTTGTCACATCTGCAGCGGTGCCAGTCGCCAGTCGAAGGGTGTCGATGTGGTCTGGGTCTGGGTTTGAGGGCACTATTCTAATCAAGCTGCTAACATGTCTTGTTCCTTGCCACAATAGGTTAAACCGCCAGTTTGAATGGAGGCCAATGCCTGACACGCAAACTTAACCAATCACACAGAGTGAACGGAATGGGGCAGATTGGGTGAAGCTACATATTTATATATAGATATATATATATATTTCTTATGGGGTTTCGCTTGTCTAGAAAAGTATAACCTTTAATTAAGTATATGCATGTATAAATTAGGCCTACCAATAAATATGTTTTATGTTTCGGTTGTCTCTTACAGACTGAGTCGCACATTCAGTGGTCGCTTAATGATTTGGGCTACATATATAATACAATCATAGAATATTATTTGTTTTAATTTAAGCCAATTTGTTTTTCGCATCATTTACAATATTTTGTTTTAGAAAACTTTTCCACTTAGAATATTTGAATCATTAAATTAAATTTAATAAGAAAACAGTAAAATTAAACTACATTTTGGAACACTTTTTAAATACATTATTATTAAATATGAAAATATTTATATATTAAAATCGACGACTTACAAGAAATAGCACTATTATTCGTTCTTAATATGTGCAAGCGACCACTGTAATCGCATATATACTATATATATATATATATTTCTATATATATGTGAAGTATTATTATTATTCAAAATATCGTGTATAGTATTTTAAAGAAGTACAAAAAAATGTATTGCCTTATACGTATCACAATTGGCTTTAGCCACAACAAACATAATTCACATTACTGAACATTTCTCTGTAGTCTAAAGATTTACGTCTGGCTTCAGCATGTGCAGCCCTCGCAACTCCTCTCCTCTCCTAGTCCTTGATCCTTGCTGGGCGCACATTATGTCTTTTTAGATTTTACAAATACAGATATATATATAGACTGTGAAGACTAAACAATATCACCGGAGGCGCCATAGTTGAAGCCATTATTGCGTGTATTGTTGGAGACCTCGAGATGATCCTGTTCCATCTGCTCCTTGAGCATCTCCAGTTCCCGTATACCCGACACGGTCACTTCGTACTTGTGCGTGACAAGCGATCGATAAAAGTGCACGGCAAAGGCGAGGAATATGATCATAACCGGTATGAGGACAACAACCGCTGACCAGGCAGCCGTTGTGCTCAGGTCATAGAACTTCACCCAGCACAGTATCGCAATCTCCAGCAGAAACAAGATGAGTCCTAGCAATGTGGAGAATGCCCAGGCCGTTTCGATATACCAATGGAGACGCTCGTGCGGCGACTCGTGCACCAAGGCGATGCTGTGCAGATTGCAAACGGTCTCAATGTTGGGCAGAATACAGGTGCTGATCATCAGGGCCAACATGTGCACCGCCACCAGCAATGTGGTGCAGATGGCAAAGGCTACCAGCATTCCGGGCGGCACGCCAGTATCCTTGTCCAGTTGCACCTCCACCATGGCCACCTGCAAAGGCAAACAAACAATGAGCACAAAGAGAGCAACGAGAGAGAGAGCGATATATAGAGAGAGAAAGAGAGATCGCTTTATGATGTGGTTTAATTATATTATTAGCCAATTCTTGTTTTGCATTTTGGCAAGCGATTTTGTCGCGGATATATATTACATATTCAATATGAATATATATGTATAAATATATATATATATATATATGAATGTATGTGCGGCCAATTTATGCGCTTATCCTCTTCTGTCTGCCCTCCTTTTTATTATGGTATGCAAGTATTTATTGTGCTATTATTCTAATTAATACGACTAGGAAATACCCCATAGCAAACTACATTTCTCTTGCATATGATATTATTTTATTTTAATTACCAGAACTTTAAATTTATTTAGATTTATGTTTACATTGTCCATTAAATATATATATTATTAAAAACAGCATTTTATCTATTACTTTTTACGTTATCAAAGGTAGTCTTAACTACAGGGAAATCAAAAAGTAAATCCAGCTAATATGTGTATTTTAATGGAAATACACAACAATAATTATATATGCAAATTAATTTACATTACAAATGAATAAAGGGTATATAAAAGTTGAGTTTCCCACAATTATTTTGCTCGGAGAGAACATGACATTAATTTGAAATATCAACTTTAACATTCTGATTTGCAATAAAAATAAAATTAGGTAAACCAAATGAATTCGGACTAACTGTAAAATGTGGTGAATTGATTTTAGCTTTTGATTACTGTACTCACCATAGCGAAACCGGATAAAAGAGCCGATGTTTTGCTGGAGGCCTTCAGTTTGGCGCGACTCAGCTGCAGTTTGCGCCAGGAGAGATAAGTGGGCGAATGAAGGTCTTCGCCGGACTGTGACATGCTGCTGCGGGCGATGCGACGTGGCTGAAAACGAGAGAATTGATGCTCTTGATACGTGCGTAACTTATATGGATATGCACTGGACGAGGACTGTACTATTGAAGCGGATACCCCTGCAGCACCTGCTGTCAACGTGGGCAATGGCAATGGCAACAGCGGCGACGACGACGGCAGTTGAGACGCTGCTAGCTGCGCGTTGAAGCGTCTCGAGCTCGCGTGCGGCGAATTCGAATGCAAATTGCTGTAGTTGCTGAGATAGCGCGTCGAACTAACGTTGCTGCTCGTACCCGAGTGGGTGTGACGACTGAGATTGCTAGTTGGCTGGTGCTGCTGCGGCTGGCTGCTGTTGTTATTAAGCCTTAGCGGGCGACACGAATCATATAAACTGTATTCGGTATTTGTTGTAGAAGAGGCGGTTGCAGTCGCTGCCGCAGTGTAGGCATCAACACTGGCCGCCAGCTTTGCCGTCGCATGCAGTGCACTGGCCAAAGCATACCGGCGACTATTCACCGAAGCGCCGCCGGAAACAATGCGACCCGAAGACAGCTGCCGAGGCAAACCGAGGATTTTCTCTCGCTGAGAGCATTCTCTCTCGCACTCTCGGTTTAACGGAGCATCAAGCGTCTCACTGCTCTCGGTGCGTTCTGTCGATGTGGGTGCGCTCCCATCAAATGAGCTTTGCTGATGGCTGAGCAGCAAGTTGCTGTGGCTGAGATTTGTGCGTGCATAGCGTAAATTTGAGTACATGCTTCTAGGATTGACCGGCAACAGTTTCTCACTAGCCTGCTGATCACACTCGTCTTCGTGTTCGATCTCGTGCTCGTGCTCGTGCTTACGCTCTCTCTCTTTGTCCTGGAGCTTTTGACGTCGAGGCGGTTTAAGCGGCACTTCACAGAAATTGGAACGCATGTGCTTTACTTGCTTTTTCTTCTTCTTATGATGTGCCTACTTGCTTATACTTTTGGTAAATGAGTGTGCTTATCAGGTCACGCAAATACACTCACACATATGTTAATTAATAAAATGTTTAAATATCAAAGTTGCTAATCGAAAGCAATTTAGAAACACTTCTGAGCCGCCCTAAAAGCTCAAAGAGTGAGTGAGAGAGAGCGACTCTTAATTGCTCTCCTTGTTTCAGCTTATTATTGTTGACGATGTTGATAGCGCTATTTGCTGCTGCTTTTGTTATTAATTAATTATTTCATTCAGAGCGAATTTGTGTTGTCAACAGCACATGAGAATTGATCAGCGATTGCACTCACACGCACACGATTACACACACACACGCACCTGTGTGCGAATAGGTTTAATTGTCAGTTTGTTGGCAAATTTTAGCATCAGCAACTTTTTTTTGGCGTTCACGGAATTTCTCTTTATGTGTGTGTAGGTTATTTAAATATTTACTTTTTATTTATAAACATTTAATAGTATATAAAATTGCAAAATACATGTGTCAATAAAACACACACAATTTAGCGCGTCTTTAGTTATTTATTTATTATTTATATTTGCCTGGATTAAATAAGACCAAGCCCGTTCAAAAATAGACACGCTCCAACGTTGTTCAATTTGGAGACGCGTTTTAGGCGCTATTTATATGTTTTTTGTTTGTTTTTAGCTTAAATAGCATTAAACACGATCACGGGGACAAGTTCAGGGTGAGCACCGAAACGATAATAAAAAATGTAATAGTAATTCGGTTCTATTCGACACATTTAATTCATTTCTGTTTCTGTTTCAGCGCTTCGTTCGCTCCTTGCGTGCAATTCTCTCATTCTCTCTAAGTCTTATTGCGTGTATCTCTCTCCGCTGTATGTCGCTCTCTCTATGTTGGTGTTATATTGTTTTTTGCTCTTGCTTTCCGTGTTGCTTGGCTGGGGTGTCTGATGTGTTTGTGGGTGGTTGGTTGTTGATTGGTGGTTGGTGATTGGTGGTTGTTGGTGCGAAAACACGACGACGTCTAGTTAACAACTAAATGATACGACGACGAGAACGACGGACGAAAGCAACAGACGCCGATGACGGACGACAAACGACGATGCGCCGTTTTTGATGCGCCGACGTTGACGCTGTTTGGTGAACTGTCGTCGTCGGCGCGCGTGATATTCAAAATAGACAATCAATTCGGGGGCCTGCGACGACAAAAAAACAACAACAACAACAACAATATAACAATAGAAAATCGAACAAATGTCATTTGAATTAAACCGAAACAGAAGGCAACTAAAACGAAGGCGGAGATGGGTAAGAAAAAGTAAAACGGAAAAATAACAACTGAAATTAAAAGAGATAGCGGCAAGGGTTCTCTCTCTCTCTTGCTTTCGCTCTGTTACACTTTGTATTTGTCTGGCTGAATCTTGACAATTAATCAGCGAGTTTTTTTTTGTCTACCTGTCGCGCATCTGTTGATCATCAATGGGGAAATCGACATAACCCTGAACTGTGGACGCGAATGCTGCATGTGTGTGTATGTGTGTGAATGCTCTGAATTTGAATTGATTCAATTAGCATTCGAAGACTCGGATGACCTAACAATTAATTCACCTTAAAAATATTTGGGGTTGTAGAAAGGTTGACAGTAAATCATCGTTAACCAAAGGCAATCAACAAGTGCAACTTACGTCAATTACGAATATCAATTTTAAATTTTTTTCAATGTGGAAAAATAACTTGCATGTAAACAAAAAACATTTGTTTATTATTATTGTTATTTATTAACTTATTTTTTAAATATTTATTCATGTCAGAGTATTCAATTTTTTTTCATTTTAACATGGCTTGGGAATCGGAGACTGTTAAATTTTTTAATGAAATGTAAAGGAGACTTCTACGATCCCACAAAGTAATTAATTTAATATAAATTTGATAAAAAAAAATCGTTACACTAAAGTTTAACTTCCTCTACTGCAGCTTAATTCGCATTATGTACAAGTTAACATGTGGAAGAATGTTAAGCTGATGCTGATTTACATTATGCGTTTGCCAACAAGTTCAATGAATGATCTGGCTTTCTGTTAAGTTGCAGCTGTTGTTTACAGAGTGCAGTATTTACCAAATTTTTGATCACCTGAAAGCTCTAATCAACTTGTTGTAATGAGAGTTGGGCAATTGACAGCCGTATGTATTCTTTACTTTACGAAAATATTATTCAAATATTTCCAACTCGAATGCATAACGAATGAAAACAAACGCTTGAATAATAAAGTGATATGGTTATTATATAATAATTTTCGACTTTTTGCTCTGAAGGTCATTTAAATGTAAACAACAGTAGTTGACACAACGTTGCCAGAGTATTTTATGCATATATGCAGGATATGCAAGGGCGTATGTTAATCTGTGTTTTTTTTTGTATCAGCAGAAGTATAACGAATTTAAATAACAAATTTTAAAGGTCTTTTATGGGTGGCTTGTTATCGCTGAATAAACGACAAAAAACCAAAAGTATATAAATATGTTTTATGTTGAATATGTTATCGCTGCTAAATAAAACCAAATAAATATAAAATATACATGGATAAATAATTATTATATAAAAATAAGTACATTTATGTGTACGTATGTAATTAAGGAGTGAACTCTATAAAATGCCCAATTATTTTTTTTTATCGTATGCAAACAAGTGATAAGCCCACAGACCAGTTGGTTGGGAGTGTGCACAGTTTTAATTAAAGAACTATTATTAAACAAGAAAAAAAACAACAACAATCTACACTTATAAGCAAGAACATCTCCGACTGCTAAATACGCTGAAATAACGGCTTAAAATGGGTGTTGAATATTAATTTTTACTGTAAAAAAAAGGCATTTACTGATTTATTGTCTTGGTTCTAATTTTCTAATCTCCGCAATCAGAAAAATTCTGTTATTATTTTATCAACATTTGTAACACCAAATAAGAACAGCTTTGTAAACAAAAACAGAAAGCTTTGGCACAATGACGTCAGCTAGATCAGCGAGATCAAAATGTCAAACCAAAAAAGAAGGTAAGCGTTCAATATTTTATAACAGGTACACATACTCACTGTATGTATGCATGTGGGATCTGGTTGGACTTGAAAACGGAGGCCAAGCTTATAGTTTCGATTTGAAAGCGCCGCAAAAAGAGCGAGAGAAAGAGAAAGAGGCAGTAGAGAAAAAGTACAGCGAGTGGGTCAAAGAGAGACTCTGGAAATGCGGTGAAATTAATTGCTTATTGTGACTTACCTTTGAGAAATTCTGATTGTGATTTTGGATGAGATTTGGATTGGAAGCGGGCAGCTGCAATGCCGAATTACTGAGACTGGAACGCTTGTAGCCGGTGCCGCCGTTATTGCTGCTGCCAGAACTGCTGCTTATGTTATTGTTGTGGTTGTTACTGTTGTTGTTGTGAAAGGGCTGCAGGTGAAAATGATGCTGCTGCTGTTGCTGGCCAGTGGCAATTGTTGTTGCTGCTGCTGCTACAGCTGCGGCAACAACGTGCTGGAAATTCTGCTGTGTTGTGTTGCTGGTTGACGTGTGAGTCTCGTTACCAATTGGCTGCAAAATAGTGCCCAAGTTAAAGTTCGAGCGTTGCGCGTGGTGAGTTATCGACTTCAGTGTGGTGGGTGTCGGCGACAGCGTCGGCGTCTCTATGCATTGACCAGCTGAGCTGCTTGTGGTCCACACAGACATCTTGGGCAGTGCGCACTATATTTCCTGCACAGGTCGCCATCCATTTTGCACGTATTCCAATACACAAAGCAAAAGCGAGAAGAAAAAAACAACAACAGAGAAACACAGACAGAAACGGACAAGTCACACGAAAGCGCGACGCATTACAAATTTGTTCAATTAAGTACGATACACTAGAAGCGACGTGGTAAGTACAGTATTTAAAAAAAATAAAACACAATTTACAATAAATAAGTTACATATTAGGCATAATTAGTGTTTCGAGTGTATATACATATTAAGTGAGTGCGTGCACAATGTGCAATTGCGAGACAACAAAAAACAGACTAACGCTGGCCAAGCGCTTATCGATTGCAGCAATCGTTATCGCAACTGCTGTAGCGGCGCTGTTAAGCGCACAGCTGTGGCGCTCTACATGTCAAGTAATTTCTATTGTGTGGCATCACTGTGAAGTGCGCGCGCCAATTCGAATTTGTAATTTGAGCTTCAAATTCAATGTTTATTTAAATGTATAAACATTGAGCAAGGTTTTTATTTGTGGCAATGAACAAAAAAAGGACCACTAATCAAACGCCCACGAATTGCCGCAGTTACTAATTAAGTATAAATGCTCAACTGAAATAAATGAATTGCATTCTTCAACGCTAGCAGTGACACAGATTTTGAATTTTTTCATGCATTTACATTTTTATTTGTTGTTGTTGCTGCGACAGTTTGCTGATTATTTTTGCATTTGCATTTGTTTTTCGATTTTGTCTTCTTCATTTCTTGTTCTGTTACTGTAGTTGTTGTTGTTTCTGTTGCTTACTCGCTTGCTTCCGGCGTGGGCGGACGGACGGCTGTTTATTTTTGTCAAGTAGCCACCGACTATAACCAATCTGTATCTGTATCTGTGTACCTCTGTGTCTGTATCTGCATCTGTTTCTATGCCTTGAACTTGCCAGCTTCTTGTTCGCTTGAACCACAAACAACTTGCAACCCAAAAGTCAACGAGAGACCCAAAAAACAAATCCAATATACATATGCAAATTGTTTTAGCTTTGCCTTTTTACTTTGGGTCTTTTGCATTGGCGCTGTGATTTCATTTCTCAAATAGATACATATTTAGATACAGATACGTATACACATAGATGAGGTACGTTACTGTATGCCACACACAGAGACCCGAGTCATGCGCCGCTTTTAACTGCTTTATTTGGGCCAATAGATATGCTAGTCTTTTCAAATACAGTAAACGCTCGATAAACTACTACATTTGTTGACTACTCATGCATCTTATTTTTATGGCTATTTTTAATAAAGCCTTCGCGACTTGAGTTTACTGAGCTTAACTTAAGGCTTTAAATTTGTAACTTCTTTAAAAAGTTGTTTAATCACGAATTCCTTTTTTTTCTTCTAAAACTTTTGATGTCTTCAAGTTAAGTTTGTTAAGTTTAAGTTTCTTTTATTTAGATTCCTAGTTTACTTTTAGAACGCATTTCTAACTTGAAATTAAAATTTTTTAGGTTTTTAAATCAAGATTTAATTTTTTTTTGTTGGCATTATAGGATTTAATGCTCATTACATTTACTTCATTTTATATTTTCTTACATTAAGAAAAAAAAAACTAAAAGCTACTTTCTTAGTCTTGCTTTTCTTACGAAAGCATTTAAAAACGATAGAAAATAATTTAATCAGGAAAAGCAGAAAAAGTTCGTTAAAGCGAGCGAGCCCTGTTGCCTAAGTGTTATTTTTGTAATAGACTTCCTAGGTGTGCCGCCTTTTGAAGGTGTTACAAATATTCCATGTGGGGGTATGTGTGTTTCTTTGCTGTTATCAGCTATGACGTTGTATTTGTCTTGAAATATATATATATATATATATATATATATATATATATGTGAAAAAAGTCAAAAGGTTCAAGTCAGTAAAATACATATTAATTTGGTGTAATGTGGACGCATGTCGAATAATGTGGCATGCCGTGTTGCATTCACTGTGATCGTGCTGAATGATTGCGGCACCAGGAACTAACTGGTCAGCAGTTGGCTTCACCATCAGCTGATTGTTTTTGTTTTTGGCTCAGCAATTAAAGCCAATTAAAATCAATAAACCTCTCAAGTCTTAAGTACAAATTGTTAGCCCTCAAAATAGTCAATTCAGCGCATCGATTTTTATTTTTCTTTTCTTTTCAAAGTTGGTTTGTTTGTTCGTTGTTTATGCAAAACAGACTGCGATGCGTTGGAGGGCTACAAATAAACTTTAATGACTCGATAACAACAACAACAACTAAAGAAACATTACAATCTACATTGGAGATATGCCAGTCAGTTTCGGTCGTTGAAAAGTTTTATGCGTAAATATGCATGTTTTACTCTTTATACCCCGTAATTATGTTGAAAGGTTAATTTTTAATTTGTGCTAATGTGTGTAAGACGTAAATTCAGATAATTTCATAAGTCTTTTTGATCAGTAGAATAAGTTGTGTGCATTTAAACAGCTTTCTATTTAAGAATCAAGTATCTTAGAGCTTATTCACTTTTTAAGTATTGATTTTTAGTTAGCTATTTGTTATCAGTTATCTATTGTTATGGTTCATCTATCTAAAATGTATAGTTACTATATTCATTGTTTAAATATTCATTTTTAATTTGCTATTTATTCAATTTCACACGTATATTGAGCGGTTTTTTTTATATGAATCAACGATCGAAAATTTGTAACTATTACTAAAGCTAGAGTATATAAATTTTTAAATATTATTTTTTAATATTCATTAAATTTAAACCATTTTTTTCAGCATTCCTAACGCTGAATGCAACTGCAATTTGTTGACATAGCTGATTAATCTTTAATTACTTCACTGCTTTCCACTGTTTTACTTTCTATTTCTAACTAGTTTCTTTTCTCTACCCTTTTACAGGGTATTTTACAGTTTAGCACTTGTTAGTTTTGATATTTTGCACTTATATCGCAAAAGTATTTGCTCGCTGCCTTTTTGCCTGGTTTGTTGACTTTTTGTCTGACTTATGACGCGTATTTCTAAATTTAAACAAAAATAAATAAGCTCATCGATAACAAATAAAAACCACGCAAAGAGAAAAATAGATAAAATATTTATAAATATGTAACAATAGTTCTGTGGAAGCTTGTACTGAAGTAATACAGTTGCGCGGAACGCTTTTGAGATCGCTTGGACAAATATTTAAACAGATATTCAATCTATTTAAACAGATTTAAATAATAGAAGTCTAAAACAAACTGATCCAATTAATAAGTTAATAAGTTTGTTTGATTTAAAACGCTTGAGAATGTGAATTAATTAACAATTGATTGCAAGGTAAACTCAATTTATGAATAGAACTGTTTGAAAATTGCCATAAAGCCAAGCGGAACGTTTAAGAATGCGACACAAAGGAAGCCAATACAAGTGAAAGCCGAACAGTAAAAATAAAAAGATAAAGCCATATGCATTGAGAAAAGCTTGTTGATGTAACACAAAGAATATGGATAAAAAGAATCTGAGAATAAAAGAAAACCAATATATGGGGGAAAGAGAAAGAACTAAATGCATTTGCACAAGCTTAAAGGATGTAACACAAAGGAAGCCAAAAGAAGCTTACGTAAAAGAGAGCTTTCTCAAGTTAATGTAAAAAAAGAAGACAAGTGATAGAAATGTACATATTTACAAAAGCACAAAGAGGAAATAATATATAAACAAACAATTTAGTTATCTTTTTTGCAATTGCTTATTTAATGCTTAATTTAAAACTTAGTTGACTAAGAGAAAACGCCAAGAAATAGTTATAGTTAGGTACAAAGGTACGATAATACACAGCTAAGTACGCAGCACAACTAAACGCTAATAGACAAGATAAACATCACAAGATAATAAAATTCCCCTAATGAAGGGGAATATCCCCACTCTCTCTCTCTCTTAACTTAGATTTATATATATATATACTAAGAGCTACTCCAGTTGATGTCAGCGTATAGTGTGCTCAATATTGCCCATGGACTGTTTACGCTGATTGTTGACCTCGAAGCGTTCCATGATTTTGGCCACAATCGACGAGGGCGGCTGATCCGAACTGGAGGTCAATCCCCGATAGCCCAATGCGCTCGAATCGGCCAGCGAGCTGGCCATTTGCAGACGCTTGACAAACGCCTCCGTATCAATGCCAGGCACCTTGGAGGGCTTGAGGAATCGCTTGGGTATGCGGGCGAGCATATCCTCGGTGCCGATGGGGCCAAAGCCCAGATTGATGAGTATCGCCTCCGGATCGGGTTTGCGTGACTCGAGCAGACTGTCGACGCTCGAATAGCGACTCGAATCCGATTGCATCGATATCGAGCTGTCTCTCAGGAGCAGAGTACTAAATCGATGTTGACGCACCTCCTGCGGACTCATCTCTGGTGCAGTGCTATTGGATTCGAAGGACTCCTCGTGTCGCAAGTGGCTCTTGCCGGGCAAGCTGTTGTTCGTGTTGTGTGCCAAGTGTGGCAATATTAGTATGTCCTCCTCTGGCTCCGCCTCCAGATCTGCATCTTCCAGATCAGCGGCATAAGCGCTGTCCGTGTCCATGTGGACAGGCTGCTGGCGTTGCAGCTTTCGGCGCTTGCGCAACGGTTTGTTGGGCGGAAAATGCGACAAGTGTGGCAAGTTGTCGCTACTGCCGGTGCTGGCGACGACGCAGCTGGCTGCTGTTACATTCGGCATCGCAGCCTGATGCGACGCCTCAAAGTTGCTGCAGCTGTGCGAACGCTCCATAATAATAGCAAAGATGTTTTTTTCTTTCTTCTAATTTTCTTTATGTAATTGTGCTGTTATTTGGCTGTGTGTGAAAGTCACGGCTGCTGGAATTACGACGCTACTGGTTTACTTTGTAGGCCGTTTGCTCATATTTGGTAAGAGCAAAAGCCGACACGCTTCCGCGCTCGCGTTTGACTTCGAGATTCGAGATCGAGCTCGAATTTCAGCTTGATGTCGAAACAATGAAAACAGCAACAGCAAGTGCGTTCTGTTTCTGGCCCTGTATTATTTTATATGTGTATTTATATTTGTTTAATTCGGTGTCTGTTTTTCTGCATCCATAACGATTACGGCAAGTTTTCAGTTATTTGTTATTATTGTTTTTGTTTGTTCGTGTTTTGCACGCGCGAAACGTGTTTCGCGCCGTTCCACCTTTTTAGTCTTATTTTTTGTTGTTGTTGTTTTTTATTTTGTTTTGTTATTTTTTTCGCGCTTCTATTGAACGGTTAATCAGCCGCTGAGCACTTGTGACCCCGGATTCGATTGAGCAGCACTTGACATTGATATTTGAAGACGGAATTGAAATTGACAAACTGGGTATTTTTGTTGCGTTTTGGCAAGTCAGTTGGCATACAACTTTATTTTTTATTTAATTGCTATATTGATTTATGCATTAAGTACACATTTAAATTAATGACTCCCTTCTGCTAATCGCTCTCCCTCTCTCTCTCTTTCTGTGTGTGTGCTGCGCGCACTTGTACCGCACAACGCAAAGTGATCTTCAAAACTGAAATCACAAAATGAAACGAAAAGCGACCCAGCAAAAAGCCACGCGAAGCCGCAACCAAAGCTCGCCCGAACGACACCGAGAGAGAGAGAGAGGGTGTAATACATTGTGGGAAGTGTGTTGATTGTGTGCAGGGAGAGTGGCAGAGTGAGAACGCGCTGGAGCTGGCTTCACTTGGAAATTACTTTGCGCGCGTTTAACAATTTCCTCGAATACTACACCAATCTATAAAACTTTTGATTAAAAGCACAATGTTTTGCGGTTAAGTTGGCGTTCCAATGCACTGCGCACGAACAGCAGCGCGTGCGTAGTCGGTTGAGGTTGGGTGGAGGGTATTTAATAAACCAGTTAACCACACAGTCTGTCTTTTGTGTTTTAATAATAGTGGCCTGCTCTCTTTGAGATTTTTGTTTATTTTTATGTGCACGTCAGTTTATCTATCTTTGTAAATTATTTCGTAATACATTTTTATCATTATTTTCCTAAATCCGTATAAATACATTTCTGCTTAACCACATAAAAATACGAGCCGAATTGTTAAGATAAAAACTCCGGTAATAAATTTTATGGCTTGATGAGTGGCGTGTGAGGTGATCTGCCATATATAAGTTATCAGCTCTTTTATTTCACGATCGCTCTGTTGTTAAATACTTCTTTTGAAGTAAATGGTATTTGTTTGATTATGCGGTTGGCCCTCAAGAACCGCCATTAAAGAAATGCAAACAAAAGAGTTCTTCGGGTCAAACCCATAAGCAAATATGTCGACATGTAAACATATTCCACAGTGCGAGTGCAGCCCAAAGCTTCAGAGTGTGTTGAAAGCTTTTGACCCAGCTGATCGCATGACAAGCTTTAACAGTAGCCGTAGCGAGCTTTGAATGCAATGTTTTCGCTCTCAATGAAGTAGCCAACAGTGATTAAATCTATCAAGCATGCTCAACGTGCCGAATTTGAAATACTCTGGCTAAAGTTGTAAGCATTATGAAAGCTAAACAATATATACAGGTAAACTATAAAGTGGGGTGGACAAATTGATAATTATTATACTATGAATAATCACATTAATGTATATAAGTTTAATGACAGCTTTCAATTTCGTCAAAAAGTTTTTTTTTAGACTTAACAAATTTAATTTTAAATTTTAAGAAATATCGATCGATAGTTTATTAATATAGCTCGCTTAAGCGCGCTAAGCTTTCGACCCAGTTGTACCCAAAATAAATAGGAAACATTGATATTATCATTGCCAACAACAGCAAAAGCGGCAGCAAACAATGTAAACAACATGCGCAAACTTGTTTAAAGGCTTTGTTAACAGTTCACGTGAATGTTGCAGAAATTTCAGCCACAATATTGATTACTCGTAAATTTTGAAATGTGTGCCAAGATAAAAGGAAAAGTAAAGTTTACACAACTCATCGAAATTGACTTTGGTATCTGGTATCAACAAGCGGTGCAAACCATATTTTTGTATATGATTCATGGCAAAACAAAAACCACCCATTTGAATATTAAATTGCTTATTTCATTCTAGCAACAATAAGTCGTAATAATCTAATGAATATAATTAATTCGCTGTCTGGAAGCTGCAAATTAAACTTAAGCAATTGAGAGGAGATCAAATCAAAAATTTTAATAAATTCTACATCAACAGGTAATAGTCTGTCGCACAAACAGAGACAGAGCAAAATGCACGAAAGGTCGCCAACAAGGGGAAATTCCAAAATGGAGTCTTTCCATTCTCGTCATCATGATTTGAGCTTTGTTTCCTTATTGTGCATGAATATACAAAATGTACACAGTGAAAAATATGTTTGATAATTATCATATTTCAATAGCTTGTGCATCAAATATTTTAATAAAAATTATACAAAACTTAACGCACTCAGTTTATTAATATGGATGTTTTAGATTTTCGATTGTTGGCGCTCTCGAATTAAGAATTTATATGTTATATATTATATTACGCGAGTTTTTTTTCGTGTATGAATTCAAAATCAGATGCTTAAACTTACTTTGCTAGAAGCAATTAGAAATTATTGATAAATGATAAACACATGTCGTAAAAATTTTGTTGTGTGCATGCACATTAAATTTATTCACAGGGATTATCAACGAAATTAAATAAATATAAATATCTGGAATTTTTAATCACACGGTTATGAAGATTATAAATACATATAATCATACCATATGTCAAGCGCAAGTTGGACAATTTGTAGACACCCAAAGCAAAGTGCACAGTAATCAAGTGAACAACTCAGTTGATCGCGTGCCATAACACGAAATCTTAGATCAGGAATGGAAATGGGAATGTGAAACGCCTTTCGAAGCACAGAACTATTTGCGACTCATAACACTTAATGGCTAACTCCCTTTCAATTGAAATTAATTGCTTTCAAATTAATGCTGAGAATATTACAAAAACATTTGCTACACAAAATCGGCTCAAGTTGGTTAATAAACATACTATACTAACTCAAAATAATAGAGTAACTCAAAATTAGCTTTATTAACTCCATAATGATTTTAAAAATATTGCGGGAATTTAATAAAGCTTTTTGCATCTAGATTAGGAAAGAATTTTTATTTATTCAGTTGGTTCTTTTATTCAGTTCGTAATCTAAATATGATCTAAACAGCTGATCCATATTTCATACAACTTTTAGTCTTTGATATGATTATAAAATTTCTCAAGCCAAGAAAAAATTACTAATTCAAGCGTCGCTTTTTTGTGTTTAGTTTATTCTGGAATCTAAATAAATATTTATCTGCTTATGTCATCCGCTGAGTATGATTAATATATATTCCTATATTTACACAGATCAAAGATTACAATCTTTATTTACTCGCCCTTTTGTTACACACATTAGCACAATTAAATAAGATACTTTATCAAAAATAAACTAACTTAATTTACTTAGATTGAAATGGAATTCTTACCTCTGTCAGATGCTCCAAAATATATGGTTGTGGTTGCTGTTTATCAAATAATATTGTGTCTCAACAAGTGTGTCAATTAGTTGGCATTTGGTTATGCGCTCTTATCGATGGAGGAACTTTGTATAACGGCTTTTGAATTTGCAACAGCTGTTGTCGCTTTCTAAATCTGTTGGAATTTCTCAGATTAAAAGTGCAACGCACGAGTGGAAGCAAGGACAGAGAAAAAAGAGAGAGCGACAGACCACAATAACTGTAAATCACAACCGGCACGAAGCGCACGCAGCAGAGAACTGAATCTTGGCGATGGTACAACAAATGTTCAATGCTGAATTGTGAATGGATTTTCAGTTGGCTTCCATTGTTGTTACTACTCCCAACTGCGAAGTATATTTATCTCTGACTGGTAATCAGTTTGGTTTTTGTCAACTACGCTGACATTAGAGATCATATGGCATATCTGGCTTATCTGCACTGTGGACGCACATTCACTATTCTGTCACATAATTCAGGCCCTGCTCAACGCAGTGTACTTTTGCAAAAACAAAAAAATTCTGCTTTACAAAACTGATTTATTTGAGTTTTAAGTGTAATGCAGTTAATTGTAGGTGTAAAGTCTGGCCAACAGACGCTGCAACAACACAGATAAGTAGAAAAACTAATACTAAAATGCTAGGAGCCAAGCAGACGACGCATTCAAATAGTTCGAAAGTGATTTGAATGCAGGCAGCAGTAAGAGAGCTTGAGCGAGATAGAGAGAGAGAAAAAGAGAACTGAAAAGAGCGCACTGCAGGTGGCATTGTTGCTATAGCAACGCGTCTTAATATACAAAGAGTGGAAAGTTTGCGCTCAATGTTGAGTGGGAACAGCATGTGGTGTGAAACTTATGCAAAGGTGAACAGCTTAAGAGCCCAGCAGCGAAAAGTTCCCATTACGAATTGGATTCGCAAGTCTTTTGTGAGGGATACTAAGTGAAATACTGTACGACTCCATATGCCAAGATAATAAACCCCAGGTACGGAAAAAATTTTAAGTAGATAAATTCAAAAATGTGTTTATATATATTCCAAATATAGAAAGTTTACTATATATTTATACAAATTAATGACAAATTTAAATTTAAAAATATCAAAATATTTTATTTTTCACACCACAAATTGCAAAATTGAAAAAAGCACTTAACGACGCGTCTGTCACCAAAACCAAAATAAACAAATCTGTGCCAGCGCAATAATTAAAAAAGATAGTAAACCAGCTAAGAAACCATTACATATATGAATATGTAATAAGACATTTGCGCAAAATTTGCAAGTGTGCACAGCTTTTGTTACGAAAGCTTTCGCGAAACAGCTCAAGCATACAACTCTGCATACAGGAGCAAGTAATGAATTACATTGTATATATATGCATACAAAATGCATGTGGCAAAGTGGTGTCATTCACTAGTTCGCTGCTGGGAAACTGATAAGAGAGCCTAGCTTTTTATGCTCTTCGGTTCGCTCACTGCTAAGCTGCTGTTATGTACATAGGCATAACAGGGGTAGTGTTAAACGTGCGCTGTTAACAGCATACCGATATGTTAAGTTGTGACTTTAGTAAGAAGACGGATTTTTTTACTTTTTGTTCTTTATTTAAATTTTGTGTATTCATTATGATAATATTGTACAATTTGTTCTTTATGTATTTTGTTTTGAAAATTTTTCAAGTTACATACATACTACATACATAAATAGCATGAGTTTCACTTGCGCTCAGTTTCAGTTAACTTTTACTATTTTTCGCGGAATCGTTTCCAACAGGTAACAAAAAATAAATTATTGGCTTTTTAACTATACATATACATATATATCGATGCATATATATATATATATATACATATATATATATATATATATATATATACATATATACACATATACACATATATAAATATGTTGTAGAAAGAGTATACAACTTATAGGCTATAACTAAAAATACAGATTTATAACATGTCGGCAAGATATTCGATTCTTATTACTTTGTTGTTCCTCTTTCACTTTCACTTCCACTTCCACTTCCATTTCTTCTTCATCTCCATTTTCTCATTTATAATATTATATGTAAATATCTTGGAATTATTACGTTTATAGTTTAGACTACAACTAAAAACAAATTGTGATGTACAACACCGAAGATGACAAATGGAAATAAATGTTGCTTACAATATAGAAAAGGGAATTAAGGACCAAAAAACTGTATTGAGCAATAGCAATAAAATAAAGTTGGGTGTGTGTGTGTGTTTGAGTGTATGTGTTTGTGTGTTAAAAATAATAAACAGTTTATAATTGTAGCAATTGATGCGGAGTATTCGTTGGAAAACAAGTTGGAAGCAAATCTCTTAAGTTTCTCGCTTTTGTTTTGTTGTTTTGTTTTGTTTGTTAAACTACTTCACGTTAATTGTAAATTTATAAACAATTGTTAATTAAATTAAGTAAGCTGTTAATTATGGCAAACAAAGTTTGTAAACGCACTATGCTGAATAAGATTTAAATTATTGTATTATGTTTATGTGTATTTATTTTACCATATATTATTGTAAATCATATATTCTTTCTCTCTCTTTCTCTCTCTCTCTCTCGCTCTCTCTCTTTTTCTCTTTATGTACTTTATTCATCTTTTGCTCGGATTTGCCTTATCGTTTTTGTGATGCTACAATTTCAGATGCTGATCTTCTCCACAGTTTTTGTATTTTGTTTTTTTTTTTGTTTTGAATCAACTTTGATTTGTTGATTATTTTGTAGATTTTCTTGTTTTACAACAAATGCACACATTTCTTTTTTCCATTTTTGTTTAGTTTTTTTTTTTCTTATTTTCTTTGCCTTAACTTGGACTTAATTAAGATTTTTATCAACATGTTTTATTGCAGAGCGACTTATAAATGTAAAAGATAATTACTTTATAGATTTTTTTCACGTTTTTTTTGTTTCTTCTTGTTTTGATTTCGTTTTGTTTTAGGCATTGGAAGCAAAAATTAGACAAAATCTGTCATATTATTGGTTTTATTTTTATATTTTTTTATTTAGCAGAGATCCTAATTATTATTTTTATTTTAAGTATATTTCAACATTGTACAAAAATACATTATAGCCACAAATAACAAGGGTTAATTATAAGGCTTGAGTTTGTATAGTTCAAGAAGAAGCATAGAACAAACGTTTTGTTTTTATTTTTTAGCTTGTAAAAATAATTTTACAAATTATGTATACTCAACAATTAAAAAATGATTAAGAAAATTTCCATATACAAACGAGTACAATTTAAATACACAATTAGGGGCTAAAAATTTCAATAGAATATCGGAAATATATCGGGTTTCTTATTGAGTGTGGGATTTCAGGGGGGGGGGAGTGGGGGGATTGGACCTATGGTCTAGCATATATAGCAAGAAGCGAACTTATGTTTTACTGGACAGACATTTTGCACTCTATTCGCGTTGTAATCACTAAAAAGTACACACACATATATATATATATATATATATATACATATATATATTTATATAAATACATAAAAATGTTAATTTCACTTAATTACAGCATTTTTTCTTTTCTTTTATATATATTAACATAGCGAGAATTGAAATTTGATAAACAATTTATGTAATCTCATTGTTACTAAAGTAGCTAAACAATAACAAAACATGCAAAGTACAACTAAATATTGTATTGTGTTCGGTTTCGAATATTGTTCAGTTTTACACACATATATATATTCTATATATTAAATATATATTCGTTTTGCATACGTATTTTTAATAGAGAACTTAGAATTAAACTTATGGTTTATTTGAAAAATGGCTTATTGAAACAACTTCTGTTAGCAAAATTGTGTCCACATTTTGTGTGTGTGTATGTGGGTGTGTGTTGGTGTGTGTGTGTTTTCACTTTTGAGAGCAAGTACTACTGATTGGGCAGCTCGGTGAGCGTCACATCGTACAGATCATCCTCAATCTGTTGGACTTCCAGCAAGAAAATGTCCTCGTTGCAGTAGAAGGAAATCATATCATCATCAATTTTCGCCGTAATTCTGAAAAAATAGAATATGGAACATGTTAAACAAGGTCATTTCAGATGAGCTAGCTGGAAATCAGTTGGTTGGTTCTATTTTTCTTTTTTTTGATTATGATTTTGATATCGTAGCACCCATCAGCCGGATAAGCATTAGTTGGTTTTAGGCTTGAGTATTATCGGTTAGACTAAACTACTCGGATGAATGTGTCTTCTTCTTTCCTTTTTTTTATTTTTTTTTTTTTAGCTGTAATGTGATGTGTAGTTTGGTGCAGGTGGTTGTGTGTGAGTGTGAATGTGTGTGTATGTTTGAATGTGTGTGTGTGTGTGAATGTGTGTGTGTGTGTGTGTGTGTGTATAGCACTTGGACACAGCTGCCTTACTTACCCCTTCTTATTTGTGCGATATATGTTATTTATGCTCGTTGTTGAGATTTTGTATTTGTTTTCAATCTGCAATTGAGAAACGAGAGAAATATGATGTTTTGTCTGTTGTGTTGCACGAGTGGCGAGTAACGAGTAACTAGTAACGAGAGTGGAAATACAACAAAAAAAAAAAAACTAACTAGCAAACTAAAATATTTCTCTTATAACTCTTTGTGTGTGTTTGTGATTTTGTTCATTTTTTTATTGTTTTTGTTTTGTTTTCAGCCAATCAAATTCAAATTGAATACGAAATATATTTATATATATATATATTGCAAAGGCCCCAAACTGTTGACTGTTGTGCCGTTTTTTTGTGTGGGTTAAGTGTAGTTATAAATGGATAGATTGTACATATACATTTGTAAGTATATATTTAAAGTTTTTTTTTTTATATTTATTTTTTAATTGCTTGGATCAGCTACTGATGTGTTTTGATGAGGTTTACAATTGATTTAGAATGACAATGGTTACGATACGACATCAATTAGTTTCAACTACAACACGATCCATTTGTTCTTGTTTTTTAATTCTTTTATTTTATTATGAATTACGATTGATATGAAATTGGTTTTAAGTAAATGCTTTAGTTGAGAAGTTGAGAATATGCATTAATTTTTATATAGACCTCATCTTACAGATTTGAACATTTTGGATTCATATTTTTTGCTTTTTGTTTTGTTTTGTTTTATATATATTTTTTTATTTTTTATTTTTTAGATAAACCAATTAGACCAAAATGAACAAAATTACAGACGTTATTAGAGTTTTTTTTTTTTTTATTTTAGACTGAGAAGTGAGTTTTTTTTTTATTGATTGGGGAATATTACTTTGGATGTGGGGAACACATGCTGGGTCACTCTTCTAGAGGAGCTGCTGTTTCAACTTGTGGCTCACTCCGTACTTACCGCATTTAGCAGGCCAATGGTGGTCGGGGGCACCACATGAAGTGGCGTGTAGATCTCCTCGTTCTCCTGCCGCACATATAACATGACACGCTCCGTTGTCGGCGGCGTCATTCTGCCCCGCTTCATTGGAGGCCCAAAATCGGACATGGGCGTACTGGTTAACATATTCTGATCCAATATATGATCCTTTTTGTCACTGCGAAAGAACAACGAATTTAGAAATATTCTTATGGTGGCGCGGAGGCGAGGCACATCCTCTATGCGAAAGGATTACGATTTTTACTCACGTCTGCATGTCGGGTGGAAAATGATTGTGAAATTTGAGCGTGGGCGTGGCCACCTTCTGACCGTGCAACAAGAATGGCGAGGCACCTTTCAGCTCCGGCGAGTCAGTCTCATGCCCATAGAAGCTCTGTCGAATAAACACAAAAAAAAAAACAGAAGAATGTTGGTTAATTTTGAGGGAAAAATGCAAATGTACTCAAATCAAGTACAGACGTTGTCAAAATCCGGCCAAGGTCGATCATCCTACACCAGAGAACGAAATAAATCAAGTACATAAATTTTAGATGTAGAATTGAGCTGAACTATGCAAAAAAATTGAAATGGGATTGCAATGTTTTAAAAAGTATTCCTAGAAATTTGCGAATAGAAATCACTTAAAAAACAAATTAAGTGCAAAAATCGTTAAAAAATATTTTTAGATATCAAACTATTCTTTTTGGTAAAACGTTGAAAACTTATCTATTTTTCTATATAAGAAATCGATGAGAAATATTTTTTTTTTTAACAAAACGATAAATAAAAAACTTGGCTATTTCTATAAAACAAATCGATGAGAAATTTGTTCCGATTGCAAACTTTTCTTTTTGGATAAAACGTAAAAAATGTCGGTTATTTCTATGCAAAAATGTTGAGTTTCGTTTAAATTCTAATTTCCGTGTGACTCCCAATTGGACTGTTGGTTGTATGAATTATTAGCTTACCTTTTCCATATCCTCGGCGGGCGAGAAGAGTACTGGCGGCTTGGCCAGATCCTGCATGCCATAGAACTCGGAGCGATCTGTGACCGGATGATAGAGCTCATCCAGCTTCTTGCGTCCAGTGGCTGTCATTTTGCGCTTGGCGGCGCGACGCTCCTCATCGCGCGTCTTACGCTCCGCGCCCTGCAACAAACAGAGATAGAAATAGAGAAAGTGAGATGGAGATGGAAATAGATATGGAGTTGGAGTTGGAGTTGGAGAATGAGCAAGCTGTCTAACACTGAAATAGGCTTGGGAGTAGGAATTTTTAATTGCGGGTTTTCGCTAACAGAGTCCACAGTTGGCTATCATTTTTTATGAATCTTGCGCAAAACACACAGCAGCTACAGGTGTGTTTCTGTCCGTCCGTCCGTCCGCGCGTCCGTCCATTGGTCTGTCTATCTATTTGTCCGTCCGTCCGTCCGTCCGTCCGTTTGTATGCATATGTTTTTGTAATTGGCAATCAATCAAAAAAGCATGGGATGCACACAATTTATTTTATTGCAGTAGCTTTGCATTTTTCTTCTTCTTTTTTTATATATATAAATTAATTAAATTTGCGAGTGTCTGAGCTGCACTTATAAAGCCTGACACAGCCTGTGGCAGACAAAACACTCAACTGTTGCCTGTAGCTGCCTGTGTCTGCCTGCCTGGCTGCTGTTCAGTGCTGGCAATTTGGCAATTTTCGCGCTTAAAGATGTGGCTAAAATCTAAACTTAACTTCCAAAGAATAGCGCAAATGTAATATACATTTATGCTTTGCTTTAAATTTGAATAGATCAAGTAAAAGACAACCATATAACCTGTACTCAATTCTTTGGATATCATTAATTTTACATTTAGAAAATACAATTTCCTTTAACACCTTTTTATTTAAGGTTTTCTACAACTTATTTTTCCAAGAAATATTTCTTAGGCAAATGTTGTAATTGTAAGTTACATAATATTTATATACATTTATTATGTTTATGTATATATGTTATAATATTTGAATATACATAGTTAATAGCAAAATGATTTTGTTAAGTAGCGATTCTCAAGGCATTCCATTAAGTGTTGCTTTTAATTGAATAATTTGAACCAAAAACAAGCATTTATTGCTGCCCAAAATGGGCAACACTGTTGGCTGCTGTTAAGCCAAAAAGAGAAACAAGTTTGTTGCCACCAACGCTGCAAATGCAACTGGTCAAGCTGTGGCAGCACCGTTAGGGTCAAAAGCAAAAAAAAAAAAAAATAAAAGAAAGAAAAACATATTTGCTGCAAAAATTATTATAAAATACTTAGGAGATGCAGCAGCATAAATATGCATACATCATAAATAATGCGGCGGCGCCCCAAACCATTTGTTGCAAGCAACTTGTGTATTTGTGTGTGTGCTTGCAGCCTGTCCAATTTGCCCACCTGACCAGCAGCAGCAGCAGCTACGCTGCTTGATGATGGCCTGTGAGTGAGTGAGCGGCTAACACACACACACACACAAACACACTCAGCTGTGTATGTGTGTGTGTGTGTATTGTGGCTGCTGTGATTGCTGGTTTGCGTGTAAACAGAATCTGCGCTCTTTGCCAGCAGCTTGTGTGCACTTTGCATTTGTAATTAAAAATCAGCAATTGAGGCGCAGGAAGTGATATTTCCCCACCTCTCCCCCACCCATCTCTCAACTGCTGCTGGTAGCCATTTTTTATGGCTCTCTTGCCTACGTTATGCAAGGATGTACACACACACATATGTATACCTATATATATATATATATATATATATATATATATATATCTGGCTGGTTACCTATAAAACTCTTGCTGCGCTTATCACAGCTACAAATTTAGCCTAGAGCATCAACTGTGTGTGTGTGTGCTTGTGTGTGTGTGTGTGCTTGTGCCTGCATGTAAATAACTGTATTTTATTACATACTTTTATTTTATCTTGGCAAAAATATCGCCAATGTTGCTCAGACAGCGGCTCGAATCGCCGCCAATGCGGTCAATGTTCGCCGCCTTCTGCTTCATCTTGAACATCATCATTATCATCATCATCATCATCATCATCATCATTTGCTGCTTCTTGTGAATCGACTAACATATTAAATGGTAATCGCTAGGGAGTTGTTTGGGTGCAGGGGGGGGGGCGGTAAGGGGAGCTGTTTTGGGTCAGTTGCGATAGTCACACTCAATGCGATTATAAAGCGCAATTTTCGATATACTTTATTTTGGCACAGATCTTAAAATAAATATATACATCAACTTTCTCTTGGCTAAGGCAAAATTTTAACAAATTAAATAACTAAAATATAAAATCAGTTTGATTTCTAAATTGCTCTTTTCGGGTTAAAATGATCATATTTTTCCAAATCACATTTTTCAAAGACTCAGCTAAATTCGGGAAAAATCTTTTTTCAACTTTGCTAACTACTTTTTTCAGCGCACGTAGTTAAAGTTTTACACTGTTTTTGTAGCACATTACAACTTCAAATTGCCTTAAAGCAATTACAACAAATACTATTATTATGCTTGGTGTCCATCAAATAATGGCAATAAAGTTGCCTTTGCGAATACAACAAAGTTTATTTGTTTAAAACAAACGTAATTTGTTAATAGATCTGTGTGAATTTTATGTATTCCTCTTTCATTTATACACATTTTTATATATATATTTCTGACTACAGACATATATATGGGTTATGATCGTGCCGAAGATATAAAATCTGACACTCAAGATTGTAATCTTCTGTCATAAATTTATGTTTCATAATCGTGTCGGTGTATTTTGAACATGCATTTTTTTTAAAGACCAAATTTTGCAATGCGTTGATTGCAATTGCAAGAAAGGCAGAGGTGCCACAAGGCGGCAATTGCAACCGTGTTGCAAACGCAGTGAAATCAGACTCCCCAGCGACAACAAAGTAAAAAACCAAGAGAAATGCCTATACATATATATATATATATATATATATATATATATATATGTTTGTATGTATGTATGTATGTATGAAGTATATAGTCATATGAAATAAGCTGCTTCGCGATATTTAATTGATACATTTACCGATAAACACACGCCTCGAAATGCAGAGGGACTCGGTCAGGCAATACAGGAATACAGGGCTACACAAATATGGAGTAAGCAGTGTATACACTCAAAGAAATTGTGGCCTATAATTTAGTTGGAATAGTTTGTGATTTTCAGAATAATTAAATACAGTTTCCTATAAGTGTAAATCTGTTATTTTTGATTATTATTTTGCTGTTGTGATTTTTTTGAGTGTATGGCGCAAATATCATGCAGTTGTATTGGAGTACAATAAAAGGTAGCCAGGCAGGCATGTGCAACGTTGCAAGCCAGAGCAGAAGTGTAATGATATGAGAAAATTAAATTGGAAATCCACGAAATGATTTATTAATAAAGCACATCAAGCGGCCAACGAATAAAAAAGTGAAGGGTTCGCATAAAAAACAGAGAGAGGGGGAGAGAGAGAGGGGGAGAGGGAGACCAAGGCGAAAAACGTTAACTAAAAACAAGGGCACAAAGGCAGTGCGAAAGGATGGATGATGCCACGGGAATCAGTGCCACAGATGCGAAATGTTAAAGACAGTTGCGGAGCAGGGAAGAGAATCGGGAGGGGGAAGGAAGGGGGGTCAAGCGTTGTCCATTTACTTTTGTACGCGTTACGCTTTCCACCTGAGGTACGAGGCAGTTGTGGCTTGATGAAGGGACAGCCCATATGAGAAGCAGCATGCAACAGCAACAACAACAACAGGCAGGTTGCCCCCAATTCGATAAAAGCCAGCAACAGCGACAAGTGGCAACAACAACAGCAACAACAACAACACGAGTTGCCTCGAGTCACGTCTTGCAGCTTTTAGTTAGCTTTTGCTTCATTCAACCTGTTGCTGTTGTTGTTGCACGTGGCAGAAACCCCTCTGTGTGTGCGTGTGTGTGTGTGTGTGTACGTAATTATGTGGCTAGTTGCCGCTTGCAGCATTGTAGCGAAATCAAATCACTTACCTTATCGCAGAAGACCTTTATCTGACAGTAGCCGCGATGAAAGACCGTCGCATCCCGCGGATCCTCAAACGTATCGATTTGCACGTGCAACGGCAGACCCTGCAACACGAAAAGAAATAAATACCAAAAAAAATTTAATAATAATAATAAAAGTGATAAAAATAAATAAATAAATAAATTCTAGCGCTAAGTATGCAACTGCTTGTATTTCAGTTTAGTTTAGTCAGGTTCCACTGTAGCTGTCACATTCTGCTCGCTTTTTTCTCCTTTTTTTTTTTTTTTCTTTTTGCCTTAATGAAAGGCAAGAAACTGTGAAGCTGCTGGCCGAGTTCGTGTGTTTCTGTCAATGAAATATCAACTTAATGGTACGCATTACAACATACGAAGGATGCAACGATGATGGCAACAACAACTTGCAACAACTTCCTACGTATATGTTTAAAGGCAGTTGAAGGCAGCAGAAGAGCTGCAGCAATCGCCTGCTTTGCTGCCTGCCCCTTTTTCTTTTTCTTCTTCTTTTTGTTTTTCCTTTTTTTTTTATGATGCTGGCCTTGCAGCGCCTGCCGGGTATTATGACTATGTGATTAAGTGTGTAACACGGGTATTGCATATACGGGAGCAAATGGATACGCCTGCAGGGCTCATCAACTTGTAGACAGTTGAGCTAGTTGTGTGTGTCTGTGTGTGTGTGTGTGTGTGTTGATGTTGTTGTGCATGCTCAGGTGTTAAGCGTTGCAACAGGCGCTGTGTGTGTGTGTGTTTGTTCCCCAACTAACTAACTAATAGAACCTTTCTTTTAACTGATGTTTATTTCAGATAATATCAGTGGAGTTTTCTATCTATCTACAATGTTTAGCAAATAGAATGTTAAATTAAAGCAGCGCCTATTAAAATTTGTTATTTTCTATATCAGATAATTATATAACAGCTATTGTTAATTGTATCTTACTTGAATTATTCAATAAAATCACTATAATAACAATGTGAACTAAATAGAGAATAAATAGTTGGTGTTTGATACTTTTATTGTTGTATTTGTTGCAAATTGCAAACACCAATTTTGCTTTGATTTCTGTCCTTTCCTAAATTACATTTAAATCTCTTTGACTTATGAGTATATTTATACTCGAGTATTTAAATAATTACTATTTTGCTAAATATATAAATAACTTTTCAGATCTGTTTTAACAGCTCCGCATTTGATTGCACAATTTACGCTCTTTTTTTGTTGAATGTAATCCAAACTTTTGAACTATCAAATAGATGACACTTGATACTTGCCACTTGATGCATAACTTCCCTCTTTTTTTTTATTGATTTATTAGTCAACTTTTGGTTATGGATACTGGTAACAAACTTTTGCTTTGATTAAAATTTGCAATACTAAAATATGCCTGGAAAATCTGTGGTAAACATGTTGCACCTAAAACATGATTTTAAAATTATAAAACTTGTATATTTAAAATCTTTTTCAAAGTTCAAAGTTAAATAAAATAAGACAAAGAAATAGCAGGCAAATGTGGGTGTGTTCAAAAATGTTAACAGGGAACTTGTGATTGTGTGTGTGTTACATTTTTGTTGTGCTAGAATCGAAGTGTGTCTGGCTGATCCCAATCGCCTGTCAAGTGTTAAAAATGCAACACGTTTGTTGTTTTTCTATAAATTATTTCACAGTTGAACTGATCAACGTCTATGATAAAGTTTAAACTGATTTGTTGAACACAACTTGAACTACAATCGATTACTAATTAAGGCTAAAAGACTAAAATGGAGTAAAACTTACTTTGACACCCTTTTGACTGCTGAAATCCGTGCTGAGGCACTGAACTGCGATGTTGATCTGTGAAAAGAAATGTCAAACAATTAAGTCAATGTAAGCAATTAATAAATAATAAATAAAAACTTTTAAAAAAGAAATTAAAGCGACAGACAAAGAGACAAACAAAAAGTGCAAATTGAGAAAAATCACAGCGTCTTCGGGGGCAGCAACAGTGTCTCTGTTATTAGAAGCAATTGTTTTCTCTCTATTAAGTCGATGTCCTCCTTATGCCCACGACAGTTTAAAACATTCCAACACACGCACACACACACACACACACACACTCACACACGTATACGCACACGCACAACAACAACAACAACAACAACAACAACAACAAAAGGCTGGAATACTGCAGTTGGTTATGGCAATGGCAATGCCAATGGAGTTGGAGCTGAAGCTGAAGCTGGAGTTGGAGTTGGAGATGGAGACAATAACGAGGCAATACACAGAGGACCAAGCGAACTGTGGCAACATATCTCTTGCACACAGCGTGTTGAGCAGGAAAGAGGTGTGCGGGTTGCTTGCTGCGGCAAGTTGACTTTTGCAACGCATCCAATTCATTTTTTTTTTTCGACTTCGATTCAGTTGCTCAGCGACAGACTTCAAGTCGCATTGCGCGTTTGTGTGTGTGTGTGCTTAAAGGCATTTTAAGCATGTCCAAGCCAGATGCGACGAGCCAAAGACAAACAGTCGGACACAACAACAACAACAACAACAACAACAAAAAGAGTAGAAAATCCATCAACGCAAAAATACCAAAGGAAACAATCTTAATGGTAAAAGTGCAACGCGGTCGACGCAGCGCTGTCGCTGTCGCTGTCGCTGCCGCTGCTAGCAGTGCAGTCAGCGTCATCGTTGACGTTGTCGATGTGGACGACGTGGAGCAGTATTTAATGTGAATAATTAGCGGGCGCGTACCATATAAGAGGAGACACAGAGACAAACAGACGGACGGACGGACGGACGGACCGATGCTGCGGGGCAGCAACAGCACCAGCAGGCAAGGGGACGAGGGGTTGCCTTGGCTTGCACAAGATGCAGCACCTGCGTGTCGGTGCGTACGAAAGTTTTTTTTTTCCTCTTTTTTTTTTACCGCCGCCACCGCTGCTGCTGCCGCTGGGAAAGGCAAAAGATACGCGCACAAAGACAGACACAGACACAGATACAGATGCGCAGATACACAGCTGGAGGGGGGCTGCTGCCGCCTAACGGCATAAAACGAAATCGACATTATGCGGCCTTTTGGCTGGCAACGGACTCTCTCTCAATGTCTGGCCGCGGTTTTGGATTAACATCTCAGCGCGTAAACAATTTGTAAATAAAAAGCGCGATATCGAAATGCAGCCAAAATGCACTTATGGCCATAAGCCAACCAGCTAGCCAACCAGCCAGCCAACCAGACAGTCAGCTAGTTAGCCAATTTAATAACTGTTTGCCAATTTGACACAAGTCACTGAACTTGACAGCATTTGGAAAATCAGTGCGTTTTTTATTTATATTTTCATCAAATAAAATGGCTTTAAAATATAATTTGATTTATATTTGTTTTAGCAGTGCAAAGAAAACGCCAGTAAATGCACCACGCCCCAAAACTTGTATTAGCCAAGACAATCAAACGAAGGCTAACCAAATACAAATCACATTTTGTGACCACATATTAATTGAATGAATTAGCATTTTTAATCACCCAAGTAAAGTGTATTAACATTAATAATAGCTGGCAAAAGCATTGTTAAAGTTATTTCACAAAAGGAGCAGTTTTATTATTTCATAGCACAAATGCGAACTAATTAATAATGTTAATAAGACATAAAAAAGTATTTATTTATGCCACATTTTATAAGCAAGTATTTAAACATGTTTTCTGGCTGAGAATTAAAATTATCACAGAAGTGTTTATTATTATTATTATAAAAGTCTGTTAAGTTGAGAAGATTATATTTTTGGAAAATCTTTGAAAATATGTTCTGAATTTTTTCTTAACTGCACTCTGCATGTGCCGCAGAGTTTGCGCTATTTCCAAGAAGTTTTTTGTTATCTATAGTGAGTTGTATAATATTTGTTTTTTTTTTTATTATATCCGATTATACAGATATAACTCAAGTAGTTAAACTGTAGGAGTACTTTTTACATTACTCAAATCACAGCAGTTGTATATCATTTTATTTGGAATTCATTATTATTGAATTTTTGGGAGGTGGAGTTTTTATTCTGGCCATCAGTAAACTTAGCATCAATATTACGATAAACATAGCTGTGTTCAGTGAATATTGGTTTACTCAATGGGGCGTATACGTTATGTGGCGGCATATTCGTGGCGCTTGATTCGCTTAATAGAATTGCAAATATTTGAGGCGATTAAAATTGTTGATAATTGCTAAATTAAACGCGCAATAGCAATAAAACTAAAATACACACACACACACAAAAATACACACAGACGCACACACACACACAGACACAGACACAGACACATATGGAGGGTGACTGAAAATTGCCGAGGCAGGTGATTAAAACTAAGTGTCATAAATAAATAAATGCATAAATTATTCTTTTGAATAAAGCAAAACAACAACAACAACAAGAGCAGCAGCAGCAGCAGCAAGAGGGAAACGACAAACGACATGTGTGCGAAAGAGCTGGCAATAGCGACGATTGTGCGACGCGGTTTGAATAATTTGCGTTGTGCATTGCAATTGAAAATAAATCACAATTTAATTCTTACACACACACACACAAGCAAACAATGAGTGTCATTTATTTGCCGTCTCGTTCATAAAATGCTTCTTTTTGTTTTGCTGTTGTTTTTTTTTTTTTTCTTTTTTCATTTTAATTGAGGCGGCGCTCGCAGCAAACAAAATGGGGACTGAAACAGTTGGCTGTGCGAACTGTGCAAAAGGGAGGTGGAGCGGGGTGTTGGGTAGAACTTTTGCTTAGCACTTACCTTGGCAGAGCTCTCGAGCGGATTCCAGTAGACGGCGATGGCATTGTGCGACACTTCCTCAATGCAACCAACGAGACCAACCGAGTTCTTTGTATCTGCAACAAAAAAGGAAAAACGCACGCGGTAAGCAAACAGTTAATAGACAGAAGAAGGCGAGCAGAGTGTGTGTGTGGGGGGGGGGGGGAGTTGAGGTAAGTTAAAGTATCGTTTGTATTAACAATTAAGGAAAATTTTCTGTGACAAGTGCCTAATGAGTTATGTTTGATGGGGCAGGCGCGCAACAGGATGCAACAAAAGCGGCAAGCGGCAAGCTGCAAGCTGGAAACAAGGTAGCCGAAGAGCACTCAGAGAGTCTCGAGTCTCGAGAGCTGGCCAAGATTATCTGCAATCAAACAAAACCGAATGCATTGCGCGTTTATCAATGTCATAACTGCCTTGTCGCTGCATGTGCCCCCCGCTTGCTTGCCTGCCCCGCGCTTTGCTTGCCCCGTTCGTCAGCGCAGTCGTTCAATAAAAACCAACAATTTACGGCCTAGAAATCCTATACAACAGTTGAACAGAATGCCCCGCCTCCCTCCTCCCTCCTCGCTGTTCTCTGCTGCTCGTTTGGGGAGCGTTTGAGTTTACGCACCTGCATCCAAGATTCTTTGCTTCACGGAATGCTGACGACTGTGCCAGAATTGCCAGGCCTTTATCTCATCTTCGGGACTCTTCTCCTCGCGAAACATCAACATGATCACACTCTGCAAAAAACAAGGTAAACAAAAAACAAATAAGAAACAGAATTTAATTAAGTTGCATATACAATTTAGGTAATTTTTTTGCTAAATACCCTGTTAAAATTAGTTATTTAGAGCTCTTTTTTTAATTTGTCATGCGAATTTGATGGTATTCTGTGTTTTCATTAAATACAAAATTAAAAATAATTTTATGACTAATGAATTTATTATTTATAATATTTATGTATCAGCTCCAATATATGCTCTGTGTTTTCTTTTATTAAAACAGAAATTAACAAATTAGCATATATAAATATTTGTTATTTTCTCGCTGTATTTGGCATGCGCGGCACTTGATTTCAATATTATTTCGACTTTTTCTTAAAGTCCAATTTCAAATTAATACTTTTTATAATTTGGTTGATTCTAAATGGATAAATATATATTTCATTTGTCTTTTATTATATTGCAGTGGGTTCTTTAAGACCTTTTTAAAAATCAATCCACTAACAAAATATATTTTATTTTTACAAATACTGCCTTAAAATTGGGTAATACTATTTTTGAACCAGATATTTTTTTTAAAGAGAAAAATATTAGGTTATTTTTCTTACTCTTATTAAATTGAGACATTTGTAAACTCAGCTTTTAGGTATCACATAAAATTATTAAAAAATACTTAGATACAATATTTATGCATTAGCAAGGACTTTAAAAGTAGCAACCGTTTACAGGGTAGGTGTTAGTCGAGTTGTTTTTTAACTACCATCCCGCTTGACATATACGAGTTTTGACACATGTTTTGGCTGCTTGTGTCGAGTTATTGCTCGCACCCTACAAAGTCAAAAGGATTAGAAGCGGGACACACAAAAGGACGAATTCGATTTAGCAGAAAAATATCTAACACATATTTGGATCTGAGTATCCGAATATTATAGTATCTGCGAGTGTCTTCGTTGTCTGTTCCCAGAGATATTTGCATATTGTGCACATCATTTATGTATTCTATTTTACTTTTGCATTTTGAATAATTATGTTGACAGCGCAAAGGAAGCGCATAGACAAACCGAGTCCAAAGGCACTTCCTCAAAACTGAAATTGCAACCCCTTTTCTTACCTTCCCCCTCTACCCTTCTCCCTGCACAAACGCATCAACTGATTACTGTGCATAAATATTTTTGTGTATTTTGTGCGCCTTTTTCTTAAATCTTTAGTTTTCTCAACTGTTTTTTTTTTTTGGTTATATATCGTAAATATTCATGGGCTAATCAGCTCGTAAATTATACTTGTTGTTATTTTTTTTGTTGATTTTTGTAAGTTTTTCTCCGTTAGCCGCTCTGGGAAATGGATATGGAAATGGACACATCGTCTATGCAAATTGCGCTGCTTGGGATTTTTCTTTGGGTTACTTTCGTTGAGGTTCTTTAGTTTCTTCCAGTTAAACTCAAATGTGTTTTATGGCCGATGCCAGCCCAAAAAAGGGCGAGAGGGTTAAACAAATAAACTCGTAAATTAATTTTGACACTGCGCAAAATTATTGCACTTTTATGGTAATACGAGCTGGCAAAGGCAATTCATAAAACACAATTAGCAGGGTAGTCAAATCAGCTCAAAATGGGGGCTGACCAAAAAAGGCGGCAGATGAACTCTAAAACTTATATTTCCCAAATTTGGCTTCTAACTCAGTTATAGAAGATCATTAAGTTTTCCTTATAAATTCTAATTCTAATTTTCCTTTTCATTAAAGAAAATCCTTTTTTCCTATTTTTAAGACTTAGCTCAAGATCATTTTGTTATCTTTAATAATTATTTCCTTTTCTATAATAACTTCAACTCAAATTTCATGTATAAATTAGTTAGTTTCTACCTTTTTATTTTTTTAATTTTTAATGATTTTTACGAGCAGAGTTTTTTTTTTCATTTCATTATCACTTAAGATCTTTTTTGTATTTTTCTTTAGATTTCAAGAAGTTCTTTTTTTAGATTATTTTTTTGTTTTATTTGTCGCAGCTTTTTATTTACGTATGCAAATTTGTGTGTAGATTTGAGAGACAGTTCCGATTTCAAACCCTTTCGCATACAGAACTCAATCACAATTGTTGTTTACTTAGCGAACCGTTGGCACTTCCACATCGACATCTACGTCCACTTCCACAACTACTTCCCCACATGGCACTTCCCATTTTTCAACTGTAACTTTGATTGTCATTCTTCAAAACTCAACGGCTTCAGTTTACAATTTGCATTTTCCAGTAGCAGTCAGAAGACGTCATTTAAGCTTATCTGATTGATGATGTTGATGCGTATGGTACCCCGATCTCAACTACAATCCTTATGTAGTCCTGAATAAACAACATGCGAGTGTGTGTGTGTGTGTGTATGTGTGTGTGTGTGCGTGTGTGCTGAAAGGCTCACAATTTGCATTGAGCGGCATATTCAAATTCTCATAAAGGTTGCGCCTTGGCGTATCATTTATCATTTATCATCGGGATATGCATATAAGGCAGAAAACAAGGAACACAGACTGAAGATCAGAGCGCCTTAAGCAGGATATGCATGTCCTTGTGCGCGTCTTGTGTAATTGAGCAAAGGGTGGCAGGCAATGCCAAACTTGATTAGCGCTCGGGCTGACTGACATTCGGCTGGCTCCTCGGGCCAAACTGACAAATAGCCTGAAAAGGGTTTTCCCAGCCTAAGGCCTCGAAACTGGTGTTGACAACAGCAACAACAACAGGCCGACTTAACAACTCCACAATCAATACTCTATATATATATGTATATATGTATATATGTTTGTCGACTTACCTTAACTGTTGTATTCTTGATTGGCTTATCCGCATCGTGCACATATTCCAGCGTAATGCCATAGAACTGACCCTTGTTGATGTAGGTGATGCGATCGTCCTCCCGACGCTGTGACGAGCTGATGGGGCTCTCCAAATTATAACGAAAGCCCACATTTGTGAAGCTAAATAGAAAAATTAAATAAAAAAAAGAAACAGCAGAAAATTAATTCGATTTTTCCTCATCAACATTTAAAAAGTTAGTTGAAAAATAGTTAAATAATTTGCTGCTTACATTTTTGGTATTTGTATTTTATCAGCATCATTTTGGCGTCCGAAATCGTGCCAAGGCCTCGAGCGTGTCGAGCCATTTGTGCTTGTGTCCACCAGCGATGTGGTTGGACTATTCTGGCTGCCATGCACCACGGTGCGCTGCTGGATGCTGTTGACCGAAACGGGTATGCTGCCATTCGCATCAATTAAGGTGCCCGGCTGACAAAGTTCCGTGTAGTCGAAGGACTGTAAACAAAAAAATTGTACAATTGATTAGGCTTTAAAATATGATTGATTTTCTTAGACAAAATTGGTTAGGGCTATGTTTTAATGGACACACTTAAGCAATGCGAAACTCGCTACTCGCTACTTGCTACTCGCAACTCGCAGCAGGTTGTACAAGATTAGTCAACTGTCGATGAACTCATAATTTATTTCAAGTTTAACGATTATTCCAAAACTGCAGTTGGACACGCACCACTCGCCACTCGCTACGCATTACTCGTTGATGATTAAGCTGCCGATTGCTTAATACATATATCCAAATACTTTGAGACTTTATTGAAAACATTTCTCATTACTGATAAGTAATTTAATCAACTTTTGATTGATGTGAGATGTGGGTAAATAAGTTTAAATTTAAGCTGTAAAGATTTAATGGACACGTAGTGCGCTACTCGTTACTTGTTAGTAAGGAATTATTCACAAAATATTAGTAGGCAGTTAATAAATGAATGTAACTAAATCTTAAATTAAAAATATTACTGGACACGCTACGCATTACAACAACTTGCTACTCGTTACGCACAGAAAATAAATAAATAGTTTAATTTTTAATAGATTTTTAAAACTAGGTTTTAATGGACACGCCACGCATAGCGCTACTTGTTACTCGCTACTTGTACTCGCTACTCGTTACTCGTTACTAAATGAAACTAGCTGCTGTGTGTTGCTGGTGTGATTTGTGTTTGTTGTGTTGTGTGTGTGTATACCTGCTGTATGTGATTTTGATCCCGCGGCGTAATTGCATCCGTTCCTATGCCTGAATCGGGACTTGGCAAATCGACGGTGAGACCCGCCGCGGTTATAGCCTTGGCATATAGTGGAGTACCGCCGCTTTTGACCGATTGTTCCTGCTGCTGATGCTGCGGTTGCTGTTGCTGCGGTTGCTGTTGCTGCTGCTGCTGTTGCTGCTGCTGCTGCTGCTGCTGTTGACTGTGGTGGTGTGCATTGCTGCTGGTTAGCACTGTGGTTGTGGTTGGGCCATTGCTGGTGAATCGCGCTTCGTAAACACCGCCCACGGGCTGTGGTTGTGTGGCCGCAGCCACGGATACATCCTCGCCGTAGAGGCTGCGTGCTGTGCCGGCGGGCACATAGCCACCCTGGCCATCGGACGCAAAGTATTCCCGGTAATAGGGTTCCGTTATGAATGTGGTGGCGGGCGGTGGGCCTGGTGGCAATCTTGTGGCCGTATACATGCCATAGCTATCCGTTGTGATGTACGGCCCGGGACTGGGACTCTGGGCTTGCAGTGTGCTCTGCTGTGTGCTGGGGCCGGTGCTGTTCTGATGTGAGGTCTGCAGGAGTTCAGGACAATCACTCTCTCTCTCTCTCTCTCACTCTATCTCTCTGTACTCCTCTCGCTCACTCACCTGTAGATAAATCTGTGTGCCGCCCGTTGTAGCATACATCTCGAGATCTGTTGTGGCGCTGGCGGGACTAGTTGCAGTTTCACTTGTTGTTGTTGTTGTTGTTGTTGTTGTTGCTGCAGCAGCTGTTTTATCGCTAATTTCGAATGCAGTTGCAGTTGAAGTTGCAGTTGCCTCAGCTTCAGTTCTAGCTGCATCCACGCGCAATATCTGTGAATTTTCGTTGGGATTTTTGTTGGTTTCTTTCTTTCAACTGTATTTGCAACTTGCAACTTAAAGTAGCTTACTTTACACTATAAGCTCAACACAAAACAAAAAAAAAAACCAGCGCGTCTCTCAAAGAGTTTCAAACTATAAAAACATCAAAATTGTTTTCAGTTTTTGCCCAATTTTTCAATGTGTTTGCTTTAAATTTAAGCACAACTTTAATTTTTGTAGGTGAAATTAGCTTAGATTAAATTATTTAATAACTGTTGGTTAGCATATAAATTGTTAACTACTGGATTGTTATTAGGTGTAAACATGGTATTCAAATGTTCGCCTAAAACCGATTTTGAATAGGTAAAACTATTTGTAAAACGATGCTTCATTTATAAGTCCGATCTTGAACATATTAGAGATGTTCCTTAAAGTTATGTTAGAGAAATTATTAAAGATTGATCAAATAAATTTCTAGTTACTCACTTCTAGTGGGAATTATTCAAGATAGAGCGAAGTCAATCAAATGGAGTTTTCAATTACCACTTTTGAATAGTTAAAAAAATTAAATAAGGAGATCGTCGATTGACTATAGATTTTAGACATTAGATGGAATGTTGTCGAATTGATTACATAACATTCTTAGCTCGATCTCGAATTGCCCAGATGTCTTCTGAAACTGATATCGAATAGAGAAGAATGTGACGCTGAAAGAAATCAGTGAGCGATCTCTAATTGTTTGAAGAATCTTTCTTAAGACTGAACTCGCATAGAACAGAACTACAGAAGAAACCATCTCAGATTGTAAATTAGAAAACTTTTTAAACCAATTCTCTAAAGACAGAGACAGAGACCTTTAAAAGTTGAATTACAAGAATCTCAAAGATATCAGAGGCCTTCGCGAGTGGAGGGTCTACAAGTAGCAGACGCTATCTAAATTCTACAAGCCGGCACAAATAATCAAATTAATGCTTAATGGTATCGAATTGGTTCAGCTCAAGTATTTGTTTTGAAATTACATTGATTGATCGCACACACGTCCAAAACGGACAACAACAACGGCAACAATAATAATAACAACAACAACAACATGAACAACAGCAGCAACTGCTGGTCAATGTTTATTGTTGATTGATGACTGATTATCAACGCGGAAGGTCAAAATGGACCACGGTGACAAAAGAGCTCGTCTCGCGTTTAAGTTCTTTTTCGACCAGGCTGATTCATAAATACCAAACAGCTCCCCGCCATCAATAAGTACAGTTTATAAAATAAATATAAAATAAGAAACAAAAAAAAACACAAATCGCTATATAAATCGAAAAAGTCGCCTGTTGTCGAGTGGAAAGAAACCAATTAAAATGCGAGAAAAAACACACTGACAAAACATATATATATAAATATATCTGTACATAACTTATACGTATTATATATGTGTATTTGGTATATAATTATATATATATATACATATATATATATATATATATATTTATGCATATGTTAATTAGCATTGCTTTTTTCTCTTATTTTTATTTTATTGATCGCACCAAAATGTCAAACGTTTTTCGACTCGATTTCGACGCGCATGCTAAATGAGGTAATATTCCAAGAGACAGATATAGATACAGATATTAGGCACAAAGCTACAGTCCGGCAGGTGCCACGCCCTGTTTAGTGTTGGTGCGTCTGTCTAGGCGCTAAATTAAAATTAACATTTGGCTCTTGAGCCATTCACGCAGCGAAAGAAAGTGAAATCAAAGACGTCATCAGCCAGATTCAACAACACAATGATCGCCGAAACAAATGATGGAAACAAAAGATTTCAGAACCTATTCTTAAGCATAGATCAAAAACGTTATTTGTTGGCCAACCAAGTTCGATTTCTTAGCTAAATTTGACACACAAATAGACATTAAAATATCTTTTGTCAAACTGTTGTATAATTTAGCAGCCTTGTTTTGGTTGCTGTGAGGGGAGGCGAATGGGGGTTCTAGCTTCGAGCTAATTAAATTTGTTCATAAAAATCAATTTGCATTTCAAAAAAAAAAAAAAAAACACTTCAACGTGCAACGTCAGAAGAGGCCTTGGCTGGTGAAGCTGAGCCAACGATTCGACAGTTTTTTTTTTTTTATTTATATCGATTTTTTTTTGTTATTGGTTTTTTCATTTTTCTTTTGGATTTGGTTTTTTTGTGCGTGTCACAAAACATCGAAATTTTTAGGAATCGTTCGTTAGCTTGTGCTATTATAAAACAAAACGCTTTGCATAAGCCATACATATAAGATATGATTTCAACATATATAGTATATATATACACGAGATACGATATTAAACTGAGCTATTGGCTAGAATTATGCTTAGAGTTTAGCCGCGGCTCTGTCGCAGTCTCTGGCACATATTTATGTATGAGGAAGAAATAAAAAAAAATTTAAATAAAGCCAATTAACTATTTTAATGCCTTTGGTTGATAAAAAGTGAAACTTTTTTTTTCTGTTTCTGTTTCTGTTTTCGTTTGTCAAGATTCTGTTTAGCTGGCATTTTTATGCATATCGTTAATTCTCGGAAATAAACCAAGGCAAAAACAATAATAACATACAGAATAATTATTATTTTTAAAATATATGTTTATAGGATTTTTTAATAGTTCTGTTTTTGGCCATTTTTTAAATTAACGCTTGTGCGCATTCAGCAGATTTGAGGCGTTAATTAAGGCAAGTGTTCACTTTTAGTAGAGTATTTAAATCATTTATCTATATTTAAATTGAGATTTTTAAAGCTACGTGTACTTAGCCTTTAATTGAGGCAGTAAAGTAAATTCAACTATCTTTTGTTCATAACAAGAGCTGCAAGCTAAAAATCCGTAGTTTTCTAATTTGAAAACAATATTGAAATCTGTGTTGATTACACAATTTGCCCTTTTTCAAAGTATACATTTGGGACTTGGGGTTAATTTCAGTTAAGTGCAGCTACAATTAAGACAGTTTCTTAATAGCATCTACTTGAAATCCATAATGCAATAATAAGCATTAAGCACTAATCGATATATATATTTTTTTTTTGTTTGTGGCGATCTGAGCAATTTTTTACAATTAGCTTAACAGCAGGCGGTTTATTGACACCATTTTTGTTGTATTTGGATTGTTGTTGTTGTTGTTTGTTATTGGCGCTGTTGCGTTTTGTTATTGGCTTATGATTATACTTTCCGGTCTAGAGTTAGAGCATTGCAATAATTTGCAATATCAATTTTTCATTATGTCATTTTGTCAATTTTTTCTTAATTAAATTCTGTGGCATAAATTAGTCAAGCGATTTGTTATATACACACACACACACACACACACACAAATTATACATATGTATATTTTGTTTGTATAAGCATTTCGACGCGTGTTATGCAAATCGCGTTTAGACAAATATTACGAATAATTAGCCAGCAGTGCGAATATGACAAACATATTTATATAAATGCACAATAAATTAGAGTGCAATACAAAGTGCAGAAAAACAGCAAATAGTAAACAACAGCAGAACAGAACAGAACAGAACAGAACAGAACCAAACAGCAGCGACAAGAAAACAAGGCAATTAAATTTAGCAAATAAAAAAAATTAATATTTTGCTCAATGAATTTTTTTCTATATTTTACACACACACACACACGATGGCATATCAAAAACCCACTCTCATCCGCAAAAGCGTTAAAAAACAACAACAAGCTGATACTGTTAATGTTTCTGTTGTTGTTGTTGTTGTTGTTGGCTGCTGCTGCTGTTGCTGAGTTCTCGCGCGCAAAACAAAAGACTTGGGACACAAACTTGTTCGCTGCGCGTAGGTGTCGAAAGGCAACGCGTTGCGGCTCAGCTGTGAGCACAGCACGCCCACCCACACACACACACACACACACATACAGGTTGCTGTTGTTGATGTTGCTGCTGTTGTTTATTTGTCTTTTGCTCGTGTTCGTTCGATTTGTGTTGCATTTGTTTTTGATTGTTCATTTTTTTTTACTTATGCTTTGATTTGGGCGCGCGTTTGCATTTTGATTGCAGGTGGTTTTTTTTTTATGTTGATGTTGTTATTTATGCATAGATATTTTTTGTTTTTGTTTTTGTTTATTCGTCGCTTGTTGCATTAGCTAACTGGGCAACTGAGCGCCCACATTCCAATCAAGCGGCACAATATATATATATATATTAATATATATATCACATATCATTTATCATAACATATGCAAAATAACAGCATATCAAATTTACACACACACACACTTACATTTCAGAGAGGGTGGTACGGGGGGGGGCGTGTATTTTTTTAGGTTATTGCCACTGATCACTGACGCCAAACAACAATATTAATAATAATAAAAGTGATATTAATAATAATACACTTTAAGCACGTTGCTTTTGCTGCTGCGCTCGCATTACAAGATTTTTACGCGCTGAGGAGGAGGCGAGAGAAGCAATCGCGCGAACTGCTTGCGGCTCGATACAAAAATCAGACGAATCGCAGAAACGATCCTACTCCGACAGCGTAATACGACTGACTGACCGATTCCACGTATGACAACAGCGACGGCGATGGCAACGGCAAAGGCAACGGCAAAGGCAACGGCGACGACGACAACAGCGAACGGCGCTACCTAAGCGAACTTACACACACACTGACACAGTCACACACACAAGCACGCATGCATGGCAGAGACAGGCAGACAGGCAGACAGACAGAAGCGTTGCGTCGTCCAGTTGGACCAGCGAACGGGCAAACACACAGCACACAGCACACACATACAACACAACACGTATGATCAGACACACCAATACAGACGCACGAATATCAGTTCAAAATGGTTGGAATCTCGGCTGCTGTCGCATATTCTGACATGAGAGACAACGGCGTGACGACGGGCGACGGACAACGGACAAGCAACAGCAACGCGCGCGGCATTAAAAAATAGTTAACTTCATTGATTTTGCGCGACGATCGAATCGGATCGAACGAAGGAAGAACTTACAGTGTAACTAGTGGGCCGGAAGTGCGCACTTAACTTTTGTCGCCTATGGCTTACATTGTTATTGCTGCTGTTGCTGCTTTTGCTGTCACGCAATTTCCCACCATTTCGCAAAAAAAAAACAGAAAAAACAAAAGCAAATCAAAAACAGCAGCAACTCTTTAATTATGGTTTTTTTGTATTTCTTTTTGCATGCGAATGCAATTGATAAAGCACAGCTTGGCAGCGGGCATCGAACATGCAACATGCAACTCGAGCCGATGCCAGCGCAACCAACCAGATTTAGGCGTCGCCAGGCGTGCGTGCGAGCGAGCGCAATATACAAAATGAGACAAGTACTCATACAACACACACACAAACACAGCGACGATGATCGCGTATAACAAGTTGAGCGTATAACAGTTGCTCGAATGCAAACTGAGCTGCGGCTGTTGATGTGTTTGTTGTTGTTGTTATTACTGCTGCTGTTGTTGTTGTTGTCTCATTGCTTTTGCGTCAATAGAACCACGACGAGCGACGTTGATTCGTATTGGCTGCAGCCACTAATACTCATTTCTCACACTCACACACACAGTTGACAGACCAATTGCAGGTCTTAGAGACGCAACAACTAGAAACACACGTCTTTCTCTGTGTGCGTTTTGTGTGTGTTAATTGAGACAAGCAAAAGCAAGTAGAGCGCGCAGGATGTACTTTGACGCTGACGTCGACGTCGGCGCTGGCTATTTTAATGTGATCGCTTTAAGCCTAAAAACTAATTTTTAATTGGAATTTCTTGTTGCTCTATTTAATTTTAAAATCTTTTTTGCGTGCGTGCGTGTCCATTAAAACGTTAAATACCTAAAGCTCTTAGCTGCTAATTTGTTCACATTTTATTGATTATTTTTGTCCTACCTTCTGCGTTATGACTGAACCGTTTGCTGCGGCACCCAGATTGCCATTCTTGGGATCCTTGCTCAAGTCTTCGGGTTCACGTTTGATGCTCAGCAATTGTTGCTGCTGCTGCTGTTGCTGTTGCTGCTGTTGCACTGCGGCGGAGACAATTGAGCCCGCACTCCCCACTCCCGCCGTGGTTATGGTCACAATGTCGCTGGGATGTGGCGGTTGTTGTTGCTGTTGTTGCTGCTGCTGCTGCTGTTGATGCTGCTGTTGCTGCTGATGTTGCTGTTGCTGTTGTTGTTGCTGTTGCTGCTGATGTTGCTGATTTGAGATTGTTGTTGTGGACACAACGCCGGTTGTGGCGGCCGACGATGAGGGGTGTGAGCCAAGCAAAAAGCCTTGAATTTCATTTTGCGATAGGCCAGAGACATCGATAGGTGTGGTCTGGCCATTGAGTTTGCCGGTGCTGCTCGCATTGCTGCAAAAACACAACAACGAAGAGGAAAGAGAGAGAGAGAGAGAGAGAGAGAGAGTGCGACAGAGATAGATGGCGTGTAAGAGAAAGAGAGCGAGAGAGCAGAAAAGAAGAGCATTGCATGAGTAAAAAATATTGATATTGATAGAAAAAATAGTTGAGCTACATCTAATTAAATACATAATAATTTCTTAATTTCTTATTAGCTGCTAGCAATTGTCACCTAACAAAAGTTGACAACTAAAATACAAAATAATATGAAATGATTAAAAATTGTATTACATTTAATTAAATACTTATAACTGCTTTTCATTATTGTCAGCGAACAAAACGTGTTTGCTTAGTAATTATTTAATTAGTTGGTTAGTTTATTAATCGTTATCCAATTGAAAAAGTGCGACTATCTGTTATCACCCACGAGAAGGAATAATTGTCACAGCTCTAACGGTGCACAATCACAATTTGCAATCTGCAATCAGCAAACTGACAATCAAGAGCGCAAAATATGCAACAAATGCAATTTTCAATAGTTAATCCGTTGGCTGCGCCTAATTTGCCAGCCTGCAACTGCAACAACAACTGCAACAACAACAACAACAACATGAACTACACCTGTAGCTTTGCAGCTGGGGCTGTAGCTGGACCTGTTACCAAGAGGCCAATCGACTCAGGCACACACACACACACACATACACACACACGCACACCCAAATAGGAGCAACGACAACTGAAAAACCAAACCAGATTCCAGCTGCAAGCAGCTACCCCAAGTCCGATGCTCAAACCAAAAACAAAACAAAAAATACTGTTTTTACTTCAACAACAGCAAGCAGAAAATCTGCACAATAAAAACAAATTGCATTCAATGAAAATAATCGCAGGTTGCAGTTTTTTTTTATGTGTTGTCTCTTAATAAAAAGATCTCTTTTGGGTTAAATGGCCGAAAAGCGTTGAAAATACAAGATCAACATTTACTTTTTTTTTTTGTATTTTTTTTGGGTATTTCCCTCTGCCGCTGTCAAGGTCACCCGTGCAGAGTGTATTACCAATTAAGGCAACAATTTGAGTCACTTCTTAAAACGAATCCGATGAACACTTTAAGAATGTATAAGCAAAACATTAAAGAAAAAATTGTTGCTGTTGCGAATAATATATGACGTCAATTGTTTTCTTCAAATCGGGGCATATAAGTTGCGAATGTTATCAAATAATTAAAAGTAAAGTATATAAATTATTGATATTTTAATGATCGACAGCTCAAAACGTAACTCTGGCTACATAAATTATTATTTATTCCAAATATATGCATAATTATAATTTAGTTAATATGTTTTAACTCAAAAGTATATAAATTGTTGAATTGAATTTTGTAAACAATACTAAATATATTCATTTTTAATATGCATAATAATTAAACTTTGACGATTTCAGATAGAGTTCTGAAAATGTGAAATTTATATGCGAAAGAAAAGATTCAGTTTGAAAATATTAGCAAAAAACGAATAAAAATACAAATTATAAGAGACAGAAGACTACGATCACATAAGCTAGATTATCAATGCTTCTTAGGAATATATATGCATATAGATACATATAGGTATATATGAAAATCTAGCTAATCATACTCGATAATTGAAAATATAACTCTGAAAAAAGAGTTATTTTACTTGCACAAATTAACAATTTGTGCCCAGTTCTAATTTTGTTCATGTAAAATTGAATAATCCCAATCCTTGACATGGAAGAACAGATAAAGGGATTATCTGAACCATGGCTTAACTGTATATTTATATAAATTGTACGTATATAGTCAGAATGTATAAAAATAATTACATTGGCATTTTGAAAATTTTATGAGACACTTTTTAGCAAACTGACCACAATAAAAAACAAGCTCAAATGTGGCAATTTCTTCAAAAGCAGCTGCCGTTTTTTTTTTTAAATTTAATTTGTATTTTTTTGGGAAAAGCTTTGCTAGCGATTGCATGATACTTTTGTATCTCAGTGGGTATGCATACATTGTTGTATAGTTTGGGTAACAAGAGCGCGCGTTGTGGTGCCCGGTTTCACCCGAATTCCACGAGACATGTCATTTAATGTGTGGCTAAGGCTACCGTGCAACAGGCGAACATGAAGAACATTTTGTTTTAATGTCTTCTGCAGAACATTTTTCGCTATTAAAATACACATTTTTCGTAATGCGATATGTTTATTATTACTATACTTTTTTAATTTCTTGTGAGTGTGATATATGTCTGCCTATATATATATATATATATATATATGTATATATATATATGTTCATATATCCGCTCGTTTTTAGGGTCAGTTCGTGTACATCACGTATTAGCATTTGTAAGATGCGCAATGAAGACGGAAAGAGGGGAGAAAACGCTCTAAAAAAAACTGTCATTTAATTGTGTTTCTAAGCCAAGTGCTACCCGCAACGACCTTTTCCATGCCCCCTTAGCGGTGCTCGCCGTTCACCTCCCGTTACAGTTTCGACAGCCTCAACCTGAACTTCATTTAAAATAACACACAAAAAAAAGAAAAGAAGAAAAAAGCAAACACACAAAGACAAGAAACAAGAATTTTGAACAACTCACTGCGAGCTGCCACCGCAAGTTGCATACCCTAACAGGGGCGACATTATGGCCGGCAAGTTCACATTATCTGACCATGGAGAATAACATTAGAATAGTGTGCTAGAGAGAAGCAACGTTGACAAAAAGGTGAAAATGGGGAAGAGGTGAGGTATGTAAGAGAGAGAAGGATATATAGTATTGGGGAGGTGAATATGCGAGTAACAGTAGATTAATGTAAAACAAGTGGAAAAATGGAAAGGGGATTTAAAATTATCCTGAACGATTGAATGCTACAATTAAAATCACAATGAGAGTAATATGACAGACCTAAAGAGAGAGAGAATCATAGTGTAATTTCAATAAAGAAGAATAAATTGAATGGAAATTGTTACGATACGCTGATATTTTAATCACAAGAAAACTTGGAAAAAAATTGTAACATCGAAGAAAAATCAACAAAATATAGAAATAATTTAGTCATTCAAAAAGCTTACTTAGAAAATATTGAAAATAATTAATTATAATAGCTGAGCATTTTTAAAATTAAAAATATATCTTTCAATGGCTGCGGGATACAGATGGTTAAGATAAAGACAAAACAAAATAAATAAAATGTCAATAAAAATAAATTATTGACCATTGATATTAAGTGGGATTTTGTCTTAGTACTAGTGTAAATTGTGGGACATCAGTGTTTCAAATAAAAAAAAATTGATAAAAAATATATAAATATTCATGAAAAGTACAAGTTAAATATTTATAAGTTTATTAATTTTTTTTTTTTTGTTGTCTACCCAATGCGTTAGACCAAAATTCAAATATTAAAAAAAAGAATATCAAAATGGAAATTGGAACAATAGCTAAGAGCAAGGAGTGTTATAATATATTTATATGGACAGTATATTGGCGAAACAACTATGAAAACAAAAATTAAAGGGATTCGTATTAACTTTGTCAATTGTTCTATTTCGTAGTCTAAGCTGCGAATTATTTAAAGTACTCAACATGTTTAAGCATCAGACATTTTTTTTAATAAATTATAAAAATACCTAAATTTAAAAGTAAAATCTTGACAATTAATATCTATAAAATATAATGCATAAATTGGACTTTAAGTGCTATGATAAGTACAATTTAAACTAATAGTAAATTTTTTCGATCTACTTCGTTTTCTGTGACTTAGTTAAAGTGATCAATGTGTTAGGGCATCAAAACAATAAACAGAACGGCTACTGTCACAGAACATTGTCAAGGCAAAAATAAAAGGCCGCAAAGAAAAAATAAATAAAAAACCAGCACATAAACAATTTCATAACTCGATTTTCGGAAGCGAGGCAAGCAAAGACGTGCCGCAGCACATTTTCACGAAGAAGAAGAAGAGCAGGCCTGCCGAAGTGGGTAACCAGCTGGGAGGAACCTCCACTTACCTCCACAGTAGCTGCTGATCTTGTTGTGATCTAGAATTGTGTTGCTGCTGATGCTGCTGCTGCTGCTCGACATCCACATCGACATCCACATCGCCATCTCGGTAGTAGCTGTAAACCGCATAGCTGGAGTTGGAGGCGTGTGCTGTTGGTGGCAGCGGCGGCGGCGGTGGTGGGGGCGGTGCTGCTGGCGGCTGTGTCGATTGCTGTTCGCTTAGTTGAATCTCATCGGCCACCGATTGCATGAGCCCAGCGGCGGTCAGCGGCAGATGCAGTTGCAACTGAGCTGCTGCATCCTTGGGCGGCACCACATATGAGTAATGCGGTGGCGATTGACTCGCATAATGCTGATGATGTTGTTGATGATGATTAAGATGGTGTGCTTGAAGCTGATGATGTGGTTGCGGATGTGGATGTGGATGCTGCTGTTGCTGAAGATGAAGTTGCTGATGCTGCTGCTGCTGCTGTTGCGGCTGCTGCTGCTGTTGCTGTGGTGTTGCTGATGGCGGGGGCGGCGTTGCATGCTGTGCAGCCTCCAAGCTATAGCGCCTGGCAATTGTTGAAGGAGTTAGGAGAAGGTAGGGCAAATATTTAGCAACAAATAAGAGACGAGGAGGGCTGAGACGAGGGCGAACATGTGCGAACAGGTGGCCCAATCGAGCGATGTCCATTAGCATTTTATTTACATAACCAACAATGCGTAACGCTGTGTGTGTGTGCGTGTGTGTTAGCTGTTGCTCTCTTGCGGCAGCTTTTAAAAGTTTTATTTTTTATTATTTGCCATCGATGAACGGCGATCGAGCAACAAAATTGATTCGTTTAGCATTATTAGCGCCATTAGATGAAAGCTGTTAAAAAGCCAGCAATAACAAAAAAGAGTCATCAATTTTGTTATTTTGTTTTTTTTTTGTTTTTTGTGTGTTAACACTTTAGGGGCACAATGGCGCCCGAGCAGGCAACTAGATGCGATCCGAGCGCTGCCTGCTCGGTCGCTGCAAGTGGTCCACTAATTATTTATTTCCCATGGGCAGTGCAAAACTTTTTTTAAGTGCACGGATTGCGATTTCAGCACACACAAAGAGAGCGATAGAGCGGGGTGGAGTGAGTGAGAGAGAGAGAGGGGGAGAGAGGGGAGGGTGTGATTAGGCAGCACTTCATTAGCACAGCTAAGGCTAAGTCTGAGCAGCAGGGGGCAAGCGCAACAAGTAGCGCAAATTGTGCTTTCCTTTGTTTTCTGTTTTGTGTTGCTTTTTTTTTTTTAATATTTTTTGCAAAAATAATACGCAACCCTAATCGTGGCGCGGCATGACAACCCTGTTGGTTATTATTGGCACATGCAGCGCATTAACACCTGAAAGCTTACTTAAGAAAAAGAAGAAAAAAAAAACCAAAAAGGGGCCGTGCCAAGTAGGCTGTACTCTGTGGTATCGAGCCTGGGAAGTGCCGGCCCAGGGGCAAGCCAATTCAAATCCAGGCAAGGCAAGGTGCTCGGACTTATAAAGTCTTGGCGCACAAATGGAAAACCGGTAAGTGCAGCTGCCACTGCTTTTTCCACTTCCACTGCTGCTGCTGCTGCTGCTGCTGATGCTTCTGCTTCTGCTGGACGAGTCGCATCCCGAGACGCAACCGTTAGATCATAATTGATATTTGTGGCAGGCAGCGCAGACAATAGCCGGCAGCTCGGACAGCGTCCAATGCAAAACGGCGACCCTTTTCATTTCTTAAGCGCAACAAAGCGCTAATTTGCATAATGCTTTCAGCTGAGCATTACGACAACAACCAACAAAAAAGGATTCAAGCAACAAGAAAATATTCTATCGGGATGCGCCTTGCAAGGATTCACATGGGCCGTCTTAGCATTTGATACGGTCGAATGAAGCTACACAAAATTCTACTTCTCTCTTATCTCTCTCTCTGTCCCTCTCACTGATCGGGTGGCAATTGTTGTTTGTCATTGTTGCCCAACGTTGGACATCGCACCTCATTCTACGTGTCCGGCGCATAGGACACTCATTCACTTAGAGCGGATAGCATCAATAGCAACCCCTTCTGGGCAGTCGCCTCATTTGCATAAATATCAATCGTGGACCAGGTAAAACTGCCGGCCGACCATCCGGGCCGAATAAACTTTACGGTTTCTATTTTATTTAATTTCTTCTTATTTTTTTGTATGGCTTTCAACCCCCTCGCAAAGCTGGCGATGCTATTAATAAAACTGTAGAGACATTTTCGAATGCAACAAAGATCCTTTTTGGTTTCGTCGTAACACCCTCCTCCGTTGCCCAACCCAGAAACCCCTTGCTAGCCATTTCTGCAGCACAGACAGACCTATGAAAATAACAACAGGCGACAGCCTTGATCCATTAATTTGTCCACAATGCGCATCCTTTTCTTTGACCAAGACCTCCGCTGAGTGTGAGAAAACGTTTGCGCCTGCGCCTGCGCCAGTCTGATTGGAATACAACAGCAAGAGGAAAGGCGGCAGCGGCGCCCAGCTGTTCCGCTTGGAAAATGAGATTTTTTTAATTTTTCGGTTTCTTGTATTGGTCTAAGCAGTCACAGCATTTACATGCTCATAGTTAATGCAAATGATTTTTTGTGTAAGAGCCGAAGAGGGAGAGAATGAGAGGGGAGAGAGGAAGAGCGCTACACAGACTCCCCACAAATATAATCGAGCAAAGCCAAAGCAAAAAGCCGCCAGCGTTTGTTTTTTTATTGTGTTTTTTTTATTCGGGCGTGGGGGCCATAAATTTCTCATTCGTATCGCATTAATTACTACAATATTATCAACAGCTACAGCAGAGACATAAAGGCCGAAATAAAACGAATCAACAACAAAAAACGAACGCATAGCGCAGCGGCCATATTGAAAAAATGCAGAGAGAGCGAGAGAGAAAGAGAGATGACAAGAGGGAGAGTGTGCGCGACAGGCTAATGAATGAGCGTATTAAAAGCTTAAATTTAAAAGCTTTTCAAATGACAACAACAAGAGAAAACAGTTACAACATTACAGAGTTACGCTAAACACACACACACACATGTACACAAATGGACAAGTGTAAAATGGGTGGCAATCCTTTTGGGCAGCACACATGAACGCCATCAACTGCTGCTGCTGTTACTACTACCGTGACTCAGCTATCCAGTCCGTGTAGGAGATGGCATAGCTGCTGGTTGCATCCTGCATCATGCGCCGTCACAGTCACTGTTACTCTTACAGGATCAATGGTAAGCAAAAAACGCGCGCAATTTATTGATGTGCTTCTTCTTCATCTGTTGCTGATGCTGCGTGCTTTGAGCGCGCTCATGTCGAACGTTTGAAATTGTAATTAAAGCGTTGATCGAAACACATTTTAGTTCTTATTTGAACTTTGAGCGGGATTTAGTTTTTTTTGTTTTACTTAGTTGTATTAATTTTTTTGTTGGATTGTGCGACGAGGCAAAGGCAACGGCAACGTTCTTGAGTTAAGCTCGGGCACTGATATGAATTCAGAGTATTAAAAGAAGTCGGCAAAAGAATAAAAAAATATAAACTTGATGCTGTTGTCGACCTTGTGGCTTTTAGATATCAACTGAAAACCACTTTGAGCGTTCGATAAACTTGTAGCGCCAATTCACAATGTGTTGTACAATGTGGAGATGTCGAGATGTGGAGAAGTGGAGTATAGCAGGCAGTCGCAGCAGCAGCACCACCAGCAGAAGCAGCAGAGACAATAACAACAGCAACAACTGAGGAGAACAACAACAACTGACGACAAACGACAGTCGAAAGCGTACGACGCTGAATTGTGTTAACATGTTTCTTTCTTGTCTCGCTCGACATCGATGCTGTTGCTGTTGTTGCTGTTGTTGCTGCTGCTGCTGCTGCTGCTGCAGGTAGACTGCGCAGGTGAACAGGTTTGTTTTTGTATCAAAATGTCCAAACGCTGTTGCACCTTTAATATTAATAATAATAAAAATCAGACGAGAAAACAAAAAAAGATAAAAAGCAACACAACAAATCCAAAAAACTGAAAGCCGAAGATTTGTTGCCCTCACAATCCGATTAAAAGTAGATGCTTCCTTCGATTATCTGCGCAATTAGAAGTCTATTTGCATAGCAGAAAAAAGCTACCTATTGAAACTCCGTTTGCTATTAACTTGAAAAAATCTAGCTTGAAATAAATAAAGATGAATTTAAAGCTAGAAGTCCTTGATTATTAAGTTTCTTCTAGCTTTTGTATTTATAAATTTATGATTCTGATAAGTATTTGGTTTTTTTTTTTATAATTCAAAGCTAATATATTCAATTTTTTTTAGGTTTGTATTTTGCTTTTGTGTTGAGAGACTTAAGTTGACATTATATAAATAAATAATAAGCTGATAAAAATGTAAAGCCAAAGCGTACTTCTTTAAGCAAACACATTTTGTGGCTTATATATTAAATTTTTAGAGCCCAGAAAGAAAATGCAATCAGCTGTTAACATATATCTTTTCTTTTTAGCATTAGTTAATAAAAGCCGTGATCAAATTATTAAAAAGCTCAACCAAAGTTGCCGAAGTGAGTCACTTAGTCAAACCAATGAGCTGAAAAGCTTTCAGACCTAAATCGCAAGTTCAATCGGATTCCACAAGTTGCCTTACAAAGTGCTTAACATGGCTAATATGCTTGGAGCTTGGAGCATATCAAACAATGTTAAAACGCTCTATTTCCAATGGGATTGTGTGTGAGTGTGCATGAGTGTGTGTTTTCTGTGTGTGACAAAACAAAAAGACCTCTGATATTTTGTGAATTGGGGTAGTTAGTGACAAAGTCAGAGCCAATAACAAGTACAATGAAATAAAAAATGCGCTTACGGGTTAAATAAAATTAAGACAGCCATCGTTTGCGCTTAGCCAGGCCAGGCAACAAAAGGTGTCAACAATCTGCTGACCAGCACTGTGCATCGTCCACACACACACACTCGCAGACACATACACTCACCAACACACTCTATTTTTTATCGTGACTAAAATGTCATATTAAAATAAAATAAAAATACAAATTGTATACAAAAAAAATGAGGGAAAAAAATAAATTAAAAAAAAATACACATCAAAAATATGTTTTGCAGCTTGGAAATTTAATATGATCACTAAAGTGAAAGTAAGTAAATAAATGAGGTGTGCCTGCCGGACAGTATGCGTTTGTGTGTGTGTGTGTGTGTGTGTGAGCGTGTGTGGTGTGCAAGTGTGGCTTTGCGAGAGTGTCTGACCGCGAACGCCCCACAAGGAAGGCTATCATGAAGGGCATCCTTATATATGATAATTTTATAAAATGCAATTCATTTCAACACAACAATTTTTGTGTGGTTTCCGCGTAATAAATAAACTACACTATACAACAAAAGTATGTACAAATTGTTGCAACAAGAACTGTGTAATTTTAAAAACAGTAAAGTTAAGTATCAAACAGATAGAAAGATGAGTTTATGTGTGTCTTAAATAAAAACGCAAATCCTAATTAATTTGAGCTTTAATCTCTTTTAAGTACACAAAATCCACCTGCGTCTTGCGTTAAACCGTTAACTCAATTATAAAAAAATAAGCTATAAAAGACATAATGATTGAATTTAATGATGGATTCCCACATGGCATGTTTATATTGCTGCACAATGCGCATTTGATAATACAACAACAAAAAGAGCAGCAAAAAAACCAGAAGAAGAAATAAAACAAGCAAAGCCGTAAAAACTATTTTTATGGCATCTTAGCCATAAATAAAACTATCTATCAGATGTTTGCCAATAATCGTGCATTGCTCGCCACTCAGCCAAGTAATGTAGGTAATAAACCGTTCGAGGCGCCGCAGGCAGCCGTAGCGACCAGTCGAAGCAGAGCTTTCGTCGTTGTGCTTTGACATTTCATCAAGTTTACGCAAAAGCTCGCCACGCCAAAGCTTCAAACATGCTGAGCAGTGTAGCCGCAAAGCATGTAAGCAATGCTTGTACTCAAGCAGCTTATTTATGCATAAAAGGGAGATTGCCAGCACAACATGAACAAGGAGGAGGAGGAGGAGGAGCAGCAGCAGAGGCGGGTGGAGCGGTAGATGAAGGAGACGTGGCGACAGGAGTTTTGGAAAGGATTTGCAGTAAATGTTAAGTGCTGCAAAGGTCAGAGCTGACTATGGCAAGCAGATGGACAGTTGATACGTTCAGCATGCGGCTTAATATCACTTTGAGTAGTCAAGTTCAAGGTAAACGCGACTTATAAATATCCTGTAGCAAGTATGAAAATATATAAATAGCTCTAGTTATATGAACAATATTAGCTTTTTATTTGTAAGCCTTTCACTTCTACAATATATAATTTTTTGATTAGAAGATGCGGGTTTATATCATTTTGAGTTGTCAAGTTTAGGGCTAATACGACTAATAAATACCCTGTAGCAAGCTTGTTTATTATTATAAATAGTTATACTTATATACAAAGTTCAAGGTTTCATTTTGCAAACTTCTTTTCTACAATTTTAAATTTAATTTTATTTTATTCCCTTGGCTTAAGTTAGTGACTTAAATACGTCTGGGTATATATATATAGATACCCAGTGTAACTTTTGTCATAGTAGAACATAATCCATTAAATATTGCAAGCCAGTTAAAAATGCATTTATTGTGTACTATTATTCCACATTTTAAATTGCAAAATAAACCATAGAATGTTTAAAATCGATTTTAACACTAATTGCAATACACGTTCAATCAAGTTGGTTAGACATAAACAGATTTCGACTATATTGTAGATACCATATAAAAGTTGGAGAATTATTTGTCATTGTACTTAGGCCAGTTAACAAAATACACTCAGTACAAATTATTATTATACATTTAATATAACACAAAACTAAATTGCAATATTTTAAAAACGATTTTACTTCTAATTGGAAATCACAATTTATCAAAACTTAATTTAAAGATTACTGTGGAATTTATTATAAAAAAATAACACCACTCGAAATATACAGATTTTCAGAGCGTCTTGACTATAGGATACTCTAGACAGTCTCTAGGGAAATCGGTAATACGGAATTCGTAAATCAGTATAAATTTGAATATACCCATTTATAAAGAGTGTTCATTTCGAGCTAGCGCGCGCGTCATTTGTTTATGAAAGGTCAAGTTATTGAAAACTGAGCGAAACGAAAAAAAGCCAAAAGTGTCCTAACGCAGAGAGACTGAAACCGAAGCCAAGATGACTGCAAGGCTGCCACAAAACCAACTGTACAACATGCGAGGCCAGACAACGTTGCAAGCGTTGTAAACGCCAACACGCAAGGCGATGCAGCTGAATCCGATTCTAAGACTAAGGCTGATGCTGCGGCAGGGTGGCAAGCAAAGTGTGGTCAATGTGGCGCGTTTGTTAGAATGCAACAGGCGGCGGGCGGCAGGCAGCAGGAGGCATGCGGCAGGCAGCAGCAGGCAATAAGAACAGCAATGCCATCAACGTCTTTGGGGCCAGTGTTTGCAGCAGCGTTGGTCAAACAGCATGCCAATCCAAGCCAAGCCAAGACAGAGTCGAAGTCCAAGTCAGAGGCGTCCATGGAGTGGAGTCCATGCGGCCCATATGCGGAAACGCAATTTTGTCGTTATTTATGGACGCTGGCGTGTGTTCATGCAACACATGCATGGCGTTGCAGCTGAGGCTGCCTCCGCTATAACAGGATGACCATCGACGTGGCATTAGATGAAGAAGAAGACAACGATGTTGTAGCAGAAGCAAAAGAAGAGGCAGCAGAGGTACACTCGGGAAAAAGTCTACCTTTCTTGGGTTTTTTTTTTTTGCAATAATTTTCTTATATGGATTAGAAAGGCGCAAAACTAAATCGACAATCTCAAATATATTTTTAAACAAATATTTCCTATTTTTAAGAAATGTCTAAGTAAGAAAACAGAAAAGCAAACACTACATTTTTGAGAATTCTTTTCTTAAATTGAGCAAAATTTAATAGTTATTTCTTGACAGTTTTTTTTTAAATTTCATTATATGAAATTATAAACTGTCTAAAATTATAAAATGATACAAATTTATATTTATTAACAAAACAGCAAACAAAAAGGCAATACAAAGTTGCTTAAAAAACACCATGAAAATGTTAAATAATTTATAATTTAAATATTTTATAAATTTTAGAAAAATGTGAGCTAAAATTTAGAAAAAGAAACCCGTCGTTTTAGAAGAAATTTTGTGATTTTCGGGGAGGCTCTTTTTCTGAGTGTAGAAGAAGCTGCATGCTGCATTCAAATGACGATGACTTAGTTGGTGTTGCAAGCAGGCAGCCAGCGAGGCAGCCAGCACCTTGCTTCGAGACCGTAACGGTTCTCTATTAGATTAATTTATATTCAAATTTTTATTACTTGCGCATACCAAAAGCACAACGACGACGACGATGATGATGACGATGGTGGTGGCTGTGGCTGTGGCTGCTCCAAAATGAATTGCCAGGCTTGCAACGTGAAGAGACGCGGCAGAGTTGGCGAATCGGGTGGCTTGTGGCACATCCGCGTGGAGGCTGCGTCGCCTGCAACAGCGGCTGCCTCTTTGGTTTTGTGTATTATTAGCCTCTCGCCTACTTGCAGATTCGATGCACGCCAAATGCCAGAGTTGTTGTTGTTGTTGTTTTTGCTGTTGTTGTTGCTGTTGTTGCAATAACGTATGGTTGAAACAGTTACAACGGAAGCTGTCATTCCCCCTTGGGAATGGGGTTTGACTATTGCCAGCGATTGCAGTTGGTCGCCAAATGTTTTTTTTTTTAGGGGCAATGCGCTGGCGTTCTAACAGTTTGATGTTGCTGCTGTTGGATGTTGTTGTTGTTATTGTTGGTTGTTGTTGGCTGTTGCTCTTGTTAGTGTTTGTTGCCTATCGCAATAATTAACAGTAAAACGAACAGCGGTTAATTCAAATGCATGAGAAATGCAAATGATGCAACATTTTGTGCTAAAAAGGACGATGCCAATGAAGACGTTGATGCCTCCGCCTGCTGCTGTTGCTGTTGTTGCAGCCAAATACAATTAGCCAAGATTTATGTTGAAATGTGGGCTGACATATGCCACAACCCCCATGAACCAGCGCGAAGTTTTTGTAATTAAATCATTCCAACATGTAATAACAGTACCAAAAGCAGAGCATTTAAATTGAAAAGAAAACGTTCCGAATTGGATACTGCTCTCAAATAGAAATAGCTATCTGATCTCCTTGACAGTGTTATCAACTTGAAATCTAGCTCAAAGCTTAGTCAGAAATAATTATTATAACAACCACAAGAATTTTATACTCTCATCGTATAAGGTATCTGAATTCACTATTTAAAAGAGCCAAGTCGAAAATTACACGAAATGTCTTTTAGAGTTATCAAGCCTATCCACAACGTCATATTTATATACTCTGATCGTATCAGATTTGACTATTAACATTGTCCTAATAAGTCGAAAATATACGAAATATCTTTTAGAGTTATCAATTGGCAAGTCTATCAATAACACCCTACATCACCTATACATAAAACTTTCCCAAGTTACTTCGTTCAAGCTGAACCCATTTTTTTAGAGATGTAAATTTTTCTCGTTAAAGGCATTGTGTAAGGCATTATCGGATTGTATCCTACCTCATAAAGTATATATATAAATTCATATATATTAATATAACCGAGATCAGAATTAAATGCCCTGCAGCCATATTCATGTTAAACTGCCTGTTTCTATGCAAATCTTGGAGCGTATTTGGACATTACATTTCCAGTCTCCAGTATAAATATGAAAGAACTGTTCCAAATATACTCCCAAAAAAGCAATCAGTTTCACATTTAAGTGGAAAGAAAATCTAAAATGTAAGAAAATAATTTAGACTTGAAAGTGTATGCAATATTCGAGATTGAATGATAAAACTTCAAGAATTTTAAAGCAATTATGATTATAATATATATAATAAATACCTGAAGCGATCATTCACAATATTCTTATAATTTATAAATTAATTATATTCTTTACTCATTGATATATTCTATAGTTAAATCAACTTTCTGTTCCCACTGAAATGTTTCGTTATTTCTATGTTAATCACAGTATTACTAATTAATCCGTTTCGAGTACTAAGTAATTATTAGAATTGATAATTATCTGTTTCTATTATTAAGAAGGTATCTTAACTCTTTTATAAGATATGTGTTTGTGTTAACTAAATCATACTAAATATACTTTTTGGTTTGGTTCATGCAACAAATGATGAACGAATTTGAATTAAATGCCCACAAAACTCTTAAAAATCTAATAAATATTTCTTATTTAATTAATTAATTTAATCAATTTCTTACTTTATATACTAATTTCAGTTGACTTTAATTTAGTTAATAGTTTATTATATGGATTACTCACCCCTGTAAATGCTCCTCGACGTCGGCGACAATGTAGACGGGTTGTCCTGTGGCACTGGTGGTTGTGGCATATGGTAGACCAGCCTGGACGACAACTTGACCATCGGAGACGAGACTGCCGATGTCGCCGCCGGAGTAGATCTCGAGGCCCTTCTGATCACTGGTGGAATAGATGACAGTTTTGCTGCCATCATTGTAGATCAGATCGATGTGTTTGTCCGTCTGATACAGTTCGGGATCGAGCTTTTGTGGCACGCCCGCCAAATGTGGCAACTGTTTAACATTCACATTCACCCCATTCGGATCTGTTGTGGTATAGATGATGGAACCACCGCCCCCAGCCGCATGCTTCTTATGATCCTCATAGATCTCTGCCTCCGTTTTGATCACATTATCGTTGCCGTAGTGCAGCACAGATGCATCCAGCGGAAGTGGGGATGTCTGATAAACACCCTGATGTTCGTTGTTCATCTTCTGGGCCTGATTGTACATGGCCGTGGCGACGGCATTATCATTCGGCATCAGCTTCGATGGATCGCTAACGATGCGGGTTAGAATGTGTTCGCCTGCCTCATTTCTGGACAGGATGTGATGCTCCCCATTGATGATCTCCCGCGAGATGATTTGCTGCTGTTCACCATTCGGTCCAACGACCCGTATTATCTGATTCTCATCGAACTCGATCTTGGCCAGCGGTTGATGTTCCTGTGCCTGCTGCTGCTGCTGTTGTTGTTGCTGCTGCTGCTGCTGTTGCTGCGGTGGCGCCGCCAAATGTTGTGTGCTCATTTGGGCAGCGATGCGGGCGTCTATCACTTGGCCACCACCATCGTCGTGGCCATTGTTGGAGCCATTGCCGTCGGGCGGCATGACCACCTTGGGCGTCTCATAGATAAAGACAGCCTCCTTGTCGTAGAGCTTGGAGGAGTCTGTGTGCAGATCGAGGACATTCACATTTGTCATTGTGGCCAGCTCGGGCTGTGGACTGTCCGGCGAGCGGTGCATTGTTGTCAACAGGGGGACACCGTTCTGGCCGAGGGGGGAGCTGTTGTTGCTGCTGGCAACAATGTTGGCGCCCTGTTGTATTGGTGACAGTGAGGCGTCGCTAAGATGGCCACCCACCACGCCAACACCCACACCGACGCCCACACCAACCGAGCCGAGTCGATGTGTGTGTGTGTGCAGTGTGTGTGTGTGTGTGTTGTGCGTGTGTTGCTGCTGCTGCTGCTGCTGATGATGGGCGTGGCCGTGATGATGGGCGGACAGAGATATATCGTTGGACGTGATGACGCTCGTTGTCGCCGTGGATGTGGACATTATATCCAGCAGGACCTGTACCCCAATTTTGCTTGAGCTTTCGACTTGCTTCTATTAATTAACTTCTAATTGAGCTTTTGAGTTTTGAACTTGAGTTGCAGCTGGCAAATGGCGAAAACATTCGAATCGTTGTTTTTTTTAGCTGTTTCTTGATTGTTGTTTGTTGTATGTTATTTGTTTGTTGTTTTTGTTGTTGTTGGTGGCAAGCTTTTGAGTTGTTACGAGTATATAAACATTATTTAATATCACTATCACGTTTTGAATGAAGGCACTTGTTGTTGTTGTAGATTGTGGTTGTTGTTTGTTGTTGTTGTTTGTCGTTGTTTCAATATTGCATTTTATGGCACTAAGGAACTAATGGGGAAACAACTAGCTCCTTTATCGTTTGCAATTAACTGAAAATACAAAAGACCATAAATTTTATTAAAAATGGGTATATAATATATTAATTTGTTAACAGTCAGCCAAGTTGATTATCAATCAACAATTAATATTTTTCTGTTATTTATCAATTTGTAGGAAACATGATTAATGTTTATCATTTTCAGTCACGCAACTCTTAAGTTTAAATCATATTTAAATGATTAATTTTTATCATTTTTTAGTTTTTTAATAATTTATTTATAATTATTTAAAATTCCTTGCATACATTTTATAATCTTTCTCCGTTCGCCTTTTAACCGTTTTAAAGTATTATTCAATGTAAAAGAATTTGAATTTAAAATTAGATTATATTCAATTAAATATAAAATTTAGTATTAAATATAATCTTTCATTTACTCTTTAAATATTGTAAATGATAGAATATATTCAAAATATATATATTCCAAATATATTCTTTCATTTTCCGTTTAAAAAATATAGTAAATGAAATAATATATTTAAAACACAGAGGACATTGATCAAATATTTAAAAAAGTAACTAATATATTAGTTTCAATTAAAAATAAAATTAAATTTTAAATATATTCTTTCTTTTATTATCTAAGCAGTTATAGTAAATAAAATAATATATTTAATATTAAAATAATTTTTTATTTACTATGATTGCTTATATAATATTAAATATATTCTTTAATATCTTATCTTAACAACTATAGTAAATTGTATAATATATATAATATTCATTTTTATTTTTAATATAATACAATATATTTATTATTATTTTTTCACTGTCCACTGACTTTAGTTACCATTAAATTAATAAATAAATTCAGAATTGAACTTAATAAATCTAATCAAATATGGTAAATGGGGGGAGGAGAATAGCTGCTACGCTAATGCATCTAAATTCCGCCACACAATAATTCTTATCAGAATATAAAGTGTGAATGACAACTGAAGAATTTTAGTAGTTGGGACGTGCCTCCAAAAACTAAACGCGGAACGCCGAAGACGGAACGGGTTCAAACGTTAATGAGTTGTGGCTGTTGCTGTTGTTGGTGTTGTTGTTGTTGTTGTTAAGCGATTTGCAAAGCGGCGCACAAACAAAACAAAAAGGCGAACAAACATGCAAACAAACACAAAACACAGAAACCGAAACGAGTCGGCATAAGTATAAGTAGTATAGTAAGTAGTAGTAGTAGTAGTAGTAGTAGTAGTAGTGCAAGGTAGGGTGCGGAGCTAGGGAGGCAGATAGGGCAAACAAAAGTTGCACACGTGCCCGTCGAACTAGTTTGACTCCTTCACAAATGTCAAACGTGTAACTGCATAACTCATCACATCAGCAAAAACAACAACAACAACAACAACAACAGCAGCAGCAGCAGCAACAGGTGGAAAGAAGAAGCAGCAGCAGCAGCTGAGGCAGCGCTGCCTTATTTGTGTTTTGTTTTGGTTTTGCTTTTGTTGTTATTGTTGCTGCTTTACAGCAAATTGAAAATTAAACAAGCAGCTGAGCCCTGAGTCAGTCACTGAAAATAACCGGAGATCCATCAAAGCACAGCTGTGAATGAAAAATAGTCCAGTTTCAGTTTCGGTTTCAATTCCAGAATCTCATTATATCGCCATCTCTGTCTGTATGTCTGGCGCTCTCGCTTCAACAAACAACAAAAAAAACATGTTTCCAAGTTGATTTTGATAAACGAACCATACCGGAGCGAAACAAACAAAACAACAACAAGCTACAACTTTTTTTTATTTACTTATTTTATTTTTTTTTTTTAGAACAGGTACCGGTAGTCCGGATACCAGGCCCAAACAACAACAACGGAGCCAATCCTTGACCTAATCCAGAAGTTGCTGTTTGCCGTTTGCTGACTTTCTGGTTCGACTGCCGAGCAACAGAGAACCCGACCAGGTTCACAATTCAAGTGGCACGTCCAGTTATTGTTTGATAAAAGACACCAAAACAAAAAACCACAAAAACAACTACGACTGCTGCTGCAAAGTTCATGTGGTGTCTGTTGGGGATGTGGATAAACTTGTTTTTCTCACACACAGTCAGTTAGTTCAACCGGCTCGAGAGTTCAGACTCTCGGCGACTCTCAGGTCTGAGATCGTGTCTGCTGCTGCTCCTCCTCCTCCTCCTACTCCTACTCCTCCTGCCGCTGCTGCTGCTTCCACTTGCTGGCAATGCTGGTTCCGTTAGTAGGTGAGGTCAGTGTCATGTGGCGCGCTTATAGACTAGTTTTTGGCACAGACAATGCAACCAACCCCCTCCGACTGCCCCACAGAAACCGACAGAAACCGGTCAATATTGATCTGCGGCACGTGGCCAAAAGGCTTAGAAAGAGAGAGACACAGACAGACAGAGAAAGAGGAAGCGAGAGCGAGAAATGCGTCAAGGGAGATTCCTAAAGCGATTAGTTTGCCCCACGGCTGCTAAAATTGCGTACACTCAGAAAAATTCGCCTAAATTTATAGTAACTCGCCAAGGGTCAAATTAATATTCAGCAAGTACTAAAATTTAAAAAGATTTTGGCTAATTTTAGAATTTATAGCTTACTAATGCTTTTATTAATAAACATATGTATTTTAAGATGGCACATTTTCAAACAATTTAGATAGTTTTTAATTAAATTCGTACAAATTAGCCAAACTAAATTGGATTATTTCTTCTGAGTTTTGCAGATGATTATTTTTAAGACTTAAGGTTTCCATTTAAACTTTTAAGAAATGCATTTTATAATAATAATTTGTTGAATTGTCTATTAAAGACACTTTCTAATTTGGAGAAATTACTTTTCTCAGTATTTTGAAATTATTTTTAAAAACAAGAAAAAAAAACCTTGTTTTTGGGCAATTTCCAAAATGTTGTTCGATTTTCTGAGTGTAGATAGTTGTCGAAAACAATTTGGAAACAATTAAAACAACATCAGGCTGCTGACTTGGCCAATTTAATAGCTGCCTCTTATGACTTTTGGCTTTATTCAACGGCTATTACAAAATCGGGTCAAATTGAAGAGTCGCCCCTTTTCTATGATCTCCTCGTCTCCCAAAGTAGGGACCTAATGTTTATGTTACCCTAAAGCTATCGAGCTAAAAATGAGTGCTTGGAGCAGTTCTGTGGACGGTATTTTCAAGTGGTGCTCTTGTCCAAAATCACCTTTGGGAATAGTTATAAAAAGAACTTGAGCCAAATCTGACGAATCGATTGAACTCTTTCTGTTGCTAACGTAAAAGTTGTACTCTAATTGCATTCAAAAGGCGTTAGGAAATTAAAAAAAAATGTGTATTTGATTGTTATTGAAATTTATATTGATTTTGATATCTATCTTTAGACCAAACAGAAGGGTAGGAAGTCTCGGCAGTTAGCCGTGTTTCCAAATTAATCTTGAAACCAATCCAAGCCCGAAAATAGAAGGTACAAAAAATTAAAGAAAGTGAAGTAAATCACAATTCCCTCAATTGAAATTTAATAAATTGCTGCCAAGAAGATAAGACCAAGTAAAGGTTTGAACCGCCCCTAAGTGGAGTGAATTTCAATTTCCTAAATTTAATTATAGTATTAATCTAGAGGTTAATACAATGATCAATTTATTTATTTAAGGTCAACTGAAGTCAGTCCTAATAAAAATGTGCAAATTGAAAAGAAATATGTTTAATTAAATTATAAATCAAATTTATTATTAAGTTTAAATTAAATAAGCAATCAAATTTAAAAATATTTACGGATTTATGTAAGTGCAAAATAGCCTAACATTTGTTGCATGTTCCACAAAACAACCCAATCAGTAAAAAATAGTTTGTATAAATAAGTTAAACCAAACAAGTTAGCCTTAAAAATTAAGTCTAAACAAATATACAAATATTAATCTATAATTTAATTCAAAAACAAGGGACTGGAGAATTTTTAATTTTTTAGTTTTGATGCTTAATCATAAATTAAAATTTAGAAAAATCAGCTTTATAAAAAATGCAGATTTGTTATTTTTAATATAACAAACGTTAAGTAACTCTCTTTAATGAAAATTATATATTTTTCTAAAACTGAATTAATTTTCACCAAAAGCAATAAGCAATTGTTCATTTCCTAAAACCAACACACGCTTTAATCAATTAAATAACGAAACTTAAGATGTGCATTCTTTTTTGTATATTTTACTATACATCACTATCGATTGTGGCTGTGTGGAAAGCGTATTTTCCCACTTACCAAAAATTCTCGTGGGTCGACGACAAGAAAAAGAATCGTTGAGGAATAAACATTTTAAAGCAATACCCATTTGAAATCCCATCAAGATTTGACATAATTTAAACCCCAACCATTTGATATATGCATACACACATACATATATATATATATATATATATATATATTTATATATATGAGCACCCTGGGATAGCGTTACCAACGACATGAACGAAATGTATAAAGCTAACCCTAAGCCATCGGTCAAAGCCGGGCATCAATAACGACCACAGTCAAACAGTCAAAAGCAGAGACGCAGCAACACTGAGAGTCACAGCAAGAGCCAAGAAGAAGAAGAAGGTAAGAAAAACGCAGAAAAGGCAGAAAAAGAAAAACAATAAACGTTAACACGAACACGAAAATAAAATAACTCTCTCACGAAGTTAACCCCCGCCGCCGCCACCACCGTAAACCCCCGCAACCAACTCCTCTCTTCTATGGCGCGCTGACTTTTGTGTGTGGGTTAAGTGTGCCCCGAGTATTTGTAGCTGAGTGTATATATGCTGAGTGTGTCTATGTGTGTGTGTATGTGTGTGTGGGCCTGTGTAAGTTGGCTGACGTACACATGTGAGTGTCATTATTTTATATGTGTGTGTGTGTGTGTGTTGCGTAGTGGCTAACGCGACAGCGACTACGACGTCGTTGTTCATTTTACTGTACCATAATCGCAGCCCCAAATTGATCGCCATCATCAATGTGCGGACCACTAACAAAAAGTATAAAGAATAATACATAATACAACACAAAAAGAACAAAATAAAGATAAAACAACAACAACATGAGCAGCAGCAGCGCTAAAGCCAAAGTCAACGAAGTCGTTGTCCAAAACGATACAAGAAGCCACGAGAAAACGTAATCAAAAAACACAAGAGCAACAACAACAATAACAACAACAACCACATCAGCAGCAGCAGCAGCACAGCAACATCGATTTTCGAACAAGTCGACTGCGACGCTGTCAGCGCAGCCGCGTCGTCGCACACACAGACAACACCTTTTGATCCCTTTTCGCTCCCGCTTTGCGTTCGGTCTGTAAACTGAAAAAACACGCGCTCACTCGCTCGCTCTCTCTTCATCTCACACACTCATTCGCTCGCTCTGGCAGCAGCACTATTGCCTATTAACCAACGCGGCTGCGACATCGTCGACGTCTGCGCACCTTACAGGGTGCTCTTTATTATTTGGCTTTTATTGATGTCGACTGTTGCGTTTGTCTTAAGCCAGGGCTTAGACTCTCTCCACATGTGTGTGTGTGCGCGCAGTGTTGCATTTTTATGCATTTATAATTACTTCTGTGTAGTTGGGTTGGTACTTACATATGTATGTACACATACATGCACATATATGTATGTATATTTATGCAGCTGCCTGCCTTCCTGCGCTTGCCTGCCTGTGTCTGCCTGCCACAGGTAAAGTCGTATAATATTTGTATGGTTGCAATTTTGGCACTACAATTCGTAAGGATCGCTATGGCACACTATCACTGGAAGCTGCAAGTTCGCATGTCCGAAAGTCCGAATATCGAAGAAAAGAAGAAACAACCGTAAATGTTAACGAATGAATGTTGCTGTTTTTGCTGCTTTTGTTGCTGTTGCTGCTATTGCTGTTGTTGTTGCTACTATTGGTGGGTGCACCTTTCGCCACTTTTGTTGCTGCTGCTGCTGCTGGCTGTGGTATGCGTCTTGGCTTAAAGCCTGGCTGCGGGCTGTGTGCTTTGCTTTGCTGTTAAACTTCTAATATGCGACTCCTTCTCAACTGTAATGGCTGCTGTTATTGTTGTTGCTGTTGCTACTACTGTTGTTGTCGTTGTTGTTGGTGGCTGTTTGTGCATTTTGAGCACTAAAACAGACACACACACACTCGCACTCACACACTCGCATATAAAGTTGCACAAATAATTCACTCACAGCATTAACATTTGATTTGCGTGTTTTGCATAAAACTTTTGTTGTTTTAATTGCCACGACGAACACGGCGAAACACGGCAACGGCTGCTGCTGTTGCTGTTTCTGTTGCTATTGCTGCGTAGCATGCGGGAACGTAGGTGGACGGGGCGGCAGTGGTAGCGAGCAGCATTTGCGTCTCTTTGTTGTTGTTGTTGTTGCTTTTGATTTTGTACTTTATTTAACAGTTTATACATTTTTCATTGTGAGCGCGCTTTTTGATTGTTGGTTGCTGTTGTTGTTGTTGTTGGCAAAGTTTTTTTTGTGTGTGTAATTTTTTTACGCGCTCTTTTTTTTTGTTGTTCTTTTTGCCGTCTGCTTTGTTATTAATCACAATTTTTATTTTGAATTTTATTGCTGTTGATGTTGCTCAGCTTTACTTTGATGGCGTCTCGTTTTGGCTCACACACACACTCGCGCGCACAGGCAGCAGGTACGACAGAGCCACTCACACATACACTCACACTCACACACACGCATAGATCAAAGCGACTACATACACACATATATAAACACACACGAAACGAACGCGAACGAATTCTGTTTTTTTCCTTCTTTATGTGTATTTATTTTTTTTATTTTATTGTGTATTTTTTTCTGCACTAAAGTAATATAAATTTTAAACGGTGTGTTGTTGTTGTTTAATTTTGTTAATAATTAATTTGCGTTTTTTGAAGAGCCAAAGCGAAAAAAATGTAACTCGCCTGCACGAAAGGTACGAAAAACTTGTCGCGGATGAACGTTGAGCTCGGCTATAATGCCCAAAGAGTCAATTGGAGATTGTTCAACTGTTGAATGTGTTGTTGCTGCCGCTGCGGCTTCAGTCGACGTCTGCTGGTGCTGCTGCTGCGACTGTGGCTGCGGCTGCTGCTGTTGTTGCTGCTGCGCAGTCGCTGCTAATGCTGCTCGCCTTTTACCTCTGTATTCGTATATATTCGTGTGCAAGGTGATGTTGCTGTGAGTGTGTGCTCCGCGTGTCTGTGCAGGTGAGTGTGTGTCTGTGTATGTATGTCTGTGTGTGTGAGAGAGCTCGATTATTATTGCTTTTTATGGTTTCATCTCTTTCGTAACTGATATTGAGCGAGCGCGTCGCTGTCGGTGTCGACGCAAGCGAAACTCAACAGAAATTCATCGAATAGATGAGGTTGTCTCTACACTGGCAGCACATACACACACAGGCATAAGCAAGCAAGCGCACATACAGGTAGCAGCCACTCACTTGTGTCCCTGCGCCTGTCGCCTCCTGTCCGTGTGTGCGTGCACCTGCATATCTCTCTTTGGAGTGCGTTGTTCAGGTGCGCATTTATAACTTACTTTGTGCAATAACAAATGACTTAGGCAACGAACTCAATAACAACGTTTGGTTTGAAACTTGACTAAATCAAGACATGAGCGTATTTAAGTATAGCTTAGCATAGCAACTCACCTTGTGCAATTTCTATGCAAATATCGTGCGCCCCGCTGAACCGGCCATGGAATTTTGCGCTTTTGTAGCTTTTGAGCTGTTCATTTTCATTCATTTTGTGGCGTGCATTCATTTTCGAACATTCGAACATTTGTCGGTTTTTTGTTTTGCTTGTTGCTTTTGTTGCTGCGACTGCCGCTGCTACGGCTGTGCTGCTGTTGCTGCTGCGACCACTGCTACTGCTGCTTGGCTTACAGCGCCAGCGCGCACATTGTGAAAGTGGTAGTGCAGTTGGTTTCGGCCAGGTAGAGAGCTGCTCGCTGCTCGCTGCACGCATACCATGAGAGAGCTAAAAAACTGAGAGACACACACACCCACACATACAAAGCTATGCATGTAGCACAAATGAATGCCATGTTGCCGTCGGCACAGACTCCGACGCCGCCTTACAACAACAACAACACAATCATCAGCAGCAGCCGCAGAGACAGTGGCAGCAAAATCAACGCTTTGTCGATCGACTGTGTTTGCTCAGTGTGCTTTTTGCCGTGTTTTCTGCCATGCCAACGCTACAGGGTGTCCCACTAAGATGAACGCACGCGTGAACTTGACAATAAAACAATTCGCGCTCTTCCGCTACAAAAATGTTAAACTATGTTATTGTTAAAGAAATCGTAACTAGAAAAAGACAATAAATTTGAATCCCTAATGTATAAGATATAAGTAATATATAGTGACATCTTAAGATCTTATAACACTTATTTTTATTATTATATTTTTCTCTTATTTCCCTTTTAAATCAATCCAAATATCTTATATACTCTAGTTTAAAAAAATAATAATTTATGATATTTAAAAAAACTATGTTTTGCCCATATTATTAATAAATTAACATACTATTTTTACTCCCTTTCTTTTTCTCACTTTCTATCCCAGCCTATACTCTTCCTCTCTTTCTCACCCAGTCAAATATAGTCATTGTTCTGCATATTATCTTAATTCATACATTATAATGTCTTTAAAAAAAATTATTTCTCTCTCTGTCTCTCTCCCTCTTCCTATTGCTATCTCAGACTATACTCACTCAATGGTATTCCCAACTCTTATTTCATATATAAAAAACATTGTTAAATAAAATTCGTAAAAAATTTTAATGCATTTTTCATTGAATTTCAGTTTTATTTTCAAGTTTATTGTTGCAATATATTAAACTTTATTTAAAACTAAGTGTATGCTTAGTTTAAACGTGTTTTTCAATTTTTTTATGTTTATGTTTTGAAATTGTTGTATGTTTAAATTTATTATAATAAATTTATTTTGTTTGTGTTTTAACTGGTCGAAACTTTTTAATAATACTTTTTTTGCGATAACATTTACATTTAATTATGTATGTATTACAAATACAGTTATATAGTGTATAAATATTTTTATATATTTGTGTGTCTGTGTTTGTGCCTGCGCATTTGTGTCTGTATTTGTGTACCTAGAAACGAAAATGATACAACTAATAGTTTTTTGTGGGGTTTACTTAAATATTTTGTTTCTTTTTTCTTAAAATTTATTTGCGTAGTAGAAAAAATTAGAATATATAAATTAATAAAAGTAGAAAAATGTACCAAAAAACCAACCAATAAATTGGTGTTTTTAATTTTGGTTTTCTCTCTCTTTTTTAGCCTAAAATTAAGTTAACAAACCATGGAAAATGACACTTGTTAAAGAAATCGATAACGCGTTGTTATCGTTATTGTGATCGATGTACATCTACTAATGCAAAAAGGTTGTCGAATTTTCAATTCCAAGTAGCAGCCTGAGTGACATAAATTCAATGAATAATTGGATGTTTTTTGTTAGTGTTATTTGTTTTGGGGGCTAGGAAAAGGTATTGGATGACATACCCTAGAACTGAAAATAAGTCTTATTGAGGGTTATTGTTAAGCGGGAACAGTTGGAAGACACTATAAATGCTCTTTCTACTTTTATAACTCTTCCAAAACCGCTTGTGTTTCTGTATATGTGTGTGTGTGTATCTTAAGTACAAATGCATTTAAGCACCAACTAGCTAATAGCTACTAAAAGCATAATCTGCTTCAAACTGAGGTAAACATTTTTCAAATACGAAACTTTTATTGTTGTTTTGCAGTTGTGCTTTAATAATGTTGTGCCTCGAAACTACATCAATATAATCCAATGGTCGTCGGGTAAAACTCATGTTAACTTTTGTCTATATTGTAATTTTTTTATTTTTTTTATTTTTAAATCGACAACAATTGCTAAAAATTTAAATTTAATGTTTTACAGTTTTTGGGTTTTATCCCCATTTTATTTTGTTTTTTTGTCCTGTTTTTTTTTTTGATTTAAACCCACGCAGAGTTGATTTTCAATTGGTCAAACGTCACACTTTGAGGTTTTGTGGTTACAAATTGGGATGAGTTTAGTAAAAAGTTGATTTTGTTTAGTATATGTGAAGCTGCAACTGATGAAAGATCTCGATTCGGACTACTATAAATACTATATATTGTAAAGCTATTATAGGAACAATAAGCTGTAGCTAAGCCGACTTTAACTAATTACAATAAGGTATTCGATTACTAGAGAGAATGTAAAAAAAATTAGCAAACAGATCAGTAAACAGCTCTGCAAGGGTATTTAAGCGTCGGCATGCCGAACTTTTGCTTATGCTTTGTTTCATATTGTAATACTGTCTGTTGAATGCAGTTGAAAACTAGCTCGCTTCGGCGTGTGAATATTTTGTTTGTTTTTTTTTTTTGGGGGGGGGGGGGGGTGGCAATGTTGTGAAAGGGTTTCTAGTATCATCTTGATAAGCCCAGCCCGCAGTTGCCAGTGTGTGTGTGTTAATGTTTGTGTGTGCGTATAGTAAACGCAACTGCTTTGTGTGTCTGATATATATACATATATATATTAATATAAATATATATATATATATGATATATCTCTTACGGAGTTGGCAGTGATATTGCAAAACATTTTGTTATTGTAATTAATTTTCATTTTTTTTCTTTTCACTTTTTTGTTTTTGTGCGATTTGAAATCAATGCTTTATCCAAATAAAATACTTAGTAATGCATACATTGTTTAGTTACGTATGCTTGTTTTTTTTTTCATTGGGTTTTTTGTTTTATCCGATTATGGGAACTGTTTGTCATTATTGTAAATGATGTTTTTAAAAACCAGTGTACAGTAATCCAAATATTGTTTATATGATTTTTACGTTACATAGTAGTTGTTTATAAACATTAGACACAATGCAAATTGTCTTGATTTCGAGTTCGTATTCCTATTTAAATAATAATATACGTTTTTATTCTTCAAAAATCTCGCAACTAAATTGCTATGTTTTTGTATTTATTTTCTTCCCGTTTTTTTATTATAATTATTTTTGTTGTTGTATATATTGTATTTACAGAATGCTTCGATGTCGCTATTCATATATGTATTGTATTTTGTATGATCTAAAACATTTTCAAAACTAATTAAGTTACATATAAGTAATACGTTTAAAAAAGTTGCATTTTTTTTTGGTTTTTGTTTGTTTTGTTTTTAGGTTTGTGGAAAAAGTATTTGTGTTAAAGTTGTTGTTTCATTTCAGTTTGATTAATACGTCTTAGTTTAACAATTATTACAATTTGTATGAAAATTGTTTTGCATCTAGTTTGTCGAGAGGGGATCAGCATTTTATTTATATATATTTATATATATATATTTTACAATGTAAACTTAAAGTTGCTTAAAGTTCAAATGTTAAACTCCCTAAAAAGAAATGCCTGCTGTACTTAAATCCAATTCATGGCATAGAGGTTTTCACTTTTGTTAACAACTAATTTTATAAATTGCCTAGTTTTTGTTTTTGGTTTTTTTTTTTGGTTTTGGTTTGTTAACGACTAGAACATTGTAAAGAAGGAATCGGTTTCACATATCATCTAAGTTGTTTTGCTTTGCCTAAAATGGTCGGATCCTTGAGCGTATCCTTGGCCAACTGCCACCGCCGTGTCGCCATCGTCGTGCTGTGTTTTTTTTTTTTTTTGTATAAACTTATTCTCTTTGGTACTGCACACGCCAAATGGAATTGGATCTATTTAGGTGTTTTCGGTTTTGGTTCTATGACATATTGCTTTGTTTCAAGTCCAGCAGCGGGGTGAATGGCGACTGAAGCTGTACTAGTTTCATTTCGATTTACTTAAGGATAACCAAAGAGAATACTATAGTTAAAATAGGGTAGGGGAAGGGGGTAGGCGGCTGTTGGAGAACAACCACAAAATCAACATAGCACAATTTATATAGACATAGTAACATCTAAGTGGGACTATCCGCCTTGGAGCCGGCATTCGAATTGTCTTGCATTTGAGCGAGTGTCTTGAACTTTTGCGAGTTTAGGAATCTGTTGATTACAATGATATATGTATATATATATATATAGATATTTAATTAATTTACCTGGGATATGAGTCTCTGTGCATCAGCGTATATATTTGTATTTGAGCTTCGTCGAATGTGTGGGCCGTCGGCTCGATCATATTGCGATTAACAATTTCACGCACTCGCGAATCGAGGGACACCTCGCGTGGCGACAGTATCGATATATAATCCTCGTATATCAGACGCGCTTTCTCCTCGACAAGAGCTGCGCTGTTCTCCTTCTTTAGATCCTCGCAGGCCAGCCAAAACAATATGTTCTCCTCACTAAATTCGCTGCGCAGAAAGTCACGAAAAACCTTGCGACCATCTGCAATAATATCGAATTAGTTGCTTATATCTCCAATTATCTAATTATGTTTTTTCCTTTACTTACTCGAACTTTTCATTAGTTTGTCAAAGCTTTTACCCCAACTACGTATTTCTTCTAATGTGGGTCTGCAAATTGGTATTAAAAACATAATTAATTAGATATATATAGAATAGAGATTTTAGAATCGATTCTTACTGATCGCCATCTAGGAATTCGGCGTTAGCGAGATCACGTTTGGTGGGCGCATTTTCATCTGCATTCTTGATGGCAAGACTAATATAAAGAAAGAAGATAAAATTGTGTTAGAAAATATAGATAAGGTTTCTAAATTTGCAAACACAACGAATAAAAGTGCAGTTTTTAGATAGTATGTATATATGTATTATCTATGCTGTAGTACTTGTTTTTGCAGGTTACCAAAACAAAGTAAATCGATTTTACGTACAGTACTCGTTTTGTTAAACCAATCATTGCATTTAAAGCTTGAATAACTGTCTATTAATCAACTCTTCCAACTTTAAAACTTTGGGATTTATGAGAGTTGCGCTAAGAACCTCTATGATATGAAAAGCTTGAGAAACAGCTGTTCAATCTGGGTTTGCGTCGGTTAGGATAAGTTTGTGCTTGCGTTGCAATTGTTGTTGCCACCGCTAAGGCTTATTCTAAACTGGCCACACGTTATCTACGATTAGATTTGGCTGCCTGGTATCAGGTAAGCATTACATGCTCCCTACGTAAAACTCATCAAAGTTCGTTATCTGTTTACCCCGCTTGGACAGCTTGCCAATAACATATAACGGTACATGCACATATATGTATATATATATAGATATATATGTATACTTATACATATATATATACATATATTTATATTTTTCATATGTATTTCGGTGCACACAAGTACTTGTGTATTAGTGGACAACAGTTAGGCACACAAAGGCGCGGGAGAATTATAAATGGCCACCCAAGCAAGAAGAGCTTTTATTTTCATTCACGAAAACTTGAAAACATTTTTCGCAACAACATTTAATATGAATTTTTTAAAAAGGTGCCCTATGCGAGCTTTAATGGCACTCTCCAAATTGTGAATGAAACATATAGTTTGTGAGAGGGAGAGAGAGAGAATGCGAGAGCGAGCTTTTACTATGTGCCTAGAACAGAGCGTTGCCAGATGTATACGAAATACAGAAAGGCAATGCCACTCACTGACTGCGTGGATGCGTAGGTGTGGGTGTGAGTGGGTGAGTGTGTGCGTGTGTATGTCTAGGAACTTACCACTTAGCCCTGTTGTGGTTGGACGACCCGCGGCGTGTAATGAAATAGGTTCAGTTCATTATAGATATATACTTTTATAAGTATATACAAAAACTCACCAGGAGCAGGAACAACAACAACACCAGCAAAAGCAACACGGCTTCTGTGACTGCGATCGTTGCAGCGGCGCATTTGACTCCTGGAGCACATTCGATATGGCGCTTCCGCTGACCGGCAGCGTTATGCTTGTGTTTGCCGTCCCTCCTCCAATGCCACCGCCGCCGCTGACATTTCCACCCATACCCATTCCAGCAACAGTTGAGCTTAAAGTGCCGCCCGCGTTGCCAACACCATCACCATTACCGTTGCCATTGCCATTGCCATTGCCATTGCCATTGCCATTGCCATTGCCGTTCCCATTGTTGGATGCAGTCATGCCGCGCAGACGACAGCCACTGGGCAGCTCGGAGACGGTGCAGGACATGCTGCAACATCAAAAAAGCATCATAAAGCCAGGTGGCACAAGTGGCATACTATAGAATTTGAGCACTTGCCTGTTACAAGTTGATGTTTGGCTGGCGTTGGCGTAGCTGCCACAGCTGCTGCTGCTGCTGCCGCTGCTAGGCCGCCCACTGCCACTGACCTAGCTACTGTCCGTATCGTTCCTGTCTCTCTCCCACTTTCAGCTATCAGTACTCAGCTCTCAGCTCACACTCCCACACAGGAACAGACACACGCACAGGCGCCCTTTCCAGACTAAGAGAGAGAGAGCGCAAGTTGCGTATTTATGTTTTTGCTAATAACTTTAATCGAGTGTTTTTCACTTTTGTGCTTTCGACTATTTCGCTCTCACGCGCGCTTCTTGTTCTGGTTCTTGTTGTTGTCGTTATTGGTCTTCTTCTTAACTTAACGAGTGATTATTATTATTATATTTTTTTGTTCGTTTTTTTGCATGTGCAGAGAATTCTTTTGGATACTTCTGCTTTGCTTCCTTATTGTTTATTTCTTATTGGTAAAAATATAAAAGCACAGCACACACAACAGTTATGAATATGTTTGCATCATTATTGTTGGTGCAGCAGCGACCGATAGTTCACAGCATTATCCGTTAGACGCGCTGCTCTTACGCGTGGGCAGGTGCGGGAGTTAGGGGAGATATAATAGAGATGCTTTCTGCTGTTGTTGTTATTAGATTTGTATTTACAGCGAATTTAGTTTATAATTGAGCATAGCATCGATACGAGAATTTCTTCCAGTGTTATGAAATTGTATTTAATTTTTCTTTTTAAATTGTATTTTTCCAGTGGGCAGCTGCTGGAGCCGCTGCTCTTGTTTTTGTTCTTGTTGCTGGCCGAAAATTTTATTTATTTCTTGTGCTAGTCATTACACACACACACTCACACTCACTCACATACACATGCACACGAGGTCGCCTGACCGTTATTTTCTTATTGTGTGTGGCAGTGGGTTGAAAATGGGGGAGGGGACTAATGGGGCGTATGCGTGATTTGTTGTGTGTTCTGTTGCTTTTGTTGTTGTTGTGGCAGCAGCAGCTAATTGCATTTGATGCTGGGCTTATTTGTTACATTTGCTAATATATCGAACATTTTCCAATCGTGTTTCGCTTCCGCTGATATTAAAATACACACACGAACGCACTGCTTTAATTTGTGTTTAGGAGCAATGAATATATACAAATTTTTGCCTGCCACTAAAAATATGTGTGTAGGTACTTTTTTTGTGTTTCTTTTCTTTTTGCTCTAAATGATTTTTGCTTTGATTCAATTTCTACACAGAGCAAGAGAGAGGTAGAAGAGAGAGCGTTGGTGAGTGAGTGCCTGTTGGTGTGAGGGTATAGTTGGTGGGGGTGTGAACGAGAGAGCGAGTGTGTAGTGCAATTTAGCTAGACACTCGTTCAATTTTTTTTGATGATTACATTCGTTGAGTTTTTGACTTTTCATCTTTTCAATTTAATCACATTTTTGGCATCACATTTTTGGCCATGTTCTTTTTTTATTTTATTTTATTATTAAATTTGAAGGCTCTGCCTTTACCACATTATTGCCATTTCATTTTCACTGCTGCGCTTTTTTCTGTACGTGTATGCCAATTTCTTTGCTATTTTCTTTTTATTCCATTTTTTGTATTTATTGGTTATAGTTGTATTATGTGTGTGTGTGTGCGCGCTCTGATAGCCAAAACCAAAAATCCTCGACGACAGCGACAACAACCACTACGACGACCGACGACGACGGCACGAGCACAAGTGCAAACGCTTCTCTTCGCATGGGCAAAGGCTGGCTGGCGACTGACTGCTGATTGAAGCCAAAAGCTTCCCCAAATAGCAATACAGTTGTTGGGACCCACGAAAACGAACCGATTAGATTCCTGGTACACATCGCTGCTGCGACATGTGCGCGCGAGTGCTTTTGCAAAGAGCACACAGCACATAGACAAAAAAGCTCGCTCTCCCGCTCTCAGTTCAACTTGGCAGTGGACTGGAATTTATTAGGCATTTGTGTTTTCCTATAATGCTCTGCGAAATGAGTGCAAAAGACTGTTAGTGTATTAAATAATCAGCAATCGAAACGCCTTTGTTGTTGTTTTTCCTTTTCGTTTCGCTTTGTTTTAGTAAGTTACTCTTACGCTCTTCCTCTTGCAGGCATGAGCCCCGGGGGAGCAGCAGCTGCCAGACAGGGTTGTATTTAAGCTTTCACCCAGGATACTTTCAACAGAAAAACATGTCATTCAATAATATACCAATTGTTTACTAACGCAAGTTTTATATAGGAAAAACTGTCAATGACTTAAAAGTAAATATTTTGCAAAATGCTGCATGTGCTTCACGTGTAGAGTCGAATGGTGCAATCAGCGCCCGTTGAGAAGACCCAAGGCTGAACCGGATGCCAATTCACATCCAGAACACCAAACTCGTCACGTTTCTCATGCGTCTGCAGCTTCTTGAGCGGTACTATCAAAGGATTCTGAAGCAGATCACTGAGAGAGAAAAAGATTAAGTAGAGATTAATTAGTTTGTAACATAATAAAGAAAAATAAATACAATAAATGTAGAATTCGAAATTGTACCAGTTACTCTTTGATAACGACATAAATGTCCTTATACCCAATACTTACTTGTAGACCATTCCATGGGAAACAATAACGGCTTGGTCATCACTGCCAGAGGCAAAGAGGGGATAACGCAAATGGAAGGCGATGCTGCGGACAGCATTGCGATGGAGGCGCATCGTTTGGTATGGTTTTGTGGACAAATCCAAATCGAACCAGAGCATCTTCTTGTCGTAGGTGGACACGAGCAGATTGTCACCCTTGGGATGTATGGACATGCCCGATATCCACTTGGAGTTGGTTAGCAGCTTCTTGACCAGCTCCTGCTTGACCAGATCATAGATGCGTATATTGTGCTGGGTCTGTTGATTTATTTAATGGAAAAAATAGATTAAGTCAAGTTAATATTTAATTTAAATTAAATATACAAAAATAATGATAGAAAAAGCGTATATAAATTTTGTATAATCTTTCGAGGACTCACCGCAACAAAGAAGCACGGCTTGACTGGGTGGAAGAGCACGCACTGGATGAGGCCCTTGCTCTTCGAGAAGGGTATCTGGGATCGTCGCTTGGAAAGCTGATGTATCAGCGCAGAGCGATTGGCGCCCTCGGGCATTACAGTGGCCAGATAATCGCCACGTCCATGCCAGGTGACCTGGCGTATGGGCTTGAAGTGTGTAATGACCACACGCACACCCTTCTCCTGCTGTTCGGGCTCCGCATTGGACCATTGCACAGCGGTCTTGATGCGCTCACTCTCAATGACATCCGAACTGGGCGCCTCGGCGAGCAGATCATCCGTCTTCTTAACGAGTAACTTGTCACCCACCTTGGGATTGATGAGGAGCAGGAGACTGCCAGTGGCCACCGCAATGATCGTTAACTTGGCATTGGGGCACCATGCAACGCAGCGGACCACATCGTTGGTCTCAATGGTGCGTATGCAACGACCTGTGGCAATTTCCCAAACTGTAAGCGGAGTAGAACAGAATTAAATGAGTGAGGCAGACAAAAGTTAGATCAACTTACTCTTGACTGTCTTGTCATCGGAGCCAGATACGATATACTCGCCCTTGGGCTCCACGCTAATGGAACGCACCAGATCCGTGTGTCCACGATACACGAGACTCTCCACAGTGGGGAATGGTTGCAGATCGCGTGGCGATGGCAATTTGGGTATCAAATACTCCGCATCGATGTTCAGCTTGACGCGCTTGGCACGCGGACACAAGTAGAGATCGAGGCAGCGCAGAAAGCGTTCGCGCAAAAAGCGGGAATAGGCGGGAACCTCGCGCAACGATTTGAATTTCTGCGGCATAAAGTGCAGCTTGCGCTTGTGCGGCTCATCCTTGAATTTGAGCCACTCCTTCATCTCCTTCGCATCGAACAGATACTCTGGCGGTGGGTTGTAGGACTCCGCATGGCCGGGTAGATCACGTTTGGGTGCCGAGACGGGATCGTGGATGCGACGTATATGGTCACGGCCCGTATCCGTTTCCCAGAGCATATAGAATTTGGGTCCGCGTTTCAGTTGCTTTTCGCGCTCCACCTCTTCAGTGGTCTTCATCCAGCCCATTTTGAGGGCGTGAACCATGCGGGACACCTTCTTCTTTTCGGACACGGACGGCAGGAAGGAACGCTTGTGATCGGGCACATTCTTGATGGGCATCTTCTCCACTTGGGAGCTAAACCATTCGATCCACGGCTCGTATTCATTGTGCTCCGGATTGGGTATGCGGGCGGAATTCACGCGTTTGATCAGCGCTATGTCCTCATCGGTTAGCAGCACTTCTTGTCCGGTCTGTGGGTCTTTGACGGTGCGCCAGAAATCAGGATCCTCGATCTTGCGCAAAAAGTCATCAATTTGATCGCCCTTTGGTGGTTTTATAATCTTTTTGGCATCCCAGTCGTAGCCGATGTGCTTGTACTCGTCATACCAGTGCATGGGTATGTTGCCAACTGTGTTGCGAATATCCTCTTCATCGGAAGTGTCCGAATCCTCATACTCAGGCTTGGAGGGATCCCGTCTAGGTAGGATCGAAACTGAAACATTTGTGCTTTCTCCGGTCTTCTTGCTGAGCGTTGCCTTACTGCCGCTTGGCTGGTCGCCCTTAGCATCATCTTCGCTGCTGCCAGACTCCTCTTCGTCCTCCTCCCCATCATCTTCATCATCATCTTCCTCCTCCTCTTCATCCTCTCCAGAACTTGCCTCTTTTCTGCCCAAATAGTTGCCTTCTTCGTCGCTCTCAAACAGCAGATCATCACTGGTATCCGACTGATATTCCTGATCTATGCCCTCATCGTCAGTTGAATCCTCTCCAGGATCTTTGACGGCTTGGAGCAGGTCCTTTTACAAACACACGCCAAACAAACAAATTGCATTGTCACATTTACAATTTACACATTTCTGAATGCTTACCTCATCTTCATCATTCTCAGACTGGTCGGAAACTGGTGCTTGCTCATTTGTGGGCTCAGGAGCCTTCACTTTACGCTTAATTGCCTGCTTCTTCGCCATTATTTGTAGAAAACAAAACGAATCTCAGCGCGGCGCACGTGTTGCAGCACAAGTTTCGATTGCAAGCAATATGTATATCGATAGCAACAATTGTTTACATTTTGTGTGAATGTCCCATTTGTTGAGCTTGCGTTGCTCATTTTTGCGTTAAATGAATCGCTGCTGAACGTATTGAAGAAATAAATGGGATTAACAATAAATAAAATTAAAGTAAATGTGTGCAGAAGAATGAAAAGAAACAAAATATTCTCAAACTTTTGGCGTTACATAAATTAGACTATGCATGAGAAACTATTCCAAAAAGAAAATTATTTTATTATTTAAAACACGTATCAGCGTGCATGAATTGCACGTTTGTAACGTATAAACGTATAGTTCTCGAAGTTGTTATGTTCAGTATGTCAAGTGTTGAAAGTTAAAGAGTCAAACAGCGTTGACAACATTTGCAGGGCTGACGAAAAACGCGTCATCAGCAAAGAAATATTAAATAATTACCTAAATAACGACAAAAAAACGAACAAGACCACACAACTCTGATGAGAATAAAAAAAATTGAATAGAGCTTTGCCACAATAAAATGTGTAAAGAGTGCTAAATTGGCACAAAATTCTCCAAGTGCATAGCAAATAATTATCTACGAGCGATTGCATCATCTGCGAAATTGATTTGTAGCTACTGGTTCCTTCGATTTGGAGCAATTATCTATATAACAAATATATATATTATACTGTAAAAAAATGACTGCCCCGCGACGTCTGCGCAAGGAGTTGCTGGATTTGCAGGAAAGCAGCTCAAAGTCGTTTCGCGATATCAAGGCCGACGATGATAATTTGCTGCGCTGGACGGGCCTGATTGTGCCCGACAATCCGCCGTACAACAAGGGCGCCTTTCGCATTGAAATCAATTTTCCGGCAGAGTATCCCTTTAAGCCACCAAAGATAAGCTTCAAAACGAAAATCTATCATCCGAACATCGATGAGAAGGGCCAAGTGTGTCTCCCCATCATCAGCACCGAGAACTGGAAGCCAGCGACACGCACGGATCAAGTCGTCCAAGCGCTGATAGCATTAATTAACGATCCCGAGCCAGAGCATCCGCTGCGCGCTGAACTGGCCGAGGAGTTTCAAAAGGACAAAAAGAAGTTTTTTAAGAACGCCGAGGATTATACCAGGAAACACAGCGAAAAGCGTCCGGCTGATTAGTCCAACGATGCGAATGCAGAGGATGGCGAGCAGGAGGAGGCGGATGAATCGGAGTTGGAACCCAGCAACAGCAAACGAAGCCGATTAGTAAAGCCAAAATGATAAATGCCGAACGAGTAAAGGAATTAAAAGTCCCATTAAAAAAAAACATTAACACACAAAATTGCTTAGAAGATAACGATGAAAACAAATATAACATATGATTCATAATATGTGTGTAAACCGGTAGCAATAATACCCTGTTTATACAGCGGGTCCTTGTCAAATTTGTATAAACTCGAGTAATACCTGTAGTAGACACTAATTTTCATTGATTGTTTTTTAAATATTAAAACAAACAAAAAGGCAATGTGTGAACGAAAATCATAATCAACAATAATTTATGTTTAAACAAGAACAACAAAAATAACAGTGATCGTCATAAAATTGGAACTTTCCAGAAATTAGAATCGTTAATTCTTATTATCAAAAACATTTTGTTTTCATGGGATCTTGTGTGATAACGAAACAAAGCTTTTGATTGAATACACCTTTATTTCAAACAACCGGGTCTTAAATGTGGTTTATTCATCCATATTTGCAGAGTATCCATCTAAATAATGTATTATATAGAATATAAAAAGTCTCCTCTATATTCTATATAATCCTCAGACTTCATTTTATAATCCGTATTCAAGTGTTTTTTGAGCAATAAATTTTTAATATTTTCTGTTTTTATCTACTGGAATTGTCCAAAAACCAGAATATTAATTTGTTAATTTTAAATATTGTATATAAATATTATACATCTTTCGTAAATTGAATGCAATTAACTGACGATCGTTCTAGTCTCCTTGATGTCTTGAATGTTTTGTGTTTGCTCGACGCTCATCCGGCTGGGGAACGAATCCTCGCCGAGCATGCGACGAAAGCATTCTAAGAGGATGCTATTGTTGTGCAGTATTAGGGCATTGCCAAACGCATTCTTCTGCAGCTCGCGTAGATGCAGCACACTGTGAATAGCTTCATCCACATCGTCATTATCATCGCACAATACTTGCTGCAGTTGCTGCAGCTGCTCTGTGGCATAATTTTCCTTTTGCCAGCCAATCAATGTTATGTGCTGATCGAATTCGGTGTGCTCGTAGATTAGCTCAGCTAGGAAGAGCAGCACCGATGCCGCATAATGCGTAAGAAACACAAAGTTCTGAAAGACGATTTTCGTTGGCCGCGCTACCAGCAGTGACTCAACCAGCGTGACAAAAAACCGTCGCTGAACCACATGAAATGTTGACTCATTCTCTTCGCTCGAGGGTGCGTAATCAAGTGTCTTAGTGTTGTTGCCATCTAAGAACAAACATTTGGGCGACGCTTGCCACAGCGGATCTAGCTCGAAGGTGTCCAGAATTCGCAAACGCAGCAACAGGATCGGTTCGGATGCAAAAAGGCTGCTCTGCAGCTCTCGCACAGCTGCACCCTTGGACAACTGCATTTGAAGGGAGCCAACTCGATTCTTTTTGTGCTTGTAACTACTTTTGTTCGTTGGACACTTTTCGAGCTGATTGAATTCGCGTCGCAGGCAATAGATTTGCTTTAGCAGATCGCCCTGTCGCAAATGCTCTCGTTCCGTATACGAGCCACCATATACGGGCAACGAGAAGCCCAGGGCCTTATTATTATCCTGCTGCTTGACAATGCACAGTTCATCGGCCAGCGGACGCACCTTGTACCGATTGTAATACATGGAAGAGACAACGCTGCGTAATTGGTGTAAATGGCGCAAATAGTAGCGATCCTTCATCTCGTATGCGTAAATGCTGCCTTCGATTGCTTCCTGCTGCAGCTTCAGATAGAGACGACATCCAATTTCATGTTGCATCACAAAATCATTGGGTAATTGCGCTTTACTAAACAGTGGCAGGGCCATGGTATCGTTGGACTTGAGCTTGGCACGCATCAATTGCAGAATGCGCGGCAATCCCGGGGTATGTTTCTGGTAGTCCAGACATATGACATAGACTTCAGAGTTTCCGCGCTTTGAGGTCGCCGGCTTGTAGATGTGCACAGCGCGGAATATACAGTTAAGCAGGTAGATTAGCGAAACGCTGCATGCCTCGAAGAGCGTAAACATTTTAATTACAAAATTACCGCCATCCTTGAGTATGTTGAGGGCACTAATTATCTCCGCAAAGAGTAGATGCGCTACTAGCCCCTCCTGGCAATCGGGCTGGCCGGAGCAATCGATGGAGCCGTCGGCTGTAATCAAGTGCACCCCGTCCAGCAAATCCTCAGCGCAGTGTTTCGTCATGTGTTCGATGTTTTCCACATTGAGGAGGTTACCAGTGAGATCCTTGTGAAAAAGCCAATTGTCCAATGTGTAAAATATAAAGCGATCATCGGTTATCATTTGATTTAATGCATTTCCTTCGTAATATGGATTCAAGGTAGTGGATCGCCAGGCCCATTTTACCTGCAATTGGGTTGGATTAGCCTAAAATTGCACCTAAATCTCTTGTAATTCTATAAAAACCTCGTCCGGTTTATAAACAGAATGCATATAATGATTCAGAGCTGCTATAAAAGCACCAGGTGCCTCGCATAGATGCAGAGTATTCAGTTGAGGCTGTTTGACCAGTGGATAACGATGCAGGCATTCAAAAAACTTACACCAGGCAACCTAAAATCCATGCATTAGTTAATAAATAATCATTATATTAATTTCTTCACTCACTGTGACAAATTCCGCTTTGGTTTCATTTTTGAGACGCCAGGATATCTCGCCGGAGGGATCCCTCTTGTTGGTGTGTATAGCCCACTCATGCACCCCATAATTGTTGAGCTTGCTTTTGACTCCATTCAACTTCTCCTTGAGATTCTGTAGGGACTCATATTGATAGAATTCGCTGAAGAGCGGCTCCTGCAAGGGTAGCTGCCAAGCGCCGGTCTTTGGCTTTTGGTATTGGAACTTCTTCTCGAATAGCTGTTCCACTTCGTCTCTTATGCTTAGTTTTGGACGCATTATTATTCAGTCTATTTAGTTTAATTAAGCAATTTATTTTAAATAAGAAGTTTTTTGCTTGTGTTTAGAATTCGATACAAAAAATTTATGCAACTGTTAAAATTTAGCAGCGCCTATAACTCTATCATTTTGAAATCTGTTGTTAACAGCGTGGCATAAACACTCGTAGAAGTCATATAATTAATATGAATACTCAATTTATTTGACGATAATGATCTAATTGGTGTATGTTTTGAATAACAATCATTTTCTCTTGCTGTTGTTTAGATTAACAATATAAGTACGATTGCAATTTCAATTTGGAATTCAACAGTTGTCTAGAAACTATCGATAGTTTCACCGGCATAAACAAACTTAAACAATATATTTTTGTAAGAAACTATCGCAAAAGATTACCGTATAATGGTCTTGGCATCACTAAACATTAGCGCGCCTATTTTTCAATTTAAATGTTTGCGTAAGACAGTTATTAATGTATTATGGTAATGGAAAAATCTATGAAAATTCTTACCAATAATTACGGTATTTAATTTCATTTAACACAACTTTACCGGAATGTAATCATCTGGGTTTTCTTAAAAGTACATTTATTGAAATACGTACACTACTTTTCTTAAAATTTAGCTTATTAAATTTCCCTAAAATCAATTTTAAAATCGATATAATTACTCACTATACTTGTCTTACTAACAATACTTTTGAAATGAATTTATATTTACTTATGTTGAGCTTAATAGGATGTCATAAAAAATGTACTAATTGCTTTATCTTAAAATTTGTTTTATTAAAGAACTGATTTCCGTTCAATTTCATGAGAAAGAAAATAGCTTCCTTGCTAGCGGCAGAACATTAAATCGTTACCAAAAAATGTGCACAAAATATTAAATTAATCTATACAAATAGTTTCATTAAAACGGAATGTGCATACAAGGTGGCTATAAAAAGATGATAGATAGTCAAGTTAGAAATACGTACATGTTATGAAACAATTGGCTCTACGTAAAAGTACATCTGGCCAAATCGCTGGCTGCATATAAATCTGTGCATTAAGTAAATATTTAAGTCACAAACGGAAATTCAAAATATTGGCCACCAAAGAAATCAAATAATAGACAACGGTACTTTTGGTATGGCTAAAGCCAAAATTGTGTTTGGGATTACAAAATAGTTTCGATTTGAAAATATGAAACAATTGCAGGTGATTGGTAATATGAAACTCTTTGAATCACTGTGATGATGTCTCAAGCATTGGAATTCAAATGGTTTTATATATATGTATATATGGTCACTAAATCGGTGCGTGTGCAAATGAAACGTGCGCCATGTGTATATGCATAATAATATTTAAATTATAACTGAGGTGCCGCAAAAGCGTTGCATTTATTAAGTGAAACTCAAATGCACAGAATCGAGTGTACAACATTCTATAGTTTCTACAAGTACATAATGCAGACATATAAGTGTAAGTCGAGATATATATACTTATATATATATATAAATATATAAGTTTATATGTGCAGATATCCAGTATGTAGCTGAATGCCAAGGCACGTGACTGTTTTCTCTAATTGGCCTTAAGTATATATATGTAATGAGAAGGGCCTCCAACTTTCAAAGACTGTCTCCGTAATCTTCTACATATATTCTTGAGCAAGTTGGAACTCTATTGAAAAAAAGAAATTACCTGCCTGCAGGTGTCGTCAATATCCACGGAGCGGAAGTAAGGCCATAGCTTAATGTTCCGCCCAACCACATTTGGCATATATGCATTCGATTCGGCTCTATTGGCGTTTGAGACTACAAAAAATTCCAATACGATTGAGGCTACGGCGGCGACTTTGTGACTCGGACGTGGACACGGCTTGGTTTTTTCTTCTGTTTTTGCTTTTGTTTTTTTTTATTTGTTGGCAACTACATTTAATTTTAATTTCATATTTTTTCTCTTTCTTCAAAATGGGAGATCATTAATATGCCGGGCAGGCGCCATTGACGCTCAGTGCCAGCGGACAGCGTCAGCTACCTGCCAGTGGCAGTCTGTACAGTAAACACACCATCACACGTACACAAACGATGTGTGTATGTATGTATTTATCACCCCCACTTTGCATAGTTATGTGGTTATGTGTGTGTGCCTGAACGTGTAACTGCTGCCAACGGGTATCAATCCCCGTTTTAGAAAACATTTTATTGTATTTCTTTTCTTTAAATGTTTAACTTTTTTTTTTGGTGTGTGTGAGGTGCACATCACACATATACACACACCCAAACACACATATACGCAAAAAAATTGAATCTTCTTCAATTGTCGTTTTTGGACTTCTAACCGTCTTATTGTTGTTGTTGTTGTTGGTGTCGCTGTGGTTGTCGCTGTTTGTGGCTCACACTTTTAGCCTGGCCGAGGTGTGGTGCTAAGCTCGACTCATGGCTTTCAAATCAGTTGCCAATTAGTCTTCATCGTTGACGGATTACAATTGCCTTTGCCTCTTGTTGTTCGCCCCAATACAAACAAAAACTTGTTAAGTGCTCCCAAAGCAACCAAAAAAGAAACCAACTAAAACAAGCATTTCATTGATAAAAAAAAAGAAGTTTTATTTCATACTAAATTACAATAACAAAAATTTTGTTGAACTGGTTAAAAGAGTGTTGCTTTCTGGAATTTGTGGTTCAACTACATACGTTTCTCGTTATCTCCCGCGATTCTCATCTGTTGGTAAATTGGCAAGATGTCGGCATAGCTGACGTTTGAAAGCGCATCTTATAGCGCTATGCTGCATCTAGTCAGTTATTCAATGGAACAATCAACATATCAATGCCTACATTTTCAGAATCTTGGAGAATACACGGATTGAACCAAAACATACACCAGTCTTTGAGTTCCCTTAAGTAATACATATTTTCTGTTAATATTAATAGTTTTGTGTTTTTTGCAGCTAGGTGATGAGAACGGCTAATGTCAGGATATTGGAACTTTACAGAGCTAAATGATAACCAAGAATATCTACAATTCAAAAAATGTTGGAAATGTTAATCATTAATAAATGCAAATATAAAGAAAGTTAAGAAATATACACAAACTATCATAGTTTTATGGATTTAATAAAGTATAAATATTATTAACAAAAAAAAAAATAGAAATTAATATATATATTTAAAACCGTTGAAATTAATGAAAAGTATTGTATCATTAAAATATGAAAAATAATCATATATAATAATATTATTTAATTAAAGGATTTGTAAAAACTATTGTATATAACAAATTTTAATATATTGAAATACATTTATAATATCACAACAATAAATTGACTTTTTAAGCTGCTGCCTGTAGGAATAATAAAAATCAAAAATGTTCGTTATAATACAAATGAACACTATTATTTTAGCTTACCACAATTTCACAATCAAAGAACGTAAACACTTTCAATGTAAACAGTTAAAAAGTATACAGATCAAAACTAAGTTAAAAAGGAGTTGGCAGTACACCCTCAAAATGGCGCCCATTTGGTTGCGTCGCTTTACAGCACTGTTATTTTAGACTACTCTTATCGACACATCCAAACTAGCCAGTGCTGCATTCCGATCAGCTGAAAAAAGTAAACAATTTTAGGAAGAGGATTAAGTACAGCTGGATATTTAACCCAAAGCACATAAGTTAAGTGATGGATAGTCAAGTAAGTTGGCTATAAGTTTTTGCAGATAGCTACGAGATTGATAATTTGAATTGACACGCTGATGTGAATTAGAAAAAATACATACAAATTAGTCGCTCCACTTGCGCTATCTAAAAGTGGCTTTGTGAGAGATATGCCTAAATACACAGATAACAATAGAAATCGTGGGCGCTTGAGCTGTCAATGACGTAATTAAAATGACTGTTTAACATAAAAGCAGTAAAACCTCTTTCCTGTGGTGTTTAGTTTACTCAAAAGAGGCGTTGTTGAATTTTTACAGGCACCTATTGATGATCTATTATTGGACATTGTGGACAATGCTTGGCGCATGGAAGTATTACCCTTCGATCAGATTTTAGTACCAATCGAGAAACTACCCGATCCCGAAGCCGACGGCGGTGACTCACACCTGACATTGAGTGAGCAGGTAAGGAATGCCGAATCGCGATAAGATTTAATTTATGCTTCGATATAATTATAAATTATTTTTCTAGGAACAAAAGTGGACTGATCTGGCGCTTGGCTCACTGGCACCGGACGCCGCTTTAATTGATCAGCTGAATATAACAGCTATCTAACCAAGGACGAGCAACCCACGCAGCAGCTCGTCCACAACGCTACTTCTGCCACAATTTTACCTAACACTCCAACATGAGTGGCACTAATAACACCAGCAGCAGTAGTAGTAACAATGGCAACAGCAACAACAATCATTATATACACCAACACCTGCACTCACCTAGCAAACTAACCGAATTCGCACGAAATTTTGAGGAGAAGCCTGAGTCGCTTTTCGGTCGCGTCGTCAGCAAAATTCAAAATGTTTACAATCAAAGCTACAACACCGTCAATGACATATCCAGCGGCAGCGGCAGCAACAGCAGTAACAACCACGCCAACAGTGGCTCCGCCCAAATGGGCAAGACCAAATTTTATACTGAGAAGACTGTGCTCAGTGCCGAGGTAGCCAACAATGACGTGGAGAGCGACATTGCAAGGAATAGTTCATCTACCAGCTTGAGCACAAATCGACCCCAGCCGCCAACAACACTTCAGCTGCAACTCAATAGCGACACGCAGAGTATCAGCAGCAACACTACAACGAACACCACCACAACCGTTGAAGACTCGGAGGCCAATGAGCGTATCTATGAGCTGCCAAGCGAAGCGAATCAGAATCAAGGACGCACCGTTTCCAACGTGCTCAAGCATATTAGTCACATTGTTGCCTCGAAGAATGATAATGTAAGTTGGGCCCAGCTATGAAATGAAAGTAATGTTAATTTTGAGCTTGCTCTTTTAGGATATGCGCAACTACAAGGACACGGAGCTGCAGCTGCTGTGGATGCCTGACTCAAAGGCCAAGGAATGCTATGACTGTGCCCAAAAGTTCTCTACATTTCGTCGCAAGCATCACTGCCGCCTGTGCGGTCAAATCTTTTGCTCCAAGTGCTGCAATCAAGTTTTGCCCGGCAGCATTATACGCTGCGAGGGTGACTTGAAGGTGTGCAATAATTACTGCGCTAAGATTGTGCTTAGCACACTGAAATCATCCAGCTCGAACATGGGCCAAGATCTGCAGGCGCTGCAGCAGCATCTAAGCAGTAAACTTGAGGAGCAAGGCAATGCGCCGACTACACTCGCCGCCCAAAAGCAGCGAGTGCAAGTCTCGCGCAAGCTCTCGGTTGGTTATCAGGAGGAGCGCTTCAGTTCTCAGGCCAATTATACGGTGCTGTCAATCGATGATCGGAAGAACATATTGCAGCAATCGAATTCGCTTATCACCCTCCACGAGGAGATGCAACGCGAGTTGCCTGTGCAGAACTGTGGTCAGCAATTAATTGAGTTCCTCAATACGAACAACAAGTCGGCCAATGAGGTCCAAGCCGTGGCCATCTTAAGTGCAATGCTAGCCGCTGGGTTTCTGGAGCCCATTGTGCCGGATGCGGAGCAAACAGAATTTGATGCAACGCTACACTATCGATTTGCCGAGTTATCGCGCACAGGTGCAGCCGTTGCCGAGGCACGTGACACCAGCAACGAACACTCGAATCCGATAAGTCCACAGTTTGACAGCAGCGCTGAACCGCATCCGCCCAAATCGATGAATGTCTCGTTAAGTTTTCAGACCGCCCAGGAGCTGGAGATGGAGAATGACATATGCCTGACGACAATTTCAACAAAATTGCTCGAATCCTATTGTGATCATGAGGAGCAGCTGCTCGCCCAGCTGCTGCACGCCCATCAGTTAGACAACGAGTGGGGCAAAGTGCTGCAGGCCCTGTGCTCGACGGCAGCAAATCATTTTAAGCCCGAATACTGCTCGAACGATCTGATGGACATACGCAACTATGTGAACTTTAAGAAGGTGCCGGGTGGCAGGCGCAAAGACTCGAAAATCGTGCATGGTGTGGCATTCTCCAAGAATGTGGCGCACAAAGATATGGCCACGCATGTGGCCTCACCGCGCATCCTGCTGCTGCAGTGTCCCATTGTCTATGAGCGCATTGAGGGCAAGTTTGTGACCATTGAGACGGTGCTGCTGCAGGAGAAGGAATATCTGCGGAACGTTTGCACTCGCCTCATGAACTTCAAGCCAAATGTGCTGCTGGTGCACAAGAATGTTGCCGGCATTGCCCAGGACATCTTGCGCTCCCACGACGTCACTTTGGTCGTCGATGTTAAACTCTCCGTCATGGAGCGACTCTCTCGGACTCTTCAGTGCGACATTGTCAGTTCCATTGAGTCGACCATTACGATGCCCAAGTTGGGCTCCTGCGATAACTTCTATATACGTAACTATGCCGGCGGCAAGACTCTCATGTTTTTCGAGAAGCTGAACAGTCCGCGTGGCTACACTTGCCTGCTCCGGGGCGGCAACAACGCGGAGCTGACACGCGCCAAGCGAGTCGCCTCGGCGCTGCTCTTTGCCCGCTACAATTGGCGCCTGGAAATGTCCTTTCTGCTGGATGAGTTTGCCCAGCCGCTTGGTCCCAAGCCATCTCTTTTCGACTCGAAGGAGCCCAGTCCCAATACGGAAAACGTAGCGGCAGACGAACAGTTGGAAACGGAAGCACAGCTGCGCTCCTGGTTGATCGCAAAGCGGTCCGTGGCCGAGCGGAAATCGGAGGACAAGTTTATAACGGCTGTCAGTGAGAACGTGTCGGATTTTACGGATCCATTGCGCTCCTCACAGGCAGCGGCCATGACCAGCCCAACCGGTAATCTTAACGTGCCTGCCTTGGCGGTGGAGATGCGTTACGATAATCGCTTCCGCAATGCGCTCAGCTCCACGTTGCTGTCGGTTAGTCCATTTCTTACATTTCCGCTGCCTTTTCTGGAGACGGAGCAGGGTCGCAATTGCAAGCTGCGCAAACTGTTTCCAGCCGAGCTGTACTTCTCGAAGCTCTGGTCCAAGACGCCAGCTGCACTGGAGCGACCCGAGAGCACCGATACGGATGCCGTGCTTAAAACTGGGTTGCAGCAAGCTAAGGACAAGGAGAACGAACTGCAATTGTTGCCGGCGCACGATTTTGTTAAGATGCAGATGACAACAGCTGCCACAAGTCGCGATATTCAATCCCTGCTCGCCGAATTTCGTTCATTTGGCGGTCGTTTTCCGAAGGGCAAGGCGCCAAGTAAGTGCTTGTTGCATGAGGAATTCTCGTTTCTATATTATTACCATTATTCATTTACACTTTTAGTGCTGAGACAGAAGAAGAAGAAGATGGCCGAGGTTATGCAGCGACCGCAAAAGGTCACCGACGAGCAGCTATACAAGGATGCACTCGACCCACAGAATCATCAGCGCTTGCCAGTGCTTTTCTGCAGCTTTCACTACAATCCGAAGGGCGTTTCCATATTCTGCAAGCTGCCCATGCTGCTGGACATGAAGTTCTATGGTCAGCATGACATCATGTTGGAGCAATTCCTGCAGCGCTATTGCTGCCTCTTCAATTCGATGTGCCCGTCCTGCAATTTGCCCATGCTGGGTCATGTGCGTCGATATGTACACTCACTGGGCTGTGTGCATGTTTATCTTACCGAGGACTCGACCCGTTCGGATCCAAAGCGTATCTATTTTACATCCTGGTGTAGCATCTGTAATGCTAGAACGCCAGCAGTGCCGCTCTCAGATGCCGCCAAACGCCTCTCATTGGCCAAGTATCTGGAGATGCGTTTCCATGGCCACGCCTACAAGCGACGACCGCCCACAGAGGTTGGCATTACAACCGGCGAGCAGAGCACTCCATGCGAGCACTCACTGCACCGCGACTATGTGCATCACTTCAGCTTTCGTGGCGTCGGCGCCAAATTTCAGTACACGCCCGTTGAGGTGTGGGAAACGGATCCTCCGTCGCTGACACTACAAATAGAGCCGCCCAAGCCGTTTAATGGCATCCAGTTACAGGAGGAGATCAAGAGCTTTTCGATACGTGGGCATGAGGTGTATACGCGAATACACGAACGCATTGCCGATATGTCCACCGAGGAGGAGAACTCGCCGCTATTAGCTAGCCTGAAAGCGACGCTTAAAAAGGATCAGTTTACGTTCAAGCAAAAGGTGGAAATTGTGCACACGCTGTTGACGGAACGCCAGGTGAATTCCTATGATATTGGCGATGCCCTCATCATGACCAAGCGAAAGCTGGCCGAGAGCATTAATCTGTGGTGTCGACGTCTTCTCGAAATTGAGCAACTGACTTTAAAGCAGAACAAGCTGCAGCATCAAATTGACGCCGGCACTATATGTACCGAGGAGCTGCGACCAGAACAGCCGGATGCGCCAAACGAGGAGTTGACCAAAAACAAAGCGAACCAACAGCAGCAAGTGGACAGTGGCGGTGCTCCAATTGAATGTCCCAGAGAAGACGCATCGGACACTGAAAATAAGCTAACCGTTGATCAGATGCTCGCCTCCACAGTTACTATCAATTCGGACAAAAAGTCCATCAAGTCCCGATTACTAACACTGCGTCAGTCGAGTAATAATCACGCAAATGCCCTGCAGTCCCCGATTGCTGCACAGGATCATCTTACATTGCCCCTGGGCAGCATACCTATTTTGGTTCGTGAAAACGATCTCAGCTCGGTAATTGCCTATGGCTTAACCTCAGCTGAGTATCAGCGCTGCATTGCCGGCGAGTCAGCCAGCGGCGTGGGCAACTCCAGTCCGCAGCCGAAGCATAAACACTTGTTAGACAGCGATGCCGAGGAGACAAGCGGCACAACTGCCTCCGAGTCCGAGCCGGAGCGCAACAAGCCAAGCAAATCTCTACCACAACCTCCGTGTCAACATGTCGCGCTGACCTTCGGCAGCAGCAGCAGCTGCCTCTTCCAATGCACGGTTTATTTTGCACGCGAATTTGATGCGTTGCGCGCAAAATGTTTGAGTCCGCCAAAGCTGGACAGCAAGCTAAGAATCTCACATAATCGGAATAGCTCCGAAATCGAGCTGGTGTCTAAAACCAGCGACGTTGCCAGCCAACACGATGAGCACCCGAATGCCGAAGAGGAGTCCCGCATTGCGCTTGCACGTAGTCTCTCCAGCAGCATGCAATGGGAGGCACGTGGCGGCAAATCTGGCTCACGTTTCTGCAAAACTCTGGGTAAGCTGTGCAATAATCTCCTCATGTTTGCACATAGTTTAAGCTGGAACCACTTTTGCAGATGATCGTTTTGTGCTCAAGGAGATGAACAAAAAGGAATTGATTCTGTTTGAGAAATTTGTGCCCGAGTACCTGGAATACATTGCCAAGTGCAAGCAGCAAAAGGATCAAGCCACGTTGCTAGCCAAAATCTTTGGGGTCTTCAAAGTCAGCGTCAAGAACAAGGAGTAAGTGCAGTCCCTAAACAAACTCTAATTTAATAATAATATATATCTAAATACTAATCGATGTCATTGCCTGACAGCACATTTGTGGAAAAAACATTGCTGGTCATGGAGAACTTGTTCTACGGCTGCGATATATCCAACAAATTCGACTTAAAGGGCTCGGAGCGGAATCGCCTTGTAGATCCCAATAATGCAAATGGCGAAATAGTTTTGCTTGATGAGAATTTTGTCCAGAGTAAGTACTCTCCAATAGAGATTACTCTTTGGTTTTTATAACTTTCAAAGTGCTTATTTGTAATTTAGCCTTCAGTTAAAAAGCCATTCATTGGGCTTATACCAAATATTAGCATACTTGAATGTTGCTAATGATACGCCAATATTAAAAATGAATCTTGCATCTTCTATCTTTAGTTGGATTTATTTCCATTTTTAATTGAACAAATCGTTTTGCAGTGTCCTGGTCGAAGCCGCTCTACGTGTTATCTCACAGCAAAGCTGTGCTGCGCGATTCTATACAAAGAGATGCCTCATTTCTGGAGCGCAACGGGGTGATGGACTATTCCTTGCTGGTGGGATTGGATTACAAGCGCAATGTGCTTGTCCTGGGCATTATAGGTGTGTGTCTTAACCCATCAAATTTGGTGGCATAATATTTGATCTTGACCTTGTCATTTACAGATTATATACGCATTTTTACGCTGGACAAGAAGCTGGAGTCGATTATAAAGCAGACGGGCATTTTGGGTGGCGGAATTGGAAAGTCTCCAACTGTGTTGGCTCCTCAGCCGTATAAGCAGCGCTTTGTGGAGGCAATGGATCGTTATTTTAGCATGGTGCCCGATCGTTGGGAGGGGCTCTCCAAGATCTGACACTTAAATTTGCTGACGCAATTACCAAATACCAGTTAATTTATAGTATTGTGGTTAACGTAGTTAACAAGGACTTAATAAAGTAACTAGCAGATTGTTAAAGCTACAGTCACATAAAACAGCCGGCACTTCCGCCAACGAATTGCTTTGCTCTTGACCCAGATGTGCGCCGGAAACGGCCATAGCTCTTGACAATTGAAAGCATTAAAAATGGTTGAAGAGGAACAGCAGCAGGAGCAGGAGTAATCGAATTGCGTGACTGCTGTGCGGAAATTATTATCCTGATTGAAGAATGCGTTGAGAATTGAAATGGGCAGTGGCTCCATGAAGAATGCATGCGAAATGCAACTGACCCCAAAAAGGACTCTCAAAGCTGACAGTTAGCAGCCGTAAACCAATCAACTGCACTATTTGGGAGCGACTCCAAAATGCCATGAAATATTATGTGAACACTAATATGACACCTTCAACTGAATTCGCGCACAGTCAGGGCCAAACACACACACATACACCCAGACTTACTGGCATACAGAACTTCGACTCGCACACCTTTATTTCAGATTATTGGCGTGTGAAGTTGTGCTTCGGCTCAGTTGGGATTTACGATTTGAGCGGTCAAGTTGTTGTTTTCGCTCGAGCAGCGCATGCTTTTAAGTTACGCGTCTTCCTAATGTGCGACCACTTGAAAATGGACAATGGCCAAGTGATGGCCTGTATTTTTAGGCACCTACGGTTTCTCGGTGTCCTGTGTTAAAAAGAGTACGAAAGTGAAAAGCAGCTACAAAATGGATTGGAATATCGGTGATGGGTAATGTTTGATATATGGGGAATCCCAAAAGAAAAACTGAGCTGCAATCTGTGTGGTGAGCCTTGGCCTTGACCACGGCTTAGTTGTTGTTAGCATAATGGCGGATTCATGTCTCCTGCATTACGTGTACTCCCCGTGGCGTGACATGCAAATGTAAATTAAATGCCGCCCATAAATCTATATATAATTATGTACAGCAGTTTGTGCACTTTCTGTTTGCTGTTGTTATTCTTGCTGCTGGTACTGTAATTGCCAATTGATTAGCATATTTAAATGGGTTGCGTTACGCCGCGAATACTAAAAATAGCAAAACTAACCAAAGGTCATTTTGTCATAGTCAGAAATTAAATTGAATACAATTATTTAAGAATTACACTTGAAGTTGAAGAATGCACTACTCTTAAGATATAGCAAGCTGATTCTTATCTGCACCAAGCCAATCTGAAGGACTAGTTCTTGCAGCATAACTCCTCACCTTGTTGTTTAGTTGAAGAGTATAGAATAATAAATTAAAATATTCAAGGTGTAATTATTTTTTCAATCAATAATCTTATTGCCAAAATTAATTCAACCATCTATATGTAAAAAAAAAGTATACATAAATCTGTTCCATTTTCGGCTGCATTTTCAAGCGATTTTCCTGATTGCTTTCATTTATAACCACCTTGAGGCGGGCGTCGAATTGGGTCAACGTTTTGGCACTGTTGCTATTAAGAGCTTGAGCCCGACATGATTTGGGTAAGTTCTGCACTCGACGCCGGAGTTGCCGCCGAGTTGTTTGTGTCTATTTCCGTTTTGAGGTAACAGTCACGCACGCAATTACAATTGCAGCTGCCATCAGGCTTTTTGGCCAGAACTGATACAAAGCTGACACTGACAACACGCTCATGATTTATAGCCATTAAGTGCTTTGCGCTTGCTAACCTTTTTGCATAAATGCATAACTATTTTTGGATCATAATGAAATTGTTGAACATGCGAGTGGTAGTATGAAAAATGTACTCTATATGCCATTTATCTTAACTTCAAATTGACTGTAAATCAGTTTGTCAAGCAAACTGTGAACTATATACATAAGATTGTCCAAGTAATATTTTTGGCATAGAAAACTGTCCCTGTTCGACCACTTTTCATAATAAATTTATAAATCCAGTAACTTAAAATGTTTAGATTTCAGTGAGTAACTCAATATTTAGGACGCCGTTTTGCTAATCTTTTTCTGACCAACACTTTTGGCATTTGCAAAGCCAAGATTGATGGGTTTTGAACTGAAGAACATAGCTGTAAATACATATGCAAATCTCTTGCCCATTAAAAATGCAAATTTGCCGGCCATAATACAGCAACAACAACAGCAGCAACAGTTAACAACGGAACAGTCAACAGGTGTGTGACCTGGCCACGTCTACTGGCATTTGCGTGCGAGGAAGGGTTCATCATTTATGTATGCCCAAACACGCCGCTATAATTAGCCACTTTTGAATGAAATGATTTACAAGCAATTTAAAACAAAACTTCCCGCTTGGGATTGGTTTTGGGTGTAGTCCAATAACTCAATGCAATTGGTGGGAGCAATCGATTGTTGGCCTTCGTTGGCCAATCCTTTTGCAATCGTCAAATAGACAATTTTCCAATTTGTTGCAATTTGTTTTATTGTCAGTTTGTCTGTCAGTTGTGTGTGCCTAGCAACACATGCCAGCAGGTATGCCCTGCACCTGTGTGTTCTTGTGTGTGTGCTTGTGTGTGTCGGAGGGTTTCTAAGTTTTGTTCTGTGCGTGCTGGCACGCTATGAAAAAATTCCCTTAGAGCGAACCAGAGCTTAGCTAAAGGCGTATTAGTATTATTCATAAGGCACAATTTGCTTAGATTCTCTATCATAGTGATGATGTTTTCGTATTAGAATATTCTAAAAAAGTGTTCAGAGTATTTTAGCTATATCTTTTTTTGGCGTTATAAATAATTTTGATATCTTATTCAAAGTTTAGTTTTTATTTAAAAAAAGTTATTGATTGCCGGATCGGTTTTTAATATTTCAAGCAGGTGATTTAAAATATATTTTGGCACATTTGGGATATTATTGCCATGGCTAAGATAAATGTAAGTCGCTTCTATATATGGTATATAGGAGGTATGCGACAGTTAAGCATGCTCATCGCTGACATTCTTTTTGTAGCACTTAATTTTTTTGCTCCTGTTATTTGCTTCCAATGGTAACGCCGAACGTTGCAAACGTAGCCAAGGCCCAGTAAATCACGGCCCCCGCTTCGCCAATTTATGGTTTTCGTATTTTCTTTGCCGTTTGCAGTGGCGAGACGGAATTCAATTGGAATCGTTCGTTCTCGGAGCCGGATCTTACAGGCAGCCAGAAGCAGCAGCACAGCGACCGCTTTACCATCAAACACCCTCATGAGCACATTGCCGTCGATGATCTTAAGTTCTTCCGGCGTCGTCAGCCCGTACAGCTGCATACGCACAGCAACATCTGCCTTTATAATAGCGACGAGCCTGCGTTGTCCTTTGGTTCGTTGAAGTCGGAGTACCGTAAGCATTATTGCTGCCAGGGACACGCCCATTCGCGACCCCGCTCTCTGTTGAGGCGTGCCACTTCGCTGCGTCTGGAAGGCTTCATGCAGCTACTGTCGGAGCATCAGGAGAAATATCACTGGTTCACGCCCGAGGATCTGCAATTGTAAGTTATTTATTATTATTAAAAGTAAGTACATAATCTTAATCATTATATGGAATATGATTTGCGTGCAGTTCACGCACGTATCCAGTCCGCAATCCGGAGAACTTGCAGCTGGGCCGCAGCGCTGAGAGCGATGGGCCTGGCGCGATGAAGAGCTCCTCCTATCTGACCTATCCCATGGTGGAGAGCGGCTCGCAAATTCTGCCTCGGGAAATGTTTCGGGAGGAGCCTCCCAGCCAACTGGCGAGCGATAAGTTCAAGCGTGACGTTGCCGCCCAGGAGCAGCATCGATGCCATCTGCAGATGCGGGCACAGGGCACTGAGTACGAGGCAACACCGTCCGAGTACAAGCGTCAGTTTGTCGAGCAGTTTCCCATCGAGAAGGCTCACTCCATACCCCAGATGAGCAGCATCAAGATGCAGGGCGATTTCGTCACTGTGCCCGAGTATCAGGACAGCTTCAAAATGTATGCCAACTATTCGAAGAGTGCGCCCATCAAAAAACATGACAATCTGCGCGTCTCTGGTGCAGAACAGCAGAGCACCACAGACGATAAGCCAAGCGGCGGCGATGTGGCCGAGTATCGCGATAAATATAATGTCCCACCCAAGCACATGGCCAAAGAGAAGTCGTTGAAGACGGACGATCATCTGTGGCCGCGTGGCGAGTTCACCAAAGAGGTGCCCGAGTATCATGAGAGTTTCCGTGATCCACACATCACCGAGATGCCCGAGCGGGGCAAGGTGCGGGAGCCCTATCTGCGCCTGCGTGGCAACATCGAGTTTAATCCGGAGTACCGCAACAACTATTTGGATTTTCCCCGCTCACGTCCCGTGGTGCACAAGCCAGTATCCTCATTTCGACTGCCCAACACCACCAGCACGAACACCACCAAAACCACCACCAGCAACACTACCACCCACACCAGTCCACGTGTGAAGCGTGAGTCTGCCGCTGCTGCCAGCAGCTTGACTGCCGACGAACTAACTGCCACGCCCGAATATAGAAGGGCCCAGTACAATTATCAGCTGCGAGAACGAGAGCGCCCTCGTGAGCTCGTTCCACCAGCTCCAGCTCCAGCTGGAACGCCACATGGGGATTTGCGCAAGAGCTCGGATTCATCGTTTGAGGCATCTCATCTGCAGCCGCAGACCAAGCGACGTCCGTCGCGTCATCGTCAGGTAAAGGAGCCACCTCTAGTTGTCCCCACTTTCGAGGATGTCGTTAATGGCGGTGCCCAGAAACCGGCCAGATACGGAAGACGCGCCTCTGTGCTGCAAAATGCCGTCAACTGCCGCGACAAATCCTCTATCATTGAGGGCAATCCCAAGTATGCTGTGGGTTGTCGCCGAGCCAAGCAGAACACTGAGAACCAGAAGGGATCCTTTGTGGTGCTCGATGAGCCTTGCAAACCTTCCAATTGGATGAAGAAGATCTGGTATGATTCTTAAAGAGAAATTCATAAATTAAAATAATAAAGAATTTACTTATAAATATTGAAATATCTAATTCATTTAAATTGTTAGACTTTAAAAGGTATTAATAAAATAAGCCAAGTTTTTGTTTAACTTCTTTTCAACTCAAATATTATGTGTTATTTGTATATAATTGTGTTTGCTTCCATCTACCAGATACCTGACCAATTTTTAATGGTTTATTATCGTCATCCTGCTGCAGATATATACTACAAATACAGTTATAAAACGCTGTTCATGTTAAAATTTAACCACCACAGAATTCGAATTAAAACTGTTCAAAATGGATCAAACTATAGCTTTTTAATTAAAACTTGATCTGTACATTATTAATATGCTTAAAATGTAAAACAAGATATTGACTTAATTTTCATTTACAATTATATTCCCTGATAACATATGTAAAGTTTGCGTCTACAATTTTCTTAGTCCTAATTTTCTCAAAATGGACTACATTTTGAAAAACCCGCGGCTTGAATTGTAATTCTGATTTTCATTTAAAAAATACCCCCAAAAGTATACTTGATACCCGTAAACTCTTTCCATAATTATCACATTGTCAAAGTAGATCTGATTAACAAAAGCCTCCAATTTTGATTGATTGTTTTTTCTCTAGTTCACGGAACGTGATTCATGTTAAAATTATTCTACCAAAAAGTGCTACTGAGGATGGATGAACACTTTCCATAATCGTAACTTTGTCAAAATTGCAGAGGTATGTTTCAGTCATGCATTCGTTTGGAGCACATGACATTATCAATAGTTGACCTACAACCTAACTTTCAGAGAAAAAGCTACGATACAGCAGCGACTTTTGCTATTCAAATACTATAGCAAATGGAGAGTAATATTTCATGGCGTACTTCAACTCTCTCCCTCTCTCTCCAAATAATGTATCGTTTCTTAGTACCTCCCTGCTTCTGCACGTAAACATAAACAAACTTTGGCGTTCGTAACACGAGACCTAGTCAAGTCGCTTATCTAATCGGCGTCCATTGATAAGCGTTATTCCGAGAGAGCATTGCGCGAATCGGCGGCGCTTACTCATAGGTGGAGTTCCAGTATTATCGGAAATTTCGCAATTGAAACATGTAAAGCGCTGGAGGTGAATCAAAAGTAAAAATAGCACAAGAAATACTAATATTAGGACATGAGTGTGGAGGTGGGTCATGCGGCAAGTCCGCCCACTTATATACTGGGATATACCATCCGAAGTCGGACCCGCATCTATGTCTCCTACATAATTCCCACCTGTCTGGCACTACTGGTCTTTTTGCTGCAGACAGCAACGGACCTGGCACTGAGCTATCAGCATTTCCAGCAACATGATGTGGGTTATGGAGTTGGTACATTAATACTAGTACTGATACCACCGCTGCTTACCTATATCCTGGTGCTCAGCTCTAGGGATCAGCGCAGGAGCGTTCAGGAAAATCGCAGTGGATTTGTCAGCTGCAGCCTGGGAATGCTTCAGCTGCTGCTGTTCCCACTCACAGTTCTCTACAGGTTAGTTAACCACTATTTGCTTGGCTTATCAACAAACAACTCAATGATTCATTCTTTAGGTTTACAATGCGACTGTTTTGGTCTGTTGATGCACTCTTCCATGGGGATGATGATGTGCAGCGCATTAAGTGCTTAGGAAAGGCAACGCAATCGTCCAGCATTGAGCTCTATTTGCTAATCCAAGCCTATGCTCAGGCAGCACCACAGATTATATTACAAATATACTACATGCTCGGCGAGGATATTTTCCGCAACTATGAAACATGTGAGGAGGAGTAGACAATGGATTAGGAAAATTATTTTAATGGTTTTCATTGCAGCCACCTTGCAGGGCATGTGCCTGGTGTTCGCTGCCATAGATCTGGCGGCGATTACGACCGGCTATCATCGCATTGAGAGCCAGAGACGCGTCGGTCGTTGTTATCCCTGGGCAACGCCACAGCAAATGGAGTCACAGCGCTGTCGGCTGGAGCAGAATGAGCGTCTGTGCGGCGAGGTGGAGCGTAGGAAACGGGAATCGGAACGCACCATGATAACAAGCTTCCCACAATCTGAGAAGATCATGGAGAATTTTCATGCTAGGCATGTGACAGCCGTTGGCACTCATGAGCTGCACATTAATGGCCAGGATGAGGTGGACAACGATGGAATGGAGACCGTAGAGACCAAAGCCGTGCTACACACACCCAGCGTATCTGCTGGCAATGCCACCGACGATGATAAGATTCACCGTGCCATGCCCAAATTGGTGATGCGACGAGAGGAACTGCAGCATTTGGACAGCATCGAAGTGTTGGATACTGTGCCAGAGACACCAGCGCCTCCACCACCACCATCAACGGCGCCACCAGCACTGTCCATGCTGTCATCGCTTCCCACAGAAAACAGTCCACCAGAGCTTGCGCCAGATTTGCGACGCACCATGTCCGACAACGAGCACAGACGCAGTCGCCGAACGACACGTCCACTCTCCCAGCTAGAAACATACAAAAATATGCTGCTGGTGAATGCAAAGCTGTACATTAAAGAGCATGTGCCACGGCCACCAAAGTTAATCGTCGGAGAGGTTGTTGAGGAGGAGCCCAGCGATGAGCGTACTGCTCTGGTGCTGGCACAGACGCCTAAGGGCACACCTCTTACGCCCAAGGATGTGGTGGACTTTTATTTTCCGCGACCCACAAAGATAGTGAATGGCATACAGCAAGATGACTTTGCAGGCAAAACTGTTGCCTTCTTTGGCTGGATAGCCTTCATCATTATGCGCATGTTGTCGTTGGCCACATTTTGCGTATTCTATCCACGCGCCTTCTTCATCATTGTAGGCGTCCACTATGCCGTAATGCTGGCCGCCTTGGCGCTGGAGACTCGCTGCCGTGGGAGCTGGAGCCGCACACTGTTCTATCTGCTACTTGCGTATATATACATATTTGTGCTGTTGGAGTTTCGTGTGTGCTTTAAGAGTGTACGCTGGTGGTATGGCTGGTATCTGGTGCTCATCTTGGTGGAGAACATCACCATGACTTCAATTTGGTATGGCTCTGAAGAGTTTGAATCGTGGTGGTTTGGTTTCATTTGGGAATGGATCGTCTACAGCGGCATTCTCTTTCTGGTCACCATAATTGTTTACTACTGGATACTGCGACCCAAGGATGTCACCCTCATTGTCGAGGACATTGCACCACAGCAGACGTTGCAACAGTCGGTTGCTTAGCAGCTTGAGCGTGTTGTCAAGCTCGGAATACTATGTTTACCTTAACAAAGCAATCATTCATACAAATATCATTGCTCATATCAGAATAATAAATTATTTTTGTAAGTTTAAACACGTAACAAAAACAAAATGAACCAAAACGATAACTTTCGCTTGAGAGGCAAGGGGCCTTGTCCGGCTGAAACTACCGAGACTCAGCGTAGTTTTGGGCCACCAACTAGAAACAAAAAGCTGAGTAAGAGCTTATCATAGCCAAACTTGTAGCGTCAAAAGATTATTGGCTCTTTTTGTATTACAGCTACACGTGCTAATCGTATGGAGCAATTCTTGTGGCAAGAATTTTATGATGAATATAATCGACAGAATTCAGTTAAGGTTGATCTGGGCCCTGATCGCACTGAGTACTTTGAAAATTACTGCAAGGATAAGCCGCCCGAGGATGAAGAGCGCATGGAAGCGCGGGCTAACAAGTATCCGCTATATTGCACCACAGCTATAACTGTATGGAATCATGAGGGAGACACTACAAAGGACTTCAAAGTCAAGTATTCTATGAGCAGACCCTTAGCGGAATGCTCTGAGAAGTTTGGACCTTAATAGAAGTTAAATTTGAGTTATTGATTTTAGTGACTCCATGTTAATATAAAATTAAATTTGTAGCATGACAAGCATAACTTAAAAGCATTTAAAATAACGTAATAAATTATACTATCGATAAAACAATAATCGATTGATATATATTTCGATTTTCTTTTAGTACAGGTGTGTGCACACTCGTTCGTGAAATATTCGCCAGCCCTTATCTTTCACGTTATGGGACAACACTGCCGCTGACGTGTCTGTAAAAAATATCGAAGCTGAAACAGGCGGTGCAGGCTATTTAAGTGTTCTTTATTTATTATACTATAGCCCATAAGTTGCGTCTCCCAACGCCCCACCATATAGGAAAATGTTGAGATTATGTAAGTTATAGTATTAGTTTTAAATCTACGCCAAATCGTCAATCGCTCCTCGTGCAAACGCCGGCAAAGGCGCTCTCGCCGTCTCGTTCTCTGCCGTTGTTGCCGGCGTCGACAATAAATTCGTTGCTGGCACTTACAATTTTTTCCAATACATTTATATATATGTTTAAATTGTTTATTTCGTGTTGTGGCAGGCTTCACCCTCCTATGCGTACTTTGCGCTGCAGCAACGACATGGAGTACGCGTACCGTGGACAGTCATCTGGGTCCAAAGGATCTCAACCGCCTGCAAAAAGTCTTTGTCGATGGCCTAAGCTCTAACGATCTGCAGTCGATTTTCTTTGCCAGCTTAAATATCGAAACAACTGATTCTGCGACAAAGCAAACGCTCTGTCAGAAAATTGTGACGCTGCATGCCGAATCCAAACTAAGTGTAAGATACTTTAAAAATCAATCCCTTCACACACACATTTGAGACTACTTTTATTTGCAGGACTATGAGAAAGACTACTATCTTATTGGGGCCAACAAAAATCTGCGTTGTACGTCAAAACTCGCGGAATCACTGCTGTCCGCGGTATACAACTCTTTGGAGGGAGAGTTGAGTACCACAACGGAGATTTACTATCGCATTGCCACACACAATGCGCTCGGCGTACAGATCAGTGAAGCGACTCAGACAAAAATTGTCAAGCGGCTGCAGGAGCTATTGAAAAGGGATGACACCTTGAGCGGTCTCGGCTATGCCTTCAATGCCGCCGTCCAACTGGGCCCAAGTGCCAGTTTTGTGTCGAATCGCATTGAAGATGCTGTTGTTCAGGCTGACGAAGTCGATGGCAAACTGCTCCAATTCGAGGGTGGCTTAAGCATTACGGCCTTAATACTCAACGGTGTTTTTGGCGTGTCAAAGGCTTTTAATCAACCTGCACCTGTCACTGCCGAGCAGGCTGTTAAATTTGCCAACTATTTGTTGAGTCGTCGTTCTGTGCAAACCGCCAAAGGAGCGCATGTGCTCATTGAAGCGCTGAAAACGATAAGTGGCACAGAGAAGATATCGCCCGTGTGTGTTCAACTAATTGGCAATGGACAACTGGATCCGCAGTCGCCAACACTGAATGTGGCTGTTGTTGATTTGCTCGGCAAGCCACTATCGCATGCTGTGCAGAGTGTTAGTGCCAAGATTAGTGTTAAGAAGGATAACTCAGTGCTTTCAGAGCAGATTCAGTTAGTAAGCAAGTCATCCGACAAAACGACCTACGCAGTTGACCTGAGCAGCCTTAAACCAGGTCGCGGCATCTACCTGGCCGAATTGAATGTCGATGGCGTCTATAATCAGAATGTGCAATTCAGGTTACTAGGACGTGTCAAGGTGCAAACTCTAGAGTTGGGCATTGCCGAATCAGATGCTAGTGCTGCTACACGCAAGCAAAGCATAATTTTCCCCAACAAACTTAAGGACACGCTAACAGCGGACAGCACACAGAAGCTGCTGCTCAAGGCGCAGCTGGTCGATGAACGGGACAGCAAACCAATCACCGTGCATCAGGCATTTGTACGTCTCTACAACAAGGAAACGGACAAGGAGGTCATCTTTGTTGCGGAGCAGGACAGCAGCAAGGCCTACAAATTCGATATGGATGTGGGCAATCAAGGCAAGAATTTCGACAACGAAAATGGTGTGTACGACATTTATCTAACTGTCGGTGATGCTTCGTTGTCCAACTCCTTCGAATGGCTGTTGGCCGATGTGCAGCTGAAATTCAATCAACCCGATGGAGGTCAGTTAAAACTACAAACCTAATTCTGTGCTCAATTACAATTTATTGCATATTTTACAGAGATCGAGGCTAGCGTTGAAAGTGGACCCCTTCCCGAGATTGTGCATCAGTTCCGCGTGCCCGATAAACGTCCGCCTCGCATTGTCTCCGATATATTCACTGGCCTGTGCATAACGCCGCTCGTCCTGCTCTTTGTGTTCTGGGCCAAAATGGGCATAAATGTGTCCAACTTCACAATGGCGCCAAGCACAATTGGATTCCATTTGGGCTTCGGTGGCATTCTGACGCTGTTTTTCGTATTCTGGTTGAAACTAAACATGTTCCAAACGCTGCGCATTCTGATACCGTTAACAATATTCACATTCCTTTGCGGCATTCGACTGCTGCGACGCCTCTATGCACAGCGCACGGCCAAGGCTTCGGTTGCTACTGCATCGTAAGCTACACAATTGATGGCTTTAGGGCTGTGTTCGATTAGATGATCAATTAGCTGCTGCTAATTAGGGAATCGATTACAGTTAAAATCTCTATCTAAAAACTATAATTAAAAAACCCATCTTTAATAAAGCGTTTAGTGTAAGCTCTATTAAAACACAAAAACTGGTCAACATTTCTAACAGCAAACAAATCAAACTTAAAATACTATTAAATTAACAAGCAAGATTTTAATATATATACATATACATCCGAAACAATAATAGGCATAAAACAATGACGACATACTGCCGTATAAAGACATTAACGTAACTTTACAAATGCGCTTTCATGAAAGGCTTCAGATATTTGTGGAATGATTCATTTACTGGTTCCATGTTGAGCGGATTCTTCTTGGTCGACTCGAATATGCGTTCATATACATTGCCATCGTATGCGCCCAGAGCTGAGTCCAAAACTCGGTCATGCAGATCAAAACTGTCGACCAGAGCAACAGCATTGGGACGCAAACGTTTTAAACAGCTCTCCAGGCGCATCTCCAGTTTGGTAACATCCGCATCAGTCAAATCGATGAACTGCATAGGCAAAGGAGAATGTAACAAGCAACTGATATATTTAAAATGCTAATAATATTGATATACTAACGCGTAAAAAGTCCCCAATGTGATTGAGGCATGCATCGACTAGGTACAGCTCCAGGACCACCATCAGCACGTCAGCCAATGCTGGAGAGACTTTTTTGGACACAGCCGTCAGTTCCTTGTAGGCAGACTCTGCCAAAAAGGCGCGTCCGTGCAGCTATAAATAGTGCAAGTGTTAGTATTTAAAAGATGTTAACGTCTTAGCCCTGCTTACATTTGCAGCACCGGTTAGAAAGACACCACAAAGATTGGCAGCCACCTCCGTGCCGTGACCCTGTCGACGACGCAGTTCAATTTGTTCATAAGCAACACGCACTTTGCTGTGGATCAAAATGCATTAAAGATTGCACTAAGATCTCAATAAAAAAAACTCACTTGGCAGCCACAAACTGGAATCCCTTCACAATCGACTCCAAGGACCCGTCGAAATTGACAAAGTACTTTAGCTTAATGGCCTCGTTGATGTAAGCCACCGTTGGCACCAATTGATCCCCACTAAGAGCTTGCCCATAGACCTTAACCAGATAACGGGCCGTCTGCAGCAGCATCACAGTGTTCTCGCCCTCGTAGGTGCACACAGCCGTCGTCATCCCATATATGGTCGGGAAATTGGAGCAATCCATGTAACCATGACCACCGCAGGAGAGGCGACAGGTCTCCACGCCAGCTGCTGCATCTGTGCTGCAAATGGCCTTAAGGCAACAAAGGAGCGCATGCATCTCCGGCAAGCGATCCAGATTGCCCTGCTCAATTTCACCAGAGATCACATTATACATATTCCAGATGCCATCGCCAGTCGTTTTAAAAACAATTGCCTTGGCTATTTGCGGAAATAGCTTCAGCTGCTGTGTCGTATGTTCCATAATCTGCGGCTCTGGCTCCTTCGGATCAATGGGACTCTGTCGTCGAACTGCCGCATATCGCGTGGCAATGGTGGATGCCTTGGCCAAGCTTAGCGCCGTATCCCTAATTAGTACACAACGAACAAACATCATTGTGCCATAGGTGAGGGCGTTGTTCTTCGGCGCCACATAGGTGCCATCCGGCAGCACCTGTTGGTTCTTCATCAGCATATTGTTCAGTGGAACTCGCACATTTTTCAGTCCCAAATAACCATTATTAACACCCTTCATTCCGAGCTTGGTGCCAATGTCGCCAATATCTATACCGGGCAGGGGCTTATGCGTATCCGTGTCCCTCAGCTGGACAATAAACGGCGCCAGGCCACGGAACTCACCCTTGGTGTACAGCTGCGCAACGACCACGGCATGATTCGCCGTGTGTCCCACTGTGAATGTTGTTGAGATATGTATGCATATAATGCAATACGCAATGTGCTTAAGCTGCAAGTTACTCACAGCCGCCGGGCCACCACTTGTATGCGGTAATTGTGGGTGTATTGATCACAAACTGTTGATTCTGGGCATCGTAATCTGCACGCGTTTCCAGGCCACGCAAAAAGGTGCCGTGACCTAGTTCAGTTTGTGCATAGGTGCCAATTATCTCACAGTCCCACGCCTTGGGCAGCCACTCCACCTGCTGCTCCATATTGCCCTGCGAAGCATATATATTGATTACTTGCTTACAAATTGTTTAATTTTCATGCTAAGCCCACCTGGCCCATAATAGTTGGAAGAAACATGACAAAGTGCAGTCCAATGGGATTGCCCTCCTTTAGTAAAGCAGCGCCCAGTGAGCCGCCGAGCAGAGCACTGTCAAAGAATAGGATTACTAGTTGCATCGTAGCCGAAAATAATATTCAATCTTTACTTGTAGGTATCTACGTCAGCCTCGCCATTGGCGCGCAGTTCTCGTATCCTTTCGCCAATGAGGCATGCCTTTCGCAGACTGTTCTCGTAGAGCTGCTTGTGTGACATATATGAAGTGGGCACCTCATCATTCAGCGCTGGATCCTCCAGGAACATTTTCTCTGCAATTGCCACAAAAAGAACAGCATTTTAAATACGCGACAAGAAAAGTCACGTATCATATATACAAATGTATTTAGCTGTCAATCATAATGTACTTGTGTATTTCTATTATTAGTGGTACAAGCGATTAACAAACATGACTTAGATTAAGCTTATCAGCGCAGTACAATAATTTATAACACTTTCAAGTGCGGCTGAACTATGTATTTATTTGTAAATACATAAGTACATTCAAAGTCTATAGTTCGGCGAATGGAATTAATTAAAAACCAGTTGTGAGTCTGTATTGTAAACAAAGTTCAACTCGCATATCATTTGATAGGTGTAAAATTAAAATGTGAATGAAAAACTGCGAAGAGAACAGTAAAAACAGACACCGATTGGGCTTGTCATTCGTTGCCAGAAATATTGCCTGATAAGAAGTATATTTCTATAGCGTAATTTAATTCACAAAGTTTACAAGGTTTACATTCTTGCAGCGATTATGCATAAGTGATTAAACTGCTTTATTTATTTGCTGTGTCATGTTGCTGTAATTATTTGCAGTGCTGTTGAATTGCGAAATGCCCCTGCGAGTGCTTTCGAGTGAAGCTCTTCAAGCCGAGCTTAAAAACCAGTTAATTGTCGTAGTAAATGCGAAGTGCGCATAAATATGTATGTATGTGTGTACGGAATGGCGCACTTACCCAAGGCCTTCTTCTCTTTGTATTTGTCAGCACCACCGGCCCAAAACACTGAAAACTCATTTGGATTAAAGGTCGCCGTATTGCGTTCCTTCTGCAAATCAGGATTTATTACCAGTGCTGGCATTTTGCTGCGATTGCGTAAACGTAACAAACGGTTTCACAAGCTAAAATCGGCTTAAGATAAGAAATAACTTCGCGTCCGTCTTCTGCTATAGCTGAGTACTAACTAAAATTGAACGCGGAGACTAAACTTGTTAAGCTCAGTTTGTGTACAAGTGTACATACACTCGCATTTTTGAGCAAAATCTAATCAAGCAGGCACAGGTAACTTTTACCCAGCAGTAGCTATGCGAGATATTTTTTATAATTGCGTTTAATCAGTATATTCTTATTGCTATTTGAAAACATACGCTTGTTGTTATTGTTGATGATTGATTTTGGGGCTCTCTGTTTGTTTCTAGGCAATCAGCTGTACAATAGGGCTGCAGCATACGAAGTACAAAGTTGCCAGACGTTCGTTCAGCTAGGCGCGTAATTTAAGTATGAAATACTCTTAAGTTGGTTTCCATTTTATTTATTTAGCTTATTAGCTTATGGTGTATTAGTTAAACATAATATTAATCTTTGGCTTAGTAAATTACATAACATAAAATACAATCACGATTTTAATACAAGTTCCATTAGTATATAAGTGAGCAGCATACATTGTACTAAAGGCGATGCGTTTGACTGCTGGATATCGCAATGCCCCGCTGATGCTGTCCAACGCTAGCCGACTCATAGGCACAACAGTTATTGGCGTTCCGTGGCTGCTCCAACTGCAGCCCCATGTCATCGGGATACCAGTTTACATCCTGCAGCTGTGTATAACTGGCTTCGACTGCCATGTGTGGTTCATGACGTGGCGTCTTTGGGTAGGAGTGCGCTTGAGAACTTTGCCAATCCATGCGCCCAGAGCTGAATGTGTGGCTGGAGTTACTGTTGCGATTGTGGCCTTGTTGCATGTGCTGATGAAAGTCAAAGGGCCAGCTCTAAAAAAAAAAGAATTTATTTTCACTTAGTAAAGTACATAATATATTTGTATCAATATTTTTGCATGAATAACTTTCTACAATCCTATGAAATTAATTGATGAAAAACATTACATATTAAAAAAAGGTAAATATTTTAAAATATTGACACAAATAAAAGACGCGACCCTAAATATCGATAAAGGATTGTAAACTAATTTAGGCAGCTAAGTGATATATTAGGGGAAACCGCACAACTATAAATGGAACAATATGACGACAAGCCGACAACGACAGCGCCATTGTTTGTTTATACAATTTTGATTGTTTTTAGTGGTTCTTTGGGAAATGTTTTCATAGTTGAACAATAACAGCGTCATTAACGTATCTATAAAAACATAAACAGGCCAAAGACAAGACACAACACACACTCAGCGTCGTCAGCCTCGGTAGCCAATGGGTAATGGATTGTGGTCTCTCTCTCTCTCTTTAAGTCTCAGAGTTCCCACACCCAGCCCTCAATTGAAGGTGGCGCGTGCGAGTGGGATAAATTAGGGTGTCGGTATTGTCGGGAAGGGTACGGGTACGGGGCAACGATCGGTACGATCCTGACAAACGCAAACAAAACACTGCCACCATATGGACACAAGACGCCGTTCAAGCACAATATTTGCTGAAAATTTTCACGCATTCCGCTTCAGCAATTGAATAAACAAATTGTTTGAATTCGGATCTTTTTTTCTAATATACGTGGGTTATTCTATGAAATATAGAAAAGGGAATAGTTAAGTTGTGCACATATGAAAACTTGAAATGATTTAAAATATTTCAGATCTGCGTGCGGGATAACTTCAAGTCGATTACTAACGAGCATTCTCACTAGTTTTAATTACATAGGATGGGTTATCTAGCGCAGAGTCACAAAACAACAGTTCTTCTTTGCATGTCATTTGTTTCTTGGTGGCTTCAAAGTCGTGCATCTTTAAAAATAACATAATAATAAGAAATACTGGCGAAGAAGAATAACCAATGTTCTTGCCCCCACCTCGATGTCGTGGAACATCGATGTCTCCGTGTGAGTCTGTCACTCATATTTTGTATTTTTGAAATTCACAAAAGTATCTGATTACAGGAAAACCAGACACAAACTGAAATCACAAAATGTGATTTTTGTTTTTGTATATACTATTGGGGGGCCCTAGCATACACCTACACCTACATAGAAGGTATGGCAGCTATAGCAGTTCTTAAGCAGATGTTGCCCAACATATAACTTGTATATATTTTTAGATTTAAAATTCCTAACATTACATGATATAAAAATTATAACTTGTTAAAAATTTTATATTAAATATTTAATAAATATTTATTAGAAAGATGTATTTATTTTAATGATTTCTTTAAATCATTTCAATGGTTTTTTGAGCACTACGTTCAAAATAAGATAAGTAACTGACTCTATATATGAATAACAAATTCTATTACAAATACCTTTCAAGGCTGTCTTTTGGAAATGTTATAAAATATTTGTATTTTAATGATTTCTATGTCATTTCACAAGTTATCGAGAACCTTATGTTTCATAAAAAATAGCTACGATTTTGTATATATGATTATATTTTCGTCTCAATTTCAACATATAATCCGAAAACATATATATTTAATTCTCTCCCTTATATACGATAATATGGCACATTTTAAGCGTTATTTAAAATTTAGGTTTATAGTGTTAAGTTGTCATGAGAATAAATTTACATTGCTTATGGGCATGGTGTAAACTTTTTAAATGCATTCTAAATTATAAACATTGGTTCTAAGGCTAAAAAGAGATGTGCTTAGAAGGGAAGAGTTTCTACTCTGAATAGTTAATAATTTTCTTTATTTAATAAAACTCTAATTGAATTAAATGATTTCTGTTGCTGACGCCTCACAAAAAAATCTGTCTGAATTTGAGCCTATCAGCGCTGCGCCTATCATAACTAAACTGACATCTGTCACCGATTGACGTCGTCCAGCTGTAAGTGCGGCCCAATTTTATATCTATCTACGTACGATATATATATATATATATATGTATAAATATGTGTTTGTATTTATACCATTCATTCAGTGTTGAATGCAACGTTAAGTGGTGCCACTGACATCACTTATACGCAGCATAAGCGAGCTGGCAAATTTGCCTTGCCACGTTGAGACTTACCATGCCGAGATGTCCAGAATTGTGAAAGTTGAAAGGCGACGCAATGCCGCCGACGGCATTCCCGTAATCTATCACTGAATGTCGCGCATCCAGCGCATCTGTCATATCAGCAGGAGAATTAAGATTGGGATGTGTATTTGTAGTAGAAGTGACGCTGGCACCTTTTGTCTCCACAGCATTAATTAGCTGCTTAATGTAAAGCGTGGCCAGACGCAGTGTATCTAACTTGGACAGTTTTGTGTCCGGCGGAATGTTGGGCAATTTGGTTTTTAAACGTCCATAGGCGCTGGACAAGACTCTCATCCTCATACGCTCCCGGGCATTGGCCGCATTCCTTTGCACAGGAGGCTGTGAGCCTGTTGACATTTTCATAAAATCATAATTATATATTTATATTCTTTGATATTATTCAATATGCTTACTTTGTGAGCTGTCATCGTCATCGAAGTCATCATCATAGAGATCCAGTGGGCTGGAAGCGCGCTTTTTGCGTGGCATTAGATAATCTTTACGAAACTCTTTTAAGAGCACTTTCGACTGCAATTTTATAGGGAGAGTTCTCCAAAAAGACCTTTTTCGATAAATTGTCTTGTTCCTATTACTTAAGATTGTTCAGAATAAACCGTCTATGACCGTGTTGCCGCACATTTAAGACTCATCTGAGTGGTACGCTCGGAAAATCTTCCTTTTTACACACATTCCACTCGCACTCAGTCTTCCTCTTTCTCTCTCTCTCTCTCTGTCTGTCTCTTGTTGCCTTTTACTCTCGCAATGTTGCCTATTTTTGGCACTTGTAGGCGTGCCCCTGCTCCGAAATAGTGCCTTCTGGGTGCTACAATTGGTGGAAGCAGCGAACACATGGTGTGATCTACTATTTTCTCTGCGCCCAGCCTGCCACGAGATTGGTCCAGCTGGTTGCTGCTGCTGTTGATGCTGCTGCTGTTCTCGCTGTTTACGTTACCCAAAATGATTCAATTTGTGTTTATCGAGAATGTATATATTGATATTTGCTGCCTGAGATCCTAACGCTACGTCTCAAGGATCCGAAGCGTGCTATATGCAGCTGGAGCCACCTGGTCTTAAATTTAATATCTTTGCATAAGCCAGCGTAATCACTGCGGCATCTGATCTGCATCCTGACCATGACAGCGCACGCGCCATCCACCATACGCCATACACAAATTGATATCATTTAAATTGAAAGAATTGTATTTTAGACTATTATCGAATGCACAGTATAAATTTATGATCAAATATTAATATTTATTTATTCATCAAACCTACATTTATAAAAAGTGTTTCAAACTATTAACAAATTAATTCGTTATATTTTCAGTTAAATTGTTAATATGATTATAAATTATAAATTGGAATAAAAAATTATTTTTTTAATCTGTATATTTCTTTCTTCAAATTATTTCGAATGTGAATCTTAGAAGCTAGTCATTAAAGGTTAAATTGTTGTTAATGAATTGCTTACTAATTAAAACATTACTTCAGTTTTCCCAACATTCTTAGATCGCCAATTCTACGCAATGTTTAAAGTTGGCGCCAGTTTTGAGAAATGAAGAACGGACAGGACGGACCGAAAAGCGGAAGTGTGGATTAGTTTTAGAGATGGCAGGATGTCAAACTGTGGAGCTATTCGGAGATTGTGTGCAGCTGGTGCAAGGTACAAACTGACAAAAGGGACAGGATCAGTGTGGAGGTCATGAATAGAAAGCTAAATTTCTAAGTAGAAATTGCTAACACAGCTCTATTTAAACTTTATGCAGATTATATATATTTCTTAAAAAAAAAAACAAATGGGCTACCATGAATTGGATACCACAAAGTCATAATAAAAACCCCGATGCACTTTTCCAAGAAGATTGAAAATTCTTACCCAACTGGCAAAACGTGCCTTTTTACTATCCTTTGCTCTCTTTCTGTGTCTGTCTCTCTCTCGCTTACTGTGCAGGCAGAGTCATTCAAGTGGCTGGAGAAAGCAATAAATTAAATCCACACTCATCTCAATTGTTCGGAGAAAGGCGACTGTCTGCCTCAATGTCTGGTGTGGTTAATAGTTCAATTAATTCTGTTGCCCAACTATTATGACATAATGTGTGAGGTTCTTCGAAGCAGAGCACTCGAAATACAATGTGACCAAAAAACCCACCAGACACTCTGTCGCCTCGTCTGGATTTAGTTGAGCTCGTAACTCAAACTTGAATAATTTGTGAATGTGAGTAAAGAGATTTTCGTACCCTTTCCAAAAGAGTACACCTGATGTCGAACCAGATCTTGTAAGTACAATGTTCTTTATTCTCATTAAAATGTATATACAAAATACTGCAAACATAAAGGAAATTATTTATTTTTAACATTCAGGTCTCATTTGAATTGTCCTGTGGGGACTCAATCGTAACAGTGGAGGCCGTATTTGAAATATCAAAGTATGTAGCGACCAATTCATCCAGTTCTTGGTCATACTTAAAAGCAGAACGCATATCACTTTTTAGGCGACAGACGACACCAGCTGAGCCAATATTCCAGTTCCAGCAAATTAGATCACAGTTCAATGCCTTCAAATCGCCTTTCAGTGATATTATGTTCTATTGAAGGTGATACAATTGTAATTAGAGTTCAATCTTGGCTTCTGATTTCTTACCATGGCAACTGTGTAGTCAATGGAATTTATTTCCTGACCCTTCACGACAACCACACGTATTTTGGACTCCTGCTGATTAACGAATGCTACAACTTTCTCCTTAATAAACTCAGCACTGGCGTAGTCCAGTTTCTGCTTGACATCCATCAGTCCAATCTCAAAGCCATTGATCTGCGAATATAGTACAATTTAAATTATTTCACTTAAGCCTCAGCCAACTGCGTACCTTTTCAAGCGTTATGGACACCTGTGGCCGAGCGCTACTATATAGTATATAGATGAGATTGGCAATGATGCCACAGACTATGCCATACTCCAAGCTCCAAAACAAGCAGGTCAGAATTGTCACCACAAATGGAAAGAGATCGCGTTCTAGTAAAGATTTGTAAATAAAGATTTATATATGCAAAGTTAATGTGTGATTATAGGTTATGTTATTTTCTTAAAATTAAGAAACTTAATTGCATTTTTCTTTAATTTTTACTACTTGCTTTACTCACTTTTTGATTTCCATATCTCCTCAATTCTCTCCAGCTCCACGAGAGAAATCATAGCTGCTATAATAAGCGCAGCTAGCGTCGTTTTGGGTATATAGTAAAAAGTTTGGGTGAGAAAGGCTAAGGCCATCAGGACCAAGGTGCCAGTGACGGCACCACCAAGTGGTGTTCTCACGCCGCTGGCATTGTTGACGGCTGTGCGTGTAAAGGAACCGGTTACCGGCATGGATAGCACAAAGCTGCCCATTATGTTGCACATGCCCAGAGCAATCATTTCCTGCGAAGCATCCACTATTTTCCCCTTGGCTGTGGGTGTGCATATATATTAGATAATTAAATTTTTCGATTATTCTATTGAGTGGACTTACAGAAAGCTTTGGATATGGCCACAATCTCCAGTATGGCAATCATTGGTATGGATGCCAATGAAGCACCCACTGTGCTAATCATATCGCCAAAGGAGACGTACTCCCCATTAACTGTAGTGCTGAAGGGCGGCAATCGAAAGGGTGGCACTCCCGCTGTAATATTACCCGTCACCCGGAAGGGCTGATTACCATCTCGACTGAGGATGTAGGCCAGGAATGTGCCAAAGATGACTGCCAGTGCATTACGTGATAACGATAGATACTTCCACACCAAACGGTTGCCCCACTTAATCTTGGTCAGTTGCTGCAGAAAACAGATGTGCTTGAATATTGATATGAGTTCCATTAACGGAGGACCTACCTTCATGAGCAGGAGGAATACTAAAGTGGTGACTCCCAGCAAAGCATCCCAGACTCTGATTGAGGGTATGTGCGTAAAGAAATGTTTCCATGAGGGCAGCAAGTCGTTCGAGGGACCTGAAAATATATTTCAAATGTTGGGACAAAATTTATATTAAAAAATAATACATAACTATATTTTATTATTTAAATCTATAACTATCTATAAATATAGTAACAAAAATTTTAGACTCTAGATATTTTAATGTCAGAGAACATAATTTCATGGCAATTATCAAGATTTACCATGTAAAATAAATAAGCATAACTCACAAGAAAAGGGAAAAAACGATTTACCTTTTAGGCCAACGAGATTGTTGATCTGGGCACTCCCAATGGTTGTAGCCGCAGCCATGGTAAATCCAGTTATGACCGGAATCGATATGAAGCGCACCAATACGCCCATGTTGAATAGGCCCAGCAGAAGAATAATACAGCCAGCCAGGAAGCAAACAAAAACCGCATAGTCCGGTGTAATAGTCGCATACTGATTAACCATTAACGCCATAATAGCAGTTGTGGCTGCGATAAGAAAAGAATATAATTTTTAAAAAGGTTGATTATATTCATGGAGAATATCATACCAATAGTGACATCCTTGCATGAGCCAAATACGATGTAGGTGAAGCAGCCCATGAAGGCCGAGTAAAGCCCATATTGTGGCTCCAGACCAGCCACAACTCCATATGCAATGGCTTGCGGTATTGTGGTCAGTCCAACTGTGAAGCCGGCTATAAAATCTTGCACCAAATAGGCGGATCGGTAGCGGGGCAGCCAACGTAATATTGGAAATTTATTGGTTATTGTTGCCGGCCGGCAAATCTTGCGTCCACTTTCTCTGATAAGCGAGCCCACATTCGGCAACTGCTCGCGGTAGAGATTATCTAAAAATGCATGAGAAGGCTAATAGTAAAATACTTATCGAGTCAACAAAAGGCGTGCTAATAAGAAATGAGTTTGTGTCTATATAAATTAAATCATAAATTTAATGATTGTTGAAAAGTTTATTGTTTGTTGTTTGGTAGCAGCACGTCAGTTTCAGACAACATATTGGATCCCATAGTAACCCAGAGAGATAAGCTGGTTTTAATGTCAATATTTTTAATGAGCTCGTGTCAGCAGAAACCTTCAAAAATCTAAGATAATCTTTAAATTATGTTTATTATTAAGATTGCTTTAAATTGTCGTTTTCTACTCGAGCACTTAGTTTCTTCATGATTCAGTCTTATTTTTCATAAATTTTGTGTATTTTGTATCTCCATATACTATATGTTTCACTTATATTTCCAGCGAGTACCTTAGAACTGTTATTGCTTCAATCAAGCCAAAGACCAGTAATATCAATCCCAAAAATTCCGGTTTATAAACGCAAACTTTTTTCGTGCAATACAAAAAAAAATCCCCTGCTACAATGGCTTTGATTTAATACGAGACAACAAATATGCAACTGCATGAAAAGTGAGCTTTATTATGCAGTCGCATTACAACAAACTTCCAAAAGTTTTCAAATCTTTCAAATGAAGACGCGCGTTTGTTAAATATAAAAAATTTCCGAACTGACATGAAAACATGAAAAAAAAAAGTTATTTTGGAAACCCCCCGCTCACCTTCGTTGTTGTCGGCTCTCATAACGGTGCCAGCTCAACGTTGTATTTATTTATTTTTTCTTGAGTTAAATCTACAATTATGTCGGGATCGATTTTCGCGTTAATATTACGTTCGCTCAGCGCGACTCTCTGGGCTCGACTGACGCTCTAATCGCTTCGCGGTTTCATCGAACCCCGGACTGGCTGCACAAACAAAACAATCAAAAACACACACACCGACGCAAAGTGTGTGTTGCTCATTAATAATTTGCTAGTTTGATTATCATTTTATCTTACAAGTGCTGCGACTTCAAGTGCGATAAGATTTCGATTACAAAGATGCTTGGTAAACAATTGCAATTAAATGCCAATAAAAATTAGTAATTAATATTTATTTATTTGTTTCTTATTTTTTTTTTTGCTTATTCAATTACAATTTCGCTGCTCTGCCAGACACGTAGATTTTCACTGTGTTGCACGGAGCCCGTTGCAATTAGACTCAGTTTGGGGTGGCAGTCGATGCAAACGATCGGCTGCGAATGCGCTGGCATCTTCTGGACATGCTCCCTGCTCTGTAGACTCCATACGTGGAGGCAGTTATCCTCACTGCCCGACACGATCCACATGCCAGCAGTCACGGAGAATTTAGCCGGGATGCAATATCGCTGATTTATGTGGCCTTCGTAGGTGCGCACACATTTCGGCGTCTGAAACTGCCACAGCAATATCTGACTGTTCAAATAGGCGGCGAGTATATATCGGCCATTGGGCGAAAACTTTACAGAGCCCACCGGCGAATTGTCCTGATCGATGAGCGTATGCAGCACTTTGCCGCTATCCGTGTCCCAAGTGCGCACAAGTCCATCGTAGCTGCCAGTGACAAATTGGCTGCCATTCATATTAAAGTCCAGCGATGTAATGGGATCCTCGTGGGCACGCACCACTTTCAGTGAGCGGCCATTGCGCACATCCCACAGCCGGACGGTGCAGTCGAAACTGGTGGACGCTATCAGATTCGAGTTCGGATGAATGCAGCAGGCGAACACATTGTCCGTGTGGCCCACCAGAGTTTTAAAGCAGTGGCCACTCTGCGGATGCCAGAGTTTAATGGTCTTATCATCGCTGCTGCTGGCCATGAATTTGCCATTCGGCGACCAGGTCACATCATTGATGCCCAACTTATGCTCGGCGTCCAATGTCTGGTGGAGCTGACCAGTCGCCATGCTCCACATCTTGAGCAAGCGATCGTTCGAGGCGCTGGTCAGCCAATTACCTTGCGGACAGAATCTGACTGCAGTCACCTGTCTGGCGTGACCCTCGAGCTTATACTTGAGCTCATAGCCAGGCGATGTGTATCTCACTTTGTTCTGCTTGTTGAATTCCTTGCATGCCACAGGCTTCTTGAACAGATGATCCACAAAATCGCTGACGCCAACTGCAATTTCTGCGGTGCCCAACTCTTTTTCATTTATTTTATCCGCTGTTAACATAGTATTTAATTTAAGGATAATTTAATGTAAGGATAAAAGTCGTTTATACTTTTTCCAGTCTTGTAACTGACAACCAAACTGTGACAGGGCCACACTAAGCATATCACAGATTTATTTGACAAGTAAAGTCCCGTCAAACGTTTTACACTAATTCGTAATATGGTCACCCTACCTACATATATAGGGTGACCATATTACGAATTAGTATATATATATATATGTATATATGTTAACATGTTTGCTTATATGTGTTCAGTCTAAACATATTAATTTTCCGCGAATATCGAATTTGCAATAAACAGACAACATTTATATAATTACTTAGTTTCCATCACTCTATCACACGTTAATAAATAAATATACATCAACTAAACAACGAAAGCTGCAGATAAACTCTTCTCTATCTTTTCGAGTTGTCAACAATATAATAAATATTTGTATTTTTCAAATAGCGTAAAAAATAATAGCCTGAATAACATCTGGTTACAAATAAATAATTAACTAGTTTTCTTATCCCAATAATAAAAATGTTACTTACTTTACTTACAATAAACCTGGTGGCACACAGCTCTAATCCGTGCAAGGGTATCTGCTAAACAGTCATTTTACTGTCAATCGCAATTGCGAGCCATGAACTATATGAAGATATACTAAGTACAATGAAATGCAAACATGTGTAATTAAATTGTTGCTGGAAACAGTAAAAGTGTCATGTTTACACAACTTGTTGATATTGAAGGTGTGCCAGACATGTTAACCAAACATTAAACAATTCGAATTGAAAAGAAGTTATGCGCTCGACCGAAAGACGTACGCCATGCGACAATAAACAGTAAAGTCATTGAACTTTAATCATGCTCTTTATTTGTTAATTAAATCAATAAGTGAACAGTGACTTGCTTAGATGATAACGTAATATGAATACCATTTTATGCTTAGATCTACTTGACTTTGAAAAAGGATGAAATGCTTTTGCTACCCTTGGCACCTTTAGCCAACGCCTTCTCCTTGGCCGTCATGCTGCGCTCCTTGAGCGGCACAGGTGTACTGGGTGATTTGTTGCTCTCCTCCTTGATGTCATCGCTGTCCAGCAGACTGCTATTTTTTAGTTGACTGGCGGCATCTTCTTTGTCATTGCTGAGTTTAATTTTTTTGCTATTTACACCAGCTGTGCCCTGCTGAGATTTACGTTTCTGTGCGGTGGTTTTCTCCTCGACTAGAGCCTGAATCTCGCTGGGTATGTGCAGGTAGCCGGTGAGTTCAGCATGCAAATCCGCATCCAAATAGCGACCAACATAGTCGCAGGCCATGCGCGTATAATCCATTTCATTGACATCATTCGCCTCCACAAGTTTCTCGCTGCGCACATAATTTTGCGACTTGGCGCCCAGTCCGCAGTGCACCTGGTTTGCCTTAAGCACGAGCACAACATGTCGCGTCTTTACGGCGAGCCAAGCAAGCGCCCTCTCCGAGTTGTACTTGTAGAAGATGTGGTCGCCGGACTTCTTAACATCCGCCACACACTTAAGCCCGTGTGCGCTGACAAATTTGGTGAGCAAACGATGTGTGCTCGCATCCGGCTCATCCGCGCTAATGCTGTCCAGTGACATGGCCCGCTGGGAGCAATGCCGTCGCAGATGATGCAGTGCCAGCAGCGTGGGATCAATCGGTGTCGTCATGTATGTGCGTCCATTGGAGCACACTTCATTGCTCAACAGCCAGCTGCGCCGTGGCTCCGCATATTCTAGCACCTCCATTATTGCATGCTCTTGCAGTGTTACAAACAAAGCCGGACGCGCCTTGCCGGGATGATAGAAATGCTCCAAGCACAGTCGCTGATCGTCTTTGGCATCTTTGGCATCCAACAGTTTTTCTGATATGTAGAAAACTTTCTTTGCTGCACACACTACTTGTTGATGTGGCGCCGCATCCGTATCCGCCTTGGGTTTTGTGGAGCGTGTTGACTTTTTGCTCATATTTGGAAAATTATAAGAACAAGAAATCCCGCCTTTTGTTGATTGTTTATTGTTTTGATAGCTCGTGCTAAAGGAGTTGCCACCTAGGTGTAAGCATTCGATATTTATAGTGCTGAAATATAATAGGTATCATCGCTATTCCACACTTATTTTGTCAAAATATAATTGTCATTTTCAAAGTTGTGTCTGCAGTCGGTAAATATATATTTTTAAATTAAATACTGTGCTTAGTCAGCACTGCCAATCGATAAATTTAAAAACAGTTAGCAGGACCAGCACAATTTTAAAACAGTTGGCAACGCAGTGCAAATCAAGCGTCTTTAAGTTAAACCGCCAAAAAGCGACAAACAACTTTGATAAAAATATTTAAATTGGCGTATAATGGATAAAAAGTTAGGATTAAAGCGCGAGATGCGCTCGTTTCTGATGCCCAGAGATCCCAGCGTTGATCGTCGCTTTCGACCGTGTCCCCAAAAACAATTACGGCTATTCGACGAGGCAATCTCCGAAACCAGCGACAACTCCACCGACTGTTCAGACACGGAATCCGATTATGTAAAAACTACGGAAGACGAGAGCAGTTCAATAGATCCTGGTGAGCTGGAGACAGGACCACAGGTGTTTCTACGTCTACGACCTGTAGATACGCCGTCCAAGCTATATGTGGTCTCTGACTGTGGCAATGTTCTCATCACCAGTGCCGCGAATGAGAACAGCGCCAACAATGTTAGCCGCATGGAGAAGCATTATAGCTTTACCAGCATCTTCGATAGCCAGGTAGGTCAGCGGGATGTGTACGACAAGTGTGTCGGTCCACGGATTACGGAAGAGGAGTGCGTTACAATAATGGCATACGGCACTTCAGGTTCCGGCAAAACTTACACGCTGCTGGGTAAGTGTATATGTTAAACCTCTAATGTATATTAGTGAATTGATGTTGGTAGGTACACTGATAGACTTCTTTAAGCATCAAGCCTATGCCAGTGAAATTCAAGTGATTTTGTTATTCCAGGTGACAATGTGAGAGCTGGAGTTGTGCCGCGCGCCCTGGAAAACATCTTCACACTGTACGTGAACAATGTGTATACAACGCCCAAATTGAAGCTGATCAATGCACGCGTTTTAATACTGGAGGATGATGTAATGCTTCACGAAATGCAGATGCGTCGCCAATTGCTGGCATTATGTCCAGATATCACCGCTCAACACAAGCGCCTGCAGCAAGTCATCAGCGGTGATCATGAGTTCATGGAGAAACCCTTGGATGAGGTGTCCGTCATGATATGGGTCTCGTTTGTCGAGATATATAATGAGCTCGTCTATGATTTGTTGACCATGGCACCACGGCAGGCAAACGGGAGCATCCCGCCACGGAAAAACCTCAAGATCGTGTGCAACAAGGGTCAAGTGTTTATTAAGGGTTTGACCAGCATATTTGTGAAGAGCAGCGAGGAGGCATTGAAACTTCTACGACTGGGACAGCAGCGACTGACGTACGCATCAACTGCTGTCAATGCGAACTCTAGCCGATCCCACTGCATCTTCACTGTGGACGTTTTGAAATATCATCGCTCGGGCATTACCACACAGAACTCGTACAAATTTTGTGATCTTGCCGGATCGGAACGTGTGGATAAAACGGGCACGATTGGATCACGTTTAAGGGAGGCGCAGAGCATTAACACCTCCCTAATGGTGTTGGGTCGTTGCCTCGATGCGGCAAGTTCCACAAAAAAAAAGAGCACTGCCGATGTGATACCTTATCGCGACTCAAAATTGACAATGCTGCTGCAAGCAGCTCTGTTGGGAAAGGAGCGCTTGGCGATGATTGTGACAGTGACGCCGCTGGATAAATACTTTGAGGAAAATCTCAATGTGCTGAACTTTGCCTCCATCGCGAAGAATATATTATTTAAACAGGCGCTTGTCAAGCAGCACCATGCACGCTACTCGGCATTTGTTGACTACACACAGTCCTCGGCGGCCAGAGATAAGGAATATATTGAAGAACTCGAAGCACAGAATATCAGGTGGGTGTTTTTTTCAATTGTTTATATGATAAATATTAATTTTCCCTTTGCAATTGCAGCCTTCGTGCAGAGGTCGATCAGTTAAAGTATGATCATGTGCTGAAGATGCAACTGCAGGAGGAGCGGTTGCGTAAGGAGATCACAGACATGTTCCAAGAGACTATAGAATCAAATCTGAAGAAATCCGATGAGCGTCATGACAAAAAGATCCAAATGCTCAATCGTGAGTTTGAGGCGAGGGTAAGTTCAGTCTTTTTAGTGTCTCCTCCGAGTCTGCTTTATCCATTGATATTATCGATCCGCAGTTGGCATCGCTCAAACGTAAATACGAGGAACAGATAGAAGACTTGGAGGATGAAATCGAAGAGCTTAAAGCACACAATAGCGATATCGAGATAATCGAAGATGATTAATTAATGTTCGTGCGCGTTGTCCCAATGTTATTGTCTTTACTTTTAGTTATTTAATATTAAACATTCGTCTCAATTTTAAACACTTTTTTCAAAAGCATTTTTATTCAAATTTCTCATATTTTACTGCATTACTTTTTCATTCTTGATTTTTTTTTCATCATTTAATTTCATATATCGTCTTGGTTTTTAATAAGTAGGTATTTTCCTTTTTATTTTTAATATGTTTATAATTAGGAGTTTTGTTTTTAATGGAATTACATATATATAGACATATGTATACATATATACATATATATATATATATATATATATATATACCTGTACTATATGTGTGTATAGGGTTCTGTTTGTGTGTGTTATCTTCTTTCTTTTTGAGGCTCAACATTGAGAACCACTGCACAAATTAAATTATAGTTAAAAAAAACAATAGTATTTATGTAATTAATGTCTCATTTAGCAAAACGTGCAAAATCGAGTATTTATTATAAATTTTGAATTCTGTTCATTTACTTAAGGTTTTCTTTTGTTTTTTTTTTTTTGTTCGAGTTTTGCCTTGTAAATATGCATCGTATCATGTATAATTTTGCATTTTGTTTAATTCGTACTGGCTAAAAATTTAGTACTATAAAAGGTTATATTTCAATGTTTTACTTTTTCCATACTATTCATATTTTTCGGATTTTGTTTGGTTTTTTGTTTAAGTTAAATTCTGCAAAAGCAATTAAGTTTCTGTTTTATTACAATTAATGATAAAAATACACATATGTCGCATTTGCTTTGCAAACGAAAAGTTTCTTTTTTTTTGTTTTTCTTTTGTTTTTGTACATTTTGCATAAATATTTTTGCATGTTTGTTTACTTTTTTCTAAATTCATATTGCGTGTGTGTTAGTGTGTGTACATTCTAATACTATAGTTTTCCTGTAAATTATAAATTTTTTCATTTTTAGCTCTACTTAGCTGACCGTTTTTGTTAGCAGCGCTTGAAAAAGTTAAATTATATGTTAAATAATAAATTATTGTTAATATGTTTGTGTGTGTGTCTATGCAATTCTAAAGGTTTTGCTTTTTATTTAATTACTATATTTTCAATCGTTTTTTCTTTGTGTTTGTTTTTTGTTTCTTTCCATTGTTTTGTTTTTTGCTGTTACCTGTTTTTAACTATACAAATTTGTTCTCGTGTTTAGTTATTATTGGGGATGTTTTCATTTGTTTTTGCTTTTCTTCAGTTTTGCCTTCGTTTTGAAACATGTTTAAAAATTAAGCTCAATAATCTTAAATTATTTATGTAGTATTTGCTTTTTTCTGGTTAATTATAAATGTGCCGAGCTTGTTTACACGCTTTCTTCTTAATTTTTCCCATATTTTCAATTTTCTTGCATTATATAAGTGTGGGTGTATATGTTTTTCTAAAAACTTTTAAACATTGCACTGTGTTACACATACATTTACTTAGGTTTTGCTTATTTTTTTTTTTGGCTTTCTAAAGAATGGTTTATTTGTTTTTTATTTTTTTTTTTTGTTACTGCCTGTCTGATGTTAAATGTTGAAGTTAGCTACTTGAAACAATTTACAACAAATTACAAAAATGTTTTGTAATTATTTTAAAAATGTAATACTCTTTCATGTAAACTGCAATTTTACACACAAGAGTTTCCCTCGTGCTTTTTATTTTGCGTTTGTTTAAGGTATCTTAAATTGTTTACTGATTTTTGTTTTATTTTTGTGTTTTTTTTTTATATTAGCATTAGAGTGTGTAAGTAGTGGGGATGTGGTGTGTGTGTGTGAGTATTATTATAAACGCTTTTAAACTACAGCGTGTAATATTTTTTTCTTTTTTTTTGTTGCCTTTATATATTTAAAGTGGGTGCATTAATTGTTAATAGAATTTTACATTAATCGTGTATTTTTTTTTTAATATAGGTTGTGTAAATATTCATTATTTGCCCATGATCTGACATGGTATATTTGTTTTTGACGCTCGCCTAGATTTCACTTGCTAATTGCGTGTTTTTTTTTGTTTTTCTTTTTTTTTTATCATATATAGTAATTATTATAATGTATTTAGAAGTATGCGTACGTACTCTGTTCTTGCTAGATGCTAAAAGCTCAACTAGAGACGAAACATCTTATCGAAAAGAAGTTCAAGAAAAACTAGTGAATTTTCTTATAGATTTCATTATATTTTTTAAATGTTCTCTTTCGAAATCTGTATGATTTGCTGTGTGTGTATGGGTGTGTGTGGTTTTTTAAATTTCTATCCATTCTTTTTGATAGTACTACGGTTGCAGATCGCAAGTGAGTGTGTGGTGTATTTGTTGCATGTCTCTTCTGTGCTTGCATTTTGTTGATTGAAATCGTTTTGTTTGTTGCACAATATTAATATTATCTTGTTCACAACTACATATACATATAGTATATATGTGTGTGTTAGTATGTTGTTTGGGTTTGTGTTTTGGGGTCTCTAAATAAACTTTTTTTTTTTTAATTTTCCATCGCTTGCATTATTGGCGATAGATCCGATCCTTTCTGCTGCATGCTTTGCTTGCCATCCACCAAATATTTGCCGAATTTAGTAGTAGAATATTTGGCCGGCCTTTTGACGTTTACGCTCCTCTAGCTTGCGATTAATCTCCTGCTGCCGCTCGTTCTTGCTGAGCGCCCGTGCAACGTACAAGAACTTGTTGTCGCCCAGCTGCTTGCCATGCAGCCCGATGACGGCTGCCAGCGCCGATTGTGGATTCTCGAATGCCACAAATCCGAAGCGTCGCGAACGTCCCTCCTCATCCAGCATCAGCTGCAATTGTTATTTGTTATTGAATTGTGAACAATGAATTACAATTACAATACAAGAATTGCAGACGAAATTGCAATTTACACAATTTCTTTGCTACACGTCGACTGGTTGTTTGAGGGCGGGCATGCGCAGCAGAGAGCCGCAGCTGGAGAGCTAAGCAAAGAGAGCGCATTGGCCCTTTAAGAGTTCAGCAGCCAAAGTGTGCCACATGGTTTTGGCTGCAGCTAAACCAGCTCTCGCTTACGCACTTCTTGCCTCCAGTCCCCGCCCACACAAAACAGATTCGTAAGTAACAAAAAAAAAAAAACAGAAAAAAGGAAAAGATAAGTAAAGAATAATAAATATAAACGCACCTTGTGACTGGTAATGCGGCCGTAGGGTTCGAACATCTCACGCAAATGCTGTTCGGTGAACTCCTCGCTGAGATTCTTCACGTACAGGTTCTTGAAGTGGGTGGCCTTCTCCTGCTCCCGATCCCGACGCGGTATAAACTTGACCACATGTACTTTCTGGTTATTGCATAGCATGCCGTTGACTTTCTCGATAGCCGCTCGAGCTGCCTCCTCGGAATCGAAGTGAACAAAGCCATAGCCACGCGAATTGCCTTCCTCATCCTTGGCCACGTTACAGTTGAGAATGTTGCCAAACACCGAGAAGGTCTCGTACACGGCTTTATTATCAATCGAACGCTCCAAGTTCTTGATGTAGATCTTGCCGCTGTCCGGTGAACTATTGCTGCTGCCACCGCTGCTGCCACTGGCCAGAGCTCCGCCAGCGCTCGAGTGCGACGAGGCCGATGTGTGCCCGGCGGCATTCAGTGAATTGTGGCCATGACGACCAAGCACGGCGGCAGCAGCCAAATGATTGCTGGCCGCATGGCCGCCGCCAACGCCATGACTGAGATGACCGGTAGCGGCAGCATGGTGATGCAGCTGCTGCTGATGATGGGCAGCGGCAGCGGCCAGCGTATGATGATTCAGTGCCGGCTGCTGTTGATGATAGTTCGCCGGATTACCGCGGAACGTCATCGAATTGACGAACATTATCGCTGGCTGTTTGTGGAGCGTGGTGGCAGCTAATAAGGTGCAGGTGCTGGTGCTGTAAGGTGGTCTCTGCTCGCTGCTGCTGTGGCTCACAATTTTGACGGTCTTCTGCAGCGGGCTGTCTTCTCTTTCTCTCTCTTGTTGTTGTTATGTTGGTGATTTTATTGTTGTTTTTCTTTTCTTTTTTGTGTTCGTTTGTTATCGCTGTTACTGCTGTAGTTGTTGGCGCCGCGTTGCGTTTGTTGTTTCTGGCTTTTGGGTTTTAGCTTCTGCTTCTGCTTTCAAATTATTTTCGGCTTCAATTGAAATGAATGCAAATACAAATATACAAAAATACCAATTGCAAACAGACAGAGGCAGGCGAAAAAATTTACTCACCAGTTCACAACTTGCACACTCTCATACACACACTCACGCACACACACACATACGTGTACACGTTTCGTTTCCCCTGTTGTTGTCCACAGCAAAAATATGAAAATACGCGTTGTTCTCTGAAAAAATCGTTTTTCTCTCACCCAGACTCTGACTCTTTTTCACCGTTCGGTTGCTCTCTCTCTGTCTTTCTCTCTCACTCTCTGTCGCTCTATCTCTCTTTTTGTACTTTTTCTGGGGACTTTCACTTTTGGCTTGCTTGCGTGCTTTGCCTAACCACGTACACGTTGCAAATCAAATAGATGCTTCTTATTCTACGTTACAGCAATAAAAAACGTAACTAATTCGGCGTCGTTTTTATTGTTTAATTGAGTGAGTGTTTAATAAAAAAAATCTATATGTTTCTGCCGAGACCTATAGGGATGTGTACAGTGTGACCGCGTGAGGTCAACGTCAGAATGCACTAAATAAAGACTAAAAAAATATACCAAAACTTACAACTTCGATTTCTTATACAAATCAATTTTAATCGATTAAAGCGATAAGCAACAACTTTTTTGTCAGCAGTTTTCTATGATTTATGTTATTTATGTTATTACAGTCATAGTAAATAAGCGTAACCACGACAGAAAGCACATTACGTTATCTTTAAATATATACATATATATATATATTTATAAATTTATACACACGCCCCAAATGCTGTTCTTATCTTTCACTTGTAAAAAGCTACAAAGTGATAAAACAAATTTTATTTATTTACGATTAAACGCTTGTAAAAACAGAAATTTATTTAATATTGTATGTTAGATTCTTCTAGATTATTATAACTTGTCACTTGTAGTACCCTTTCTCAGCAGCAGCTTCCACAATAGTGCGAATTGCCGTAAATGCTTCACTAGCCGTTGGCATTATTTCGACGGCTGGCAAAATGAACATATCCTGGCTATCGGGCGGACCACGTAGCTCGAATGTATAGGCAATGGGTATGCCGGCCTCGGCATGAGCCCAATCCATGCTGCCACCGCTCGAGGGATAGATTGTCTCATACAGATTCCCACTAACATAATCCCGACCACTTTCCGCCTTGATGGCAGCCGCTGCCTTCTTGCCAAACTCCTGCAAGTTGACATAGTTATACACATGCTCCTTTGTATAACCATAGGGAAACATGAGCATCTGTGAGTACGAGTGCAGGGATATATATGTCTTAATCTGTTCCTTCGCCACATTGATCCGTATGAAGTCAATCAGACGCTTCGTTTCCAATTCACTGCCGGCACTGGGGCCAGCATAATCGTAGCGCGTCGGATCACTGCTCGATCCCGTGGAGTTCCAATGATCAGGATAGTTGCGATTTAGGTCGACGCCACGGCATGTGCCGAATAGCTGGCGATTCTTGCGCCACATGCGATCGTGCTCAAACGTGTATTTATATCCATCAGGATTGACGCATGGGAATACAAACCAATTGTAGTTCTTGGCCAAATTCTGCACCTGCTCATCCTTCGAGTTAAGCAGCTCATTGATTATATAAGTCGACGTTGCAGGAGAAATCCATTCGCGTGCGTGAATCCCACCCTCAATAAAGATAGCTTTATTCTTGGGGTTATTGCCCACTTTGATGCCCTTAATCGGATTTCCCTGCGTGCTGCTGCCCATATCAAGCACACTCAACCGATCCGGATGCTTAGAAGCCATATGCTCCATCCAACCGTTAATGGTTTTTAGGTGGAAAAAATGTTGCCAATCGTACTTGTCTACATCCACATCCTCCGGCAAAACTTCACGCATATTGCGATCGATCTTCTCCTGGAAATTGTAGGTCTGCGGGAACGGAAAGATTAATTATTTGGCAAATACTATTTAAAAGAAGAAACGTTTACCAAAACCCGATGCTGCAGTTTGTAGGTCTGCAATAGATCCGCAAAGTCAGCAACTCGATGTGCAGCAACCAATATGGAAAGTTTTTGACCAATTTCGCGTGCGTGGCCAATAAATGTGAGACTGTCGCTCTGCTCTTCCAATTTCTGGAACAGATCGATTTGCTCCAAATTATCGAATTGTACATTATAAATGCGATAGTGATCGTAGCGAGCCTGATCTTTAGCTGCTGCTGCACAATCCGCCTCAAGCCGTTGGCAAACACCTTCCTCTGTTTTAGTACCGCTCGCCGACATGGTCAACAGTATAATGAGGGGCAAAATTCTATAAATTTCCATTATATTTTGTTATCGTCAACTGAGAGCGAGCGCGAGAGAGGAATCGAGCTTATATATAAATATATTTATACATATATTTGAGTATTTATATATGTTTGTCCAGGAAAACAGCTGTTGAGCAACATATTTTGCTGCGACTTCCAGTTTATTACCGCTATAAATATTCCAGTTAAATAAATATGTGTGCTTCTGCCTACCTGCAACCGTTAATTACCGTTAATCCATTTGCAACTATTTCTTAATATAAGCCGCCCATAATCTTAAACTATATCTAGCTATGTGTGCAGCTGCTGGCCATTTCAACTGAACTTGTTCATGTATCTTTACATGGAATTACCAACATTTGCGCGCGCAGATTTAGTTGCAATTATTTGGTGCCGGCCGCTTTACATATTCTTTTTGTTTTTGACAATTTCAGCGATATATCGAAACTATTATTTTAATTCGTAATGCACCTATATTGATTTATAAGGTTACTAACAAATTTGCAATATTATTAAAAAAAAGCATAGTTCAAAGAGATTACATTGGTTGTATATATTATTATAGTTGTAATTTTTTTTAAAGTCTTAGTATATTTTAATACCAAATATCTAGATTTTAATCATTATCCTGATATAAAAAGTTAAAAAATTACTATTTATAAGCATGAATCGGAAAAAGCTTAAAGGAAAAAAGGAAAATGATTCAGATCTTTTGAACAGTTAACTACCGAAAAACAAGAACCACATGCGAGAATAACTATACCAAGTATTTATCGTAAATATTGAGGAATTCTTTATACTAACCTAATTGGATGGAGTAAAAATATGTTAAATAAAATTTAGGTATATTTATTTTTGAGTCTAGGTATTTTTAATACCAATTTAACTGAGTCAGTTCATTTGCTCAGTTAACTAGCTCAACATATTTGCTATAGAACGCCGAAAAAAACAAGAACAACACGCGGAGAAAACTGCACAAGTATTTAACGAAAATATAAAGAAAAAATAATATAGTAACCAAGTTTGAGAAAGAGAAAAAGTGAAAATGGCTGATGTGCTGGATATCGACAATGCCGAAGAGTTTGAGGTGGATGAGGATGGCGATCGTAAGTTTGTTTTTTTTTTTCAAAACCGGCTGCTCTTTAATTCTCTAAATACTGAAACTAACCCACGCAGAGGGCATTGTGCGCTTGAAGGAGAAGGCAAAGCATCGTAAGGGACGTGGCTTTGGTAGCGACAGCAATACACGCGAGGCGATTCACAGCTATGAACGGGTACGCATCGAGGATGACGATGAACTGGAACCAGGGCCGCAGCGTTCGGTCGAGGGCTGGATACTGTTTGTGACGTCCATTCACGAGGAGGCACAGGAGGACGAGATCCAGGAGAAGTTCTGCGACTACGGCGAGATAAAAAACATTCACTTAAATCTGGATCGGCGAACGGGCTTCTCCAAGGGCTATGCGCTTGTGGAGTACGAGACACACAAACAGGCGCTTGCCGCCAAGGAGGCGCTCCATGGCGCCGATATAATGGGCCAGACCATTCAGGTCGATTGGTGTTTTGTCAAGGGACCCAAGCGTGTCAAAAAGTCAGAGAAGCGACGCAGATAAGGCGGCCAAAACGGTTATGTATATTATGCATAACATTAGCAAATAAAATTCCCCACATGTCTTAACATATATATATATATAAAAGATGAAATAAAATATATTGGATCCTTGGATTCACTTCATCTTCTTCTGTTGGAGCAGATGTTTGCGCATCGCCATCTGTTTGTCGCGGAAACTCTTCTTCACCTTGGAGCGCGCCTTGTGCCGCATCATGCCAAAATTTTTCGTCTTGCTCTTCTCCTTGTTGGTCTTCGAGGAATGTTCGTTGACGCGTCCATCCTTCCAGCCGAAACGATCGCGATCCTTGCGACCCTCCATCACCGTCTCCAGGCGTGACTCCTTGTCGTGTTTGCGCTTCTTGTAGATCATCTCAATGCTGCTTAGCTTCACGAACTCGGCACGATCCTGTTCCAGCGGCCGTTTCCTGGCATTGGTCACCGTCTTCTTCAAATTGGCGGCATTAATGCGCTTGAAGTCCTCGTCGGTGAAGATGCGCGTCAACGCCAATTCTTGTGCAGCCTCCTTCTGATTAAGCATTTTCATACTGGCCTTCTGCTTGGTATCCAACTTGGCGGTTTCTTTGTCTTCAACAGCGTCGCCGTCACTTTCTACACCCTCATCAGAGGCCTCTTCTTCGTCTTCCTCCTCCTGCTCATCATCTACGTTTTCTTCATCATTCTCTTCTTCATCGCTATCAGTGGCTTCCTCGTCGTCGTCCTCTCCAGCTGCTTCGTTATCGCTATGCGTAACCGTCACCCACTCACCATCATTGGAATCGGTGTCATCGTCATCGCTGCCCAAATCAATCATTTTCGAGTCCTTAAGTAGCGCCTCAGCACCCTGCACCGTGTCCTGCACATCACGTTCACCATATGCCCGCACTTTACGCTCTGCCTGCGCCTCCGTCTGTCGTCCGCGATCCTTTTTGTGAAGCAGCGCCGGCAACTGTTCGCGATACAGAGTGATCAAGGAGCGTGCGGCCATCATAACAGATTTCTCCTTGTACGTCTTGTACATGGCCAGATCCTGCAGCAGATCCTCCCCCATAGCCAGGGGGCAACGCATGCAAATCTCACGTGATGCATTCAAGCCCATGGCCATCACATCACTCGAGTTGCGTTCCGTGATGAAATTATTCGCAATCGTTTTCAAGATAGGCTCGATAATATCGCCGGGCACCAGTTCGTGGGATGCCTGCGCCGCAAACTGGAGGACCCGCGTCACCTGGCGCTGATGCGGCTGCATGAATCGGGTGATATACGGATAGAAGCCGAAGAGAAAAAGCTCGTGGATGCCAATCAGCCGAGAAATGACATCCAGATGCATCAGCTTAACCTCAAATCGGTCATTGGTGCCTTGAAGCTGCTTGAACAGACCCTCCGCCATGCCCTGCGGATTGTGGATCAGATGTATGCCGGAGAAATTGAAAACTGGAGCATTTTTTTTTTTCTTTTGTGCCTTAATGGCTTGCTTCTTGATCTGCTGCAGTTGCTTCTGACGCTTCTTGGTCTTCTTGTTCACCCTGTTCTGCATGAGGGCACCCTTCAAATCCACTTCGTTGTCGCTGTCCGAATCCGAGTTGGCCTCATCCTCATCGTCGTGGCCCAAAAAGAATTTCAGCGATGTGACGAGCACCTTAAAACAGCAAGACGATTAATTGATGGTTATAAAATAAGAAGCCAAGAGCCTACTTTGGTTATGGCCGAGAAGCACCCAACGCTGGCGATGACGTTGACAGTCTTGGCATCGTTCCAGATATTCTTTTTGTACAGATCAATCATAATGTCCACCGACATTTTGGCAGCCTTTGGATTCGCGTCCTTCAGCATGCCGTACATAAAGTTTTGCAGACTCTGTCAAAAGGTATTCAAATTGAAATTTATAGCGACTGCTAAAGCAAGTGAATCAATCATGTTGCCTTACCGAATTGAGTTTCATGTCCTTGTGCTTGGCGTTCATGTTCTTAATGTCGGTGACAATATGCGTCTGCAGGAACGTACGCAGATTCTTGTCTTGGCAGCGCAAGAGCTGGAAAAACAGCTCCAATATGTCCAATGCAGGTACCAGATTCTTATTGCGCAGCAGAATCAACGCTTTGACAAAACAGTTGCGCATCGCCGGGTCCAGAACGGTGGCACTGCTCCGAAGTAAATCGGTCAGGTGTTTGGGGAACTGCGTACAGACGGCCGGATAGCATTGGGCCACCTGCGCAATAAACATGCAAATCTCGTCTAATGATTTGTTTTCCTCACTCGGATTCAGCGAAAAGATCTCGAGCAGACTGAGAAAATGCTCGTATTGTGTGTGAAACTCATCGCTGTAGGATTCGGGATCACGTTTGATTAAATTCTGCAACTGCGGCAGATTCTCCGGCAGTTGATTATTGGGCCGCACCATTTTATTCAGACATCAACTTTACGTCTTGAAAAAATTGGGTAAAAGAATGCACGTGTCTTCTTCTTCTTGCTGTATACCGTTGCCACTATGTTGTATTTTCAATTAAGATGTTTCCACAGTACAAACCAGGGCAAACAGCTGTTTTCAATATGCTGCTATTTTGTAAAATAAAAACATTTAATAGCAAATAATCAATTCTGGCTAAGTACACTAGGTGGCAAGCTACAAGCTTTGTACTTTGAAAATTTAAACTCTGCCAGCCTAAAAGCAGTGGAAGCAATTGCACATTTTTGCACGTTTTGCAACACTGCGTTGCGCCGCAGTAGAATTAATTTTTTCGTGCAAGATGATGGACCTGCAGTCCAACGACGACATTGATTTAGAGGATGGCGAAGTAAGTAATTGTTACAAATAAACCACTAAATGCTATTTAACAAGCGCCAACATCATGCAGCTGTCAGCGAGCAATGACGAAGATATTTATACGCCGCTGCAGCGACCGGCACCGGCAAAGGCAACGCCTGCCACAAGCAGCACACCTGCTGCAATGGACGCAGGGGAGAGCGGAGTTGTCAGCCCTTTGGCCACACGCCATCAGATTCAGAGCGCCCTAGACGATGAGTCGCAGTCGAACAGTGAGTCCTCAAGCGGCGAATCGTCCGAGGAGGGCTGCATCAAGAAGCTGCGCACCGAGAATCCCTCAACGGGTAGTCACAAGAAGCGCAAGAAGCGCATCCGACGTACCGTTATGGTTCGTGTGCCGCCGCCCACAGATGCCGAACCGAATAGGGCACGTTTCAAGAAATACAACGTCTGGACGGCGGCGCTACAGGAAGAAGCGCTCAGCGAGAATATGCGTGGTTGCGATGTGACGCGCAGCAGTAGCGATCGCAATGTTGAAAACTATGACTTCCCGCTAAAATATCGAGTCAATGGGGAGAATACACTCAAGCGTCGTCTTTCCAACTCATCCGAAGAGGAGGAGACGAGCTCCCATCCGGCCCATAAGCGTGGTCGGACGTCCACGCGCTCCGGGCTGGCAAGCTACCAGCGGGAGGAGAAGCAATCGGTGAAGCATCGACTTGGACAACGTTCGCGCTCGCGTCGCGGTCTTTCCTCGACCAGTGGTGGCTCCTCGGACAATTCGGGTGAGCCGCGCCACATACTCGATCTGCAGGAGACAGCCGGACGCGATCCAAGTGACGTCGCCAGAGAAATGGCCAACAAACTGTACGAGGACAAAGACGAACTTTTGGGTGAGTATTTCAGATGCATTTAAATACATAAAATTATTTTTATATATTGGTGTTCAAATGTTCAGTGCGAGTCGTTAAGGTGCTTGGCATTGATGTGCCCCTGGAGCTATACAAGGAAACACAGCGCATCGAGGCAGATGGTGGCATGATGATCAAAGTGAGTTTTTAGCAAATATAAATAACAAATCCCTAATCGAGTTTATCTTTTAGAATGGCAGACGACGTCGTACACCTGGCGGGGTATTTCTATTTCTGTTAAAGCATCACGATAAAATAACTGCAGCGCATCAAAAATTGATATTTGCCGATGATCGCCAGAATGATAACAAATCGCGTAAACAGATCGAGACACTGATACGGGATCGCAAGGTTGAGGAGCTGAAAAAATGCCTGAACGAAAAGAGCACCGAATTGCCTTCATTAAATGCACGCAAGGAACACTATTTGCCAGGCGTCGAATCCATTGCACAGATTCAACCAGGCAATTGTGAGTAGCTTCTGCTCATAGATAATAATAACCTGTTTAACGTATGGTTTCCTTTGAATAGTGTCCAATCCGCCGCCTTCTCCAGTTGGCCAGGAGCAGAGCAGTCCCGAGTATAAGACACATGAGATCAATATTAATCTGGTGGATAGCGCGGATCTGCCCTCGACATCGAAAGCTGCTTTGACGGCGGCGGGTCTTAAGGATCTGGTCAACTATGACGATGATATTCTGGAAGTTAATTACGGCAATATGGACTTCTTCTAAGCTAAACGAAAAAGATATGATAAATGGACGCAAAGCGTTCTCCCTTGCACTCGGGCCATTTGTTTATATTGCTTAATATATATATATTTATATATATATATATATATATATATATAATATTTACATCAAGCTAGCTAGACCCATATTTGTACATCTAAATAAATGCATAGTGTTTAAGGTTTTTAGTAAGGTTTAATTTTTGAATATAAATGTACACAAAATTTCGATATATTCCGTAAATTGTTTTAAATTAAGCGCCAATTGCAATTTTTTATATCGATATATACACGAAATGCATTTCACAGCTATCGGGAAAAATGTACTAATCGTTCTCGTTATCGAGGCAGTAAATAAATATTGCAAGCAGATGATTTCTAAATTTATAATTGTTGCAACGTAGCCAAAAGGTAAATCATTACTATTATTAACTGCAATATATATATGTAAAGGGAAAGAGCTCTCGATTTGTGTATTAATTTGAACAATGACGACAAAAACAACCTGTGAACTCGCTGCGACTGAGAATCAACAACAAAACAAATTTGTTGCCAAAACCTATAAATACGCATTGCTCGAAAATGTTCATTTGGCTCTCTACGCACCCGCCCATAGTTCAGGTGAGACGATTCATATGCGCGGCAACTTCAACTATTTCCACTACGGCTGCGATGGCACCTTGGACGCGGGTTGGGGCTGCGGCTATCGCACACTGCAAACGGCCATTTCATGGATTATCAACAAGCGCAACCATGAATTGACGCAAAATGTGCCCTCGATTGAGGAGATTCAGCGTACGCTGGTAAAGATTGGCGATAAGCCGCCCCGGTTTATTGGCTCACGCGATTGGATTGGAACCTTGGAGGAGTTCTACGTCATCGATGCCATCTTTAAAGATCTGCTTTGCAGAATTGTGCACGTTCAGCAATTAAATTCGGAACAGATCATTGAGCAAATTCGTAAATATTTTGATGAATATTGCGGCTTCATTGTCATGGGCGGAATGAGCGACATGGCCTCAAAGGGTATTGCGGGCATGCATGTTAGCCAGACGACTGGCGTTTCGCTACTAATTGTGGTAGGTGTTAAGTTGCATTTAAATTTCTTTAAGAAAAATTCAATACTTTTACTAATTCACTTTTAGGATCCGCACTTTTCGGGCCTAGCCAGCTCCAAGGAGCAGCTGATTCACAAGGGCTACGTGCGCTGGATGCACATAAGCGAGTTCGAAGAGAGTGCCTATAATCTTTGCTTTATACTTCAAAAATAAGCTTGACTTGTTTTCCATCTATTTGTTCAAAAGTGTTTTGCAGTTTTTGAAATATTTTCAAAATTTTCTTTTAATTGAAAACAATTATGTTTGTATTGAATGCATTTAAAAACTGATTTTTTTTAAATCAAAACTCGTTCCACCATTTGTATTTGAAAAAAGTCAAGTACAACTTTTAGTGCTATTTTTCGAAATAAGAATTAGCTCTAAGCATTTGTATTTGAAAATATTTAACTTTGAATAGAAAAATTTACTATTTTTGGCCACTGCATTTTGCACTTGTCTTCAAAAATATTATTAATTGTATTGTTAATAGAAAAAATATTTTTGTATGAATAGAATAATAGAAATCGAAGATTTACTATTCTGTCCTAACATATTTGGCAATTGTGTAAAAACTAATTTAATTTAAAAGTTTGTATTAACCAATTTTATCTGGCTAAAATGTTAGAACCTATACAATTGTGTAAAGAGAATTTATAGTCATATTTTATCTTTCTCTTTCAGCACACGTTATGGCCACGAATCGAATCATTTGATAAGCCACGAACATACACAAACACAGAGCACACACAAACGCTTAGAGACACACACTATTTCATTTATATATATTAATATATATTTAAACTGTTATTCGATGACGATGGCGCTGATAAGTATTCAGTGGCACTGAACAATTCACAATTGTGCCGCAAAAAGAACTAAACTAAAATCCCCTGCCAAAACGTGAACCTGTAAAAGACAAGCAACTAGTTAAGAGATAAGCATTAAAGGAGCACCACCGAAACACTGATCTGGTTCCTGGCTATGGATGCAATGCAGCGTGCTTTGTGGACAGCATTGAGTGCCTTGGCGCTGCTCTATGCGCTGATCAAATTCCGTTTGGGCTATTGGAAGCGACGGGGCATTCTGCACGAGAAACCCAAGCTGCTGTGGGGCAACATCAAGGGCATGCTGGCTGGTGGCAAGCGTCAGCATGTGAGTGCCGCGCTGCAGTCCATCTATGAGGGCTACAAGGGACGAGCGCCCTTCACTGGCTGCTATGCGCTACTCAAGCCATTTGTACTGCTGCTGGATCTGGAGCTGGTGCAGCATGTGCTTCACACGCATGAGGGTTACTTCACCAGTCGTGGTCTGTATCACAACGAGAGCGGCGAACCATTGTCAGGCAATCTACTACAGCTGGACGGACACAAGTGGCGCACGATGCACTTGCAGTCCAGCTGCGTGTTTACGCCCAGCAACATGGAAAACATGCTGCCCAGGCTGCTCGATGTCGCCAAGCGTTTCCAGCGCCATATGGGCGAGGCGGCCCAGCTCAGGAATGTCAATGTTAGCCAACTTGTGGATAACTACAATGTGCAGATGATTGCTGCGCTGGCTTATGGTTTGGACGGGCGTGATGTGTCACAGTTTCACGCGATGACCAGCAGCTACTGGAGCAACTGGAGTCTGTGGCGCGCCTATTTATCGCTAGAGTTTCCAGTGCTCGCCCGGCTATTGCAGCACAAAAGCTACGCCGAACTGGCCACGGATTACTTTCTGCAACAGACGCAGTTACAGTTAAAAGAGCAGAGATGCCGGGATCGCCAGCCACTGAAGAACTTTGTGCAGCTCTACTCGCGCACGGAGCCACCGCTGCGGGATGAGCAGATTGCGGCGCAAGCTTTTGGCTTCATACTGGCCGGGTTGACGCCACTAAATGCCACCCTTGGCTTTTGTCTCTATGAGCTGGCACTGCAGCCGGAGCTGCAGCAACGAGTGCGCTCCGAGATTGAGCAAAAGCTGCTCCAACACAATGGACAAATAACAGTTAAGTTGCTCAAGGAACTGACGTACACAACTCAAGTCTTGAATGGTGCGTAAATTTAAATAAAATAAATGTAAAATATTACTAAATATTCATTTGCAGAAACACTTCGCTTGCATACTCCTTATCCCTTCCTGCTGCGACGTGCCACCAGGGAATTCGAGCTGAAGAAGTCGGTGTTTGTGATTGCGTGTGGCAACAATGTGATTATACCCACAGCAGCCATCCATCGAGATCCGGCCATCTATTTGGATCCACTGAAGTTCGATCCGGACCGCTTTGAGGCGGCTGCGATGCGTGATCGCCACGCAATGTCATTTCTGCCCTTTGGCGAGGGACTTCGTGGTTGCATTGCCAAGCAGTGGGCGCAACAACAGCTCCTGGTTGGCCTCATCATCCTTTTGCAGCAACACAAGTATGCACCTTGTGCCGAGACACAAATTCCCATGCAATATGATGTTGGCAAATTGCTGTTAATGCCAAAAAGTGAAATACAGCTCAGTGTGGAGCGGGTAGGGTAGTTGTAATTGTTTTCTTTTCTTTGTGTTTATGTACAAAACGCTTATATTGTTTGCTTGTTTTATGTTTTGCATAATGCACATTTTTGATTTATTTTGTGAGCACTAGGCTTGTGTGATAATCTGCTGACGATGATACCTTAAATTTTGTAGTTTATAAGTTGCAGAGGAAATGACCCACATAAGGAACAAATTAATGAACAAATAAATATCGTAATTGTTATTATAATTGTTATTAAACCAAAGGAATGTTTAATCATATTCCAATTTCCGTTACAAATTTTTAAGAACGCAATTGCGAGCCACTTGACACTTGTACAAACTATCGATAAAATGTACTTAGATGTAATCGATTTCATAGAGATATCGAAATTTGTTTGTCGCTGTTCAACACTTTATTTCTTATCGACAAACAGAAGCAAAAACAACGCCGAGCGAACCAGACGTGTGGCAAACGGTGCGCGCGATTTTAAGTGCAATTGTATTAAATAATTAAATGCTATTTTTGATAACATAATGCTCGATTTCTCGCCATTCGCGCGCTTTTATAGATCGGCGTGTGTGTAAGAAAATTGGATTGAGTCGCACAGCATTATTGCCTATGAGGTGTGTTTGGAAAGGCGTCTGTGTTTACGGCAAAGCATTTAATCTACTTCGTCTGTTTCGTTGTTTTTTCGCTGTTTTTTTTAATGTCGGCGCGAAGTGAATTAAATAACGAAAATGTAAAGCACGTCTGACAGAAGGATAAGCAGAAACAGCATTCAAATCAAAAACCGCTGTTTTCTAAATTGAAAGTAAACTGCAAACACCAAATAGCTGTTAAGCGAGAGCTTTTAACTGTTGTTTGCTCGAAAATAGAAAAGAACGAAACGGTGCAAAATTGCAAAAGGAAAAGAAATAAATGTGAGCAAAATATTTGAAAATCTTAAGTGAATAATTTAATTTAACACACACATGCATACATTACCAATGTCTGGCTGTGTGTGTGTGTAGGTTTAACTGTGCTTGTGTGTGCAACAAAAACAACAAGAATAATAACAACAACAACTGTGCAAGGATCAATCGTTAGGAGGGTAGTTTGTTTGTACAAAGCCAAAGCCCCGCGAGTCGACGTTAGACAGAGACAGTGAGAGGTGGAGTGGAGAGTGTAGAGATTAAGGAGAAGTGAGAACTCTTCTTTTTGTGCGTTTTTGCCGCATGGAATTTGCTGCAGCCCAACAACAAAAACAACAACAACGGGCGACCGTGACGGGCACACTTACTCACCTCACAAAAACACACACTTATATACCGGTATCGGTTGAAAGGGGAGGAAACGCTCCTGCAGTTGCTTGCTGGGATGCTGAATGCATTTTGGGCAGATAAAATTTACAAAGCCGAGTTGAATGCGTTATTGTGCGTGAGTATCGCTGAAGTGTGCTTCTCCTTGCACTTAAAATGCTTTTGTTGTTGCCGCTCTCTCATCTCCTATCTCTGCCTTTTGAAGTGTGCTAATTATGAAAATCATTTGGCAAATGTAATTGGGTTGAGTGTTGTACAACAACATTAACAATAATATACAAAAACGGCTTCCAGATTATGTATTCCAAGGCATTATTCCAGTGCTAATTCCAGTCGTGAAAACTCCTTTCATTGCCAGCCAAAAAAAGAAGCAGCAGCAAAGCGGCAACAAAGACGACCAACAACAAGAACAGCAATTTTGTGCTCCCTTTTTGAAGTTTGTCGCGCTATTTGCGCAAGTGCAAGCACTCGTCATTAGATGTGAACACTGTTCGTGACACGACTTGCTCGTGCATGCTAATAAATAGTTATGTACAAAATAGATATAAAAAGAGAGAAAACTAAATAAATTATTATGCACAAATAATAATACTTTTTTTTTGTTTTAATATTTGTTACTTGGTGAAACACGCTCTCATCCCTATTAGTGTATTTACGGCACTGCTGCTTCTCTCATCTGGTTTTTGTTCTTCTCACCTCTCGCTGCTTGTTTTGTTTGTTGTTTTTCTTTTTTGTGCCCTGTCCTATTGCACACTTTTAGCTTCATAATATTTTGCTTTATGTGTGGGTTACTTATTAACTTTTGCTGCTCTTGTTCGCCTTTCCCCTTTTTTTACAACAATAACAATACTAGGGAAATAAAGAAATGCGTTGGTGGCATGCCCCAAAAATACAGCTTCCGGCGACGAAGGGTTCATTGACATTTGTTCAGCTCTATTATATTCTTATCCGTATTCAATCAGATTTTCTAGGCTTCCATTTTTTGTAGCTTTATTTTGGGGGTAGCAGAGAAATCTGAAATGGGGTTGTTTATTTTTTATTTGTTGTTTTTAATACGACAATGCTGGTTTTCGTTTATGTCTCCATTTCGCAGTGGATATCGCTGCGCAGGAACCATAACTGCCGCTACCAGTCATAAATGTGTAGCTGTAAATGTTGTTTAATTATAATTTTAGTTTGTTTTCGCTTTTCCTCTCTCTCCCTCTCTCTCACTCTTTCTTGTGTCATTATCGCTCGTTTACTTGACGCCCTTGTGGGTAATGGTTTCTCTGTGTGTGTAGTGTGTTTTTGCTCTGGTTTTGGCTTACCTTTCAATCGACTTTGCCTCGGGATAGAAACTGATAAGAATTCGAAACTGAATTAAAGAAATTGTTATTACAGCTTAAACGGAATGCTTTTTTTTTTTAGTTGTAAGTCCGATTGTTTATTGCTTAAACAAGAAATTATATTACAAATTGGCGACTGCATCGCTTATTCTTTATTTGCAGTTGCAGAAGCAAGTTTCATTTTATTTTTTTCCCCGTTTAAATTCAATTTTTTTATGGTTATAGTAAAATCTTAATCTGATATGCTTGGAATTCTTGGGTGTATATAATTACGAAAATTTATCTGCACTTGGCACATTTTCATTGTTTCATGTTTATCTGATGCCTCCTTCTCCGCATCTAGTAAACAAATGTGTAACCGAATCCCAAAAACCGTTCAACTGCTGCTTCTGCACCTGTGCAACTGTGTTCAAAAAAGAGACTGGATGCAAAATAGGTATTGAGAGAGTTTAAGATAGAGAGAGATAGAAATGTGGTTAAATATCAACAGCTGCCGCGGAGTTTTTTGCTTGTATTTGCGTCTATTTTTTTCTCTTTTCTTTTCTTCTTTTTGGCCTGTGCCTTCGGCTGTTTTCGACAAGCAAACAAAACTGCATACATTTTAAAGCAAGCAAGCAGAATCTGTGCGGAAAATTAAATACCCTTGCAAACATATACCACATACATACATATTCTTCGAATTTAAATTTCATATTAAATTTAATTTTTTTATTTAATTTAACCTCTATTTTGGTGTCGACTGACCTTAGTTGACCTTATATAAATAAATAACTTAAAGAGGAAAAATAAAGTACAAAAATTGCAAATTTATTATTTATGATTTGTTAATAAATTAAATTTTATCCTTTGTTGATTATTTAGCCTTTTTCCAAAGCTAACAAATGCACCCACTGCCAGGCACAAATACCACCAGCCATATTTCAGTACATTAGGCACATGTGTATTGACATATTAAGTATATAAATATAAAAATCGCAATGTTCTGCAATTTTAAACGTAAGAAAAAAAAAGAAAAAAAACAGCCACAAAGTCTATGTAAACTTTTGTGTAACTTTTTGCTCTTTTGCTTACCTTGCTCTTTGAGCCATGTAGTTTTAATTATGCTTTTGGGCAATAGAAGACATCTCTATACTACTATATATACAACGTACAACTACAACGTAGGCAACTATACATATATGTAAATATACATATATATGTGTGTATATAATACTCTATAGTCTGGCCGAGCCTGTTTGCTGTTTTCATACGCCAACGCATTAGTGTTGTTATTGTAGATGTTGTTTTAGTAGTTGCTGGGAACGTTTTTCAAGAGGGGCAGCCACTCTTGAAAGTTATAAACTGGCCTCTTTGAGCCAAAAGTAAAACTGCATGAATGAATGCATTTGTTTTGCATGTGGTGAGCTCGTTTCTTGTTGTTGCTGTCTGGCACCCACACAGCAAACATTTTGTCGATTTCGATTTCATTTTGGTTGCTCGCCTGTTTGCTGGTTGTTTATTTTTATGTATGAATGAATTCATGAATATTAAAGGAGAGGCCTTAAGCTTTTAAGCTATAAATGCCTATATTCCTATTTATATAAACATACATATAATATATATATATATATATATATATATGCATATATAAATATATATGCATAGGAATATATAGAGCCTGCCCACGCAGCTTAGAGCTCATTAACAGAAAAGCTACTATTAAAAAAGTTCAAATGTCAAATTCAAAAGTTGAGATTGACTCTATTGGCTTCTTAGCTCTTTCTTATCTTGCTCGCATGCACTTTTAGCATTAAAGTACAGTAAATTAAAGCAAAGGCTACAAATGGATTAATTGTTTGTGTTATACCAGCAAATTAGTTAGTTTTTCTTCTCCTCCAGTTATCCTCCTTCTTCTTCTGTTTTTTTCACAATCAACATGCAAGCCATTAAGCGATTTGAGCTTTTTTAGCTAACGTGCGAAGAGGATAGAGACGCAAGACAAACAGAACAGTGAAAATTCACATGTGTGGACTACAAAGTTGCCATTGTAATGCAAACACAACATATATATATATATACCTATATTTGTGTATGTATGCATGTGTGTGTGTACTCTTTTATATACATACACACATATATACACTCGAGCGTAGAAGAAAAGAAAGCAGAATGTTGTGCGGCTTAGAAAAGCGCCAGAGCGAGCCGGTAAAACGGCGACTGATTATAACAAATGTGAGGGAAACAAAAACACAGAAAATTAAAGAAAATACATACGATATAGCAACATGTACGCCCGCCGCCTAACGGTTATTTTGTTTATCACTAGCGAGTGTTGACTGTGGCGCAAACAGTTCGCGTTTCTTTCACTGCAAACATCACAATAAGTTCTTCATTTTTGTTGCCAAAAAAAAACATTATTAGTTGTTGGAAAGATTTCAATTAGCGTTCAACTTGCAACATGTCAGCAAGCGGATATTCTAATGAATAATGATCAGCCCAATGATAATTTGCTTTTTTCACATGTTAACCAACTGAAAGCAGTCGTTACAATGATTACTATTGACATACAAGCAAATTTTTTTTGTTAAAATACTGAAAAGCAGTAAAACATTGACTTACAATAGTTACGATATTATAATAATGGTATTATAATTGCATATAAGTTTCTACATGATCTAATGATCTGCAAAATAATGCTATGATCGTAATGTTCATATTTATAATTTTCAATAGATATGATATAATACTGTATATTGTATGTGTATATAAAATATCGATGTCATTAACAACTATCATCTTTATGACAATTATCTAGGTAATATTGATATAACTTAACATCCATATCCATACTCAATCGTCAATAATAACAATTAGAAGGAATTTAATAAAGTTTATTTTTTGATGGCTTTATTATGACTTTTACTATTTACTTAATCGATAATGAGTAAAACAAAACATGTTCTTTACACTTGGTTTTAGTTTTCGAGCTTTCGACTATATTATTAATAGTTCATATATATACGAACAACTAAGTCAGTATGTATTTTCCTATAAATATACACATAGATTTATGTGTGCGAACATAATTTCCACTCATGTTTTTTTGGCCACGTTTTCAATGTGTAATCATATCATTTTATGGCCGATTAAACAGTGTAACGCTTTTCTGCCGAAAATTTATTTCCAGAGAATGGCCAAAAACAAAAACAATTCTTGAACTAAACACCGGAGATGTTTACATATCTGTGAGACTGTGTATGTGTGCCTGTGTGTGTGTGCTTGTGTGTGTGTGTGTGTCTGTTTATAGTGAGTTTTGGCCACTGCGAAAGGTGTCTGAGTGTATTGAGTTGTGTTCTACTTTTGATAAATATTTTGATAACTTTCGATCGATAATCGATTGCAACATCGATTTACTCGTGCTGTGACATGTGAAAAGATAAGATAACGAATAAATTTGTTGTCAAACAACGAGCATTCCAAGTCGCTTATCTTATTCACATGGCGGGCAAGAAGAAACGTCAGAGAGAAAAAACACTTTATTTGTATTCCGTTTAATTGGCGCTAAATGGTTTTCGCTATTGCGAGATTTTCAATTTTTGTTCTAATGAGCTGCGAAAAAAATTCAATTTTCTCACTTTTATTTCTTTTATTGCACAACACTATCATTGGTGTGTGTGCCATTTCGTTCATGCAATTGCTAACTGTTATTTATAGATATTTGGGTTAATGACGTCGAGCAGAGCAGAGCAGAGTGGAGCATAATCTGAGCAAACACAGATGCCGACAACAACAATAACAACATTCTCAGTGCGTCAGATGCAGCCCAGCGGTGCCACAAACAGCACTAGATACACAGATACATAAATACTGCTGATATGCTGGGCATATACAGCAGATAGATAGAAGTCAGCTTCTTGATATCCTATAAAAAAAGAACAACTTTAGATTATCATCATCGTCGTTGGGCGCAACAACAGAATCAACATTTTCCTGATGATGAGTTCTTTTAGCTTTTAAAAATGCATTTTTTAAAATGAATACACACTCGATGTCAGCGCGCTTTCACAACAACAACAACAAACGGTTGACAACCTACGCGAACTTCCCCCCATTAAAGAGAGGAGAGATCTTTGCCTCATTGTTGACCACATCTGTTGAGTTGAATTGTGTTGCTGCTGTTGTTGTTGTTGTTGTTGTTGCAGCTTGGTGAAAGTGTAAAGTCATAATGCGCCCCGCTCAATTTGCCCATCCGTATATCATTTACCTTGTGGCAGCAACGACGCATCCACATCTAAATCCACATAAACATCAACATCAACCTTAGCTAGGCCCATAAATCAGTTGCAGCTAAAGCACTAGAAAAGTACTGTCGAAATGGTGCTGGTTGTAAACATGTTTGCTCTGTAGCAGTTTGGTTTCTCTACTCAAAGCCTAATCATAATATTCTTGGATATGTGTATATTTATGCTCGAACCTAATGGGCTTTGAGTGTGTATGCATGTGTGTGTGTGTGTGCGTGCGTGTGTTGTATGTGTGATGAGGCAGCGAGAAAGCATAACACTAGATTAGAATGTCAAATTTGTTCGGTTTGCTTGTTTGCTGTAATGTAATGCAGATGATTTCCAGTTCTTCCAGTTTCTGCTGCTTCAAGTGGTTTCTAATTACTTATAATCACAGCTGTTTAATGGATAAAAGAAATAGATTGCTTGCAATTGTCGCGTAACTGTAGAAAATGGTTAAAGTGACGCTCTGAACGTTAATGTAAAAGCACGCATGGTAATGGCTTAATCTTTTAACCCATTATTGCTTGGGTATAAAATATTTATCTATTATTTGTAACAGAAACAAATCTTTCACAATTCTATTGAACAGTTTGAGTGTCAAAAATCCCTATTCCCACATCATGCTCATGGAGACATGTGGCTAAAGTAGAGATAAGGAATGAGATCATTTAAAAATGTTGATTGGATTTTGTGCATATTCTCAGCATATTTTTTGTATTCTTATCATGTCAGTGTTCGACTGTATTTAAAACATGTGGTTTTATGAACAAAAAATTAAATTTAAATAAAACAAAACTTAATATATAAACTAAACCGTATTAGAGAATTAGAGCTAAGATAAGCTAATTGGCTTTTAGGCAGCTATTATAAGAAATGATGTAAGCAAGTAATATTTAAGGGGGAGGCACAGACTTTGAATACTTAAAGGTCTCTTGACAGGACACTGTAGACTGACCTGTCTAAACTACCGAGAAGATAATTTAATATCATAGAAAAACAAGTGTTTTGTTTGTGGTATAAGGGAAACTCGAGTTTTTTTTTGCTGTTCAAATAGCACAATTAATATTTTGTTTATCATATAAAGCGCTAGAAATTATACTTTTCTTTGTGTGCAACGACTTAAGTAATCTTATCAGTCACAGCTAGACCATTCTAGATGACTTCCCACTGAAAGTCTGAGCAAGTGTTGCAGTGGCACGATGTCGATAACATTTCAACTCGCACTCACGCATAATTACAGACATATAAAGTAGAAAAATAGACTCCAGTTGTGCGTGTGCGCACATCTTTTGCACGCAATTAGGAGTTCCCTGGGTTGAGTTGAGGGGTCTCTGCAAACCGCATTCAGCAGCCAGCAGCCAGACGAACTCTGTCAAGTCACTTCCTGTAATCGTAGAAACCAAAGTGCAGCAAACCCCCAGCTGGAATGAACGAACGTGTGGCATGCAACTATAAATGTATACCTAAAACGTGTATACAAATCTATTTGCCGTATCAGGCACAGCCCTTGGCTTGCTTGGCGCGGCTTGACTTTTGTTTGGCTTGGCATCCCAGCTTCCGCCGCCAACAAATGCAAATCTCATAGGGCGCCATGGCAACCACACTTTGTGTTGAGAGCAGAGGCAGCCCCCCTACGACGAGACCAGACCAGCCACAGATCAAACGTAAATAGGGCGGAAAATTATGCGTAGATAGTTGAAATTAAAACGCACAAAAACAACAATCAAACTTGACATTTGTGCTGTGATGCGCGGAATAATGATGCGGGTTCCCTTCGCTTTTAACTGCCCCTACTCCAACTCGACTCCAACATCAACTCCAACTAGTATTTTGTGGCTGTTTTGCTGTCGCTTCAGCTTTGGCTTGAAATCGGTTTTTGCTTGCGAAATTGTGGTTTTCCTGTTTAGCGTTTTATGCACGATTTGGTAATTTTCTGGCTACTGGCCAAGAATCTAGGACTGACTGGCAGTCTGTCTGCTGCAGTAGATCACATCACGTTTTTCCCAGCCTGACCTCTCTCTCTCTCTCTCTCTCTTTTTTGTCTCTCTCTTTCCCTCTCTGAGCAATACCAGTCTGATTGGCAATTACGATGGTTGCCTCTTGTTTTTGTTGCTATTGTTTTTCCTGCGCTGCTCATCTTTGTTTGCCTTTGCTATGCCCTTTGGTAACTTTTGCCCTTTGCCCCATTTTCCAGCTGGGCAATCTTAAGCCCTTTTACGACTCGTCCATTTGCAAGATTTAGCTGACGCATTTCTTCTCTCGTCGATTTTGTGGTTTAGTGTTTTCTATCATTATTTCTGACAAGCTTCCGCTGCATGCAAAATGGAGCACAATTTCCAGAGGAAATTGATATAGCATCAACACCACTAGTTCAACCGCATTTTCAGCAAACTTCTTTTATTTAGAATAGATTGTCTTTATATATGCATTTGAAAAGCGTCAGCTTCATTTGTATCAGTGAGTTTTTTCTTCAGCCAGATGCACAACAACCGCTTGATTATTTTTAACAATTTGACACTTCCATAACGCTATTAAAACTAAACTGATAAATTCGACCTAAATTAATAACACGATTTCGTCATAAATATTTCTAAGATTCTTGAATGTGTACATTATGTAAAAAGTAAAGAAAATGCGTAAATAATTTAATGCAAAAACCACAAAATATAAACAAATTTGTATTTCGTAAATAAGCCGATTTGCTGTTTTTTAAATGTTGTTTTTAAATGGTAATTTTACCGAATAAATATGTGAAATGTGGTTAGTGGTTTCAGCTGTAAAACTGCATTAAATTTTGATTAAACTTCCTTAGAAATACACGATTGCAACGGCTACAAAACAGAGTTTTTTAAAGTGCGTAATTTTAAATTCGAATGTCAAATGCATTAAAAATTATAATTGCCCAACAATGCCAATTTCAAAGCTAACTTTGCATTAAGATTAATTGTTGGAAAACTTATTTCCGCGCATTCGCGGAAGTTGCTAATCTACCGGCAACAGCATCACAAAAAAAAAGCAAGCAACAGCGACAATAACTCCGTCAACAAGAGCAGCAAGAACGTTGCCGCCATTGCGGCTGCTTGGTGGCAACAACTTTATCTTGAGAGGTCATTTACACTGGCCAGCGACGCGCTGGCTGCTTGGCTGGCTGCCTACTCGGCTGGCTGCCTGTTGTTGCTGCCACAGCTTTTTCAGCAGAGCGTTTTCTTCAACTTGTTCTCGCTGCATTTCACAGCGCTTTTCCAAACACACACACATGTGCAGAGAGAGACGAGAGAGAGAGAGAGAGAGAGAGAGAGAGAGGGAGAGAGAGGCACAGAGTCAAAGATACAGCCTGGCCATGCAATCAGCTTTTGTTGTTGGCTGGCACTCTTCCACGTCTGTTTTGCTGTTGCTGTTGTTGTTGTTGTTGCTGCTGTTGCTGTTGTTGTTGTTGCTGTTGTCGCGCTTTTGTTGTTAGCATTTATCATTTGTGCATTGTGCATTGTGTTCACTCTTCAAAGCGCTCAGCACTTGTATCTTTTGTGAGTGCGTATCTATGTATCTCTATGTATCTTGTTTATAATTGCCGCCAGGCCAGAACCCGCCGACAGTTGCTGTCCGTCGCAGTGTATCACACTCAGCAGCGACACTTCAACTTTGCCTCAAGTCTGAAGTGTGTTTTGTTGTGTTTGCATCAAGCTAAGCTTCTTCCATGGCCTTGTCAGCAATTCAAATATCAAATGTATATAGCTAGAGTTGCAAAAGGCTTGGCCCTGTATTATTTTTCTATATATTTTCGATTTTGATTTCAGTACATTTGAGTATACTATCGATAGCCTCAGCAAAGCGTGGCACGCACGTAAATAGGTCAACTACTCGAGTTGCAGTTGCCTGCTAACGAGTTGCAAATGTCTTTTTTTTTATTAGGTATGCTCATAACTCTTAAATCATAACTTGCAACTGCCAACTGGCAACTTATGGCTCTTAACATCTAAACAAGACGCTACTTGCAACTTCCTGTCCACCGACTTTGGCATTGCAACATACACTCGCTCGCACACACTTGCCGCCTGACATATCAATTAACAATTAGCAATTGCATTAGGGCAATTAGCCTGCAATGATTAAAGTGCTTCGCGGCAAGCCAAGCACTTGTCGAACACGCACAAAACATATAAATCACAACTCGATGATATCATTATTTGGGTCACATTGCATTGCTTTCATTTTCCTCTTTCGTTCGATTCCCCGCGCACTCCTCCCCCACACAATCTGTGTGTGTGTCAGATTTTCATGTGACCAAAAAAAGCACATGCTATCGTTTGTCCCCTCCCCTCCCTGTCTGCCTAACAAGGCCTAAGAAAAAGCTTATTAATAAACATTATTAAGCATAATAATTTTGTTTGGAAATGTGCGGCAAGTATTCATTATATTATTTACGAGGCCGTTACTACATCGCCTAAGACAAATTTCGAAAATTTATGTTGCATGTGGAACATGAATTACTATTACTTGTGCCACATGTGCATTCAGATATATGTATATATATGCATGTATTCAAACATCGAGCTTCGGAAATCGGAAGTGTAGGAGATTGCTGAACTGAATGAATCATGGACAAAAAATTGATAAAATTGTTTACAATGTGGGTTAATACCCACAGATTAGAAGGCTTTTAATCATTAGGTTCTTAATGTGACTCAAACTCAGTATTATTTTTAAACAACATATATATATATATATAAACTTATGTTATTTGCATATGCATTTTAAATGTCAAGTGGGAAATACATTTCTATATTTAATATATAAATCTCTCATCTCAGACTTAAATCTAATATGTGCAGGGCAGTGTACAATAAATAAATCATCAAAAAATGTTGATAGAATTATTTAATTTATTTACGAAAATAAAATAAAATCGAATAATCGTTATTATTGATTATTCCATATATTTTATAAAACTGATTCAAACCTAAATTGTATTATCATAAAATATTTTTCTTTAAATAAATCTAGCTCTTCTCTAACTGTTTATTAAACATATTTTTAATCTCTCCACCTTTCCAGCAGGCGCTACCAAAATCTTTAAACGGCCGTCAAACGAACGTGAACCGAATAAAATGTCGATAAAACGCAAAAATATTAAGCTCAAACAAATGATGATTTCCTTGGAGAAGGAGTGAAGAGTAAACAGAATCACCAATCAAATAATCAAATTGAAATCGAAAAATCAGTGAAAAACGCTTACGCAAAGCTAACGAAAACGAAAAAGTATTCGATCGATTGCATTGACACATTTACACTTGGGGAGTAGGACAACAACCCCTCCCAAGATCCCCTTCGAATACCTCATAAACGGAGACGGAGACAAGAAGACACCCCAGCAAAAATGGATCTCAGTCTCGAACGCGACAATTCTGCGCTGGGCAGTCTATTCCAGCAGATAATCAATGACATGAAAGTGAGTTATTGCATTTATTTATTACCAACTACATTTCAAGCACTTTGCGGAAGTTCGTAAATACAACTGGGTGGGAGAGATAGAGATAAAGAGGAGAGAGAGAAGAGGAGGAAACTTTGGTTGAATTTCCACACGAAGCGTCGCAATTTTCCAGCTAAATCGACAAAAATTGAAAGTTTCGTTCTGGTTCTGGTTAATTTCGTCGAAATGTAATTGACACGTGTTCAAAATCGACAATTGTGACAATTGTTTAGTTTGCTTTAGCTACATATCTAATAACAAACAAACAACAATCAAAGGAAAGGTAATTTTCGCTGCATTTGTCTGAAGAAACGACGCATTCATTGTCTGAGTTTTGAGTGTGTCAAGAACTTATATTCTCATGCTGGGTTTTTGGTTCAAAAATATATGAAACGCTTTGTAAACAAACCGAGCAGAAATAATTAAAGCCAAGGTCACAGCAATGTTAAGTGTATGTTTTTAGACTGTGCATGTGTGTGTGTGTGCAAAATAAACAATGTTTCAGATAAACAATTGGCTTGGAAATAATTGCAAAAACTGTAGGCGATAAATGAAATATGTATGTATAACATGCAATTCTTTCCGAAGGCTTCACACATACATTACTATGTATTTCAGAACGTGGCTAATTGATTTGGGTTTCCATCTCTTTCCTTCTGGCTCCCTAACTGGCTCCCTTTTTCGACAGCAAGCTGAAAATATGCCAAAAATGTTTCAATTAATCTAAGCAAAGAGGCGCTGTTCAATTCAATAAAAAAAAGATACATTCGCTTTTTATCATTAATTGATTTTAATACCCTGTAAGAATTAACAAAATGTTAAATATAGCGATAACAAATAAAAAAATAATTGTAATAATTTTGATAGAAAAGTAATTGCGAAAATAAATTGGAAATAGAAATTGAAGTCATTATTTAGTAGGTCTGCCTTCAACCTGATTTAGTAATTTTGATGAGCACTTATAAAGCGATAAAAATAAAATGAAGAAATATAAATCATTTGCAATGATACAAAAGTAAATAAAAATAGAAATTTGAGTCTTTTTTCGAACTATTAAAATAATTTTTGTTTAAGAATGAGTCTTGCCAAATTAATAACTCTCTTAGTTACATATACATGTATGTATAGTGAACTAGGAGCTTTTACAGGGTGTTCCCCTAACTAGGATGAGTAAGTGTTTCTCTTAGCGATGCTAATCTATACGCACACACAACTACTACACACGTGTGTGTATTATTGCAGTCTATCAATAATTTATGATATGACGCCATTCGCCTCGAATACTTTCATACATAAATGTATACATTATATAAGCATAGGCCTCGACTTAATTGCTGTTTCAATTAATGCGCTACAAGTAAATAATTATATATATCAACATATATAAATATCCGAATATAAGTAACTTTTTGGCAATTAAAACTTTTTATTTCCTGTAGAAAAACAAAACAAATTCATGATTGCTTAATGCCTTTGGCGCCTGCTATTGCCTTCTTGCTCCGAATCAATCTTTCTTCTGGCCTAAGCTCTGTTGTCAGCCTAATCCGAGAGCAAATTACTTAAGGCTCGACTCTTCGAGACACAGATCATGACTAATTTATTGCCTGCCCAAGTTTATACGGTATAACTTACATATAATAGTGTCTGCGTTCGTTTCTATTTTGGTCGGTTGACACTCAGAAAAAAAGCACTGAATTCTTAAATTGAAGGTATGTAGAAAAATTAGTGTTTGTATTTCTTAGTTTCAGTGTGAATTTATTCTAACATTTAGAAATAATACTTCTCATTTCCAGGGTGTTTGGTTTTAAGGAAATACTTTTTATGAATTTTAGACATATATTTTTGGGATTGTCTCGTATCTTATTTAAAATAAATGTTTTCTTATATTCAAAAATGACTTCTTAAAATAAGAAAAATTTTATTAAATAATAAATTTAAGAGATATATTTTTTTTTAAGTGTGAGCAAATCCATGTGTTTCCTGGAGCTCATTTCCGACTTGACGGTCGACAGGTGTTGAATGGAGGAACAGCGTTTTTGGTTGTGTGTTGTTTGATGGTATTTTCGATGCTTTGTCAGTTGTGCTTGCCCAGCATGGAAATAAAAGGCAAACTTCTGTGGCAAAAGATAAAAGTGCGCCGCAGTTGCTATTTATAATGCCATCATCATCATTATCATCATCGCAGCAGCAGCAACAGTCTCGCTTTATGTGGTCTATGCGCACCTTGGCAGCACACACTGACACAGGCACAGACACAGATGCAGATGCAGACACAGATGCAGACACAGATGCAGATACAGAACACAGATACAAAATACAGCTAAAGATACACAGGGTAAAGGCGCAGACAGCTGTCAGCCTTTTCTTTCTTTCTTTTTTTTTGTTTGTGGATGCGGGCGGTTGCATTTTGTATATATAAATGAAATATTTGGTTGTTTTTGGTAAATGTGGCCACGCAATTGTGCAAAAGTTCGTTGTTCGTTTGCCGACTTGTTTTGGTGTTTGCTGTTTGCTGTTTCTTGGCCTGAGTGCGAATTAGAGCAGAAACATGCCTTGAAGCATGTGCACCATTTATACTTGAGTGTGCGTCTCTACGTGTGTGTGTGTGTGTGTGTGTGTGTGCCACAGCTGCTGCTGCAGCGCTGGATTACTTGACTGCAAATCTTCATTGTTGCTGTGACTGAAAAAGCCAGTGTAAATGTCAGAATAATGGTAGATGTTTTATTAAAATGTGCTGCGTGGCAAAATGAAGTTAACTAAAAATTTTAATTCGACTTTTAATCGAATAGTTGCGCCAAAATTAGTTTACTTTTGTTGTTGTTATTGTTGCTGTTTTAATTGCTTCGTTGCGTTTGTGTTTGTCTGGTTTAAGTTTAGCTGTATATATTTAGCAAAGATCTTAAATGCCAGCAGACCAGAACAAATTTATTCCTCCTGCCCCGCTGCTCAGATGCAAGGCGAACTACATAGGTGGATGGATAGTCTGGAAATGAACGAATACAAATACTAATACGAATACGAATATGAATACAAATACGAATAGGAATTAATTGACTAGTTAGTAAGAATATGCTGCCAACGGCATTCGTAAGTAGCTGCAATTAAAGGCGGCTAATTTCAATTGGACTGCAAAGTCACAGTCCGAGTCCAAAGTTTATCAGCAACAAAAAAAAATGCATCTTTTTCTTTAAATTGTTGAGCAAGTGCCGCATTTAAAAAAGTTCATTCACTCCGTTTCTGTTGGCAGCGTCTCGCGCGGCTGACTTCCTTTCGACGGACACGGCAAGCTTGGTGGAAATCCGTTGAATCTGTCTTCTTGTCATTAAGTCAGTCAGTTTTTCAAATTGTCGTATTTGGATGACACTCAACTCGCTGCCACTGAATGTGTAACATTAAACGGCGTTAAATGGCCAACTCAAGCCATAATAATTATACCCTGTTGCCATGAAATCTTTGAAAAGCGAGGTTTAACAAACTAGTGTCAAAGGACAGTAGCTTGCATACCAAATATTGTTTAATATATGTTTAGTTAAGATCTAACTAACTGCACTTTTTAAAAATGTCTAAAATATATAAAGCGAACTTTACTTGTATTTTTTTGGAGCGCATCTGCTAGTCGAGCTAAAACTAACTTTCTGGCTTCCTATTTGCCATCTCCCTTCAACTGCCTCCGTCACTGTCTATGCTCTTTTGGGCATAACAATTGCTGTCGAGTGTGTCTTAAGGTTTTTTCTTTTATTGTTGCTGTTTTTGTAGCACTCAAGACACAGACTCATAAACACATTAGGCCGCATTAATGTCGGACATGATAAACGAGAAAACTTGTTTCTACTTAAAAAGTGCGCATAATTTTCAACAAATTAAACACAAATGTGCCCAGCTTTAACCTGAATATAAAATGTTTAATATTTTCTTATTATTTTACTCTGTGTTTAACTAGACACTTTTAATGGGTTTCTGTTTTGGCTGTTTAACTCGCCGTTGACACTTGCACTTGACAACCAGATAGTAAAATACCAAGTGGACCAGGCCAAAGATGGTCATAAAGCTGGCACCGAGAAATAGCCCAATGGCGCCGCCCAATGACATTATTAGCTGATCCGTGCTGAAGACGACACGTCTTTTCATGCCCATTTTGGGCAACTCCAACTGGATGATAATCGTCCGCTCGAAACTGGCACCGGCATAATTATGGCCATTCTGTGTAGAGAGTCGTTTTTTTAATTAAATAAAGTTTTGAACTATGATATTCGTATTTACGCCACTTTGAGCCTGCTTCTCGGTAATGATGTAGGTGTTCTCCCGGCAGAGGGGCAGACAATCGCAGGGTTTCTCCAGCCACTTGCGTTGCGTCAAGCAGATCATGTCCTCGATGTTGCAAGTGCGTGCCTTTATTGCCACCGCATAGAAGAACGGTTTGCACTGGCAGAGTTTCAGGGCAACTTTAATGCGGCACTCCAGTCGGCAGAGACTGGGTTTATAGGCCTGGCCAAATGATATGACTGATAAGATAAACTATGTTAAGTGTTAATCTTCTGGTGCGCTTACGCTGTAGTACTCCAGATTATTCTCATTTTTGTAGCGACACTTGCGATAGGCGATTGGCACCTTTCGCACATCATCCTCTGCCGAGATGGGGCTGAGCAGCACCTTCAGCACATAGGAGTACTCGGTGCCAGCATCAAACACAGCCGTTCGTCGATCATGCGGCAGCATTACGTCATTTACATCGTGCAAATACTAAACCGTTAATCAGATTCAATTTTGACCATAAGCCAACGATTCGTTATTCACTTACCAAAAGCAGCTGAGTATCGATATTTGCTGGCTTGAATGCTATCTGGCAATTCGAAAACGAATCGCAATTACGCACTTGCGGAGCAATTAGCTCTTTTCTGCATTATTATTATAATTTTATAAAACATAAATATAAATATAATATAAATATAAATATAAATATAAATATAAATATAAAAGATCACTAAATAAAATGGAAAATATTGTTATTATTTTACAATAATATTATTATGTTATTATAGTTATTATATAGCATATATTATCACACATATTAAATATTATTATTATTATTCGAAGGTTTCTCATGCGCTGCAATTTAGTTAGATCTGTTTAGGGTTTCCTATATCTTCCTAGTTTTAGACAAGCAGGCACAATCTGCTAAGATGTGATGTGAGTTGGGCTAAGTCTTTATTTATTATATTACTTGCTTAAAATTGTTTCTGATTATATTTGCCCAAAACTTATTTCTTATTTGATAGAAAAACAATGACGTTAAGCGATTTATTTGTATAATATGTAAACATACCGTTCGCCATAGGGATTCCCAAGATGGGCCAGTTGAGTCGTCGTCTGGCAGAGGCCCATTTCGGTCAGTGTGGGAACATACTGAACCCAATGGTTGTTGGGATTGGGCATGATGCCCTTCTGCAAACTGAGCAGCAGATCAACGAAGTTAATTTGCTGCAGGCTGGTATCATTCGCATAGGGCATCAAAGTGTCCAGATTGCCATAGTCCAGATGATTGAGAACATTGAGAAAACTGTGATAGTATTCGGCCTTCTTAAAGTCAACGGCAGCATCTACGCCCCAAGTTCTAATTAATAGTTCAATTATAATTCAGATTTCTCTTCGTTATGCCCCAACTTACTCATTGATCAGTTTATCGGCTTTATTTAGTTGGGTAAACCTGGTGCAAATGGTGACGCCGACCAGCGAAAAGGAGCGCAGCGCAAATAAATATTCATAGACGTAAACAATTGGATTATTGCGATAGCGATCCCACTGCGCATAGCAGGTGGCACCCGCATAATAGGCGGCTCCAATGACTACTGCCAGCCAAAAGATGCGTTCTAGTCCGTGCAGATCTCGTCGTGCTACATACGGCATACCATGCACCGACGATTCCCTGCACGCCTCCTCCAGCCAGTGCAAATCTTTGCTCCGCTTCTCTGCATCCTCAACCTGCCGCCTCCAGCTGTCCTTGTGCCTCTCCACGCAGTGACCGACCATTGTGTACTGAATATCCTTGCATGCGAACTCCTGGCTTTTAAATAGTTCCCCTCAGCCGAGTGCTGTAAATGATGCGCTCCACTAAATTGCAGACCAGCAAATGTCATCCCATATCAGCATTTGTTAATCAACGCTGCTAATGGTATTCTCATGTTGCCTCCATTTCTTTATACATGCATTAATAATTACCCAACTACCAACTATTTTTGGCCAACAACGAACAAAGCAGCAGTTTTTTGAAACTTTAAATGAAAAAAAAAAATTAATTTACAGCCTTGTCTTTTAGGCCCAAATATGTAAATGCAATATGAACCATACACATAAATACAAATTGATAAATTAATTAGATTATTTTCATGCAAATGCCGAAATTAGTTTCACACTAAATTCATTAGTTAATTAATTAACCAGTTTGTAAACAAGTTAACATTTTCATTGTCTGAATTCAAAATTGTGCCACAATTCACAGCTCAAGGTTAAATCTACGGTTTATGGAATATGAAAATGAACCAAGAAAAGTGCCAAACCCAATAATAATTTCGGTATTATTATAAAATGCAATCAATTTTGAAAATATTGTTGATAGAATTTTAGATGCGTAGCATTCAAGTGCCCGGCTAGCTCAGTCGGTAGAGCATGAGACTCTTAATCTCAGGGTCGTGGGTTCGAGCCCCACGTTGGGCGAAAATTCCATTTTTTTTTAAGTTCAAAATTGATTTTTGAAATGCCACTTTGATTTAATTTGAGTTATTAAATACAGCTGAGCAATGTGTCGTAGATATGTGTGTTGATACATTGTTCAATTTATACTATATGTTTGTTAGGCTGGCTAATAATTTGTTATTTATAGCGCTGAACATTGGCAACATGAGGCAGTAGCGAATGTAACAATTATAAACAGAAAATCGGTGCTGACGCAATACTCAATCATTGGTATGACAACATCTCGTTTTTCTCGGACTCCGACTGCTTGAAAATGGCTAAAAGCCGCATTCAAGGCCGCAACTTGGCTGACTGGATGAGAAATGGCACAGCAATGCACACAACAACATTCGTATTTGTACTGAGCATTTTTTGTCGTTATATTTTGTTTTACTTTGTTTTTATATAAAGCGCTTATGGCTTTTGTCGTCCCATTTGATACACAGTGCACAGGATGTGCGCAGGATGTGAGGCATCAAGGCAACTGCCAACTGGAAACTGGAAACAGAAAACTGGAACAAGGCTATGACCATGACGGAGGACGGACGTTCTATGGTTCCTCTTGTGCCTTCGATAATGTGCCAGTTTAAATTAAATCCAACTAGCAACAATTGTAGCAGAAATATTTCTTAAGCCAAACTTTTTTTGAGTTGGGAATTTTCTTCAAATTATTTCAGCAGCAGCTAAAAAAAATCAAGTTCTTCAATCACAATTGTGATCTCATCTTGACTGCATATCACGTTGCCTTAGGTGAATGTCATAGATTTTTAAGATCTTTTGTTCGCTTAACAAAAAAAAAATGTGAACTGCAACAATGCATGTTGCTCTCTTCTCGGTTTGATCCAGACAATGATCCACCACCCGCTGCTTGTAATCTGAGGCATGCCAAAAGTGTTTCCTCTTCAGGCGCCATAAACAATGCAACAGGAGGATGGAGGCGGGAGGCGGGAGGAGTCGTCGACTCCGTTGTCGTTATATTAATTACTTTGCATTATTGTTTAAAACAAGTTGCGGACTATTGTTGGTGTTGTGAATATTGTTGCTCTTGCTGCACTGAGAAGACAGACTGTTGTCGTTTAGCTTGGCATTTTGACATGATGTGCATAAGAAATTTTGTGGCGTGATTCAATTGCGACTGAGGCTGTCTACTCCTATCTATACTCAATCGGTCCATCAGACAGCACAAACAACAACAACAACAACAGCAATAACAGCAACAACAACTTGCTATAATTGCTGATTATAATTAGTATGAAATTGCACTCGCCAATATATTTAAGATATACACAGATAAATTCTCTTACGTGCTGTGTGTGTTTTGTGTGGGTTTGGCATCATTTCTATTATTATTATTTTTATTACTGTTGCTTCCATCATTGTTCGCCACGCCCCATAAATGTTAACTAATCTTTGTTGACTGGAGCTGAGATTGCCTGCACATTTGGCAAAGTCAACTCAATTTCAATCAGAATTCAATGTCAGGTGAAAGTTTAAATAATATGAAATCTTACAAAATCTATTTAATTGTTGTATGCGATGACAACCTTTGCAACTAGTTTGTCGTGTTGGGTTGTTGAGTTTGTTGATCTTATCTCGAATCATGTTAATTCGAAACAACTTGCAAACTATATTATTAATTAGAACTGTTACATTGTGCCGGAATGGCGAATTGCCCATCAAATCGGCTTATATATAAATGGACCGATTGCCACAGCTTAATTATATGTATTATACATTTTGTGAAATGTGGACAATATTTCTGCTGTTCGGGCTGATTTGCCAGAGTGTCCTGGCGGCCGATTATGAGTTTATTCCTGAGGATTCCGATGTATTTGCGGACTGCAAGGATCCACCTCCGCCACCTGGAGCAACAAATATTAAGGGTTTATTTAATATGGATGATCTGACATTATCTCTGAGTGGTGATATTGTTCACTTAGAAGGCAATTTTTCAACCAATTGGGACATACAACCGAAAGATCGCATATCGGTAAATCATATTACAGTTTTCACCTGAACATCATTTGATGATTAACCGACCAATCGACTCCTTCAGATTACTGCCACTGTCTTGAAGTGGGATCGGGGCGTTTGGGAACCAACGGTATTCAGCATTGCCACTAAGGACTTTTGCCAAACGATGTATAATAAGGATCAATATTGGTACAAGTTTTGGACCACACACGTGACGAATGCGGCTGAAGTTAGTAGCAAATGTCTATATCTGAAGGAGGGCGTAAGTGAGCATTATCGCAAGTGATGTATTTGTTTTTAGTCCATTTGATATTGCAGTCCAAATTGATTCATGAGCCCTTTGATTTAACCCTGGTGTTTACCGACGTTCGAGGCGTCGCTCTGCAGGGACGGTATAAGATTGTTGTGACCCTGGAGGCATTTGATGATCATACGAATATTAAACGTCCCACAAGCGTTTGTCTTGAGATTAAAGGCGAAATGGAAAAGTTATAAAATCAACGATTTTAGCTATATATAGCTATATATATATATATTTATGTTTATAATGAACCAATGTCCATTGCTGTCTGCTGACAATAAATTCTGCATTCGTATATCAACTGTTGTTGTGTTTATTTATTTATTAAAAATCCACATAAATCCGATGTTTCTAAGTAGAATTCTAATATATTCCTATAATAAATTCCTTTCCAATAATTCACTATCTTGTGAATAGATACTTCATATTTCTTGAAAGGTTTGATTTGTCCTCCTCCCAAAGCTTTACCACGATTTATTTCAAATGGTGTTCAGATAATATAATTCAAATGAACTGAAAAGCTCTATTAATGAATATTAAAAGTACAATAAGTATATAATATATAAAATCACTTTTAATGGTTCAGGGTGTAATAGGAAAAAAATATTATACGGAAAATATCAGATAATTTACCCAATATTAAGAAACAGTATATTTTCAACTTTCCTTTTAACAAATAAGAAAAGCTGCAAAAACATTAAAATTTAAACATTTTGGCATATTAGAAAAGTGAGTTGGTCCCTTCGGTTCTGGTGAAATACCCATATCCAGATGTATTACATTGTTGCGTGCGGGTATTTTGATCGTATCTCGAATCATGCTAAGTCGCAAAAAAAAAATGCCAACAATGTAATTGATTAGAACGGTTACATTTTGCCGCCAATTAGACATTGCTTGGCTTAAAGTTATAACCTCAATTCGTGTACTATATAAATGGACCGATGGCCCTAGGTTAGCCATACGTGTTACAAATTTTGTGAAATGTGGATCGTGTTTGTTCTATTCGGCTTAAGTTGCCAGAGTGTACTGGCTACGAATTACGAATATGTTTTGGAGGATCCCGATGTATTTTCGGACTGTAGGGATCCACCTCCACCACCTGGAGCAACCAATGTCCATGGCTTTCTGAATCTGGATGAACTTGAGTTATCACTGAATGGTGATACCATTCACATGGAAGGCAATATATCAACCGTTTGGGACATACAGCCGACCGATCGTATAATTGTAAATCATATGACACCTCAACTTAAACAATTCTTAGTTATTGGCTAATCCACTCCCTTAGAGTACTGCAACTACAATGCATTGGGATCGGGGCGCCTGGCAACCAACGGTTTTCTCCATAACCAGTTACAATTTGTGCAAAATTTTGTATGATGAGAGTCAATATTGGTACGGCGCTTGGGTCAAACACGTGAAAAATTTGGACGAAGTTCGGAGTAAATGCTTATATCTTAAAAATGGCGTAAGTGGGTGATCGGCGATCGTAATCGATATTGGCAATATTTGTGTTTGATTCATTTGATTTTCCAGGTCAAACTAATTCATGAACCCTTTGATTTGAAATTGCTGTTTGGAAACATTCGGGGCGTCAAATTACGTGGACGCTATAAGATTATTGCAAGAATAGAGGCCTATGAACAACCCAAAAATATTAAACGTCCAACCAGCGTTTGCTTTGAGGTAATAGGCGAACCGAAAGAGGTCTAAAATAAGCTATTAATAATGTACCAGTGTATTGCTGTTTCACATTTTAAGTGAGTTTTTTTCAAATACCTTGGTAAGCAATATTTTACTATTTTGTGAATAGATTTTCCTTGAATGCTTTGATTTGTCCTTCCTCGACCCATTTGACTTGTTTAGGTAATATAATTAAAATAAACAAATTTGTTCGATCAATAAGAGTCCAATGATATAAACTCTTGATCACTTTTAATAGGAAAATGTCAATAAAATGACCCATAGTAAGAAAGAGCACATTTTCAACTTTCCTGTAAATTTTAAGATATGATGCAATAACTAATTATTATTAATATTTAAAAATGTTGATATAATAATAATATTAGAAGTTAGATTATCCCATATACAGATATATTACATAATTGAACGCGTATTTGATTGTATCTCGGAATCATGTTAATTTGGAACATGTTGCAAATAATATGATTAGACCTGTCCCGTTGTGCCGCTAATTAGACATTGCTTAACGTAAAGTTTTAACATCAATTCAGATTCTATAATTATTACAAATTATTTGAAATGTGGACAATATTTTTATTGTTCGGCTTGGGTTGCCAGAGTGTCCTGGCTTCCTATTCGAATTTCTTGTTGAGGATACAGAAATATTTTCGGACTGCAAGGATCCACCTCCACCACCTGGAGCAAGAAATATGAAAGGCTTTCTGGATCTGGATGAGCTTGAGTTAACTCTGAAAGGCGATACTATTTACGCTGAAGGCAAATTTATCAACCATTTAGGACATACAGCCAAACGACCGTATACCTGTAAATCCGAAGACATCTCTTACATGGCTATGGCAACCAACGGTTTTCTCCATAGCCAATATTGGACCAACGCTTAGTCCAGATAAGTGTCAAAAGAGGCTGAAGTTTGAAGTAAATGATTTTATCTTAAATATGGCATAAATGGGGCATCTTCGCAATTTGTATGTTTAATTCATTTGATTTGATTTTCCAACTCAAATTAATTCATGAGCCGTTTGATGTGCAATTCCAGTTTAAAAACATTCGAGGCGCCAATTTGCAAGGACGTAATAAGAGTTTTATGAAATTGGAGGCCTTTGAAGAATATTAATCGAAAAACTTTCATTTGCTATGAGATAATATGCGAACTGAATCAGACTTAAAATCAATTATATTAGTGATATTCCAATGTATTTCTTACATTGCTATACATATCAAGTGTGATGTTTTCAAGATATCTTGGTAAACATTAAAAGATTTTCATAAAAGAATTTATCGTTCAAAATATCTTAAAATCTCTGTGGCAGCTATTTGATATAGTGAAGCGATCTGTGTAGTTTAAAACTGTACAATTAAATCTGATGGAATAGTTTGCATATATTCAATATGGGATCGCAGTTATATCTGTCAACCTCTGCAAGGATTTATTTGATACATTTATGTATTAAATGCTCTTCTATCAGATGTTTATAAATTCAAATAAAAGGTTCAGGTTTATATAATGCTAATATCTAAGTAAAGGATATCTGCACACTTATTCTTAGTATACCTTTCTATATATCTCTCTTCTATGATAAAATTAGTGCACAACAGTGAAAATAAATTGATGAAGCTCTCTCCTTGGATTCACTTCATTTTATATCCATGTCAAAGACACATTGTGTAAAGGGTATTTGGAATACCCCATTTCTATAATCTCAAATTTGATATTGTGGCTGCGGCACGCGCTGATGTCAACAGGCATTCAACTGTCATTCGAGAGTGGCCTTTGTTGCATGTGAGAAAAGAGTTTTTCAAGCGTTTCGTTTGTTAATCCATATGCATATTGTTGTTGTTGTTGTTGTTGCTGTTGCCTATGCCGCATGTTGCAAGCCGCAATCGTCGACGCGTCGTTTTGGGTTACATGGTTTCACAGTGCCTGCTACTTGTATTGCGTCTGTTGCCAATGTGGCAATGCGATCGTTGCCTGTATTTGTAATCGGTTTAGCAAAAATACATACACAAAATCCATATACCATTGGAATACGAACTGCCAAACTGCCAAATGGTAATTGGTAATTGGCATATGCAAATCTACAGCTGTCAGTTATTAAATTACTTGTTGAATGCCACAAATCATTGCGTCTATTCTCAGCCAAATTCGATGCGCTTTAATATCGGCGAGCAGTCAGCAGATTTATAATGCCAACTCATCAAAATGATTTGGCTTTAACCTAAACAATACTTTCATTTTGCATTCGATTATTTGGGCAAAACAGAAGTTATTATTCATCATAGATGGCAGCTGAGGCAAGTATCATTATCGCTAGCCAATCAACGCGTTCATCTTGCAACACTTTCATTTCAAATTCCTTGATACACAAGACTATGTACAAAAATATATTGTTGTGTATATATAAATAATCGCTTTGCAACTTTCTAAAAACAAATCTGTACAAAAAAGGTGCAAATTAGCAGCGCACGATTTTTTTTTTTGTATTTTGTCTAACAGGCAACAGCAGCAGAAATTATTGCCACAGGCCAAGCGAACTTGCAACCAAGATGTGTGTACATACATACGTTGTATGTATGTGTTTGCATATAGAAAATCAATCGGTAGAACTCCTTGATGGCCGTTAGTCATAAGACAACTGCGACAACTGCTCGCTTTGCATATTGTGCACTCAACACAAGTAAAAAAAAAAGGAAACAAGAAAGAATAAATAAAAAACAAGTTGGTAACCCAAAAAGTACAATGTAGGACGTTGCAGCAGCAACAACAACAGCAGCAGCAGCAGAAGTGGAAGCAACAACAACAACTGAACCCGTTTGGCCAGCTCCCAGTTGCCATCTCCGATCTTGTGCAGCTAACCCGCTCTAACCAAAGATTCACAGGCGCTCGCAAATTATCAAACAACAACGTTGAAATTGTGTTGCATGAATGGATGGATGATGGCTGTGAACTAGCTGAGAGCTGTTGTTGAGGCAACTTTGGCGAGGCAACGTTTTTTTTTTTTCTCTTTTTAAACTCGTGTAGGATGTTTTGTAGGCTATTGGAAAGATCAAGAGTTTATATAGTATCTCTGTGTGTGTGTCTGTGTTGTGGAAGAGAACTTTTCCAGTTGGCTGTCTGCTGCTTGCTGCTTGCCTCTGGCTGTAGATTGCAACGCCTCTCGCGCTGCCGTCGTTGTTTGTGGCATAAATTGTGGGTTTTTAGGTGTCTCGCACAGTTGCAGTTAAATAGATACATGCGAGTACACCCCAGATACAAGATACGTTGCACATTTCTCAGCAGCAGCAGCAGCAGCTGTAGGCAAACTGGAAAGTGTTGCCTTTTGCCACTCGTCACACACATTCACCATTTCAAATGGTATTTATTTTGTTTGTTTTCTTTTTTTGGGGCCACAACATGCAGCTTCTGAGGTGCTCTTAATTTTGAGATGAGCCTACTTAATACTGATTATAAAAACATTATTCTGCATCTAATGGCTCAAAATATGCTTCATTAATAAACGAAAAAGAAAAAAAATGTTGACATGTAAGTTGAAGGCGCAGAGCGGTTAGCGGATAGCGTTAAAGCCAACGCCAACGCCATCAACTTGGCCATAATGCTCGTAATGACAGCCTTGCGTGTGCTTCAAATCTTTGTATGTGTGTCTGTGTGGCCTGGCCGAATGCAAATTTTCATTCATAAAATGCCGCCAGAAGTCCGAGTCTGAATCCGAATCCGAATTCGAGTCTGAATACGAGTTCGAGTCACGTCAGCATAACAACTCATAATGCCTACGCACCAACAACAACCAATCTAAGCCAAAGACGCTTATCAAGTTGTTGTTGTTGTTGTTGCTGCTTCTCGATAACTATTTTACGTCGCCAAAAAGTGGCATGTGGGCTGCGATTTGTGCCACGCTTTGTCAATCATACGGAACTCATGTGATTTTTGGTTTTTTTTTTTTAATGATTTTTATAGCTTTAAATAATGCAGTTTTATAATTTATATTTTTTTTTTCTTTGCATTTCGCCTTGGGCTTTTAATCTGTTTGCCTTGTGTCACTCATTTATTTAAATACAATATTTAATATATAACCATAACAAATTTACTAAACTTGCTTAAAGCCCACGACATCAATTTGATTCGCAGGGGCGGATATTTTGGCTGTATGAAAACTGAAGAATTTGAAAATGTTTAATTTATGTATACTTAATAAATCAAGTTCAGTTTTAGTTTACCATTGATTAATGTTTATATAATATTTATTTAAATAGTATTTGTTTTGTTTGTAATCAAAGTGTTCTTTTGCAATTTCATTGGGACTTCAAGCGATCCTCAGCCTACAGATGAGATTCCTCTTTTGCTTCGTCATTGTTGCGTGGTTGGTTTTAACATTAACATTTAGTTAATTTGTAATCATTTCCAATCACGTTGTCAATTCTTGCAATTGCGATTGCGATTAACATACAATCGGTTGCGGTAGGTCAAGTGATCCATCGGCCACATGGCTGAGACATGCCAAATATGGCGCAGCAGACAGCATGTCGTGGGCCACTGACTGACAACAACAACAACAGCAAGAGCAACAACAATTGCATCGATCCTACTGCCTCTGCCTCTGCCACATGCAACATCTTTTGTCGTTGTCATTGTCGTCGTGTTATGAATTATAAACCTTTGCCAGTTTGCCGCAAGTTGATGTTGTCTACCGGCTTTAATATCGTTGCAATGCGCTGCTTGACTGGCTTTAATCGTTTCGCTAACTCTTCAGATATCAAGCATGTTTTATATAGCTGAAGTTTGCCTTGGTATTTTTTTTTTAATTCTAAACTAATTGCTCGCTGTGATTCTTGTAACTAACTTTTAGATACATTTCAAGAACTGGTATTTTTATGCAGTACAGCGTATTTCGCCGTCGTCTTCTTATATGTTGTAAATACTTTGTTGCAGTATTTTATTTTTTGTATACCTTTTTGTTTATATTATTCACCATTTTTTTTTGCTGCTAGAGCAAATGCAATATGCAATATGCCAAGAGAAAAAGAGCGAGCGAGAAATAAATGCTTTGCAGAAATAACCGAAATCGATTTCCGTTCATTTTTGTTTTCGCTGTTGCACCTCTTTCATGCGGCGCAATGCACTCGGCATGGGACTGCGTCACTTCTTTTATGCAACGCTACCTACCTACACCTCCACCCCCACCCTATCACCCGTGCCATGTTTGCATTTTGACTCTTGTTAAATGGATTTTTTCGATTGGCATTTGCGCGAACCTTTTGTTGTGCTTGCTTTTGTGCTCGAATGCAAAACGTGAAATCGAAAGCGCATTCAAATTGCATTTTGTGCTCTTTTTTTTTGTATTTTTTTTATTTTTTTTTATTTTTTTTTATTTTTTTTTATTTTGGTTTTTGGGGTTTTCTGGACCAGAGCCAAACGCATTGAAAGCGTAGACGGTAAATCGATTCTGGTTATTTCGAACAGTTGGTTGCCCATTTAATTGACATCAGTCATAACACTTGTTTGCTTTCAATGCCAATTTGCTGGTGTTGTAATTGAAATTGACTAGAAGCATAAAAGTGGACAAGTGGACCAATAAATTGGTAATAACCACTTTTTAGTCTGCTTGTCTTTACTATAATTTTGTGGCTTTCGTGGTTTGAAACCCGTTTTCACTTTTTTATTGACCATTTGGCGCTTCTTTACTTACGTTTATTCTCAAATTATGTATAAATCTTTAGCTACTTTTTATGGTGTGTGCACAATTTGCAGCCGTTTGTCTTATATGGCCTGGCAATGAAACTGGTAAAAACAAAAGACAAGTCAACAACAACAATAACAACCACAATCACAACTACAACTCATGCGGTGCCATGTGGTTTTGACCATATTTCGCATAGGTAAAATTGCTGAGAATGCTGCCAACTGGCAGTTGACAGCTGATCAGCTATTAAATTGCTTAGCTGGCTAACTGCTGGTCGTTGGCCTAATGTTCAATCACTTTCATTCTACTAACGTGTTGATTGCATTTAGTAGAAAAAAAGAAGAAATGATAAAAAACTTAATTAACTACGCCACAGGCAGCTGCACAGCAGCCCTTCTCAATCCAAAGGAGAAGGAGGAGAAGGTGCTGTGGATGCGAAGAGCTGCTAATTGTTGTCAGAGACAGGTTCACCAACAATATATTACATTTTCTTCTAGTTTAATTAAACTCTGAATATAATTTAAGAATAAATTCATTTTATCTAACTTATCTTATATATATCTTATATTATATATTCATGATGTTAAATTGTTTGGTTTTGTTTTTTTTTTACAATATTTATTCAATTACATTCTGAATTTTAACTTTACGCTGATTAATAAGAGCATTAAATGCAGCCAATTGAGTTGATTTCGTTTTTGATTGAGTTAAATTGTTGAACACAAACATTAAATTGAAAAGTTTTTCATCGGGTTTAATCAAATGCACAGACAACAAAAGTCGCAACTCAATGGGATTAAATACACAACATATATACACCGATATACAGATTGTCATATAGTCATATAGATTTAACCATATAGCACATAGCATTTACCTTGCCCCCACAAAAGTTTTGACACGCCAAATGTTTGGCTAATTGGCAAGAGCCAAACACGCAGCCATAACCAAATTACCAACCAGGAAAACACTCCTTAAAGCCATATCCTTAACTAATTGGAAACATTATGTGATGACTTTAAGAATCAATAAAATCATAGTAGATTGCTCTTGCATAATGTTCTAGTCGTAATAGCTGACCGATTACATCCCTAACGAAATATTTGCCTAGAAAACATTATTTTTATTGTTATTTCCAAATCAATACGCCTTATTGAGAGTTGGCTTCTTTTATTATTTTGCCAATTTCTTCTCGGGTTTTTTTTTTTTTTTGGCAAACTTTTTTCCTTTTACTGTTGTCCAAAATGTGCGCACATTTGTCAAGTGTGTTGCGTGTTTGGGACGTGTGTGTTGACTTCGATGTCGCAATAAAATAGGCAATTGCCTTTGAGCAGCTGTTTATTGCATACTTTGGAACTCATTTGCTGAGTTCTTATTCTTATTGATTTCTTTACATATACATTTGAGTTGATGGTAAATTTATCTATCTTATTAAGGAAGCCAACTTATGGAGAAATGTGTAACTTGTTGCAGGGTATCTGCCAGTTGACAACGCTTGATTTGAGAATTGTTATTTGTTGCTTAGATACATTCATGTTTGTGCATGTCAACTAATGTCAATTCATGTTATACAAGTATTTTTAATTATATTATTGCCACAATTGATAGTAATAAAATGTTTTCATATTTTTTTATTTTTTTTGCAGAACACTTCGCCACTGTGGGATGATTTTGTGGCCAAGGCGAGTAAACTGCACACATGCCTGCGGTAAGTGTGAAAATTCTATCAAAAATTGAAATGAAATTTTTAACGTAAATTTAAACATTTGAAACGATTGCGAAAACTTTGCAACAGAATAAAATATACAAATGAATCGTAAACAAAAGTTTGACTAATTTGAGTGTGCCTAAAACTGTTTTTTATGCCAGCCATTTCCTTTCGCAGTCTTTGATTATCTTCTGGCTGCCTCAACTCAACCACCTCCGACGCGACGTGTGCGTCTCGGTTTATAGTTTTTTATTTTTGCCTTAATGTGTGTGTGAGTGTGTTTTTTATGCTCAGTCTTGGCCCCAATTTGTGACGCCAGCGGCTGTGTGTGTGTGTGTGTGTCTGTGTCTGGGCCATGTGCAACACTAAACTATATAAACTATATACAGATGTGCGTATTTATGTGTACATAAGTAGTGCATTAATCATGCATCTTGAGAAATCTGTTGTTATTGTTTAGTTTTTTTTTGTTCTTTTTGGCAGAGCAAATGAAATTCTGAGCCAAGTGTTTGCCCAATGCGCTTGACACAAAAACGCACCCGCCCTGACGGCGCCCCTCTTTCTTTCTCTGTCTCTGGTGCGCAGACAGGTCGCAGTCTGAAAGTATCCCAGCCTCTTAAACATCATCTTCATCAGCTGCTTCATCTGGGTGCAGTCGCCGCTCAATTGGTCTTTAGACTGTCCCTCTGTCCGTCTGTCTGTCTGTCTATCTGCCTCTGCCATTTTCAATTGAAATGTCGCCCACGGCCAATAAAGTTTTGTTGCAAAGATTATTAGATTTGTAACCATTGCCTGCTGTCGCCGCACTATAATCATTTGGCATTTTTATTATTATTACTGTTTTTTTTTGGCTTATTTTTACATTTTTATAGCTATAAACTATTATTTCTGTTTGTTCTTCTATTGTTTTTATAGCGCTGCTATTCAGGCAATTGCCGCCTATTTGGATGCCTTCCAAAAGATCGCCGATGCGGCCACCAATTCGAGAGGTAAGTTCAAAAGTCGTAAACATAAAGCAAACTTGACCGACGCCCCTCTTCTTGCCCCATTTAGTTGCCACTCTCGGCACATTTTGTAGTTGTACATTGTACATCCTCAACTATTATTAATGCGTATTTGTTGGAGAGTCGTCGCTGTCGGCGTCAACGTCGGTCATCGATCTGATTTTACACATTTCACGCCTGTCTGCCCCTCTGCCCCGCCAGTGTCGTACTCCCCGGTTCGGGTTCTATTTGGTGCTCACGCATTTCAGCATTTGCTATTTATATTTATTTATTGGCTCGCCTCTCTCTTTAGAGAGTGGCCGTTGGACTTCACGCTCAGCTCTGATTATGCAATGCTGCTGCTCACCTGGGCGGATAACAACAACAACAACAACAACAAGAATAGCAATCGGGATGGGGAAGCCACTACTCGGCTTGGCTTTTATTTCTTCTGTTTATCTAACTCAATGTTGACTGTGGGCAGTAATAGCAACGACCACCTCAACACCGATCAGAGATCAGAGAATTTCAAAAATGGAGACAACTCGTATTTATCTACTGCATTCGAGTAGTTTTTGCTGTCGTTGTTTCAGTTACTAAATCGCAATTAAAACTTAGATGTTAATAATGTTTTTGGAGAAGATATCATAACAGATTTTCATTATATACCCTTTAAAATCTGAATTTTCGTATATTATTCTTCATCTTTTTATTGTTATTGTTAAATAATCAAATAACTCTATTAAAATTAAAATGTCGAATTAAAATAATAATTGAATTTATAAATTCGAAATCCGAACTTTCTTATCTTAATCTTTAACTTTTTTTCCCTGTTATTGCTAAATTATTAAATACCGTATTCGCTTGTCGAATTGAAATAATAATTGAATTTATAAATTCAATTGTCTCTTGTAATTTTTTTGTATTCAAATGATTGTGTGTGAAAAATCAATTTGAATTGTAGCATAATTATATTTGCATATATTCCATACAATTCCCTTGGCGGCGCTTCATTATTTATCTATTATCTTTTGGTCTTGGTGCTGGTTTCTGCCCTGTTTCCATTCGCGCTGTGCTGGTTGCCTGCCTCATTTGCATTTATTGATCGAGTGCCAAGTCTGGCGTTGCACAAAAAGTTTCCACCAGAATCCTCATATGGCCCACCCGGTAAAGTATCCACCCTTTTTGAGCACTGTCTGTCTCTGTGCATTTGCACTTACTAAATGGTTTCATTAGTTTTAGTGGTTACTTGGACTAAGCAGGTTGCCTATTGGGTTCGTCTGTGCTCGGTCAACCAGCGCTCGCAGGACAAGTGTCAATTGTCCATTTGCGCACGAGGGTGAAACCCAATAATTTGCACATGCTTTTTCGTCTTCCATTGGGTGGTTGAATCCCAGCCATGACTGGCAGGCAACAATTTTCTTCCTTTTTATGTTATGGGGGCTCTTTTATTCAATTAACTGAGATTTGGGGGGCCGCCCATAAAGTGCTTTATGTGGGATTTAGTTTAAGTAGCATTTCATGGGCGAGCAGAAATCAATAGGATAATGGCTACGTTCACTGTGATAATTAGATTTGGGTTAGCTTAAGGAGTGTGCTAGCCAGAAGGAGGACGAGGAGGAGGATGAGGAGGAGTAGCGTGTACAGATTATTAACTTCTGCTGCTGCTGCTGCTGCTGCTGCTGGTGCTGCTGTCAGTTGCCTGATAGGCAGCTGCCCAAAGCGTAGCAGTAGCTGGCATAATGGGCACACACGAGACCGGTTGTTGACCGACTTCCCAACAAACCGAATTCCGTGTGGCATGCAATGAGCCAGCCTCAAATTGAACAGACAGCATGGCGTGCAATCGCAATGCATTGGCCTGGCCATACTCCCAAGACAACCACGACAACTACGACAACGACAACGATGTATTTCCGTAATTAATCATGTTGCTTGGTGCTCTCTGTTTTTTTTTTATTTTTGCAGGTGCATCCAAGGAGATTGGCACCGCTTTGACGCGCGTCTGCCTGCGTCACAAGGCGGTCGAGACGCGCCTTAAGACGTTCACCAGCGCCATTATGGATTGTCTTGTGCAGCCGCTGCAGGATAAGATTGAGGACTGGAAACGCACCGTGGCCACCATTGACAAGGATCATGCCAAAGAGTATAAGCGCTGTCGCAGCGAACTCAAGAAGCGCTCTAGCGACACGCTGCGTCTGCAGAAAAAGGCTCGCAAGGGCCAGACGGACAACAGTCTCCAGTCGCTGATGGACTCACACATGCAGGATGTCACACTGCGTCGCGCCGAGCTCGAGGAGGTCGAGAAGAAGTCACTGCGCGCGGTCATGGTCGAGGAGCGTCTGCGCTTCTGCAGCTTTGTCCACATGCTGCAGCCGGTGGTGCACGAAGAGTGCGAGGTGATGTCCGAGCTGGGTCACCTGCAGGTGAGTCTAAATCAAATTATTAAATCGATTTGCATCTGACTAATGTATATCATTTTTGTCATTTTTTTTAGGAGGCAATGCAGTCCATCGCTTTGGTCACAAAGGAGCCAAGCGTACTGCCACCGGCCTCTGAAGAACTCATTCACGATGCTAAGGCCAGCATTAATCTCTATCCCGAGTCGCCGGGCGGCGGTTCTGGCTCCCAGGGTGGCGGCTGTTCCAATTCGCTGGGCTCTCGCAAAAGCTCCGTCTGCTCCATCAGCAGCATGAACAGCAGTGGTTCCAGCAACTCGCCGGGTCACCATCACTATCCACGCTCCTTGTCGCAGGTTCGTCCAGTCGATCTGGCTTCTAAAACACCCAACTATGCAACAAAATTAGCTCTAAACAATTGGACTCTTCATTTTATGTTAAATTGTTGTAATACTAAAAACGACATTATTTAATCTTGCCAGATTAATCTTCATATAGAATATAATTGTATACCATCAGATATTTAGTTAACAAAGTGTGTTGCTAACTCAACTCTATTTAGTTTATTGTAAATAATTAAAAGCCTTACTTAATGCATTAATATATTTACTTGTTAAACACAGATAAACACAGATTAACAGATAAAACAAAATTATTATAAATATCGTGTCCAATTTTTTAGAGCATTTTGCAGCATAGCGTAAATTTTAATTGTATTTTTATTTGTATATATGAAATTTTATATTTTAACTGCCATTTTTGTATGTTAATGTGTGTGTGTGTTGTGCCTGTTGCCTGCTTTGCCATTTTGGGTTTTCATCTCAACAATGTTCTTTTTTGTCTTTTGTGTTTTTGTTTTTAGTTTGTAACGCCCGCAATTCGCTTGAAACCTGGTGAATCCAGTGATAGTGGCTTTTGCTCATCGCCAGCGCTAACAACACAGGTTTTAATTTATTTAATTTAATTCAATTTAATTATTTTAATATGTGTTTCTGTGCTGTAACTTTTTCTATTTGCATGTTAAAATTTCTCATATTTATTAATGTTTCTCACCTATTTGCCACAGGCCTCGAATGCGACAAATCAGACGCATGCCGTCTCCACTTGGCCGCCACATTCCCAGGACGTGGTGGACACGCTGCCGCCGACTGTCGATCGTCCGCACACGATTTCGACAACCTACGAGAAGGGCCATCAGCGTCCACCGCTCACTGTGTACACGTTCCAGAATCCCGAAACCATACCCGAGTCCAGCAGCAGTGGCAGCCTCAACCCAGCAACGGTTGCTGGCAACCAGCTGCCAACCAACACCAATGGCTCCTCCTCCAACTCGGGCCAGAATACACCGGCCACACAGAAGTCGCCGGCAGCTTCGCTCAGTCGTCCGCCTCTGCCAGTTGTAAGTAGATCCCCTGAAGCATGCCTCTAAATTTTGATTCTAGTGCTTAAGTTGTTTCTCGTTCGCGTTTACTGTGGCAATCTAACCAAATTCGAATTCAATCTAGAAGCCGGCACATGTGGTAAGTGGCAGCGTAGACACACATTGCGCAATCATTTGCATGCGCTCATCCCTGCCCGCTCAACAACCGCTCGCTCAACCACCAATTAAAGTTAGCCTCTCTTCTTAGCCAGCGTTAAAATCGCCTTCATCTCCAAGTAGTCCTTGATTTTATGTACCCTTGCAGAGTGTGTCCTTAATCTTTTATATAATTATATATATATAATTTATTTAAGATCAATATACCAAATAAAATCATAAAACATTTTTTTTTTTAACAGAACAATAGTCATTATCAGTTTCAATTCTTTGATTTTTTTTAATAACATAAATAATTTTTAAGTAATATATTTTATAAATCCGCATTTGTATTTTATGTATATAGATCATATATATATAGATCACATATATATATAGATAAATATATCAAATAATACCACAAATCATTAATTGTTACTTTAGCAGAAAAATGATCATCTTTGAAATACTATATTATATATAAATATATAATCAATTCAATTGTTAGTTTTACATACCTCATTCTTATAAATTTAATAAATCTGCAAGAGTATTTGCCTAAAATTCGGCTATCCGAAGATAACTTTTTGTAAACTTTTTGTTTCTGCTATGCACGGAATTCATCTAATCCATTTCGTTGCTCATTTTGTAGCGCTGCTCATCGCTGGAGCGACCGCTGTCGGCGCAAAGCAATCAACGCCAGAATAGTGGACAGAATTTGTTGCAGCGCCAGTGCCCCTCACCGATACCGGCTCATATCACAAAAGGTAATCAGTTGTTCAAATATATATATATATATATATAATGTTATTTGTTGTGATATTGTGTGCAAGCCTTTTGAACGCCTAATACCATTCGGTCAGTTTACTAATCAACCCGTGTAATTGTTATTTGTGCTGATCTCTCTTCCACCCAACAACACCAATCATCATCATGCGCATGTCTTGTCCAACACGCTCTTGTTAATGCAAAAACACACACAGAGCTGTCCGCCGCACATCATGCACAGCAGCAGCAATCACAACAGCAACAGCAGCAATCACAACAGCAACAGCAGCAACAAACCCCGCCCACCTATGTTAACATGTCTGAATTGGCGGCAATGAAACTAACCAACCAACAACAGCAGCAGCAGCAGCAGCAACAGCAACAGCAATCTCAACAGCAGCATAAGTCATCGACTCCTTTGCTGCAGCAGCAGAGTAGCATTGATTCCATATGTTCGCAGCATTCGAATGACTCGTCGACTAGCTCGCTGCAACAGCAACTGTTGCAGCATAATCAGCAGCAGCAGCAGCAAATGCAGCAACATCAGCAATCGCACATAAATCATCAGTCGGGCGGTGGTCTTGGCACACGTTCCCATTCCATATCCTCATCGGTGTCCTCCAACACAGCCTCCTCCTCGCTGCACTCGCACCCATCTATCGATTCAGCTGTTGCTGCCTCGCTTGTGGCTGCTGGTGGCAACACCAACACTAGCACCACAACGCCATCAAGTGGCTGCTCCACGCCACAGAATCACTATTCACCACTGTTAACCAACTCACCCACGTCCACTGCTGCAGGTACACCGAGCGGTGGAAGCATTGCCAGTGGCCTTGGCTTCGTCTACCAAGTCAGCTCGCCCACGCCACCCACATCCGCCAGCGATGTGTTGAAGATTACCGAACCAGGAGTACCATCAGCTGATGGCCATAGCGAATCAGCCGATTCCGATGAGCGTTCGCGTGCCTCTGTGCTGCAGAAGGCATCCATGTTTGAGAAGCAGGCGGCCGCTGCAGCTGCCACCGTTGCAGCACCAGCGCCGGCACCGGCACCACCAGCAACAGCAACAGCTTCTTCTGGCACCACCACTCGACGCAGCGAGGAGGTGCGCGCTGTTGACCAACAGGAGATGGGTAAGTCAAAGATAAATGCAGCTCTCACCAAAACGACCCGCCCCCCACACCATGTTGCCCAGCAAAAGCGAACACCTTCCTCTATAAACCACCCAAATTCAGAATCTCTCCACAAGCAAATTCCTTTCGAGTTTTGTTTGATACTCCCCCTCGCCCCTCGTCCCTCGTTTTATACCTGCTGTATTTCTCGAGTTATTTTTTTGTTTTGGTTTTACTATATTTAACCCGTTTTCTTTTTTCTGTTTTTCGTTTTTTCCCCCTCTCTCATATTGTTTATTGTTGTGTTAACACACATACAAAACAATACACTCTCACACACACACACATACACACACACATACACACACACACGCACACAACGCATAAACCAAATTTCGCGTTATTTTGTACAAAACACAACAATTTCTTTTCGAAAAAAAAATGCACCACACAACAAAAAACAACAACAACTACAACAACAACGACTTGAACCAACCACAAAACTCAAATTTAATAATTAGACAAATCTTTCGAAGACTCGATTCAAGCATTAAATAATTTAATTGGCGAATTAGACTCCTTTCAACGTGAGATCGATGAGGGCAAGGGCAGCAAGCAGCAGCAATGTAACAGCCACAGCAACAGCCACAACAACAGCCACAACAACAGCAACAACAACAGCAACAATAATGGCAACAACAACAATGGCAACAACAACGGCAACAACAACAGCGGCAACAGCAACAATAGCAGCAGCAACAGCAGTAATAGCAACGAAAACAACAATTGCAACGATCTCGTCATGCCCAGCAGCAACATCAACATGGAATGCTGTGCGATTAGCAATCAAACAAATTCCAGCGGCTGCGGCACCGATATATCTGACACCACCTCCGAGGGGCTTGGCGCCGATGAAGGCGGCGGATTGGCCGCTGCCCGACGTCATCAGCAGTTGGGCGCCAGCGATTCGGAGCTGAGTCGCTGTTATGTGAGCGAGACCAGTTCCCTGACTGGCGGCATACTGGCCGGTGGCTACGAGAATCCCACATTTGCGCATTTCGCCAATCGCGAGGAGCCCTCCGGCGGAGGATCATCCTCACTGTATGCGCAGTCCGCCGCCGACAGCATATCGCTGGCGGCATCGGATAGCCTCTGTCAGCAGCGGCATGCCTATGTGGACACGTGCAGCGATAACGGTAGCGCCGTCGTTGTTATCTATGACCACCAAATACCCAATACGCCGGACATTGAGTTTGTTAAGCAGAACTCGGAGATTGTGTTGTTGCGCCACAAGGATCCACAGCAGTTGCAGCTGCACGAGATGCGTGAACTGCAGCAGCTGCCCGACAATCTGAGTGGCTCGCCCGAATCCCCAGATGGTGTTAGTGGTGGTAATATTGGTGGGTCAGCAATGGCCAGTGGCTCAACGCCGGCAACAGCAACCGTGGCGCCCGCCAAGCAGCGACTCTCCTCGTTTCGCGCCAGCAGCGAGCAGCAGCTACAGCTGCTCGGACGCGCCAGTCCGCACAGAGGTACGGATAAGCTTAGGGTTAGTGTAGACCAGCAGCAACAGCAGCAGCAACAGTTGTTAGCAAATGATAGCAGTAGCACAGTGCGGCGCAAATTGCCGCCCAAGCCGATTAGCCTGAGCATATTTAATGGCCCGTCGCTAGAAGCAGCGGGCAACAGCAGCAGCAGCAAGCCAATGATACCTAGAAAGTTTGACTTTAAGGCCGATCTAGATGCCAAAATACGCAAGCAGAAACTAAAAGTGCAGCAGCAATTGCAGCAGCAGCAAGAGCAGCAGCATCAACAACAACAGCAGCAGCAGCAATCACCACCGCAGCAACAACAACAACCACCACCAACACACTCACCCCAGTCGCCCCAGTCGCCCCAAACAAGAGCAACAACAACAATCACAGCAACAACCGCAGCAAACTGTAATGTCACTAATAAAACTGCCGATATTGCATCCGCATCCAATTCCATCCAAGAAAATCATAGAATGCCAAACCAATATCAGACTCAAACAACAACAACAACAACAACCACCAACACCAGCAATCATGCACCATACAAAACGCCCACAACAGCAACATTTGCAACAGCCGCATCTGCATTATCATCAAACTCATCGTTATTATTATCAGCATCATCATCATCATCATCATCACCTGGGGCCAAGTTGTCATTGCCATTATCATCAACATCAACATCAATATTATCTGCAACAACAGCAGCAACAAAAACAACAACAATGCTTGCACCCGCATCGCTGCCACCTCCGCTGCCTCCCGTTCCCGCGAAACCAACTCCATTCAATCCATATCTGTGCTCCACTACAGCCAATGCCAATGCCAATGCCATTGCCAATCCCCATGCCAAACCGTGCATAACGCCCAGGCCGGCATCGTTGTCGGGTTCGTTTTGTTTCGTATTATTATTTTTGATTTATTTGTTCGACTTTTCTTTAGTTTCTTTACAATATTATTAACCATTGACTTCTCAATTTGATTTCTCTTCTCTCAGCAACAATTGCTTTTCATGGTTTTGGTCTACCACCACACTCATTATTTTGTATTGTTTCTAATTTGTAATATTGTTTCGTCTTTAATCCTAGCTTGGCGGCTCCTCTATAAGGGCTTAACCCCCCCCCAGTTTCCCCCCGTTCAACTCATAATCACTCACACAGCACCATCGACTTGTACTAGATAAATACACTCGAACAAAATACTGCACGCAACTGCGACTAATTGCAACACTGCTTTACACTAATATATATATATATATATACAACGTATATCTGAACTATCGAATCAATCGAATCAGCTTTGCAAGATATATATTCTTAATATTCTTATGTATTCCATTCGTCATCTTCTGGTTTTAGGGTATTCAACAAAATTTACTATTTGGCATAGAAAATTGGTTTTATTTTTTTGTTCTTTTTTTTTTTGAGAGGTGTGAAAAGTTTTTAACACTCGACGTCAGTCAATGTTGTGTATTAGCTAACATGAAAGATATATGTATCTGATTAGTAATGCGTCTTCTAACATCTATATATTTGGTGAATGGTTTTTTGTGTTATTCTGCCACACATAATGTATATAAATGTTATTAACTCGAAAATTTGATAAGATTTGAACATATGCTAATATTATTTCTGGTACACATTTGACAGGAGGAGGAGCAGCATTAGCTGGAGGATTGGGTGGAGGCAGTTCCTCCACACGCATCGCACGTCGTTCATCCATCAATCAGGCTAAGCCACCGCCGCCAGTGCGTCGCAGCTCATCGGTGACGCCCAGTCCCAATGTGGGGGTAAGTGTGTGTTGCACTCTCTTCTGGGGCACATCAAAGACCCGCTACCCGCTACCCGCTACCTATAATTAATTATGCGCAATCAATTAAGTTAGTTACTAAGCCTAAGTTAAGCAAGCTTTTAGTAGTGAGTGATCGATCGGGCAAGAACAGCTCACACAAACAGACACGTTTCCTTTTCTTTTTTCTGGCTTATGTTCATTTTCGTTTCTCACTTATGATTTTAATAATGCTTCAATGCAGCTGCAACAAGAACAGCATCAGCAGCAGCAACAGCAACAACAGCAACAACAGCAACAACACAGCAGCAACAACTTATACTCCAGCGAACATTTGCCACCGCCGCCGGCATTCATGTTGGAGGCAGGCGCCTACTGCACATCGCCCACACCCAGCTCCATGCCCAGCTCAGCGCTTAAAGTGTCGGAGACGGTGCGCGCTCTGGCTGCCATGCGGCATCAGCCTGTCTCGCCCGTTGCGCTGCGACGCATGCAGCAACAACAGCAACACCAACAGTTGCAACTGCAGCAACAACAGCAATCTTTACAGCAGGTGTGTGCACATCTCTTGGCTTGGGCTTTACTTCTTTGTTTATCTATGATTTCTTTTCATTTTTCATTTTCATTTCTATTCCAATTGTTTAAATTGTTATCGACAACAACACACACAATACACAAAACACAAAACACAACAAACAATGCTTGCCAAAATATAATAAAATAAACTTAGACCTTGCACAAGCAATCATCTAGCGATGAAGCTGATTATGAAGGTTACTATAACTCCTATATGGAGCTGCATGCCTATGCTCATGCCTCACAAGCTCCGCAACCACCACCACCGCCACTAGCAACTCACACCCAGCAGCAACACCAGCAGCAGCAATATCAACTGCAGCAGCAGCAATGCTACATACAGCTCCAACAGCAGCAACATTTGCAGCAGCAGCAACACCATCATTATAATCATCATCATCATCAGCAGCAGCCACCAACTCCACCGCCATATCAGGGGCCACCGCAGTTAGATGCCGTAAGTGCAACCACTGACTGTGTGCACCACTAACCCGTCGAGATCAACAGCAACAGCAATTTAAATTGAGTTGGCTCATCTCTCCATCGTGCCTAATACTAATCTCTCTAATATCGCCGCTTAATCTAGTTGAATTAATTCCCACTTATAACTTATGTATTTAATATATCATGCATTACTAGACATAGCTTTATGACAACTTATATATTATATATAAACTGATCGTACGCTAATTAGCGTAGCTAATGATCGTAGCTAATTCGGTGGGATTAAAACTTATACACAAAAGATATTCGGAATAAATTCATAAATGGGTATACAAAATAAATATTAAGCATGTGTAAATTTAGCATAATTAAACCATAGACAAATTTCTCATTATTTTCGCACAAAATGCCGATGCCAACATTTTGGCCTGTTCTAATTTGTGTGCGATCCAATTTATAATTTATTTTAACATGCATATATAGATCATATATCATAGACATATATACAAACATCTAGCTTATTGGTTGCTATTTTTGAGGCCACTTTATAATTTATTGCCTTTTGTTTTCTTTCTTTTTGCACCAACAATCATTCACAGTCTTCGTTTCGCACATCATCGCCCAGTGCTGGGGGCGGCATCTATGCGCAGCCGAAAATGGTGAGCAACATGTCCAGCTTTCGCACCAGCAGTCCCAGTCCAAATGGACATGCTGGACATCCACTGCCACCGACACAGCCCAAGGCGAATCCGAATCTGATTGCACAGCTCAATGCACGACTTAACAGCAAACAGCAGCAACATCAGCAGCAGCAGCAACATGTTGCTGAGGGCATTTATGGAAATGCAGGTAGCGAATCCATTTATATGCGCGGCGGCAACGGTTTGTCCATGACACAGCAGCAGCAGCAACAGCAGCAACACTACGACGGTAAATTTGAACATAAGCTTGCACAGCAACAACATAGAATTTACGCTAGTTTCGGCACAACATCATCATCAGCAACATCATCAACAGCTTTGTTGAGCAATAATGCAGCAACTAACTCATCTTCTGTCTTAACACCATCCACATCTTCCTCCTCGTTCAATGCTTTGCCACACTTTCCACTATCTTCATCCACCTCATCGTTGCTCTCTAAAGTCAGTTCATTTTCAAACGCATCCACAACCACATCGACAACAGCAAACAATACATCGCATTATCAGCCACCACAAGCGCCACAAGCAGCGAGCAGCAAAGATTTTGGCACCTATTCAAATTCGTTTACAAAAAATTCAGCAGCTGCGCAAACTGCAGCAAACATGCGACAACACCAACAACAACAGCAGCAACAGCAGCAACTACAGCAGCAACAGCAACATTACACATGTCCACCGCCGCTTGAAAATCCACCACCGCCACCCATTTATTCAGCAACCATGCCCAAGAAAATGGCACGTGCCAATGCTGCGCACAGCAACAACAGCAGCAGCAATAGCAACAACATGAGCAATAATTTGGTGGGTGCCTATGCTGCCGCTTCAAACAGTGCCACGTTGCCCAAAAATATATTACAACAGCAACGTTTACAGCAGCAACAGCAACAATATCAACAGCCAACAGGTATCGGCGTTGGCAACGGACACTCTAATCAGCGAGCACCTATGCCACTGCCCCAGCAGCAGCAGCAGCAGCAACATCAACTACAGCAGCAACAGCAACAACTACAACAGCAGCAGCAGCAGCAACATCAACTACAGCAGCAACAGCAACAACTACAACAGCAGCAGCAGCAGCAGCAACAACAACAACATCAACAACAACTACAGCAACAACGTCAGCCACCGATACCATCGCGTCATTCCAGTGTGCAACAAAAGATATTTGTTTCCACCAATCCATTCATACAGACAACGGCCGTCAAGTTTCATTCACCATCGTCTGTGCACACGACGCCGGCTGCCTCGCCCACCTGCGGCTCGCCCGCATCAGCATCCTTGGCTAGCATTTATGGCACAACAGCGCGTGGTGGTCAGCACCACCACCATCAGCAACAGCAGCAACATCAGCAGCAGCAGCAACAACAACATCATTATTATCGCGATGTTGCTGGCGGCAACAGCAATGGTGGCGCTGTTTACTATGCCAGCCACAACAACGCCCTCGGCCTTGGGCACGCCCACGCCCATGTGGGCCATATGCCTCATGTCCAGGCCCATCATTCAAGTGAGAGCGCGATTTGATTTGATTTGATTTGATTGCAGCGCAGTTTTATTTGTTGTTCAATTTGCTGACTATTTTACTTATATCGTTTTTTTATATTCTTTTTTAATCATATATTCTTAAATCTCGTTGCTGCAAGCGAAGTTTTTGTTTCTTTTCTTTGGCAAAAGTTGCATGCTGCTTATTGTTGTTATTATTTTGTATTTGATATTGATATTGATTTAGAATATATACAAATATATTGTGTAACCAGCAATTGTTGACAACTAATAATTTAACCAGCGAAGTATCCGGACAATGGACAATTTTCATAAAGAATAGTAATTCATATCTCTCATCACATCTCTTTAACATGACCTAATCTTCGATAGAGTTCTCTCTGACTATCTAATCAACCTGATATGCATCTCATTGCACTTTATCTATAGACATATTTTATTCGATTTTCTGTTTTTATATATTATGCATTTGTTTTTGATTTGTGTGCATTTTTCCATTCTCACACTCACAATGAAAACGTTTATCAAAACAACATTTTTGCTTCTTTTTTACTTTTATGTGCGCGCTTTTTGTGCACCCATCTACATTCATCCACACCTGCTGAACGCATATCCCTAGACTATGCCACGAGCACCAATATTGAAAAGACTGGGAGCATACGTGCCAAGACCAAGGCTGAATTTCTCGAGAATCTCAATGCAAAGTTGGCCAAACAGGGCATGTCTGGACGTGCATTTGCAGTGCGAAATCTAATTAATAGCAAGGCTTTGGTAAGTACGCTTTAAACACACACAACATATAGCAACATCAATGCAACAACAGCTCCACACCTCAATCTCAATATAAACATATTTAAATGTGTGTAATGTACATTTAGATGTATCAAAATCCACAAAATCTATCGCGCCCCAGTGCACAATATCGTAGACCACCCACCTATCCCACCACCAACACCAATACCAACAACAACACCAAAAACAACAGCAACAACACAAGCAGCACTTGTGATGAGCAGTGTTAAGGTATTTTCTAAATAGTTTGTTTCGTTTTTGTGTTATTTTCAATATATCTAATCCCCAAACGTTGCTGAGCATTAACTTCATATTTATTATGGCATACAATTCTACTAAAATATGTCAAAGCTGCTTATTGATCAATCTGCTATTGTAATAAATTTCGAAATTTAGTAATTTTTAACTTCTACATTTTGCAGCCGGATCCGCGTATTTGTCATGAGTCGCTGATGGATCAAATAAAGCGAGGCGCGAATCTAAAACGGAATCAGAAGGTTAACGATCGGAGTGCCCCGAAAATACATTGAATACATTAATCAAGCAAGCGAATATTATTTATTTTTAATCCCACAAATAACTATGAGGCGGCGTCGCCTGCTCGATTGCAGATCGCAGAGTTTAGTTTGAAACTAAAAAAAACTCACGTATATACAATATAACATCAACTACACACACACCCACTCACACACACATATGATAACTGATAATTATGCATATAAAAAATATAACTAATTAATTGCTATATTCATAAAAGATTAACAAATATGAAAAGCGACAGTTTGGAAAATCTGAAAAGGCCTTTCGAAATATCTCTAGTTGCAAAAGTAAAAATAATTGGCATTTCAATTCTCTTTCCTATCGATCTATATAAATATTATATATTCAACTGTATTTAAGTTATTATTTTTGTTAAGTGTGAAGTTAACAACAAAATGGAAGACAATTGAAGTAATATTGGATACAAATCTTTCATGGATTATTTATAATTTAATCTCGAATTTATTGTTAGTTGATCTTTAGTTGCTGCGCCTTTATTTAATATTATTTATAATTTCTTCTTGTTTATGTAAATATCATATTAATTTAACAAAAAACAATACAACACTAATAATAAATGAAATTGTCGTATCTATACAGATTCCTTTTGTGTTTGATCATTTCTATTCATATTTTGATTTTGCAATCGCAACAACAAATGCAAGTCAATTTAAAGGGTCTGAGATTATGAACATAAAAAATACTTTTACAACTATACATATAAACATACTCATAGCTATAGGATGCTACATATATATAGAATCGAACGTAAGAACGCGCATAAGTAGATGATATATGAACTTTTTAAAGTCCAAGTGGAACATTAATATTATCTTGCATCTTCAGAGAGATATAGAGGGGATTTCTCGATCTATTGCATTAACGTAGTTTGCTATATATAGCATATGAACGGGTTCATATCAAAAGAGCATTAAGCTAAAATATTTCTATTGGACTGAATCTTTTATTGTGCTACAAACAAATTGTCATTTAAAATGAAAACTGAGTAGACTATAGAGCAGTTTCTTAATTAAACTACAAATCTAGTATACAGAATATCATTTTCCTTCATATCAGTTACGAAACACTAAAGAAAAAATACATAGAACCATAAAAACTCATACTTACACATATATTTCTACAGTTTTAAAGACCTTTTTATAGAGACTTTGATTTTAAATGCAATCTGGCAGATCTTAACGTATGCTCTTACTATATACGTATAAATATTAATAAAAATAAACATACCCAGCAACTTGTTGATAGCATTTATATACTATACACAAATGGTATTTCTAATATTTGATATATACTCGAAAAAGTTCTCTCTAGTTAACAAACTTTTTAAATATTTACAAAATATTTTGTACATACGCTTTTTAAAGCTTCAATTGTAATCGGATAACTATTCAAATGATATTGATATTGGCATCTATTAGTCTATTGCAAGTCGTATCTCGTAACCAAAGCAAAAAAAGGGCAATAACTAAGCTACAAAAAACTCCACTAGTCTTTAGAACATACAAGCATACCTACATACGAGTACTACATATAGAAATTGTGGCATAAACATATATATTTTTCGGCGATCATCTCTATATATACACATGCAAACAAACAAAATACCCAAAGCAAAAAAAGAAGTTTAAACAAAATATAAAAAAAATCAAAACAATTATTTACAAAATCTAAATGTTAATCTTAATGTGTTTCTGTGTGTTTATTGCAATACAAAAAATACTAATTCATATACAAAGTTATAATGCGTATTTTTGAACTTCATTTGCATTTAGGACGTGAGAAACAATAATAACAAACATACAATAAATGTAAAAGCATGAAATGTATTATTGCTCCACAATTTGTTTTATTTCTTTTTGCTAAAGAACAGATCCAATGTGTTCTGATAGTAAATCTCGGCTAGTTTCTCCATGGGCTCCTGTTTAATGGCCGCAATCACCTCCAGTACTTGGCTGAAAATTCATTTTATAATTTATTTATTAATATTTTTTGGTTACGCTTTGAACACTCACCCAATCTGGCATGGTTCGTTGCGTCCATCGATCAAAGTCTCAGCAGTCCATTTCTCCTTCCTTTTCATGGTTGGAAACTTCGTGGTCACGTACTTGTGACTCGCATGTGTGGGGCGTATGCCACACCAGGGGCAATCCGTCTCCAGCATGATTCGATTATTGGGCAACTGTCGCACCACTTCAACATTCTCCTCCGTCTTTAGGGAGCAGCCATTAATTGATATGTACAGTCCACCGAAAGCCAGTACGTTCTTGGCCTCCTGAAGAGTGCCCGTGAAACTGTGAACCACACCACCACCACACGCCTGGATTTTCTCTCGATTACGCTCCAAAATAGCCATGAAATCCTCGTGCGCATTTCGCATGTGCAGAAAGAGCGGCAATCGAAACTCTTCCGCCAAGCTGAGCTGCTTCTCAAAGTACTGCAATTGCGTTTCCTTTTTACAGAAGTGCAGACGATCATAGTCCAGGCCACATTCGCCCAGAGCGACTACTTTCTCTGGATTCGACTTGATTCTGTAGCGCAAATCCATATAATACTTTTCCGGATCTTTCAGAAATTGACTACAGCGCGTGGGATGTACTCCCACGGTGGTATACAGGCGCTCTGCAAAGGAGAGTTAAGTAAGTATTTAAAACTTTTGGTAAGTGGTGCTACTTGCCATCCTTGGCAGTGAGTTTTAGTGCCTTGTCCACATCACTAATACAACCGGAGGTTATTATCATCTTTTCCATGCCATGTTGCCACGCACGATCCAAAACAATGGGCAAGTCTGCCGGATGTTTCACAGAGCCACTATAACGGCCCTGAAACATGGGATCCGTAAGATTTGCCCCAATGTCTGCAAAAAATCAGTTTGTGTCAAATTTGCAAACAATCTTTATGTTTATTGTACTTACCAATGTATTTTAAAGCCATTCCTAAACTTTTCTGAGCACACATTAAAAAGCACCAAATATCAAATGCCGTTGATTCACCTGTGACTTAAACTGATGAAATTACCTATTAGTCATAAAATTTGCTATTTATGATGATATTTTTTATTAGTGATGACATTTTCTATTAGTGATGACATTTTCTATTAGTGAGTTTTCAAAAATGCCACTAGATGGCGCCTTTAAAATATGTCACAAATATTCATTATTATAATTAGTGTGTTTCCGTAAATGCCACTAGATGGCGCCTGATGCACTGGACGGTTATTATTTGAAAGAATATAATAAATTGTAAATAAGAATTGGCAAGTTTAACATGTAAATCATTTTTTAGTAACTTTGTAATAATTCTTTAGCCCGTCTGCTCTACCTAAAAAATATGCCACAAATATTTTAAACTAATTTCAGGCATTAAATCACTTAAATGCTAAATCAATGCAATGGCATTTCGAAATGCGCATAATTTCATCTAATTAGACCGCTGGCAAAGCTGTTCATTGTATCCCCAACACATATATGTACCGAGTGCAATGAAATAGTATACAATATGCTAATTTTTGAATGTGTTGTCCTGCAAATAAATCGCCGCTTTTCGCTGCGTTTAGTAACCTATTTGGCATTCAAAGTTTAATTGATTTAAATTCATTGGCATTTTCCATTTACATTTCATACATTTCGGAATTTACTGGAAATGCCATTAGCTACTTTTAATGGAACTGTGGTTGCAGGGAGTGAGGAGTTGTGGAGAGGCTGCATTGGATATAAAAGTGTACAATTTAGTTGTGACTCGTTGAACTGATTTACTACTGCCAGTTATTGATGTTTTTTCATGTCTAAGCAAGTGTTCACTGAGTTGAATATTAATGTTATCAATAATACAATTTTCATTTAGTGTCTGTGTTTACACAGCGTAATTGCGCATTGAGTGTAAATGTTTGATATCAATACCAAAAAAATGGCGTTTTACACCCCAAAACCATACACAACGTAAAACAATGAAAAAAATAATACTTTAGTTTTAGTAATTTAATGGACACATTTAGTAATTTTTTTATTTGATTTGGTTTGATATTTTTTAAATGAAGTACATTTTATCATATGTTTTTGTTTATTGTAGATATTGTGAGTAACTTCAACTCGTTATTGTTTGTCTTGGGATTTTCTATTTTATTTTTAAGATTCATTATGAACATTCGAATTACGTACACAAATATATGCTTTAAATTTCAATTGCATTTATTTTAACAAAATCTATAATTAATTAATCTTTGCGCAACAACAATTACGGATTATATAGTAAGAAGAAGTATATATAACTTTTAATTTGTGTTCCCATTTGTCGCTGATATACTTAGACTATTAGAAATAGTTGACAATACTTGATGCTGGAGTTGTTTAGATTTGTTATAATTTAACTACATTCAATAACAATGTAAAAACATATGTAAGTATTACATAAAACGAAACATCAGTTTCGTCGTTACTTATTTGCTTAATCATGCCTTATTTGTAAATATTTTACTGGACGTCCTCGATGCAAGCCATCCAATAGATATAACATGTTCTTCTGTTTACCCATAACCAATTACAAGCTATTCTTTATTTTATATTATATTTTCAATATATTTAAGTATTATTTTCATCACAATTCACTTTGCATCTGCCTTTAATTGTTTGGTTCATTTACAAAGCGCCTTTAAGTAGCGCGAATCCCTTAATTAACATTTAACAAATATTTGTCATTTACTAACAGAATTATTCCTATTCGAATAAAAACTAAAATATTTAACATCAAAGCTATGCGCTAACTTTTCAAATTGTTTTCAGAAACATTTATTAAATATGATGGCAAACATTTTAAGCCTCTTTGAGTGACTACATAATTAAATATAACATCTAATATTTAATGCAAATTTGTGTTCATCTTCATAATAATTTGATTGGCTCCTAATTTTGGCAATTATCATGTACCCTGTATTATCCATCAACAACGTTTAAACATTTTTCTTTATGTCTGTTTGTTTGTTATTTTATTCTTTTGCTTGGCCATAAAAAAAACTACATACACAAATCCTGTTTAGATCACAAACTATGCGTTGCATTTGTATATCAACGTACAAACCTTAATTAGGATCTCAATTTGCATAATAAATTGTGCTGTGCTTTTAACTGCTGCGTTTGCATTTGGCTTTTGCATTTTGTGCGAGATAAGCAAAGTCGAGAAAAGAGAGTAGAAAATTCCATAAATTGCTCAAACATGGTTTTGCTTGTTGGCTTAACCAAGGTCAACGCTTGTCAGCCATTGGCTTAAAACAACCTTTGTGCCTCTTGTTGCCGGCAAAAGAACTTGCCACATAACGAAGTTGTTATGTTGCAAGCGAGACTTGAGCTAAAGTAACAACACACAGATTTTGTACCTAGAACAATTAAGTAAATGTGTACACTTAGACATTTTGAATACATTGTATTTAAATATTTCTAACGCTAAACATTCTTCACATCTAAATATTTACTTATTTATCTACATCTTAAGACAATGAAGTTAATATTTATGCTTAAATGAAAATATGATTAACTTAGTCTAACGGAGCAATTATTTTGTCATCAAAGGAACTCTATGGTTTCGACTCTTTAAATTGTTATTCATTTTTTTATTAGTTCCACACTTATTCATCCACACCCACACACATAGTATCTAATGGTAACTCAAGTTTATGACAAAATAAAATGTATATGACCATAAAATTCATCTGCTTGAAGAGATGATGACAAAGTTTGCATATTCTTTCTGATAAAAAAAACATATAATTTATTGGAAATATTACCCTCGAAGGATGTTTTAGGTTTTATAAAAATGATTATAAGGAAAACTGGTCCCGTTAAAGCATTAACCAATATTGATGATAATTCAAATTAACAAACAAATAAATGTATTTAATTATAATCTTAACAGATTTAATACACTTATACAATATATCGAAATTGCCATTGAGCAACATTTTTATGTTATCAAATGTATAAATAACAATTAGCTCAGTTAAATATGGCCTGGCTTACAATTGAGCCGACCAGCTGGTTATGAGCACTAGGTACGCATTATCCTTAATTGTCTGATATATGATCTTTTTATTATATCATAAATATATTTTAATGCGCATATTTGTTAGTAATTTACTGTAAATTACAGTCATCGGATGCGTTGTTGATTTGCTGCTTGGTCTTGCGCGATGCACGGCGTATGAGCGATCTAAAAAAAAGTTCAAGACAGAAAATAATATGTGTCAGGGTTAAGAAAGTCAAGATACCTAAGCCTGGTTTTAAAATTACAATATAAAAAACACTGCAATATAATAAAAAAAAAGTTCAAAGCTAATTTTTATGAATACGTACAAATTATTCCAAATAACCAAACTAAACTTGATAAAATTCAGTACGAAAGTAGATTGAGATCAATTTTGTATTATTTTTAATTCTTTAGCAACTTTTTTCCGAAGTGCATAAAATTTGTTCATGCAATACCCACCTGGACCGTGGCTTCAGCTTTGCCTCTGCACTGGTGCTGGCCACATCGACGGCATCCACAAGATTCGACTTCTTATCGCCACTCACAGAGGGGCTGTTCATGCGATTCTTGTCTACAAAGAGTTGAGAGGAATAAAAGTGTATAGTTCTTCATTTATTTTCAATTAAAATTGTAACTCAAACACCGCGCCTGAAGTACCCCTGACATGTTGTGCCACACGTGAACACTGAATTAAACCCAAAATCCAATTTAACACTGCAATGTGAAAGAGTCTGCAGTTCCCAATTACTTTGCTGTTGTCAGAGCAACTTCATCGAGGCGCCAAAAGAGGCACCAAAGCTCCCAATCGAAATGTGCTTTGCAGTAATGAAATAACCGTGGATATTGCGTTGGTAAATGTGCGGCGTGGTGGCAAACACGGAATTATGTAGGCATAGTTTCCATGGTGCATAAAGCATAATTACCCTTAAAAGAGCTTCTCCAATTCAGAGCTAATCCCGAGTAACGCACAAAATGCAAAATTGCATGAAAATCGCTCGCTTGTTATGAAACACATTTGAATGGAATATTCCACATGCCACATGCAACCACAGGCAAATCAGTATTTTGCTCAAGCTTTAACGTGAATCATAGATACAAACAAAAACTTTGAACTAATTGGAGATTATTTTAGAGGTTATGTCACTTTTTTTATTATTGTTATTTTTCACAAAAAATAGTTTTTATTGCTAATTGCAAAACTTTCCCAAATTTTCGCTTAACAAAAGTGAAAACAATTCAAGAGATTATTTTAAAAGTTCCAAACCGTATTTATTATGGTTTATGCTTGTTTTCAACTGCAGCCATATGTTAAATAAATTTTCTATATTCGAAATAATAACAGCATTTCAAGTCCTTATTTAATGTGCAATTTGAGTGTGTGTGTTGTGTATGTGTTGTGTGTGTGTTGTGTGTGTGCGTATTTGTTTGCAAGTGCGCCATATTTTTGAAATGCTTATAAGCTCTGTGCACAAATGATTAGATTATATTGTACATATTGATTAACTGATTTTGATGGATTTAACTCGCTTTTGACCCAAACAAATGGTGTAGTCTAACAATAATGAGGATCACAGCGACGCGTTAAAGCGGAAAAGTGCCTCTCGTAAAGCAGAGCATAAACCACTGATTTTAAATGTAAAAAAAACTGAAAAGGGGCATTAAATATAGACTTAAGCAGGGCTATAAAAAATTGATAAGTACCTTATCAAATCTATGTTAGTGAGTGTATTTGTGAAAATCTCTTGAGCAGTTACTGACCTAATTTAATAAGTTCATAAAAAAAAACAAGAAAGACAAACAATTGGAAATCATAAACATATTCCTGATTCACAAATAAAACATTTTTAAATGAGAATGGAGCAAAATAAATGTTAGACTAAAAATATATTCTACAATTAAGATGCAAATGTTTTTGGAATGCATTTTTCTGTGTGTATATTTGTGTGCGTATGAGTGTGTTTTGTGAGTGTAGTGTGAACTGCAAACAAAATGGCTGACAACGCAAATGCTACTTTTGTTGTTGCTGTCGTTGACACAAAAAGCGCGAAAAATGCTCCAAAACTGCTGGAATCATGCAAAAATCGAGTGTTGCTTGTCGGCCGGCAGCACGCTGGGTGTAACCACACACACCACACACAAAGTGCGAAAAGATTGCGGGATGTGTTTGTGTATATTGTTATTTTTTTTAATATTACGCTGTGGTCGCTGCTAAAGATGCAAAACATACCCAAAAAAACAGAACCCAATTTACGCAAATTTGCAGGCATAAAGCATGCGAAATTTTTTGACGAAGAGTGTAAATAAACCTTGCACCTACATAGACGGAATAAGCAAGTAATACGAGCAGTGGCAGTACCAGAAGGCAATCAAATAATTCTGCATATCTGCTGCTGTGTGTGAGGACCGAGCGAAACGGAAACGGAAACGGAAATTTAAATTACATTTTCATTTTCAATTTCATAAGCTCACCAACCAGCAGAAGTTATTCTAATTTACACAGAGAGTGTGCAACACATTGAGCTGTTGGACTTGTAGGCGAATAAATTATTCAAGGTGTATATTTGCCACATAATGTCGAAGTTCGGTAAAAATATGGAACACCATTAGCTGTTTTGGGCAATATTTACTGTAGGTAACATTTGTCAATAATTGTTGTTTTAAAAATGCATAAAACATAACACAACTTTTTGCTGAGTGTAAAACTTACCTGGCATTTAATTGACTCAATTTCTGCTTAAGTGCAGATAACTGGCAGCTGTCACTCAAGCAATTTAATCTGTATACAAGTACATAGAATATTCGGCTGCCTGAATATAAATAATTCTTTTATGTTTGCCTTTTTCTATTTTTACAAAAGGCTTTTCGCCGAGCGAATGGCACAAAACATGAGCAGCTCGCTGACTGTTAAGATTTTTTTTGTTAAATAGCATTTGGCCCAAACGAGATATACAAATACGCACATCCACGGTGAGGCATGTGAGGCATGTGTGGCGTGTGCGGCTTCTTGCATGACGTATGCTTGCTACAGACGCACATGTGGAAGTTTCAATTGAGTTACGGTTTCAGTTGACTGCCTGCAAATAAAACTGCTACGTCCTGCAAACCACAAAGCTCAACCACATAACGTTGTCGACTGCGGGAGTCCTGCGGCTGTTAACAACAAGGCTGCCAAGGCAGGGCATGGCAGGGCAGGGCAGGGCAGGAGAGGACAGGGTGCAAGCAGTAGCACTTCCTTTCGGCTGTCTATGAATCCTTCAGCAACTGCTCTTCCTTCATCAGCTTACGCTCCCAGCCCTTTCTTATGCGCCATCAGCTAAGAACGTTCAAATATACACACGTGTTCAAGCTATTGAGTTGTCAGACACCCACACACACACCTACCTACACACACACACACTGACATTAACAAAACCACCTTTAAGCAGCCTCTGAGGATTTATTGTTTGCATATGAAGCGCTTTTTAGTTAAAGCAAAACATACCATAAAAAAGCTAACTAGCTACGTAAATATTATTTGTTGTCTTTTTCTACCAATAGTAAAGTCATATTATAATATAACAGGTAAATATGAATTGTTTTAAAACACTTAGGACTCAATTACTTAAATATGTTCACCATTTTCCTCTATTATCATCAATTGCCATTTTGAATTGTTGCAATGAAGCTTTTTTCTTAAGGAAATTTGCACGTATTAATAAGACACCATTTACAAAGCAATACTATTTTTTTTTTAAATTTCTTAATTGGATTCATAGCATAATAATTCCGAATACAACGAACAATTTTTAAAGTTACTTTCTAAAAATTTTTAAAAGCTCCCCGAATACACTTTTTGTTTTTCGTACTTGTTTCTTTTTAAATGTAAAAATGAATATTTATATTTATTATAGATAAGTTAAAGAAATTATAAATTTAAAAAAAAATTATCCGAATGTAGAATATATATATATTATAGATAAGTTTAAAAATTATTAATATTAAAATATATATCCGAATGTTGAATTTATGACATTAAACTTTAAGTTAATATTCTACCAAGTGTTTTAATGCAATTATTTATTGTTATTGCTGTTGCCCCAAATTCGCGTGATTAACTGCTTAGACCTACTTTTTGGGGCGAATGCAAGTCAAGGACTTGGATTTTTTATAAGTATGCCCCAGACAAGTAGGTGTACTAAAAAGAGGCTCGAAGCAGGCGGAGAGTGGAGGGTGGCAGACTTCTGCACATACTTAGCGATCTATCAATGCTGACGTTTCTTTGTCAATTGTGTTGTCACAAGTATTTGCTTTGACTTGCGACCTTCGCTATTCAGTCTAACATACACATAACACACACACACACACACACACACACACACAGCTGTCAGCTGCAGCTGGGTGTAGTTGTTTGCTTGGACAATGCTCGCCTCTATTTGGCCAAAAGTAATTTACAAATTGCCGTCTGTTGCTGTGTAAGTTTTTATGTATGCGTGTGTGTGTTTTTTAGTGTGTGTGTGTTGTTGTGTGTGAGCCTCATATAAATTGTATAGCAGCATTTTAGGCACTTCAGTTTTGCTGTTGTGGCTGCGGAAAAAGGGCCATTAAAGCTTTAAATTGCATTTAATTTCCACTCTGTTTGAGGGCGGCCAACTTTGCACTTCATTTAAAGTGATGACTTTTGTTGTGCAGGCAGGCTCAAATAATAACTTAACATTTTATTAACTGCTGACGGCAAACAATTAAATTATTGGGGAAGCGGGAAAGGGAAGTGGTAGGCGGCGCCAAAAGCTGTCTTAATAACTTTTAAGAAGGGATATTACAATCATTATTTCGTATTAAACCCAAGCAAGCATTAACAGTTTTTTGACTGAGCAGGCCAAAAGAGCAGCAGAACGGCTGGGCATCAGTTGGCCTTCATTAATTAACTGCTCATTTATATTGGCAACAAGGCGTTGCTATCAAAAAATTGAAAACTTCTGGTAACAAAGTGCAGGAAGCGAACTTTTAATGAGATAATGTACCTAAAAATGCGACTACCGGCAATTGGAAGGTCAAGCAATTTACATAATTAATATTATTACCCGAATTTTGATTAACTTAACAAAATGATGGAGCAACTGAATAACATTCAAATAATATTTTAATTATGTTTAATTTCTATTGATATGGGATGAGTAAGTATTTATGTATTTTATAAAAGAATCGAGTGAACATTAACAAGAAATTAAAAGTGGGTCTCTATAATCACAGGGTATTCTAATTGCAGCGAAGATGGGCAATTTGCAACATGCTTGTGGCATGTTCATCAACAGCAACGCTGTCAGCGTTTTTGTGTATGCCACAAAAATGTCTGTCAAGTATTGACCAAGTTCGCAGATTGAAATTTTGAAAAACCCTTAAGCGTCAATTTCTTAGCTTTATGGTTTTTGAGCCTGAACGAAAATCTCAATTTCCATATATTTACAGCGAAGAAATCATTTCTGTATGTGCAATTGTAGCAAGTAAAAAAAAAAGTTCAATTTCCGAGAGAATTTATAATTCTTTGTTTTGGCTTGATATTAATAATTTGTTTTTCCTTAATTGTGTCACTTTTGTATTTTTCCTTGCCGCACGATATTGTATAAATACAAATAATGAAAAGGGTTTGACTTGTGCCACACTTATTCCGTTATTTGGCCTAACCAAATTTTGTTGTTCTTTCTTTTATGTTCGTTGCCAAATTTGAACAATTAATTTGGGTCAAATGCAGACGAAGGCGGCACAGTCAAAGACGAAGCTAACAAGAATGTTAATTACAGTCAATTAGCCAAATTGTCGACAATTTGTCAACGTTATAAACATATTCTGCGCAATTCAATTTCCACTAATTAAAAGCTAATTTCGTGCCAATTTTGAATTCCAGCTTGACAGCACGATATGTTTGCCGCGAACAGGTAAATATATAATTAAATACATTAATTATGCAATATTTAAATTACATACTTTTATGATTGCATATCAGTCACATAATTCGCATCCAGCTGCTGGGTATTATTAATAACAAGGTTTTGGATTAAAGCGACACATTTTACATATAGCAGTAAATTTGTTCATATTATTTTTAATTATTTCCCTGGCTTGCAACACCTCGTATTTTAATTTCGTATTAATGGCGCTTTTGATTACACCTGCACTTTAATTCCCTATTTGGCTGTATTGGTTTAAGACAGTTTGTACAGCTGCTGCTGTTGATTTCTGATGCGAAAGGAAGAGCTCAGATTTATAATTATATCTGCATCTATATCTCTCTATCTCTCTCTCTCTCTCTCTCTCTCTCTCTGTCTGTCCGTCTGGGTGCAACATCGCGCAGGCGCTGCTTTTATTTTTGCAACAAAATGGCAAATTGATATTTGCAACTGTAACAACGAGCACAAAGGCATATTCGGGGCCAGACGAGTTGCCAAATTATTTCCGTTGACAGTTACCGGCTGACAAAAGTTGCAGCATTTGCTATTTACATCCTGTATAAATGAAAAACTAGAAAATAGAGTTTTTTGACAGCTGTAACAATCTAGGCAAGACCCAATCTTAGCCAGTATAGAAGCAGTCAACATCACATTAAATGTAGATCAAATTTATTTCTTATTAAAAATTGTACCATTTTTTTTTAATATTTGTAAGACCCCCTAGAAGCCCTTTAATTATGTGGTAAGAAGATGACCAAAATTGGTTAACAATTACAACTTGTTAAAAAGAAATATATTTATTGATTTAAGAAGGAATAAAAACAGTACACAATTTAAAAACAGGATTTAAAAAATTAAGTCAAATTTAAAATTAAATTATAGATAAACAACAAAAAATTAAAATGTATTAATTAAAAAAGGTTACAATTAATCCGCTGATAAATGTAAAATTGTCCAACAAGTATTGGTCAAATCCAAAACATATATTGTCAATCCCAAGAAGCTTAGTAATAAGAAAGTAAAATATTATTAATGCAAAGTCAGTTAGAAAATAAAATATATAATATATATATATATATAAATGGAATAGTGGATATCTTCTGGTTGGGCTCTCTTGACTAAAACATTCCCAAATGCTTTTTATTTTAGTTACACTTTTCTGCTTCAGAACAAGTCAAACAATTTGACAATGGACAGTTGAATGCTTCTCCTTCTCCTTCCCCTTCCCCTTCCCCTTCCCCCACCCCTTCCCCTTTCTCTCTTTAAATATGTGAAAGGCATAAATTCCATATGTGTAATACTCACTGCGACTGGACGAAGCGCTGACATACGCCGAGGAGCGGCGCTTGAAGCCACTGGGCGCTGCCTCGCCGCTGGCGCCTCCTGGTCCGCCGTTGCCGCTGCTGGCGGGCAGATAACGGGATAGGGAGAGGAGGGTCTTAAATAGTTCGGTCACAGTGGTGTCCTCCTTTGCCGAGCACTCAAGCACTTTGGCCCTGCAAAAAAAAACAGAAGGAAACAATTCCACGAATAACGGTTAGTGTCAAAACTATGCATAAACTGTGGCAAAGTTTGAGGCCTGAGGCATTTCGCATAAATTACGTATACGTCATGCGTGCGTTTCTGGGGCAACCCTAAAATTATGACGCACATTAACATGTCACGGCAAAAACCAGAGAAAAAACACAATATAAAAAGTACTCTGTTAGAACAACAGCAATGAAAACATAAAGAATATGCAAACAAATGTTGGGCTTAAAACAACACTAGAAAAACAGACAAAAATATACTCTAGAACTAGAATTTATTATTGAATATATAAACATGTTTTGAACATAATTCTTAACCCATTTATTCTATTCGCATGCAATCCAATCACAGCCAGTTCGGTTTCTATAATCACAGTGTATTTGAATTGCAAACAAAATATGTTAAATGTGCCACATGGTTGTGGCATGCTCATCAACAGCAACGCTGTCAGCGCTTTTGTGTATGCCACCAAAATTTCCATGTCTTCTTGACCAACTATGTAGACTGAAAATCCCTTTAACGAATATTACTCAGCTGAAAGCTGAAAAAGGGGGGTAAAAAACATAGCACTCGAGGAATTAAAGTTGCTTCTTAAGACATTTAATATTTTCAGTCTCTCTTAAAGATCAATCTACATTTTAGCCAAACAAAGTCAAACAGATATATTTTAGCTGATGACGCTCTGCCAAAAGAGCATTAAATGATTGGACGCCATTAGAGCTGAGGGGAACCGGCAAGGGACTCCATATCAAGTTGCAAGCAGTTAACGGAGCATTTAAATGGGTAAATAAGTCGTCTCATAAATTTGACCAGCGTTGCGGACTATGCGAAGTATGCGGCAAGTTGGCCAATTGTCGGCTCGCTGTCAACGGCAGCTTGCCAAGAGTCAAGTGGCCGATGGCCAAAAGCAATTGCAGCGGAAAGCTGGAAAGCAAGTTGAAATTGCAACTTTTGCATTTGCATATATTTCGTGAGTGAAATACATTAAAATTATTCTTATGCCGGATATTTGCTCTTGAATTCTAAGTTCGCATATTCAAGTTGATTTTTAAACACAAGAATTATTAAATCAAGAAAAAGTTCAATTTTGCTTACTTTGAAAGCGCTTTTAACTGAAAGACAAAAATATATAAATGGGGCTATTTTAATTTTAAATACTTTAAATGCAAATGAATCAGATTATTGCCAGCTGAGATAAATACACTACACAGGTGTGTCTGCGTGTGTGTGTGTGCTTAACCATGGACAGACAGGCGGTAACAAATTGCAACGCTGTTGCCATGCAACACTACAGCAGGCAGCAAATTGCAACATGTTAAGTGAACCACGAACAGAAACACAACCAAACCGCAGAGGCTGAAACCACCGCTTGCTAAAAAAGAAAAGTGCAGCACAGGTTGGCACGTGAAGTGGAAATGTGTGGCAAGTGAAGTAAAGTACGAAGGAGGTGCTGGGTGCTGAATCAGCTGGGGGAAAAGGGAGCAGAAAGTTCAAGGTGCGTTCACGCCGCACCATCAATCTGCTTAAATGTTTAATCCAGCAGAGATTTGTATGTATTTGCATATATTTATATATAACTTTACTCCTCTAGTGCCACATATATATATGCATATATATATATATTGTGAGCCCTCTGCTTTTGTGCGTGTCCTTCATGGGAACACACGCTTGCTTAAACAGCAACACGCGCCAGTCACGCCTCTTAGCTCTCCTGTTCCAGACCCTTCTGCCTGCATACTGCTTGCCTTCCTGTGGCGTTTGAAATTATGCCAGTTGTGGCCAAAACATTGCCCAGATCCCGCGCAACCACCTGCCACCTGCCACCTGCCCCATCGCCAAAGTCGGCGACTGTAAGTGATTTTTATTACCAGTTACTTATTTTTGTGTGTGTTAAGCACGGCAAATAAATAAGCAGAAGCGATGAAAGCGGAAATTCAACTTTCCATCGTCAACTGTATTAACGAAAATCACATAAATAAACACACTTTCAACTACGTAGTTAATTCGACCGACATACTTCAAGAAATACTCTATAATAAAATGGCCACTTTAAGCTAAAACAAGTCAAATAATTGGCTACCGCATTAATTCCAGTCTAGGCTAGTAGTTGGTAAAAACCGTATCTATTTTGGTCTGGATATCTTTGTAACTATTAACATAAGTTTATACAATTTTATAGCTTCAAATTCTCAAAGGCAAACATTAGAATTTATTTTGAAAAGCTGCTCAGCTCAGCATGTAGAAATTTTTGCGCCATCCCTTAAAATTATAGATATTATATCCGACACTCAGAATAAAATTTACTATTGACCTGATGGACAAGAAATGTCACATTTCAAGCGTTGCATATTTCATGAACAAATTGAACTCAAATTTGCAAGCGATGCAAATGTCAAAAAAAAAAAAAAAGTGGCATAAATTGAGTAATATTCATGTAAGGGCAGCTGTTATGCAATACCAGATATTTCGCTATTTCGACACTTTTGGAAGGCTCCCCCACATGGCAAATAAATATTGAATGAGTGCTAAAAAGTCGAGTTTAAACGTGATCTATTAGAGCAGCATGTGTCTTATGAATATACATGTGAATAGACTTGTTGCAGTTGCAAGCTGTTTAGAATGCGTGGCAAGTGTAGAGTGCAATGAACGTCCTCGAAAACTGGAATCAGCAAGGATGGAATATCAATTTAAATATGTATGCGACACCAACTGACCCAGCTATGTGTGGCAATTAGAGTGGATTCTGTGAGTAGAGTATTCAGTATTGAATGACACTTTAAACTGAATTTCCTCCTCTACAATTTTTGTAATTTTCTCCAATTTTATTGCGTTGTTCAAAAAACATATTTTTCCAAGTGCTTACGCCAGCAAAGGGCCCCAAACTGATTTTGGTTGCAGCCACGCCCACGTTGCTCCCCAGTTGCAACCTTATGGCTGGCAGTCACGCTTTTTGTCGCTTAATTTCATTTGTTGCATTTAATTGCGTTTGTCGGCAACTGCTGTTGCTGCTGCTGTTGCTGCTTTTGCTGCTGCTGCTGCTGTTGCTTGGCCAACAACGATTGGGCCATTTTGCAGTTGCTCACATTTGTTTTAGCTGCGCAAATTTATCGCCCATTTTTATTGCACTTTTTTTGCTTATAAAAAAGCAGCTTTGCGGTTTCTGTGCTGCTTATTTTCATTGCGTAACTTTTGTCATTTGTTTGCAATTTGCCCTAATTGCAATTGTGCCCTGACTTTTACAACTGTTACTGCAGCATTTACATTAACTGACATTTGGGATTTATTCGGCTTCCCTGCCATTTAATGGATAATTAAAATATCGCTCAACATTGCGTGCGAAACTCACCTGAGGCGTGGCAGCTCGCAAAAAACCCAATCTGTGACCTCCTCGTGTCGCACCTCCCTGTGAGTCGTCGCCAAGTCGGCTTTGTTGCCGGCTATAACAATTGGTATATCCTGTTAATAGAGATAAGGAATTAGTTCATCTAAAGACTAGGCTGCTGCTGTTCTTGATGTTGTTGATGTTGTTGATGTTGTTGCTGTGGTTGCTGCCACAAGCTGTCAGCGGATTGAGAGCCATGCCAACAGGCAGATAAAGAAGACGCTGCTTTAATTGCCACCCACGAACAATTCCTCAGCCCAAACTCAACAACAACAACAACAACAATAACAGCAGCATTAACAACAAAAAACAATTAAGGTAAATTTGTGGTAAATCAGCGAGCATAAAACTAAAATTCTTAAGATTGTGTTTACAAATACCCTGACAGAGGCCCCTTTTATTTTGATGTTAATTTTGTGTAACGCATTAAATTACAAAATAGTTAAGTATTCTTGATAAATATACAATACGTATAATAATATAAGTTAATACTGTATTCCTAGATTGAGTTCGAAAAATGAAAACCATTACAACAATTTTCTTTCTCATTTTAAAAAACACTTTCATTATCTAAAACTCTATAGCTTAATTTAAAGTTAAAATTTAGAAATGTAAAATCAGCCATTTTAGATTGAATAGTTAATGCTGTCTTTATGTTATCTGTCTCTCAGATGGAGCAACTCGTCTTGCTGCGTATATTTATAATTATTACAATATTCAGAATTTGCTTCCTAGTAGTTCTACAAGGGTATTTAAACTGCGTCACTTTCTCATGATTTTTGTATTTTTAATTGCTCTGGGACCTTGAAATTGGGTTTCATGCGAGATATTTTTGTTGTTGTTGTAAGCTTTCTCCATTTGTGGTAATTGCATGAAAAATGCAAAACAAAATGCTAAGGGAAGGAATTGTGAAACCCACCTGAAAGTCGGCACGCTGCTCGCGAATCTCCTCGAAGCACTGTTTCACACATTGGAAACTGGGCGCCGATGTTGTCGCATAGACCAGCATGAAGGCATGGGCCGTCGCAATGGAGAGGCGTCGCATGGCGGGGAATTGCATGTCACCGGATGTGTCCAGGATGTCCACCTGCGTAAACAAACAAGGGGCAAAGAAGCAAAGCGCAAAGTCAAGTCAAAAGTTGAAAAGCCACCATACGCAAAACACAAGGCAGCCGCAAATAATTAAATACGAAATGTCAAAAGCAAAACTACATGGAAAAACATATTGTATTACATGGCTGATGCGGCGAATGCTTAATTTTAGCGATCAAGCTGGAACAACAATAAATCCCAGTTTATATATATGTGTGGGTTTCTTTGAACGCATATCACGCATTCGCCACATGTTCTGAAATGCGGTTATGATTTTAATATGCTTTCCAATATTGAGTTAGGCCAATAAACATGATTTTAATACCACATCTGGGCCATATAATATTTTAAGCACTTGAAGCACGCAAAACTTAATTTAAATTCAAATTCCAAACTTCTTCAAATAGTTAGTACATTTCATACTCATAAATTGATTTCATGCTTCTGAATCATGCCTGAATCTAAATGCAATAAATCTGAATAAAATATTTTTATATCAGAAATTTATTACTGGACTGCACTCTAATCGCTTCTGATATAATCAAAAAGTTTTAATAAACTAAATGTAAATGTAAATTTTGCCTTGGCCAAGGTCAATGAGTAGATTGTTGAAGAGGAGTCGGAATGAAATGATAACATTTAAATAAAAAAAATTCTGAATGAATTTGCCATCATGCATTTATTACATTTTGAAGTAAGAAATTGTATGTAATTGTTTTTTTTTTCAGTTTAAAATTGTCATTCATTGCACATTTATTGAAAACACTCTCTGCAATAATTTATTCAAATTTTAATATTTAAACTGCATGCAAATATGTAAATGATTTATTTTCTCTTAGCTAAGGTTAAACAGGAATCTAATTGAAATACTAATACTTAAATAAACCATTCTTTTTCATTTAAATTGCATTTATTTTTGAGATAAAAATTGTCTAAACTAAAATTGGTATGAATTATTTGCATTTATTCAAAACTCAATTGGCATATTTAATTCAACGCAGCTTCACTTGAATTTTTGCATAGCAGTTTTTGTCATTGCGTTGCCAAAAAGAATGTTAAGCAAATTTGCCACTTGCCATTGAATTTTAAATTTTGCAATGGCAGCGACACCCAAAAAAAAAAAAAACGAGGCAACTAAAAAGCCACAGGAACAAACAAACAAATAAAGTCTGATTTACATAGGAAGAGAGGTAAACTGAGAGGGGAGTGGGTGTGAAGTCAAATAAGGTTGCCGCTCAATGCACACTTGATGCCAGCTAATCTCAAGAGTCAGCATCTGTTTTACGTGTATAAATAAATATAGTATTTTCCCATTCCCAACTCAGAAAGACCAGACGGAGGAGAGTAGCCACAATGTCAACAACAATACCAAAGCAGAGCATTTGGAGCTGGCGGTTAGCTGCGACATGGAGTTGACACAACCACGACCTGATGGCCCCTGGACATTGTTCGCCGTCAATCCATTGTTCGGCAATTTGTGGCACATTGTTGCAGCTCCCGATCGCGTCGGCTAACATTATTAAAAGTGCGCGAAAATGCGCACCGACAATGGAAGCCAATATGTATATTTTGGGCCAAGGCTTTCCGCTTTGTTTGCCCACATTCCATCTGTGTTGGTACACCGAATTGTCATTAAGGTCGCTCTTGTTCTGCTATCGTGTAATGTGCCACTTGATGGCTGCAGCCTCAGCGGGTTGCAACAACAACAATAACAATGGCAGTAATCCATGTACTTCTAATAGAGAATTCTGTTTCGAATTTAATTGAGTTTGATGAGCGGACAAACTACGTGACGTATACGCAATGTTTTACAAACTCTGGTTAGTTGCCCTAAGGGACTAAAACTCAAATCAAATGGGTGGCATTTGGGCTCAGTACTTAACAAAAAAAAAAAAACAAATAATTATTGCTTGCAGACACAGAGTGAAAGAGCCGTAGTGTCAGCGCTGTAGCCTCAGGCATTTGGTCAGAATTTCGAGCGTTAAAATGAAATTAATTAAAACAAAAATTGAAGCGATGATAACATTGTCGATGTTGGTGATGACGCCATCAGCGATGAAGACGTCGCCACCACCAAGGGTGTCAATGTCGCCACTGCCACCAACCCATCAACGCCGTTTAGTCAACATCAACTTGGCGTGTGCCTTGGCGTCAAAAATTGATACACATAAAAAAAAATGTATATCGACACTTAAGTAAAACATTATTCTTTGAATTATATTACAGATAATTGTCGATCAAATACCAAAATTGCAAGTAAGATAATAATAAAAATAATAATCTGAATGAGATAGTTTTGGTATTGGGCTTAATAAGTTTATTTCACTAACAACATTACATTTTATAATAAAGATATTAAATTTAAAGCTATCATCTTTATTTGTATTTTATTTGATTACGGTTGACTGAAAAAAGCAAATATTTGCTGAGTGTTGAGCCCGAAAGAGCTGAAGGAAAAAGGATAGATGCTGCATACCTATTAATCAAAATTTTGTTAGAACTCTTGTGGTGGTTTTGCGTTGGATGCTGTGGTTGCGTTAGGGCCAACTTTCGAGGCAGCAAATAATCAGACTGTGCAGCAAGCCCTGAATGATGTGCCATCAAAGCAACTTGGTCAGCCAGGAGTGCGGGCTGGCTGGCAGACAGGCACATGGGCAGAGAGGCAGACAGGCAGACAGGCAGGCAGGTTGGCTGGTTGGCAGTCAGGCAGAAGATAGACTCCATCATAACATAAGAGCAGCATAATATCCATAACATGTCTGTGCCTGAGTCTCGAATTTACAAGTAGTTGTTGCCACAGTTTAACGGCGGCGCGTGTAAATTTGATTAATGAGGGATCCCGTCTAACTGCTCATTTTGGCTGGCAATTTGTCTAAGTTCTCGAAAAGCTCATGTTAAACTCAAACATGCCTTCGAGTGGTGAGAGTAAGATTACCCGCAGGATAAACTATGTATTAACAAAATTTCCTATAATTTACCCACTTTACATTTACTCAATTTTCGACTAAATCACTTGAATGTTTTATGGATGTTTCAGTAAGAAGAATTAACTTTTAATGAATTGAGAATAAGAGTTTTCATTTACAACTCTGTATATATTGTTATTATTATTAAATTTATTATAAAATGATCCTTAAATATAACGTGTAGATGCGTGTCCATACTTTCAATTACCTTAGCTTTTGCAACAAAAACCATCTCTGTCAGATATTCATTTTAGTTATGTTTTGGACTTGGCTTTTACGTACATCTCGCTAATTATGATAATCAAAGGCAGACGAAAGACAGGTTCACAAACAAATATGTGCATTTGATTAGGCTAATAAATTGATAAACAGACAGAGAGAAATGTCGCCGTCAGGCTTATTATAAAATCAGATGTTTTGGCCACTTGCAATTAATTGACTGAGCACTGAAACGATTGGGGATTTACTAATTCGCTTAAAATTTGGTGGGGCGCTGCTTTCATTTAATTAGTGGCTCACTTCGAATTTTTTTTGGGAGCATCTGCAATCTACAACTCAGTCGTGTGCACTCTCATAAACCCAGTTACTCAACGGCATTGTGCAACTTGAGTGCACTCAGAGTGCCAACGCTGGGTGGACAACAGACAATGGTAAACTTTGCGCTTGTTTAAAATTACTGGCTTAATGTCCCAGATGTTAACTAGACTAAAAGCAATAAAAACGAATTGAAAATAATACACTCAATGCACTCGGCAAAGTTAGCTAAATTTTATTCTCAAATAATTACAAATTATTATGGGAGCTGTAAATAAAAAACAAATGACAGCATTTTACACAAAATTAAAATTACTATTGTGGCCAATTAAAGTATTTTAATGGTTGGCTTCCCAAAACATGTGCAAATATTATTAAAATGAGGCACTTAATTAATTGGTCTGGTACAATTTTGAGAGCGAAATGTGCAATGCAGATAAATGTAAATGTAATCAAATTATTTATTTTTATAGAATTAAGTTTTAAAGTTTTTTTTAATATATTTATTTTATTTTTTTGCATAATTTATTTATTTAGCAAGGAATATGAATAGCTAAAGAACTATATTCCATTTCAACATGAGTTCAAAGTACAGTTTTCTCTGAGTGTTTGTTTAATTTGATAACCGTAAGGCAAACAGCATGAGATGATGCGGGAGAGCCAACTGCAACTACATACAGATGCAGATGCCTAATGCACACACACACACACACATAAAGTCACGCACACATTGCACATAAGTGGTTGGCCCGTTAGATTCCTTTTCTAATGGTCTCTCCTTCTCTCTCACTCTCTCTCTCAGCCCCTCTTCTTCTCTCTGTGTCACTTACCTTTAACGTGACGCCGCCGAGGTCATATTCGCGATTATAGAGATCTTCGACGGTGGCGCGGTATTTGTCCGTGTAGCTCTTGAATAGAAAGCGCTTAACAATGGAACTTTTGCCGACACCAGCGCCACCTAGCAGCACAAGTCGTATGCGTTCCAGGTCCGCCATTTTATTGTTGTTGTATTCCTGGTGTTGTGTTGTGTTGTGTTGGCGTTGTGATTTTTGCTTGGGGTGGTTTTTGTGAATCGCTTGGCGTTAAGTACGCTGTTTTTGTTATGTTTGCCAACTGTTGTTGTCGCTTTCAACTTTTAACTTTGTTTGAGTTGAATTGGCCTGTTTTCGTAGCTTAAGCGTTGTTATTGTTTGTTAAGCAGCTGCATTCTCTTTTCATTGCTGCACTTCAATTTGAATTTCGGCATTATATAGTCGACTAACTGACGGACTTCCGCTATCAATTTGTTGTTATTGTTATTGTTATTGTTGCTGCGCTTAGCGGCAACACTTGCACTTAATAACAAACAGCTTAAGCTTCCGCCGGCAACGCTGACTTCCGCTTCCGCCTGGGGAGTTGATCCCAGCTTCAAACGTGAACGTCTGTAAATGCAAACAAATGGCGGATGCTTTAAAACTTATTAGCGCTAAGGGTGAAGTTTTTTAGTCAAATGCAAAATAGATTTAAATTTTCATGCCACACTGTTTACATGCTGTGTGTTTGTGTTTTTGGCTTTTTGTTTATTATTTTATGATAATTGCAAAATCGGCAGCCAGTCCAAAATCAGCATAAACGTTAATAACAAAAACAACAAACGGCCAATAAGCAATTTGGGCAGCTGTTAACCTATACACTGATTTTACAGCCCCCTCTTCGCATATATATCTATTCAAATATTTTTGCCACACACACAAAACTGCAGTCATAACTCAAAAATACGGTAAATCACTGTGTGTACAGTGTTTGTGAGCATGTATTTGTGTATCGCTTTAAGCGTAATCTGCGTACGTGTTTGCATCGATATATTCGCAAACACACCATTTGGGCAAATATCGGCTTAATAATGGTTTGTCGACTATCACATATCCTGGAACTACTTAGGCTTAAAAAATAAACTTAAAGCCAAATAGCATGCATCCAAAAAAATTTTTACTTCCGGAATCTTTTAGGATTATTGGTTTTTCCAAGGAAAATCAGGGACTCAATTTTAAGTGCTTTCAGCTTAAGAGAATAATTATTCGGAGAAAGTCTTGGATTTAAACAGTTCTATTTGAAAAACTTATGTACAGTTTAAATAAATATGCTTGTAAGTGTGTTAAAAAAAAGAATTGCGGTGTAGACTTTATATGTACACAAATGGTGTCTGTCCAATTTGTGGCACAGGAGTGTAAAAAGTGAAAATAGCAAGTGGCAAGCAAATCAACCGATGGAAAATACTTTGTGCATTGCGCATCAAGAGAAGAGAAGAGCTAAGCAGCCCTTAGCAGTTTTATATCTCTGACTGTCTGACTGTCTGACTATTCAACTGTCTGTTTGCCTATTTGTCTGCTTGGGTGCTTGTGTGTATTGCAATGCAATTCACAGTCTAAGTGCAGCAGGTAATTCAATATACCTGCACACAGAAGCAAAGTTCCTTTAAAGCCCAATATGGGGCAATTTTTGCACGTATATTCCGACGGCTCTGATAGCTTTACGATGGCAACTGAGGCATCTAAGAATGTTGCCCGTCTGTCAACGAGTAGCAGCAGCTGCATCAGCAGCAGGAGAGGAAGCAGCAGGTTGGATAAAGATAGCAGCACCTGGTATATAATTGCAACTGCAACGTGATTTAATCATGTTAGCTGGCAAATGAAATTTGTTGCAATCAGATGCAGGGATTGAGCGTCCAACTTTGTCAGTCAGGCTGACAATTTCTGATTCTGTCTGCAGTGCATGAACATTTTTCGATTAACCACACACAAAACCTTTCAAGTCTTGGTCAAAAGCGACAAATTGACAATGTGTTACAATTGACAATTGCTGTAGTTGAACAAATTGTCAAAAATACTTGGGAAATTTAGAAAAACAAACGATTTAAGCTGTGGCTTCAACTTCAAACGAGAGCTGCCAAAGTGCCTGCATTTTATAATCCCCCTTCATGTGTGTGTGTGTGTTTGTGTGTGGCTTTTGTCTTCTATGCGAAATGAAATTATGCAACAGAACTGCAGTTACCTGGCAAATTACAAGAACTTCACATGCGGATATGCAAATTATGATAGTCATTCTGCAGAGTAGACATAAGCATTTTGTGTGTGTTTTTGCATTAAAATGGCAGTGAAAGAATATATATGGATGAGGTGCAGCAGTTTGTGGCACAAACTCTTTAGTTGAATGGAAGTGTTTAATATTTAAATTAAACTGACTTATTCACTAGCAGACGAACTAGCTGAAGGGTAACTCAAAGTCATTCTAAATGGTTTTATTATTTGATTTAGTTTTTGTGCACTTAAATGCATTTTCTATTTTTCTATTTGCATTTGTGGCTGTTGAATCTGTTGACTTGTCTTCTAACTCATTTTATTATAAGCACGACAAAGTTTGTGTTTTATATGCACATAATAATAATTACAATTATAGTTAACTGTCCGTCTTTAAAAATTAAAACTCTTTTAATGATTTTTATGGCTAGGCAAATTATGGCGGGTGGGCAGTAAAGAAGACGTAATTCAATTTGCCGCACTGAGGGAAAGTAGTCAACACTTGACAGCAAAAGTTGAGCGCAACCTTTGCCATCATTTTCTATATAAAATTTTAATTAAATCTACTAAGCCTGAACACACACACAGCCCACATTGCGAACAAGACACCAGCTGTGCAACAACAAAAACAACAACAACAACAACAAGGAAATAACAAGAACAATTGTGAAGTCCCAAAGTGAACTTTGCATTGTTGTCATGGCCCCGTTTCGCTTTACATTTTAAAGCAACTTGAGTCTTGGGACTTGAATTAATGTTTTTTTTTTATTTTATATACGGCCAAAGATTTTACAAATAAAGAAATGAAAATATGGCTGTTGTTGACATTTCTTTTCTGTGCTTGAGGTTTGAGGCATTTTACTTTCTCTGTTTTTTTGGTTATTTTTTGTTTGGACAGAATGCGTTTAAAACTTTACGATGCATGTAATACTTGTTGTTTGTTTGTATGTTTTTTTTTTGTCTGCGAAAAAAAAAAATAAAGGACGCATGTGTTTTTTGTTCTAACAATCAATTCATGGCTTTTTAGCAGGCATATTTTTTTTGGAAATTGTGAACAGGTTAACAGCGATTTATTGATGACAAGCAAAACAACTTTTTGAATAATACAAGATACAACATTGCTCAACATGATTCAAAATGTCATCAAAAGCACATTTGTCACTTCAACAGCAGCAGCAGCAAGAATTGCAAGAAGATGATAAACAATAAAGCAGCTGCACTCACGAAAGCTTTGTGTGTAACAGAGAGCACAGCATAAAAGACGAGCTTAAAAACTCACATGGCATACAAAGTAAGAAACTCACACACGCACACGCACATACATAGAGAGAAAGAGAGAGAGACAGAAAAAGCTACTTATCGAATTAGGAGAAGAGAGCATTGTGCTTCTGTCCTGCTCGACCAAGACTTATGTATATGAAAGTGCTCAACCTGTATTGCTGTCAGTCAGTCAGTCAGTCAGTCAGATTGCCATCCCCACCCCATACAAACCAACCGCACCCTACACTTACTCTTCCTAAAATGCTTTTGGTCAGCACATTTATAAATATTCATTAGCCGCCGCTCGTTTGGCAAGCGTTTAAATACAATTGCTCCACCAGCTTTCGGGGAATGTAGTTTATTAAAATGACTCGAATTCCGCTGGGCAGCCGGGAGGGAAGCTGTCAGATGGCAGCTGGTGAGCAAAATCCCCATTGGTCATAAGAAAGAAGTAGAAGCTCGCGCAAAAAGTTAGCAACATTGATACGCCCTGACATCCATCAGAGTGTGTGCGTATGTGTGAGTGTGCGTGGGTGTGTGTGAGTGACTGTGGGTGGGTCAAATGTGCACTGCTTCCGCTTGATCGCGCTAGCATTTGGTGGTAGTCCCAACATTTATCCATATTGACTAAAAGCAGACAATTCAAACAGCTCACAATTTGGCAGAATCAGCTCATTTGTGGCTTAAATTATGGCTTTAAGCCACAGCAGTTGCATTCAATTTTGTATTAGGCTTTAATTAATTAATATACGAGCAATTAATTATGACCAAAACAAGTAGTTTGCCACTTTAGAGGCTAGCCAAGCAATATAAATAAGCTGATGCGATTTTGCTTGCTTGTAAATACAGAGTAGCTCATTTTGCATCGACTACTGAATATCCCTTGTATTGTTGTTTGATTGTTGTGTATTAAAACTCAAGGGGTAGAAAATATAATTCGCCTGGAGGAAACATTTAGTTCAAAACTTTAAGCAACTCCATTCAGCTCTGCTGCAAGGTATAATTAGTCTGATTTATGGCTTTGGGCAAACATTTAATTTAAGTGTTTCTGTTTATGTGTGGCTAGTGGCTTTGCGGGTCTTAAATCATTAAATCCAGGCCAATAGAAAACATATGGCGGAACTAAAAAGTATTCACAAAATGGGGTTTGGCTTTGGCTTTGGCTTGTTATCGGCCAAATTTATTGAAATTAATTTAAGCTCTTAATGGAGTAAAAACCGCAGCAATAAACAAATTATTTTATGGCTTTCATCAGGTCAGGCATAAGAAATTAAGTGTGCGTGTATGGGTGTGTGTGTGTGTATGTATATATGTGTGTGTAGTTTTTGTTGTATCAGTTTGTCCTTCTTACTGGTTTAATGATTATAATCTGGCGTCAGATAATTACTAAAAAAGAGGCCAGAGGCAATGTCCTTAAATATTTTATGACGGACGCTGATGATGATGCTCTTAATGACAGATTCGCACACACGTACACACACACACACACACACATACATAGACAGAAGGGAAAATACCTGTCTGCGGTATTAAAGCCTTTTTCTGGTTCAATGGCGTGCAGAAAATGGGTCACTAACTGTTACTTATTTATACTAATCAGAGCAAATTGCCGACATCGACAACGCCCCAAAGAGACGAAGGATATGTAGCTGTATGCGGGGGGGTGGGGGTAGGGGAGTTGCAGGTGCCAAAGGTGAAGGGTTGTTGGAGGACTTGTTCGGTTCGCTTTTATCTGCTGCCTCAAGTGTTATTAAAAACTTTGTTGAATTATCTAAAAATAGCTGCACAATGAGCTGCGCACAAATTTTACTGGCCACTGCAAATGGAGACTGAGATAGAGTGGGAGAGAGAGAGAGAGATAGACTGCGCTCTTGAGCCGCTCAGCACTTGGCCAACATTTTTGGTCGTTTCGCAGCGCTGTTGCAGCTTTGCACATTGTTGCTGCAATTTGTTGTCATTTTGGAAGTTTACAAATTTTTTGCAATTTCTTTAATTAATAATAAGATTTGCCAGCTAATCCCTTCTGGCGCTTGTAATGAGAGAAGATTCCATTTTTAAAAAAATAAAAATCGTCAACGAAATTTGCTATTCGATCCAATAAATTTGATTGTAACTGAAGCGTGAAAGACAACGGGTAAAAGCTGAAAAAGGTCAGCTGCCATGGAGAATTAGTGGCACGTGCCTCCGACCTCCTGTCGCCAGCTAAGAAAATTAATGCAAAAACCTAATCAGGCGCATAATGAAGTTACAGCTGCCCCACACCCCACCCCCCTGAAGCAAGCTGTGAACAATGGAATTGCAGTAGACCAAGCTGCCAGTTGCCAGATCTTTCGGCTTTTAGCTTTACAGCGGCGGCAACAAAGACTTGCAGCGCCTGTCACATCACAAACACGACATCATCGATGGTCCGCATCTGTGGCTGTGCCACAAATTAAACACAAACATGTGCAGCGAAGGGAAGCAGGAGGCAAGCGAGATTTGGCTGAATTTCAGCTCGCTTCTCCTTTCTGTTTGTCTTTTGGTCGAAGAAAAAGCAAACCGCTTCGACATTATCCTGATTGCATTGTACTATGGACAATTTAACCTTTTTCCAAATAAATTTAAATCTACTAATTTCAGTTCAACAAAAATACATATAACTAAAAATTTTTAGAACAAATTTTAATATTTATTTATAATTATCATTATTATAAATATTATTCTACCATCAAATAAATATTTATATAGCTATAAGACGCATAAAAAAACAAATATCTATGAAATGTAATTTGTGTTGCCAGTCTACGTTAAAGAGTTTCTTGTGATATTGTTAGATCTTTTATCACATTTTTAGCATAGTTAAATCAAACGCAGTTTATTTCTTATGAACTTCAATTACATTATTTTATAAGTGCTTGGGACTACAAATTGCGTTGCCTTATAATAATTTAGACTTAAACGTGCAAGAAAAAGTTTACTTTAAGGTAATGCATATTTAAAAAAAAAATTTACATTTTTTACATGGTGCAGTGGCAATTTTATTGCAGTGCAACATGTTACTCTGATGACGGGGCACGTAGTCCAACAGACAGCGCGCAATTCTTGTGAACTTTGGCTCGATTGTCCTTTGTGTGTATGTGTGTGTGTTTGTGTTTGTTTGTGTGTGAGTGAGAGGTTGATTGGATGGAAGGAAATCCGGGATGTAGGTTAATCGCATACGCAAAGCAATGTGTGTGTGCAGTTTTCGCGCCAAAGATTGCACTTGCCACAAACTCTGACCCACTTGGTGCGACCTCGCCACCCCGACTCTTTGTGTGACTAGCAATTTTGGCAACTCAAATGTGTTTGTTTAGCGCTTGTCTATTTGTGTGTTGTGCGTGCTTGTGTGTGTGTGTATAAGAGTATTTGTGTCAAGTACAATAAAAACAAAACCGTTTTGTCAGCGCTTCAAGCAAAAAAATAAAAAAAAGATTAACAAAATTGAAATTAATTGAAGCAAAGCTCATTTTTTAATGCCGCATGCCACTCAGAAATTGGCATGCAACATAAACATGACACAAATATATTTACATATGTGTGTGAATTGAAAGAAAAATTCAAATAAATATGAAAATGGAATAACATTTGTTGACATTGGAGAAGTCTTGAAGCAAGCCCAATATTCCTTTATTTATTTTTATTTTAATAAAAATAATAAGCATAAAATATTCTAAGAAGTGAAAAATCATTTAACCTGTATTTACATATAATATAAGTGTAGGAATGGGTAAAAACACAGTACACAGAAAGAAACGTAAAGTGTTCACCGTTATTAAACAACGAGTAGACTCAGAGCGCAAAGAGAGAATTGTGGTGAGTTCTACAGTCATTCGGTGCCAAGATCTCGCCATAAACCAACTCATAAAAGTTTGAAAATCAAATAATCTATAGTGAAGTAAACATATTATTATTAAAGGAATCCGAAAGTAATAATAAATAAACAGTTATTATAATAAATGTCGTTCCAAAGTTATTTTACTGCTAGTGATATATTCAGGGCACATAGCTACGCAAAATAATAAATCATAATTATGTATTCCATTAAAATACTAATTACTTTGCGAGCAGAACACGCAAAGCAAATTCATTAGGTGCTTCTCAGATTGTCTAGCATTCCAAGACCTTTGGCGATGGCTTAGCTTTTAGCCGTCTTTTAAATTGCGTGGCAAATTTCAATTTAAATAAAATACCTGCATTGTTAAAGAATTGCTAACCTTCAATACAATGAAACACAAAACGAGACACGTGCACACTCACACACACACGAAAACACACATACATGGATAGGCAGCAAACGACGCATGTTTTTTCTGCCTTTGCTTGGCTTTGTTGAACTAAAATGGCAAATAACTGACGGGATAAATTGTGCTTATTTATCAAAGTTTTAATTAAAAACTTGATAGCAGCAGTCTCTTAATTGCTAAGTATGTAATTACAACTGCCACGTTGGCAACAACAACGAAAACTTCATGAGGAAGTGCAAGGAAAAGAGCAGTGGAAAACGTGCACTGCTTGAAACTCTGAACTGCCGATAAATATTTCAATGTCTCCAGCCCTGATGTATGCAACAAAATAAAATTCACCCAAAATTGAATTAGTCTTAATAAACAGGAATACTGAAATGCCAGCTGGAGGCAGCTGGATGTTCGCAATTCGCGGCTCTTCTGTGTAATTTCTTCTTCTTTACGTCCTGCTGCCGGCCACAGCACAAAAGTCGCAAGAAAAAAAATATACATATATATATACGTAAGTATGTATGTATGTGTATAAGAAACGAAGTACTAGAAGTAATAGAGAACAACGCAGAAATTCATAAAGCGCGCAGCGCGCTTTACGCGTGACTGAATTTTACGTTACTGCTCCGACCAAAAGGAGCAGGCAAACAACAAGAGCAATCTCGAGTAAGAAGAAATTGCGAAAGGAAATCACAAACAACATTCCAAGAATTACAAAGGCCACGCGACAACAGCAACAAAAAATAAGAAGAGTGAAACGAGCAACGGTAAAATTCCCAGAATTGATGAAGTTCTGCAGATTTGTACACTTTTTGGCACACAAGTACCTGGAAAATATAATACAAGTAGCAATATATTTTTATTAAAGACTTTCGAGATTACAATCAGTTTGATTTTATATTGGATTGTCATAAATAACGCTCACTAAAGCTGACAAGCCCCTGGGAATATTCTGTAATCTGAAAATATAAAAATACTGACTGAGTTATGCCGGCAGTTTTCTCTATCGATTTATATATCTTTATACATCTTTTCTGATATATTCTAAATTTAGCATATATCCAAACATATATAGATTAAGGTTGACAAGCGATTAAAAAATTTAATATCCTTAAATTCATGGATAATGTTTAAAATAAAAAGTGTAAAGAAATTTTCTCAAACTGCAGACCGGAAAAGAGCAACACGAAATGCCAGCGGCGTTGACAGAACGCCACGCAAATAGGCAGCGAGACAAACAGAGAGAGAAAGGGACAGACGGACAGTGAAAAGTACTGAAACAGTTGGCCGGGGCTTGCACCCACAACAAAAAACAACAAGAACAAGAACAAAAACAACGACAACATCAGTTACATCAACAGGAGAACAAAGCAAGGGAAAAGCAAAGGCGCTGTTCGCGGCCGTTGTGAGCAAAAGAAATATAAAATAAATTGCAAAATGCCAACAAATATAAAAAATATATATAGGCATGAAATGCGACGGGATACACCACCAAATCCAAGCCAACCACCCACACATCCAGCCAACCACCTCCGACAGGTTTGCCGCCATCACCCTTGGCCCGAGGTCACTGGGAGGTTTACAGCAAAGACAAGACAAGACAAGCATCAAGATACAGCCAAGAAGATTATAAAGAGATTTGTGTGTCTAGCCTGCCAGTGTGTAAGTGGGTGTCTAGCGGAGGAGTAGCATTGAAAGCCTTGGCGACAATATCTAGCGCTGATGAGCCGCTGATGACAGTCATCATAATTACGATTATGATAATATTATAATAATCGTAATCATCAATGCTGCGGCAGTTGTTATCTTTTTGCCGTTCAATCTGCTCACTTCTTGCTGGCCATTTGATTCAGTCATTGGCCAATTTGAACACAGCAAAAAGAAAGCGTAAAACGTGTATTTAATATAAAGAAACTCAAGCAAAAATAGCTTGTTTTTGATTTTTATTTTTATAACAAATATTTGGTGGAGTGAAACATGTTTAAATCACAATTGACAATTCGGGAAAAAAAGCCCTATTTTTTTATAGCTTTTTATTTATAACTCAATTATAGTAACTATTGTTAGATGACAAAATATTGTTCAAACATCATTTTATATATAATTTCTTTGAACTCGACATGTCAAAGGGCCTTTATTAAAGAAATAAATATTATCGATTTTCGCTTAAGCTCTATGACACTAATTTAAATACATAATATGTACTTTCTGGCATGACCCAGGCTAAATTGGCCATAAATAAAAATGCAAATGCCTTTGAATGGAACGATTTGTATTACTTTAAGCTGGTTCTTCTATGCTGGGTCCAACAAAAGGCTCCGCTGACTGTTCCATTAACGGCTTCCTTCATTATGCTGGGCGAATCGAATCGATTACATTTTTTCTATGCCTAAAAGGCCACAATATCATGCTGAAAAGGGCTCAAATCAAACAGGAACAAAAAAATGGTAACGGTAAAAAATGATAACTTTTCAGAAATTCATTCTTTCCAAATATGCGAGCTTATTGATTGCTCTGGCAATTTCAGTTAGTGGCTGCGAACAAACAAACAAAAAAAAACTAACTAAAACTGCAGCGAATAAAAATAATAATAATAATAAATAAAAAGATAAAAGGAAAACCGCGGCAAAACCCTGTGTTTGGCAGCGGAAGTTAAGCACAGATTGCCAATAGCTAAACAAAAACAAAATGTTGGTAATTCCTGTGTGTGTGTGTGTGTGTGCGTATTGCCAGTTACTGACCCAGTCTAGTTGACTGGCTTAGAGGCTGGCAGTTGCTGCGTTTAATATTGCTGTGTGCCCTTTTTTTTGCTCTGCACTTTACCTAACAACAAAAAATGTAGAATATAAATTGTGAAAAATGCTTGAATAGCAAATATCCTGTTAAAAACTCAGATATTTTTTGCCTTAGTCCAAACAGCTTTGCCTCAGACCTAAGGAAAGAAATTAGAAACACAAGTTTGGCCGCCGTTTCGCAAGTATTGCCTGAGAGGTCAAGTAAAAGTTGGCGCTGTGTTGCGGTTTGTTTAAGCCAAGTTAGTTGGCCAACTGGGCATGTCAACGTCAGTTGGGCAGCCAAGCATGAGCAGACAGTTCACTTGGCCAATGCTTCCTTATTAAAACTGTCTGCAGAAACCGACAGACGCCAAACGATAGTCGCCAGTTTGCGGTTAGACAATGCCATCTGCCACCTGCCACAGCTGCTGCTGCTGCTATTGCATTGTTACCTCTGCAGCAAAGACAGCACAGACAGAGACAGAGACAGATAGATGAGAGTGAGTGAAATGGCTGTTATCTAGTTTTCATTTTCCACTTGATGGAGTGCAAATTTATTGCAACACTCTGTGCAACGAACCACATGTTATCAAATTACAAGCGTTTGCAAAATGTTTTGTTAATGAGCACAAAATACTCAGCACATCATGTTAATTAGGTTGCCTGGCTCAGTGCTCATTTATTGAGCTATTCGCTCATTCAGATACATTTAGTAATTGGTTTGGTTGCATTATATTTCCTCTTATCAAAATGCGCGCAGTAATTTTTTTTGCAATTATACAAATTGTCGCTAACCATTTATGCTCATGAATTTTACATCACATCGCATTGCCATTCATAATTTATTTTACTCAACTACCGTCATTATGACATCAAGTTGAAAGACGTGCTTCAAAACGTATTTCCTGCACTACGCAGTCCAAAAAAAAAAAAATAAAGAGCAAAAAAAAAACGCTTACCTCATTTTTCACTCACTTGCTCTGTTTTTGGCCAAGTGGGCATTTGTCGCCAAGTTGAAATGGCTTTTAATAAAATACAATTTCTATTTGCTTTCGTCTTGGCCCACTTTCCACGAATGCTCGGCATTTCTCAAAATGAACATTTTATAGTCATTAAGTGCCATCAAAGACGCAAAAGCACAAACTTGCTGAACTTGTTGAGAAATCTCATAGGTACACTGCGAATTTCAATAAACTGTTGGCTTAGAAACAAACAGCCACAAAACTGACTGACCAACACACACTCACACACACACACAGTGGAACAGACATCAAGCAATGAAATGTTTGTGGCACTTTAATCAATGCCTGGTTAGGGCGAATGCGACCACAAAGGCTCAAGCCAGCAGTTCATCCATAAACACAATTCTACACTCAGCAGTGTGTACGTGTGTGTGTGTGGGTGTGTGTGTGTGGGTGTATGTGTGTGGGTGTGTGTATATGTGTGTGCCAGAGATTTCAATAAAGCCATCCAGAGTGGCTCGGGTGCTGACAACAAGGGCTTGCTGAAAAAGAACAAAAAACTATTAAAGTAAGTGGAAATGGGGCGAATTAGGGTGTGGGACCCCACTTGGACGGGGGTTAAGGGTTGTGGTGGGTGGGGCTCGGGTCATGTCCAACCCATTCGTCGCTTGATCGCGTCGTCATTGAGCAGTCAGCATATGTTCGCATCCGTTGGCTTTGTGAACCTTTTATATGCATTTAATTTTCATCAAAATTGTGAAATTAAATTGAAATTGAGAAAAATCAGATTTCTGCACACAAAGATTTTTTGTTACATTTTTGTTCGTATTTTCATACGTTTTTCGATTTTCGCTGTTATTTTTTTAAAGTTTCACTTTGCATAAGCATTGCAGCATTTTTTTTTTTTTGTGCAGCTGTCGCTGTTCCCAAGCAACTTGAGGCAGAAGCACGGCGAATGCGGCGTATGCGTGATATGCAAATATTTCCGTATTACCGGGTGGAAATCTCGTTTGCAGCGTAACGCCCATTGGGCATTACGTGTGATTTGGAATTGCTTGTGTGTGTGTGTGTGTCTGTGTGTATGGGTATTCCCCCGCATGATTCAGCTGTAGTCCTGATCCATTTATGCACTAAGCACAAGTCATCATTGCTGACTCGAGTGGACTCTTCTGGGCTTTTGCCTGCTTCATTAATTGCATTAGCAGCTTGTGTCCCAAGTGCAATTAATTACTTGCTCAAGGCGTCGGTGACTTTCTTAGGCCTGTTCCTGTGCTTGGATATTAGCTTCGAGTTTGAGGACATTAGCATCAAACACAGGCTTTATCAATTCCAAGTAGATGCCACAAATATAATTAATGGCACACAGTAACTGCTTACTGGTTACTGGTTACTGGTTACTGGTGACTGGTGACTGGTGTCTTTTGGCCGTGACAAATGATAAGGATGCGAAAACAAAACACACTAATGAACCGCACAGAAATTAGGTTTGGCAACTGGCAACTGGCAACTGGCAACTGCCAACTTTAATATGGGCTGCTGTTCAGTCGGCTATAAAGCTAACTAAGTGTCACATTTCAGCATCCGGTCTAGACTTAAGTGTAACACTGAAATTCAATTGGCAGGCGCCAAATGATCCAAAATGAGCAGCTGGAAAATGAGATGCGTACTCAATGATATAAAAATAAGAAGAATATGAATAAAAAAAAGTGTGTGCCATGTGTGTGTGTGTGTGCGTAAGTGTGTTTGTTCGCATTAATGTGCTTGTTATTATTCCCCATTTGCAGTTGGCAGCAGAACGTTTAATCTGCCATAAGCACATGACTCAGTATTTATGAGCATGCATTTGTGAGTGTGTGTGTGTATGTGTGTGTGTGTGTGTGACTCGACAGGTGAGTGTTTTTTGGCTAAGCTGTTGTGATTCTTTTTTTGTGCATATTGAATAGCACTCAGTCAACATGTTGAAAGGCCTGTTAATAACTTCTTTTGGAGTTCAAGAAAAAACGTTGCCGAAAACCTTTACTTTCATATTCGATATTCATTATTCATTGCTTTGAAAAGTAGTGAATAATCAGAATTCATCTGAAAATATACCCTTTCGTGCAAAGATGAAAAAAACTATGCATATGCAAAAAATTCAATTACTTCATTTCCCATTTTTTGTGTATCGCTTCCAGGGAAAAGTTGCTTTTATGAAATCTGCATTTCCTGAATAGGTAGCTAAACCTTTGAAAGAAATTCAGCATCTTTAAATTAAGCCTCTGAATTGAGTATTTCGCTTTAAATACCTATCCTTACAAGGGAACATATTTATAAAATAAAATCCGATTATAAAAAGGCAACGTAATAAATAAAGGGAACATAAATGCAAAAGCTTGTTTTATTTTATTTTTGCCTCTTATATTTCATTAACAATTTTCAAATTTATTGTTAGTCTCGAACACATACTTTAGAAGGCACACTTTGGGCACTCAAATCCAGCAGATACAACTAAAGTCCCCCCGGGTGTGCCCCATATGCGAGCATAATAAAAATGCATATCATCGCTCCTGGCATTGTGGCCAAGTTAAAGCTTCCTTCAGTGAAGAGGCGAACTCAAACTGGTTTCGATTATCAAGTTGCAAAAATATAAAACAGGCGTTGGTTGCAAATTGAATAGACTCTTTTCATTAGATGTGCGAAACCGATTTGGACATATCTCTATGATGGGGAATCAGCAATCCGGAAACACAAAGAACGCATACACAATTTGATTTAAAAGTCTGCTTTGAACATAGCGTCACGTGTCCAATTTTAGGACGTGCTGTGGCCATTGTTATTTTTTTGTTTATGTTATTGTTGTTTATGTTTTAATGCGCTCATAAAATGCTGGACAGGTCACAGCCAAGGCTGGCTGCCAGCGTGTCCCACACAAACACAAATTCACACACAAATACACACACACACAAGTATACATTGTTGTTGGTCGCTTAGTAGGTCAAAGAGATTTAGTTACTTTTGTTTTTTTGCGTCGGCTTACCTTGCGTATACTTAATCACCAAAGCTGCGAATCACTTGGCTCCTTGGTTGGTAACTGAAACTGTAGGCGCCGCCAAATACGAAAGGTCAACTGCTCGTTGAGTTGGCAAGTGAGATTGATGAAGCGACTGATTTATCGTCTTTACAGGCTAACACGCATATATATTGGGAGCGGGTATACTAGTCTAGCACTGCGCACAAATTTCAAATAACAAATGGCAATTCAAAATTATCCGCCACCTCGGCTGATTTGCTAGCCGTTTTTTTTTGCTATTTTTCTTTTGTATATTGTTGTTTCTTGTGGACGCAGAGGAGGTTAGAACGAAACGCGCGCGTTGCGTACAAGTTGGGAACTGTTTGGCTGCCCTCACTGTGTGTTGCTTTTATAAAGCCGCCAAACTGATTGCTGCACAGCATTCAAAACACAACATGTTCGATGGCGTGCTTACAACAAAAACAAAACTGCCAGCGTGGGTCGCATGGGTCGAGCGCCAAGCAGACGCAACGAAAATTCGCTTTTATGGCACAGCAGCCAATGCCTGACGTTTAGCCAGGACTCGCACCAAAGCTTGTTCGAACTGACGATGTCTGCTCGCTGGAAATGTTTGCCTTAAACATGTTACAAGGACTGCTACCAATCGCATTGCTAACTCACCCTCTCTCTCGCCCCCTCTCTCTCTCTCTCTCTCACTCTATCTAGTTCTCAGAGTTCGCTTGTTCAATTTAGGGATTTGGCATTGCATTTCTCAAGACAGTCTCTAAAAATGTCGTTAAATTATTAATACTGTTAACGATTTCATTTTATTTAGTTAGTTAGCCTTCTCGTAAATTTCATATTAAAAACTAGAAGATATTTGTATTAAATTAATAATTATTTGAGTATGTGCAATCAAAGAAATGCCTCAGTTTGCCGCAGATAGATGATTATTAATTCAAAAACCTGATTTATAGCTGCTGGCAAATTGAATAAGCTTGCCACATAAATCGAAAGACATCAATTCAAGCTGGCAGAGTTCCTGATTCAGTTATTATTCTTGTGTGTGTAGCTTGGCAACAAGTCGATGCTCTTAACCAGGCAGAGCACTGCCTAATATTTGTTCGAATGACCGCAATCTAATCAAATAACCAATAAAATTGCTAGGCTTACGATTAGCTATCGCTGTCAGAGTTGCTTCGACTCCTGCTCCTGCTCCTCCTCCAATCTCTGCTGGGCACCTGTCATTCGGATTGAAGTACGAGTGGTGGACAGAAATTCATTACATTGTTTGTGGCTTTTGACAATATTGACATGCTGGCAGCACTTACAAATGTTAATTACAAACACACAAGAGCAAACCAAACAAATACATTGCAAATAATACAATAATTTGTAGAAAACTGAGATTTCAATTGGGATATGTAGAATTCTTTTGAAGCGGTTATTATTTGGCAAATTCAACAATGGAATGCATTCAATTTAAAGTGTTGACAACATTTTGCACTTTGCATGCCCAAAATGGACAGCCTGAACGCATTCAGCTGCCCAATCTAGACGGCTTCCATTGTACGTCAGCAACTTTCAATTAACAACAACTTTCATTAACCTGACTCGCCCAGACACGCCCGATGTCAGGCAGCTGTCTATGCAAAAGCGTTAACTGGTTTTCCTCCAACTCACACTCAAAGCTTGTCAATTTTCCCTTTTGTTTTTATGCCCTGTAACCTTTCACATGTTAAATGGATGTTGCCAAAGTCCTTCCCAAGCATTTATGTACCTATATGCTGGACACCCATTAAAGGACACGTAAAAATAAGCATCTGATATTCAAGAGAATGCTGAATCATAGAATGAGCCATACTAAATTTACCATATTTTCTTTCTTCTTAGATTGAAGTCGAAATCTTATTTCTAAGATATTCCATTGAAGTAACAAATTACACGTGTTGAAAATTAGTTTTAGTTTAATATGAATATACGATTTTTGTCATTGTTTCTAAGAAGATGTTAATTTGAAGTATCTAGTTCTAAAAACAGACATTTAGTTTGATCCTTGGGCATGCAGTTAAATAAATCGGCTCAGTTGTTATGCTTATTGAGAATATATATATAAATACCTTTATTGCTTTTCTGTATTATAGCCAGAGTATGCTATTAGTCCAGAACAGGCAACGTCAACTTTTTGGCACTTTATTTTTTTTTTATTTATTTTAATGAGTCTTTTACGTTGCAGCAGTGAAGCATTCATGTATAGCAACGGGGGCGCCACACGTATTTTATTATCATTTTTGCGGTAGTTTTACAGTAAATGTGTGTGTGTGTCTGGGTGTGTGTGTGTGTGTGTGTGTGTGGGTGCTATCTGTTTTCTGGCACAAAAAGTTTTGGGCATTCAATGTGTATATCAATTTGTGTTGTCAACTTTTTTTATTTGTTAATTTTTGTTCATGTTCTTTGAACTGTGCCTGACATTTTACAGCACAAAAAAATGGAAATTTTGAAAACTGAATATCCCAAAACGTAGCTCGATCCATTAAATATGCTTGTTGACAATGCAACTCTTTTTTTTGCCCCTTATTTTCATGGTCAGTTGAAAGATTTCAGAAAGTCAAATATGAAATGTGATAAATTGTGACGTAAAAACGCTTGCGGGCAAGTTTTCAAATTAAATGCCAATTTGAATATGCCAACAAGTCTGTACAAAGAAATCTGCCATGACAACCAATAGCTATTAACAAGAAATGCTTCCCATACACACACACACACACACACACACACACACACACACATGCATACGCACACATCTACGCATAACAAACTTAACTGGCACTCATTGCAATGTAATCGCAAATATGCGCATGACATAATTCCTTAATTACCAAAGTTGTCATATGCACCTGAAAGCCAAACCAAAAGCAACCATTCCCTTCCTTCATTTGCTCCGTATCCTTGCTCGCTTGTGTTGCAACTGCTGCTGCTGCTGCAACATTTGTAAAATGAAACTGACAAGTGGACAATTGCGTCTAGCTCCAGTTCGAAATGAAAGGAAAAACTACCATAAAGCTGAGCAAAAGATACACATAGCAATTGGGATGCCTTACCCTGGTCTTGCCACTCCTTGTGTGTCCATTTAACATGTATCTGACACAGTATTTATCACTCTTCTTGCCATATTTCCGATATATATATATATATGCATATAAATTTAAGATAGTTAACAAATTTATAGCTCATTATTTCTTTTCTTTTGTATGCTGACTGAGCAATTTTCCACTTGATTTAAGAATGAACAAGGCGAATAATTTTATAAAAATCAACTTGAGCTTTATATTATTTTCAGCTATTAATGAAAACAACAACTTTTCTAATATTTTCTCAACACATAAAATATTTCCCTTTACTCATTTGATAATTCGTATTTATCTTATATAAATTTTGTACAATATTGTGGGATATGAATAAAAGATTAGAGACTGGCAAAAAAAAAATACTGCTACAATTAACAAATTTAATTAATTTCAAGTATTTTCTTGAATGTTTTGTTTTTTGCTCTGACAACCCAATTATTCAGTTGATTTGGCAATAACCAACATGCCGTATAAAGATTTTTAAAAACAGCTAAAACAAGCTAAAAATTATGTTAGGCTACTAATGAAATTAAAATCGTTACCAGTCAAGTATATTTCAAAGCAGTCTCAAATTTTTATTTTATTTTATATTAATTATATTTATAACTGATTTCCAAACTGCGACGCGAGAGACTGATATCTGAGACTGATGCCAGCAACAAATTTTTTGAAAATTTTGAATAAATTCGTGGCAAGGGCTTGTCAATGACAAATGCAGCAGGGGCATCATTATGAATGTTGTAGTTGGCCACAACTTCTCTTCTTCTTTCCCCGCGGGGCTGCCGGAACTATCTTTGAAGTATACGTTGTCTGCCAGTGGCATGCATCCACCTTGAGACGTGGAAATGTCATACTTGCTGCTGCGCTGCTGCTGTGTGCAGCGCGTTGCGTTTCCTTCCGTTTCCGCTCTTGTTTGCCGTTGCGGTCCTCTGCCGGCATTCCAATTTCCATTTGCTGTCGGATATCGGAAAACGGAAAGCGCGAAAAGCTCTCGTTGCCACTGACAACACCACACAAAGGAGTTTGACGCAAATTTCTCAGTGCTTCGTTCATGCTGCGTCGCCCACTCACATTGGCCGCAGCTCAGTGCCACCAATTAGTGTCGTTTGGTCTGCCACAGCAGGCGGCAAGCGGCACGTTAGACAGCTCACCTTCGAGCCAACTGTCGAAGGTGTAGCACAATCACACAAAATGTCACAACAAGCAAAAAGCAAATTTAATTAAAATCTTTGATACGCGCGTAAATCAATATAAATTATTTTTCACTTGAATGCTGCAATTTTTGCTGCACCTGATGCAATATCAATAATATTTTTAATCATTTTATAATTTTTTATTCTTTGTGCTCATGCACTTCACCTGCCCAGATTAATGTGTAATAAATTGGATTTTAACCAAACGAAGTTTACAATTTATTTTAATTTTTTTTGTTATTATTATACTCTTATTTTATCTCTTGTTATAACCTTGTGCACAATAATATTCAACTTTTCAACGCATTAATATTTAAGACCAAAATCAGTGGCCGAGTTGAGATAGTCATAGTTTCGACGGAACATTTATAGGATCGAGATAGGCAATAATACAAATATGTTGAAGAAGCTGCAAAAATTTTACCAGGACAATATCTATCAATATAAACCAAGTTAATGGCTGAGGCTGACTCGGATCTGCTTGGATATCTTCATAACAGTTCATTCTCATTTTATGGAGACATATTATATTATATTTATCAAAAAAAAAGAATATAATAATATATATAGCTATTTTCGAGTTCTGGCTAATAATTTAAATAAATATAAATAAATTAGTTACTGCTTAAGAAAACAGTTCTCATCTTATGGATACATATTTTTACTATATTTATCAAGACTATAATAAAATAATGTATAAATACAATTTCCTCCGAGTTTTATCTAATAATTTTAATGAAAATTTTAAATATTTCTGAATACGTAACGTAGTCTCTCCAATCCTGCACCAATGCACCAAAATAATATATTTTGGCGATTGCAGCCCAGCTTTTGTGGGTTACTTCTGGAACTCTCCTCGCTGCTAACCTTTGTTATTTATCAATTTAAATAAAAAGCTGGTTGAAATATGAGGATATGCTTTCAAATAGTCTAGGGTAAAACTAAATCGCACGTCAACTGCAAGGTTGCATGCTGTTCAGGCTTGCCTCCAAAAAACAACAGGAAACCCGAAAAAAAAAACACTAACCGGCAACACAGTAAAATAATCTGGCCAAAAATCCTGTTCTGCTCATAAACCTGTACAAAAAAAATGCCTGATTGCAGAAAATTTGTTGGCATTGTACATATGAGTTAGTGTGCCTTTGTGTGTGTGTGTATGACTGAGTGTGTGGCTTCTGTTTGGTCTCTTAACGATGGCATTCAAATTTCTCCGCTGCATCTCGCAAATCGCAGTTATTTGGCTGTTCCTTTGTCGTGGATTGATAACTGCAGTAACTTTGATTTATTGCCAACTGTTTTCGCCGGACGCACACGTTAAGCAAATAGGCTAACAGGACTCTATGAGTGCTAATTGGTCCCGGGAGCATTGCCAAAGTCGATTGTTGCAACCGTTGCCAGTTCGACTCTAATAATCGATCAGCCTCAGTTGTCAGTTGCAATGCCAACAACAGTAAAAACTGTCACAGAAAAAAGTGGATTTATTTGCTCAGCTGAAACTAATCACAGGATGTGTTTTTTGCATTTAATATAACTTGGCCTTTTCTATCAATAATTTCTTTATATATTAAACACTTGTTATGCAATGAAGAATTCGGCTTTTGGCAAGAAAACCTGTTAAAATAACTTTTCTGATTTCTGCCTAAGAGTTTTCTAATGCTAATAAAAGGAATAAATTGAGTGACTGTTAAATTACTTTTATTAAAATAAATAAACATTTATATTTCGCTTAATTACCTTAATAATCACTAAGATGCACTTTTAGTTTTAAATAGTGGCATTGAGAAATTAATTAAATTAGAATTTTAATAAGTAAAATAAGTAAATTTTTAAAAATGTATAAAAAAAATGCCACTCTTTTATTTCTTGTTTAACTATTATTAAATTAACATAAATCAATGTAGTCAATGGGGATAGCAAACAAGCTTTTCTGTCTTGCAACTGCGTCTTCATCTTGTTGCTGTTGCAATTTACAAGCTGCACTTGACATTGTATGCTACTTGTAGTTGTTTAGCCAACAGCAGACATTTATTAGTTCAGCAGGTATTCTGGCCAAGAAGCATCTGCTGTTGGCAAGTGCATTCATTACTCACTCCAAGTGCCAATCAAGGATAGATTAGTCTGCGCCTGATTAACTCCTACAGTTCCGCTACAATTTCAACTGAAATGGGGCAGGCTTTTGCAGCCGCTGATTGCGTCCAAACGGCTTTTGAGTTTACGCCACCATCAATACGCCCAATTGGCCAAAAATCAAAATCGGATCATCTGAAATCGCCTTTCAAAGGATTTGTAGTTTCCAGCCTCCGGCTAGGTACGAAATCAGTGACAGTTTTAATGGATCTTATCAGTTGTCCCAAAGGGTGTTTTTTCAGCTTAACATATTATGCTTTTGCAAAAATTGTATGAAATAAATAAATAAATATCAAAGTCACAAGTCAAAAATACTCGCTGATTAACAGCTATAAATATATTTATACTATTTCTGATAAGCATTCTAAACATGGGGGATGCACGCAAGCATAGTAATAATTGCTTAGTCATAGATAATAATTGAAGACATAATTGTTATACCTACCTTTAAAATCCGCAGCTGGGTAAGCAGCTGCGAGTACGTTGAAATAACAATCAATCAAAGATAAACCTGAAGTTATAGTTGAAAATATATTATCATAACGATCCCATTTTCCCCAGCAACCGCAAGCATTTGCTGTATGCAGAGATATACGAGCGCATTTGTGAGAAAGAGATGACATGATAATCGAAGCGAGCTTAAATATGTTTTTGTGTGTATTCTGCATAAAACCATTGCCTACAATTGCATGTATGTATGTAAGTATGTATGTATGTATGTACATATTTTTACTCTTCAGTGCCTGTGTTGGTATAAGAATTGATTTAGCCAGCTCATATTTACAGGATTCTTAGTTAGTAAACATTATATATTTATATTGTTTGCATGCAATATTAGTAATGTTAATATTATATAATAAAACAGTGGATAGTCTACACAAAATTGTTTGGGCTCCCTCCTCAGGCATCCACCAAGGACAAAGAAGAAATGCTGTTAGTAGTAGGTGTATACTTGAATTCCAAAATTCCTGTTGAACGGAAAAATGCAAGCTTAGAAATCAGAAGACTTTTATATAGTGATAAAATGGATTCTGGATTAAATGAGACTGATTTATCATATAGTAAAATTTATTCATTGAAAAGTTCACGTTCTATAATGTGTCTTTAACTTTGTTCTGTATAGAAGAAAGAATATGAATCAACGATCAATTGTAATAATGTTCAAATGTTTATTTATGTAGTTAAATGGGCAATAAGGAGTCAGTCCTGAAAATGCTCTTTTTGAGGTGGTTCCAAAAAGCGACCGACGAAAAAGATTGCTTTGCTGTTGCGTATAAGGAATACGAATGGGTGATCCACCTTAAAGATTGCCTTATGCATATTCAAGCTCATTGGTACCACTTTCAAGACTGGAAATGGAGAATTCAAAGGATTATACATTTATTTATTGGAATTGAAGACAATCTTACAGCTAACCGCTGCCGCCTCACAGCCCGCCTCGTTGACATCGATGTAGCCGCGATGCTTGGCTGCTGAGATTTTCTGCTCCTTTGCCTGCTCGAAAATGCGACTCAGATTTGCCCCATTGCCAAATAGGTCTGTGATGCCCAGCTGTAGATGAGTATATCATTGTACTTGGCATGTCAATGGAATCTCTCTTCAATGGAATCTCTTACCTGCTGCAGCGAGGCCTTCAGATCCAAATCAAACTCAATAGTGAATTTGGGCATGGATATCTCCACATCTTGCATCTCCATGCTGTTGTCAATGTTGGCAAAATCAAAATGACTTAGCTTTGACTCCAATTCCGGCAGACCACATAACCTGTTGGGCAGCATTATAAGCATGGATATGTTCGAGTCCTCAAAGGGCAACGCCACCGCTCTGGCATCCAGTTTGGGCAGCTCCACATATTTGAACTTATCCTCCTGGTGCATCATGTCAACGGTGACATGCCGTTCCTTATTCACATAGAACTGTTCGGGCATTGTGCACTCGGGAAAGAAGGGTTTATGGAACAGTCCTTTAAAGTATAACGCATTCACAATGACAGCGCTTGTCTCCGCGTTTACTGCATCCGGCTGCAAAAGGTTTCGTATCTTGTTCTCTGTTACCTGCTCCACCAATGTGTTTATTTGTTGTGTGGCCTGTGCTGATTGTGCGAAATTCATCTTCTGTGGCTTGAACTGAAAGTAGTCTAAGGCGATTTCAGCAAAGTCAGCCTTCAGACTCAGTTGCTCGTTCACAAATAAACGCGTCACGTTGTTCAGTTTTAATCTTTCCCCACATTCGCACAGTCGCGACCAGAAATCGTGATAGATTTTTGCAATCTGCTGTCTGTCTTCTGGCCCCAATTTCAAGCCCTTACGTAGCTGCTCTGATGTCGATCCTGCCGCACCCACAAAGGCGAGCATCAGGGATGTTTGTATCGAGACAGGTGAGAATATCATATTACTGCCTTCCACACAGTTCTGGACGTGAGCACTCTTGGACACCACATCAAACAGGTCCTTGGCAAAGGCATTGAAACTATCTCGACTCTCTGTCATATTCCAAACAGCACAAAAGTCCAATCTGCCATATATTAAAAATTTATTTGTTCATCATAAGAAGCACATATTTCAAAGCCAAAATTATTTAAATCACTTTCAATGACAAATTTTCCAGAGTTGTTATATGAATATTAATTACATTTCATAAAGCCACAAAAAATTGATTCATATTTTTTTCACTATTTTGATAATTTAGAACTATTATAAGATATATCTTGTATTATGGGTGTGTCAAATATCTTTGAAAGATAACTATTTTGAAGACAACGCCTCAAACGTAAAATAATTATGATTTTAATTGGTCTGAAAGCTCACAACTGAATTCTTATTTGAGAGAGAGTGTCAACAATGATGATTATAAGTAAAAAACGAACCGATTTAGCTGAGTATATGCAACGGACTAACAGGTGAGTCAGGAGAAATGACTGTCGGAAACAAATATAAGAGATAAGATATGACCATAGAGAGGACGGAGCACCTACGTCAACTACTGAACAGCTATGAGAAGAGCAGACCGCATTTCTACTCCACAATTCATCCGGATAATAAATTTAAACAAGACAGCAAAATGTCAATTACACTAAACCATAAATTTAATTGCAAACCCTGAAGCTGAAAATGTTTGCTTAATACAATTTGCTACTAAACAGTTGCAACTGACTAACTATTTGGCCAATGAGAACATGAATAACCAATATTTGATACGGTTATCTTTAGTTGTGACATCGTTTCTTATCACTGTAGAAATAAAAACAACTTGGAGAATGCAAGGAATGAAGAGCAAGTTAATTAATAAGAGTAAAAGACGCAAGGAATGGCAAAAAACTGTTTACAGAATTTGTAAATAGACAATTAAAACAAATTTCTTTGCTGAAAAGCAGCTGTATTGTTATCAATAATTCCTATACACATATATATGTATATATTTATTTATTTACTCAAAGCAACGCACAAATAAAAATTGACACTGTCTAATTTTCACTCAAAATGACTGATAAGAAGAGCGTCAACGGTAAATATGAATTGTGCACAAGTCAGTCTTAATCGCACATCTGTCGAAGCAGTTTGTAAATTACGTTCAGCGGTACTATTCTATTGTTGTTTTTGAGTCGTAAATCATAAAACACTTGCTGATATAAGCCAAATTATCCACCGAAATGAAGCGACTTTTGCAATTAGACGGTAAGCACGCAAAAAACAAATTAACAGCTGATAAACGCATTGCCAACAGAGAAAGCTTCTGAGACGCCACGTAAGAGAGATCTGACACGCTCAAATGTGCATACAATTGAAAATAAGAGAAACAATGAGAGCAAATCAGTTAAGTGGATATACATAATATGAATGCGCTCTCACACATACACGTGCATGTGGTTTCTCTCTCTCTATCGTGTGTTCTCTTTGTTAAAAACAGCAGCGAACATAGTGCAAGCATTCAGTTAGCGTTCAGACGCCTATGCAAACACAAGAAAGTGTAGTTTTTACAAACTGAGAAAGCAAAAACAAAACAAGAAAAACGAAACAAAGCCAAAAAGCACAAACACAAATTTTTGTCAATCCGTATTTAGTTTGTGAGTTAACAAAACGGGCAAAACGGCTAAACAACGCCAAATAATAAACAACGCTCGACGAGGTGACTCATCTAGTGGCAATTATATAAATCTATGAAATCATTTCACAGTTTTCTTTTTATGCGCCACAACAAAACACACACACACTAATACAACACACACGCGTGTGTCATTTACAATCCACAGTCTGTGTGACGCTCTCGCTTCTTCTGCTGCTGCTCCAGGCTCCGCTTCAACTAGCCCAAACCCAGCCCCGCTCCAAGAGCTCAGCTGACGTCATGACCGACTCGGAGAGCACAAAAATGGCTGAATTCTCGCGCCGGCTGGCCAATTTTTCGATCAACATGTATGGCAAGCTGATTGCCACAAAGCCCAACACAAATGTCGTCTTCTCGCCGTTCTCCATCCAGACCTGTGCAGCAATGGCACGTTTGGGGGCTGAGGGGGAGACTGCCGCCGAGTTAGATCGCGGTCTTCAACTGGTTTCCAGCGATGAGGCCAACATAGCCGAAAGCTTTCACCAAGTGCTGGCTGCCTATGAGAAGAGCACTATTCTGCGCATCGCCAACAAAATCTACTTGATGAAGGGATATGAATTGAATGACGAATTCAGCGATCTGGTCTCCAAAAAGTTTCTATCGCCCGCCCAGAATGTGGACTTCTCAAAGAATGTGGAAGCAGCACATCTAATCAACAACTGGGTGGAGCAGCAGACAAATAACCTGATCAAGAACCTCGTCCCATCCAGTCTACTGGACGCGGAGACGCGTCTGGTGCTCATCAATGCGATTCACTTTAAGGGCAACTGGGTACACAAGTTTCCGGAGCATGCCACGCATGATGAGAGTTTCCATTTGAGCGAAACCGAAAGCGTCAATGTACCGATGATGAATCTAAAGGAACGTTTCCGTTATGCCAATCTGCCCAATCTGGATGCCGCTGCCCTGGAATTGCCCTACAAGGACTCCGATCTGTCTATGCTGATCTTGTTGCCCAACAGTAAGACGGGTCTGGCACAGCTTGAGGCGAAGCTGAGCTCCACGCCGCTGTCTCAGATCACGGAGCAGCTGCAAAGCACCCAGGTGATGGTCAAGCTGCCCAAGTTCAAGGCCGAGTTCCAGGTGGAGTTGACACCCGTGTTCCAGCAGGTTATTCTTATGGTATTACATTTATATATACTCGATGACTAACTGCGTCCACTTTCAGCTTGGCATGACGAGGATGTTCTCCAAAAATGCAGAATTTGGAAAAATGCTAAAGGCACCCGAGGAGTTGAAGGTGTCTGCTATTATCCACAAGGCATTCATCGATGTCAACGAGCATGGAACTGAGGCAGCGGCAGCCACCGGTAAGTAACAATCCATTCATATCAGTATTTGGGTCATCATCCATTGCATCCACTGATCTTCGCTGCATGCGACGGTTTTGTACATTGTCTTCTCGGTCTCATTGTTAGCCGCTGTGATCCGTCAAAAACGGAGCCTTATTTCACACCAGCAGCGGGTCGAGTTCCATGCCGATCATCAATTCATCTATGTTCTGGCACACAAGCAGCATGTGCCCATCTTCTATGGCTCCGTTGTGCGGCTAAATGGGGCAACATCAGACGCGCCCCTTGCCACACCAGCCAGCGAACACGACGAGCTTTAATCAAAATTACTAAACTAGAAAAATACGGGTATTTTTTATATTAATTTATATACGTAGATTAAAGATAATAGAAATGCAATTTGTATATATGTCAATTTATAGATGTATTTAAGTGCTTCTATCTTATCAAATCGTGTATCGATTTTGCTGTTTTCGCTTGGAGAAATGTACAGAAATTTATATGTCAATTTTTAATACACTCTTTTTTTAAGCAGAAACATAATTTATTAAATTCAAAAGAACTTCCGTTTATTTAAAAATCTTATTATATTTAAATTATCTGTGCCAGCGACGCTCTATAATATGTTATATGCCACTGCTGGATATTCGAATAACTTTGGAATCAAATTTCTAGAGATTCTAGAGGTTTTTTTTTTATTTTATATCTGCATCAATTGAAATTTATGAAATATGCAACTGATTTAATTATTATAAATCACTGATGACCTCACATTAAATAATACTTGATAGTAGTTTCTTGGTGTGTTGATTGTGTTATCTTTAATTTTATCATGTTCATTGAATCATTTAATTGTTAAATTTATCCATAGATTCATAACTAATAATCTGTGCTTTATGTTTGTTTTTCATATTTATAGTTATGATTGTAAGCTGTAGAATGATGATAACTGAACCTGATCCAGTTGATTTTAATGCTGATCACCCATTCCTCTATAATATTATTAATGCGCAGGACTCTGTGCTCTTCGCCGGCCAATTGCAACAATTTTAGGAAACCCTTCTTAGATCTGTTTAAATAACTAATAAAGGCTACAAAGACTCTCAATTGTTGGTAGTATTTTACTACACATTTTACTCAAACTTCGTGCAAGACATGTTTGCAATATAAAGCAAAATTTAGATTATTGTTAATGAATCATTTTACCACAGCAGGGGGCGTTTCAACTCTATTTTTAAATGTGTCACAACAACAAAAATGTTACTAAGCTGTTATTGTTTTAAATATACCACCCATATATATACCATATATATATATATATATGTGTATATAAACAGCTACTGTGCCCTTGTGCCATCAATTACTGACACGAATTACAAATTGTGCCTTTTGCTAGTAAATATTCTGCTTAACAGTTTTATTATATTATCTGCTTTCTTGATATGATTTCATTATAAAAATTCGCCTAAAATGGTTTTCAATTAATATTTTTATAATGAATAAATTTAGTACTGTAAACAAATGACAAATAGCAGTTATAATATAAATATTCGTCGTATTTTCACCTTTGGCTTTATTTTGATCATTTTTGTGTTTATTTCGCCAATTAGTTGTTCAACTCTGTCATCGAAAATGATTAATTATTCGCGTTTTGCGTTTATCTTTTATTTATACAGCGATGAGGATAGAATTGGATATGTTGTTTATTGAACCGGATCCGATTGATTTTAATGCTGATCATCCATTCCTCTATTACATTATCAATGAGCAGAACTTGGTGCTCTTTACTGGCAATTTGCAACAATTTTAAGCAATTAATATCCAATTATATCTCTATTTTCTACTATTATTATGCTAACTAAAACGATCTGCAGAGGTGATAGTATTTGAATATAATTTTAACTGAATATTTTCGTCATGTAAGAAAGCAATTTAGATTATGTATTTATTTACATAGTGTGCGTTTTAGTCCCAAATGTTCTGCTTTAAACTGCAACTAATTTTAATATTTTTGCAAGTGTTGCTTACGGCAAAAAATTAACGTTTGGGTTTTTCTCGAATTTAAACCAAAACACAAATTTCGATAAGCAAAAATTCAGATTATTACTTATAAATTAATTGCTATAAAATAAAACAACAAATAATCAGAAACGCATTAAAATATATGAAATCACCAGATCTAAGCTAGATTGTTAAATTTATAACTGGAATTTCGCTGTATTTAAAAATAATCATTTAATAAAAATAATATAATATACTTTCTGTTAAAAAAATACTAAAATTATCCATTAGATATATTTCAATCCACTACTAAAAGCGCTTTTTTTTTGTTTCTTGTTTTATATTATTATTTATGTTGAAATCCATACGCTTTTGTGCCAATCATTATTCTTTAACTATGTAGATGCTCTTTGGCGGAAAAATTCACAAGTTTTGATATAATTTATATATATTTTCTTGCATCTATCTAGGAGTAGTATTCTTAATCTCACTCTCGGCTTAATCTTGATCACCTTTCTTAATCTCTGTCGTTGAACATTATTAATGGTACTTCATGAAATGGGTAAATTTGCAATAATTTTGAAACAGTTTTTGTTCTACTAATAATTTAGTTTACAGAGACTACGCAGTTAGTAAAAAATATCTTTGAGTCTTTTACCATTGTCTTTATTCTTGATTTAATTCCTATATTTATGCTTGAGCCGAATCCTATTGATTTAAATGCAGATTACGCCTGGCTTTTTTTATATATTCAATGTTTGCTGGAAAACCGTAACAGATTTTATTTAAATAAATTCAGTCACTAAAATAAAGAAAGATACATTCACATGAAATTTTTAGATATACAATTTATAATACATATCGTGTGCATCACAATCATTTCCCAGTGGTTATTGGTGTATCGTATTGGAATAGTATTTTAATCGGGTGTGTTTTTTGTTCTTGTCTCCCATTATTTCAGCTTTGGTCATGTGCTTTGCATCGATGCCCATGTTCCAGCCGGAGCCCATACGATTCCGTGCAGAGCATCCATTCTTTTACTACATTGCCAATCAGCAGGGCGCAGTGCTCTTTGCTGGCAAGCTATTAAAACTATAATTAAAACAAATATCGAATAATAACATGATGCATAACACCCAAAATAATATTCCATAAAGACTGCACACGATGACAATCAATTTTACTAATACATTTTTATTTTTGGTATTACTAATCAAGCATGTAAAAAGGATTTTATAATAAATACTATTTGATCACATTTAACTCTATAGCGTTCTATGACTTGTCCACAGTTTTCCGCATCATGCCCATCATGGCTCACAGGCGACCCAAATTCTTTGCTAATCATCCGTTTGCCTACTTTATCAAGACACAAAGCGACATTTTACTCTTTGCTGGCAAACATTTGGCGTGATTCATCGATAGTTTAAGCAAAAAATAAAGAAACAAACACAAAAAACTAAACCAACTATTTTTAAGCTCAATCACAAACGACATAAATAAATTACCTGTTTGAAGATAAAAGTTTTGCGTTTTTAAAGAGGTTTTCTGGTTTTGGAATTCTATAATATATTTTCTGAAATTAATCTTTAAATTTTAAATTATAAGTATAAATAGAGCAGCTTATTTGCTTAAGTGAAACAGATCAGGCAAATATAGGAAAACAAATTAATATTTGTAATAAGAAAAAAATAATAGCGTAATCAGTTCAGGGTTTTCAACTTAAATTTATCAAGACACAAGCTTGTAACTCTGACCTTATATTAATAGTTGTTTTTGTGTATTTTGATTGATCGTTTGTATAATATATAAAGCATTTACTCAACCATTGATGCGTTGAGTTCAGGCACGCAAATCCTACATTTCATAGATCAATTTTGCAATATTGTGCTAGTCTCAAACAGTTAATCTTGGAATGCGAATCAAGATGCATTGCTTAGTTTTCGCACTTCTGCTATTATTGCTTCATTGTGTTGGAGCACAATTTAATTGTAAGTGAGGCGGAAATGGATGCCTAACCCAGTTTAGTCCTGATTTACAAATTCAAAATCAACAGTAACGGCCTATAGACAAATGCCCGCTTTGTTTCACCTGGATGACTATGATCTGTGCCTGCAGCAGCCACCCAGCCGTCTTTTATTCCGCAGCACCTACTGTCTCGTCTACGTTGAGATTGTGGCCAATGCCAGCTCCAATCTTTGGCAACAGATCGATCAAGTGTCGCGCGATGCGAAGCATCATTTTCGTCACGATCATTTGTTTGTGGGAGTCTGTTTGGAGCGCTGCAAGCAGGAGCTGCATACTCTCTCCAAATTTCAGATACAACAGCTGTACGATGGAAAAGTGTTCGATAAAGAGGTATGTGTTGGATTTAGCTTATATTTATTTCTGCTCAATTTGCAACAAAAAAACATTCATTAAGAGAGTTCAGTTTATGTTTAAAGTGTAACGGTTAAATTTATTGAAATGTTGCCATATTTGTCGTTGTGAATTAGTTGTCTAGAGCGTTGCCACCTTTTTATATTTGGTTTACTTTGTGAATTTGCAAATTGAGCATAGTTTGTTTGTATTCACCTTCCTGCTTCTGCACAGCTGAGCAGTTATTATGCAAAAGTGCATAAGCGGGCATCGGATGAGCGCCTTCTCTATGATCCCCTAATTAATAGCTGCATAAATCGCGAGCTGGGCAAAAGATTGCAATTGCGTCTGCGCAGCAGCATTGAATACTGCGAACGAGCCGATGAACCACTTGAACAAGGTAGGTACACTTAAGTACGATAAGTGTGACCAGCTATTCGCAAGTCGCTAACCGTTTCCGCACGCAGATGCACTCGATGTATTTGTTTACGGGCTGCTCATCCTGCTGCTGCTGCTCACAGTGCTCTCCAGTTACTATGATTTCCGCCTCAAGCGACAGCAAAAGTTATACACTTCAACTGAAGGGAATCTCTTTTACCAACAGCTCCTCCAGATGCCTGGTTAGCTCTTCACTAAACATTGTGGTCTTGCGCAACTCTCACCTTTCTCTTCATTCCTCTCTTCCCGTTAGCTCAAAGATTTCTCTGCTCCTTTTCGCTGTGTCGCAATTATTATCGTCTTATGCTGCCCTTAAGCAGCGATCTGTCCAAAGATCTGAGCTTCTTTGATGCTTACCGGGTGATGGGCGTCTTCCTCGTTATTTTGGCACACACATTGATGGTGTTTATGACGGTGCAGCTGCAGAATCCGGAATTTTTCGAGCAGATTCTGTACAAATTTGAGTCTTCAATATATCAGAACGGCAACGCCGTCATTCAAATCTTTTTCGTAATGAGCGCATTTCTGCTCTACGTGAATTTTACGGAGCGCAATTGGATCAAGCCGGAGACGGGAATTCTGCGTTGTATTGCGATTTATTTTCAAGTGTTTTTTTGCAGATATTTAAGGCTGCTGCCATCGCTAATTATCTTGATACTCTGCAATGGCACAATCCTAACCCGTTTGGGCAACGGACCCCTTTGGAGACATTTGACGGAGGCTGAAAGAGTTTTTTGTCGCGAGAAATGGTGGAAGAATGTTTTCTTTGTGAACAATTATCTGCTGGAGGAGAGTGTAAGTGCTCTGACTGTATGCCTGACGATAGTATATCCAGTAAACAATATATATTTCACACGCAGTGTGCACATCAAACTTGGTATTTGGCAGCAGATATGCAGCTCTTTGAGCTCTTTCTTATTGTCATCATCATAGCAAAGAAGTAAGAAATGTGAATGTAATAAAAAAGCTACTGATTATCAGATCTTGCTTGCAGATTTCCCAGGCTCACCAGATATATTTATATAGTGCTGATCGCATTTGCATTTACTGTGCCAGCTCTGTTGACCTATTACCTAAAACTGGATGCAGCTTATCATTTAAAACCTGAGTAAGTCTGATTAAAATTAGAATCTAAATTCAAAGAGAATTTCTAACCCAACAGCAAATATTGATAGAAACTATCGATATTTGTACTTTCGAGATGTGGCTACTTTTTACAGCATCTATTTGCCATTCTACACAAATATCGGTGGCTATTTGATGGGTTTCCTTTCCGCTCAGCTCTATCTCAAGTTGCGTTCCACTCCAAGGGCGAAATGCTACAAAGGCAACTGGAAATTGGAGCTGGGCATGTGGATGTTGTTTCCGGCTGCGCTGTTGATTCTCTTCTCTGCATTCATCTTCATCAGGCACGACTTTGAGAAGCCCTCCATTTGGCTGGCACTCTATGCGGGCCTGTACAAGAATCTGTGGGTACTGGTCTGCGCGGGTTTTGTTTGCTGCATGTGTTTTAAAGTGGGCTGTAAGTGGAACCCATTGATTAAGCAAGTGTTTCTATTCTTCTTCCTTTATTTTTTCCAGGGCTGGCCTTCGAATTCAGTTCCCTGTCAATTTTTCGACCATTGGCTCGCATTTCATTTCAGGCTTTTTTGTGGCATGTTTTTGTATTGCGCCTCGTTACTGGTTATTTTCGAGAACCAGTCTATGTAAACAAATTATATTTGGTAAGTTTTTAGATAACACATAAATTGCAAAAATATTTTAGCTCTTATTTTTAGTTTGGCAATGGAATTTTAGTGTATATTCTGACGCACATTTTGGCTTTTTTTGTGGCGTTACTATTTGAATATCCACTGGCAGAGCTCTTAAAACTGCTGACTAGCCGAGAGTCAACAGTTGTTGATCAAAAACAGAATACAAAATATGCAAATACTTTTCAAATTGAGCTAAATTTGCGCTAATGTTTTGGTATTTCAAATTAATGTTGATAAATACATTGTAGTAATACCATACAAATTTAGTATTTTTTGTGACGAGTTGACAGCTCTGCTTTTGTGCTATTTCACTCCGCTGCCTTCGTTCACACTGCCAAGCTGTTCAGTTTTGTTTTCTCTCGTCTTGCTCGTCGGCGTTTTGGTACGTCTCGTCTTCTCGCAACCGCAAGTTCTTAAACAGTTCACAACAAAGTGCGAAATTACAAATTACACATTCTCAATTAAAAATCCAGCATAAATGCTAAATTAAAGTGAGTGCTCGTTCAAGTGTATGTGTGTGTGGGTATATTCTATAATTTTGAATTGCGGCAATTTTTCGCATATCCAATACAAAAAAATGTCAATGAATCATTTGTTGCATTTTTATTAGCTAAGTAGCCAAGTGGCAGCCATTTAAACTGATTTGTTATTAATATTTGATTAGTTTGCAAAAAGTTTACATTTAAATAATCAACGCGCGTATTACAAAATCATTCAAATCACGGCAAATAAAATAAGTGCGACAATGTTTGTGTTTTTGCGTTTGTGTGTGTGTGTGGTGCGTTTGTATGTATGTGTATGTGCGCGCTCTTGTACGTGTGTGCGTAGTTGAGTGGTGAGCGCAATGCATGTGAAGAGTGCAGCTATAAAATGTTGGCACTCGCGCTCCCGCTCCCACACAGTGTTATATGAGTCGCAACACTCCAAAAAAGGGAATAAAAATGAGAAGCGTCTTGTGGACAGCAACAACAACAACAATAAGAGAAGACCAAACGCCGAAAAATGTTGCAAAATGAAAGAAAAGCAAACAAAACGAAAGCAAGCAAGCAAGATTTCTGCGGTTTTAGCCACTCACATACACACATCTACCATCTACATTTAAATTAATTGTTCTTTTTTATATCGCTTTTAGTTGTAATTTATATGCTCACATTTTCCGGCTTGTTTATAAAGTTCTTGGAGCGAAAGAGAGAGGAAGAGAGAGAGCGCCCAATTGTTGCTCTGCTATGCTGCTGATAGCAACAAGTAACAAAAAAAAAAAAACCTACGGGGGTGGCTTAAAATGCGTGCTCTCTTTTATTATTATTTAGATGTTGAGCCGTGGGCGCGAACGAAGTCGATAAGCCGCAATTGAAATATTGTGGCAATTGTGCCAAAAGAAACGTGGCTTCAAGTTGGCCAAAGCGTAGCGTTACAGCAGCTCAGCAATACTGGCTGAGGCTCTTTCACTCTGCACGCGTGTGCGTGTGCATGTGTGTGTGTGTGTGTGTAAAACAAGTGTGAAAAACAAACGACCTCCAGCAGCGTCTACGTCTACTTTAGTGACTGTGTCGCGCTCTCTTAGAAAGTGTAAGAAGAGCGCGTGTGAGCACTAAAGCCCCCCACGCACAGTTGTTTGTATTGTTGTTGTTGTTGTCACAGGCGTTGTCATTGGTGTTGTTATTGTTGTCCAAAAATGGGTTAAGCAACGACGACGACAGCGAAGAAACAAACGCAGCAAACGCCAATTAGTGACAATATATAAATGAAAAATGCATGCAGTGTGCGTGCCTATCTGCGTGGCTGTGCAAATATGTATGCAAATTAAGTGGCAGTGTCCAAAAAAAAAAAGAAAAGACGCAACAACAACAACTGCCGCCAATCTGACTAAGCGCAATCGCAGCAGAAATAGCAACAAGTAGACGCGAAACGGAGAAGCGTCGTGCAATTAAAACCACAGCAACTACATCAACAGACTATGCATAGTTAAATTTAGCAGCAGAGTTCCACTTTCACTCGACGGCGACGACACCGACACCCACCAAGCCCCCCTCCTTGTTGTTGCATGTTAAATTGAATGCGTGCTGTGCACGATTCTGCTACTAACAACACGATAATCGTAATTTAAATATGTACATAATTTGATACGATCCGATAAATCGATAAATGGCTAATCGTAATATAATTGAACTTTGGCAGTGTGACCATTTTTAGGAGTTTACAGTTCTAACGGGCCTAGGTGCTAATTAAGTACTCTCATATTTTGTCACTTAAAAGTCCATCTCTAGTTGGCCGGTGGCAAGCAGTCAGACAGACAGGCGCTGCAGACACTTTCGCGCTTTATGTCCAGATTTCAGTTAATCCTCCTCAAAGCAGAAGTTTGATGAACTTAACTACAAATAAACGATGAATATTTTGCTGTAGTTGTTGTGGTTGCTGCATGCCATTACTAATTACTGTAGTGCCAAATGGTGACATCATCGCCAAGCTCCATGCTGACAGCTGCTTCTGCAGCACTGCATTCACAATAATATTCAGGCGAAAGTTGGCATCGATGCGAGTCTGCTGATAAGGCCAAATGAGGCACCAGTTGCTGTTAGCTTTAGCTGTAGATGCTTATCAGCAGCAATCGCTCGTCTGGCAATGATGATGATTCATTTCACATGCCACCTACAATAATACAATGCATTACACATAAAGCTGCATAGATCTACTTAATGCTTTTTGATATACCCCGTAATCATAAATTGTGCTAAAAGGCAATACGAAAATATTGAGTGCGTTGAGTAGCACTTAAGAATTGGTTACGCTTAATTTGATTCTTGTTAGCTATTCAATCCAGAATAGTAGAATATTAATATTTTTATTTGATTTTGTAGATCAAAATATGTAAATTCTACAAATTAAAATTTTTTTTTGTATTATGTAGAACAAATTTATTTATTGATAGGTCTTTGAATGAGTTCCAGGAAAGGAATGTTATATTTCAAGTGATGTTATAGTAGAACTATGTAGATTGCATTTGAATTGAATTTATTTTGAATATCAGTTAAGTCAGTTATTGAGGCATTACACGGTATCTGATAGTCAGGCTAGTTTACACTTGTTGCTTATTTGTTACTGTTGCTCATCACACATTTTATGCCTCCCGTTGTCCACTAATTAGATGCTGGACAGTTGGGATTATAACTGGTAGCATATTAGCATTGTGCGGCAACCAATTGGAGCAGAGCCATTTGTGCCCCATGCCACCATGCCCCGTTGCGCGATTGCGCCTTTGCCCCTTTCAGTTGTTGTTCGCTTCGTTTGTCACACTCGATTTCTTACTTTCTTACAGTCGATTGCATTGAGCACAGTGAAAAATTACAACAACGCTTAATTGACGATTACTCCTGTTGTCCCCATCCCCTTACCATCACCTCAACGGGGGGTGCTTTGGTGTTTTAGTCACGCTGACAAGCAGACAGGCAGCAAGGCAGCCAGGCAAGCAGCAAGCAAGCAGCAAAAACACAACAACATTTGTTAGCAATTAGAATTTGCCGTTGAACAGCGTTTCGACAAAGCGTTAAGATTTGCAATCAAGCATTAAGTCAATTTGTGGCCAGTCGCCGTCGTCGCTGTTGGCGCATTGCATTTATCAACTGCTGATGATGAACCGATCAGCGCGTTGCATCGTAATGAGAAATGGCCACTGGACGCTGCCATAGAATGAATGAAGTCAGTGCATACTAATCAGTACAGTGCATGCCATCAGTCTGCCCACCCCAATTGCATACTTACGCATATTGCACCTCTTCAAATGTTATTTAAATAGTATACCGTTTGGATTATTTGTTTACTTATTACGTACATAAAATACTCAACCACTTTTCAAAAAATTTTAAAAAATATATTTAAAAAAATTAATAACGAGTAATTAAATATAATATAAAATAATAATAAACGGCAATTTTATTATGTAAAATAGTTTAGCATTTATGGCAAAGATTGGAGAAACCGAAAACTCCAATCACACTTAAAGCTGCTGAGCATTAGTTAATTGATAGAAAACTAGAAAACTAAAAACTTGTAACTACTATTCTTTTTATTTAAATTATTATTTTGTTGGCTTTTGAACAATATTACAAACATCTGGAATTAGTCAGTTTTTGTTATGAAAATGGTCTTCACAAGAATTATTATTATTACAATTGTCTTTAAAAATACTAAATAACAATTGAAATGGCCATTGTTAACGACTGAGATTATTATTAACAGTAATTAAAATTATTTTTATAGAGAAAGCTCTTTGCTGTTATTCAAAAATTTAATTCCTCTATAGAAACAATTTCTAAAATAATTCTTAAGCACTGATTTCAATCAGTTTAGCAATTTTACAACATAAATACTAACAAGCTTACAACTAAAAATAAAAATTATAGCTAGCATATCTTATCAGTGCTTATAATAGTTGTGTCTAACAAAAGTAGATAAACTCAAGGACAAGTGGCATTAACAAATCATGTTTCAAGCTAACATTGGCCAATAACTATTGCAAGCCATTGTTGTGTGTGTGCGTGTGTGTGTGTGCGGGTATAAGTGTGTACAATCGGTAGTTGCTGTCGTTGGCGGCGTCTCTGTGTGTTGAGCTCTCAATCTTGAGCCCGCATATAACAAGTAATTCTACATGCTGGTATACTCATAGTATACCACTTTGTATCAACTTCCGTTATTTATATGCCGTTATACATATGTTTTGTGTGAGGCATTATCGCTAGTTAAAGGAATGCGAGTCGAGTCGAGACTCGAGACGAGGCGACATATGCAATTTGTAATTGTGCGGCAATTGTTTTGGCTCAATAAAGTTTGCCAAAATGCCAAAAGACGCCAACAAGAAGCAATCTTAAATAAAAGTTGAACAATTATTGCAAACAAATAAACATATTAAATGGCAAATTACAGGCACTCAATGAATGGGTGTGCCAATGAGTGTTCGCGAGAGTGTGTGTGTGTGTGAATTTTTGTGTATTAATATGAAAATTGAATTTTACCCCAAGATGATTGAATTTTCTATTAATAAGTTTTAACCTTCAGCAAGCTGTGAAATGTATAAAAATTCTGTAGCGAAGGTGTTTGTTGAGACATATAAACATCATAAATAAGTTTTACACACACCAGACATATATGTGTATAGTAGCTCGATCCGAATATATATATATATATATTCTATATATATCTATATCTAAAGCAAATTCAAGAGCCATTTTTTGAGTGTTAGAATATTATTGGAGTGCTGTTATATTTGTGCTTTAGGAACATACTTTTTGTTAGCTGATATAATTTATCAGCACCGCCAATGATAGTGACTGTATTGATACACACCCACACACACACACGCGCTCGCCACACGCACACACTCCATGACAGAGTTTGCCTTGTAGCGAAAAGAAAATAAATACTAAAAATGTATATATAAAAAAAAGTTTATGATTTTTAGCGGGTCAATGACAAATTCGTTGTGTCCCACAGCATATTTATATATTATGAATATATATTCATATATATATTCGTATTACTTTCAGCACAGAAAAGCAGAAAAGTGAGCATATTAATAAATTAATGGCCGGCTTCGCATTTTTTTTGCTTTTAGCTGTTTTTTTTTTGTGTTTTCTTTTCACTGATTAAAAACGAAAGCTTCGCTGCGTTGTTTAGTCAACCTTTTGGCCATATTCGTAATGGACATTTGTGGGCCCAACCCCAGTTAAGAGTTTTGCAAATTTATTAGAGTTCATTTGTTTTGTGCTGAGGTTGGGTTATTTTGAGTTTCGTCAGTAGATGTAGCCATAATTCACGTGTTAATGTCAGCCAATCCGATTCGTTATTTCAGCGTTATGATGTCATATCTAAAGCAACTCATAGCCTCCTATCAAAGTTTTTTTTTGTGTTGTAGTTTGTCCTTAATTTTTGATAATTGAGCACGTTTCAAGTGCCATTCGGATAGGGGTGAAAGTGTTCTTAGGCTTCTCAATCGCCATACTTTTTCAAAATTTTTGTTTTCCATAGGTTTTTATTTTTATTTTTATGCAACATTTCAACAATGCCAACGATATGTTGTTAAATCACAGCTTAACGGAGCTGCTGCCTATTGATTGTTGCTGGCCGACGTAATATGCAAATTTATTAAACAAATCGAGGTTGTTAACAAACAAAATAAAAACAACTCTGGCTTCAATAGCGATCGATAAACTATTAAACGATGCCATTTTCAAGGGGGGACAACGAATACAAGTGGAAACTGCAATGGAAAACCCTCGATTACGAATCGTAGCTACGTTTTCAAATCAATTATATATATCTGTATATATAATTATTGTATTAGCTCTCTCTTAACTGTGGCCAATCAAATTGGTTCCATAGTTTGTTTTTTCCTGCCATAGTAAAAGTGGTGTTTTTTGTGCAAAGTGCACAAATTTAAACTTTAAAGTTTTAGCTAAACGAATTAAATATGCCTGTAAAATATTTAAATATACATTTTAACATGCACGAATAATGTCTTAGATATTTAAATTTTGTCTCACAGTTGGTTTTTTTTTTTGCAATAGATACTAAAAGTTATTTTTTATATCGCAAGTGGGGTAGTCTTTTTTCATGTACATTTTGTATTGTTTGAAAAGTTAATTTGAATAATACAGATTAAGTAATGAACATAAGTTCAAATTAATAAAAAATTATTTCTGACTTTTAGTATGAAAAGACAGAAATATAAATTTTACTTTTTATTATTCATGTTGCTTATTAAATGGTTCTCTTCGGCTTGTTTAGATAATTAAAAGTTGTTTTTTGCATATTCGAACTGAAACGATTTTGTAATTTATATCTCTTTTATCTAGGTGTCTCTTTAAGTTAAACTGATAAAACCCAATAACAAACACAATAATTAAACTGTATTCGATCGAACCAAAGAAAGTAATAAAAGCTGAGATTTGTTGTTTAAATTTCGTCTTAAGCGAACTCAGTAGTAAACTGTGCCTTATTTTGCAGTCAGTAATTTAAAAAAGTATAAATTTACTCATTATTTGTGTTATGAGTTGTCTGCCATTTGATCTGTACTTGTTTTATAAATTAATACACAACGTGGTTTCTATTTACATTCATTTCTCACATTCAAGTAACAAGTCGTATCTTAAATCTTTGCAGGTAAACAAAACGCTGCAACGACAAAACTACTTTAATTGAGACCTACAACGAATTCTCGCATCAGCATAAATACAACAACAACAACTGCTCAATTTCAGCAAGACGCATAGCATAGAGGAGTGAAGAGTGCAGCAGTTACTTATAACGGGGCTGGCAACAACAATAAGAACAACAGCAACAAAAACACCCAACCAACCGGGAATCGGTCAAACGAGCACAAGTTGTAGCAGCCGAAGAAGAAGAAGTAGACGACGAAGAAGCAGAAGAAGGAGTAGACGAAGTAGAAGTAGCCACAAAACAGAGTTAAAGATGTCATTTCGTGTGCGCAGCTCAAAATTTCGTCACGTCTATGGGCAGTCGCTGAAACGGGAGCAATGCTACGATAATATACGCGTCTCCAAGTCCAGCTGGGACTCCACATTCTGTGCGGTCAATCCAAAATTCTTGGCTATCATTGTTGAGTCGGCGGGCGGCGGTGCATTTATTGTGTTGCCACACAATAAAGTGAGTATTATTATTAATCAACTCAGACTCTTTAAATTTGGTTGCATTGCCTTTAATTATTTAAATATATATATATATACATATATGTGTGTGAGTGTGTGTGTGTTTGTATGCGTATGGGCCAAAAGTATTTTTATATAGACACAATGGAGCCCGGCTATTTATAGGGGATCTCAGTGCAAAATGTTTGCAGCCATTTGCGGGCTTGTTGCCATCTACACACACTCACACACACACATCTAGGAAATGACGTCGAGTGATTTGGCATGAAACATGCGCGTGGTTTTTATGCTTATAAATAAAGCCAATAGTTATGAATATATTCTATGCGACCAATCGACAATCGCTCTCTTTCTCAATCTCTAACAGTCTCTCTCTCTCTCTGAGTGAGAATATTGTGCTTTTGGCCCCCGGCCAACATGACACACCAAATTGTCTAAATTTAACAGCAAACAAATAGAAAAAAATAAAAACCCAAAAAAATAAAGAATTACATATAAAATTTTGAATAATCATTGCAGTTTGGCCTGTCTGCTGGCTGCCAATGCAATCTTTGCCCCATTACTTAAGCAATGGCCAAATGGAAATTTTATTAATTTTCACGAAAACATTTTTTGGCAGCGCCAAAATCGAACATCCGTTCAGCTGTCACCAGTAGCAACAGCAGCCGCAGCAGCAACTGCGTGGGCTGAATAATTATTTGTATATATATCTCTTTTTTTTGGGCTATCCAAATGCGAACGCGATCGTTGCGTATTTGGTTAAAACGTATTTGGCCAAGTGTCTGTTGTCTGTTCTAATTGGACCAAATTTGTATGCAAACTGTGCGCCGCCAGCCACGAAAGTTGAAGACACAACCATCTGCCACCGATTTCTATGTGGTGCCGCTTTCACACGCTCTAATTTGAATGGTTTATGGGATTTGAGTCGAATCTGCATCCGAATTTGGGGTGTCAATTAAATGGTCACTCCTCATCATTAGAAATGTACCTGTGATTGAAGAACATCCGATAAGGAACAGATTTTAAAATGACACATTATCCTGAAAATGAATCATTGTGTGTTAAGCACAGTGGTTAGCAACTGTTCCATAAAAATATAATTATTTATAGGCATACAAATGTTTATAAAAAACCACAATCTTGACTTTTATCATGCAACTGCAATTGTAAAGTAGAATTTTATTCATTTAAAACAATTAACTTTCAAATTTAAACAAACAAATAAATATGAGACCATTTTGTGGAAGGTTTATCAAGTCGGGTTTTATTTTATCTGGTAACCAAAAAAGTCTTAAATTGTGAGTCACTTCCTAATCGCATTTCTTGCACATAAATATAGTAAAAACACTCACGTCCACACTTGTACGTACAGTCATAATAAAATAATAAGTCACTGTACAGGATTTAAGACTTGCTTGCTCAACAAATAATTATTATGATCAGGAATTTGTGCAAGCGTGTTTTCGCACGTGTTTGTTTTTCGACTAATTGAAAACTGCACACAACAAAACCTGCCTGCTCGCCCAGATACCCAGATAAGGCGCGAATCGGGCACAGATCTTGACAGCCGACGACAGGCGTGAAGTTTGGCATTATTACAAAAATAAAGCTGTGCTGTGAAATTATGGCAATGGGTCGGTGTCGTTAATTGGAATTTGTATTTGCAAATCATTTCAGGTTGGACGCATTGCGGCAGATCATCCACTGGTGGGCGGACACAAGGGTCCAGTGCTGGACATTGCGTGGTGTCCGCACAATGATAATGTGATCGCCTCTGGCTCTGAGGATTGTGTGGTCAAAGTGTGGCAAATACCCGACGGGGGACTCTCGCGCACACTTACAGACCCCGTTGTCGATCTGGTGCTCCATCAGCGACGCGTCGGTCTGGTGCTATGGCATCCATCGGCGCTCAATGTTCTGCTCACCGCCGGCTCCGACAATCAGGTGAGCAGCACTCGGTCTTTAGTTCTGTTTGGTTCTTTAACTGATTTGTCAATTCGGCATTGCAGGTAGTTATCTGGAATGTGGGCACTGGCGAGATACTCGTGCACATTGACTCGCATCCGGATATTGTGTATAGTGCCTGCTTTAACTGGGATGGCTCCAAACTGGTCACCACGTGCAAGGATAAAAAGATACGCATCTATGATCCGCACAGCGGTGATCTGGAGAGCGAGGCAATGTGCCATGAGGGCTCCAAGGCGACGCGGGCGATCTTTTTGCGTCACGGCCTGATCTTTACCACCGGCTTCAATCGCAGCTCGGAGCGTCAGTATTCGCTGCGCGCCCCCGATGCCCTCAACGAGCCCATCGTCATGGTCGAGTTGGACACGTCGAACGGTGTCATGTTCCCGCTCTACGATGCGGACACAAATCTGATCTATCTGTGCGGCAAGGGCGATTCTGTGATTCGTTATTTCGAGGTGAGTCGCTACTGTCTATGATTGGTATCCATTGATAAACGTATGCTGTGCCAGGTGACGCCGGAGCCACCGTTTGTGCACTACATCAACACATTTCAAACGCCAGATCCGCAGCGTGGCATTGGACTGATGCCCAAGCGTGGCTGTGATGTTACCACCTGCGAGATAGCCAAATTTTATCGCCTCAACAACAATGGTCTCTGCCAGGTCATTTCTATGACTGTGCCGCGCAAGTCTGATCTCTTCCAGGAGGATCTCTATCCGGACACACTGGCCGAGGATGCGGCTATCACTGCAGAAGAGTGGATTGCCGGCAAGGATGCCGAGCCGCTCACCTTCTCGCTCAAAGTAAGTGGTACCAGTTACGATTTCTGCACCTCTCCACATATTTGGAATACAGCGCTCATCGTGCTGTGGCTCCGTCGTTGCTTCCCTGCTTCGGTGCCACAGTTGCGCTCCACCCACTGAGTTAAAGAGCGTACAAGGAACCTGATCTTCTGCAAATTGGCCAATGGCCAAATACAATTAGTGTATTCCAAAAAGGCTTGCTGTAGTTTGCTTTTCCGCCACCCGCGTGGCTACCACTTAATTTGTATTATGCTTGGATGCGCATGCCCCTTTCTCTTGTGTTCTCTTATCACCAGCTTTATCTACGTTTGTCTGTCGTCTCGTCAGCCTTTTGCCTCAGCCAATAAAACACACACCCGCACACACTCTCAAACACTCTGTCAATACGCACTAACGGCAAATACACACACACGCCAAAAAAAAGCCTTAATGACATCTTGAGATGTAGAACTCTCTATATAAAGTACATACATGATTTATTGAAACTAGCTGTGGTATTCCTAGCCATTCTCTTTACCAAAACCTTGAATTGCTTTATAAGTTAGACTAAAAACCAAAAAACAACCTTTAAAGTCATAGAAATCCGAAATGGTTAAGTAGTTTCATAGTATTACTTCTTTAATAATATTTAATATATTATTTTAAAAAAATCCCATTTGAAACTTAGTTCTTTTATAATATTTAACAAACCATTGAAGAAATGAACCCACCTTTAACTGCATTCGAAACTGAAAACGTTTATTCTTTTCAGTCAGCTATTGCTGCTCAAAGCTAATCTGATCTTAAAAATTATTTTGTACAATAATATAAAAATTAATGGCATTGATGGCATTGTCACCAAGATCAGGCCATGGTACACACAACCCATAAAATAAAACATATGCAACTTAGCTTACACACACGGCCTTAACATGCACGCAGCGTGGCGCTTGTTGTTGTGTTATTTGTTCTTTGTTGTCATGTGAAACGAACAGTGATTCTAAAAAACCTAATCAGGATCGCGTTTCTATTGTGCAGGGCGGCTACGTATCCTCGCCCAAAAATAAGACCAACTTTCTCAACAACAAGCCCACATGCCGTGGAGGCGGCGGCGGCGGTGGCGGCAGCAGTTCTGTTGGTGGCAACAACAACGAGTCCAGCGACGGTCCACCACCAGCGATATTTACGGTAAGATTTAGTTATAGATACATTAATTATATATAGCAATTGTTGACATTTGAATTGTCTGCGTGCAGGAAAAGGATCATCGCAATATTCTGGATGAGATACGCAAGCTGAAGGCGATCATTGTGAAGCAGGAGAATCGCATACGAGCCCTGGAGGCCAAGGTCTCTGCGGCGGCTACCGGCGATGAGACGGATGCTCGCAATAGCAACAAAAACGGCAGCGGACAATCTTCAGCTGCGGCGTCGGCGGCGGCGGAAAGCAGCAGCCATGCAAGTGAAAGTGCCAATGATCATGCTGCATCCGCAACAAATGCGGACAATAATGAGGTTTAGAGGAGCTGGAGAGGAGAGGAAGAGCAAAACAGGAACAGAATGCTGATACTATAGAAATAGATAAGTTATCAGGAAAGAGTATAGAAAGAGAGAGAGAGAGAGTAGAGAGAGAGAGAGAGAGAGAGAACTGCTTGAAGAAGCTCGTCGTTATCGTTTGAATTTCTCTAAATGGAAAATTATGTTTATATTTTGTACACGCTAAATGAGAGTCGTCGTCTATGATTATGATTTCGATTATTTATTTTATATAATTTAATATTAGGTCTTTTTACGAGCGAAATGAGTTGAGCGTAATATAAACTAATAACAAAAACAAAACACACACAGCAATCAAAGCAGAACGCATATAACATATATACACACAATATCCTGCCAAAAATATATAGTGAAACCTAACGAACTACCTACAAGTTGCGCCCAAAATAGAATCGGAAGTTAAAAGTCAAAGTCCCCATCCTCATCTGGGTGGGTTGCCTTTTGCTTTCGAGCTGTGTTTTTTGTGTAACGCAAAATGTGAAATTGTTGTAAATTTAACAAAAAAAAAAAAAAAAAAAAAATCAAAATATATAGACTAAACTGAAACCATCTAATGCCTACCTACCAATTTACATACTTTTCTATACATATACATATATACCCTATATATATTTATATATATACATAATTGATTACCCTAATTGAGGCAATAAATTCATGACAATAGCTTTTGTAACAAACAATTAGACATAAAAGAAATGAAAAAGGATAAAATTGACTTAAGTTGTATCCCATACCGCCGCCGCTTTCATACAAAATTTTTCTCGTTCTAACTAATAATACGTTGTATTTTGTAATAATAAATGAAAGAAAACCAACGAACCATTTTCAAAATAATGTCGATATTGTATTTCCAATTGTTGCGATTTAGTAAATGATTTTGCGATAAAAACACGCCTAACGATTGTGTAACGATCAAACAAAAAACAAAACGGAAAAAATGTAAGAGTGCTGACTATAAATACCTAGAATATTCTGTATAAATAATTTACAATTTGATACGGAATAAACTATTATACAACAAAAACAGCAATGTTCACTTTCTATTTATTTGAATTTACGACTGTTAAGATCGACTGCAAACGGTCACATAGTCAATTTAATATGGCCAGATTGTTTTGTTTTTTATTATAAATATTGCAATTTCGTCATATCGATCTTATGTATCGGAATCATGTCGTATTTAAATTTATCAACAATACAACTGTCGCCGTCAAGAGCAGCTCTTCAAATTTTGATACTTATTGAACTACCCAAAGAAATTAACATTCGCTTGGAATGCATAAGGGTAAACAATAATTAACTTATGCATAATAGTCGGTAATTAATTGTAATGAACAGCTCTTAGGAATTCGAAAAATGTATGTGTGTATCGATTAATTCAAGTTAAAAGCACCTTTACTCTGAGCATTTATTATTTCATTTGATCTTATATACTCCTTTAGCCACCCTCCTGCTTGCCAATCGCTCTTTACGTTGACGATTGATTTGGTTCCTGCTACAATTTAGCTATCGATATATCGATACACAATGCACTTGTCTTTTTTTTGTTCGGGTTGTTCGGGTTGCTACAAAAGCCCAATATCGGCTGTTGAGCGAATCATTCGTGTTTCTCTCGTCTTTCGGTTGAGCAGAGCAAGCAAGCCAAGTCAGATAAAAAGTGTTGCACGCGCATTCAAAAAGCTACAAGAAAATACAAGTCCAAAATTATTTAATCAGTTTAACGTGTATTTTGCAAGAGTGAAATAATACAAGCAAGCAAGGAAGCAAAATCTGGTATTGTAGCATCAAGAGAAGAGATGCATTTAAAGTTACATAAGCAAATGGCAGAGTGCAAAGTAATTTTTAAAATAATCGTCTAACGAAAACGAAGCAATTTCATTCGTCAGTTCACATTCAAACACATTTCATCAGCCAAAAAAAGAGAGAAATACATATATATATATATAAATATATATATACGAAGCTAAAGGAAAATCAGAGTAACAAATAAAACTGAATTGAATTGAACTGTCGAATTTGTCAAAGAGAAAATATGTGCTCGGCAACAAAACAAAGACAGATATGTTTAAGCATACGCAATAACAGCAACAACAGCAGCAGCAGCAGCGAAAAGAACGACAGTAAAAAGTCAGCGCCTAGCAACAAGACAAATTTAGCAGCAGCAGCCGCCATGTACAACGAGTTTCTCTGATTTGTCGTTAAGAGAGCCAAACTCAAACTCAGCCAAAGATTGTAAATATTCAAATCTTATATAATATCAAAATAGTACAATTTGCCAGTCGCACAAGCAAAATTAGAAAATATTATTGTTTTTGTAAAAACAACAAATACAAATCGCAAGTCAAAAGAAGCACAAGCAACAAAATGAATACAAATGCAGCACCAAGCAGCAGTCCCGCAAAATTCAACGTGTTTGCTCATTTAAAATATGAACATCTGGTAGCCGGTGTCTCCGGTGGCGTTGCATCAACGCTAATTCTGCACCCGTTGGATCTCATCAAAATTCGCTTTGCTGGTGAGTACTGTAAAATAAACACACACTGTAAACAGCTGCACACAGTGAGCTGCTCAATTTTTAATGTAAACAAATCTATTGGCTGTTATCTTCTAACTGTAATTTTAGTAAACAGACCAAAGCACGATAATTATGCGAATACTATTAAAGCACCTGTTTAGCAGCTGTTAAAACACTCAGGTTAGACGCAATAGTTTGAAGCCGACGAAAAAGTCTGTTGCTTATCAGACTGTCTAGCTTTTGTCTGGCACGTGTTTGAGTCAGTGAGTCAATAGCGTCTGTGTTGTATTTGTATTATAATGTAATATGTACGATGTAATAATTGAGTGCCGTCATCGTTATCGGTAGCGTTTCGCTCGACTCTTATCACTTACAAAAGTTTCCATTGTAAGCGGAAAAACTACAACAACAGGAACTGTAATTACCAAGAAGTAAACTGCACGTGGAAGTACTAAAGTAATGATATTTACTTAATATGTATTATTGTTGTTAATAAATTTCACCATGAGTTTCCAGACTAACGTTAATTACTGTGCGTATTTGAATAGTCACGAAAACAATTTGTAGTTTCAAATACTCTAAACTGGATGACTGATTATAAGCGCTGATAAGCTCAAAAGCTGATAGCTAGTCACAATCATGTTGATTCTAGAATAAGTGCAAAGCACATGCCTCAAAAAAAATGATTGTTGCTTTTATGTCGCAACTTTTTATGGAAGACAATTCAGATATATAGATATTTAAACAATCGATTTATTGTACAGTTCAAAGCTCAACAAAAGTTGTTTGCGCTTAATACAGATATTGTTTACAGCTTTTTATATGAATCAATATTATCAGCTGTTGTTTTGGATGCGATCATGTATATATATATTTTTATTGAGTCCCGTATCAACTATTGTGCACTTATAGTTGTCCCCGTTTAAACTTGCGCGTTGCGTCGGGCTACATTGTTATTTCCGTGATTCCGATTTTTCAATAACATCAACAACACGTTTAATTTAAGATATTAAACTTTTGTTTTGACTTCTTAGTTTACGTGTGAAAAGTGTGCAAATATGTACACATTTAGATGAATATGCTTATTTGTTAATCTGTGCACTTCCAAGAACCTTAACAATAACAATTAGGTTGTTTATGTGAAAAACGAACAAAAAAGTGAAGAGTCAGCAGCTCCCTTAATAAAAGCGCACACTGACGCCATCTATGGCTTAAAACATGCGAAAACTTTATCTATATGAATGCCATACGCTTTTATGACGCATCGATCTAGGAGAGAAAAAACAACGACGTACGTCAGCGTTTTGAGCTGCTAACGGAAACTTGTTTATCTTTTTTGTTTTTGGCATCACGTGAGCAGTGTGCTGTCTTCTGTTGTGTGGTGATTTGTGTTGCGACTGTACATTGAGCTTTCTGCTTAACGGAAACTGTCGCAACTGTCAGCTTATATATTTTCATATATATATGTATCTATCTGCATATATCAAACTGGTTCCCAATATAAAACTCCAGTTTTTGTTGCCAATTGTGCAATTGTCATCTTTTTTTTTAGTTTGCTTTTTATCGCTCGCAAAAAAACTTTACAATTATTGCTGATCTAAGTTCGCAATCAACTCTTTTTTTGTATATATATTTATATATATGTATGTTGTGTGGAACTCAAAGTTTATTCGAATATTCATAAGATCGCCTCAAAATATATAAATTATCTCATGTTATATTTCACTTTACTATAAACACAAATAAATTTTAATAATATATAATATTTATTATAGATTACAATTTAACCGGAAATTAGGATCCTTTTTTCGGATGTTTATATTTATGGCCTTTATAAGTTATGTGCATATCTTATCTAATTACATTGATAAAATTATTTCATATTTATTATTATTTTTTAATGCGTGTACTTTGCACCGATTCCTAGTTCTTGCTCAATGTCACACAAGAGTCAACAGCAGTTGTTTTGCGCGCGTGTAGCTAAAAATAAACAGTTTCTGATCTGATTAACTAAGCAAAAAGATAGAAACAGTGACGAGCCCCTTTTTTGTTTTTGGCTTGTTGTCAGGACAAAAGTTGTCTTGCTGCGTCATATCAAAAGTGAATTAGCTATTTACTCGTATTGTTTTTCACACAGCTACTTATAGATGCAATAAATATATGTATAAATATATAGGCAAAATATTAGTCTCTGCGTGCTAATGGCCTGTCTCTCCTGCGCCTAATCAGCAGCTTGTTTCGACTCGCTTATCGCATCCGTCGCTGCGACCAATTAACGCTATCTTTATATTGGCCGCGAAAACAAATGGTTGCTGTTGTTATGTCGGCCATTAGCTGAAGCTTGTTGTGAACAACAATAATAGCAACAAAATACAATCGATTTAGCGTACAGTCTCAGATACCCCAAATAATAAAATAACAAATTCAAATTCAAATACTCAACTGGTTTTCACTTGAGTTGAGACAAGTCTTAGCTTTTATAAACAGGCAGGTCCCTCGCTGAAGGCCAACGTTTTGAGGTCTTTGGAGTTAGCATATATATAAACATATATCACTTAAGAGTTTTGTTTGATTTGCTTGCCAATTGCAGTTAACGATGGCCGCACGGCGACGGTGCCACAGTATCGTGGATTGGGCAGCGCATTCACCACCATATTCCGGCAGGAAGGTTTTCGTGGTCTCTACAAGGGCGTCACACCAAATGTTTGGGGCTCCGGCTCCTCGTGGGGCCTCTACTTCATGTTGTAAGTTAACTTTAATTATATCGTTGCTTGACTTTTATTATCACATTTCGCTTATCCCATTTAGCTACAATACCATCAAGACATTCATTCAGGATGGCAATACTACGATGCCGCTGGGCCCTACTATGCACATGCTGGCCGCCGCCGAATCGGGCGCCCTCACGCTGCTCCTAACGAATCCAATTTGGGTGGTCAAAACACGTCTCTGTCTACAGTGCGATGCGGCAAGCAGCGCCGAATACCGTGGCATGGTGCATGCCCTCTCCGAGATCTACAAGACGGAGGGTGTTCGTGGTCTCTACAGAGGCTTTGTGCCCGGCATGCTGGGCGTGTCCCATGGCGCCATTCAGTTCATGACCTACGAGGAGATGAAGAACGCCTACAACGAGTACCGCAAGCTGCCCATTGATACTAAACTGGTGTGTATATATAATATAGTCTATGAAAATAATGAGCTGTTTAACATCACATGACCAAAATGCGGCTGGCATACGTTCCCATATGAAATATATATATGTATATATATATATGTTTATGATGACGCCAGTTGTGTTTTTTTGGCAGCTGTTCAACAGACAATTTAATGCCCTCGCGCTCGATATTTGACTAAACTTTTCCCACTTTCTGTTTATCCTATGGCCACAGGCGACCAGCGAATATTTGGCATTTGCTGCCATGTCGAAACTGATTGCCGCGGCGGCAACCTATCCATATCAGGTAGTGCGTGCACGTCTGCAGGATCATCATCATCGGTATAGCGGCACCTGGGACTGCATCAAACAGACTTGGAGGTACGAACGCATGCGTGGTTTCTATAAGGGACTCGTGCCGTACTTGGTTCACGTTACGCCCAACATTTGCATGGTCATGCTCATTTGGGAGAAGCTGACCAGCTAAGGCGCCTAGAGTATTAGCCACAACACTACCACACTACACACTAAACCTTGCACACTACACTAGAAATTAGAATCTTCATTAGCACTGCATATAAAATAATGTATAAAAATATGCACATAAATCTCTGTCGTAAGTTTTCTTTGGAGCAGTGCAGCTAAATGACAAAGCGAATCATAAATATTTGTATTATTGTTATGATTTGAATTTATGTACAATATGTCAAATCTAAAATTTAAGTTAATTCCATAGCTAGGAGCTGTAATCACTATCTACACATATATTATTTAAAGGAACTTTAAAAGTAATTGTGTTGTGAAATCAAATTGCAACAATCTGCACCTAGTTTATAGTATAGTTAAATTATTTATTTAATAATCGCATTGTAAATATGATTGTAGTTATGCATAGTTTTCGTTTTAGCAAAAAGATTCTTCATAATTGTGCAAATCTTGACATTTACTATGAGCACATAAGAATTACACTTAAAAATGTGAAACAACAAGCATTGTGAACAAAAAAAAATAACAAATGAAGATAATCGAAAAAAAAAACCAGATAAAAAGAAAACAAAGATTACAAATCTAGGTAACCAAGAAAAAAAAGAGTACATACATATTAAAATTGAAATGAAACCCAACAAGGGTTTCCAAGTTTTCCGCAACACGACTATTTTTTTAATATCGACAAAAGCCGCTTTCGCCTCAAAACGAGAACAACAACTCAACTCAACTCAACTCGCTCATCAGCCGTAGTAAGTAGTTCGCTTATTGTGCAGAATCTCTTTGCTAAACTTAAACTTTCGGGTAGCCAGTAGCCAGAGACACCGTCTCACTCTTACTCACCACCCCTACTTCTACACGCAACTGCTCTTCTCGTTACAGATACGAGGGCACCGCCGGCTTCTACAAGGGTCTCAAGGCGAACCTGATACGCGTGGTGCCTGCTTGCATGATCACGTTCCTGATGTACGAAAACGTATCGCATTTTATGCTGGAGCGGGGGAAAGGCAAAATAGCAGAGAGTCAGCCCACCAAAGCAGATCCAGAGGCTGAATCCTGTTGATCCTTGAACATTTTAGCGAGCTGTTATTTATTATTTATTATGTCGTAATCATAGTTCTGTCAAAAAAAAAATTTACTACTAAAATTATTTGCATGATATTCCTGATTTAGTATTTTAATATTACAATAATGGTAACGATATTCCTACGCAGACTGCATTAAGTTATATTAAGGTATTTTGTACAATTCCAGGGACCTGAGCAGTAGGAAAGGGTGCACAATAATTAATTCTTTACCGAAATGCCAGTGAGAGTCGTGCTTTAATAACACTTATTATAATTGTGTATAAGTAGTTTTATAAATGGCTGTTAATAATATACAACATGTTAAAAGATCACTATAGAATACAGACTTTTCTTCTGCATAACTAAATATTTCAACTATTTAAATACATTTTGGAATCAAGGTTGCCCCCTCGGCTTTTTTATGAACGCAGAGTTACCCATTCTCAATATATACTGGTTAATTATTTAATGTGTTTTTTGAACGAAAATTTAAATTAACAGGGTAAAAGCTCACAGAAGGGGAGAGTGAGCTTAAGCTCGTTGAGTGGTGCGCGATAACCGCTACGATTATATCGTGCTTTTGTTAAAAGCTTTCGTTCAGTTCACAATTGAACGCAACGGCGAACGGACGTGCTGCGGTTGTGTTTTGTTGTTGCTGTGAATCGAACGTATTTTAACGTGTGTGTCTGTTGTACGTGTGTAAATCGAATTTGTTGTCATATGAAATTAACACAGAGGCAAACAAAAACAAAATATAAACAATTAATGATATTAAAGCAAGCGATCGATTTTTATTAAGGAAATTTCTAGATGTGCTCCACTTCTGGCGAAAAAACCAGTTTGCTATTGTTTACCTTCGCCTGACATTTGGCGCTGGTCAAAAGTGCAGCAATTGACCAAAAGCGCGAGTTCAATAAACTTGCAAATAAAGTGCAGTCGAAAGTGCCAAGCCAAGGCAGAGATAACCTTACCCATATTACATTTAAAAATAAATGCAGTTGTTTTTGATGAAAGCGCGTCATACGACGACGAAAAGTACAAGAGCAGCCAGCTAAAAAACCGTTTACCCGAAGGGCGCCAGCTTCAGTTTGAGACAAAGGCAAAGCAAAAGTGAGAAAGAGAGTGAAAGAGAACAATTAGAATTTTGGAAACCACATGTTGAGCTGAATGCCGTTAGAAGTGCAGAGGAGTAATATGAATAAATGATAAAACACAAGTTAAACAAAACACTTGCCCAATCAACACCAAGCAAATACACACACATACATTTGTGAATATATGAGTGCGTATAGATAAAGCGCGTGCGAATGACCTTGAGTGGAGCAGCAGCAAACACAGAGACGGAGACAGAAAAACAGTGTGATAAAATACAAACACATCAATTTGTCAAAGTCTAAAGAACAACAACCCCCCCTTCCACCCATCAAAAAAAAAAACAGTGTCATTCTCAACTGCATGGCAACCAGTGCCATACGCTGCAGCGTTGTCTCATCCTCAGCCGGACGGCGCAATCTCAGCGACTCCTCCCAGGAAGAACTCAACGTTGTCACGCCTGTACTCAAATCCAAGTCCAAGTCCAAATCGTCCACGCATATAATTAAGCATCTGCGGGTCGACGACAAGTGGCCCGCGGAACATAGGCATCAGTCGCTAAGCACCGTCTCGTTGGGTACGCTCAGTGCCAAGGAGTCGCCCGTATTTGCGAGGCGCCTCTTGCAGGTCGAACAGCATCTGAGCAGCTCCCACTTCTCGTTGCGCAGCGCGCATCCAGCTTACGCCAAGCCTCAGCCACCAATCGATCACAGCGCCGTCGAGGCGCTAAGCACTTTGCCAGAGAGGATGCCTGCGCCTCGGTCCAACATGGATATCAATCGGAATAACGGCTATCTATATAATGGGGTGAGTATGCTGAAACTGAAACTGCAATTCATGTGCATTATGGTTATGGTGTTTGCTTGCGAGGAGAGTTCAGTGTGTAGCTGAAAAAGATTAAAAAATATATATTATTAATCCAATAAGTGCACTGTAAATATGATTGTAGGTATTATGCATCGTTTTGCAATTTAATCAATAGGAACACATCCATTGTGCAACAAAAAGAATTGTGAAAAAAAATACACAAAGATATTCTAATGATAAAAAAAAAATAAACAAAATAAAGTAATCATATTTTTGTTTAAACAAAAAAGTAAATACACATTAACAGAAAGTAATTCTATCCAGAAAAAGTTTCACTTAATTTAAACTTTTATTTTTTTGTTTGCGATTCGTTTGTTTAAGAAATATACAAATTTTAATATAAATTCATTTAGCTAACAATTTCAAAGTTGCATATAAAAATAGCAAATCACCCTCGCATTATGCCAAAAAAAAAAAAATAAAAAAATATCACTGTTATTATCCAAGTTTTGCAATAAAACGCATGAAAAGCTGTGTGAGTTAATTTAATTTTTTTTTTGTTATTGTTGTTGCCCAAATAAAATGCCTTAAGCAACTCCCCCAACCCACAACACATTTGTGACTGTAGCTGTTATAGATTGTTGTTGTTAGTTAACTATTCAAAAGTTGACTTGAATCACAATCAATAAATTCAAATCACGGTCGGTTTTTGCAAAAAAAAAAAGTAAATAAATAAATAAAAACCTGAAAAGTTTTAAAGCTCAAGTGAAAACAATTAGAATTGGCTCAGCTGCAATAAAATTATATTTGTGGAATATTCTCAAGAACTGGTGAACTAAGAACTGAGAAAAGTCAATGCATATACTAAACGTTATTCTAATTAAACTATTAATTTATTTGAATATTCAGCGGAATTTCTAAGTCATGTGGGGAAACTTTTCAAGCTTATGTCACATCAATTTCCACTGGTATTAAGAGGAAACTAAAACTGAATTGTTGCCTCGCTTTAACGCCAAATAAACACAACCATAAAACCAAAGACAGATGCCCGGACACAGGCACGTGTTATGGGCAATGGAATTTCACTCTCGATACTTGCTATGCTATGGTAAATATATATATATAGATATATGTACATACATAAATACTTATGGGCACAAGCCGGTCGAGGTTGGTTCCCCGACAAATTGGCTGCCTCGATAGGTTATGTGTGTGTGTGGGTGTGTCCGGGCGATACTTAAGCGATTGCTAGTAAAAGATATGCTTTGTTGTACGTATTATGGGAACTAACTTGGGCAGCCAACCCAGTAGTGTCCGCTTTGCTACCGTTTTCACAACGTTTCACGTCACGTTTTAGGGTCAATTATATTGTACGCAAAGCGAAAGTTTGTGGGCGAGAGGAGCTGCCCCTTGTCGTAATTAAAGTCTAATAATTAGAAACTATTTAACATTTTTGGCATGAATCAATTTTAACAGACGCTTCTCTTTTATCGCTCACTGCATATTTTGCGTTTCTGGCTAAAAAAAACAATCTTATCATTATGATATTTTTTATTCTTTTTCCGTGGATGACTCGTCATTGAGATAAGATATCGTTGACAGAGTATCAACTTTGCGATAGTAGCACCAGCAAAATTCATTAAGTGATCATTGGAATATGAAATCAGTGTACAAATTCCTATTTTTGGTTTTCATATTTCTCGTACAATCTGCCAGCTCAGTTTTGCGCATCGTTGCCAGCTTCCCGACTCCAACAAGCCAATGCACTTTGTTGTCCCGTTTTTTGTTGTTGCTGGTTTTTATTGTTGTTGTGATTGCATTTCAAATGTTAATTACTGTAGCCCGGCCTCAGCTGATAATGCAATAACAATCCACATTCAAATGCGGGCACATTGAAACGAGCAGCACGCAAGGTGCTGTTTACAATTCACTCGATTGCATATTCAATATCTGTATTATTTGTTATCCATCCACATGAGCAGCGCACATAACGCCAACAATTGGCAAGGTCACATTTCGACCAAGCACACATGAACAAAAAAAAAAATTAAATTGTGGAAAGTTTATTTTTATACGTTGAAGTTTACATCATAAACTATACATTTTCTGCGCTTTCCAGTCTTAAAATTCAGTTTGCTATTTTTAATAATATTCATGAAAAATATTTAACTAAAAATATTTTCTATATAGTGCAGCATATCCTAAGGCTAAACTTATATATTTTTCATCTGTTAATGCTTAACACATCTGCTTATTCCGCAGATCTAGAATATATATAATATATGGCTTTGCTCGAGTTCCTTTTTTAAATCTCACTCGCAAATTAACAGTTTTCTTTCCCCATAATATTAACGCTTGCTTGCATCCATAAAAAAAGCGAATTTATTGCTGATATTCACAGAAAGAGAGGGAGGGATGTGGGTGGTTTGGGTGGGTTTTAAGCATAGCATATTTATTATGCCACAAGCAAAAGCGTTGCATACTCTCAAGGGCCACGTGCAGCACAACAGAAACATCGGAAAATGGAGAACGTAGCAAAAAACCCTCTTTGCCGGTGCAATTTTTTGGGGCGTGTATACCGTAATTTAAAGTTGCACAACCACGCCCACTATTATTATTACGTTCTAACGCCCACAAGCTGCCGTGCAGCATGCAAACAAACACAGCTGTCAAAATGTGTGTTCTCCGGCAGGGAGACGGAGCAGAAAACGAGATGCCTCAGATTGTTTTCGACGGACGATTTGCTCGAACTTTGGCAAAAGAACCAAACACTTGCTTCAGCAGTATTCCATATATCTAATGCTATGTTTGTCTGCTCCACTTTCAGCGATATACATCGACGCCTGACGTATTCGTGTGGCTTTTGTTATGGGGATTTGGGGTCGTTGGTAATTGCAGCGCTTGAGTGAAATACTTCGCATACCAATGTGTATCCTTTGCCAGGACTGCAGGCTCTGCTCCTTTTATTGTCGATTGCGTGCAAACATTTTTCCAGCTCAAAAGAATTTCCGCTTAGCACAGAAAGTGAATTTCTAATGGTTTGCTTTTTTAATGGTCTTTGGTCGTTAAACTGTGGTATTTAAATGTGAAACAGGTGAAAATGAAGGTGTCTCTGGAATTGCTATGAAATATTAAGAAAGAGCAAACTGAACTTGTTAATCAAAGAGATGGAAAAGGACTGTGAACATGTAAAAAAAAATTGTTATAATTAATTTTCAACACTAAGGTCGCTTGAGTCATTAAATTATAAAGATAAATTGTTAAAATTCTATGGTTCTTGGTTCGTTCTATTTATATTTTGTATATTTTCAATTTTAAGATATTTATAAATTTATGAAGTTTGAAAAAATGCTTACATTGTGAGAATATAGCTATATTAAATTACTTTTTAATTGCACCAATTACAATTGACTATCATAATCTCATTTCTCAACGTCTTCCTTTCTCTAACTCTATCTCCGTCTCTTTATTTCTATCCCACACAATCTGTCTCTTCCCCTTCCTAGATCTTTTTTTTATTCTCTCCCTGTTACTTAATTCCTGTATCGCTATTATTCGTGATCTCTTTCTATATTATTCGCTGCAATACGCATCTTTATTTTCTCTACATTCTTCCACTTTGTTTGTTTCTTATACAATCTCTCTCTTCCTATTTTTCATTCTTTTTTATCTTTCTCTCTCTTTTTTACTTTATCTTAATCGCTCTCTCTCTCACTGAATCACACTCGAGTCTGCCTTTTTGACTGTCTTTCCCTCCCTAGCTTCCCCTTCCTCTAACAAACTCCCTTCCTCTTTCTATTTTATTCTCTCTATATGTCATTCATACTTGTTATCACTCTTTAACTCACTCAAGAGAGTAAAGCTTGCATTTAATATTTATTTATTACAGGGTATACTGATTACAAAACTCTCTTCTTGGTTAAACCCACAAGTTGTACGGCCTATATTCAATTTATCTTTTATCTCGTCTCGACTCGGCTCAAGTTTCGTTCTATATAAGGAGTTTTCACAAATAGGAGCACATTAAGCATATTTGCGTCGATTATACAAATGGAGTGTGAAGAGAAAAGCTTTTGTGTTTTTCACTCACTTTACTTTTAATGAGGAAGCATTGCAATAGTGAAACATATACAGATACCACTTTATCTAGTCATATATACTGATAAACAGTCATCTGATTGTGAGAACCACAAAATCTGTAAACATCGTTTGATTTTGATCTACATATGAGAATACAGAATCTAGTTGTATTTATACAGCTGCAAATTGAGCGTAGCTGCATTGGATTACGTGAGATTCTAAATGACATCAGACAACTACAGATGTGTATATATGTTTATATATATATACATCTAAAGCTATAGCTATAGCTTCCGCATGCTCCCCTAGTGCACTAGTATTCCATATTCCGCTGGGGGTAATTTTATATACGCGATATGTCTTTATTGTGGCTTACCACGTTTTGTAATAAGCGTAATTCTATCTATGCGGCAAATCTGTGGCACCGAACCGAACCCAACCCACCAAACTCAAACAAGCCTTGCATTCACCGCCCACATTAACGATGCGATTCTTGAGCGGCTCTTTGGCGCGAATCCTCAGCTCAGCTCGAAAAGGAAGCCAGCGAAGTGCGTGTCTTGCATTTTTGCTGCCTCAATGAGTTTTTGGAAGCCAATTCACACAGGTCAGGCACAGTCAGTCAGCTTATTGCCTCATTAAAGGCTACTCTACAGTGGAAACTTGCTTCATAATTTATTTAGTCATTACACAACGTAAGAAATAGATTGAATTAAAAATAAAATGTATTATTTAATTTATGTCGGTGATTGCACTTTGGCAATAACTTTAATATGGATATATGATTAACAACGTTTCTAATATAGAGCAAGCTGGTATTCGCGGGTGTTCACTGTAGCACTGTTCGCTGTTGGAGTCAGTTGCTTAGCCCTCACGCCTCATTGGCCCGTTTTAGATGATAGCCACTGTTGCCGCTGCTGCTGCTTAGGTCAGATCAATTGCACGGCCTTGAGCCGAATGGCAATCGGCTGTGCAATTGGGGAGCAAGTACGTCATGTGCTGCTGGGCAAAAGGCGCATTCATTATGCAGCTACTGCTTGCCAAGATCGCGGCAAACAGGTGCTGGCTTTGTGTCGGAAACGCTTGATAAGCAGCCGTCTTGGGATAAGGCTGGCACATTCAATAGTAGCGGCTCCCGTGCACAGCGTTGGTAAGTGCTCCAAAAACTGATTGACTTGACTCGTTGCCTTTGCCTTTGTGTAAGTGTGTGTGTGTGTGTGTGTGTGTTTTGTGTAATGTAATGTAAAACCATTTTGGGCGGTTTCACCACAAGGGGAGCTGGCTGAGGGGGCGGCGGCATTGCACAAATTTATATAAACCCAAGCAACAACTATTCAAATTTCAGTTTGCATTGGTTTCCAGTTGGCTGCGGTTGCCACCTTTGCTGTTACCAGTAAAATAACAAGGGGCAACAGTTCATGCTAGAAGGGATGTCCTGCATTCCCTGCTGAAACCCACAAATTGAACAAAAGAATTATTAAATAAAAAGTGTACCATTTACGTCCCCAAACCCATTTTCCTATCGCCCGCCCGAACCCTACGCGAAAAGTGCCTTATAATATGCAAAACGCTGACAACGAAGCGAGCAAAAGCCAATCGACTAAAGCAGCGCAAGACGAAGAAGCAGGAGCAGGAGCAGGAGCAGCAGCAGCAGAAGCAAGAGCTGATGAATGGGATCAGCAGCAGGAGCTGGAGGAAAAGTTAGATGAGGAGGTGCCGCAATCAAAATTGAAGACACGTTCACGTTTCTCCGCCGCTTTTCGCAGCCTGTCCAAGGCAAAGAGCAAAAAGGCCAAAGAGCTGCCCCAGTCAAAAAGGACGAGAAGTGAGGAGCAGCTGGCGTTGATAAGTGGCGCCGAAGAAGATCAGAGCATTCACAGTGCTGGTGGGACTGTGCCCAAGAAAAAACGGAGCCTCACACGCCGACTGCTGTTGGGCGGGCTCAAATCTAAAACGAAAGAGCGACCTCATAGCCTGGCGACCAGCGATGAGATTAGCTTGAGAAGCAGCAGCAGCAGAGAGCGGACAGCGACAGCAACGCCCACAAACAGCGGCAGCAGCACTCTCCAAATAACCATCAGTGGCAAGAAAGTCGAGTCGCTGCCAGTCAAATGCAAAGTGGTCAAAAGCAGTGAAAGCAAAAGCCACAAAACCGAAACGGATTACCTGACACCGACACCACCAACAACACCAACAAAAACACCAGCAGCAGCAGCAACAGCAGCAGCAACTAGAAAATCAACAAGCACAGCGACAACGCTGACAACGACAACATCCAAAGAAGACACAACGACGAGCAGCAGCAGCAGCAGTCGCCGCACCACCAAGCTAATTGTAGCCAAGGTGGCCAAAGAGCCCAGCAAGAAGCCGAAGCAGAAACAGCCAAAGACCCAAGCCGAACCGGACAAAATCGTTATCACTGAGAGCAAACGAGATACTCCGCCGCGCGAGCGAGCACCCGCCAAGCCGAGTCGCGCCAACGCAAATCAGTTGGCCAGCAGCAGCGGAGCAGTGCGCAAGTCGAGCAATACTAGCACCAGTAATACCAGCAGCAGCTTACCCAGTCGCAAGGAGCGAGATTTATTGCAGCAGCAACAGCAGCGCGGACATCGTCTAAGACACCGTTTTCTCGGCAACACCGGCACAACGGCCGCCCCAGCTTCTCCTGTGCCGGCGCTAGAATCGCCGCAAGCACATTTACCGCCACCACCACTGCCACCGGCAGCAGCAGGCAAGACATCCACCATAGTGCTAGTGAGTCTAAGCGACGTGGAGGAGCAAACGGACGCCGTTTCTTTAGCGGAGAGTGCCGGCGCCCAGCCAGCGGTGCGCTTCGAGGTTGGCAGCGCTGTGCGTGGCCCAGCAGCAGACGCCGATGCCTATGAGGCCGCCCTGCTTGCCGCCGCCGCACAGCAGCCCAGCTCCAGCGAGGAGCGCAGCGATTCCAGCTTGCGTCGTCACACCTTTGCTCAGCAGCCAAAGACTGCGCTGAGTGATCACGACAGCGTCGAGGGCAGACGGGAGACGCTGCATTATCAGTCGGTGCGCAGCGGGGACTCCAACGAGGTCGACTCGCATTCGGAGAAGGACGTTAGCGAGGCGAAGCCGATGCCAGCCTTTGGTGATCTGACCATGGATCAGGAAATGGAACCGGTAAGCTATCGCCGTCATCGCCACCATCGTCGTCAACGTCAACGTCATCGCCGTCGTGTTCCCATTTGCATTTAACCCGTCAATTTAGCTGTGGAGAAGCCGTACAAGTGTCGCAAAACTATTGCCCTCGTCTAGTGCTGGTCTCCCAAAGCAACCAGCGCCATTCTGATTCCCCTGCGCCGCCCTTTCAGTGTTGTCAGTTCTGATTTAATTTTTTTTTCCTTTAAATATAGCTTTTTTTTAAAGAATCTTCTTTTAAAAATAGTGGAATGTACTTCCAAATGCTGAGTTATTCATTTCAAAGAGTTTTAATTATAAACAATATTTCTCTATATATTTGCTCTATTACTCGGGGAAACATTGCTGAAGAATGTTCAGTTTACTAAGTGAAGTTCGTCCAGTTCAGATTTAAAAAATATATATGAATATACTTATGTAATATAAACACATGCAACACCTATTCATACATCTGTTCCACAAATAAGATATCTAAGCAAGCAAATAACCGTCAAGTTTTTCAGCTTGTCAACATCAATAGTTTTATATTTGTTAGCTGTAAAGATAGCTTTTTTTTTGATGCTCGACACCTCTGAGTGTCATTGTGTCATGCAACTAGTCGAATATGTTTTTCACAAACAGTTGTTCTCTGACCATTCGCAGACCATCATGGCGCCCAGCAGCGAGAAACGGGAACATCTGTACAAGATTCTAGTCATCGGTGAACTGGGCACAGGGAAAACGTCCTTCATCAAGCGCTATGTGCATCAGTTTTTCAGCCAGAACTATCGTGCCACGATTGGTGTCGACTTTGCATTGAAGGTGCTGCACTGGGATACAAATACGATAGTGCGCCTGCAGCTCTGGGATATTGCCGGCCAGGAGCGTTTCGGCAATATGACCCGGGTCTACTACAAGGAAGCTGTCGGTGCCTTTATTGTCTTCGATGTGACACGCAGTGGCACGTTTGATTGCGTCAGCAAGTGGAAGGAGGATCTGGACTCTAAGGTTCAGCTGCCCGATGGCAGTCCCATACCCTGCATATTGCTGGCCAACAAGGTGCGTTTTCTGCTTTCATCCCTATTGGGATTTTTTCTATATATGATCCTCGTGTTTTCAGTGCGATCAAGAGAAACAGGGCATTGTGTCGCAGGCGGAACGCATGGATGAGTATGTGCGGGAGAATGGATTCGCTGGCTGGTTTGAAACCTCAGCCAAGGAGAACATCAACATCGACGAAGCAGCGCGTGCCTTGGTGAATAAAGTGAGTGGATAATCTTAAATCAAATTTTTAATTATTCCAAATGAGATTTAAGTAAATGCAATAATTGAGCATCAGCTGTAGTTCCATATATATCACCTTATCTAATATATACATTTATATTGTGTTCCCCTCTTTAGATACTCATCAATGACAAACTCATAACTGTCGATGCGAACGATGCTGAGAAATTCAATCTGAGCAGCGCGGCAGATGCGAGTACGGATTCAAAGAACAAATGCTCCTGCTGACCTGGAAAATGAAAAAGAGAAAACCAAGAAAGAAAAGCAACATTAAAATCTATTGGGCTTTACACACACACACACCAAAGTCTGAGATTCTTATATAGTAGATCTGTTCCATGATTGTTGATAAGAAAAAAGGAGATAACGATAACTATGCTTAGGATCTTTTGTAAAGTGTGTCTAAGACTTAGCGTCATTCTTATCAACATCATCATTTAATATCACTAAGTGTGAAATAAGCCATCACCTGGCCTTCAAACTTTTACCAGGTGCAGTGCGTGCCCATAACTTATCTATACTAATATATCACGACACATACATACATACACACATACATTTAGATTTATATATATATATGCATTTATCTGCTGGAGCTTAGTGCCTCAGATAATGCAGCATCATTATATACATTTGTGTAAAATACGAATCAAGTCGTCGTCCTCTTGTTTTTTCTTATTTGTTTTGCTTTTGTTACTGAGATTTTTATCTTGAAGTTTTTTACATACGGTACACACATATTACAATAATTCATACATTAATACATGAACTCTGCCATCTTTATTTGCATTTAGATAAAAGTACGTTATATGCAACAGGCAGATAACAGCAGAAAGAAATTTATGTATCTGCACGCAATCAAATAAACTTTTTAATTGTAGTTAAGCCAACAAAATGTCGTTTTCTTGGGAAGTAAACGAATAAATACTTAACTAACAATTTTGGAAACGCAACTCTGAATTGTGTACAATTTTTTTAGTGCACAATCATTTATTATTTATTTGCGCAGTATGAATGTAAATAAAGTACTCGACTTTAATCTAGTCAATTCGCGGGTTAATTTTTTTTGATTAGCATCGATCTGACTCCAATGAAGTGTTATCGATAATTGTGTTAGTAGCCCTGATTTTGTTCACCAATAAATAAAATGAATGAAACATAGCAATGGGATTTATTTACATTGAAATAGTAATGAATACACTTTCCTTTGCAACATATTATCCATGTGTTTGTTTGATGAAATTTGTAATCTCTGCTGTGCTAATTTTTTTATCTTATGGCGTGACTCTTCTAATGACTCATAGGTAGCTGCAGCCCTGATATAATTTGCTCCTAAAAATCGGTATTTTCTGCGTATTCAGCGACGGTCACATAGCTTGCGCTGCTGTTGTAAAAAATGCAAATGCAAAAATTGCAAATATCCACAAAGATTTAATTGTAATATAGTAATTATTAGCCGATAACTGTAAAAATCGAGTGCAAGCTTTGAAATGTTTTAAGTATTTACGGTAAACATAAAAAGAAAGCGATACCAACAGTAACTGCAACAGTACTTAAGCTAATTAGCATTGGTGCTGCTTCTGATTGGAAACCCAGTCGTCGCAGCTCTCTTCATTGCTATCACCGTCGCCGTCGTCGTCGTCACGTTTACTCCCCTTTTCGGCCTTTGTTGTTTGTGGTCCGTGGCATTTGAGGGCTGATAAGTTTTGGTTGACTCGATCGAATAGCCATTGAATCATCTGTGCCACCAAAAATAAATATATATATTTTTAATTTCACTCTCTTTCTTGTTTCTCCCTCTCTATTTTGTCTTGGTTGTAGTTTTGTTATTTAGTGGCGTAAAACTAGTGCACATCAATTTGAAACAGGTTGCAGTTGCGCCCGAAGATGCTGCCGCCGAAGGAGAATGTGGATCTCGAGTGCTTCATTGTGATGAAGCACTCGTGGAAGGGCAAATATAAGCGTATACTCTCCATTGGCACAGTCGGCATCTCCACCTACAATCCGGACAGATTTGATCTGACAAATCGCTGGTCCTACTCGGATATCGTAGCAGCCGCACCCACAAAGACCACAAATGTAAGGCACACCATTATTTATTTTTATATGTTTATAAATGTATTAATGAATTAATGAATCAATTGTGTTGTTTAATGATCGCAGATACCCAATGAGTTTGTGATCACTATTAAGAAAGACAAAAAAATGGATTCGATTAGGCTTACTTCGGAGTATCGCAACGATATACTCAGCTCCATATTGAAATACTACAGGGAATTTGCAGACAAGCCTAAAAATGCTCTCGTAAGTTGACAAATTGACACTTGTACAATTTTAATTGAATTAATAGAGACTATTCTTTTCGGTTGCCAAAGCGCTTTAATGCATATAAATACCATTGGTCGGGCATTAGTTTACCCACAGTGTTGGAAGTTACGCCTTGCTCCTTGGATCAATTGGATCCAACCACGAACGATGTGCTCACCAGTTACATGTACAAGGACATCGAGGGAATAATAGGTACCTATAGCATGGCTTGAAAATGCGGCTGGCATTGAGATGTTAATTTAACCGCTGTGCCTTAAACATTGCTAAAGCTAATGTGCCAATAATTTTTATTGTCTATTGTGTTTGTTCTCTCTCTCATCACGTGTCACGTTTTAATACCTGTTCGCTTTGTTTCCATTTCTTGTTTCTGCATTTGCTTTGCACTCATCTTTGTGGTTTTTCATTTTCGCGCACGTTTTAAGCAGGCATCTCGGACTATGATAATGGCATCGTGATGGCCTACGGCGGCTTCAGCCGCCTGCACATGTTTAAGGCGCTTAATCACCACGAGATCGTGCAGAACATTGTCCAACGTTCCTCCCAGTTTCTCGGCATCGAAACCAAAATACTCAAGAGTCAGATAACTCTTGAGCAATTCGAGCGACAGCGTTTTGGCAAATATAGGCAAGTATCTGAGTTAATCGCAACCTCCCTGTTCGAGTATTTAATTATGACCATTTGTGTGTTCTTAACGTACAGCGGTGATCAGTTCCAGACCTCGATGACAGAGTTCACAGTGCAGAAGATAACGCCACGGCACCCGGATCCAGTGAAGCGTATACTCTGCCTAACCGAGATGACGCTGCTCGAGCGCGATCCGCAAACTTACAGCGTCTGCACGCTGCGCCCGTTGATCGACGTGTTTGCACTGGTGCGTGATAAGGACAATCTTCAGCGCTTCTGCATTGAGTATAAGAACGGCATCGTGCGCAGCTACAGCACCAACGATCGCGACTCGCTGCTGGCCACTGTGCTGGATGCGGTGCGATCCAGTGGCAATCAGGATGTGCACATACGCATTGGCAATACGCCGCGTGGCAAGCGCTATGTGCCTCTCAACAGTTCCGTGGACGAGGAGACGGAGGCCAGCCTGTTGCGCCTGGTCATCAATAATTTCCAAAATCCAAACAGGCGTTACGAGATCCTCGAGCGTTTCAATGCCAATGTGCCGCACAGTGGACTCAACTACAGTGTCACCCAGGATGTAAGTTAAAATGGTTTCGAATTACCAAGCATATTTGTTAAAATTGTTATTTGTATTTCCTGCAGAGTCTGTTTGCGGAGAATAAGGAGAAGCTCATATTGAGTGCCCTGCAGGCCTTGGCTCAGAAGGAACTGGATAGTCCGACGGCGCAGCTGAACAACACCGAGCTGGAGTCCATATTCCATGCGTTGACGCGTTTGCTGGCCAGCAAAGTGGGTTATGCTGCCTTTACCAATCTTCAGGGGTAAGTGGTTGAATTTTAATTTTATTTAAAATATGTGTATTTATTTATTAACATTTTCTTAATATACCTTTGCAGTTTTCGTGAAATTATTGGCACCAAGGTGGTGGCGTCGTTGCGACGCAAGGATTTGGCAGTGACCTATTCGGCGATTGATATGATCAACTCATTGATGCACTCCGTGCACACCGACCATGACCTCAAGCAGGAGCAGCTAAACAAATTTTCCATATTATCATCAAAATCATTTTTGGAGACGCTGCTCAACATGTGGACAATGCATGTGGTAAGACAAGTTCAATTTTATCTATGATTTTGAATGTGTTCATTCTTTGTTTCTTCCTGCAGAGCCACGGCAGCGGAGCACTGGTCTTGTCCGCCATGCTCGACTTTATGACGTTCGCGTTGTGTGTGCCTTATAGCGAGACCACGGATGGCAAGCAGTTTGATATACTGCTCGAGCTGGTTGCAGAGCGCGGTCGCTCTTTGTACAAACTGTTCCAGCATCCATCGTTGGCGATTGTCAAGGGCGCCGGTCTGGTGTTACGCGCCATCATTGAGGAGGGCGAGCTACATGTGGCCCAGCAAATGCAGGCATTAGCTTTGGACGAAGCCGCTTTGTGTCGTCATTTGCTTGTGGCGCTCTACACGCCCTCAAATGATCCCACATTGATAACGCATCGCCAGCTGTCGCGTCACCTGATCGGTCTCTGGCTGACGGACAGCGATGAGGCCATGGAACTGTTTAAACGCATTTTCGTAAGCTGATTGAGCCTATTGTATTGGATGTTATTTTATAACATTATTCTATTATTATTGCAGCCTGCTGGCTTGCTGACCTTTCTGGAAACAGAGGAAAACGTGCCCGATACAGATGTGGAGGAGGATAAACTGAACTTTCGCGATAATCTCAAATTTGCAATTCAACATTCCAAGAAAACTCGCAAAAATGTGATAGAGAAGCATTTGCAGGGCATCAAGCACTGGGGCTTGAACCTGATCGAGCAGCAGGATGGCGCCGCACAGGCGCTCAAGAATCGTCCGGTGGTGCTGCGTAATCGACGCCAGAAGAAGAAAATATCCGATGCCATTATTAATTGGCCCTACTTTTTCTACAACTTTGCCAAAGATCACAGTTTGCCCAATCTAATTTGGAATCATAAGGTGAGCATCATCATAATCTTTAATCTACACTCTACAAATAAAATCACTGCGTCTGCTTTTAAATTAGACGAGAGAGGAGCTGCGCATGTGTCTGGAGAATGAGTTACGCCAATTTCTGAGTGATCGCGATCTAGCTGGTCAGATGATTGTGGCTTGGAACTATCAGGAATTCGAGGTGGGCTACCAGTGCCTGGCCGAGGAGATAAAAATTGGTGACTACTATATACGGCTGATACTGGAGAAGGATGATTGGCCGCAAAATCTTGTCAAGGATCCGTAAGTATCTTTAAATATTTATGTTTATTACAATGTATTATAATTAAAATCATTTGGGGCAGGATTGAGCTCTTTAATGCTCTGTATCGGCGTGTGCTGTGCCGTCAGCGCATCAATGACGATCAGATGACAGTATTTTCACTGCAGGCACTGGCCAAGGTGTATAGACGGTATCACCAGGAGATTGGCAAGTTTAGCGACATGTCCTACATTCTGCAGCTCAGCGATCGCGTAAGTCACTGGCATATCCAGCTTTAATTTCATAATTCTACATTCTGCTTATGCTAGTGCCTGTCTCCGTCCATGCGGGATGCCTTAATCAACCTGATTTCGTGTCTGGTGCTGGAAAAGTCCAACTGTCGCGCTCTGTGCGATCATGTGCAGTGCCTGGTTGACCTGATCACATTGGCGCACTTGCACAAAGGTCGCGCACAGCTGAACACCAAAACGAATGTGATCGAGGCGGGTCCCAATATGACAGCCTATGAAGAGAAGGACTGGTACTACAACATCGAGAAGGATGGCCAGAAAGCGGAACGACAGGGACCCATTACCTACTCGGAGCTGAAGGAGCTCTGGCAAAAAGGGCAGATCACGCCCAAGACTCGCTGCTGGGCCATTGGCATGGATGGCTGGCGTTCACTGCAGCAGATACCCCAACTGAAGTGGTGTCTTATTGCCAAGGGCACGCCGCTCTACAACGAAACAGAGCTGTCATCCAAAATCCTCGACATATTAATCAAGTGCACCAGCTTCTTTCCCAGCCGCACACAGAACGGTGTGGCCGTGCTCATTCCAGGACCCAAGCTGTCGCGCAAGCTCTCTGAATTTATATGCCTGCCGCACGTGGTGCAAGTGTGCCTCACCCACGATCCGGGCCTGCTGGAGCGTGTGGCCACGTTGCTCTGCCAGATTATGGAGGACAATCCCGAAATGCCCAAGGTCTACATGACCGGCGTCTTCTATTTTATGCTTATGTACACGGGCAGCAACATTCTGCCCATCACACGATTCCTTAAAATGACGCACATGAAGCAGGGCTTCCGCAGCGAGGAGGTGAGCCTGTGGATATGTTGAAGGTGATTCCATTGCCAATTTATCTTTCATTTGATTTCTTTTGCAGACTTCCCAGTCAGGCATTATGCATCGAAGTATTCTTGGCCAGCTGCTGCCAGAGGCGATGGTGTGTTTCCTGGAGAACTACAGCGCCGAGAAGTTTGCTGAAATCTTTCTGGGAGAATTCGATACGCCCGAGGTGATTTGGAGCTCGGAGATGCGTCGCTTGCTTATCGAGAAGATTGCTGCACACATAGCGGATTTTACGCCGCGCCTGCGTGGCCACACCATGGCCAGATATCCTTACCTGGCCATACCCGTCATCAGCTATCCACAGCTGGAGAACGAGCTCTTCTGCCATATCTACTATCTGCGGCATCTGTGCGACACGCAGAAGTTTCCCAACTGGCCCATCTCAGATCCTGTGCAGCTGCTGAAGCATACGCTTGATGCCTGGCGCAAGGAGGTGGAGAAGAAGCCGCCACAGATGACCATACAGCAAGCGTACCAGGATCTGGGCATTGATCTGGCAAAGACGCCCAAGCCGGATGAGTCCATGATACGCAAGAGTTACTATAAGCTGGCGCAGATGTACCATCCCGACAAAAATCCCAATGGTCGCGAGATCTTCGAGAAGGTTAATCAAGCCTATGAATTCCTGTGCTCGCGCTCTGTGTGGAGCTCCGGGGGTCCGGATCCCAACAATATTGTGCTCATACTGCGCGCTCAGAGTATTCTCTTCGAGCGCTATCCGGATGGTAAGTGGCCAATAGCTTAATTACTTGAATGGGAGATGCTAACTATTGACTTTCAAACTTGCAGTGCTGCGTCCATATAAATATGCGGGTTATCCGCAGCTGATCAAGACGATTCGGTTGGAAACGCGCGACGATGAGCTGTTCTGCAAGGAAGCGCAACTACTGACTGCCGCCTCGGAGCTGTGCTATCACACGGTCCACTGCTCGGCCCTGAATGCCGAGGAATTGCGTCGCGAGGAAGGCATCGAGGCGCTGCTGGAGGCCTATTCCCGTTGCGTTTCTATACTGGGCGTCGACTCAAAGCCGGACTCGCTGCACTACCAGGTCATCTCGAATGTGACACGCTGCTTTGAGGTCGCCTGCAACTTTGAGAAGTGCAAGCAGAAGATCATCCAGCTGCCGCAGCTGCTCTCGGATGTGTGTCGCGTTGTCTACTTCAAGCACACGCTTTCGGTTAGCCTGGTGACTAGCCTGGCGGCCAACAACTATGATCTGCAGTGCAATCTATCCCGGAATGGTGTACTCTGGTCGCTGCTGCTCTTCATCTTCGAGTATGACTACACGCTGGACGAGAGCGGCGTGGAGGTTAGCGACAAGTCCAATCAGCAGCAGCTGGCCAACAATTTGGCTAAAATGGCGGTACTTGGTTGCATCGCCCTCGCCGGCTACGGCATGGATTTGCGTAATAAACCCATCACGGGCAGCGAATCTAATTCGCCAGCAGCAGGAGCAAAGCCGGCGCCAGCCATCAAACCCAAGCCTACATCGACAATCAATTCGTCGTACATGCAAAATGCGCACAATCCGCTGCAGAGCAAACAGCTGGCAATCACCTCAGGCAAAGAAACGGAGAAGGAAACGGCTGTTGTTCTCACCAAGCAGGATTCGAGCGTTAGCAGCGATACTTCCAGTTCCACGCCCACAGACAGCGACCAGCAGCAGCCGCGGCAGAGCGTCATTCAACAAAAGTATCTAGTGACGGGTGAGCCGAACAATACGCTGATCAAGCAGGTGTTGGATCGGCTGCTCACCCGCTACATTGCCAACAAGTTGCCCACGGCACCAGATAGCGAGGTACTCAAGCTGCTGACGGCCAATACGCGCAATCCCTACCTTATTTGGGACAATGGGACGAGAGCACAGCTCAAGGATTTCCTGGAAGAGCAGCGCACCGCATCCGCCAAGGAGACACACGAGGATATTGCCCAGCTCTACGAGCTGGTGAACAGCTTCGAATTCGATGCACACAAGTAAGAAGCAAAAGTACATCTGTTTAAATTCCGATTTAAAATACTATTTTCTTTTTCCAGGGATGAATTGCAAATTGGCGGAATATTCATTCGTATCTACAACGACATGCCCACCCATCCCATTGTCCAGCCCAAGCAGTTCATCATGGATCTGTTGGATTACCTTAAGCATGCCTATGAGTTTCTGCACCACAAACAGAACAAGCACTCACAGGCAGCTGCAGCGCCACCCGCAGCGACTCCCAAAATGGGCAGCGATGGCATTCTTACGCCCACGCTGGCGCCCAATCATCCACAGCTGCTGCAGCAGCATCAACAGCAGGACCACAAAGCTGGCAGCACTTTCGATGAGGTGCTGAATGCCTACAATCGCTCCAAGAGTCGCAAAAAACTCGAAACAGATGCACAGGCGGAGCTGCAGCTATCGCTGCAGCAGGCTAAATACGACTATGCCAGCGATGATCAGTTGGAGCTGCACATCACCATGGTGCTGCGTGCACTGATTGCGGTAATCAAAGCCAATGCCGAGGTGGAGATTCAATGCATTGGCTCTTTTGATATGATTTTCGGCTTTCTGGCCAACAACATATTCGCTGATGTAAGTTCGCTGATGAAGATTCGCTGCACAGATCTGTTAATTCCCTTTTTTCCTTTCACAGAATTCCAGCGTTAAGGCTGTGGCGCTGGAGGTGGTCGCTTTGGTGTCGCGTAACAAGGAGTGCGTCTCGGAGGTGGCTGCCTGTGAGATTCTTGGCAATTATTTGGTCGCACTCAAGGATCCCGAGCTGCGTGCCAGCCAGGTGAAGGTGCTGGAGACGCTCTCCGGTCTGATGAACGTCCAGGAGATGATCAAGGAGGCGCAAGCCAAGGGTGCCGCCATCTATCTTCTAGACATGTTCTGCAATTCACGCAATCCACAAATACGCGAAATGTGCGCCGAAATACTGGCCAAAATGACGGCAGATCGTCTAAGTGGTCCCAAGGTGCGCATCACCATATCCAAGTTTCTGCCTGCGCTATTTGTAGATGCCATGATCGAGTCGCCGGCGACGTCTGTGCAACTGTTTGAATCTATACACGAGCACCCCGAACTGATCTGGAACGACAACACTCGCTCGAACGTGTGCGATGCGGTTGCGGAGGCGTGCAACCGATTCTATCAGCAACAAAAGACAAATACGCGACATTTGTGGAAGGATCCCGAGATCCTTAAGGATATTGTGTCCAATGAGATTGTTGTCGCTGGCGTCTATTTAAGACTCTTTGTTAGCAATCCCGCCTGGACGCTGCGCAAGCCCAAACAGTTTCTGTCCGATCTCTTGGACTTTGTGGTCGAGCAAATTAGCAAGAGCTCCACGGAGCAGGACGTGCTAGACTTGTCAACAACAGCGCTAGTGGAGCTGCTGCGCTCACAGCCCAATCTTGCCGACGATATACCCGTGCTGGGTCACATACCCAAACTGTTCAATCTACTATCGGTGCAACCAAAGAACACGCTATCAGTATTACACCAGCTGTCGCTCTCTGAGGTGAGTTGAACCCATTAATCATCTATAGTCACTAACTAATCTCCGTTTTTGCCTTTTCAGTTCTGTGTGAGCGCCATCTCGCAAACAGATTGCGTTGCGCCGCTGAAGAAATGCATGGAACAGAATCGGGATTGCATTGAGAAGGCATGCGAGGCACTAAGTCGCCTCTTTAAGCATCAACATGTGAGTCGCAAATGAAATTAATACTTTAATGATTTTATTTATATATATATTGATTTGCAGGACTCGCTGATCAGTCAGTCGCTGGAGGTCGGGCTTATACCATTTCTGCTGGGTCTGCTGGACAGTCGCTTGGAGTTCGTGGACAATGCATCCGCAGTCAAAGCACAAATTGTCGCTGCGCTCAAGGGCATGACACACAATCTCAATTATGGCGATCGTGTTACACAAATATTGCTCAAGCATCCCGTCTGGGCCGAGTTCAAGGATCAGCGTCATGACCTTTTCATAACAGACACAAACATACGTGGCTACTTGACTGGTTAGCCAATAACTCTAAATATCTCTGTAGATTTAATTGTAATTCATTACTTTCTTGCAGGCATTAATCCGACGGCGGGCTACCTCACCGCAGGACCAGCGCAAAGCGTTGAAGTGCTTACCTCACCACCGCCCATGGATCGCGATGATCCTTCGGCCCGTCAACCCATTGATTAGCGGCTCCTTATTTGCCACAGCCATCCAAAAGCTAAGCATAACTTATGATTTGTTCCCACACTCTCTAGCTAAACGGCGCCTTCGATTGCCACGCAAGCTTTACATGGCCGTGTCCTGATTTCCTTTATTGTATTAAAAGTTTTGCATAATTTTAAATCAAAAGAAACAAAAAATAGGGAAAGAATAGAAGAGGCGTGGCTGTCAGCAAACAAACATATTAACAATCTGTAACAAAGTCTACGAAACGTTTAATTTTTTTATATTTATATAAATTGTATAAATAGTTGATAGTGAATACACACACACACACGTACATACATATATACACCTTAACTAAAGCATGCATAAAGTGATTATACATATGTATTATGAATTAAAACAGACTCATTAAAAATGAAACACCTGACATATTTTTCTCATTGGTTTGGTTGGGTAAAGTGGTGCAAAATATTTCCCTTGCGCTTATTTAGATATTTCCAGGTCATAACCTTTGACGCATTTTGATGTTCAGGGACTTACAGTTTTGACATTTTTCTTGATCTTCAGTAATCAGTGAATTTAGTTCGTTAGAGTTTGCTTTTTTGATTTTATCACCTTATATTTTTTGAAAACCTTTAAGGATTTGTGTGAGTAAGAAAAATGAAACCTATCCCAAAAATATGTCGATTATTATCTTTATCAATATCATACAAATTTTGAGTTAGCCTGAAAGTATGCAATGTTTTGAATTCAAATAGTTTTTCTTTTAGATTTATTGATATTTTGTATTTTTTTTATTGGTATTTTTCATTTTAGCTGTTCAATACTACGGTCACACTGTTTTTTCAGAAAGCAAAAGGTAAACAATGTCTCTGGTCGCTGATTATAGCGATTCCTCAGAATCTGAAGTGGAAAGCACAAGCAATGAGTCTGAAAAAGAAGATGAAAACAAGTCAGAAAGGTTAGATAATAATCTTTATCAAATAATGATACTAATTAAGAGCATAAATGTTTGCAGACCGCCTGCAGTACAGAAAACATCCAAATTACCCAGTGCAAGCGCTGCGCTGGACAATGCGGCGACAAAACGGACTGGGGATGTGTTTAGTAATCCATTTCTGGAAGCGGAGCTGCACAAGACCGCCTCCCTTGAGCGACACGTCAAAATGGTCAACAACGATACGCATTTGCAGCTAAAGAACGGCCGCAAAATATGTTGGAATTATAGAAAGGGTCGCTGTCGCTTTGGCACCAGCTGCCAATATGCACACGACTCGGATTTGTCGTTAGAGGCGTCAGCGGACAAGGAAGCCAATGTGGAGACTGCAGTGCAAACATCCACCCCGCATTCTAGTGCCAACAATGGTTGGGAAAGGGACAACAAGCGCAAACGTCCTGGTCTAAGCGATGCTATCGAACCCGGGAAGCGCGTAATGAAATCTTACCAACAACAGCATCATCTCAGCACGGGAACACGTCGTCCACCCAACTAACAACTAAACTCAAATGACGCCAGCCGTTGTGATGCGCAGAAAGCAGCTGCCTTCGCTAGCCCCGCAGCTGTTGCTTAGCACCTTCAACAGTCGCAATCCATCGCTGTGCGAATCGTCTGGTAGCTCCAGCGCCAGCGTTAGTGTGCAAACCGAGCACCAGTAGTCACCCAAATAAGTGCAGTCCTCTTGTCCTGCTTCAGAGTCTGTTTGCGTCACTCCGTCATCGTTTTCATCCGCATAATCCATGCCATCAGCTGCGAATGAGATTTTAGGAATACACCATTTGTAAATAAATTTCAGTTTAGGAAAAGAACAATGAGTTTTTTTGCTTAGAGATGCTTCGTTTTGTAATCAACTCTGGGACACTAACTTTCATCATCCGGAACGAAGGACAAATTGCCCACAATGAATGCTATGCCATGTTGCACAGCTAACTTCCGCATAATCATGGCTAGCTCCGTAAGAAAACTGCGTCCCTCGTTGCGATTACAACTGTTGCGTAGCATTATGAAACAGGCTGTCAGAGAATCAATTAAAACCACTTTAATGCGTGACAATGGATTCAGTTTGGCTTTAGCATTCGATAGTTGCTCGTGCAGAGATTGCAGTGCCACAAGCAAAGATTGTGCTGAGATGGCTTTGACCACATTAATTTGATCTAAATATTTATCAATTGCTTCTTCATCAAGCTGTCGCTGCTGCAGTATCTCATTCAACCGCTCGGTTTCAAAGCCAGAATTAGTGTCTACAAAAAGTATTCCACAATTCTTTTCGTTTCTACATGCCAAATTGATGGCCAAAGTGTGCAGAAGTTCAGTTTTTCCTGCATCGCTATCGCCAACAATCTCCCAGACTCGACCAGGCCGAAAGGGCTGTCCAATGGACTCCAGCAATTTGTCTAATCTGTAAATGAGAAAATTACTTTATAATTTAGCAATTTGAATCTCTCACTTAGCTTACTCTTCAATGCCTGTTGAATAGATAACTGGATTTGGCTGATAAATTGTTTTGAGCTTTACTTTTCCAACTATTAATTCCAGCAGTTCTCGCTTGATTTCCTCAGTTGTATCGCTGCTGAGAGCTAAGATCTGGTCAACAGTATCCGCGTCCACAAATTCCTCGGCTGTGTTAATATTCTGTTTTTGCAGCAATTTGAAATGATATTGAGAAAGTTGTTTTCCCGTTTTAGTTGACGAGAGCAACGACTGCAGCTCCTCGCAGCTTCCCATTTGTTTACAGTCTAAAATTTAGCGAAATTAGATTATCGATTTCATATTTGAAAATCGATAGATTGCTGATTATATTGCCAAATAGGTATTTATTAGTGCCAAAATTCACTTGCAAGAATTAAAAAACGGGCGATTATAATTTGAAAAAAAATGAGTTAAAATTAACATATTTTGCCGTTTTAAAGTTACACGTGTTAATGGTTGCCATTTATTTAGAATCAGCAATTGTAAAGCGTAAAGTAAAATGGCAATAAAAACAACAAAATAAAATAAAATAAAGCTGTGATCACGTTGTAAACATAAAGTTTTACTGTCTCATGAGATGGATCAAACAATGATACAATTGTATATAAGTACATAATGGAAACCCCCAAGCATACATACAGAAGACACACTTTATCTTTAAGCAAAACGACTTATAGCTTAATCTGAATTAGCGGCAATCGCCAGCTAGTCTCAGTCGCGAATACAATATGGACGAGAGACCTCATGCACATGAAATACTGGTCGCAAAACCAAGCCGCCACAACCATTATGACGCAGCAGGCGGCAGTAGTCGCAGTTTATATGATTCCACAGAACGAGAAGTGGTCAATGATCCTAATAGACCTGATGCAGTTGAATCACCTGCGCATCCATGCTCTCAGCTGAGATTTTTTTTATTGGAACCGTTGATATTGATATTGCTTTTTGCATACAATTTATCAGGTAAGCTATATGAATTTGATCAGACCACAATTTACATATATGTGTACAACATATTTTAGCTACTGTACTCCAATCCCAAATAATCTATCAAAGCTGCACAGCTGGCATGGGCTACACAAAAGCGGTTTGCAGTCTGCTAGGCACCAAAAACGCCACAAATGAGACCAGAATTATTGAGAAAGAGGTTCAGCCGTATGCAGCCCATATTTTTCTTGCCATCAAGATTCTGGAGTCTCTTCTGCCAGCATTTTGTGGCTTGTTTATCGGAGGCTTGGCGGATCGATATGGCAGGAAGCCGCTATTACTCGCATCCTTCTTCGGTGAGTATCGTTTTGGTTAGAAAAAAGAATTATTCAATCACTCTTTTTCTGAGCCTATTCACGTTAATTTATTTGTTATTTTAATGCGATTCTACAAAATATTATCTGAATCACTTTAAAGTTAGCTTTAGGTTTTAATTTAAGAACTTGAAATCTTGAGTGATGAATTCCTTAGAATGATATCAGCACAGCTTAAGAAGTTTAATTATATATAGGAATGTGATTCAGTAGTCTACTGTTTTTTACATAGTCTGATTTTAATTGCAGTTGTTTTGAATACAAAATACTCTTAATTTAGGTTAGGTTTTTAAATGTATACTTGCAGGATATGTGCTGCAGTATGGCTTATCAGCATGTATTGCCTTTATGGACATGCAGTTGGACGGCATGGTTAGTCCTTGGTACTATTTGATAACCATAATACCGATATCGTTGCTGGGCAGCAGCGTTACCACAACCACGGCAGCACTTTGCTACATAGGAGATGTCTCCACCGGCAAAATGAGATCTTACAGGTGAGTGCAAAAATGCAATACATATAGAAATAAATATATCATTATTTTTATTTCTGTTTTTTTATCTCCACTTTACCACTTAGAATGATAGCATATGAGATGTGCATATATGTGGGCTTACTCCTGGGCAGCTTTGCCGCCGGCTATATTTATGACGCCACTGATGCTTTAACCATTTTTATCATTTCGGCTGCATCCATACTCACTGCTCTGTTGCTGATGGCAGTCATGTTGCCAGAGAGTCTACAGAATAGGCAGCGCTCTCAGGGATTTGTTATTAAGGATTTGGGGTACACCAGTTTTAAGAGACGTGAATACTCAGATCGTTCCATACTCATATTGCTGATGTGTGTGTTGCTACTAGCGACTTTCGTAAATGGTGAGTCCTGCTTATAGAACTAATCTCAAACTTAATTGATTTGAATTGGTTTTGCAGATGGCAGCAATTCGGTGTTTTATATGTTTATGCGTGAAAAGTTCCATTGGACAGTGAGAGAGTTTACCAACTACGAGTCTGTCAGCATATTGGTGCCAGCTGTTGCCGGATCTGGTGGCATTCTATTTCTCTGGTCGCTTCGACAGGTTTGCAGGGGATTAACAATAGTAAATTACATCATGCGTTAATCACTTCCCATTTACAGTGCACCAAATCAGCAACTCTTTGGTTGGCCTTCATCTCGCTGCTGAGTCATGTGTCGAGCAGTCTGATGAAGGCGTTTGCCTTTGTCGACTGGCAAATCTATCTGGCCATTGCTTTGGGTTTATTTAAATCAATGGTGAATCCCATGTGTCGCACAATGATAACAAATATCTTGCCAGACATGGAGCGAGGTGAGTTTGACATAACAAATGAATCTTTTTATCTGTATAGAAGTTTGAAATATGGGTTATATCCGGCACTGATCAAGTTTGCTTTAATTTATTTATAACTGTCATTCGAATAAGAAAGAAAGTTCAAGTTACAGCATTTTCTGTGATCGCATGTGTGCGAAAGAGATGGCATGATAATTGATGCGTGCGTAAATATGTTTTTGTGTGCATTTTGCAGATCCCCGTTACGTACGATGGCGTGTATGAATGTATGTATGTATTTATGTATGTATTTATTTATGTATGTATGTATGAATGTATTTATGTTTTTATGTATGTATATATGTATGTATTCTAGTATTTAGAGGGAGAGAGAGAGATTAGATCAGGTTTGTAAATAACAATATTCGTATTTTTTATTCTTCATTGTTTGTGGTTGCTATAAGAAATTTCCAATTAAATTATAATATATTTTATTTAAAAATAACTCGACTACAACTTTCTGACTTGTTAGGGCACAATTTAATTATATATGTACCCGAAAATTATTTATATTAATATGAGTGATATTTTTGTTTGTTGCCAGGCAAAATATTTGGTATGCTCGGTGTGCTGCAGTCCCTTTCCCCACTCGTCTCTTCGACACTATACATTTTATTTTATACTTTAACTTTGAGTAGTGCGCCGGGTTTATTTAACCTAATCAGCGCCAATTTATATGGACTGGCGGTTGTTTTGCTACTGTGAGTAACCACAATATTAATTTCCTTATTATAATTTGTATTTCGTACATTTTTTTTTAGCATTGTCTGCCGCAAAAAATCACACAATTCTGAATACTACGAACCGATTTTCAAGTGATACTCTCAATATGTATTTTAATTTGTTTTTAAATAGTAAGAAAAAAGCGAATATTTTATCTGTCATTTGACAATTCACACATCAATTATAGAAATTGAATGATGCTCGTAATAACATGGAACATTGAATTGCCTACTTACATATTTGCACATAATAAAAAGCAAAATGTGTGAACTTTAAATGTATACTTGCGGAGGGGGTTTTTTATTGGCTGATTCTTCGAGCCATATAATTGAGAGATGTTGTCTTTTAGTTGGAAGTGACCTACTAGTAGATACCCTGTTGGCAGCCCTAGCAAAGTACATTTGATGCATTAAACATTGACTCAGAGAGTTAACAACAAGTGTTTATTTTGAGTTAGTAAATACGCTTTCTATTTGCCACATTTCGGTTGGTATAACCTGACCTGCTGATGTTAATGTGTGGCATGTGAGGAGTCAGTTGACAATTCGCCTCAGTGTCAATTAAAATAAATATAGGTAACAAATGAAAGCAAATAAAACAATTATCAAACCAGCAAGTGAGAGATTGGTGTTAACTTAATGTTAAATTTAGCGCTAATTTCATTTGCTAATTTTCAATTAAGAGCCACACTTTTTACACCCTTTATTAAATGTTTATCAGCGTCTTAAAAAAATAACATGTTTTGTTCTAGACAAGCAAAATATCAACAATATTTTCTTTATTTGCTTATTTATGATCAATATATTTATGTACATATTTATATCCAAAACAGAAGGGCTTAAAAGTGCATATTTTGTTTAATTTTAATGAACAAACGGAACTCATATATACTTACTTACAATTGAAATTTATGATTATCGTTTATTTATTTTTAAATTGTGTACATTTGGCTAAAATGCAATTATTCAGAAAGCTTATCATGCAACATTCGTTTGAAACACCTTTATTTACTATTGTATAAATAGGTTTACAAGCAATATATCTAATAATATTTGTATAGGGAATTTTGGCTAATTAAAATTTATATTAAATGTCAAAAAATTTAATTTATAAAATCACTTTCCACTAACGACCATGCCTTGACTTTGGCTCATGCTTCTCATTTGAAAATAACACGAATTAATCAACAACAACAGGTAAAAAAAACACACGCAGACCAAAGCAAGAAGAACGGCAAACCGAAGATTAAATACTCTAACAAAACTAATTTTCACTAACTATTAAGAAGAAAGCGACCGATTGAACAATTTGAAGATAGCTGATTAAAGGCATAATTTAATATGGTAATCCAAACTTGTTGTCTTCGCAAGAAGAAAGTTTATATTAGATGGTACATCAAGATAATCTTACTCCTGACCAGTTAGCATAGAATCAGACAGACTACATTAATATATGTTGTTTAATGATTTATTATTAACTATAATAATCTCTTTTAGGGTATACAAAAATATAATTAAATAAAGATAAAAAGTGAGACTTAGGAGAGTTTTTGGCGCTTAGAGAAGCAGCAGCTGTTGCTGTAAGAGAGGGGAAGGGAGGCGGGGTGCAGCGATGTGGCAGCCAGCGACAAACTTATTTAAGCCCACAACGCGGTGAAATCGAATTTAAACGAATCGGAATCGTTGTCGATGTCGTGCCAAATTTCTGGACTCGACTACGCAGTCAATGGAATTAATTTTATTTTTATTTCCGAGAAACAACTGAAATTGGATAACATGCATAGTTCTGATGCTGAAGCGATTTCGTATACCCAAACCAACTAGAACATTTGATTTTTGATGAACAACTGTTGTGGAATATTTGTGCGGCGCGATTAGTTATTTACTAGTTGCTGTTGTTAGTGCCGATTTTAATTTGTATATAAGTATTATAATTGTAGCCAGTGTTAAAAAAGCAAATACCGTGTTTAATTTAGACATATGTTAACAATAAAGTTGGCTATAAGCTTGAATTGAAATCTAAAGTGCACAGTGTGATTATTTTTGCCATTCAGTGTTGTGTGAACAATCGCCTGAGAATCATCTACTAAACTATCAAGCAAAACTTCCCATCCAAAACACGCCGCTTCGACTCGTCCAGGACTGATATGAATAAATTAACAAAGTAAAACTAAAAAAGTTAACGAATTTATTGAAGGGAATTGAACGCAACATCTACGAAGAATATATAAATAAATTTAACTGCATATACGTGTTCATTATTCAAAACATATTTTAAAAACAACAACAACAACAACAGCAAGTAACCAAAATAATTGGCCAAAATGGTCGAAAAAGTGTCGACTACCTTGACTTTAAATCGCTTACGAAATATCCAATGGAGTCGAATTTTCCATATGTTTTACATTGAACCGGTTGTTTTCATGCTGCTATTCTCGGTGACGCTGTCCAGTAAGTGTCAATAATTTTCATAGTCATTATGACTCGCTGATTCGAGAGCTCCATTTGCATAGACACCATTCTAAGGAAACAGATTATCTACCAGACCTGCACAGTGATCTTTAATTTCAATGTCAGCGATTGCAATTTGCTGGATGATAAAAATGCCAGTGCCGAAATAAGGGTATGCAACTTTTTTTAATTTTATAATTAGTATGTAAACTTAAATTGATTTCTATATTTAAAATGTAAACCGGAGAGTTCTATTTAAGAGTTAAAATTGTACTTCCAGGCAATCGAAACGGAACTGCAACCCTATGTGGCAAATTTATTTCTATCGCGCACACTCCTCGAAAGCATTGTGCCCGCATTCTGTGGACTCTTCATTGGCTCCTGGTCGGATCACTATGGACGCAAGCCGTTGCTCATCGTCTCAATGATTGGTATATATTGTATATGTATATATATAATATATAATTAATATATATATATATAATTTAAATGCAGGTTTCGCTGCATCGTTTCTGGTGACGGCTGCCATTTGTGAGCTGTCCACTCATTATGAGATCAATCCTTGGTGGTATATCGCGGCTGCTGTGCCTCATTCTATACTAGGAGGCAATTGTGTTTTCTCTGTGGCGGCCTTTTGTTTTATTTCGGACATTACTGATACCAAATCACGGCCTTATCGGTGGGCAAATAAAGTCGAAGCTTAAACTGGGCCTTTACTAATTAAAACCCTTTTTAGCATGATCTTCATGGAGGCGCTATTCCTAATTGGACTCACGAGTGGTTCTTTGTTGTCCAGTTTTGTTTATGCCGCGACAAGCACGGCGATTACTATTGGCATTTCCGGCTTTATAACCACAATGGGCACACTCTTCGTCATTATGTTTTTGCCGGAGAGTCTGCACATACGGCGGGAGCAGGAGGCCAAGGAGGCGAGCGATGCCGCCGACAAGGGAGAAAAGGATATGCCCGTAACGGCCTGTGGTCAGCAGCCGGCTTGCATCTCCATTGACAGCCCGCCCATTTTCATGAATCCCAACGAAACGGAGTCGGAGCATAAGAAGCCGCCATGCCAGCAGTTGCCCACACCGCAGACACCGGCGATGACCATCGAAGAGGATCTGCTGGCCAAGTATGTGGAGCGACTACAGCCCAAGTTGAAGGCCAAGGAACCGGCGACGGATTCAGGTACAACCAAAAAAACTGGACTGTTCAGCTTTTCACACATCAGAGATATGGTTAACACCTGCACGAAGCCACGTGAGAATCATGCGCGAGCAATCATTTGGCTTGTCACACTTGCCATGTGCCTCTCCATATTCGTATTCGGTGAGTTGTTGTTTGTGCTTAAGCAGGATGGAGTTTAATTCGGCAACTCTGGGCATTTAGATGGTGTCATGACGGTCATGTATCTGTTTGCCCGGGAGAAGTTTCACTGGTCAGTGCGGGATTACACCTTCTACGAGACGGTTAGCCATCTGGTGCCCATTGTAGGTGCACTCATTGGATTTCTGATACTGCGCAAGGTGAGATTATTATTTTTAAAGCACAACTGAGTTAAGGAATTCAAGTTTTTTTTCTATATTTTTGGGCAGATCTTTCGCTTGTCGGTGGTGACGCTGGCGCTGCTGGCATTCTTCTCTGAAATACTTAAGAATCTCGCGAGGGGTTTGTCAACGCAGCCCTGGCACATGTACCTATCCGTCGTGCTGGGCATATTCCGTTCCATTGGCGGCCCCATGTGCCGCACCATTGTCTCGAACATTGTGCCTTCCTCAGATCTGGGTAGGTTGTTGTTTTTATTACATTACAGCTGTTTTTAAGTAGATTGAAATGTGTTTTTTCTTATCTTCAGGTAAAATATTCTCAATTAAAAATGTTTTACAATCGTTTGCACCATTTGGTAAGCATGCCCCCATCCACCTCTCAATTTTTAACTTACCCTTTAATTATTGTTAATTTGTTTGTGCTGTAGTTGCCGCACCCCTCTACACCTTCATTTACAAAAAAACACTGGCTTATTATCCGGGACTTTTCCACTTCGTCAGTTCGGCACTTTATCTGCTGTCATTCATATTTATTGGGTGAGTTGTTCCGACCACTTGACTTTTAAGTTTGGCTAATTGTTTAAATTTCTCCTACAGGTGTGTGCTCCGCATTAAGTACATGCACAAAACGTACTATGCCAAGGTGTTAAAATAGTATCCTATTTATTAGACCCATTCGTGGCTTAGCTTAATATTTATAACAAATTGTTAGAAGTACTTTTGTGATGCCCTATTTTTAGTTATGATAAATATATATTATCAGTAGAAAGAAAAATTAATAAATATATTGAAAACAATTTGTGTAGTTATAAAGTATACAAAACATTTGCTTAGTATATTTACAGATTTAACATAATTGATATTTACATTTTATTGGTCTCAGCTTTTTACATGTTTCTGTCTATTATAATTGATAAATATTGCTATAATTACGTCATTTGCATTAATATAGTCGGTTCATAAGGGCAAACCCAAAGTGACGGAATTACAAATACATACACGGATACTGAACAAATGGTTTTGAATAAAACATATAACGATAATACTTTTCCCCGATAAAAAAGGCTGATTCGCAATTCAGCTGATATTAAAAAACACTTTCTAAACATCACAAGTAAATTGGGTCTATGTGGTTTTTCCTCTTCTTTTTTTTTGAATTGAACTAAGGCACGAAATGGCTAACTGCCAATGACATTGCGACGCGCCAATAGTGTTTGTAGACCAAAAACTATGCTGTAATAAGAGAATTTTATATTACACTAAGAAGCAGCGAGATTTTATAGTGAACTTACGCTATTAAAATGAAGGCCAGAAAAAATAGAGCCACGCTAATGAAATATATTGCGCCCGCGTAGAAGTCTACGGTTAATTTATAAGCAACTGTATAAAGCGGCGCAGCTCCCAGTGGGGAAACCATTTCCAGTGAGGTAGTTAAAGCATAAATTTTTCCTGTACAAGGAATTGCATTAGTATATTATTGATGTGAAGAGTTTGTTGCAAGTTTCCTACTCACCGACATCGTTTGCGGGCGCCACGATGGAGAGTATAGCACGGCACATTGGTCCCAGGACGCCACGCATCGTGCCCAGCGACATGCCCAGGTACATCTCCCACCAAACTTGGGCAGTAGCGCGCACGGTGCTCTCCAGAACACAGGCGGCCAGCGCAACGAGTGCCAAGCTAACGACAGACACCTTGACCAACCGGCGCAGCACAAACATTCCAACAACGCTGCCTATGATTTGCACTGCAATGCGAACCGTATTGAACTGAGTAATATCCTTGACGGTCCAATCGAATTGTTCACGCATGAAGAGCACAGACACTGTGTTCTCGCCCTCCATGATGAATATGGCAATGGTGAGTGCCATCATGGTTAGCCAGATAATGGCGCGATCGTAGTTGGCACGCGGCAAAAAGCAGGTGCGAAGCAGATCCCCGACAAGAGAGATGCTGAAGAACTCGCGCAACCATGATCCTCTGTGTCTGTCCTCCTCTGGCAAGCTCTCGGGCACCATGAAGATTACATACAATAGAGCCACGAGCATGAGAGCGACAGAAATTGCGAAGAGAGTCACTACACCGGTGGCTGCATAAATATAACCGCTAGCCACATTGCCAACCATCATGCCGGCGCACAGCGATGCCTCATTGAGCATCATGCTAAAAATATTTGCAATATGATTTGGACATAAAGTTAATAATTTAGTGAGGGTAAAGTTTACCGCTGTGCCTTGCGCTCCTTGGCGACATCCGAGATATAGCAGTAGACACCAGTAATTAAGGCACAAGTGCCACCGCTTAATATGCACGGCACCGAAGGCAGCAGAAACAACCAGGGATTGATGTCCTGGAACGTCGATACTTCCGCTATAACAGTCAATATTACTGCACCTGCCACATAACCTGGATGATGATAAAAAAAATAAATACTTTCGACTATCGATAGAAACTAGTTAAGCCTGTATCAACCTGAAAAAACCGTTAGCAAAATGGGTCGTCGTCCAAATTTATCCGACCAAGGACCAATGAAGAGGCTCACAATTGCGGGAATAATGCTCTCCAACAGTGAAATTGCCATTGTAATATTCGCTGAATAAGATTGCACTTTTAATTCCAGCTTCTGCAAAATGTATATGAAAACAATTAATTCATAGCAATAGAAAAACAATTATTTTGATATGCACATATTATATGATTCATAGCATTATAATATTAGATTGATATAATTTTTCGATAAGTCAAACAAATTAGTCATGCATTGTTTCATGCATTGCAATTACTTTCAAAATGTACTGTCATTAGATTGATAAGAATTGAGCACTGGTTGCACTGGTTGTCAATATATTACTTATGATTGTTTAATAAATCTTATCTCGCAGCTCAAACAATAGATTTGATTTAATGAGGATGCTGTTGTGTAGCGAAACACTTCTTAATCGTTGTCATAAATCAATGTAGTGTAGCTAATATATTCAAAATAGGTCATACAAATTTAATGCGCAAGATAAAAAGCGAACAACGAATGCAAAAAAAATAAGATAAAATACAAAAATAAAGGCACCTAATAATGTGTGTAATGCATAATATAATTGTTATGTTTAAACTTACTTTAGTTTCTTCGGATCCTCGATCGTTTCCCAGCAGCGGCTCACAGTCGGTGGCGTTGTAGTGCATAATGGTTACACATGTCTGATATAGAATTTGATTTTGAAAAACCGCCCCTAAAAATTTTATGTACATTAAATAAATTACATTTTATTCATTTTTTTCACTTACCAAGCAAGCTGCGGGCCAGAAATATAAGAAATATAGCTGGTTCCAATATAAAATAATTTCTGCTTAGACCACTCGAGACGACAATAGAATCTTCTCTAAGAACAGGTACCTCGACGTCTGCGCCCGTTGAATGGGCATTATAGAGGCGTGGCGCCACCGCATGTTCGATCTCCTCTTCGGAGTCGGTAATCAAGTGTGCTGCGTCTGATGCGCTCATCTTATTGTTTCGTTTATTGTACTGCTTGGATTAAACAGCTGCACATTTTTTAAACAAAGAAACTAGCAATCTATTATGCGTCGTTGTAATATTAACAATGTATTCGTTTATCGCCACAGCGGTCTGTTCACATCGATCTCAGCTCCGTCACTAAACTCTAAGTTGCTTTTTATTTGCAACGATAACGATAGTGGAGAGTGGCTATGCGTTATTTACAGTATCAAAGCTTCTGCCTGTTGCGCTTAGAATACTTCTAAGACTAATTAATAATAATTTGCGCAGCATAATCTTGCTTAGCGCTTTCGAAACTTTCTAAAGTAAATTCAATAATGAACAGCTGTTCTTGTTTACCATGCCATTTTGAGTAAATCGATTATTTTTTTTAACAGAACGCAATGTTTCCGCTGTTCACGTTTTGTAAGTCTCACAGAGAACTATTTTCCACATCATTTAGTAAATTACAAGAGTTGAATTAAAAACACTTAATTTTATAATTTTATGGTATTTATTAATAAGTTTACAAAACTAGGTGTAAAGCGTTAGTAACGCCGCCGTTCACGCTCGTTACGCGAATCCCTTTCACGGTGCTCGTGGCGACCACCACGATCCCGATCCCGTTCACGCTCCCTTTCTCGATCACGCTCCCGCTCTCGATCTCTGTCATCTCTGCCATGTCGCTCCCGCTCCCTGTCACGCTCCCGATCGCGCCTCTCCCGCTCCCCATCCCGTCTATTCTCATTTCGACCCGATTGCCTTCGATCGTAATCGTCATTGTGGTTGTGATTCTGATTATCTCTGTTGCGGGCCCGATTCCGTTGTCTGTCATACTCCTCCAGATCGTCGTAGTAGTCGCGGGAGCGTGGATTACTGTTGGGTGCAGTGCGTCTGTCCCGCTCTTGACTGCGGGATTTTGATTTGGAGCGACCACGACGAGGTCTCCGCACTAGGGATGCTGAACTGTTCTTTGGACGATTGGATTCCTGATCGTCGGCATCCTTAGCATCATCCTCGCTGGGCACCTCATCGTCCAGATCCTCATCCAGGACCGACACCTTTGGCTCCAGCTCATTATTTTCCTCGAGAATTGCACGTTTCTGTATGCGCGGCAGGATGATGTCGCAGACGCGATCGTTGCGCAGCAGCTCATCAATATACTCATCCATATAGACGATCTCAAACTGCCCAGCTCGATTCTGGCGACGCAGCTTGCGATTGTCAATGTATAGCGGTTCCAGATACTTGTAGCAATCAATGGCGGCGCCGGTAAGACGCAAATAGAATGCGCCCAGGGCACGCACATATTTAAATTCTTCGTTCTTGATAAACTCTACCACAATGTCCTTCTCCGGCTGTATTTGCAGCATCTTCAACGTGAGGCAGAGAAACTGAGTTGGTCGAATATTTCCACCGTAGACGCCGCCAACGAAACGAAGCTCCATTGCCTTGTCCACGAGTAGTTCGGCGGTGAGGGCAAAACATTGCTCCTTCCAGTACTTGGAGTCGTAGATGCGGGAGCGGATAATCTTCTCGATGAGATACTGCGGATTTGTGCCGTGCACGTTTTTCGCCTCTTTAACCGTGCGATTAGCCATTTTTATGTTTTGTTTTCAGTAGCATTTAGCTCCATCCAGGGTTGCCGGTTGCCAGGGCTGCACGCTGTATATCGACATCGACGACTGTTGTTGTGTTGGGTTGCTGTTTGATACATATGTTTTATTTTTTGTTGTTTTTCCGATAACACGATGACGCACACTCATCCGCAGACAAAAACACCAGACATCGGTGCTGAGCAATAACGCAATAGGAAAACCTTAATTAATTGTAGAATTTGTGTGTTGTGTGCGCTTGTGGAAGAGTAGAAATATTGAAAACAAAATGAGCTTTTTTGGCAAAATGTTTGGTGGCAAAAAGGAGGTGGCTCCGACGACGGGCGAGGCGATACAAAAGCTGCGAGAGACAGAGAATATGCTGGTCAAAAAACAGGAGTTTCTCGAGTCCAAAATCGAGGAGGAGTTAAATACAGCACGCAAGAATGCATCCAAAAACAAAAGAGGTAGGTGTACTCATCTCCGCAGGTATTACCTGCGTGCCCCATAATCAATCAGTGGTCAACGTTATGAATTATTTTTGAACGTCTTGCCTTTGTTTTTGTTATATTATAAAATACGTAAAAACCCCATTTGCCATTTGCCATTTGCTAGTGAGAGAATATCCAGTAAAAATCTATATATTTCTTCGCCTCCTTTCTTCATGCGCTCTACACATTTCTGCATCTGTATATCACGCTGGCTTTCCGGACGCTAACCCCATAATAAGAACGTAATATAAACATTGCCTAAATACTAACAAGCTAAAAAATCACAGTGTAATCGTTTTTCAATTGTGCGAGATAACAAAATTTGTCATCACATCTAGCTAAGATTCGTTTTGTTTACTTAGTGTGTGCTGTCTTTTTTTCATGCACGCTAATTAATTTGTATCCGATTTTGTCCACGATTTTGCAGTGGCTTTGCAGGCGCTGAAAAAGAAGAAGCGACTTGAGAAGCAGTTGCAACAAATCGATGGCACCCTCTCCACGATCGAGATGCAAAGGGAGGCGCTGGAGAGCGCCAACACGAACACTGCTGTCTTGACCACAATGAAGAATGCGGCAGATGCCCTCAAATCCGCACACCAGAACATGTGAGTAGAATTATTAAGTAAAATAAAAAACCAAAAATAAATACTCCTCATATTTCAGGGATGTGGACAAGGTGCACGATATGATGGATGATATTGCCGAGCAACAAGATGTGGCGCGTGAAATATCGGATGCTATCTCCAATCCAGTTGCCTTTGGCGCCGATCTGGATGACGAGGATCTCGAGCGGGAACTCGATGAGCTGGAGCAGGAGAACTTTGATAAGGAGATTATTGGCATACCTGAACCGACGCACACGTTGCCAGAGGCGCCGACCGAAGACTTGCCCGAGAAGGCCAAGGAAAAGAAAAAGGCAGTTCCTGCAGCAACAGCTCCCGATGCTGATGATGGTAAGCATTTAAAATATATATATGTATATATATATATATATATATATTAAAATAATTATTAAAATAACATATTCCACATTGCAGATGATCCAGACATGAAGCAATTGATAGCTTGGTCCAATTAGAAGACGCTTATGAAATCTCCTTTCCGCACCGTAATTATTTCGTGTCAATATTTCATTAAAATTAAATGAAAAAATTTTAGTTGGAAAGCAGAAATACAATTTGCAAATTATCATGAGACATAAACAACAACCACAACAACAATATTATGCATAATAAATAGGAATGTGATTTTAAAAATAACAAAAAAAAAACAAAATAATCAAGTCGTACACACGCTTGCATAAATTGAAAAAAATTAATGCAATTTAATTAACAATTCGAATGAAATATTTTTGCACCAATTCTTGAGAGCGCGCTTTATTTAAATTGTTCGGCACCACAACGAAAAAGGTATTTGAAATAAATGGAAAAAGAAAACACGGCTTTATTTGTAGCAAAGTTGAGCTCTTTGCGCTCCAGCGATCGGACAGGTTATCACGAGCAGTGTCTTTTTTTGATTGGTGGCCCCCAGTATGCGACATGCATATCAATTAATGAGCCCAGGTGGGCAGTTGGGCCCATTGTCTGTGTTACATTTGGCTGGGCGGAGGATTGAGTAATACGGCACCAGCTATTGCGACAAAATACAAGAGTGGAAAACACGACAAACACATTTCGGACACTTCATCGATGACAAACCATGCAGTTGTCCGAATTTATTGAAATCAGTTGGATTTCGTGCGAGGAAGGTGCAAGGTGCTGGGCCAAATCAATTAGTTAAATTCGCAGCAATTCGCAATGTGCAAATTCGTCTTAATTGCAGTCGCATTAATGGTAAGTGGCCAATTAGGGCTACACCACCCAAACACCTACCCTACCTAACACCAGCACCACATTAAAATTGACCTTGCAGTTGCCGGCGACGTGGTCAACACTATACGAGGGCTTTGACTTTTCCAACGTGGATCTGGTGAATTTTGAGTATTTTAAGAATTTGGACTCGCAGCATCCACTTAGGGGGGCACAGGCAAATCCGATTATTGTGCACTTTCAGAAGAAGAAAGCCGTCTTGGATTACTTTGAGCGCCTGTTTCTGGGCAACTCACCGTTCCACCAGCCCAGCGAGATACCCTTCGATCCCCTCTTCGGACGAAACTGGCGACCCAACTATGAAAGCAAGTTTGGACGACGAGGCGAGCGTTTAATTGCTGCACTCGGCTCGGGTTATTCGATAAAGCAGCTGCGACATTTTGGAGCCATACCCCAGGAATATGGCACACGCAATTATCCCAGTTGAAGAGTGAAAGTATTTCCAAAAAGTGTGTGTTTTGTGTATTTATGAAATAAACTAAGCAAAGTTAAAGTTAAAACTAAACCCGTCGTTTCTGTGTGGATATGTAGAGCACATTGTTGCCGCGTATGAAGGCGTCCCCGTATTTGTTCTTCAGCTGCCCATTGACGTATTCCTCCGTCTGATCCAGAGCAATATTCATATAACCATCAAGGCAGGCCAAAACACCTGAAAACCAAAAAACAATTGCCACAAAAAAATGTAAAAGGTTTTTGCAGCCGGCAAATGCCAATTTCTCACCTCTGTAATCAACACCATTATTTAGCTTGACGGCCACCGGTCGACCGTGAATTTGGTTGATAAACTGTGACAGAGCCTCTTTACGTGACATTTTGTGCGCTTTTACTCTAAATTACACCCAATGCAGATAAGCAAAATCAAGAAATACTGCTCTGCTTCTTCTTGTACTAAAACTATTACCAACGCTGCATTCACAACGTAAAATTCACAATTAAAAGAAACATGCCGTCGCAGCGCCATCTAGTTTTAAAAAGTGCCACCTCCTTGGCGCGCACATATTTATTTTTTAAATGCGTTCAGATATAAAAAAATATAAATTATTAACTACAATGCAATTACAATTATAACTAGTCTAATGCTGCTCAATGTATGCCCTCCAGTGGTGTATAGGTTTTGTATTGGTAAAGATCAGGTCCGCCATAGCCATACAGCAATTTGCCACGACCATTTTCATCGTAATACGGATAGCGATATTTGGGACTGTAAATTAAAAAAATTGGATAAAAAAGTGTTGTAAATAAGTTTTATTGGGCTATTAACTATTTACCGTTCGAAGTATTGAAAGTTTGGTGCTCGCGGCTGCACTGTGGCGTCCAATGCAACAATTAGCAAAAATAACTGAGAAAATAAAAATAAAGGGGATATTTGCAATTATTGTGCGAATTGTTCCAATTAAATATTAAATAAAGTCTCATTAGTTCAGTGTGTCAGATATCTATCAAAATTATAATAAATGCACATGAGCAATTTGGGCTGTTATTGTTGTCTTGCATGAGTTAGGCCAAGTAAAAGCTACAACAAAAACGGTTACCGACATGGTTATGCAACACAACGATAACAACAAAGCTGATTTGTTGCTTTGAGATTATGACACATTTGCTGTCTCTTAAATTGGTCAACAGGCATAAAAAATCGAGAGAGCAGAGAGAGAGAGAGAGAACGAGAGAGAGAGAGAGTGTGAGAGCAGCGAGAAAGAGAAAGAGAGAGAGAGAGAGAGAGCGGAAAAACTTGCTGTGATCGTTGCGGAATTGGGCAACGAGCACAAATTCAAGGTCTAACGACAGAGGGCGCCGCATATATTACAAATTTGGCACGACATCTTTTTCGATACGAATCAACAGGAACAACAACAACAGCAATAACAGTAGCAGCAACAACGGCGAATTTATTGAGAATTCCAGTCACATTTAAGCTATTGAACACTTTTCTTTTTGGTGCGACTTTCGCGCAGTCGCATGGAAATTGTGTCAGCGCGCTGAACGAACGAAGCAACGTGTGACTTTTGCTTTGGTCATGTTAATTGTTGGGGTCAACAACAAAAACAACAACAACAGTGCGCCAAATGACTTACGTGCAGCAGCAGCAGCACTGGCAGCGTATGGAAATTTGCCATGCTCTCCAAATATATATATTTACAATATTCAACCAATTTTTTTGTTCTTATTAGCTGAACACGCCTGCGCACGTTTTCAAAATGTTAACGGTAATTATTGAAGACGCTGCTAAGCGCGAAATTGCGTTGTTTATCGCGAGCGATGTCTTTGGTAACTGAATACCAGTCGGACAAAGCGAACATTGCAGAGTGCGCAAGGCTTAAAAGCTCCCAAGCGAAAGCTCCGCTCAGGTGCTGTGCCTTCTTTGAGTGTGTTTATACAGTGGAATAAGAAAAGATTTGCAGCGTCTTAACAGTGTCACTTATTGAAAGTGAAAGTCCTGGCACTGTTAAATAATAATAAGTAAGCTGTTACTCCAGGAAAAGTAAGCTGACAGCAGCAGCAGATGTAGACATGGCTTGCATGCCGGAAATTTGTAAAAGCTTTCTTTGTAACTAAATTAACTAAATTTGACTATTTGCCATTAGTTTTTGGTGTGGCCAAGTGACGTGAGGAGAAGCACGTAGCTTTTTGTGGGCTGCCAAGAGAGTGGGAGAGAGTGCGCTTAAGAGCTGCGTTGCCGCACAGCTGTTAAAGTGCAGCGCCGCAGCGCGAAAACTGTAACGGAATTGAGGCCAAATTACTAAAGCATTGGCTTTCTGGTTTGCTGCCTCGTCGAGTGGATGACGATCATCATGATGATCGTTCGTGATGATGATGACCAGGCCATTATGTAACTTCTGCAACAATAATACGCCCAACCAGTTTTAGTTTATCTTATTTTGTTTGTTTTTTCGCCGCTGTCTTTCTTTTTATCTTGTGCCATTTTCTATGGAAGTCTTGCGCACTTTCTTTACAGTCCCTCGACTTAATTGCTCTGTTTTTTTGTTGTGGTTTTTTGTTGTATTTTTAAGACAGGTGCCAGTAACCTTTATCCGCAACTTAGTTCCGTCTGCCTTGAGCACAAATTTGGATAAGCCATTAAAATGTGACATTTAAACGCACTCAACTGCTGAACATTTAATGAGGGCATTCGAGGCTGAACATCAAGGTCGGGCTTAAGTAGAGTTCAAATTAAGTAGACATTTCTTGATGTTTGTACTCAAAAATCAGGTCATCTTTCAACAATTGTTCAATAGAAACTGCTATTTTTTTATCGAATGGAATGAAATTAAGCCGCGTTTAACTGTCGCTTCATATTTTATTGAATATTTATTCATACGTCTCTCTTCCCGCTCTCACTCACTCTCTCTCTCTCTCTGCCACAACCTCTCTCAATTCGGTTTCTTTTGTGTGTGTTTGTTATTCGCATAACTCTTTAAATTATCGCCGTTTTTTGTTTTGTTTGCCGAACAAGAAATACTCGCAGTATTTCAGTTTTTGTATATTTTTTTTTGTGGCGCTTGGCTGCGTTTTATGCACCTGTGCGGTTTTTACTACTTCAGTTTCGGTTTTAGCGATCGATGGTTTAGTAACTCGCCCGGGCAGCGCTCCAAGAAACATCGTAAAACACCTATCGAAAATGATGCAAATGAGATTTTTGTTTTTCTTTGCCGTAAGTGAGAAAGTTCCATAAATTTGACGGACGGGGCAAGAGATTTGTGAGAGGCTCTATGACATTTGTGCAAAATATTTAAACCAAATCTCAATTCATCCAAATCGAAAGTTTACTCATGCGACATATGAGCAAAGTGTTGCAACATTCAAAAAGACAATGTGCCAAAGTTCATAAGTTGTGCTTATTCATCTGTATAATTCATAAATACAGCATTACCTTGATTCCCTTGTGCGAGTGCGTGTAATGGGCGGCGTTAAACAGCTACTTAAGATGTTTAAAAAGCTACATACAAAAAGGAAAAAAAAAACTTCCTAAATTTACGTAAATCGTTTTTGGCACCAACTGTCATCCTATTGTTCAGAAAGTAGTAAATTTATAAAATGTACACATATGTCTTTCGATTATTTGGGGCTTGCATTTCAAATAGAAAATGTATTAAAAATGTACAATGACATTTAAGAATTCTTATATAAGCTTTTTGGTCACATATATTATTTTAAAACATCAGTATTTTTTTGGGTTTTAAATATAAATAAATATATCTTACATGATTTATAAAATTCGCTTAAAGAACTTATGATTTATGAGAGTTCGAGAACCGGCGTAATTACTTGCATCTGAATTTAAGTAAAAAAAGTATTGTTTTTTCCAAATTGGTGCATGTTTTTCTATTTTACTAATGTTTTTCTTAATACTAGAACAGAAGACAGATAAAATCGTAATATTTTGCGATTATCGATTTAGTCCAAGCCTTTCTAATTGTCTTTTTTAAGTCTTTTTTTTTAGTATATTGAAATTATTTCTAAAAAAAATAAATGTACTGATTAAAGAGATTTTTTTTAATGTATGATACTAACCTTCAATTTCTCTCTGTCTCACTCTCTCTTTGTGTCTCTTACTCTCCCTCCGAAGTGTACAGCTTTGCTGTTGGACAGTCAGCCAGCCGAAGGATTTATCCTGCGTCTCATAAGCGAGACGCTGCAGAATAATGTGGCCGGCGAGCCCGTAACTCATCAACGCACCGAATGGAACTTTTATCCGGAGGCGGCGAAAAAAGCGCGTTCCATTTACTTTGAGGTTTGATTTGTTTTACACACAGTTATATATAAATAACTTTAACTTGATATTATTGTTTTTATTATTGTGTGTTGTGCAGAAAAACGGGTTCCGTTCAGCAAAATTCATTGAGCGAATTGGCGTTGGTCTGGACGGACATCATGAGGAGCGGCGGGAGGAGCAGGCGGAACGGGACGTGGGACGTTTGAATGGAGAACATTTTATCAACTATCCAGCAGCTTAGTCCATAAAATACTTTTTAAATATACGTTAGGATAGGAGGGGTAGGAATGAGGCATATATATCCTTGTGGAATATCTAGCGCATTGTCATCATTTTAATTTGCAGCGATTAATTGTCATTAATGTGCTTCACAAGGATTTGCGTAATTTGCCAACGTTACACATATGCAATGATGCCTCATTCAACATGCCAGGCTTATTGTTAATGGCTCTTCAGAGAGTGAGAGAGAGAGAGAGTGAGAGCCTGTGAAGAAGGGCTGGGGCTGTGGGAGATGATGCGGCTTCTGCCTCGTGTTGTTGTGGTTTTAATAAACGTTATTAGCGACGGCAACAACTGCGAATGCAAATTGCGGCAATTACATGTTCGCCAAAGCGAATGCAACAGTAACAGCAAAAGCGTCTACTTACTTTCGTAATTTCATAATGCTGCACATAATTGAAGCCAATTTTGTGCCGGCTGCCAGTCTCTGACAGGCTCTGGGCTCTGTAATCAGGACAATACCAATAAGTAGGCTAAAATAAATTGCACACAAATCATGCAGGTGATTCTGTTGAATTGTGTTGAAATTACTGGGTGACAAAAAATTGAAATTAATAAATAAATAACAAAATATAAATCAAGTTTAAATATAAAAAATTAATAAAATTCATATGCAGTTTATTTTCATAGTAATCCTAAAAGTAGGCAATGAAAAATAAAAAATAAGCAGAGAAAGTAAATCGATAAGCGTTTGGAATTGGAATCAAGTTCTTCAAGTAAATGTATTTAACTTTCAATTAATGTTCATCCGTTTAAATTGAAAATGAGAACAGCGCACTGCACGGGACAATGTCAATGAGCAACTGCATCGGAAATTAACTGGCATGCATGCTGCCAAACTGCAGCAGATAAATAAAATTACGCACATAATGTTCCTGTCGAATGGCGGGGAGCAAGAGACTTGAGCCCCAGGACGCGGGGCGAGCTGATCTTGCAACTGGCGAAGTGCGTGCGGAAATGCATAACGGAAATTACATTACAATTGTATGTGTGCGTTCGAAGCGGGTGTGCGGGGGAAAACCGCTAGCCCGCACATGCGGCGTATGCGTAATGCAACAAGCCGCAACGATAACACCATAAAATTGTTTAATAAATTGCTAATACCACGTTGTAAATAATTTCATCGATAAGGAACAGCGTGGGAACTCTGAGCAACGGGCCCAGTTGTTGTCCCGTTTATGACACTAATTTAATACAAAATCAAACAGGCAGCGATAGCATTGGCCGAGAGCCGAGTTTTATTATTAAAGCCAAATATGTGTAATACAATCATAATGCAGGTTTTTTGTTATTGTTAGTCATTAGCCTTATCGACAGCAACATCAAATAAAAAATATTTAATAAAGACAAAAGGTGAAAAAAGAGTAGACCTTGTTGTTGTTGTTGTGCTATCGCATCCGGCTTATCAGCTGACTTCAATCAATTGTCCCGTTGTTGGGTATTAGCTTTCATTTTGTGTCGATTCTCCTGACATCAATTGCTGTGAAAGCGGATTATTTGTCATAAAAAAACACAGATACAGCAAATTTGTATAAATGTTGCGCGCTTTTAGGCGCTCTTCAAGTGTGGGGTTGTATTGGTTATGCGGTGTGTTGGTGTGGCAATACAGTTCTGGTTGGGGATTGTGCCACACGCAGTTTGATTTTAATGAAATAAAATTATCTTTTGTACATAGAGATAAATAACTTATTTAAGTTACGAATATATTTTAAAAGCGCACAAATTGTAAGATAAATATTGCAATCAAAATAATAAGCTAATAATGTACTTTAAGATTAAGTTAAGATATTTTAGAAAGAAGAAACTTTATTAAATTTATTTCTCTCTTATCTTTTTTACAAAAATTTAACTGAATATTTGCGAGATGAACAGTTTTACAACGACCAATATTAAAATTTAAATTTATCACTCTTATCAGTGCTGCTTGCATAGAAAATTTCGACATCCACATGGAGGCATATTTATATATATTTATTTAAATGTATATCCATTCAAAACATTCATATTATTGTATAATTTGTAAATGATCTGCTGACAATATCAGCTATAAGCCATTTACACTGAATTATTTAGTGACCCCATGATATGTTTATCGTGCTATTTAAATAACGTTTCATTTGAATTGAAAAATTGGCTAGACATCGCATTAGTTCCCATATGTCCATGCAATTCTCAAATCAAAGTAAAATATACAATGACATCGGGAAAGGGGTGTGATGTTGTGTGTGTGTGTGTGTGTGAGTAATGGGTGTATTGGTATTATGAAAGTGGCTATTAAAAGCATTCTCAGCATTGCCAGTTTTTGTTTGTGATTGGTGCACAGCACCTGCTGGAGGGGGCCAAAGTTGAATTTCTTAATGCATTTCCGTAGCGCAATTGAAGTCAAACTCAAGCGAAGGACGAAGGACTCACTGCAGGCGACTGCTAATGTACAGCAGCAACAGCAGAAGAAAAAAAATAAATGTCCTGCATGCAAGTGAAGGCAGCGTTGAACAAAATCAACGTTGTTGGCTTTTTATGTTATGCATTAGCCTGTGCACAAAATGTAATTTATAAAATGTAATATAATATCAACAGCATGCACACACACACACACTCTCACTAACACACATACTTGCATAGAGAGTGGAGCACAGTCGAGGCACAGTCCACAAACAATGCCACAAACACAGCCATAATGTCAACTGGCTTTTGTCCTTGTGGCTGAAGCCGGCGACCTGCTGTTGTTGTTATACCCTGTAAACTGAAAACTTTGACAATAGGTAACATTGTTTCAATGAAAAGTATGTAACAAATAGTAGAAAGTAGAAAGGTGCAAATCTATTTAACTATAGCTGTCTGTCTCTCAATTGATCGAGGATAGCTGCTGACTCCAAATTGGAAATACATATTTTTTCATCAGCAATATTTAATATGTATCATTAGATGACTCTAAAAAATATGTATTCTATGTTAAGTGGCACAGGGTATCTGCTAGTTGCCTATTGTTGTTGCTGTTTCTCATTCTAATTTTGCTGCTGCTGCTGCTTTTGCTCCTTGAGCTACTCTGTTCGCTGCATTTATTTTATTTCATTATAAAATGAGCAAAGCTAGCTCTGTCTCTGTCGCTCTCTTTCTCTATCTTTCTCTGTCGCTGCGGGCATTCCACGCCGCATAGCCTTGTGCCTTTTTTGATTTGAGCGTAATTACAATCCTAGCAGTCCAATTTTAATCATTATCATTGCGCCCGCATCTGCCACTGACAGTTAGTTTTTTCTCTCTTTTTTGTCGCTTTGTTTCGCCCACGTAATTTGTATTCAAGCAATTAGATTTCAGGCACAGAGTGAATATATCACATAATATATATGAACATAAGTATATATATATTTATATATATATATATATATGTACTTCGCCTTTGCCTGCATGTGAGCTGCTCAATGGCAAATCCATTGAATAGGTTCGGCGACTGAGTCCTTTGGCTACTAGCAGATATGCCTTCGTCCTCGACTAATGCACGGCGCAAACTTTGTAACTGTTGTTTGTTTGTTGTTGATTTCTTGGCTTTGTTAAGCGTATTAGGCATATGCATTACTTACAATGTAAACGCTTGGAGCTGGGCTAAGTTGAGAGGTTTATTCACATTTTTAAAGATAGGCATTGATTTCGCCATCGAAATAACTTATTGCTGGCTACAGATTCGGCTTACTACTAATTCTGGTAAGTTAAACAACTGCTTAAAACAGTTCCATTTTCTGCAGATAAAAATAACCAAAGGGAAACTCAATAAAAATGCGACTAGAAATGCAAATTTATTAGCGTATTCATTATTTGTGACTCGCTTGGGGATTCACCTTCTGCAAATAAGCACATTTTATTAGCTGGCAAGTATCTGCTGCAAATTATAGTCATCATTTGAGAAGTCATTGCAACATTTCCGTTTTCCCTCCCGCCCCGTCAACTCAACAGTTTTGCACTCGAATTCACTTGATTACAAAGTAATTTATTGGAAAAACAGGCGACCAAGCAGCAGCAACAAAAACAACGACAACAGAAGCTAGACACACACACACACACACACACACAAACAGACACACACACAGACACAGATTTGTCTCAATGGCACACAAGTTCGTCTATTCGTTTATCCGTTGTGCATACGAAATGCGGCAAATCCCAAAAATCAACAAACAAATGAAAAGAAAATTCAATAAAATACGTTAAGGCCAAAAAAGAAAAAGCCAAAGAAGTGAAGAGCAAAGAAACGAGCGCAAACTCTTAGCCAGTAGCGCGTGGAGGAGAGGCAGCTAGAGAGCGATAGAGGGAGATGGAGAGAGCGAGAGCAAGAAGAGGTTAAGCTGGAAAAAAAGTTGTGGCGAAAACTAATTACAGCCAAGCTGAAATTGCGACTTCCAAGTGGGCGTGTGTTGCGTATACGCCCCATTTACACCAAGTGTTGTCGTCCCCTTCCTCTCAATCCCCTCTGCCTCACATTGTTTTCTCTGCCGAGCTGTGCTTTTTTTTTGGCACACTGCGTAAGGCTTATTTAATTGCGTATGCGTCGCGTGTCCTTTCAAAGTAAATGCCAAAACGCCCACACATTGAATTAGCGTCCTCCATTTAACCACCATCCCCCTGCATTTCCATTGACGCCGCACTCTCTCTGTGTAAACAGTTAACTCAAAACAACTCAAAATAAAAAAAAATGCTACTCTCGAATAAAATTAATTATTTTGTCAGTTGACATGGCAATGTTGACGTCTGTTCAGATAGAGATACAGATACATATACAGGCGCAAAAGCCGCAGCCCCAAGGTCGCCACCTGCCAAGTAAAATTGGCATGTTGTGTCAATATAGACGACAGACCAAAGGCAACAGCCAAAGGATGTCGCTCCACGCTCCACCGCTGACATCCATGCCAAGTCTCAGCTAAGCGGCAGACTACGTAAAAAATAAGCGTTTGGCATTGGCTTTAGTGTCCTCGTTATTCCACAACGTGTTGCCTGCGGTCATGTTATTTTTTGCAATTTGAGCGTTTCGTGGTCTGCTGATATCTGTGTAGCTGGCTGGCTATGTCAACCCTTAACACCATTCTACTCCTTACACTGCGATTAACTTAATTCGAAAACAAGTTTGAATGCTTGAGTTGAGGGAGACTGATGATAATAATGACACCAATCGGGGATTTCTTATCCTATCTTAATGGAATTTTAGACTACATCAATAATAAATCAGAAAACATAATATTGGAGGGATTTATAATAATTATGCGCCATTTTTTGCTATCGCAAATCGATTAGAAGATTGCCAAATTGATTTGATAATTGAACTTGATCAAAAAAAAATTCACTATAACCTTTTTAAATTCTTTTAAATGGTTCTGGGTATGAAATAATTGCGTATTTTGGATGAGGACTGTTTTAATCTTAACATACAAATTTCAAAGAATGTCTTTTAAAAACTAAGTTTAAAAACCACAAGCATAACAAAAAATTGTTCGTTTGTAAAGTACACTCTTATAGTTTTTTTTCAGTGTACCCTTGTTTAAAGTTAGCTTAAAAGGGTCTTAGTTAGCCTTCAAATGGACAGCATTATTTATTATTTATAACTATAAAGAATGTTTATTACATAGAAAGTTGTTTTAGCTACTTTTTGAAAGATTTTAAGTGTCGATTCCATTTTCGGCTATTTCACTTTTATTTCATAATTTTATTTGCCTAAATGAACAATAAATGAACCAAATAAGCCAATGTAATATTTTCCTAGAACCAAGCAAAAGTCTATAGATATATATTTATAAGCACTGCACAAACTTATGTATTTGTTCGTACCAATAACAATATCCCCATCCATAGACCAAACCAACCCCAGTTTTCCAAACAATTACAGACAAATTGCGTTGAAATGAAATTTTTCAGAGTTTCACTGTTTGATTTTTGTCATTCGCTAGCAATTTTTATGACTATTTTTTCGGTTCATCTTGCTATTTGTATTTTTTTGTGGGCGTTTTTGGACAAAACCGAAAAAAATTTCATTACAATTCGCAATTCGCAATTCGCAGGCAATAAAAAAGAACGCACAAAAGTAGGCAACGCAAAATTGCGGCGCAGCTAAATGCAGAACAAAGCGACGGCACTGCCCAAAAAAACAAAGTCGAAGAGAACACGACAAGCCAAAAACAAAACCAACTGAGGCAACTGCAGCAGACAAAGATTAAATGAACGCTAAACTGGCAAAAGCCACGAAAAAATGGAGCCCACTCACACTTCCCCAGCCCTCCCCCCCACACACACACACATGTCCTGCATATGTGCTAATCTCTGAACGTTGATTTTTTGTTGCAGCTTTTAGGCGCAAACGTTTATTGCATTTAGTTTTCATTTTCGGGCCCGGGCCAAAAGTCAAACAGACCTAAAAAAAAAAATGAAAGGCAGCTAACGAGAAATTGCACTTGCTCTGTGTGTTTTAAGGGGGACATGCGAAGGCTGGAGAACGGGGCGTCTCCCGGCTGCATAAATGAATAAAAATGCCAACTTATTTGCACATGCTGAAATTTAAGCGCTTTTAAACGCAATTTTTATAAATAAACACAACAAAAAAGTAACAAATTTCATTTCTGCAACGTTTTTGTTTGAGTTAAATGTGTGCAAGTTTTTGAGCTGTCTTTTCTGTTTTATTTATTTTTTTTGGGCGGATTTTGGATGCTCGTTGGCGGGGCAAATAAGGAAATTTACAGCACTTGTGCAAACTCACACTCGCACACACACACACATACTTATACACATATGCATGTTGGCAGACGCAATTGAATGCAATTTTGCATGGTATATTAATATTTTTTTTGCTTGCCACATTTGGTTGCCCAGTTCTTGTTATACTCTGTGCCATGGTTAAAAAGGGTTACTTGAAGTTGTGGGTACATTTGAATATATATATATATAAGGTATCCCTATATGTGTTAATATATTCGCAATGTGTCGAATCAAATCGATCTTCTTTTTTCCTTTGCATAAGTACTTTAGGAAAGTTTTTTAAGTTTTAAGTCTACTTATTCCGATTATTTTTGTGAATGTATTTTTACCTGAATTCAAACAGAATTTCATGGTTAAATGGAAAATCGGTTCAGTTTTAAAGTTAATTAAATTGTTACTGGGTATCTTCGAGTCGAAATGTTTTTTTTACCCATTCTACTTAGGTTTTTTTTTGTTGTGGTTTTTCTTTTTGGTTCATTTCTTTTTGGGTGCCAATTGTGTGTTACATTTCCGCTAGCATAGGGAAAGTGAGGGAGGTGGGGTAGGGTGTAGGTGATATGGTGTAGGGGCTGTCTGTGGTGCACTTTTTATTTTATTATGCGCACATTATGATGCAGCAACAATAACAATGAAAACCGTTTTTAATGAAATTTTTGAACAAGTTTCCCATAGTCAACACACTCAACAGTGGAACTGTGGCTGCAATAAGCGCAACAGTCGGGTTAATGGTAAGGTGGAATGTGAGGGGGTTGGGGGTGGGGGGGCACTGCTGAAGTCTCATCAGGATTTCATTTGCATGGCCATCAACACTTTTTGAGAGTGTGTGAATTGATTTCTCAATTGTTGGCCCTTGCTGGCTGCTCATTTGCCAATCTGGCAATCTGACAATCTGGCCTTAAGACCTGCCAAGGCTCAACTATATAATTTTCACAGAATTTATTGTTTGAGTTGCTTTGTATTGGTGTTGTGAGGTTTTCCTAGAGCGTTTTTAACAAAAACAAACCAAAAAAAAAAGAAGAAGAAGAACTTTGACCATGGGCACGCTTCACACGGGCCACAAAAGGTGTGTGATTACAATTGTTGTTTGTTCGCAAGGCCTACACATATGGGCAGAAGGGCGCAAAAGCAAACGCCATCAAAAGACACAGTACGAGGATGAGGACGAGGACGTGGACGATGGTGAGGGCGAGGGCGAGGGCGAGGCAGTAGCGCCTTATTGTCCTTTACTGCCACTTGGTTTGTTTGTTTGGCTACACTTTTGCATATTTCTCAAGTCCTTTGTTTGGGCTCGCTGTGCGGTAGCTATTTGGCCATTGTTCGCTGCACAATTTTGATGTAATTCAAGTGCACAACAATGGCCCAGGTAATTCCCATGAATTCCTTTCACATATCCTTACTGACACATGTGACGACTGCCGACTACCGACTCCCGACTGCTGCCTGACTCTAGTGGTCAAAGGCCAATGGCCAATGGCCAATGGGCATCAACAATCACATAATTATCTGGAACTATTTGGTCGGCAAACGACTTTCAAGTGAGCAAGTAGCCAGGATCATGTCTCATGTGGCCTATTTAGCGCTTATCTTGGCCAGGAATTTGTAGAACTGCTTGGCATATGTGTGTGTGTGTTTGTTTTTCAATTTAGCCGCAAGACGGGTGTCAATTTGCTCCAGATTAGCAACATATGAAGCAGATTCCAAGTACTCCCAATCTATCGCTATCCCTATGTAGATTTCTATCTGTATTTTGTAAGCGTGTCTTTTAGCGTCTTCCTGTCTAGCGCAGAGATTCTCTTCTACTATGCTCATTCCATCTGGGTCCAACATCCACTGGCAACATTTTCAGCCGGCGGGCATAATAAACGTTTCAATATTGTCAACCGAAAAATGCAAGACACAACTCTGACTAGGATATTTATATGCGGTCTGCGGCGAGGAGCAATGGCAAAGGCAAAGGCTATGGTTGGGTTGCCCTGTCTGGCCAACGGAAGCTTTCATTTAGTGTGCGTGGTTGCCTCAGTCCAAGGTTTTCCACACCCACACACACACACACACACACACACACACAGCCTCCTGGTGTGCACTGCCTGAATATTAAATTATGAAACTAAATGTCAAACAAGCGCTTGATTTCACTCAACTACAGATATTTGCAACTTCCTCTGCCCCCCCTGCGCCCCCTGTATTTGATTACGGCCTCAAGCAGCAAAGGATATTGAATAATTTCATCGTTACTTTGTTTGTATGCGTTAAGACCTAAGCCAAGCTGAGCTGCGGTTGCTGTTGCTGTTGCTGGCCAGCAAAGCAGTTGCTCATTTATTGCCATATATATTAAATTCTCAGCCATCAATTGGAAGTACGTTTTGCGAAAATTGTTTGTGATACGCTTTTGGCTTAATCTAAATCTATTTTGTACTGCTCCAAATACAGGGTGCTCTTATGAGTTAACAATTTCATTAAGAGACCAATAATAATTATTATATGAATTATACGATGTATAAAACTGAATTATAATAAAATTAACAAAATTATTTAATATTGTGTGTATTAAATGTTTTAAATTAAAAATTACTTTAATTAAAGATAATAGAAAATTGTCAAAAAACCCTGTTTTAACAAAGGTTGCTGTAAAATGATGTCCAATAATTATATAGTTTGGTATATAATAAAATTATATAAACCATATCGTAATCTTTACAAATTATTCCATTTATATTTACTTTATTTATTTATTAATTTATTTTGTTCTTGTGTATTTTCAAAAATTATAATTAAAACGCTTTACCTCAATTTTAATCATTAAATGACATGTTTAAGTAACAATCCTGGCATTATTTACCTTTATAATTAAGAAGTCATCTCCTTTTTTAGTGCCTCAAACTCATCACAATGTCAGCAGCAGCAGCATCAGTTATAACCATCCCTTACACACACACACACACACACACATCTTCACACACACACACATGCAATTAACCCAAAGCCAAAGGAAGCAAAAAAAGAGAAAAATCTAAAATAAAATTGAAAACCCCATGCGCTCAACAATGAAACCCGTCTAAACTGCAATCCAAGCTAAGGCAAAGCCCAAGAATTTGCCAGCTCTGCTTCTGATGCTGATGCTGATGCTGCTCCTCTGCTCAACATCCGGCAGACAATGGAAGGCAGACGCTAAGTAGACGAAAAGTTTTTAGTTGGATTATATTTTGTGTGGGGTGGTCTACGTGGGAGGTGGGTAGATAAAGCCGCCACACACACATACAAACACACGCGAACACATACTGTGAAATTCGTTTTATTACTTTGATATATTAGATTTAATGGTTAAGAAAAATGTTGCCAGCAGCAGCAGGAGCAGCAACTCACACAGACACAAACAGAGGCATCCACACTCACCCATACAGGCACCCACTCACACACACAGTTACTTACACTCACACCCATACAGAATCTATTGTCATTGTGGGTGTTGTGGGTCGTCGTCGTCGCAGTTAACCTTATTAAAAGGTGAACACAGCCATGGCACCAGAGAGAATTGCCACAATGTGTTTACACGCACAGCTCAAGGGGGATTCCAGCAGAGTGGGAGGCTCAACACGATAATGACCTCGTTGCTCGCAAATGTTTGCCTGTGTGTGTGAGTGTGTGTGATTATTGTGAGCTGAGCTAAGGTTGTCCAATAGCAATTGAGCTACACAGCGCATGACCATTGAGCGTGATTTTTCTCTCGCTCCATTTTGGCCTATACGAAAGACTCCCACAGAAAAAGAAGAAGGGCTGTGGAAGGACTGCGATGGCTGGGGAGAGAGAGAGAGAGGGGTAAAGGAAGAGAGAGAGAGAGGCATGGGTGTCTGCATTGATGTGCTAATTTAGAAATTACATTGAAGTGCAGTCTTCAATGAGTTTGAGTTTGACTTTGATTCAATTTGTCATTTCACACTTGCGCTAAATGGCTTTGGTTGCCATGGCTGGAGTGCTTGCCACTTGGAGCATGCAGCTTGGAGCATAGCTGGCACAAACACATAATGCAACAATAGATTTTTAAATACCGATATAAACGCTGATCGAAGCCGAAGGGGCTGGTCGGGCTGGTCGGGCTGGCAGGCAGGATGGTAGGCAATTAGCAGGCAAATTGATCGTCGTCTGTTTTCATTTTGGACTAATGAGCCGTGTGATTTGATGCAGGATAATGTGAAGCGAAGATTGCCTAAGTGCGCTGATGATGCTGCACAAATCATCACGACTAGATCAAAGATTAACAGCGCCTGGTAAGAGACACAGGTAGGCGCTCGCAAGGGCCAACGAAAATAAGTCCTTGCAGGCTCAGCTCACAGCTCAGGGATAGGAGCTCCTGGCTCTCAGCTCTATATTAAACGAATGTGGAATCGGATTGCTGAATGAAATCTGCGCTGTGTTCGCGTCCTATGAAAATATGATTAATCGCCTATGCGCTCTATGCTAATCGCACGCACAGAGGCCTAAGCTCCGCCTGAGAGTCCTCGGCGAGTCCTGCTGCGTTTGCGTGTGAAGTGTGGCGTCACACATCTGGCACCCGTAATGAGTTTGGTCAAATATGCGCTACTTGTTCACACAATTCCCGGGAAATAACGCATTGTTCAGTTTTTGGCTTTGGCTTTCGTATTGTTTTGCTCACTGAAATGAATTTGACAAGTTGCAACAAATTACGACAGCGAAACAGAGAGATTTCAAGTGCGGCCATTGTTAGCGGCGTTTGGAGTGCATTGTGGCATTGTTTGGTTTCTGGAATGCCAATCTTGAAGTATGTTCCTTTGTTGCTATGATGCAACCTGCGTTGTCATCGCGTTCTCGTTGCATAAGGTCCAAAGCTTGCCGGCCAGCCAGATATTTCCTTTAAGCCCGGCTCACTCAAATCCATGTGAGTTCCAAGGCAAAAACAAGGCTGAGTGCTGCTTAAACTATTGCTTAAGATCGAGCTACTTTGGTTTTTTAAGAAAAACAATTTTTAAGCTATTTTTGTAAATTGTACAACTAATGAATGTATACAAAATCTGATAACTATTTTAATTTCAGACAAATAATGTTTAAACTGAATATATATTGTTAACAAAAATAAAATAGTTAAGTAAAATTATTGTTAAAATTATATACACATTTTTTTAGGAATAAATAAAAAAATATTTTGCAGATGTAAATTCTGATGTGTATTTATTTTCACATTATAAATGGCTTTAACTGTTTGGAAACCCTTTATTTTGATTCTCAAATTTGGCTGTTTTCAAGTAAGCCAAAATAATGAACAAAATTTAAAATTCGTAATGATTGAAAATTAAATAATTTATATTAATTGCATATAAATTATGAAATTATTAATTTTAATCTGCATATATATATTTTAATTTAATTTGTTTTTTTTTTTTTTAATTATTTGACCTATTTTTATTATTATTTATTACATGCCAAACAATAAAATCTTTTCTGCTTGCAAATACATAAAAAGCTTATAAAAAATGATTTTAATAAATATTACATAAATATTTTAATTCATATTACTTTGCATGTTTTTAGAAAAAAATGAATTGATTTCAAATTGTTCAATTAATTTATTTGTATTTATCAATAATATTTATTTATTAATTTGCATGTTATCGTCTGGATTTAAGCGCTCGACAAACCATCAGATTAGTTACCTCGGATTCGAACGTGCAACAGATCCGTTTACTCAATGAAACCCTTGCCAACTGCTGCCCCTAAGTAAAGGGATTCTTCATTAAGCATTTGGATTGTTCAATGAAATGCGTGGCTCAATTCTTAACCAGACCAGATCATAAAATTACCCGGACAAGGTGCACCATTTATGATGTGGCCCATGGAAAGTTGGGCATAAAAAAACGGAAATCAGAAATGCGCTATAAATGGCCGCCTAGGTCCAGGTAGGAACTAACCTGTTTTGTGATTTGTTGATGCGTAGAGAGACTGCTTGGATGTGTGTGTGTGTGTGAGAGAAAGAGAGAGAGAGAGAGAGAGAGCGAATGAGTAAGACAGGTAAGTGACGCACAATGTGTGTGTAAATAGTGTGAGTAACTAGCAAACAGAGCTCTGTTTTAATGAGTAAAATTTATGAAATAAATAAAATTAATCAGCAAACATAAATGCAGAGCTGAGAAATTGAATAAGCAAGAGAGAGAAGGAAGAAGAGAGCATGCCATTCAAAGAGAGAAAGGGAGATAGAGAGTGGGCGAGAGCGAGAGGGCCGCCCCTAGACTACCTGTAAAGCGCGCACAGGGGAAACATTTGGCCTCTTGCCAATGAAACAGGGGAAACCACCCTGGCGCAAGCGAGACAGGACAACAGCAGGATAACAGCCAGAGAGCCTGCGCCTCGCCTCGCCCATATTTCCCTTGCCAGCGAAAGCAGCAACAGCAACAGCAACGGCAGCAGAAGCCAGGCAGCAATCCAAAAACGCCTCTCCGACGTATTTAATGCCCATGTTGAGCTGTCGCCGAGCTCAGTCGGTGGTTGTTGATCGCTACCAGCGTACGTGTCATTGTCATCCGAGTAGCCCTAGCCACCGTGCCACTGAACCCCAAAAACCCATCAGTAAAACATAATTCAATTCAATCTCTTAACTAAACTTTTGTGCGTGCGCGATTTCAGTTAGTTGTGCATTGTGAAAACATTACAACAACAACAGCAATTTGTAGTTAAATTAAGTGCAGTTTTTTATAGTGCGCCGGGTCATGATAGCCGCAAGCTTCGGGCAGTAACGGTAAAGCTATAGTCAACTAAAGCCAGCTAGCGATTGTTGGTGTTGCCTGCTTGTCGAGCGATGATGACCACAACAACAACACAGCAACATCCCATCATGCCGCCAGCCATGCGTCCAGTTGCAGAGAGCCCCGTCTCGCGTCCCCGCGCCGTCTACAGCATCGATCAGATACTGGGCAACCAGCATCAAACCAAACGCAGTGGTAAGGTTCCTCACATAACATTTTCAACATTTTGTTTATATAGCTGATTTATCAATTAAAAGAATTGGCTGAAAGCATCTGGAAATTTGCAATTTTTGTTTGCCGTCGGTGATCGTTTCGTTTGTGGGTAACCCGAGCGGATCTCAAGTCAAAAAATACAAAAGTTATAACAAAAGAATTAAAATTATTTGTGAAGTCTAAGACCGACCAGAGCCAGCTGAATCAATATACTTGAGTGACTTAATTATTTTTTTATTGCCACAAAAAAAGCTTTGAATTCTTCAGACTGTCTACTGAATATTGGTATACATTAATTAAAGCGATACAATTAAAGATATATTTTAATAAACTATTGGGTAATTTTGACTATCAAAATTAGGGCAGCATTGCAAAATATGAGATGGAAATTTTGTAAAGTATTTACTTGAATTATCAAGATATATTTAAAATTGAAACCGTTGCTCTTTATATATTATTTCTCATCATTATAGTTATTCGATTCACTTTTTTAAGAAACCATTTTTAATAATTACAAACAAATTGTTGAGGGAATTATGTTAAAATGTTAGAAGTATCTTCAATAAAATGTATAAAATGGAAAAACTTCTAATACAAGACACTCCTAAACGAATCCCTTTTAGGCCTTTAAAAATAATCATTCGTGTCATATGGATTTGGTAGAGGGTATTCCATTTAAAACCCACATCAAAGGTGCAGCTAACGTTGCGGCTGTGGTTGTCTTCATCATATGCAAATTAGATCGAGAGGACATCATAGTTTTTGGGCAATCTGCACAAGTTGGCCATGTTTTACACTCTTCTACTGGTATCGGCGCAATGGGGCGTTCCGTTGTTTGATACCATGTAGTGGGCGTGGCCGGTTGCCCGCTGCGTGAACGCGGCCGAAATGTGCACCCAGAGGTGCTGTGAACACTCTGCCAAAAAGGCAAGAAATAAAAAAATGAAAACGCTCAAGAGCAAATCAAAACACATCACGATATTGATATCCTGGCAGCCGGTCTCAGTAATGAGACGCTTGGCATCATTAGACCCGTAATTAGATTGAGATTGACATTCATGGGCAGCAGCATCAACAGCATCAACAGCATCGGGAGCAGGAGCAGGAGTAGGAGCGGGAGCGTCACCCAATGTTGTCAACAAGGTTACAATTTGTGACAACGTGCGCACCGCAGGACATTTTTTGGGCAGGATATAGCAGAGTGCAGGCGCAATTCCATGCGAGTCCTGACGCGTAATTTGATGCTTTGGAAATTACCTTTTTCGCCACAACAAGCGGCATAAATGTTACGAAATACATAATCGTCCACCAGACCAAAGCGATAAGGATAACAACAGAGCGAAAACGCACTCCACAATCTTCTGCTCTCGATGTCCTGCTGTGCTGTAGTAGTGCAAGGACCAAATCGTCGTCCTTCTGCCTCGTCATTGTGAATATTATTAATTTGAGGTTCATTAAAATTTGATTACATGTTCTGCTAGTCAAAAAAAAAACTCTGGCTCAGGTTCTCCAAAAACACACACACAAGGACACAGCCTAAAGGGCGTGTGAAAGGGCTGGCTTAGGGGAACAAGGGTGGCACAAAGGGTTGTTTAAACTTGTATTTGAAACTGTAGCCAAAAAAAGCGAACTGAAAAGAAAGAAAGTTGTCGGCTTTCAAGTAGTTAAAGTTAAATTCTGCTGCTGTTCATAATTATTTGTTATTGATTGCCAAATCAAATTGTGTGGCACTTACTCACACACACACATACACACACTTAAGCACACACACATATATATATATATATATATATATATATATATAGAGAGAGCACTTGAAAGCTCGCCGCTTAAAATGTTTAAAATGGGGGTTAGCTGGCAATCAGTCAGGATATATCAGGATATTACTACTTCAGTTACAATTCAATGAATTTGATTTTCGCAGCTGCCAAGCGAAAACTTTATTTTATTTCTGCCTTTTCTTTTTCTGCTTTTTTCAATGTGCTCTTTGTACCGATTTTATTTCAAAGTCAAACACAAATCGCCAAACTTTTTAAGCACTTGAAATCAATTGAATTGTATTTGGCAACAATTTCTGAGTTTTTCTCTTTTGTATTTGTATTTTACAGATACACCCAACGAGGTGCTTATAACGCATTCCCATCACATCCATCATTTGCACAACAACAGCGGCAGCAACAGCTTGCTGCAACATCAGCACCAACAACACCAACAACACCAGCAACATCACCTGCAGCAACAGCAACAGCACCAACAGCAGCAGCAGCAACAGCAACAACAACAACAACAACAACAACTGCAACAACAGTTAATTGGGAAACGCGAAGATTCACCCACGAACACGGAGAGCGGACTGGATGTCGACAACGATGATGAGCTCTCCTCGAGTCTCAATAATGGCCACGATCTGGGCGACATGGAGCGTCCGCGCAAAGTTCGTAGGTAAGCAATAAAAAATCAAATCGAGTTGTTCCCAATCCGCTTAGCAGATAAAATCGTATTAGCCCATTGTTGGCACCATTAAAAAGCAACTAAACAACATCATTGTTATCATCAGCATCAGCATCAACATCTTGTTACCCTCTTCTCTGGCCTTTGTTCCATTTGCAGATCTCGCACAACTTTTACAACATTTCAATTGCATCAATTGGAGCGCGCCTTTGAGAAGACCCAGTATCCGGATGTTTTCACAAGGGAGGATCTGGCGATGCGACTCGACCTGAGTGAAGCACGCGTTCAGGTAATGCATCCATCTATCATTGAATTTTTAATCAGCCAGCAATTGAGTATTTTAGCTGGTGATTATGTAATTATTAGAGACTTAAGGAGTGGGTGGGGGCAGGTCAGTGCCCAAAAGCTAAGCGGCTTAAAGCACAACTGGATATAAATGCAAATGCAGCATTTGTAATTGGCCAATAAGCGAATCGCTAACAATCAGAGGACTTAATTTGCAAATAGTCTTTTAAACACTTAGTGCCCACTTTGTATGCAAACACATATACGCACACACACGCACACATACACATGCACACACATGCACACACACAGAGAAGAGCAGATTTCTAGTTGGGGTTGCTGCATTTAGGGGTGGCTAAAGGACATTAGATATTGTGATTTTCCAAATGATTAAATTGGCAGGGCGGCCAAACGTTTTTGGTGTTGGTATTTTTATTAACTCTACATTTTGGGTAAACAATTAAAGTGGGTTTTTTTTTTTTTGGATGGTGCACGCGACGCTGCTTAACGCACGGCTAAACATGTAATTTTTGTGATCCTTGCCGGCGATGATTTGCTCAATTTGATTTCAGTTAATATATATTTTCAAGCACTTGATAGATACCAGATACCAGTTACCAGATGTGATGTTCCAGAGACATGTACAGCAAAAGTGAAAACAACTTGACCTAAGCGCTCGCACTCACTGAGGGATTAGCACTCGTCCTCAGTTGCGAGTCCTGGGTTTTGAGTCCTGAGTCCTGCGCCCCTTTGTCCTGCTTGCCTTGCTGCATACAAATTGTTCGTTTCACGGTTGTTGTATCCGTTGGCAGATTAAGCGTAATTGGTCATTGATTCACATACGTTATGCGCCATGCTCTCAGTTCCACTTCAATACTTCAATAGTAACAGATTTAAAACGTTGCTTTTTTTATTCTCAATTCAGCTGTTTAGCTGTTTGTTTGTTTGTTTGTTTGTTTTTTGTATTTTCTAGTATCCATCAGATACTTTGTAGCTGTGTTACATGGGGTTGATGAGCGGTCAATTATTTTGGGATTTGCATGACAGGCAAACAGAAAACGACAACACCCCCTCCCACCTCCCTCAATTGGTGACTCCAATTTGCAATTTTTACATTTGTTATCCAGTTTTATATTTGATGTTAAGCGCATTTCGCATGAAAAATAATTTGGATTTATTTTTTTAATTCTGTACGAAAGAGTTGCTTAGCGAATGTGCTTATTATTAAATATTCCTGGAATGGTAGACAAATATTCAAATATTTTAAAAGTTTTAAAAAATGTGTAAATAATAATAATATGCATATAACATTTTTGAAATATTAATTTCGCTCTTTTTACAAATCAAGCTGATTATTTCCCTAAGATTTTGCATGATTTTTAAGAGAATTAAATACATATATCATAGGATTATCTTGCTGCTAATCATCATTATGATATTTTGATCGCACATGTGTGATAAATGTGGGCAGGAAATCCGTGAATTCAACTTTTGCGAGTAGGCCTGGTTGGGCCTGGAAAGTGGTTTAGATTGTTGGCCAAAGCCGCATTATAATTGCGCTGCTAACAATTAAAATGCGGACAAAATCACAAGGGTTGCAGCAGATATGGGGGAGTAGAGTGGGGAAAGGGTGAAGGGGGGGGGGCGAGTGCCACACAGACACAGGACAATAATTGGCAGCAATTATTGCGAGGAAATCGTTGCTAATTTACTACTCGCTCCGTTGCACGCATTGTTGTTGCAACAACTGCTGTGTGGGTGGGCTTTTGGGTGGGCAACTGGCAACAGTTAAATACAGGGTGTCTATAATTGCACAACTCTCTTGTGGGCACACTGCACAGTTGTCAAGTGATTTACAATTTACAAACAATTAATTTTCTTAATGCAAGCCCAGGCCAAGAAACGAGACAGCGAGACGAGCATCGTCCACTGTTCCGGCCTGAAGATGCAGGCGGAAGTGCTTTTGGGTGGCAGCTTCAACCCTGACAAGTGTCAAAATCGCATAAGAAAAACCCCCTTTCGAATATACACACACACACACACACACACACACAAATGCACAAACATGGATGAGTTAGAGGCACAACTCTGCACAAATCAGAGCTGCACACTTCCGATTGGATGCCATTGTATTTGGCTGACGCAGCCAGAGACTCCGACTCCGACTCCAACTCCGACAGACTCTCTCTCTTAGGTCGGAGGACAACTGGTTGAGTGTTGAGCGGGTTAGTTGATCAACTTTTTGCCCGCATCGGCAGACAGCTAGACAGATAGATTGGTCAGGACAATTACAAAAGACGTTACAACATTTGCATACGCAACTCTAACTGCAACTTTTGTCTAATTCGCCCACTTTCTCCCCCCTCTCTCCTTGGTTACTTGCAGGTGTGGTTCCAGAATCGTCGCGCCAAATGGCGAAAACGTGAGAAGTTTATGAATCAGGACAAGGCTGGCTATCTGCTGCCCGACCAAGGTAAGCATTTGATTCGACACCGAAATTGGCCAAAATTACCAAATTACGTGTGCAACATAATTAAATTTTCTGTATGCATAATCCACAACTCATCCACCTTTTTCTTTTTCTTCTTCTTCACTTCTCTTTTCGCTCTTTCAATCATAGGTCTGCCGGAGTTTCCGTTGGGTATTCCACTGCCGCCGCACGCACTTTCCGGCCATCCGGGTGGGCTGCCCGCCGAATTTTGGCCACCGCACTTTGCGCTGCATCAGCACTTCAATCCCGGCCTGCTGCCCCAACAGCTGATGCCGCCCCACTACAAGCTGCCCAACTTCCACACGCTGCTCTCCCAGTACATGGGCCTCAGCAATCTGAATGGCATCTTTGGCGCCGGCGCCGCAGCGGCAGCTGCCGCAGCCGCCTCGGCCGGCTACCCGCAGAATCTCTCGCTGCATCCATCGTCGGCGCAAGTCAGTCCGCCGTGCAGCAACAGCAGCCCTCGCGAAAGTCCCAACTCGTTGGCGCCTCATCCGCTGCACTCGGCATCGCATGGCGCCACCACGCTAATCTCTGGCGACCTGACGCTCACCTCGACGGCGGCGCAGTCACCGCGCAGCGCAACCGGCGGCAGCAGTAACGCCTCCACGCCCGTCTCCGTGGTGACCAAGGGCGAAGACTGAACAGGAGCAGAATTGCACAATGCGTGGATTCGATTTGAATTCGCATTCGTGGTGATATATAAAAGGACGGATTGTGTATATATATATATATATAGCAGATATATATATAGTAGCTAATAACTGTATAATTGCAAGTATTTCACAAATATTGCATAATTATAAGAAATATAGCTTTTAATTAGCTGCTGCAAGTGTCATAAATTCTAGTTTTAAGAATGTGTAAATTAATATTAACTTAAGAAAAGGAATAAATGAAACTAAATAGAAACTTTTTTAATGTTTGATTTTATTTCAGCCAAGGGTTTTTGGGCTATGGCTATGGAATCTGATTAAATATATATTTATATATTTATTATTTCTGAAGTTTCTTAGAATATTTGCTAATGACAAAAGATTTGATTTAATTCATTTTAATGTTTCACGAAGTATAAAAGTTAATAATGTTTATTATAAAGGTTTTGTAGAATTAGTAAATTTAAAATAACGTATTAAAGAATGATGGAAAAGTTAGACAAATTATGTAATTCTGACTAGTAAAACGCATTTTTAATGTAGTCTGATTTAAAAAAAAATGCAAATTAATACAACAGAATAACCATAAGTTTTTATTAGTGTATTGCGCTTCGTTTGAGATTTTTAAAAAATGCAAATTAATTCAATGCTGGTCATTGACAGAATAAACATAAATTATTAAAAAATACTTTTTTATAAGATAATCTTTTTCTTATGCGTTTTTTATTGTGTCAGTTTTTAATTGAAAAGACTAGTAAAGTCTCAAATAGTAAATGTTAGTTTTTCTGAAACAACATATTCAATTTTCTAAACGTTGTCAAATTTTACACCCAAATAGTTTCCGTTTATTTTCTTAGAAGATCAGCGAATTCTGGCGTGCATTGTAGCTGCGAATATTGTGCAATTGAAGCGAAAAATTAACAATTCATTAAAAGTAACTCGCAATCTCAAGAAGAGGTTCATTATAAAAGTGATGTTTACAAGCAGGAGACCTTTTTGATGCTAAGCGAGTCAATGGGGCTGATCCTCGACAGCACTGTGTAATATATAGCTGGCTGTAGGGGATTGAATCAACCCCGATTATGCCTCAATGCGCCCAGCAGCTCAGCTCAGCTCATTGAAAGGGCCAGACGAATGAGAAGTAGAAGTAGTAGCTGAAGTTGAAATCGAATAATAATCTTCATATTATGTCAAATTGCAAGCGGAAAAGAAATGTTGCATAACATGCTGCACATGAATAGGAGACGAGAATCAAGGAAGAATAGAAGAAATCGCATTGTGAGCCGCAGACAGCGGCGGCGGAAACAGAAGTGAAGCCAACTATGGAGGATGTGAGCCAAAGGATTTGCACAATTTCCAATTGTTGGTGGTGTGGTGCACAGTCAAACGAGCCGAAACGAAACGAACCGAACCGTAATCTACCGAACCAAACCGAAACGAGACGAACCGGTGTCTCGGATCTGGCTTTTGTATGGCAGGCTGGCCACATGCAGGGCTAAATGCTGTATTGATATCTCGTAATTTGTGCCATAATTACTTTTTAATAATTCGGCACTGTGCTGGGGCGCCACAGGACGTCGCTTATTGTGTGTGCAACGCACTCAAATTTAATAAAATCGCCGTCAAGTTTGTGCTCCTGATTCATATTCGGCTGCTGGGTTGCAATTTGATTACACTTACCATTCTGTGAGGTCAAAATTGAATTCCTTGCACAAATACAACATCAACAACATAATTATGATCATCATCATTGTCATCATCATCAACATGGTCATTATGAATGAATGCGCGACTTAACGGATTTGTCACTGACAAATGCAAAGAGTCGAGGACCAGCCCACAAAGGAGGCCCAGTCAGCGTTGTCAAAGCAGCTTTCATAAAACTCATATGCAAATGCCCTTGTGGCCCAACAGCAAAGACATCGAACGTGCACCTCCTCAATACACTTTCCATCAAGGGTACTAACGAAATATAACACAACTGGCCGACAACATTTATTAGTCAATTTATTTAAGTAATTGAGCTGGGAATAAAACCTCACGGAAAAAATCAATACAAATCGTAAAATGTCTGATTTAAGCTGACTTAATAATGCAGAAATTAAGCAAAGTTATTTTTATCCTTTGTTATATGTTTTAATAAAAAAAAATCAACTTGACAAAAGAATTTAAGAAAAACATGTAATTTATATATATACCAATAACTTTTATTTAAGTTACTTTCTAAGTTATAATATTATACAGTATTTTTTAGATTTATGGAAAATATTTTTGATTTCAGTTGATTTTTTAATAATTCTCATACATAAACATTGTAAACTTTATAAAAATATATCATTGGAGTAGAAAATAGGCAGAATTAAGAAATTATATATTTAATCAAATGCATAATCATCTGTTAAGTAAAAACCTGTTTTTTTGTTATATATTATATCAATATGCTAAAGAGCATTTAGGGGTTGTCAAGGCTCACTCACATTTTCTCTTGTTTCTATCAACGAAAATTCAATAAGTTGAAGTAGATCTTTTATTTGTGCAAGTGTTTGGCCAAGCTGCAGGGAGTGTTCCGAAGGCAGAGAGCCCCATTCATTTTATTTCGGGCTTCAGCAAATGTTCCTGTATATGTGCAAGTGTGTGTGTGAGTGTTTGTATGTGTGTGTGTGTGCAAGGAATTTCATTCAGTGTGCAAATGCAGCGCCACTCTGCGGGCTATAAATATATGAAATTTATCAAGTGGCCTTTTGAGTTTCGTATTTTTTGGCTCTATGAAATTGAGTGTCGAGTGTCTATCTCCCTCTCCCTCTAGCTCTAGCTCTTGTGAGTGTGCGTGTGTGTGGGTGTGTGTGTGTGTGTGAGTGACTGTGCATTATTTGCATTCAGCTCAGTCCAACAGTGAGTTTCACCTTGTAAAATATCTCAGATTGGATATGGTTGTGTGCGCGCGCGCGCGCGTGTGTGTGTGTGTGTGTGTGTGTGTATGTATCAAACATAATCAAGCACATTGCCATTTTGCTTGCAGTTTTATGAACCTCTTCAGAGGCCGAACAATGAAATGAAAATCAATTTTGGCACGACACTTGAAGCTCGAGCGCATTAAAATGGTAACAGTTACATTTACCAGTAACTCAAAACAGCAACAGCGGGTGGGTTGGGCAGTTGGTTGGAGAGGGAAGGGGTGTGGGGTGGGGAGGGAGGTATACGGGGAGACATACACTTGAAGGGCTGGCTACATTCTGTTGCCGACTTGGCCGTGTAATGAGCGCAACTGTTGACGGCGACAGAAAAATACTGAATACAACGGTAATTAAACAAGTTAAATCCGCTCAACAGATGCTCAAGTCAGATTTCATTTCAGCCAACAAGTCAGCCAGCCAGTCAGCCAGCCAGCCTGTCATTCTTTTGATTGCTGTTGCTGCGCTGTTTACCGCATCATTATCATTTCATCATCAAGTTAAATATCATCAGCATCAACATCAACATCAGCATCAACATCAACATCAACGCTATCAACGTCTCCATTCGTTGTGTGCACTTAAAAAATTATTTAATTCATCAAAAAGTTGTCAGCGAAATAATTATGCAGCTTGTCTCTGCGAGCTGTGCACCTACTTGTGGCATCAAGGGGGCGACTAATGAGCGCCATTTTGTTGTTCTTGTTGTTGTTGTTGTTGCCGGCTAGCGCCAGGATAATTACTGTAATTTGTGACGACTTGAGACGCTGCCGCAGTATGCCGCAAGTATCGCATGACACGTCGATCCAAGAATCTACGATCGCGGCACAAATTGCCAACTTACCGCAACATGCGATTGCAACAACATTTCCGACAGGATATATATGAAAACATGATAAATATGTTGGCGACAGTCGACAGTCGAACAACTCTCGAAACTCGATACTTTTCCGATCGATCCTTAGGCAAGTCTTAGCTCAAAGCAGGCCGCCAGATCCTCAAACTGAGACTTATCCTTGGCGGCGTTGAAAGTGAAGTGAAGTTTTTTTTTTTCCTTTTTGTGCTGACTTCAAGGAGCTAAGCTGTGCCTTATTTATCGTTTGCTGATCACCTCCCAGCAGCTGAGATCTTAAGTGTTCCTATTCTCTCTCTCTCTCTCCCTCTCTCTCTCTGTCTCTTTATGTTGCACTCTCTCCCTGAATGTTGTGATTAAAGAATGAGCAGTGGCCCCGCTGCTTTTGTTTATCGTTTTGCCAAAATGGTTTCATGCCCGAATTCATACATTTCAATTTGTTGTTTATCTGTGTTTTGGCCAGTACAAAAAGACAAAGGTCCAAAGCCAGGTAGTTAGCTGCTCTGTACAGCTGCTCCCACAGCTCCTACTCCTGCTCCTGCTGCTGCTGCTGCTGGGCAATTGTGCAGTTAATTGTGTCCTCATTAGCCAATGGTCGCCTCGGCTGCTTCTTATCCTTGTATATATTTCTGTCTATAATTGACGACATTTTGTCTTCTATTTCTTTTTTTTAATCTTTTGGTTGACTATTTGTTCATTTTGATATTGATACTTTGCTTGCCAGAAATTGACAGATTATTTGTATAAGTATTTCTGCTGAATTGCAAATAAGAGCAAGTAAATGTGCATTTATAAATATTCCCAAAAAATATACATTGCTTTCTTTTAAGTTATGCTTTGTGTTATTTGAAGGCCCTAAAACCATTTTTATATATCCATGTCGAGAACAGGCAATAGAACGCGGCCTTCAGCAACAACGTGTCTATTTATAATGATAATAAATTAAATAAACAAACAAATATATCAAAAAGCACACGCCAGAGTATTAAATAGAGCAAAAAATACTATTAAATTAAGTTAATCAAATGTATGCGCTGTGAAATTGAGCAGCTGCTGTGCCAATGAACGTTGACTAGATGGCAGTATTATGTATGTATATGTGTATATGTATGTATATGTATATATGTGTATATATGTGTATGTGTGTATGGCCCGTTTGCATATACACCTTGCCGCGAGGCATTCAGAACACAACCACAGACTCATAAATAATATTAATAAAATGCAACAACGACAATAGCTCGAGTGCGAGGGTTAGTTATACACACATGTGTGTAGTTGTGTGCGTGTGTGTCTGTGTGTGTCATTGCTGTTAAACTTTGTTTACATTTTGTTTATTAAACGACGCGGAAAACTAGTGACAAACACACACACACACACACACACACACACACATCAGGCAGACACAGATACAGCAAGTATCTCGGTCGCATGGGAAGCGTGTCAGAAACTATCAAGTCACACCTGACTGACAATTTGCTACCCCTTTTGGCCAAAAAGCGCGTTGGCAATGAGTGAGTATTTGATTTTAATTAAATTTCCCGTAAGTTTGTCACAATTTGTGTTCGTATCTTGTGCCTCCTCCTGCCGTAGCCCTCGATCCCTCGATCCCTCGACCTCCTTCCATCCGTGGATAGCGTGTTGGTTGTTCTCGCATTTAGTTTTGTTTGCTTTAGCCGGGTTTTTATTAGGTTTTTATTAATTGCCAGGTGAACAGCTCGACAGGTGTTGCTTATGACTTTCCTTTGATTTCGTTATATGTATTAGTTTTTTTTGTTGTTTTTTCTCATGTCTTATGCATTTTTATACGTCTGTTTTAGCCGAAAACTTCCGACGCGGCCCATTTCATCACAGGACTCTCTAATATTATTCAGCTCCTGCAGCAGCTGAGGCGAGCGTGCCAAATGAGTGCGCTCTGCAGATCAGAACACTATATATATACTATATACTTGTAGTATAATTGGACTACTTGCCTAGTTCGCAGGAAATGTGATTTATTGTCACATTTGTGGACCACGCGTCGTCAGCAATTGGCATTTTGTCGAGAGAAAAAAAAAACCAAATTTTGAACTGAACTGTATAATTTTGAATATCCAAATAAGAAATGTGTAAAGCAAGACCTGCCTAGACACATCTAAGCAATTCCAAAGCATATCAAATCGATTTCTATGTCGGACTCAGAAGTCAATTCAGTTCAGTTCAGTTAGTTGATTGTACGCGTACTTGGCCCAATTATTACGCCTGATTTAATAAACTCAATGAGCCTCTTAACTGCTCTAAGTGCCCGCTAATCGTTTCGCATCTTTTGCATTTGAGAAAGAGAGAGAGAGAGTGAGAGAGAGAGAGAGAGAGAGAAATTGTTATGCGACAGAAAGCACATCAAACGAAATTGATGACAACTGAGAAGCTACGCGTCCCTTATCTGTCAGACAGAGTCTTTTGTGCTTCGTCCTTCGTCCTTCGTCCTGCTGCTGCCTCTGCTGCTCATTCACGTTAACTGCGGAAGCCGGAAACGCGCCGCAAATTGCAAAGTTTGAGCAGCGACAGTTGCAATTGTTGTTGCCGCCTTCAATTTCTTTGGCAAATTAATTTTATTTCATTTCTTTACTTTCTTATGTATTTTATTTTTGATCTGCTTGCGTCGGCATGACAAAATGCCAATTGAGCAATTGGGTAAACTGGCGCTGGAAATTGACAGCAATTTTTATTTCACTTTTCGCATTTCCCATGATTATGCGACGATTATAATAAATGCGAATTTCCTTGCCCATTTCCTTAACTGTGGTTTCGAATATTTAGCATTTCTCTTGCACTTCGAATCGAGTGTTTTAGAGGCGTGTCCTCAAAGTCATTTGTCTCTTATACCTCTTAATGGAAAGTGAATGAGGGGGGATGAACTATATATATATTTTATATCGATGATCCATGATTAAAAATTTATAAATGCTATTGAACTACAAATGGTAATTACACCTAAGTTGACAACAAACTTGATTCTTAGTTTTTTTTTTATAAATCAATGAATGATTTTCTTCATTTTATGTTGGTTGTTTCTCTCTGTAATTTTAGGGGGCACATCGAGCACATTTAATTTATGTGTATTATTTAGCTGTTGTATTTGTTTGTGTGGCTGTCAACACACATGAATTCATAATTCAATGAGTGAACCCATTTTGCAGTGCAGATTTTCTGCTTGGTTTGATTTTTAAAGACTCGACTGCAATGCAAATATCAAACTTGCTTTAAGCGCTGCCATAATGAGTGTCCTTTCAAGGACACACACGCGCATACCAAAATAAAAAAAACAGCTAAATTCAAGTGCAAAGCACTTGAAAAAAAAAGAAAGAGAAAACAAAATTTGACACACAATGAGTGTGAAATGCAGTGCAGCATTTGTCACAAATTAGCAACCATTTAGAGTTAAATCAGGCGCATAATTATTTTTCCATTTGCGGTTCATATATATATATATATGTATATATATATGGATATACAGATCTGTACACATATCTCTCTGTATGGCTGGGCAGGTATTAGCTATTAGCTGGCTTGCCAAAAGGTGTAACGGGTGTGTGAGAACAAAAGGATGTGTGATGTGTGTGTTGTGTGGTGTGCGTGTGTGGGATTTTCTAGCCTGGGGATTGTAATTGGAATTGTTGAAACTGTATGGCAAATTGTTGGCTCTTGTCACCTTTCAGCCAAGCCGACGGCGGCTTATTTAAATATCACCTAGCTGTTAAATAGACACATTACTAGCACTAATTTGTGGGCATTTGAAGTATTTGAAGCATTTCGGCTCAGACTTATCACACAGAGCCGTACTCAATTGATGTGAAGTGTTCTTAAGTGTAATTTGCCGAAACTATTCAAGTGGGCCCAAAGAACCCGTCCATAAGTTGGCCTGAATGCACTTGAGCCATGGCTCAAGACTCTGTCTAGTCTCTGGCCAGCAAAGATTTGCCTCAAATGTTGCCAAGTTGTTGTTCAAGTTTTAAAATCCATTTCATGGGTATTTAAGGTTAAGCAACCCCTGGACGAGACAGACTCGATTAGAGTCAATTAGAGCGCGATTATAATGGCATTTTGCATGGGTGACTGTGGCAACCCCACCACTCAACACTCAACACTCCTCGCACCCCTCCCCCTCTCATTGGCATTGATTTAAAGTCATTGAAGAAATTTGCACATAAATTGCGTAAAGTGCAATTTTTTTCAGCCCTAACACGTTCACACACAGCACGCAGGACGACAAGGACGATGTTCTGCTGTTGGCCAGGGCTGTTGTGGGCTGTGTCTGCAATCACCCCCATCGTTGCATCCCCTTTGGCATTTGTGTGCGTGTGTGTGCGTGTGTGTGCCAGTTCGCAGTTGAATGGATTCTGCTTGTAACTCTCTCGCTTTTTTGTTTGGTCAGCGAACATTGTCAGCCCAATTTCACACAAAAAATGCAATCAAATGTGACGCTTTTATTATTCTTGCGAATATCACGAAATTGGAGTGGGATAAATTGAAATCAATCAAATTAAATCGCCTTGTTCGCGCAATTTTATGCAGTTCGTAATTCTGCTCAAAAGGATTTCAGATTTGCACTTTACAAATCCATCAAATTAGTTATGAAACATAATCATCGAGTAATTGGCCAGCAAAAATGCTTTGTCACCCTTGGATCAGAATGCAAAAATGACTGATTAATAATAATTTCATGTCCTTATTATATATTTATAAATACTTTTTGAACTCCATTTCATAATTGAAATTAAAACTTTGCTTAAATAAGGCAAAGATCATCTACCATTTTATCCATATGGCAGTCAGTTTCAGTCAGTTTTAATAGTCTGATTGAATTTAATTGTCTCTAAGCATTCGAAATGTTTGAGTTTGAAATAAAGCTTCAAAAGTCTCAGGAGCACTTTGAATACGGTTGAGTGATTTCCAGCTCTGGGTTTTTGGTGGCATCGATAATAATTGAAGTGAAAACAATGTGTGTTCGATGGCCTGTGTGTGTGTATGTGTATGCTAAGTATGTGAGTGCGTGTGTGTGTATGTGTGTATGTGTGTGTTTGAGGCGGTCGCAAAGCTTCTTGAAGAACTTGATGCCCGACTCATTGTGATTTATGCTGCGGCAGTCATACTAATTGACCATATGGGCCGTTCTGTGTTGCATACTTCATCGTCAATCGTCATCGCCGAGCACGTTATTTGTGCTCTTTATTATTATGAATTTCAAATCGAATTTGTATGGAAATTAAAAACTGAAAATTGCATTATTTCGACGTGCCCGCTTATTGTGTGCGTGTTTATTTTTGTTTTTGTGCAAATTGATTAGTGGGCCGTACTTTTTGGGGTTGTACGGGCTGTGGCCTGTGGGCTGGATTCTGTATTTTTTTGTTTTTGCTTTTTCCATTTGGATTTGACTTTGACTTAAACTCAGAATTTTACCTTTATGTTCGGCATTGTTGTGCAGCGCCCTGTAAAGTGATTCGCTTGAGAAAACGCGAAGCCACATCGACTCACATGACTTGGGCTGTTTTTGGGTAAAATGCGCCCATTTTATTTGTCAGTTTTGTATGCGACAAAATTTGGAGCACTGCCAAAAGATCGCATTCATTAATTAACAATCATCTGCAGTTGCCAGATGCAAGAAGCGACCGCGAAAAAAAATGATTTCATTCATGAAGATCGAGTTCTAATAAAAATCCCCCAAAACACGAAACACGTTGCAACGTTGACAAATTGTCTGGTGTTGCGTGCATTTGTTGCATCCGCAATTAGAAAGCAAAACATTCGTCTTTCTGTGCCCAAGATTGATCATAATGTCATCCAATGGGCAGTTGCTAATTTGTCAGCTCTTCTCTTCTCTGCTCTGCTCTGCTCTGCATTTGGTGCATTATATTGGCGCCAATTTGTATAATCTGTTTACATAATTGGCGTTGGCAGTTTATTATACCATTTATATTTTATATAATTTTGAAGGTACATTTTAATTCGAATACAGTTTAGCTCTTATATTGTTGCACATGTAAACGAACAGAAGAATTATTTGAACGTTTGCTTATTTTGGACATATTTCTTGACAGATTTTAGATATTGCAATTAGTTGTTCTTGAAGAAGTTTTAAGGTATTTTTTACTAGTGAAGTAACCCCAACATATATAACATGTGCATCGAGCAATTTGCTTTTGATCTTTGTCATTCTTTTGGCCATATTCTATGTTTTGGACGATGTGCGTCATCGCCTATCGAGTTACGCTGCTTATAAAACTTGGCTATGCATAAACAAATGATTTTTCTCTAAATGCTTTTGACTTTGGAATGCCTGGCAGACAGCTAAAAATATCCAAAAAGATTTGGACTTCACACACACACCAACAAAGTATTTCGAAAATATTTTTGGCATGCCAATGAAAAATAAATTGAAAAGCTTTTGAAAAGCAAAGGAAATATGAAACGCGACTGGAGCACGGCATAAAAAAAGCTTTCGAGGTTCAACCGAAAATGGAAAGCTGCAGCTAAAACATTCTCTGCAAGATCGCAGAGCAGGAAACAGTTTTTGGCTATATATGAATGAATGCAACATGGTCCATGCTCTATGCCCCACAATTACCCAACCCTGTTTTGAAAAAACCGTGTGGTTTTTAGAAAAGAATTAAATCTAAAAAATCGTTTTTATTTATAAATAAATATAAATTTTTTTAATTAAAATTACATTCATGCGATCATTTTACATTTCGTAGCAATAGACCCCATAACACTATTGGATGATGGTGTTCTATACAAAACAAGAGGTGGTATTTCTTAATAAAATAATCGGATGGTTAACATTGATGAAAACACGAAAAAACAATTAAAATGGGGTTCGTTTTCATTATATAGTGTTCAGTCAGTACAAAAAATAATCTGGAACCAAAGATGACGCACTGGTTAAATGACATTCAAAAAACAGATGGGTGGTGGTTGGCATCTCGGATGGTAGAGATGCTGTTTGTTGTTGTTGTTGTTGTTGATGTTGCATGCATAGCAGAACCATAACCAAGCAAAAGAGCAGGCATGGATCGCTATGCATACGCTGGAGATGATTGGCAAGTAAATGCTTAGAAGCACTTGCGGTGGACAATGCCGGGGCCGGACTCGTCGTATTCCTCCTTGGAGATCCACATCTGCTGGAAGGTAGACAGGGAAGCAAGGATGGAGCCACCGATCCAGACGGAGTATTTGCGCTCTGGGGGAGCAATGATCTTGATCTTGATGGTGGATGGGGCCAGGGAGGTGATTTCCTTCTGCATACGATCGGCAATACCGGGGTACATGGTGGTACCACCAGACATGACAATGTTGGCATACAGATCCTTACGGATATCCACATCGCACTTCATGATGGAGTTGTAGACGGTCTCATGGATACCGCACGATTCCATTCCCAAGAATGAAGGCTGGAACAGGGACTCTGGGCAGCGGAAACGCTCGTTGCCGATGGTGATGACCTGACCGTCGGGAAGTTCATAAGACTTCTCCAGAGAGGTGGAGGCGGCAGCGGTGGCCATCTCCTGCTCGAAGTCCAGGGCAACATAGCACAGCTTCTCCTTGATGTCACGAACGATTTCACGCTCAGCGGTGGTGGTGAAAGAGTAGCCACGCTCGGTGAGGATCTTCATCAGGTAGTCGGTCAAATCGCGACCAGCCAAATCCAGACGGAGGATGGCATGGGGCAGGGCATAACCTTCATAGATGGGGACGGTGTGGGAGACACCATCGCCGGAATCCAGAACGATACCGGTGGTACGGCCAGAGGCGTACAGGGAGAGCACAGCCTGGATGGCCACATACATGGCAGGAGAGTTGAAGGTCTCAAACATGATCTGGGTCATCTTCTCACGGTTAGCCTTGGGGTTCAGGGGGGCTTCAGTCAGCAGGACTGGGTGCTCCTCTGGGGCCACACGCAGCTCGTTGTAGAAGGTGTGATGCCAGATCTTCTCCATATCATCCCAGTTGGTGATGATACCGTGCTCAATGGGGTATTTCAGGGTGAGGATACCTCTCTTGGACTGAGCCTCATCACCGACATATGAGTCCTTCTGGCCCATACCAACCATCACACCCTGATGACGGGGACGGCCAACAATTGAGGGGAAGACGGCACGGGGTGCGTCATCACCGGCGAAACCGGCCTTGCACATACCGGAGCCTGCATGGTCAACATAAAAACAAACCGCCCGTTAGCCAAATTGTATAACACTAAAATTCTGAACGTCCCGAACCAAACGGATAGTGTACTACAAATATCTGACGGAAATTGGGTGATATTTCGATCTCACAAAAAATGTGAGCAAATATAGGAAATGACTCATATGCAAAATGTTCTATTTGTGAAGAAAACTATGTCAAAAATTATATTTGGAAATTCTTGTGGGAATATAGAAAACCTTGATCTCTAGGAAATATATATATTTTTGATAGAATATATAATTCTTGAATTTGCGTGAGGAACTAAAAAAATTGATAAAATTCAAGTGAAATGTGAATTTTTGTATGTGTAAAACTGAATCTTTTTAATAAGAAATTGAGAAAATATCACAATATTGTGTTGAGGATTTAAGTGCATTAGTTCTTAAAGTGTTCTTTGATGTTTGCTGGGAAATTGTATTTAATGAAATGGCAAAATAGATTTGCTTAAATTTCGATACAGCACAATTTGTGTGTTATCATTGGAATTGTTTGACAATTTGAGCACTTTTTATTTGATCACTGCACTGATTATCCGCAAAATTTAATCCACATTTATGATAATCCATTTTGATTGATCCTAACTATCCGTTAGTAGTAGTAGTAGTAGTTGTGGTAGTAGCTGTCCAGTTTTCATATTGTTGCTATACGCACCATTGTCTACGACCAAAGCAGCAACCTCATCGTCACACATTTTGTCTGGGATTTGTTTGTATTACGGTACCACGGGTGAATTTAAATCAAGAAATACGGCAATGTGTACGCTTTTGGAACACAACTGACTGACTAATTTATCCCAGCGTTGGTACTCGGATTTTATACCAGCAGCGACTTTCTTGGCGTCCAAGAAAAATCAACATCGTCTCGCTGCCGCTTCGTCCCCCCCACCCAGCAGCAGCAGCAGCAGCAACAGCAGATACCAAGAAGAACAACAACAACACAAGAATACAAACATTAATACAAAGGCAAATGCACAGATACAGTTAAATATGCTCGCTCATGGATATCTGCCCACCTTCGGCACAGCTCGGCATAGCGATTGGTTTGTGGCGGCTAAAAATAGATCCTTAGCATAGGGGGGCAAAACCAAAAGCAAAAGCAAGAGCGACAGAGCGAGAAAGCAAGAGAGCGTGAGAGCAACGAAGAGGAGAACGGCATGATCGGGCGTGCAGAAGATCGCAATCGGTTCGACGATCGTACGATGCCGAAGCAGTTGCTGTTGATGCTGTGTGGCCAGAGTCCAAAAGTGCCGTATAAGGCAAGGCTGCTGCTCCAGCGATCTCGCTCGCTCTCGCTCTCCGCCGGTGCGGGTGTGCGTGAGAGCAAAAATATATTCAGCTCATGCTTTTTCTATTCCTTTTTGTTGTGCTCGAAATTTTATTTTTTTTTAGGTCGTGGGGGATTTAGAAAATTAATTTCGTTCGCCTCGTTCCCATTTGCGCCACCCCCAACCACCCGGCTTGCTACACCTACATATATATGTATATCTATGTGAGTTTTTTTTTTGGTTTTCATAACTTTCGTGTTTTTCGTATGTCGTAATAAATTCATTTTCTATTTTCGATTTTTCACATCTCTATCGCGCATCTCGAATCTCCCAGCTGAATTCAATGCTGCGCACGTTTGCACCTTCAATGAAATTCCGCGGTTCGCACTTCTATTTTTGGTCATATTTTCCCGGAGCAACTGGTTCTCGCAACTGTTTCTCCCAGCACTGCCCACGCCCCACCCTGTAATGAGCATAATTCAAGTAACTAATTGTTTATTTACAATTTGTAAATTGTATGAATCTCCACAATTTTCGACTCGATGGTTCTCGGCTGGGGGGGAGTTTTGGAATCGCCATCGGAGTTTGCTATATGCCCGGCAGGGTATCCATTTAATTTAGGTTTACGCTTTATTTTTAGCAGCAACTAAGTGGGGCATGTTTACGTTTTATGGCATACTCTCTTCCAACATCATGTTGGAAGCAAACAAACATATATATAATGGGTGTACATACGTAAACATATAAATATATATATATATATATATATGCTGTTTTGCTATAAATTTTTACTGCAGAACGAGAAACTGAAGAGATTTATGTCGCAAATAGGACAGCGAGGCCATTTGCTTTGATTAGAGTAGATAAAGTAGAAATATATATGTTTAGGCCATAGATATATATATATATATATATATGTAATCACTGAAAAGGCTTATGCATAGATCGACATTTGCACATACTAATCAATTGATATCAACAATATTTCAAATCTGAATTAATTAATAATATATTTAGCTTATTCTTTGACTATAATTAACCTGATTGGCAAAAACCAAACTCTGCTTCGTTCCCATTTTCTCTCTAAACCCTAATAAGATAATATTTAGCTATGACCGGGTTTGACATACTCTTACAATTTACGGTATTTAATATTCATTCTGTAATAAAATATATACATTTAATATAAATTGTTGGAAATAAACTGTCAAATTTAAGATTAAAATTTAGTATTTTCATATTTTTTTTAGCTGCCTAATTGGTGAATTGTTCCTAATGAAATATTATTTTTTATGCCAATATAAATGTAATATTAATTTAAAGATAAGCTTAACAATTAAATACATAATAATAAAACTAATAAAAAAATAAATTGTTTCCCTAAGTGTATTTTTTTTTTTACAAATTTTTATCATTGCAATTCATTTATTTCTCAACAAATCGAACATATTTTCTGCATCAATGGCATTTCCGTACTTCACCGACCTTGCCGATCCCAAGTGGCTTATGTCATTTCCCACATTTTGGTTGTTTGCCAGGTATTATTTGGGCATATCCTTATTGCTGTACGGGTTCTCAGTTCTCAGTTCACATGTCAACCCACACAATCCACCCCACCAACAGCTACAATTTGCAATATTGTATTACTGTATAGTAAAATGTTTCCAAATGAACAATCAAAACTCGCGCCATAATCGCAATCAAATCGCATCAGGCCAAAGACCAAACAAATGCCCCGAAGTCAAACGCCTTCAGGCGCCATAACAAACCCGAACACGAACCCAAACCCAAACCCAAACCCAAACCTAACGCAAAACCAAACTTAATCTGAAATGCTCAACTTTGTCGTTTGTTATGAAAATACGAAAATAAAACCAATTGCAAATACATAGATTGTATAAATGGTTAAATCAAAATTTAATAAAACCCAGTCAATTGTGCAGTGGGCGTCGCTGGCTGGCGTTGGCCAAGGAATTTTAATAATGAGCACGTATCCTGGCAGCGCTGTTGTTTTAGTGCACGTGCGCCAATTGCCAACACTAAAGGGATTCATTTGTGAATTATCTAATGCTATCCCCAAAAACCCCGAAACCGAAACCAAACTCAGTCTCTCTCTCTCTCTCTCTCGCAGTCTCCCTCTCCCTCGCACGTTCCTAAGTAAACAAGAGGAGAGTTTGGGTCTTTCTGGCTAGCTGGGAACGGGAATCAACGAAAACAAATTGCAATTGAGCCTGTAACGGTGACAAAGTGGCCACCACATCACACAGTCTCTGTGGCAATACCAAAAGAGGGGAGGGGTGGAGAAGGACGTTTGGTTGGGGAGTGGGTTATAGAGACGCACTGCGCATTTGACAGGCCAAGCGGAATGCACACAGACAAGGACGATGAAGACGAGGCAACAAGCCCGAACTTAATGATGAGCTCCTTGTCGTGATAATCATGTTGGCTTGTGGCCCACCCTTAAGCCTTAAATGATGAAGAGCATTTAGATTCACATTTCGATTCGCATTTGCGGAATTTTTATTAAGTTGCCAAAATTGGCAGCTACTTTCGGCTGCTTTGTTGACAGAGTTCATCAAAGTGCCCAAAGAGTGATTGCGAGGGCGTGCCCAGATCTACGCTCGTTAGTTGTTTGTGTGTGTGTGTGAGTGTGGGTGTGTGAATTAATTTCAAATTAGTTTGCCAGCGGTACAAAGTGCATTATTGGATTTAAGCCCCCTTGTCTCTTTACCCCTTTTCCTAAACAAGCGTGTGAAACCAAACAATGCATAAAGTGCCAGCCAAGTGCTGTCCAGAAAAGGGGGTTAGCCACAATCCCCTATTGTCCCTAATTGGCCTAATCGGCTATTGTTCCATTGATTAGCTGACCGCTGGTCAACAATTGCAGCTGCATTCAACTGCAACTGCAACTGCAGCAGCAGCAGCAACAACATCTGCTACTGTTCACCATAAAATGCGCCACTTGGCAGCTAATTTGAGGCACGGCCTGGAGCATGTGTTAAGTAAATCAGGTCAGCATACTCATGCATTTATAAATATATATATATATATATACATTTATATATATCACCAACCAAAGTTGAATCAGAACTCGATTCCAGTTGCATTAATTTATGTTAATGTGAGGGAAACAAATACTTTGATCAGTTGTGGGGGTGTTTTGGGCTTGATTTTCGAAATTGAGTGCATGCACTGCCTCTGCAGAAGGGATTTATTTTTAGTGGTTAACATAGATACACACACACAAAAAATACTTGAGCTGGAATAGAATATATATGTTGTATCAAGCATAGAAAGAGCATTCCAATATTATAAATATTTGTCTGCTACGAATAACCCCAAAAACCGATAGGTGATATATATTCATTCAATTTGTTTAAAACAATAGCGAATTCTCATATAGAAATATCGCATTTCATTTGCACACACACTCACACACATATATACAAACACATATCTGAAAAAAATAACATTTTTAAATAGACTTTCAATTGAATTTAAAACGACAGATATTTAGTCATAGATGGATTCACGTGCTGCCTGCAATAATTTCAACCCAAAACAGACAAGTGGCAATATCAAGATCTGTCTATAAGCAAAGCCTACGAATACACCCAACTTGTCTATGAACATTCGAATATATATATATTTACCATTGAATATCTATAACTATAGCCCAGTGAATATATACATCTGAAATGTGCCCAAAATACATTCGGATATGCGCCACAATTCGCATAGTCTACGATTGCCGCACTGTACGCCTCCAAAATGAACAAAGTGTTCATTAACAGTATACAGAATATAGAATATAGAATATAGAATACAAAATAAAAAATATAATATTAGAAATAGAGAAATATAGAAGCAGCACGAAAAATAAAGAGGAGCAGGAGAAAAAAGCAAATATATATAATTTAATGGCAAATAGCATATAGATAAAATTGTGAATATTTCTATAGATTAGAGTGGACCTGTTAGTAAATGATTCTGATATTCAAATGGTTTGCCTTCCTTTGCAGAATAACCAAAGATTCGAAGCAGCTGTATGTAAATATAATATTCATAATTTAAAACAATAATAACAGCCTAATAAATTTAATATCGCATACTTTTGCTAGCTTTTATTATGAATTATTTTCTGCACTAAACCATTATCTTATATGCTTTGATATAGTATTAACTATAATATTAACTTATAGGTAAACATAATATATGCCATTATCTCATTTGGTTTGATATATTATTAATTATAGTATTATCTTATGGTTATAACATAATATATACCTCCATAAATTCTACTTTCAAATTATTTCTTAAAAATACATTAAAAGACTATCAAGTACTGTAATCTTGATTTTTTTTATATTTTAAATCCTATGATTCTGAATTATGTTCAATGATTTTTGGGCCACCTCAATAGAGTAGTACTGGCCTATGCTCTCTCTCTCTCTCTCTCTCTCTATACTCTATACTCTACACTCAGTGGCCAATGGAAATAAATGACGCGGACATTTATGGTGCGCGCTAAAAAAGAATTTCTTGAGTAAAATATATACATATAGAAAATGCTGTTCAATAATTTGTTGTGTGTTTTGTTGCTTTGGCGATGGTTTCATTTCTTGTTGTGATGATTTTATTTTTAACAATGTTATTTTATATTCACAAAAGCGAGCGTATAGCACACAGAAACATATGTATATATGTATTTACACAACTAAGAAATACAAGTATGAACATTTGAAATGAGCATAGACAACGACGAATTACTCTTGTACTCTAATGCGAGAAGGAAAGAAATATATAAGTTTTTGAGTTTATATGCCTAAAATTTTGGTATAAAGTTTGGTAAGTCTGCTCTAAAATTGTGGGCAGAGATTGAGCATCAAAACCAGGTCATAGATTCCTGGTGACTATTTTTACCCATTAGAGCTAAACATAAATTCAGATAAAGACAAGCTAAAAAATTGTCAGTTAAAACTCTATGTTAAAGCTGACATTAGTTTATTTAAAAAAGTGAGGGAATTAATTGGGACACAAGAATATAATAAGATAAAGCTAAATTAATTTTTTATAATAATTAAATTAATATAATTAATAAATAATAATATACTATATTAATAAATACTTATGTTTCAGTAACTTTTCAATTGAGTTCAATAATACAGAGTAAACAAATGGAAATATCTATATAAGTATGTTCATATATATATATACACATGTATGTATATTTAAAGAAAAATACCGCCAACGCTTTCATCATCGACCAAACGGGCCAGATCAGCTGTATGTCATCTAGTTGCGATATATCAAGCGGGAAACAGAATCGAAGAGGTGGCAGTTGCAGACATGAATATGTGTATATATGCACACATTTATGTATTATTAACCTATCAAATCTATTTTATACAGTGTATGTAATGTGTAATTGTGTATTTGGTTAGTTGAATCGGAAGTTCCTATATGATTGTGCTCATATTCAGCTGCCTCAGCCTTGGGGCATGCAGCGTCAGAGGCGCTTCCGTTGAAGCGATGAGGCGACGCCAACCCGCCATCCACTCGGTGGACTCGGTGGTTTTGACAATTTCTATATTTAGATGCCGCCACACACACACATACACTCAAAAGTTTGATTTTTCGCGTTGTGGAACACTTGTCGCTATCTGAAATCTTCTGCTAGCTGTGTCTGCCCAAAAGCCGATCCGATGTTTGTTTCATCAAATGAATCAGGAATTTTAATTCGTCACAATTTCAAGTTCGATTCACTTGGACTTTGACTTTCACTTGGCTTGCGTTGCAATTTCATTTTGCATCGTTTAATGTATTTTTGTATTTCACACAACTGGCAGAGATCTTCTCCCCCAAATTCTGCCTCTGCACATGTGTCTCAATTTAATCTTATTATTGGGGGAGGCTGCCACATTTTGCCGTATATGGTTCTTTGGCACCCGCTGCACATTATTTCTTATTTTGGTATTCTTAAGCGAGTGATTCACGATCTGTTTTTCAATCGATGCCCTTGTCACTTGTCTCCTCTCTCTTTCTCGCTCTCTCAATCAGCGGCGGTCTAATATTAAGTGCACATTAGTTTTGAAGTGCAGCATTCTGATTGCATTTCCCCTAAATTCTCATAGCTCATTTACAGTTTGACAGCTGTGCATGAATAACAAACAAATGGTTTAAATTGATTTTTGGTTGATTAATGCTTCTTGAAACTTATTGAATAATTGACAGTTGAAAAGCTTTTATATTGAAGCTTTTACACATCTTGTGCACCACCTGCACTGCTTGCTGTGCTTAGATATTACGATTCAAAGTATGCTAATTATTAATAATGTGTAATTTGTATATTAAACATATAAACCATTTCTGCAGAGTCTTCAATTGAATAACAGTTATCTTGTAATTAATTTACATATTTATTATTATGATTACAACGCGTTAAAACTTTGTGAACTGCTTGTATTTCATAAAGCAGTTTTTTAAGGTGGTACTGCTTGTGCATTACTTTGACTGGTTTCTACAATGAAGCATAGATGGCGCTTTCGAACATTCCAATTCATTATTTGTGTTTACTTTAAATATAATTTTACTTTATTAATATCGGAATTTAGAAATGTAGGTTGAAGATTTGCTACTATGATAACTACAAATATTTTTATGAGCTTCGTTTTCATTTGAAGTAATTGTTTTTAAAGTCGTTTATATATGTATAATTCCATAAATAATTTGCGCTGTAATTTGTTTCTATTTAAAATCGTGTCTTTCCCATGTATTAATCAAATGTAATGAATTACTAGCAAATGGATTGCAACGTTTGCAATTGCGCTTTGTACCAAATACAAATAAGCTAGAATTCCACCCTTATTTCCATTGAAAACACACACAATTCCCCAGTTTGAGTGAGATTTTTGAATAGATATTGTGCGTGAGATAAAAACAGAGTGTAATTGCCAGCAATTATCATTGACGACTGCACGGCTGGGCCGAGGTCGTGTAATGGAGCAAACATATGAGATATATCCTATACGTGAACTATATATATATATGTGGAGTGACACGCCCCGCAGTGAGCAGCGTGCTCGTGTTTTAATTGCCCTCCGCGTTAATCAATTATAATTTATTCATTATTTATTACATTCGACGACTGACTATTTCGACTATATATACATATATATATATATATATATTATGTGCCTGGGCATTACCTGTACCCCTCCCACTTTGCTGCTGTCAATTATGTGTCATTATGCGCCTTTGTTTATTGTGCATTTAGTCCTTTTTAATTGCACTTAATTGTTGCTTGTCAGCATTTTCAATTTTGTTCTTTTTCGCTGACATCTTATTGTCTTGTGATTCCCCTTTTGCAGCTCCCCGCTTTTGGTTTTGTTTATTAATTTAGTGATTAAAGAGTTTTCGACAGCTGATTAACAGCGCTGATAAACTATTTTAGTTGCACGAGGGTAGCTCAATTAGTATGTATTGCTTTTAGTGTCCTAGATTCCAAATCAAATGCAGTCTGAAGACCACTAATTTGATTACTTAAAGCGACTAGCAAAATTGATAGCTGTTTGCTGTGAATAAAATGGAAAATGTTCGCCGTGTTTTTATCGTTTTGTGTCATTTTTGTGCAATTGAAATTTAGCCACATTTTTCGATTTTCAGTTCTCCCATGAATGGAAACAATTAGTCTGATACATAAATGTGAGCTAAAACTTGTTTATTTATTTTTGTGCTAATACGCATTGAGGAATTGGGTTCGCTTTTTTTTCGAGTGTTCTATTTTTGTTTTGTAGCATTAGGAAATGTTGTTGAAATATTACAATAAAATTTATTATGCACATTAAAATCTATTTATTTATTATTAAATTATGCTTCAGCGCGAGAGATCCAAATCTCTTTTGCTCACTGGTTCTTGGCTATACAAATGAAGAATTTTACAACGATCAATTTACTAAACTAAAAAAACACACATAACTAAACAAATATGATTATGAATAATTATGTATATATATAACTATATGTATGTATATATATGTTTGAATCTCTGTGGATTTTGATTGGGCTGTGAGTGAAACTAAGGCTAACATTTGAGTTCAACTTATTTAGTATGTGAATTGCAGTGGGTGCCAAAACTAGACCATGGAGACCAGGCCTTTGTTGAGATTGTCCAGATGCTCCTTGGCCTTGATGCGCAGCGTGGCAATTGAATTGCTGCGCATATCGACAGATGGCGATGGCGACGTCGGCTGCTTGAGGGGCAGCGATGATTGCGGCGGGGGACTCTCTCTACCCACGTCGAGCAGCTGCTCGTTGGGGCATTTCTCCAGACCGCCGGCGCCGTTGCTGCTGCCCCCATCGAGGTCGCTGCAGTCGCGTGGATCCCCGTTGGAGTCGGGATTGGAAATGCTGAGGTTTTGCGGTGACATACACACATCCGGCCCGCTGCACTCCAGCGACGACGACGAGGACGAGGCGGTGGAGCATGCTGTTGTCGTCATCGTTGTCGTCGCAGCGACGGGCAAAGGCGGTGGATTGGCGTGATGCGGCGACAGCGAAGTTGCATGCGGCGACATGCGTGACAGGTGCGGTGAGAGATGAGACAACGGCACAACCGCACCATGATGATGTTGATGCGGTGGCGGTGGCCCACCGGGTGGGGGCGGCGCCAGCTGTCCGGCGTGTGGTCCATGCTGCATCTGTGGTAGCGGCGGTGGTGGACCATGATGGTGACCCATTGCGGCCAGGCTGCTCATGGTTAGACTGCCGGGTGCAAGGCTCAGCGGCGGCGTCAGATAGCTGGGATAAACGGTTTGCGGATGCGACAGAAAGCCTGCAAAGGGTGACAAGTTGAGTCGATGTTTTGGGATGAGTTCAAATGTGCTAATTACCTGGCAGCGCGCTAAGCAGCGGCGGTGAAAGCCAAGGATCCACGGGCAAGCCAGATGCACCGCAGCCCAAGCGATGCGGCAGCTGCGTAAAATGCGTCAATCCCAGACGCAAGCTCTCCGATTTCTCCTGGCGGCGCCACTTGGCGCGTCGATTCTGGAACCAAACCTGCAAAGGAAGCAAAGAAAAAAATAGAAAAAAAATAAAATAAGTGTCAGTTAATTAGACAGGTAAAAAAACGCGTAAAAACCAATTAAACGCAACACTTCAAGCTGGGGCGAGAGGAGCTAATTAAATCAGGCGCAAAAATGCGAGTGTCTAAAACAGAGACAACAACAAAAACAACAACAAAAACAACAACAACAAAAACAACGAAGGTCATCAGGCATAATTGAAAAACTGAATGAGCTTAATTACGCAACGAGTAGCATCAGCTGAGAGCCTCATCAAATAATGAGCGGAGAGCGGAGAGACAAACACAAACACAAATACTCACATACACACACACATATACACATATACATACACATCTCACTCACACAGAAAAGCAAAATGGCCGCCTTAGACAAAATTGTTAATGAAAGCAGACGCAGCACACAACAGGTCAGAGCGAGATGGAGAGCGGCAAGCAGGAGAAAGGAAAAAGGTTGCCCAAAACGGCAGACAAGCAGACAGATGGACAAACAAAATGGCGACAAGCAGCAACAGCAACAACAACAGCAACAACAACACACAACGATTGACGTGGCCAAAGCTGTTAAGCGTTAAATGCTGTAGAAATAAAATTCAATTAGTGCTCGTAGCACTAATTAGAATTATCGTTACAATGTGCCCGTCTGTGTGTGCCTGTATGTGGCTGTGTGTGTGCGTGAGTGAAGCTTTTGAGCAGCGCTGCCAACCAGAGCGCAGCCAAAGCGTCTGTCTAATTAACGGCAAAAGCCCAAAGAGAGCAAAAGGCAGAGAGCCTTGGTGTGAGGCTGTCTTAGTGTGGGAGAGAAAGAGTAAGAGAGAGCGAGGCGCTACGCTATGCGAGTGTGTGAGCGAGAGAGTGGCATTATTTTGGATATCCGTTGTGCCGCCGGTGCCGCTGCTGCTGAGCTCAAAGTAATTAAATGCAATTTGCGCAAATTAATAAGAAATTATTTCTGATGGAAATTTCATTACCATTATGTCCTTGTTGCTGTCCTTGTTGTTGTTGTTGTTGTTGTTTTTGTTATTGTTGTTGTTGTTGTAGTTGTTATTGTTGGTTTTGCTGTGGTTGTTTTTTGGTCGCGTCTCTGAGCTCGACTGCCACAAGATACATAAACAAGCAGAGTCTGTTGTTGTCTTATGTGTGTGTCTGTGTGTGTGTGTGTGTGTGTGTGTGTGTGTGTGGGTGGTGGGTGTACTCTGTACTTGGCTCTGGCTGCTGCGGCTGTTTAATTAAACATAATGGCGCGTAAAATTATTTTCGTTGTCAATTTGGTGCAGGGGCACAGAAACTGATTTGCATTACAAATTTGCAAAGTGTTCAGCAGCCTTCGCTAAAACTCGCAGTTTACCCAGAATTTGTTGTTGTTGTTGTTGTTGGCAAGCGTAAATAGAAAGTGAAATTTCATTGTGTTTCACCATGAGTAAATCAGCTTTGGATAGTAATTTAGTTTGAGTAGCTGTTAAGGCTGCTGCTTGATTGACTGTAATTGATATTATGGATACCACAATAGAAAACACACACGTTTTACACTTAATATATAAAATATATAATATACTATTCAAACTATTTAGTCATTAAGCACATTATATTTTGCTCCAAAAAGTATGCAAAGCTATCAGAGAAATAGCTATATATATTTATGCTCCAAATGTATTCTATTTTGGAACATAAGTTGAATTATTTATAAATAAACTCTTTCATAACAAGTTGTTCTGAACATTTAGACGTATATATATATTAAAAAAATAGATTTCAGAAATGTGAATCACTTAAAACTCAATTCTATAAATATATATACAAATTGCAAATAATGCTCGAATAAATAAATTTAAAGCAACTGTTTTGCATTTATCAAACCTATATTAAATTTGGATTATTATTGGCTGGCTAAATGTTTAAGTAGATATAAATAAATATATATATATATATATATATATGTATATATAATACAAATCATTTTTGTTCTTCTTCTTCTTATTAGCAGTAATAGATTAAATATTATGATTTTAGGTACACATTATTTGACAAGCTGGAAAATGAATCTAAAAATCAATTAGCAAAGCAGAGCAACAGAAATAACAAAAGCTTAAGGAGCAGACAAGCTCAAAGTGTAATATCCTGTAACTCAAATCTGTACGAAGAAAATAAATTAAAGTTAGCAGCTTTAGGCCACAATTTACACACACACACACACACACATACAAAGCGGGAGTCTGAAATGTTAAATGAATATTGACATTTGGCAGTGTGTGCCAGGAAGTTGGCACCAAGGGGCGGGGGTTAGGGAGAGTGACAGCCACTCAAAAGCCAGCCTGCAAGTTGGGAGCGTTGGCTGCCGACTGTTATAATTTGAGTTTGTGCTTCTTCACTTTAATTAAATAATCAAAATCAATTTTGTAATTTCCATTCATGGTGCGTCATAAACCTACGCAACTTGCACGCCCTCAATGAAAGAGAGAGAGAGAGAGAGACAGGTAGAGAGAGAGAGAGAGAGAGAGAGAGAGAGAGAGACAGCAGTTGGAGGGAGTGTGAGAAAAATAGAGAGCGAATTCAGTTGGGTGGCACGCCCCTTATCAACAACAGCATCAACGTCATCATCATCATCATCATCATCATCATCATCAACAAAAGCCGCGCAGAGAACGGTTTGGCAAATTGTCTGCTTTCATCTTTGGTTGTTGGCTCGCTGGGCGTTCTGTTGTGGCATCAGCACACTTCCTACCACTCGCCGCCTCCTCTTTCTACCTGCCGCTCTGCCCATTGCCACCAACTGGCATCAAACTCAATTTTCCACCCCATAGACACAAATACAAACACACAAACACAAATACACAGCCATTTTCAATTTTGCTACATTTTCTGCCATGTGCCCCCTCCTCCCCTTCATCAGAGCCTGTGGCATTTAGTATGCATGTGGCGCTGTAGCTGGTGCTGGAGCTGTTGCTGTAGCACGCGCCAGGGCACAACAGCGTCGCTCGCTTGCAGCTACCTCCACCAGGCCACCAGCCCTCTCCCTTTCCGTCAACCACTTTTCAACTTTAATCTTTTTCATAAACTTCACATTGGCAGCAAACAATTTGCGTCGCCATATCCCCAACAACAAACCCCGTGCCCAAAAAAAAAAATGTCGCCCATGGCCCACAGTTAAATGACGTGGAGAGCATCATCCCTCCAAAAAAAAGAAGAAAAACAAGCAGCAAAGGACAACCCCATGCTGCGTGTTATGCTCATCGTTGTCGTCTTCTTTAATTTTGTTCGCAGCAAAGTTTTGCCGTTTTATTGGAAAACTTCTGCCGCAAAGTGTTGTCGCCCAAAAGCGTACACGACGTATACGCAATTTGGCATGTACTCTCGCTCGCTCTCTCAGCAGCTCTCTCTCTCTCTCTCACACCCACACACCATCTTTCTCTCTCTCTCTCTCTGCTTGTGTGTGTGTGTATATTTGTACTAAGGCACAAATTGCTTTTCGAATGTTTTTGACAGTTTGCAAATTGGAAAATTGACTTTTAACACACAAGAGTTCAGCAGCTTAATAAAACTGTTGGCAACAACTTCTGCAAAGCAGAGTAAGAGAGAAAGTGAAAGAGAGAGCGAGAGAGAGAGAGAGATACACTCTGCTGGGCAGTTGAGCAATGTCTTGGTTTTAGACGCTCATTGTTGGGTTCCTGCATCTGCATATTCATAGCAATACTTCCGTTTTCCGCCTGCTTCTCTTCGAACGTATTTGGTTTTAGTGGTTGGCAAATTGGAAAACGTTTATGGCCAGAGCTAAGTGCTCTTTGGCTAACTAGCTTTCGACTCTCTGGGGGCTTATTGTGTGCCATACTACAAAATCTAGACTGCCCGCAAGCGCCCAGCAATTATAGATCGCATAATCATTATTTCCCTTAATTCTTTTTTTGTCGTTGTGTGTGTGTGTGTGTGTGTGTGTGTGTGTCATGCAATTCAATCAAATTGAGTGAATGAAAATGCATTCGACGCTCGTTGCGATAAGGATTTAATTGCATGGAAAATATATATATATGAATGCTCGCAATGGTAATGGCAATGCACTGTATAATTAGACCCCCATTGCGCTCAAGGATATTGATAGCGGCGCCTAAGCTAATGGCGGCAGTGAGGCCACTGCTGCATCTGCATGTGTTCCTGCTCCGTGTGGAAGCTTTAATTCAATTAAAAAACTGCCTGGCAGACGGAGCTAACTCGAACCCCGAACTGCGAACCTAAACCTGAACCTGAACCTGGGCCCGACCCTAATTGTATGCCTGCTCGCAGACAGACATCAGTTATCCTTCAATGTTTCAGCCTGTCATAATTTGAGGCTGGCAGGCAGCAAGCGCTCGGGTCCCGGGCACAAACAAAGACACAGCGTGGAGTCCTTTGAGCTAGTTTATGACATGTTTTCCTTTGTTGGCTTTTAGTTCCGGCCCCTCCAACGGTTAACCGGCTCACCGGCTCACCGGCTCACCGTGGCTCCTGCCCCCTACCCCCTGGCCATGTTGCATGCGAGCCTGCCCGGCATCCTGTTTCGGCTGCCCCCGGGCCGCCGACTCTCGACTCTCCGACTCTGAATCGGGTCCAAATTAGAGCCAAACAAAAGCTTGGCGGCCACAAAAGCGCGCTCACTGCAAAAGATGTTTTAATTAGTTTAAGAGCCGACAAGCATATTGATTTACACTCGATGCCGCTTTGTCCTCCTCCTTGACGAAAAAGTATCCCTCTCCCCTCTCCTATGGAATTTTTAAAGCTCCTGCTCAATATTCGTATGATAATGCAGATGATTGCCTGGCAGTGGGTATTTCAAATTTGTTGTGAGTCACCTTCGTATCCATAAATAATTATATAAATATTCCTAATCAGCATTCTTTGGGGGATTTAGATAACCAAGTCTGAATACATTTAATTGATACTTTGCCTTAATGCAGTTCAATTGATATTATTAATTTTGATATTAATAAGTATTACGATCTTAAAATAAACTAGGTATAATCAGTAGCTGAATCGACAGATTTTGTGACGAAAAATTGTCAAAGCAGGAGAGATTGTGTATCCTAGGGAAACATATCTCGCACGACAAAGAAATCAGAATCAGCAATCAATGTTGATGGATAGCTCAAGGCATAAAGCCACCAATAAAAATAAATATTATTAATTGGCAAGTGTTTATAAGGCTATTTCAATCGGGGCACCACAAAGTTAATGTTTTTCTAATGCTCCAGCAGTTTGTTTGTATTTGTTTATATTGGCTTGACTATAGTTAATTGAAAGCTTAGATACGCCTGCAGTCTCTATTCATAGATGTGTAATTAGGATTTTCCAAGTGAGTGGTCTCATTATACTTAATAACAGTTTCGCTTGCATTCAAATAGCTGTAATACAAAGCGAGGCACACGACTACTACAGCCCGCCCCGCTGCCAGCCGCAGACAGACGAAACGCCTCAAATATCGCATGTGAAAAGTCAAAGGTGAATGTTGAGAAACGAGAAACGTGCGGCGAGTGTCCTTCTGCCACTCCATCTGCTACTGGCCAGTTCAACACCCACTCGATCAACGCGCTCGAATTTCCTTTCAATTTCAATGTGTGGCCTTTTTTCTTCTGCTCAACTTGAACTGACTTTGACTGCTGCTGCTGCTGCTGCGCGGAGCAGGCGAATGGTTAGAGTGGGGAGAGGGGAGCGAAGGTAATTCGACTAGTCGCAGGGTCGTTTGGCTTGTTTGTCGGGGCGTGTTTGCCAGCGCCACGTGTCACCCTGTATTTAATTAGCTATTTATTTACTTGCTGACATGCCGAGCAGAGTCACAGAGAACAGAGCGGAGGTATGGCGAGGGGGGGTGTTATGAAGGGGGCACTAGCAACGAGCGCACGCACAGTTAATAAGCAGTTAAATCGGCTACAAAGGACGACAAATATGCCCAGCAGCTGCCTGCCTAGCAAATAGTAGAACAGAATCGCAGTTTGAGCTGCGAATTGAAATGAAAATGGAAGGGGAAGTGGAAGTGGAAGTGGAAATGGGCATGTGAGTGATTAGGGGTGTGAGGTGTCCTGGGGGCGTGGGTAGTTGGACTGTCACACGCTTTTCGCTCTCTCCCCGTCCTGCTCTCTCATTCTTTCTTTTTGTCTCTCTCGCCCGACGAATTTTTAATTTGCAACTATTTTAAGGTGAGACTCTCAAAAATGATTATTAAGAGCGATGTCAGCTCAAAAAGTATATAAATACTAATTAAAAATGTGTTTATTAATTTACTGTAATTGTTGAATTATTTGTGACCACTTTCAATAATATAAATATGTTTTTTTTGACAAGCTATTTTTTTTTACAATTTCTAATACACTTTGAATCCTAATACATATTAATTAAAAGTATTTCAACATATTTTGAAACAGCCCTCGTTCACTCCTAGGTCCCCTGTGCCTACTAAGCAAATAAAGATTAAGGGTTACCTTTTTATTTGCAAGTCAGTGGTGAAAATAACTTTACAGGCAGCCCTCGCACACGTTTTGTGTCCTTTAGTTCTAAGCTCCGAAAAAATAGCTGGCGGCTATTTACGCTTGCTGGCTTTTTGGCCGACTGGCTGACTGGCTGACTGGCATTCTGGCTGGGCTGTGGCACGCTGCCTGATTACTGACGTAATTTGAATAATGCCTTATGACAAAATAAATTAGTCGACTTTCGAGTTGCAATGGCTAAAACTTTACTGCATATATTAAAAGTTGTTCATGTTATTGTTTGTGTTGTTTGCTGCTGTTGTTATTGTTGTTGTTATTGTTGTTGTTGTTGTTGTTGCCTGATAACTTAATTATACAAATTTTGCGTGCGCTAAAAATGTTGTTGCGAGTGGAAAACAAACAAGGCGAACCGAAAAATTTGTTAGGTGATTAATTAGCACATAATAAAAGTGGCAAAGCGCACGGAAAATTATTTAAGTGTTTTATGATTTATACATCAACCACAAAGAATAACAAAAGGCAAGCCACAAAACCACAAATGTTGAAATCACATAATAAGCATGTGATTTTGAGTAGAACGCATAAAACCAATTAGCATGTTACAAATATTAATTAAAAGCGGAAATCAATGGCCCCAGTAGCATGTCGCTATTAATATATATATATATATATATATATACGTTCTCGATTCAAGTATTAATTATAAGCAGCTTGCTACACACATAATTAGAATATTTTGGTGCCTGTGTGTGGGTTGACGAGCAAACCCAAAACCTCCTCCTCCTGCTCCTCCTCCGCCTCCTCCTCGTTGTCGTTGTCAAAACAGGCATTTATATTAAGCTGATTAAGTCACATTTCATATATCGGCTGAGGAAAGATGAAGGTGAAGGGGAGTGGGGGTTACCTTATAAGTACCTGCCGCATTTCGTTGAAAATTTCTTTTTGGTTACGTCACGTTTTTACTTATTTATCATGTGTATTTTTGATTGACTCTCCACACTGAGTCAGCCACATGAGTCCCAAATTGAAATTGTTTTGTTCCGACTAATTTGACAAGTTAAGCCAATGCTTATTTAAACTGACAGCAGCCGAGAGTTACCAAAAATATCAGAGAATTATTCGTATCTGCTGAGGCGGCATACTTTGAGTAAATTGATAAATAACCAAAGATACTTATATATATAAATAAATTATGCGCCCCCAATCAGTGCTGTAATTTGAGTGTGTGGTATTTCAATAAAAGGTTTTCTCTGTGAATATTACAACTCAAATTCGAGTTATAAGCATCTTTCACTTATGTTTGAAAATAAAAAAATAATAAAATGTATTAAGTAAAAAAACATTCAAATTGTGATTAAAAGGAATTATTATGTTATTGGTAGAATTTATATACTTTTTAACTATTAAACAAGAATAGTAATTATGATAAAGGAGCCATCAAAGATTAAACAGTTTAATCAAATTGGCAAAGTTAATGTAGATTTAATGTTCATCTTCAGCTTTGTCAAATCTGTTTATTTCACAATAATAAAAATGATTAAAGAAAACACAATTTGGCAGCTTATTCAATTTGATTTTTAGCGCATTTAAGGGATACAACAGACTCTTAACATCTGACACATAACACAATCAAAGTGTATGTAACAAGGCAAGTGCCATAATGCAATAATAATAATAATAATAATAATAATACAATTTTAACTATGCCCAGAGAGTCCTGTTCCTGTCGCTGTTGCCGCCTTTTGACTCCTAGCACACTTGAAACCTTCAAGGGAACAGATGTGCAACTCATTACACAGCATTTAAGCATTTCAAATTGAATAATATTCATAATTTGCCAACAGCGAGGGGTGTATAAGAGTGTGTGCCACCCCCCTAAGGGGTCGGACATGGCATACACTTGACGTCTGAAGTGCTGCTGGAGTAGACTGAGTTTTGACCCGGCCAAGACACAAAACTCAAAACACAAAGCAAACAGCTGCTTCTTGCAGCATTTTCACAGCGATGCTGCTCAGCTCAAAAACACACTTTTTCTCCTGTTAACTGTGACAATTTCGCATGCAATTTGCCAAAAGACAAAAAAAAGATGAAATTGTTATTGTAATTGTAATTGTATTCGCTTGATTACATTTGATCGTATTTTGTTTCACTTTAAGCCAAACATATTTCAAGTGCGCGCCCTCAGGCAGAGCAGAGCTGAGGGGAGCTGAGGAGAGCCTGGCCTGGTGTGGGTTGGAGGGGTGGTTTGTGCAGCGCAATGTTTGCTGTCCGCTTTTTTTTTTTTCTTTTTTGTAACCCCTAATGTCAAGTGAGGTTATGTTTGTGCGCTGCCTGTCACTTCAGGGGTTGAACTGTTGACGACAGGGCGAACGGGGGAAAATGATTTATAATTTCATTCCTTTTGATTTATGCATTTTTATTGAAATGTGTTGACAGGTTACGCTAAATTCGATATGATGCCAAATGAAATTATAACATCGCCAACGTTTTGCCCCCTCTTCGACTAAGTCTTAGTGACAGCCACTAGCTGGCAGCACGAATATTTCAACAAATCCGCTACACGCGCCTCTCTTGCAACATTGCCCAATTTGGTTTCATTAGCTGGCAAAAGCGCAATCATAGCGCACTAGGCAAACACAGACAGTGATAGAGAGAGAGAGAGAGAGAGAGAGAGAGAGAGAGAGACAGAGAGAAGCGAAGGATCATCGAGGCTGAGCTGGCAGGACACGTTTCGCAGCTTAAATTACGCACACGTTGCCAGGCGGAGCAGAGAGAGAGAGTAAACTTTTAGCCAGATAAAAGCCGGCATCGGCGAATGCTTTAAGGATATGCCCCAAGGCAAAGGCAAAGGCAAGGAAAGACACAAAGACTGCGAGCGACTCTCGCTCGACGACACCCTTTGGCCAGGAGACACAGCTCCGCAGCTCCGCGCAGCGTAAACTCAATAAGTCGCATAAAGGAATGAAATTGGATGCCATTGCAGCGCGGCAAACAAACAAATGCCTGAACAAACGATGCCGCCAACAATGTCCTTGCGCTATCTCTCCTTTCCTCTGTCGTCCACGTCAACGTCCTCCTTATCCACTCTCTGCCAGCCTCGTGGTCTTGTGGCCATATCAGGCCGACAACTGCGTCATCTCTCGTCATTTGGGTATAATTAATTGCGACACGCATTTGCTTAGCCATGCCCCGATCCCCGATCCCCGATTCCCGATCTAGGTAAAGCTATCTATATAGTATAAAGCAGCCGCCTACGTCAAGGCGGTTCCCCCAATCCCTCCATTGTGAAACGAGCTTCTAATGAGGGTTAATTGAAAGCGGCACAGCCACAATCTAAAAGCTGATATTTGAGCTATTTATTGTTATGCTCAGCTTGGAGAAATACTTAATTGTGGACTGGAAGGCGCTGACAAAAAATATGAATATTTGCTTGATTGGTTTTGTGGCAGAAAATGAAATTACAAAAATAGAATCTAATTATGCAACTTAAAGATTTGTATATATAACAAAACATTTAACAGCTTCTTTGTATAGTATTTTAAGAATGAAATTGTTTTATAACCAAACAATAAATATATATTAAAACATTAAATGTTAGCAATTTATTCAATTAGTTGTTGTTGTGTCTAAAATCAAAATCGCACTTTTCGTATATTTTAGGATTAAGGTATAAGTGTTAAAGTCATATTTATAAATTCTAAAATATATATAAAAAAAATATTAAAGCTTTTCAATTGAAAAAAAAGAAATAATAATTGTGTAAAAAAATATAAATATTCTTTTGTTAGCAAAACAAAATAAAAAATTACAATAATAGAATGAATTTGAAAACATAAAGATTTTTAAAAATATCAAATCATGTGGCAGCTTTTTAGTAAGTAATAAATTTATATTCAAAAATAAATTGTAAACAGTTTATTCAACTGATTGTGTGTAAATTTTAAAATTCATATTTAGAAACTCTAAATACTATTAAAAAGAAATATATATAAATTATATATAAAATAGAAAACATTGTTTATTCTATATGCACTCATTGCGTGCCATCTTTTGGTCAATACACCCTGTTCATAGTGCAGCTAAAGGGAATCGCCATTTTGCATAACACAAACCCAAAATAATAATTGACGATGGAATTTTGTATAATTCATTGTTTGATTGTTTGTTTGGCATAATTAGTCAGCTCGGTTCAAGTGTTGGGTTTGTGTTTTTTTTCTTTTTGGTTCGCTTTGTTTTATTGGACAGTTTATTTTTAGCATAATTTCATAAGCAGCAGATGTGCAATACACAGAGAAGCACACACACACACACACTCGCACACACACATGTACGTGGGCAACCCTATTACTTAAGTTGACTGCTTTTATTAATATTTATTATTATTTACCCTTGCGGTGGCTTTGTTGTGTGTTGGTCTTGTTGTTGTTGTTGTTGTTGTTGTTGTGTGTGTCAAAGGTGGCATAATGTGTTAATTGTTCCCCGCCCACGCATTAACAACGGCACTTGAGCAGCTGTCGTTCGTTCTATTTTTTACTCCTTTGCATTTTTTTTTTATATAAATGCGCTCATTTAAAGACCAATTTAAATAGATTAGGAGAGAAAATGTATTAGCTATTCTTGGCCATCGGTCACTGGACAAATCACGAGAAGTGCCCAACTTTGTCTCCATTGTTGCTATTTCCCCACAGATCAATTGTTAACGCCCCCCCCCAAACAATAAGTAAAATATTCTGAAAAGTAACATTTTGTAGGGGTTCCCTAGAGAGAGAGAGAGAGGGAGGGAGGCAGGCGGAGATTGGGTAGGGAAAATGAGCCCATTTATGCAATTGTCGGCAGTTCAATTTGGTGAATTTCATTTGATATTGGGGCTTGTTTGATTTTTACGACACAAATTGTCTGTTTTCGACTTTTGCTCGGCTGTAGTTTTTTTTTTTGTTCGTTTTCGTTTTCATTTTGATTATTTTGATTATTAGATTTGTATAGGATTTCAATAAAAATTGTTAGCGGCCAAGGGAAAAGTGCACAAATGAACCTAATATGCATTATTATTATTATGACATGTGAAAGCGAAAGCGATTCGACTCAACTCGATATCGTTATAGTTGTCGATATGGAGACAAACGGAGCGTTACCGATAGACAGACACACACACACACATATATAATGATCGAATGGAATGAGAATTCAATGTGTACAAGAAATAAACATATATATAAACGGTTAGGCTTTAACTGAGGCCAGGCCATGGCAATGGAGCAAGTGGAATGCAATAAAAATCTATTTTATTTGTTAGTGAAATGACATTTTTATTTGTTTGCTTTTTATGCACACATAAACACACACAAACACACGCAAACACACACACTCACATGGAGTAAACTTCAGTCACGACACACACGTCGTATGCGCAATATGTGGATAAACAAACATTTCTCATGTGTGCATTGCGACAAACGTGTGTGTGTGTGTGTGTGTGAGTGACTCAATATATATTAAATGAATTTCCATGCCTGGCATTTGTACTTGGCATATTTTGACAGTTTTACGATATTTAATCATTTGATCATGCAAAAATAATTGACAGGCATTTTTTCATTCATTTATTTGTTTTTCCTACTAATAATATTAATAATAAAAATTGCCATGCCTGATAAACGCACTGAAATGTGCACAATTTAGCAAAAACAATATACAATATAAATTTCTGTATTTATTTTCCAATGATTTATTTTGGCCACAGCACAAAACACGCAAAATTTCTTGGGGGTTTATTTTTTGTAGTAATTATTCGGAGACATGCATGAGTTATAAATATATATCGCATTCTAAATTGAATCATCATGAGATACTCAAATTTAAATTTCTTTGTTTTTCTTTCAAGTCAATCATATAGTCAATTGACGTAGACATTTATATTTATTAAGTGTTCCATATATTTACAGACATTTCAGATAATCCATCAATCAACCCTTTAGAATTGCAATTTGCTTTGCTTTGCCATGCTAAATTAGGTTTTAATTAAACTCTTTTTTGATTGCTGTTGTTTTTGTTTTTGTTGTTGTTGTTGTTGTTGTGGCTGTTGGCTTGCTCTGTGTCTTTTCTCACTCGATTGTGTTTAATACGGCGTATGATTGGAGCACTTTTAACCCTTAAATGAACGAGACGCCCGAAAAGACCACAACGTAAAATGCTCTGTTGTCAAAATGCGAACCCTCGACGCAAATTGTTGGCTGTCAGCGTGTAATCCAAATAAAATAATTGTCATCTACTATGTGAGGCACTTTCACGGCCATATGCTCTGGCTCACATCATAAAGGAATACAGGCCACAAAAAAAACAACAGCAGAAGAAGAAGAAGAGAAGGAGAAGCCAGGCAGGCAGCTGATGGACTCGGTGTGTTTTTGCAGTGTTAATGATGGGTCTCGAGTGAGTGTCTCGACGTGGTTGTTTAGCTCGTTAATCTGTTGTTTAATTTGCCGGCTTAACGCTTTTTGTTTTGGTTACCATCTGCGATAAGCCGAGCCTAAGTCGAGTATTGTCCCCCCCCCACCCCTCCCCACTCTGTTGCAATAATATAGCTAAACACATTTATAAATATCTCTCATCTGGGTTGGTCGTCTATATATATTAATTGCTTTGCAAACGACAAACCACAAATGACACAATTTCAATTTGATTTCGATTTTGTTTTTGTTTTTGCGTCAAATGTCGCTCAAATGCTGCCATTTCTGCAATTCTATAAAGGAACTAACTAACTGCTCTCCATTACAATGCGAACGAGTGGCAGGCAATATTGCCATTTAAACAACAATCAAACAAACCACAAAAATGTACACAATACAATACACAACAAATATAAGAGCAACAAAAACAAAAACAACAACACAATGCATCAAATGCAAAATCCAATCAAACTTTTTAAACAAACATTTAGCAAATCTATTACAATGCATGTCCCAAAACCCACAAAATGAACTCATCTAAACGAGAAATTGCCGAATATTGCCCCATTGCCTCACTGATTGACTGACTCGACTCGACTCGACACGACGAGGGCTTGGGCTTGGGCTTGGGCTTGAGCCTTAACTCCTCATATTCGTTTTGACGTTGGCCAAGTAACAAACTTGGTTCCGTTCAATTCTTTTTCTTACCATTTTTGTTGGTGTGTTGGTGTGTGTGTGCAAACTTAATCAAAACAAATTTCCACCTTCAACGAGTTGCACACCAAGCAATTTCCCAACCCGAAACGATAACTAGAACTTCATGCAAACTAACCGCAAATACGATTACACACACACACACACACACATAAGAAGGGTGCAGACCAAAAAATAAAAAATGTGCCCACCAAATCGAAAAAACGAGTTAAACTTTGTGGAGCACACTGAGTGCTTCCAAGAGGAAAAGGGTAGAGGGAGGGGGAGGGATGTAGGACGTAGTTTGAGGTGGGATCCTTTTTGCTGTGCCCTGGCATAATTTGAATTCGTGTCAATTTGACAAAGTGACACATGAGGGCCGTACGCCATCTAGAAAAACGCTGATAAGTCACAGGGCCGGCGGTGCAAGAAATTTGTATGCGATTTTCGTTCATTACGTTTGTATTTGGTTTATATATATATATTTGTGGTTGATATTCGGTATTTCGTATACTATTTGTTTATTTATTTATGTGCATACATTTGTGTTGCCAGGCAGTGGGAGTGAGACGGATACAGTGTCGCCAACGTTGCAACGGTTGCGGCACGATAATGTTTAGTCAATAAAAATGATTTGTCGTCTGAGGAAACGAATTCATGAAATTTGATATGTCCTTTGCCGACAGTCGCACGTCCTGTCGCCTCAGCTCCTCAGCGGCTTAGTTTATGGCTTAGAACAACACACACAAGTCACTCGCCGAGGGTCCACTGTGCTGCTATGCAATTAGATGGCCCCATAAAGCCAAAGTTTAGATATTTGCATATATTATATGTATATGTGTACTACTCGAACCAATTCAATTCTACAATTCTTCAATACTTCAACGCTCCACTCTTGCTTGCCCCACGACAGTTCTTCTCTCTTCCTCATTCCTTTTGAACGGAGTTGTGAGGGGGGGTCGGGGTTCGGGGTTCTCGTATTGCTGTCGGGCGTCTTTTATGCTACACCGCTGTGAAAGGAATTTACGAGGCGCCCCGCCCGTTAACGTCGCAATTTGCCACCCGAAACGAATGGCTGCCAGACATGCATCGGTCGGGCATCGAGCATATAAAGCAAAAGGCGCATATCCTCATAAAATGCATAATTCCTGCCTCCAGCATAAACGCGGATTGGGGGAAAATACTCGGAGCCTTGTCATTTGCATTGTCATTTTGCAATTGAGACATAAATTTTAATATGCACTGAAAGAAAGTTGCGCAAGTTTCTTGCTGCAAAAAAGTTACTCCTTTCGCCACAAACTTTTGGGAAAGTGGTTGGATAAATGTTTTTGGTTTAACCAAATGCAAGGAGCTTCAAATCTATTGTGTGCTAAAGTGACTAACGTATCAGTAATAGAAGAATATAATTATTTCAGCAACATCTAAATTTGTGGCAATAAAATAAACATTTGCAAGTATTATCGAATCAAATGCAGTTTTGTTTAGCAAAGAAAAGAAAGAAAGACGAAACTCCAAGTTTCAAAAATGAGAACACAAACACTTAAATTTCACACATGAAAAGATAACACCTTTAAATCGTTTACCCGACCCATAAATTTATATAGCCAAACACATTTAAACATCAATCCTTGTCAAACTGGCCCCAAAACATAAACAAAACAGCGGATCAGTTCTCATGAGGGGAACGCGATAATTTTGTACTTTAGTTGGGCAAAACTTAATTTCGTTAATATAAATTGCAATCGGAAATTGCTTAATTTCCGGCACTGGCTGACTTTGCAGACAGACATGTTAATTGCACAATTAGCAAAGTCAGCTCGTAAATAAAACTGGACATCTCCGCGCTGATTATCTTAGAAGGAGCAGGCTTGCAACCGTGACTTACCTGGACACGCACTTCGGGCAGATTCACCTTCATTGCCAGCTCCTCGCGGGAATACACATCGGGATAATGCGATTTCTCAAATGCCCGCTCCAACTCATGCAGCTGGTAGGTGGTGAAGGTGGTGCGATTCCGTCGATGCTTCTTCTTGGCACAGTTTTCGTCCTGACCTGCAAGTGTGGTAATGAAACAATAAATAGCATTAGTTACACTCACAGAAAAAACAATGTAATTTAGGAAGCCTTTCTGGTTTCTAGAAAATATCTTTCAAAGCACAAATCGAAATCGACCATCTCAAAATTAAATTATTTAAAAATTTTTAGTTATATTTTAGTCTGTTTTTTTTTTTATAGTAAAGCGATTTTTGAAATAAAGTTCGATTTTGTTGGGCTAGTCTACAACGTACCCTCATCATCGCTGCCGGATGTGATTTTCTCGCCTTGTTCGCTGTTGTTGGTCTGATTGAGATCCTCGCTGGAGGCGCAGCTGCCATTCACCAGACTATCGGTGTCCCCACTTAAACGCTCCACATGCTCCGTTGTGTTGTTGTTGTTGTTATTATTGTTATTGTTGCTGCGATAGTCGTGTTGAAAGTGTTGCTGCTGCTGCTGTTGCTGCTGCTGCTGTTGCTGCTGCTGCTGCTGCTGCTGGTGATGATGCACCTCGTCCAGACTGCGCGCCCTGATGCCATAATTGCTGAGCTGCTGACCATTGGCTAATTTTGGCTCATTATCATCACAATAGGCGGCGACGGATTTGCGTTTGTTGCCCGTGCTGCTGCTGCTGTTGCTGATGGGTCGGGGTATGGGCGGAGTGGTCACATCAATGTTGATGTTGCCATCGTGCTGCTGCTGCTGCTTTGCCGCATCATCCTCATCCTCCTCCAGTTCGCTTGCTGAGGACATTGAACGCTCGTCGTAATCCCGTGTTGTTGACTGTGTCTGGGCAACTGTTGCCGCTGATGCTGCCGCATCCGGCACAAAGTAGCTGCTGCCAGCTGTTGCTGGTGCTGTTGGCGGCGATGACTTGGCATATTTGTTGTGCTGCTCCTGCGCATGCGCGGCCAGCGCCGCCAAGTGCTGCTGATGGCTGCCATAGGCGCCAGCTGGCTGTGGCGGCGGTGGGGCGCCAGTCACCGGCGGTGGCTGCAATTGATTGGCCTCCACCATTTGGTGCATCGAGCTGAGGTAATTGCCCGCCGCGTCCTCCTGATGCCCATAACCGTGACCATGACCGTGACCGTGACCTTGATTGTGACTGTGGCTGTGACTCTGGCCAAAGCCGAAGGCATTGTGGTAGCCAAACGTGGCGTGTGGCGGGCCAGCCATGGCACCATGATGATGCGCCTGCGCCTGCGCCTGATGCTGCTGCTGCTGCGCAGCTGGCGGCGGTGCTGGTGGTGTTGGTGGACCATAGTTGAGGCCATTCTTGGCATGCTGCTGCAGCATGCTGGCCATGTGACTATCCATGTTGCGCATCTGAGTCAGCGACATGCCGCAGCGCAAATCGGTGGCATCATCCTCGGCCAAGGAGGCATCCCCATCACCTGCAAGCAACAAATACACATTTACATATATATATATAAACATTGTTAAAATCAGAATAAAGCAAGTATTGAATGCGATATTTTAGTAAAAGACATTTTTATTAACACTTAAATAAATTGAACACACAAATCGACAAGTTTAATTCAGAGAAAGCTTGTCACAATTTAACTATTTGACTTCTGACTTTAAAAAATCAATCAATCACTTGTGATCCTAATAAATATTTACAGTGTACACATTTGTCTAGGGCAAATATAGATAAATTCGTATTTTGATCATCTTCTAAGTGCTTTGAAATTTCAAATTCACTTTGAGTACATTTGACGAATGACACCCGTCATCTATATGAAATCCTTTATTATTATTACCATTATTAAAAAGTATCTGATGTTTGTTTATCTAAATCAATCTTTTATTCATTTATTTGTTTTCTGAATTAAATTTTATTTTGGTTATGTTTATAAAACAAAGGTATTCATCATGATATTACAGTAAAATTAAATACGATCGATGTGTTAAAAAAAAATCCAATGAATTGGGACTCACTGAGCTAACATTATATTTAACTTAATGCATAAAAACAAGAAATTGATTTTAAAAGAATTTATATTAACACAAAAAAAAAAATGTTCTAATAAAATATTCAATTATTTCTTATGCTCCCCTGTATTATTCTGATAAAAAAAACATATGTAAATCTTTTATTGAAATATATTTATGCTATATAAAAGTATTTCTACAAGACTGTATAATATTTTAATCATGCTCCGCACACTCAGATATGTATTTTACACTGTTCAAATTTTCAAGTTCTAAGAGAAAATCGATCATAATTAAAAAAGTGTCTGTTGCTGTGAAAATAAGTAAAAGTGTTGTAATTAAATCATGATTTACACACTCTGCTAAGTTCCGAGTTACGTTTTATGAAAAAATGCCATAATCAAATCATGATGTACGAACTCTATTTAGTTGACATTTACGATACATGTGACTCGCATCCATTTCTCAGCGGCTAATTAGATTTTAATTAGCCAAAGGCATGCAGACAGTTGGACAAGTCATAAAGCTGTCGCTGCCCATGTGGTTAAGAGCCTGACGCGGTAATTCCAATGTGTTATTTAATATTGGGTTACAACCCCAGTCCCCAAACCCTTCGGCTTAGACTTAGACTTGGAGACCCAAACCTGCACCTGTTGGGCAGCCCATTAATAAACGGCTTTCAATTAGTCGCCTCCTATTTACAATGTGCGGCAATAAAAATTCTCCGAAAAACCCCAAGCGCCGAAGGGCAAAGCTGAACGACTGGTGTAAACTACTCTCGACAGTTGGTTAAGGGGGGTGAGGAGTAGAAAGAGAGAGAGAGCAAGAGAAAGGGGGAGGTGGGTTTGGGATTTTGTTGGTGGCTCTAATGGGCGTTCTGGCTGCCACTAGCACATATCACGTGACATGCGAGGAAGTCATTAGTTGTCGCCGAGCCGCGGCGAGTGTTGTGCTGGGGGGGTGGGCGAAATCAGGTGTTTATGTGGGTGGCGGCTGTTTGCATTGACTTTTGCAGTTGGATTGTGTAAGCAAATTCAATTTCTATGTTAAATTGGGTTTTCAAAACTGTTGGCTGTTGGCTGATGGCGTCGCCAGAAATCCAATTACCTATTCAGCTGCCCTCAAATATCTGTAATTATTCGATAGTCTTTTGTGTAATTGCTTTTTGATGTACTTATATAAGGTGTATGTATATATGTGTATACTTGAATTTAATTTGCATGTAACTGGTTCGATTACATAAAGCAGGCCCAAAGTGCATAGCTTCGAACGATTGTCTAATGTAATTATGTCTGCCACAATGGCCAATAATTATCGGGCCGGTATTTAGTTGGCTTTCAGTAGCTGTGGCCCAAACATTTAAATACTTGCTATCTATTGATTTTCAGTAGTTTTCTTTTCTCAGCACATATTTTCAGGCATTAATTAGGTCAAATGTATTGGCTAATTAACCATAAACAGCAGCTGAAAACTGGCCAAGAAATGCCCCGAATTAACCTCAACTGCGTTTTCACCAATCTATCGAAATTTACACGCACCGCATGCGTTTTATTTTGAGCCACTGTGGCGTTAATGAAATTAACAAAAACTGCTCAAAAGAAATTAAAAATGCTGAAAAAGGGAATTCAAAAACACATATATATATATATATATATATATATATATTTATAGCTGTAAATGAGGTAGCACGAGAAGCCAAAAGCACGCATAACAATAATAATAATAATAATAAGCAAGTAATAATAGAAAACAGCATTTACAAAAGGCGTGAAGGCGCCACATGAGGTGCGTCAGCGACAGTAGCAGCAATCTCTCGACTGAGAGTCAGGCCCAAACCCAAATCCAAACCCAAACCAAAGCCGAAAACCATGTCCGGACCCAGAGAACCCCCCGCTTCCATAGGCCACACAGAGTGCGTGCGTTAATTGCGTGAGCTTGAGACCAAAAAGACCAACGCCAAATCCGAGTTGAATGAAATGACGAACCGCACCAAATGGGCGAAAATCATTGCCTCTCTGCACAGTGAGTAAGTATTAAAAAACTCACAGCTATAAAAAATAACTAAATTTGCGTAAAGCTTAGTTCACATGTGCCACATCACATCTGTGTGTGTGTGTGTGTGTATGTGTGTGAAATTTTCTGTTGTAATATTCCATTAATGTAATGTGAATAGAATTTAGTATTTATCATTTGATGCGGTATGTCATTTATTTTGTATGATTCTGGTGTGTGTGAGAAGATATTTTATATTAAAATTATGTAAATATTTAACTATTTATTTCACTTTATTTATTTCTTTTGATGTACTTAATGGGAGGCTTAAGATCAATGCAGAATTTGATAGATTGACATAATATAATACAGTCAGAAATATATTACAAACTTGTCCGAATTATATACTTTTGTAAAATCTTAGTAATTATGTCAAATGTGATGGAAATGTAGAAAATCCAATTTATAGTTACTATGATATTGTACTCATTTAATTTGTATTATTCACTTGTTTTCCCAACTATAATATAAAATAATATATACTACAGACTAGAGACTAGAGACTTCTATGATATGATAGAGGTTTTAATTTAAAATAATTAGAATGAATTAGTCAGCTACCACTGATCCTATCATAAACTTAAGTACCAAAAATGAGCGCAATTATCAAATAAATCACCAAATACAACAAATCCAACTTCATTCGCATATTTTATGTAGAAATTTTGGAAGTTCAAAGCGAGTCAAACTTTGTTCAATGTTCAATATTCATTCACTGAGTCTGAGGCAAGCAAATTGTCTGATCGACAGTTCAATTAAGAAATGATTTTGAATTTGTTGTTGTTGTTGCTATTGTTGTTTTTTTTTTTATATTGTGCGACTGCTTCCTGCGTCTGTTGGCCATTAGCGTCTGTGGCAATTAAAGTTGGCAGCTGGAAGTTTTGGGTTGTTAACAATTTAGCTATGAATGCGAGTACAACGAGCCCAGAGTTGAAATGTTAAAAGGTTCAAATTAAGTCAGCTACTGACAAGATGAAGCCATATCTGTACGCCCTCTGTTGGCCAATGGCCAATGGCCAACAGTAGGGACTCGTTAGCGCAACCCTAGTTCTAATTTGTGGCAATAAGACGGCAGATACTCTGTGGCATCGGGATACAAAGCAAAGGACAAATTGACGTTAATCGCGTCAATCCGATGATTTGACAGTTTCTCACAACCTTTGCCATTAGGCGGCCTAATTGAAATGTTATTAGCCGAATAAGCAGCGCACATTTTTGGAAAGTCATTGGCAACAGGTTCGACGGTTCAATAAAAGGAAATGCACAAAATGCTTGGCATCTTCCGGCGCAACTCCAATTCCAGATACAAGATACAAGATACAAGATACACGATATCGAGCTCATATCAAAAATTGAAACAAGCCATAAACAAAACTGTCAATCAAGTGCGTTAAAGTGAAGTGGATTGCTGTTGCTGTTGTTGGTGTTATTGTTGTTGTTGGTGTTGTAGTTGTGGCAGCAGGCAACAAAACGGCTAATAAGACCCAACAGCAAACACCGACGCACGTTTAGCTCGCTTCGGACACGCATTAAGATCATTAAGTGACTTAATGCTCAATTTAATGCCGCATCAACTCAATGTGAATGTTGTTGGATGAATCAATGGAGCGATCCGCAGCTCAACTTCATGGCGTCGGCGTCGGCGTCGGCGTCGGCGTCAGCAGCCATCTCGGTCACACACAGCATGAGTTGGCCCCTTTTTATCTCGATCTTAATGATGATGCAGTGCAACACAAATCCATTCAGTTCATTTCAGTTCTGTTTATATTAAATACTAATGCACTTGTGCAGCCAACGCTTCTCTCTACTCATTCTCTCTCTCTCTATCACTCACCCTTTCTCTCTCTCTCTCTCACTCTCTGTCTCTATCAGTTTTGCACTCTTTCTTGTTGTTGACGCCACCGCAGCGAGCTGTCAGTTTAAATGCTTTTTGACAGCTTACGTCTAGCCGCAGTTCAATTATGATTATGGGTTAAGAGGCTCACTCAGTCTGGTTGTTGTTGGCATTATGCCTCTGCACTTACCTCCCCTCCACCTCCCTCCACTACACTATCTGCCCTCTAGTTAACCAGCTTATTTGCTCGCCTTTAATTAATTTGCGGCCATTTAACCTGCGCTTTTGTCGTTTGCCCTTTGCGCAACACCATTTTGTGTGCACAACTTGTTTTGCTATTTGTTTATTTATTTTGTTTTTTGTTTTTTGTTGTTGTTGCAGCTGCTGTCTGCGGTGTCTTCCTTGTGCTCATCAGCGTCAGCAAGTTTTCTGTATTGTGGCATTCATTAACGCAGTGCTTTAATTGAATTAATTGCAACGTCTTTAATTGAATTCGCCTTCAAAGTTTCTGCGCTTTTTGGCAAGTCTTAAAGTCAATAAATGACATGGCAGGAAATACCAAACAAAAAGATACAATAGTAATAATAATAATAATAATAACGATAAAAATGTTGATGAAATTGAATGAATTTTGTAATAAATGCAAAATTAGGTTTTGATTAAATAGTAAATACAAGTGTTGGTAATAATAATAATACAGATTTAATTAAATTTAATATTAGTTGGGTCTATAGAAGATACGGAGAAATGCAGCTGATTTAAGTTAATTATATAGAAAATACTTATGTTTTATTAAACCCATTCTACACCAAAGAACTTTAGCTTATCAGTTCGTACAGCAGCTAAAAATATCACCTTTGAGGTGAAAAATCCACCCATTTTTCACAAGTCCAGTTGAAGAAAGGGTTTCGTTTTTTATTTCCTGTTGTACGACAATCGCTTGTCGGCAATCAAAACACAAAAATGAAATAGATTATAATTATGGGGAATGTGGGAATGGAGTTGGCCAACCATTAAGCCCCTTTCTTATGGGGCCGGAGTGAAAATCGGCGACTGGCACCGAGGCGCATAAATCCGACTATAATCCAGTTAAAAAGCCTTCAAAGTAACGACTGAGACTAACTGCCATCACCCAAAGAAATATATAATAAAAAACTTTAAATTGGCTAAGAAGCGAATGCTATAAAAATAACAGCAGTAGCAGCAACAACAACAACAACAACAACAAGCAGAAATGACGCCCACGCTGCCAACTTGAGTTCTAATCCCGTTTTGGCCATGTAAACGATTACCGCTGACTGATTTCCCTTATCAGCTGTCGTGCATCGCAGGGCGGCACTAAAGTGCAGCCCCAGACGCCAGTTTAGCAGCAAGGAGGAGTTTGCAGTTAGGTCTGAGCATTCAGCATTTGGGTCGAGAATGGGGAACAGTTGAAAGCAGAAGTCGCAGGCGACTTCCATGCCACGCGATAGTCAGGCCAAAATAAATGCTAATATAATTTTGCGATTGTGTTTGTTGATTTGAAGTAACAGCTTTCAGCTCAGAGCTGCGAACTGTAATTGAAATCGATTTGCATTGTGCTTATCGCTTATCGCTTATCGGCAGACCGATTACAAACATAACACTTCTTAAATAACTAATGCGTTAATAATAATAAGACCAAAACTAACACACACACACACTCACACACACACTTTGATTTATGGCATAGAGAGACTAACGTAAAGCAGTAGTTTGAAGGTCACACTTACCATCACTGCCCTCGGCCTGCAGCTGCTGGCTATGGGCCTGGCCATTGCGATTCTTGAGTCCCAGTATGGCGTCAATTGTGTGACGCGGCGTCAGCGTCTGACCGCCAGCGCCAAATTTGCGTGCGTTGTCCTTGAGCGACATTTCGCTGTCTGCAAGAGAGTTGGACGAGGTGGTTAACAGCGGGCAGCGGCAGCGGTTGTTGATTGGATGGGATGGGATGTGGTGTGGGCCAAAAAAGTGCATGCATGAGAATTAAAAGCCTGTTTGCCAACAGTTTGGAAAGTCAATTAAGCGCACGACAGCAGCAGCAGCAACAGCAGCAGCTATGCAAATTTGTCAGCTATTTTCAAAGTATTAAAATGTTATACACACACACATACAAACACACATACATTCATATATAGAGGGCACAACTTTATTTACAGTTTTAACGAGCTAAAAACTGTAATTGCAACTAAGCGACACATTGGCCGCCATTTGAAATGTGTGTCTTTTGTGTGTTGTTTTGTGTGCACTTCTAATGAGCGTTTGTCATGTCAAAAATTCAGCTGAAAAGTAGGCAACACTTTTTTATTTGATTCTCTGGTTTCAGCTGCTTTTTCTGTTGCCGCTGCTGCTGCTGCTGTCAATCACAATATTTATGTTTCTTTGTTAGAGTTGTTTGATGCTTTGGATTTTGAAAAACCCCTTTTCTTGTTCATGCATGCCTTTGGCAATTAGTTTATAATTTGCAAGTTATTTTAAATATAGGGGGGCATGTTGATAATCAAAATATGGCCCAAAATGCAAAACAAGTCTGTGAACACGCAGCATTATAAGGGGCAATAGTCAGCATATTTATGTAAATATATATATAAATTTTTGTTTATATACATATTGCTTGTGTTCATGTTGTGCGACAATTTGTGTTAATTAAATTGGTAATCAGTAATGGCGAGCGCTTTCCGGGAACTAAACATGCAGCTCCAGAAATTAAAATTGCTGCCGTCGGCCCAGCACTAAACCAGCAGTAAACCGCTTACCCTCAGTGATCACAGTGTTGTTGTTCCCCAGATGTGCATAGTGCTCCTGAAATTGCTCCAGATTTTTAAACTTCTCCACAATCAGCTGCAGATTCTTCGCATCGCGCACATTGCCCAGCAAATGTCGCAAATGTTCCAGCTGTTTGGGTGCCAGCTTGTGATTGCCGCCGCTTTGCTGCACCAGCTGCTCAAATATATGCTGGAATGTTTGCTTATGATGCAGTTGCTCCAAGCTGCTGGACACCGTCAGGCTGCCTGTTGTGGGCGAAGTTGGTGCGCCTGCAGCATCCACAGCTGCTGGCATTGGAGGCGTCACTGCTGTGGTTTTAATATCCATAATGTTAAACTTTTGTTCTAAGCCACACACAAATAAACACACCCACACACAGACGACACTCACGAACAACAAGTATACTAGTGTATACTAGTATAGAAGTATTCTTATGTTTTTATTATCTTTTAGTTTTATTCATGAAAAATTGGAAAGAGATTTAGCGACGGCTTTCGAGACAACAGCAACTTTCGAGCTGAACTTCAACTGACATTAAATTAAGAGAGAGAGATTCTCAAAATCTTTCCACCAAGTGTTTTTTAGGTTTTTTTTCTTTCTTCTTTTAGCTATTTTTTATTTGTACCGCACCAACCGAAACCGTTGCGTACTGTGCCAAGGCAGAGTTGGCAATAAACAAGTTGACGCCGCCAGCTTCGAGTTGAGCTCGAAATCAAATTGGAAACCGGTTGCATGGCTCGACTGTGTTTGTGTGTGTGTGTGTATTTGCGTGTGTTCTTTTTGGGCGGAGCTTGCTCAGGATTCAAAGTGAGAATGAGAATGAGAGAGAGTGAGAGAGAGAGTCAGAGAGCGCACGCGCTAAATTACGGGTTGTTCCACAGCAGCAGTCTGTCTGCAAGTCCTGCTTTTTGTATTTGCAGCAGCACGCGTGCTGTGGCCCATTGTTGAGTGTGTGTGCGTGTGTGTGTGTGTGTGTGTGTGTGTGCGTGTGTTGGTTGAAAGTGACGATTTTGGAAGGCGACAACTTTTATTTGCCAGCTGCTTATTGTTCAGTTTGCCTCAGCATGCAACTAATACAACAACACTTTCTATCTCTCTCTCCATCTGAATATGCAACAAATGATGAGTTCAGCTCGACCAAAACTGGTCAAAGATATTGGCCAACGGCCAGCACAACAGAGTGCGCTCTGTGATCTCTGCCCCCTCCTAAGTGGATTTTGTTAATATCCTGCTATTGTTACAAATTTGCCAACTGATTGCAACGCAACGGCGCCACAAGGAAATAAACTTAAACTCAAACAGTCGACAGCCAGTTGTTAACTAGTTTTACTAACTGTTACTTAGAGTCCACTGTCTACTTTAGATATTCTGCTTTTATGATCCATCGATTTGAGTTAAATACAATTTTGCTTAGTTCTTTGCCTAGTACCTGTTTGCATGAGTTGCGGTTTTTAGTTCAGTTGAGTTCAACACAATTTGATTCCCTTCACTTGACTCATTTGCTCGTTTACGCTATCTTCCATTACACGTTAAATGAAAATGTCAGACAGACAGACGGGGGGAAACGGGGCGACAAGGAGCCAGGCAGCAGGCAACCTTTCAGTCAGGCGCCCATTCAGCCTGTTATCCTCTGACTGACATGGGCTCCTTTTGCCAGCGATTCGATTTGTGCCAACTAATGAGCTCTTAATGTGCGTTTATTCTTACGCATAACGAGCTTGCCAAACGTAATTATCTGCTCTCTATGTGTGTGTGTGTGTATGTGTGTGTGTGAGAGAGCAATGTGTGTGTGTGTGGGTGTGTGGCTGAGGCTGCCATGTTGGCGCATTGCTTAATTGAAGTGGAGCAGCTGCGTTGGTGGGCGTGTGTATGTCAATAGCTGTCTATTCACACACACACACACACACACACCGATATAAATTTATATGAGCCAGAAAAAGTGTGTGTGTGTTTGTGTGTGTGTGTGTGTGTGCGGCAACCGCCTTGCGTCATTTTCATTTGCGCTACATCCGCATCGCTTCTCGCCAGTTTTTCTTTTTGCTTGTTTTGTGTTTTAAATTAATTTGCTTTTAATTTGCTTTATTATGTGGCAATTTCTCCTGCTTCGTACTTTTAATTAGTTTGCTTTTATCGTTAAGCTGTTAAGAACCTACTCAACCTTCTGAGCCATCTCCTAGCCAAGTTTCCACTCTTGTTCTTAACTCAAACGAATCGTTCGCTGCTGTACAACAATAATTGCATGATTATAATTGAGTGCATAATTATTAATCGGCACTTATTTATTTATATATATATATATATATATATATATGTGTGTGTATTTACCCTGTTGATTTTGGTTGCATATCAGTTATGATCTGAGGCAGCCGGCTTGACGGGGTTTTTTTTTATTTCTTTTTTTTTTGTAGATTGCACTTAGCTTATCGATGGCAAAATTTCAAATCGGGCTGCGCTTGCGCAAAGATGAACCAGTTTTGAAGCATATTTGGCTGGCTGGCTTCTTGTCTCACTCACACCACCACAAAAAGAGCTGCTGCTCTTTCGCTCAGTTGCTCTTTGGCAGAGGCGTGGCTTTGGCTAGTCGCTGCTACAGCTGCAGAGAGCCACAGAAAGAATGAGAGAGAGTGAATGAGAGAGAGCGCTTCGGCGCATTCAATCACTATCACACACAGACACACACACACACACACACAGTACGCCTTGTGGTAGACCATTGAAAAAGTGATGAAAATAACTCTCTGTCACTTTATTGGCGCTTAACGAGTTTGAGTTGATGAAAAATTTAATTTATGATGCTGCTCACACCACAAAGCCTGCGAGAGTCCAGGCAGAGAAGAGTGCTTTGCCTGTGCGAGGGTGTGTGAGATAATGGGGTGGGGTGGAAGGATGAAGCTCAACCACAGCGAGCACAAGTGCAGACGCAATTCGAAAAGCTGGCGATGAAAAAAGACTGAGAAATTAATGAACTCGTAACTGTCGCTTTGCAAATTGGGCCGGCTCTGGCACATGTGTGTTGTTGTGTGTGGCTCGCCATTTTATGCTCACACATGCATGTTCACACATAGACAGACAGCTACAGCTACAAGAGAGAGAGAGAGAGAGAGAGGTGGAGCGAAAGAGAAAGAGAGAGGGAAATGAGAGTGCGACAAAGAGAGAGGAATACAGGAGGCAATGGCAACGGCAACGGCAACGGCAACGGCAACGGCAGCCGCCGCCAGACGTCAAGCTTTGATGATTTAATTTTCTGGTCTTCTAATTTAATTTTATTATAGAAATACAGATGTGTGTGCGAGCGAGAAAGGAGAGCGACGTAGACAAAGCGTGAAGTGAGTGAGGGAGAGCGAACCTGATGGGCGAGTGTGCGTATGTATGTGTCTGTCACACACACATACACACACACACACATACATGGATGCATGCAAATTCGTTAATGGAAAATGGTGGCGTTTAATTGAAAAAGGAAGTGCGCCAAGGGCATGAGGACATGCCAGGACCAAATGCAGAGCAACAGCTCAGAGTGCTGACTGCAGAGCAGCACACACACACACAGCGGCGGCGGTTCCGTTATTCGAAGTTTTATTCTGTTTCGTTTAATTTTTTATTTATGAAATTAATTTCCAGGGCGTAATTTGCTGTGGATATTTGTTTTGTTGTCTCTTCGATTGCGGTTCCTTTCGCAATAACAATTTGCAATTAAAGTTATTTGTTTGCATTTATATATTTTTAATTGACGAACAGCAGTGCATGAGAAATTTTTTAATATTATTTTTATTACATTTATATATTAATATTGGTTTTTGATTTTTTTTGTTGGTTTTTTTGTCTGACTGCTGCATACGCAAAGTTAATTGCATTAAAAATCCGCAGATAATTACAAAATGGCGTTAATTAATCGTCAGCTGCCATATTGATTTTGCTGCAACAATATTTAATGATTAACAATTCACAATTACCAATCAACAAATAGCAAATTAAGAGCATGCTGCGATTTTTGATGCTTCTCTTTCGGCCCTGGCACTCTGCCTTAATAAAAACCAATTAAAATTCATTAGCACACACACATACAATCGCACAATGGCACAATCACACACTAATGCCATCATGCGCTCGTTTTCTCAATTATTCATTCAATTTTCGTGCCACAAAAGCCGCATCCAGCTTCTCTTCTGTATGTATATATTCATGCAACTAAATGAAAACGGCAACACTTAAATGCAATTTACCTCAATTTTAGCAACCACTACACACAGCTTCGTCCTCCTACCGATTCCTATCCCCACATCCCCATCTCTTCATCACCATCATCATCATCATCGTCCATATTCAGTTGAGGAAGCACGAGCAGCATCGCGTCTTACGTCTCCTTTTGCTCTGTCTGCTTCCCAGAGACCCATTTAGAGCATCTTAACGTCTTTTCATGGCACTTACATCGTCATTCTATTCGTCTAATTTCATTTTCTTGCCATTTTCTTCATGGCACACTTGTGCGCTATCCGAGGCGAGTCCTAGCAGTGGGTTTGTGGCCAACACGCTGATGGTAGCTGTAGTTGTAGCTGTATTTCCCAGCTACTGTGGCTGGCTGCCTTGCTCAAGATTTGGCAGCTCATGCGTTTTTCTAATTACATTCAATTAGAATGTTGATTGATATGTTTGTCTAGCAGCGACTTTTAAGATTGGTCCAGGATACAGGCAAGATTCTGACTACAACTAGCAGCACCTCATTTGCATTGTCATTGACTTATTCTAAAACAATTAAATATTTTACCGCTTGACATTAGTTTATACAGATTTGCTGGGGTTGAGCTATTAAAAGTGCTATTAAATAAAATATAATGTACATAAAAGTCCAGTTAATTTCTCAAATTGCTCAAACAATATATGGAATATTAGTTTAGCATTTATTTAGATTTGTATTAACAAGCTTTTAATTGAATATGCTTCGTTTTTAACTATATACAAAATTGTATATTTGACAACGCAATGTTAACACTCATTTGCAATTTTCTGATGCTTGATTATTGATTAGAAACCACTTTATTATATATTATGCATATTATTATTATTTAGTTTTCACATACAAAATGCACTTTCATGCAACAATACACAAATAATATTAATTATTGCTATTATTTGTAAACAGTTTCATTAATTTACTCGCAAATTAAAAACATTTTTATTTTAATTGAACATTTTGTGCGTTCCGCGGAAACAATTTGCATATCATTTCGCAAATTCGCTGCAAAATATTTGAGGATTTTCATTAATAAATAATAATACAAATAAATTGAATTAGGCTTTTTAATTGCAATCTCTCAAATATTCTATGAACTTTTCCAACGTATTTTTCCCATTTTGCTGCAAATGAATATTTAGCCAAAATAATACAAATGTGCGAAATGAATTGAATTGAATGCCTGACGCAGTGCTAAAAGCGCGACCAAAAATTAAGTTTTATTTGTGAATATGCAATTCAATTAAGTGGCCAAAACAGCCAAATTGCGTTGGCTGCACACCACAACAACAACAACAACAACAAAACCGAAAGTTGTTTTAATAATTACATTAGCATTGATTTGCAGCAAATGCAATCGAAATTGCAGACTTCAATCAAATTGTTCCTGATTATTCAATCCAACAAACTTACCACATGCCTATAAACTAAAGCATCAAATCCAATGCACATTGTATTTTCGCATATTTGTGCAAATATCATACAGCCCTATAAAGAGTAATTACTGCTCTTATAGAGACGGAATCCTGCTCATGTAGACATCAATAGCAACGACGGGGCCAACTGATAATTAACAGGACACACAGTCATTATAACATAAGTTGTGTGTGAGAGAGAGCAGGAGCAGGAGCAGGAGCAAGAGCAAGAGCAAGAGACGAGGGTGCGTCACAACAGGGGGCCCAATCCTAGGGCCCAACACTACAAAAAAACATAGAACAGAACCAATACCAATCCCAACAGCAATCGCATTCGCAATTCCGGACTGGGCAACATGTCCGCAACAGTTTCCGCTGCACTAACGAAATTATAGACGCAGACACACACACAAACACACTCTAACACATGGACGACTGAGCGCAGAGCCATATCCTGCGGCGCTGCTGCCCAGACCAGGACCAAATAGCTGGTCGACAACTGGCCCAACAGCAGCATCACCACCAAAGCAGCGCTGCTTAATGCTCTTTGAACGTCTAATTAGTGGATTACAATAACGCAAACTGCGATAGTCTGATGAAATTGTGCGGAAGATTTGCTCTTCCCTAAGCCAAGCCAGTTATCTGGCTAGTTATCTGAGAGCTGGGCAAGGGGCTTCGAAGCACCACTAAATCTAATTACAACAAAAATTAATTTCACTTTATTTTAAATCAAACTATTTCAATTCAGTAATTGTCATAAAGTATGCAAATTTTTATTAGTTCGCATAATTTACTTTTTATACTTTGAACCTATTGAAAATGGGTAAAAAGGTTTTGTGCAAATATACAGGCAGAAGAAACCCATTAAGTATATATATTTATGGACAGACTCAACAGCTGAATCGATATATCCATGTCCGTCCGTATAAGAGTAGACTTGAATTTTTGGAACTGGTATAACCGTCGGAGATCAAGTTTGCTATACTTTATCAATAATTGCCTTCGTTCCTCGATTATCGATTTATTTCGATTTCCAAGAGCACAAAAAGACAAAATTTTAAAGTCTAAATATTCTAATTAACACATAATATTCATATGCATAATATTGATCAACTGCCAATTGTATCAAGATCAGAGAAACATTACCCAAGTTTTGGTCAAAAATATATCGTTATATTGATCGCATTTCTACCAGCAGCCGCAAGCATTTTCTGTATGCATAAATATGCGAACACATATGTGAGAAAGAGATGGCATGATAATCCATGCGAGCGTAAATATGCTTTTGGTGTGTATTCTGAATATCCCCGTTACGTACGATTGCGTGTACGTATGTATGAATGAATGTATATGCACGTGTTTCTAGCCAGCCAATTAGTGATCAGTTTCGGCGTGTGAATAAGAATATGCGCTGCATACGATTTTTTTTTACTTTTCAGTGTCTGTGCTTGCTCTGAGTCTGCTCAAATTTTTGTGTTTCTAAAGGGAAATTTGCCAATTAAATTATAATAAATTTAACAGCTGGGTTCAGAGTATTTCACATTCTTACTTGTTTTAATGTGGCCTTATAGCTATCCATTATTTTGAAAAATGTTTGATGTGAATGGGAAAAATTAAATAAAAAGGATATTGTATATGCAAGGATTGGGGAAATATTCAATTTTTTACGAAGTAAATGAAATAAATAATACATGCTTCTTTCTTATATTACAAACTTATTATTAATTTATTAATAATTTCACCATGCGTTAATTCGTAGTTAATAAAATAATGTTATAGATATTTGATTTTAAGTTATTAAGTATACCATTTCTGACCTTATCACTACTTATTAAAGAGGACAGTTCGATCAGCCAGCGGCTGGACGGGTCGCGAATTGCGTCCAATTCGAGCACCTTTGTGAGTGCGCAGCTTGCGGAACTCGTGCAATTGGCGCTCGCTGATGGCCAGGGGCAACGGGTAGATGAACCACTCGGCCCCGCGGTGGCATGGTGGCTCTGTCAGCGAGCCATGGTAGCTGAAGAAATCCGTATGGAAAGCTGGCATCAGATAGTTGAGGGGAAATGGCGGAATTTCAATGCATTTGCCCGCCTCCTGCACAGCTACCAAATGCTGGATGAGAACATCTAGATACGGATTCTCTGTGGACACGGAGTACATGTACGAGACCATTAGCAGGCTGCAACTGGATGTCTGCTTCCCGTTGACTCCATCCTTGTGCATGCACTGCACCTCCATCGGAAAATGTTCGTTATTCAGCGTGTGCTCAGATCCTGTGCCGCTGTACCAGCTCCAGCGAAAGCTGATCTCCTGGAAGCTGAAGCTGCCCAGCAAGTCGGCTCCATCAATGTAGGGTGGCTTCTCCTCGAAAGCGGCGTGCAGCAGAAGAGTGTGTCCATTATTCTCCAGGCGAATGCCAACTGGAAGCTTCTCATAGCCTATCCACAACAGAGGACTGTTCAAGCAGAACTGCTCCGCGCATTCCACATCAATGTTAATGGGACTCTGATTATTCTCGGCCGTCTGCCAGGTGTGTGGTCCACGCCTGACACCGTAATCAATGGTTGTCCGCTCGGGCGCACCGTTTCCCTCGCACATCTGCTCACAGCACAGCAGACACTCACTCAGGACAATGGCCCCAAATATGGCCAGTAGCAGAATATACCAGTTTATGCCCTCCACTTGGCTATAATAATAACTAAAATAGCTGTCCATTCTCTTAGATATTGAAACAGATCTTAAACTTAAACACTTTTCGCAATAATTTTTTATGTGACTGACGTTAATTTCTATGTGAATAATATTGTTATTGAAAATGTCATAGGTTGCAAAACCATCAAACTTTTTAGAAACATAAAATTAATTTTAATAAGTCTCAGACAATTCAATAAACTGGAAGAAAACAAATATATATAAAAAAAGTCTTATTAAACTGCCTGTGTATAAATGTGGACAACAATTTATAATGAAACGAATTGAAAAGTTCATTATTTTGAAATACAAATTTTCAATTTATTTTCATTTGCATTTTTGTCTGTTGTTTGGCCATTATTGTTGTTGTATATTTAGCATAAATTAATTATGCAGCTTTGCTGGTAAAAACAACTCTTAAGCAACGGAAATTACTTGCACAAATATCCTGTGCGCTTCTGCTGCTGCTTCTGTTGCATTTTTGGGTCTCAAGGATATTAATTAGTTTTGTATACAAGTATACAAAATGCGAAATGAGCATTAAAAGCGGAAATTATTTTCAGCGCCTTCAACTTGTATTATCACTGCGAATATTTCGTTCATTTTGCATTTTAATTATGCCGCCAAATGACAAAACATAGTTTCGGTCCGCCGAATTTTCATCTCTGATTAGCATAAAGTTATGAAAAGCAATCAAAGTAACGGAAAACGCCCACACACCCCCCACTCGTCCAACAAAGCCTGTTACGCCTCCTCCCTTACCAAAAATACGCTCAAATTGCGAGTTGCATTAAAACGCAGCCTTGAAGCATTTTTGTTTCGGTGGCGATTTGAGTTTCTTTCGCCCGTCCAAAACTCACACACTCCCTCTCTCATTCTCTATTTCTCCCTCTCTCTCTCTCTCAGTCTCTGCTGGACTGTTGAGAGTGATTGAATTATGACATTTTTATCAAATTGTTGCCCTGATTTGATGCCATTCGACTTTTGCACTTGCTGGGCGTTGACATCTGCCAAATGTTACAAATGCTTCACGTTGACTTCTTTTTGTGCGGTTGTTGTTGATGTTGCCCCGGGCGTTTTGTTGCTTGCAACATGCACGCAAATTGCGGGGTAAGCATGTGGCATAAACGAAACACTAACGTTGTTATATTAAAACCCTCTATGTGTGCTCGGGGGTGCCAATAACAATAATAATAACTTTGTATAATGTGAGCAGAGCCCGAGGCAGTTGTTTAGATTTTTCATCAACAACTTGCTTCGTTTTGGGTTCATTGAATTGCAGTTCGCTCATAGATCTTGCGAGAATTTTGAATAACATAATCAAATATATTTATCAAATCAGACATTTTGACTGGGGCACTACGAGAATAAACAAAAGTAGTTTTTTTTTATAAATCAAAAATTTGTTGTATCCAAAAATCTGACAAACCTTTTTGGACTCATTAATAAACAATTTTTTTTTTTAAATTTCCAATAACCGAATCTGCATTGTTTAGCTGAAGATGGTTACTATACAGAAAAATGAAAATGAAGCAGACGAGGATTATCTATCGATAATGGGACTATCGAATGCCCAAGCAGTAAACGAATTGCATTTTATTTGCGAAAGGCTTAAACTTCTTCAGGCACTTAACGCAAATCGACGATCAAACTTGGCTTACGAGCAGGAGCTGAGCAAGGAGCACGAGTGCAAGAAAATATTATCAAGCAAATTGAATGAAGCACTTTGTCGGCCACAACTGAGAGAATCAAAATATGATGTATCAAGTCAAACTGATCAATGTAGCGAAGCTAGCAAAAAGTATCCTGTCATAACTAATTCAGATGGAAAAATATTTGGGAATCGGCGTCATGAGCTGCTCAAAGTGTGCAAAAGCATAATGAAACCCTATGGCATACCCATGTATGAGTTTTCCTTATCCTGGGCCGATGGACACGCCTTCTGCGCCTTCATTCACCACTTCCGACCAGATCTGATTGATGAAAAGTATCTGAAATGGAAGAATCCCGAAGAGACTCTGTCATATGTCAAAGGTGTTGCCAACTCCATTGGAGCTGAATTTGATGACAACTTTGTAAATGTAGTGAATAGAATACGTCCTGACTTTTTTAAAACGTATTCCTTTGTCCTCAAATTGTACACCTGCTTAACGGCGAGAATAAAATAAATATATGTACAAACATATATATATATATACAAAGGATAAAATCGGTCTTATTTGTTTTGAGTGCTGGTTAATATAGTGGCAAGCCACTTAACTGCATCTCAGCTGAGCTCAGCTCAGTTCAGTTCAGTTCAAACAAATTGACGCCTCACAAACATGCGAAAGAAATTTCCGTTTCCGCTTGAAAACTTCGTTAAACTGACGCGAATTCAATTGAATGCGCTCTTCAGCAAGCTGTAAAAGAAAAGAGGAGAAAAAAACAACAAAAACAAAACCAAGCACAGAATCCTGTCAAATGAAGCCAGGTGTAAAGTGGACTGAATTGCGACGGACTTTCCAGTTGATAGGGATTCACCTGATGGCAGTGTTCGCTAACCAAATTTGTCTCAGTGCTAGGGAGAATTCGAATTTCGATTATTAACTAAGTATGTATATCCCTTAAATCACTTAAACGCATTTACTGATTCGACCAATGAGGCGACTCTCCTCTCCTCTCCTCTCCATCTCCTCTGCGCGGCGGGAGCTCTTCCGTCAGGCGTAAAGTTTCACACATTATTCGTGGCAGACAATTAGAAGGCTCTGATAACATTGTTCCTATTTTTGTGAGTCCTTTGCTGTGCCACAGCTGATAATGTTAATATGCGCCGCAGGACATCAAACACCAAATAGAGTCGCAACAACTCAAATTTGTTTTTGGCCAATCCGCTTATCTTGTTGCGGCCATTGAAATGTCTGTGTAATGGTATGTGTGTGCTTGTGTGTGTGTCTGCTTGTGAAAAACACACACATAAATAAGTATAGCTCAACAGCAGGATTAACGCTTAACAAGCCGAGTGCGATTGTTAAATGAACAGCGAGGATGCGTCAAGGATGTGTCTGCCTACCTGGCCGACTGCTTGTCTCTCCTTGTCTGTCTGTCATTGAGTCTGTCCGTATGTTTGTCAGTTCCTTAACCACAACAAAAGCCACATTTGTCCGCACTGCACCCGACTTCTGCTCGGCTGTACTCTCGAGCGTGTGAGCAGGATCGCTTCTGCAACCACTCCAAAATGAATATATATAATAACTCGGCTACTGTAGCTCCATTTGCCTCTCAGCTGCCTTTGAATGTAATCGTGATCCTGATCGCAGCATGCGACCTTTGTGACGTCCTTTATCCCTTGTAAGCCCTCCTTCATTAGCAGCTTAGGGGCGTTGACGTGTCGGTCCCTGTTGTTGTTTACAATGTTTCTTGGCCTCATTTAGCGACAGAGCAGCTCAAAAGTGCGTATTTCCTTGTTGTTGTTTTCCTTGCCCATATCCCCGAACCATTAACAAATAAGTATTCTATGGTATCATTGGCGGCCAAAGCTGAGACTGTTCGCAACAACAATGACGCCTCCTTGAGGCTTACAAAAGAAAACACATGCGGAGATTCTTGTAAGCGGTGTAATTTATACATACAAATAAAAAACTCAAGTGAGGCTTGGCGGAACTATATTAGTAATATTTGCATTTATATATTTTGTAATTGCTTAATATAATTACTAAAACTTAGACTTAATTGATGTATCTAGTTTTAGTTTACCTATAGATATATATATTATATATTTTTTTAACCTGACTATATTTATTAATGTTACTATTATTAAATATATTCCATAAATGGCCATTTCCAAACAGTGATTTTTTAAATAATTTAAAAGTACAGCTGTAACCTTTTTACAAAAAAGTATATATATAAACAATTATAAGTAAATTGCCTTGAACAATTTAATAAGTTAAAAAACGTCACCAAAATCATATTGACCAACACCTTGTGAACTAAAAGGGTGTTTTTCTTTTGTCGGGTGGAAAATACATCATTTTCTTTGCAGGTTGCGTTTTATGATAGCTCATTGAAGTAGATTAGGTTTCTGCATTGGCTACATTTCAAAACATGTGGCATACTTTAAGGAGCACCTAGACGACAAGAAGAGTCTAATAATAATATAATATGTTAAATGTTTAAGAAATTAATGTTAAAAGATTGATACAATTAAGTCATATGTAATATTTTTTGTAGTTTTGATTGATTTCTCCGTTTTGAATACGCTCAGCAGTTGTGTTAACAGAACGCACATCACTAGCTAAGTTTCGCACCATTCACACTATTCCTCCGGAAAAGTTGTTCCTAGCGACTGGCTGGCATTAACAAGATCCACATTTATCTAAGACTTACACCGATTATAAGTTAAAATGTGGATTTCGAAAACATAGCTTTAGCCAATGCATCAGACAGCAGACGGTGGTAGGTATCTTGGCTAAATATTAATTTAGCTTACAACTTTTTTAATGCACATATTGATAAGCTTATTGTCAATAAATTGGATTACAAATTGGGACACCACAAAATAGGTTAACTAGTGTATGATAGAGATTAAATACATTAAGTGTTTTTTTGAGCTCAAGTCAACGTGCTTCGCTTATAATATAAAAGTATTTATATAAGAACAGCTAAGAAGCCAGGCTTTAATTGAGGTAACATCAGCCATTTGAGTGCTTGTCAAAACGGCACAAAAACAAGTGGAAACAAGTGAAGCTGCAACAGAGACAGAAACACAGACAGAGATAGATATCGCAAAAAGACAGACACTAAGCAAGAATAATGCCTTACATGAAACTGCACTAAGCACAACATTTTGGCTGCCTTCACTAGCGAATATTTTTGTTGTTGGCTTTTTTTCTGTGCGTCAGGCTGCATAGCAAGCAAGACGCACAATAAGAGCAGTACTAAGAAGGGAAGCGGGGTATGGGCAGAGAAACAAGCGGCAAGTCTTCAACTTGAGCTAGTCAAAGACCAGATTGGGTTGGAGGCAAAAGGGGCCTTTGGGTCTAGCGGAGTCACTAGACAAATTACCGATGAGCAGCGGCTGCAACTGAAGCCATCACTCAATGCTGGGAAAAAGGCAGCATGACTTGGGAAAAGATCCTCAAAGGGGCTGGGTCCTAAAAATGTGCAAAACAAAAAAACGTTTTGGGCATAGTAAAAGCAAAAAAAAAAAAAAATGGACGTCATTTGTGTGGCCAAAATGAAGCATATGCCATTGCTAATTAGGCAACGGCTTCTACCGAGAGGATACACAACAACTGAGACGAAAACAACAACAACAACAACAGCTAGGTACACGAGGCCAATTAAATGCTTAAGCTGAGTTTCTGGTGAAGTTGTCATAAATTTTGACTGATTATGCGTATTCGTCTTTGTCGTGCACTGCCCCAAGGAGTCGGTGTCCCGTTCCCACCCCCGCCCCATTTGCTGCTCTCGTGTCCCTCTCTTTGATATCCTTTTTCGTGACAACTGAAGAAATTCTGCGGTTACTAAGGTCCTTGTTGTGTGCTTGCCACACTCCGCACCAGTCTTCCCCAGCTTGACCCCACAAAACTACAGTCCCCCCGCCTTTTCGGAGAGTGTCCAACGCAATTCATCATTCAATTAAATTGACCGTAGAGCCGCATTTCAAAGTTACGAGTTCGTCGACATCTTTGGGGGCCTTAGCCAAACGGCTTTGAGTGGAAGTTTTTAAAGTGGCCCACGCAAATCCTTTAATACATTTTGCCGCTGCCATCGATTATCCTTTCAATAAACGCCAAAAAAAACAAAAACAAAAACACCAAGTCTGAAAGAAGAACAACTCCAATCCGCGCATGCCAATCGCATTGACAATTGCGTAAATCTTGCGCTTGATTTATGCTCTGGCTTAAAAGCCAATTGCTGTGAACGGATGAGGGAAATAAGCGCTGACTGCTAACAGGACAAATTTTGGGGCTGCTGCTATTTGCTGCACGTATTCAAGCTTCCTTTTTTGGATTTCAGTTGCGTGGCGGCTTAAGCGATTGTTTGACACAAAGTCAAAAATGTTGTGCACAGCATTGCAAGCACCCCGCTGCCCCCTTATCATTCCACAGAAATCATCTTGGAGCTTAGCATGCCAACAGGCACTTTCATGTGCAACTCAGACTCACTGACTTTTTGGCAGTGTCAACAGCCAATATCCTGCAGGCATTTGGCAAAGTGATTTATGGCATGTCCATGCACAGCTTGCAAAATGCAGAAGGACCAAAAAATGAAGCTTCTTCTTTCTTTCAGTTCTAATTGAGTTTTGTTTGCTTGGATGACAAGTCCAATGCAAATATTGCGATATAAAATTAGTGGTTCGAATATATATTTACTTAAAATATTTTATTTTTCGAGTGGTGTAGTCTTCCACACATGTGTCTCAGTGTACCAACATGCGCAACAGCTCGAACAGCTTTGATTAATTAGCACGCCTCAACATTTTTGATAACAAAATTAAAGCAACAAAAACACAAAAAAAAAAATAAGAATGAAGCTCTAATAAACGAGCCCAACATCAAATTAAGATGTGTTCACGATTATTTTTATATTTATTTTCTGTACACTACTCAAAAAAGAAGAGTCTTATTAACATGGTTGCTTAAGATATGAAAATAGAAAAATAAATATAATTGGAATTAACTGACAAACTATTAATTAGTTCGTAATTTCAATTTATGAATAATTCATTTATTTCTTACTCTTTTAATTCTATAATCGAGTTACATATTATTTGAGTTTTATAATTTCAGAAAGACACCGCTAGACTTTTTCTAATATAAAAAAAAGAAAGAAATAATTATAAGATAAACAAAAATAGTACAAGAAACGTAATAATAGAAATTATCAATTCTAATTTAATATTTACTTACAAAAATCGTATTTATAATAATTTGCTTTCAAACAAAATAGAATATAGATATAGATTTTTGAGATATTCAAATTCATTATAATTTTTTAACTTACAAATGGTTTGCAGCCCTAATTAAGTTGTTAAATTAATCATTAAATATAATAAGTTCTGAAAAAATTTACAAAATTTCATATATTCAAAATATTATATTAAGAATTCATTAGCATTTATTATTAAGAACTAAAATTTATAAAAAAAAAGAAACAATGTGGAATTTTTAGCAAACCTGTTTAAAATATGAAAATATATTTTAAAAACTAAAAAGGAAATTTAAATGGATAGTAAAATAAATGATTTGCCCTTTGGAGATAATGTTCATTGCTATTCAACTGAAATATGTGTACATTTGAGGTTTTAGAAGCTTGTCATTTGAGATTTGTTTGCGTATTGATGCAATACTTCTACCTGCTTAATCTGAGAAATGTCTGTGATATTTCACAGATCTAAATGTGTTTCACTGTATCAGTTGGGCAGACTTATGGCTGCCAGCACAGCACAGTCACCTTAACAGAGATCAATTTATTTCTTTGTATAGCTCTGATATTTCTCTGCCTTTTATTTGTGCCTCTTGTGGTTTGGTGTGGTCAGCGTTTGTGATTTGAGTTTCTAATTAACACTCCGAATTTGTTTGCCTTTGCGCGCTTGAAATTTTAGAAGAAGAGCAGCCACCAAAACAGCTTTTTGGTCAGCGGAACTGAGAGTGCCGAGATGGGGATTGGATTTTGAATCGGGCATGGTGCTCCTTTGAGTGGGGCGGTTGCCATAGCAAGTTTCATTTTGACAAGATTCTTTGTTGGCTAATTCGGCATTTTGCATGTTGCACAAATATAAAATTCCGCTGGAAGCGCCCTGACAACTGTTCCCAGCAATAACGAGGAGCAAAAACTAATAAGCGACTGACGAGGTCGGGCGAGGTGGGCTGAAGTGCGGGCGACAACAGGTGAGTGGGCAAAAAGGACGAATGACACGTGGCAGCCACGAGCAACGAGCACTGGAGCTGTATAGCTGGTGCTGTGGCTGCGGCTGCTCCTGCTGCCTGGACCCAAATGGCACGCGGCTGAATCTCTGTCATCCTCGGAGAGTTATGCGTTATAGAAATTCCACAGAAATTCCGCCCCGTAGTTGACTTTTTGCAATAACTGTAAGCTCAGCGCTGCGGTTGCCACTGCGACCGTTTTCATACCTGTGCAGATGTTGGGGAGGGGAGGGGATGGATGTCAGCAGGGTTGAAAGCTGCGCCGAATTTGTTTATGTGCACTTGCTCATCTGTTATCGATAGGCGCTGCACACAACTCGCAAAACAATCGCCATTTATCGACCCTACAACAACAACAACAGCCGACTCCCCATTTGGAAGCCGCCCCCCACACAACCGATACGCTCTTGTGGGCGGCGCTTACGATACGCACTGCAAACGCTTGCTATCTCACTCAACCAATCGAGCGACTGCAGTCAGAGCGAGACGACCAGCTGTCGGTGAGTGCTTCTGGCTTTAAGATGGCAGCTGCTAGCTGTTGTTGTCTCTATCGCGCACACTTGTGCAAATCGATGCACAAGTTAAGCAGATGGCAGATAGAAAAGCAGATAACACGCGCCTTACCCGCGTCTCCTTCTCACTTCTCGCTTTTTGCTTTTTTTTCGCATGTCGATTGTTGGCAAGCAATGCTTGCCGAGGGGGTTGTCCTGCTGCTGCCCGCCCGCCCTCAAGTTGGGTGGTGGCGATTGAAATCATCGTCGTTGTCGCTGTCGTTTGCAGTGCGCAGCGTCAGCCATCGTCGACAGCGGCGTTAACGTTATCATCATCGAGTCAATTCGTTTTGATTTTTTCGCATTTGTTTCAAATGCGAGCGAGTCGCTGGGCAAACGTTACGCGTTCCGTTCCGTTCCGCTGCGCTGAATATTGTATTATTTTGTTGGCCGAGCCGTCGCCAAATACAAAACCGAGAATCAAAATCAAAGCTTCAAGCCCGAAAACCCTTCAGAGGGCCAAATGTAAATCGTAGACCAAACTGATTTGACTGTTATATGTTATGTCATTAATTATTCAAACGAATCGCAACCAAAACAACACAAAATACAAAAATTGTTGTTAAGCACGTGTGAGTGTGTGTAAATGTGTGTGCGTGTTTGAAAACGTCAAACGCAAACTGCTGTAAAATCAATTAAGTTCGCATAAACAACAACATACCGCAGTCCAGCAAATTGCGGTCTTTTATTCTACGCAGGCTCACAGCACAACCGCCGGACAGTGTCCAGCTGTCAACTGGTCAAACATTTCATCAATAAACGATACAACTTCCGTTTTATTGCGTGCCCACCTTCAACGTGTACGTGTGTGTGTGTGTGCTTGTGTATGTATATGTGTGTGCGTGTGTGTGTGTGTGTATGTGTGAGTGTTAATGTGCATGTGCGTGTCTCGTAAGCGGCAAGAAAACTTTTCAACTTCCGGCCAAATGACTTCGATTTAATTTCTTTAGCTTTTTATGGTCAAGGCATTCAATTAATTTTACTATGGCAATTTGAGCGTCTTGCCTTCTGCATTGAACTCTGACCCCAGCGGTTAACCGTTTGCAAGAAAAAAGGGTCGCAAGGTATGTGTAAACAATATCAAAACATTTCTTGTAGTAAACTTATAATGAAATTATTTGTAAATATTTGCTTTAGCAAAATGAGATTACTTCTCCACGGACAAGTTAAATTGTATTTTAATTTGATTTCACTAATTAATATTGAAATTGCAGCATTTCAGTTTAAAACATATTATTTTGTAATTTATTCGATGATAAATTTGTTTGCAGCCAATTAGTTTATATAATAACATGCTTAAGCATATGAAAATATAAAATAGTAATAAATTAATTATTTAGAGCCTTTCAACAAAATGTTATCAATGTGACGTTCTAAAGCATATTTGTGAGATAATAAAATTAAATTTCATGTTTGCTTACACTTTTTTAATTAACTCATAATCATATTATAACTCTAATTTCTATTTACAGACCCGTTAAGGACAAGTTGAGGAAACATGATTAAAATGTAATTGACAAACAAATTTGATGCAATTGATTTTACGCACTGTGATAGACGAGTATACGAGCAGAATTCTTGGAGCCTGCACAACACAATTTTGCAATTCAATTCAATTGAATTTTAATTAAGATTCCTCAGTTAACCATTTTGGCTGTCGGGCCCAAACACAAGCAGACAAGCCGACAAACTGTCGACGCTATCGATACGCAACTTCTCGGCAAGTATGCTGAACAATCTTGGGGCCAATGTGCTGGGTAAGTGAATATTCACAATGTAAATCAAATCAATCACAACCACAACAAACAATCGGGGAAAGGGGAAAGGGGGAAGGTGAAGCTAAACAGACAGCGTATAATATTGTAATTAAGATCGGAGAGTGAATTACGCTAATATATAATAATATGTGCTTTAATCTGTCCGCTGGTCCATTGGCCATAATTAAACTAATTTCTTGAGCATACGCTCTGTCATCGGGTCGGATAATACATATATCATATATGGCTGTAGTTACTTCCGACTTATTGGCTGGGCATCGTCTGAGCCATCGATGACGCTAAATGGCCTATAATTGAGGCGTCTAAATAGCTGGCGCCCCGTGTCGCGTGCATTTAGCAATAATTAAGTTGTATTTAACTACAACTCGCATTTTTTTCTTCTTTTTTTTTTTTGGATTGTTGTGGGTGTAAACAAGGGCCACAGACCCATCAATACCTCAATACCTACTTGTGTGTGTGTGTGTGTGTGTTAATTGCCATAATTGCTCTTTTAAATATGCCGCAAATTGTGTATTTCATTTGCATATATGGCACGCACATAATTATCAGTTTATATTGTACTCATAAATATATTTTTTAACCACATCGTTGATCATTTTTCAAGCACTTTCAATTTCGGCAATCAAATTTATAGCTGCAGACTTGCAACTTTGCAACTGCAGCAGCAGCAGCAGCAGCAGCAACTGCAATTCACCATTAAATGAATTATGTGTGCGGTTTTATTAAATAATATTTTTGCCATTCGATCTATATTGCTCTGCCTGCACTGGCCAGTTGCCTTAACCTGTAATTAATTACTTTTATTAATTTATTGCCATTTTCCATACACACTTTATGCTGCCAAGTTGCCAGCCCAACGCGGCGAATGCGCAATTTGTGCAACTGCCCTTTGGCTATAAAAGAATTATGGCCCAAATATTGACGGTTATGGCGCATTCAAATATTTTTATTGCCATATATCAAATTGAAAAAGTATAAATGTGAAAATCCATGTGCTGAATTCTTTAAAGTTTTGTAACATATGAAAAGTTAAGTATAGAAATATAGATTTATTTTAATTTAAGCTTAAAACAGGATTCGGTTTCAGATCCATTTATTCATTAGCAAGTTTGATTTTATCTAGCAACAAATGCAACCCCTTCATTTTTAAAGCCACCAAGAGGCATCTATTAATTTGAAAAAGTTTCCTGCGTCGGAAATCCTTTTTGCAGAACAAGGCAAATCCTTTGCTGCACCATGTGCTCCTAATAAATTTTATAAGCTCCCCAAAACAAACCGAACAAAAAGCAAAACAACAGCCATGCGAAGCAACAGACGGTAACATTTGCATATTACGTATGCGCAGCGTAGGCCAGCAAGAGGCAGCAGCACTTGGCACTGTGTAAGGATGGAGTTGAGAATAGGAAAGGGTTTGAGGAGTGGAATTGGAGACTTGGCGCCCAATTAAGCGCAATTTACATGCAAAGAATTGCGTATTGTGGTAGTGTGGAGAGGGGCGTGTGGGGTGTGGCAAGGGTGCAGTGGTCTCTAATGCCCATTCATTTGGAATGTGTCTCCCGCGAAAAAGTTGAAATCGTTGACTTAATGCGGGCTGCCATTTCGACTGGCAAATAATCATTTGCCACAACTCGACTAGGCATTTTTCGTGCCCGGATTAATTAAATTAATTTCACGATTGCATTTGTAATTTGACTGCCAGCAGTTTCCCCCTTTCAACCCCCGCTTCGGCTATTCAATGTGCGTTGGCATTTTTGCGGTTGGTCCCGCTAGTGAAATATGTGCCTCCATTGCTCTCCTCCTCCAGCATTGTTGGCCAAAACATTTGTATCGAAATGTTTTGCGGTTTTTGCGGATGCTGCAAATGTTGCTGCGGTTGCCACATGCCCCAGGCCATAGCCTGCGGTAGAGGCTAGCCGCTCAACCGCACAATTTCCAAATTTCAATAATTATGTACAATGCGTGCAACTGACGCATAGTAGTCCTGCTGCAACTGATCCTGCACCTACAGCAGGTCCGCCTGCAAATTTTGCCATATATTTTGCGGACAATAAAGCTGCAGTTGCTGTTGCTGTTGCAGTTGCAGCTGCAGCTGCAACAGCCGCCAAACTGATTTTGCGCAAATTGTGCAAATTGCTTGCGCGATAAATTCATGTTTGGCAATTTTAATTAATTAATCGCTTTGTGCGGTTTTCGTGCAACTCTACCAAGCAAAATGGCCGCTCGTTGTCAGTTGTACAACAGCAAACATACACACACACATACAAACACACATATACACACACATGCACATGGAGTTTGTTTGTATGTGTGCTCTGTTCGTAATCAGTAATCAGGGCGCCGCCATGTTTTATTGTAGCTAGTTACAATTGCGGACATTACACAGCATTCCACTAATGTCACAGCGATGACATTCCCAATTAGAGTCATCTATGATTGATTCCAGCTCCAATTAGTCATCATTATGAGCGGACAATAATACATCACAGATATGGCAAACTGTAACGTAATTTTATCATGTGGAGCACATACAATAACTATTTATTTAAGAATATGATTTCTTTTGATCCTCAAATGGTACTTTTAAGAGAGATCAGAGAATAGATAAACAAGCTAACTAAAAAGAACAGGAAAATCAACGATATTTGAAAATTTTACAATTTTTAGTAGTAGAAATTTCTAAATATTTTATCACATTTTTGTACCTAGGTTTTCTATAACTAAAGCTATAAAATATATATAAACTAAAAGATATATAATTATTATTTCCAAGTATTTGAAATCCTTTTTATTTTTGCTCAATTTCCGTTTTTCAATTCTTTGGCTTGCACTTCTTCGATTAATAATTGATCCTGCACCAAATACCTTTTACAATATTAACTGTATTATTTGTTGCAGACAGTTTGTTTGTACTTTAGCTATTTGTATGCCACATACACAAGCGACGCGATCTCACACACATATATATATATTTACAGTATGCAGTTCGGTTGCAGTTGCAATTGCAGCTGCTGGGTTTGTTTTTTGCACATTTGTGTGCCATAACTGTAAATTATGGGCTGAAATCAAAGCTGGACCAACGCTAGACTGCAACCTAGTGCGATTTCGAGAAGTGGCGCTATTTGGCAAGAGTGTAAGCCAACTATGAAAAAATATATAGACAACAACAACGACAACAAGAACAGCCGCTGAAGTCGGCCGGACATGTGAATATGCTAAAAGTCGCACTTCTTGCTGGCAAACGGCCCTGGGCCGGCACCAAACTTCAATCTTGGCCAAGTTGTCGAGCATTTGAGCATTTGAGCGTAAACTGTGTGTTGGCTATGGGAGCTGCAGATATCGCACCTAACACCGCGCCTTAAATTTACTAATCACGACACTGGAGCAGGAGCCAGCACAGTTGATGATGACGATGATGGTGATGTTATATATGCTTTATGCTTTATATAAATATGCGCACTTTGGCAGCTCTTTCTTGGCCATGTTACATGTTACAGTTGTGTGACAACTGCTCCGAACTGTAAATGCTGTAAAATGGTCAACAAGCTGGCGAGGAAATAGCTTTCAAGCTGCTTTTTGGCTTCTCTTTATTTTTTTTATATAATTCAATATTTGACAAACGTCAATGTTGCAAGTTGACCGACGGACTGACGGACTGATGGACTGACAAATTGACGATTGTGTCAGTGTGTGTGCGTCATATGAAAGCGCTGTCGTGAGCGCGTCAGGTGCGTCAAAAATCGCTAATGAACAGTAGCCGCACTGGGTGTATGTGTAAAAATTAGCACTTTGCTGGCAACGCTTTAAAAGCGACTGCACAACAACAACAACAAGAACAACAACAACAACAACAACAACAGCAGCTGAATATTGCTGCTTTAGTCTATCATAGCCAAATAGCAATAACAACAACAACAATAACAAAAGACTTTCCGCCTTTTTCATTTATGAATCCTATGTGGCGCTGCACTCGTTGAACTTTTATGAGCAACTTCTGCTGCAGCACCAGTTCCAATTCCAATTCCAATTCCAATTCCAGTGCAAGTTTCAGCTACCGTAGCTGGCACCTGTTGCTGCAACAGTGCGGCATGTTTTTTTTTTTTTTTGGCCCTTTGAAGTTGCCGAAATTTTAACAAGTCCATTTGAAAACAATAAAAATCATTGATGCTGCGCTCTTCTCTGTTTGTTTTCTTTTCTTGCACATCAAAGTCGGCTACTGATAAATACATATATATATATAAAGATATATATATAACCCATTCCCATAAAAAACAAAATCAGTCATACTTAAAAATCTTTTCAATTTGCATTTGTTTCGCTTTCAACAGAAATTGCACACTTAACAACACCCACACCTTCACTCCACACACACACACACACACACACACACACTCTTTACTTGAAGGAATACTAATAATTCGACATATGTACATGAAAAATCATGACAACATCAGCTGCTGAGTGGCTTCAGTTCAACGGAGCTTGAGTCAAGAGTCGGGCCCAAAAGGTTATATATTTGAGACGAGAGTTCGCATCAACTGGCGATGAGTAAATGTTTGACTTGTAGCAGAGTTGAAATATCAAAAAGATATATACTTACTGGCACAACACTCACACACACATACACACACACATGTACAAAATCAATGCCAAAAGAGTTGAGCGTGTTTCTCAGTGTTAGTCGCGTTGTTGTTGTTGTTGTTCTTGTGGTTGTTGTTGTTGCTGTTGTTGTTGCTGTTGCTGTTGCTGTCTCTCACAGGCAGCGCCTCGCACATACATGTTAAAAATTCCAGACGTACGTTGAAGTTGAAGTCTCCGTCTCAATACAACTCAACGAACCCGGCGACTCTTTCTACTATAGAAACACACACACACACATACACAAATACATATCCATATACCCCACTGGGCTCTGTTTGTATTTGCCTATGATTCGTGTTTTATTTTTTTTTTTTCTCTTCCGTGATTTTTTTTAATGTTGGACTTCTGTGTTGTTGTTGTAGTTGTTGGATGGACCGCGTTACGTAGTCAAGTGAGCTAAAGGTAAAAATGAAATAAAAGGGGTTACAGCTCACAGCTCACACATCTCACACACATCTATGTGTCTATGTATCAATGTATCTATATCTGTAACTGTATCTGTATCAGTATGTGTGTGTGTGCCTCTCTGTGTATCGCACCTCAGTTGAAATGCTGCCGCTTCTGTCGCTACTGCTGCTGCTGCTGCTGATGCTGTTGCTGCCTCTGTCGCTGACTCTTAGCCGTTTTGTTACTGTTTTTGGCATCTTTTGAATGACAGGTTGTTGAAAAATTCAATTTATCCGATCGTCGCAGTTCGGTCTGAACAACACACGAAGTCGAATCTTAACGCGGAATCGCGACGGCAAAACAATCCAATCAAATTTATCTAATATAATACGTGAAACGCAAATAGTGTCATATTTTAATTAAAAGTAATCAATCAGATAAATCAAAATCAAATTTGCATTAGGCAGTTAGATATTCGACGGATTCCATAAAGTGGTTGTTAGCTGTGAGTTTTTTTTTACACACAGTGAAATTTACTTTCTTTCGAATGAGATTTCTTTCTTCCGCTTTTATGTTTACACCAATATAAATTATACTTAATAATTATTACAATTAACCAATTAAATATTACGAAATTGATAATATTAAATATTTAAAAGTGTTTAAAAAATTATGATAATTTGTGTAAAGAAGTCAAGATTAACTTCAGCTCTATATAATTTATAATTTTTATATAAATATTAAAAAACAATCGTTGTTTTTTGAAAATAAAATATATATTTTATTTACCTATAATCAACATACATAATTATTGCCATACAAAAACTAATTCAATTTAAATTGCAACTTATCTCACCGTTTTCCATGCTTTCTCTTTCTGTTTCCCTCTGCCCGTCTCTGTGTCTCTGTGTGTTCTTAATGTGGCTGCAATCTGGAATAGGCCCCAAGGATTGTGATCTACCCAAGGCGGCAATCACAGCACTGCACGCGGGCGTCAATAGTTTTGGCCAACTGACTGGCGCACCAAACATCGCGGATCTTGGTGGTGGTGGTGCTGGACCTGGTGGTGGTGGTGGTGCCAGCGTTGGTGGCGTTGCCCGACTGCATGTCACTGGGGGACTGTGCGATAATAGCAATGTGCTAAACGGCGGCAGCAATCACAGCAACAACAACAACAATAATAACAACAGCAACGGAAGCAACAATAACAACAACAACAACAACAGCATGCAGCAACAGGATCAGGTGAGCATGCGCTCTGAGATTTCCAGAAAGAGAGAGGGAGAGAGAGAGAAAGAGAGAGCGAGCGAAGTAGAGAAAGAATGTTACTTCTTTTAGCGATCTCTCTCTTTGTCTCTCTCTATCTCTCTCAGCAGCAATTAATAGCTGAATTTTTAATAATCCATGTTCTTTTTCGATGTTTATTTTTCCTCAAAAAAAACTCTGCTATGCATATACAAAACAAAAAATATAATAATAAACAAATCCAATTCGAACCACAAAACTGATTTGCCAAAAAACAATACAAATAATCGCAAAAAAAAAAACAAATAATAATTTTGCTCCAAATGTGAATGTGTAAATTCTGTGTGTGTTGAATTGTGTATAAAAAATATTATGTGCAATGAATAATAAAAAAAAGTAAGTGTAATTTTATTTCCATACGTATTTTTATGTAAACAACAAAGCAAAACAATAGCAAAAAATATTTAGTTGCTTCGCTTAGACTAGTTTTTTTTTTTATTAACTTCTTTAATTGTAGTTAACAAAATAGCGGTAGTAATTGTAATTATCAACTTGTTGGTTGTCATTGTTGTTATTGCTGTTGATGTTGTTTTAGATAATTAGCTGCTGCTGCTGCTGCTGTTGCTGTCACACTCAAACATTGTATCTTCTCTTTCTCTCTCTCTCTCTCTCTCTCTCTCTCTGTGACGATCTCTTGCAGCACCTGGACAAAAACAAGCAGAAAAGACACCGGACACGCTTCACGCCTGCGCAGCTGAACGAACTGGAGCGCTGCTTCTCCAAGACCCACTATCCGGACATCTTTATGCGGGAGGAGATTGCTATGCGCATCGGCCTAACCGAGTCACGTGTCCAGGTGAGTCAGCCATCCACCAATCTCCTTTCATCCAGCTCATCTCTCAACTCCAAGTTCAGTTTTACTGTCGCTAAAATTTCTGTGGCTTTGCTGTGGTCGGCTGCATCGCTGACTCGCTGCGACTCGCATTTGAATCCCAATTAGCGCCATTGACAGTTGTCAAATTGACACTTAACGTTTAGTTCAACACGACATGTCGCTTGTGTTGCACAAAACCGCTACTGGTTGCACCACCAAACGAGACGCAACCACGACTCGAACATAGCCAAGAGGAACGGTTGTGCACTTTATAGAAATTAATTCTAGCTTCAACTTTAGCAAGTTTCACAATTATGTTGCCCAAGTAAAATCTTTGAATATTACAAATATTTGAATATTTATAAATAACACTTATCACAAGCTTATATTGCATATACAATTATATCAAAACATGTTTATTTAACAAACAATTAGCAAGCAAATTACATGAAACGATTTTCGTAGCTTTTCCAACTAAATCTATTTTTTTAGTTTTACATTTTCGAAATCGAAATTGTGTTTATTTGTAAAGTTACATAGAAATTTGTTCGACTTTTTGTATATCTTTTCATAAATATGTGAATATTTTAAAGTCAAAAAATACCTGACATGTACGTTTTCATGTTTGTTGTTTCGATAACTTTTTCATTTCTGATATTTTCCTTCTTTTTTCGATGGTTTCGAATTGCTTTTCCGCTTTTCCAAGTTTTAACTCACAATTTCAGCTTAACTTTATGAGCGTTTTGGCTGCACTCGCGGCTTGCGGCGCCCTACGCCATTTAAGCGCCCAAAATTATACTTTATTAAAGCACATAAAGTCACATTTAGACGAGTCCCTGCACTGCCTCCACCACAAACCCCAAACCCAATCCCCGACCTGTCGGCTCTCCCTCTTTGGCGACTTATGCCAGCCCAAAAAGTTTGCAAAAACCGAAACACACACACACACGCAGATATATATATATATATATATATATATATATATGTGGGCAGCTACTGTGAGCATTATCCTTTTGTGGCTGGCACAGCTGCCGAGCCATTATCCTGGCTGCTCTCCGCCTGTGGCGTGCGCCTTGGAGTCCTTTGCATGCGGGCGTGTTTTGTTTATGCGACAATCGAATTTACTGCTTCATTAAATTTGTGTTTAAGCTTCCGCTTCCTGCAGTGCCACATCAACTTGGCATCTCCCCCCCCCCCCCATCTCTCTCTTTCTCTCCCTCTCTCTCTCTGTGCCACTCCTTTTTCTCACTGCGAATAAAACTATTCAGTGCAAGAATTGTTTTGCGGTTTCAATGAATGCCAAAAGTTGGCCCAGCATTGGCGCCTTATTGGCCTATTCAACGGGTTCTACAACAAGTGACCCCTGACCCCGGACTAAACAATTATATACTAGTTGGTCGATAGTCACCGCTCTTTTGCTGCCTTCCCATTATTATTTTTTTTTTTTGTGTCTCTCTCTGTTGCCAGCCTAACGGATGTGCTACTTTGATAAATTGTTTTAATAATTGCGTATCAGTGTCTGGCTGTTAATGCATCCTGCTCATCCGGCAGTCAGCCGACGGCTATTCCTGCCCAGAGTTGGGGTGCGGATAATGCGTGAGGCAGCACAGTTGGCTTTATTTATTTTTTTTTGTTTTTTTTTTTTTGGGTTGGTGCTGTTGTTGTTGTTGTTGGTGGTGCTACTGCTGCTATTAACACGCTATAATGTTTGATTTTTCGTTGTCGTTGGCTTTTGCGGCTTATGGAATGTCAGCCCTTTGGATTAGCAAGGACTTATTGTTGTTGCTGCCTTTTATTCTCGCTGCTGCTGATGCTGCCTCTGCTGCTGCTTTTGTGGTGGCTGTTAATAAAATTAGCATATAAATTAAGTTTGCATGCTGTTTTGCCAGCCTGCCCCACTGTCAGCCCCACTCTCTCTCTCTCTCTGCTTACTGCCTGTTGACACACATATTACATATTTATATATATGTGTGTATTTTATTTGAAAACTCAAAATGTAGAAGGAGCTGCTGAAAATTGACGCACATCTGATATGCACACACACGTCTGGCCCTAAATCAATCTACAAGGATTTGCAGCTAATGACGGCATAAAGACAGCTAACCCAAAAATAAAAAAAAATAAAACACACACAATTGGGGACCTCCAAAAATGTCTACGTATTAACACGAAAATCAAGTCCAGAATAAGAGTGTGTGTGTGTGTTTGTGTGTGTGTGCTAGCTGCATTTGGTATGAAACTCACGTATGAAGCTGGCTACGTGCGGGGATAAGGATATGGGTAGACAAAATACAAACTACAAGTTATTAGACAGAATCGGGGGTTATCCTCACATATGAGCTGCTTAATTATGCAGCTCCAAGTTAATAGCGTAGATATAAATATAATTTAATAAGCTACACAGAACTGACCCCGAAATCACAGCAGAGAATTAACAAAAGTAATCGCATAATCAGAATGAGAGCAGGAGGGTAGTAGCTTGGGAGGGGGGGGGGGCTGCACTGTCAGCGGGGTGTGCAATTGTTAATTTGTGTGCTCGCAGCTTGAAATTGACAATTTGCGTGGGGCATTAACGGTAAGCGTCTTAGCACCACCCGTCGCTAGACAATATGCTGCATTTGGCAAGGACACGTGAGCCTGTGCCTGTGCCTGTGCCTGTGCCTGCGCAGCGCAGAAGGGAAAACGAGGGGGGTTGGTAAATGTTAACACAAAATTGACTTATCATCATTTTACATTGTGGCCGTTGTCAGTGGCATTTTTATGGCTTCAGTTTGGAATGTTTAGCATTTATTGGTTTGTTTATTAAATTGTTGCAACGGCTGCAATTTGATAAAAGGGGCAAGGAAGGGCGCACGACGTGGGTCAGCAGCACGTGCCACAAAACTGAGCACTAACTGAGCACCAAATGAATTCCGCACATGATTAATTTGCCTAGCAACTGATTGGTGTGATGGAAACTGCCAGGGGTTAAGGGGAAAGACTATGGAATATGTAGATTTGTGAGAATACCCCATTGACGCAAGTGGCAAGTATATACATATTTGTCATCAGGTAGGATTGTCAAGTGGTAGCTACTCAAAGTTGTTTAAATTTGTAATAAGTTAACTGAGTTTCAAGTGTTTTTACCTTACTTCTAAGGGAACCTGCCAAACCTGAACTAACTTGAAAAGATTTTCAGATTAAGATTGCAACAACAACAATAGATTGGCTCAAGAGCATTTTGAAATAGTTACTTGGAATTTTGACAACCTTTTATATTAATTTGAGGGCTTCATCTTTCAATGCGAAAGACTCGTTCGCAACCAATTATAAATTTGCATTTTGCACTGCGAATCTATTTGTCAGTTTGTATTTAATAACTGCTGATTCATTTACAAATTAACACTTGTAACAGGATATAAAGTATAATTTATACAATTAAAAGTCATTTGAATACAATTCAGTTACTCACCGGCAATTTAGCATTTTGAGTTCAGTTCAGATTGACCTCAAATTCCAAATGTATCTCTTTATAGCAATAGTATTATGTTTCTGGAGTAAAGCAGTTTTCCTTATGAATAGCTTTTGCCTAGCCCCAATTTTCAAGCACATCTTCACCCTGAGTGAAACTTGGACAGAAACCGCTATCGATTGGCCAAAAGACAGAGACACAGAGAAAGTCAACCAATGCAAACCCACAAACAGCGGGCAGTGATAAATTATTGCCCCGAGTTGAGGCAACTAATTTATTTGCTGAGCCGCTTAATGCCACCTCTAATAATAGCCCACTGGGCACTCGATTGCTGTGTGGGTGTGGGATGCAGGGGGTTGGAAGGATTTATGAGTTTCCTTCAGTTCATGTGTGAAATAAAGAAAGAAAGAAAAATAAAAACCAAAAATTTAATCAAACAACATTTAAGAAGTGAGCACAAATAGAAATGATGTTGCAACTCCAGTTTCAATCGCGACTCCAGCTTCAGTTAGACTTTCTGCTGCTGTTTCTGATAACCATGGCATCGCGTTTTAATTAAACCTTAATTGAAATACCAAAACGAAAATATGCGCCAGTAAGTGGTAAGCTGGAGACTGGTGATTTGGAGTAGGAGCTGGAGTAGGTCCTTGTGCGCGAATCCTACGTTGAATTAGTTGCTGCTGAAACTTTAAAGAACAAGAGAGAATAAAAAAGAGAGAGAGAGAGAGAGAGATAAAGAGGGAGGCTGAAACACACACAGATTGAGAGAGAGAAAGGAAAAGAGAGGGAGAGAGGGGGAGAGGGACAGGCGAAACGTTCGCATAAAATGCACATAAAGAGCATAAAGAAAATCTGGCACGCATTCTGTTTATGGCATATGAAGCAATTTCAAAAGCAATTTCGTTGATACTTTTCATTGAAATGTTTGTGTGAAAATGGCGTGCCAAAGTGTCCAATGGGGCTGACTGGGTCTGGCCGGATCTGCTGGCTCAGTGTCCATTGGGATAAGCTCCCAGTCAAAGCAAGAGGTTTCGGCGGGGGCTATTGATAAACGAAAAGGTCCACATTCCTGATACTTACAGAAAAGCGTTTTGGTTTCGTCCCTTTTGTAAAAATAAAAGTAAAAAAAATAACAAAATAAAAAAAAAGGGAACATTTCGCTAAATGTTTGCAATGAGCTGCGCATGCTCCACCAGTGCACCAACATTTTCGGGGGTTGCATTGCGTGCCGATTCCCCATCTTTCCCCTTGCCTGCGCCCAAATTGTGCAATGGGCTATGGCTGCACCATTGCCCGGGACGACTCCCAGGCACAATTTGTGTCCGCCAAAAGTAATGCAGCTAATGCCACCGCAACTATTTCATAAATCAGCAAAGAGCTAAGCCTAAGCAGCCGATGGACCAATAGTTTGCCAAACAACTTTCGCAACCCCCAAAAAATACAGGGGGGTTGATACTGGCCAACAACAACAGAGCAGCAACAACAACAACAACAACAACAACAAATCCCAGCCTCAATGTCTGACAGCTAGAGACACATTTCCCATTTCTGAGGGGGCGTTCTGCTCGCACAAGTGTGAGTGAGACGGGCATAGTAACAGCAGAGGCAGCAGCAGCAGGAGCAGGAGCAGGAGCAGCAGCAGCAGCAGCGGGTTGGATCTGTTTGTTGGGTGGCAAATGAAATAAATCGCTGGAGTTCGAGGCTGCGGGGGCGTTGGATTTTGGGGTGTTGGATTTTTGTGGCAGGCAGGCAGGCAAGTCACAGCAAGTGTCGCTGGGCGCGCTCGTAAACCAGGATTTAAAGGATAACATAAAATAAATCGACTCCATTTGTGTGTGGCAACAACACAAACAACAACAACAACAACATCAGACAACAAGTCGAGACATTTGTGTTTGTGTTCGTCGCTTTATGAATTTATACGCAGTTTTTATATGCGCACGAATGAAAAGATATTGGCCGAAAAGCGATTTCCATAAACCACTCAAGCCAAGTCGCTGCCAGCCAATAATAATAATAAAAATATTCTTTACTTGAGCTGAAGATGGAGGAGACAAGAGTGAAGACATCAAAGCACACAAAAGATACAACGAACAACGAACAACACAATCACAATTCGCAAACATTCACTGAGCCCGTCTTTTTTGGAGTGGCCATTTCATTTGGTTGCCAGGTTATGAGTTTTCTTCAAAGAAAATGCAATAACCTGGCCAATTGATTTTTGATTATGTTGCAAAGAACAGCAGTCGGTGGCAGCAACAGCATCATAACTCCAGCCGTAACCAGCAAAAATTGTCAATAAAAACAATGCGAATGCTCTAAATTAATTTTTCTCTCTTTCTTTCGCTCACTTTTCAAATTGACAATCCAATTTTTATTAAAAGAAAGAGACAGAGAGAGAGAGTGAGTGAGTATGAGAGCGTGCGGGGGGGAAGGTTGAGGGATGCAGCAGCAGTTATCGGTTAGCTGTCCTTCATGGCAAACCTGTCCTGTTTCAGGCTTAATAAATAATATTTGCATTGCAGCTAATCGAATTTTGATTGCAATATTCTGTCTCTTTGTTAATGCTTCTGGTTGATATTTTGCCAAGTGATTTCAGTTTCTGGCATTTTGCATGCATGGTCTGCATCAATTGTGATAGATATTTTTGAAATTGACTTTTCAAGTGGGCCTTCCACTGCCACTTTCCCGCTTTTGGCCAGAGTACATTTCTATGTAGCAGGAGAGGTACAGCAGTTGGCACTTGATGGCACTTCTCTGCAAATATGCATATGCAAATAGTGACTATTTTGCGAGTGGCAATAACTATTTGAATGGCCGATCCTTATCTGCTATATGACAGCTGTTTATTGGCCATAATGTGCAATTAATGTTGCATAACGATCCGTTCAGATAACATCACTGAGTACTGAGGGTCAACAATTTCACAGGCCAGCAGGGGATTTGCCATATGACAGACCGTTATAAATGGTTCGCAGTTAACAGGTTCACGTTCATAATAAAAATGCCGTTGGGTCTTTGACACCACAAAACCCAGTCAGCCCCGCCAACCCCTGCCCATAACAGGGGCAGTGCTTACACCCCCCCCGCCACCAGCAGCAGCAGCAGCAGCAGCAGTCATAAAATCAAAGCAAATCACTTGTTATCCCATTTGGCTCAGTTTCAGCTACAATTCCCCGCCTGTGGCTGCATGTCATTTGGCTGCTACTTAATTTCTGACTTCTGGCTTGTAACCAACCCTCTGGAATGGCACTGGGTGCGAGGGTGCGGCGGATGAGCACATTGTGGGTGCTGCCTCGGCTGGCTGTTTGCTGCTGCTAATATTTGTGGCCTGCCGCAAGAAATTGCTTTTTCATGAACTTGACTCATTTATTATTTGCAACAGTTTCCTGAGCCATTCAGTTTGCCTTTTGGGTTTTTTGGACTCCTACCTCTTTCTTGATGTGTTTGTTGTTGTTCTTGTAGTTTTTGTTGTTGTTGTTCTCACACCTTTTGAATTGTTGTTGTTTGCTGGCTGTCTGCCAATCTGCCCTTTTGTGCTGGTGGTGTCTATTTTGTTTTTTTTTTTTTGCTTTGGTTTGGTTTGGTGTCAGTCGCAAGTGAAAATTAAAAGTCGAAACATGAAAATGCTTTTGTTCGCAGCATATGGCTGAAATTTTTGGAAACTGGTTTTTGCTTTTGCCCTCAGCTTTGATTACGTTCTGCTCCATTTGCGCCTTGCCCTGAGAAGTGGGTGGAGTGTGACATAAATTGAAGTTTTAGCAGGTATCTGGATGATAACCAAGATTTGTTCTTGGAATGCAGTCCATTTTGAAAGTTTATGAATCTCTGACAAGCAAGTCACTATTAAATTTGCCTGCATTCGTTGAAATCCAAACCAATCATATTTATTTATTAATTTTATTGCCATTCAAAAAATCATTCTTCAAAAACATATCACAAAAATTACTCTCCTAGATTTTATTTTTTTGCTAGAAAATAAATTTATTTCTTAAATATTTAATGAAAGTATTTGAGTTATGCTTTTACTCGTTTCTGACTGCTCTTTTTTGACTAGATTTATTGAAGTATTTCTACACAAGAAAGTTAGTTTGGAGCTGCAATATTAAATGATTTTATACATTTCGCACATTAAATTCATATTAAATTATATGCACTTTCAATTCACAATAAAATATGAAAGTGCTAAAAAATTTTATTAAACACAATTGTTTAAATTACTTCGCTTTTTATTCCTTTAAATGGTAGCAGCTACTTTAAGAGATGTTTTATATTTCAGCACACGCTTTTCAAATCAACTTTTATAGACTTTCTATTTAGCTGGTTTATGGCTAAATTTGTGCTTACATCAAGGTCCAATAAATCAAATCCTGTATTTATTGGAAGCCGTGCCCCTCAACCACTCAGCGGCTGATAATTTATGCATGAGGGCGAAGCTTAAAAAATTACAGTCAAAACACAATTTAACACGGGCAAAAGGAGCGTCACACAAAACAACAGAAGGAAAGAGAGAGAAAAAAAATAGAGAGAGAGAGAGAGAGTGAGGAAGATATCTATAAATATAACAATATGCACCCCATGCAGACCACACACACAAACACACACACACCCTAAGCATATCAGTGTGTATAATTTCTGGGTGGTGTGCATAAAAAATAAATGTTTTGTTTAACCGACATTTTAACGCCTATTTGCGTGCCTTGCACGTCATCCACGTTACGCCAATTTAATGCTCTGCCCCGGCGCCTTCTACTGCTCGGCAATGACTTGGCGGACTTGGCCAGAAGTAGAAAAAACCAGCAGCTTTATAAATAAATGAAGGAAAGCAAAGCATAAAAAAAGGCGGGCGCCAAATAAATGCGAATGTGGCAAGCAAAATAAAAGAAGCGCCCAAAATTTAATTGTCATAAACAAAACAACAGAGACAGAGACAGAGAGAGAGAGAGAGAGAGAGATAGAGTGTGTGTGCAAGGGAGTATGCACTATAGACGATGTAGCCAGACAGTCAGACATTATCTTAAATTATTAAATTAAAAGTAAATGAATAGAGCGACGCATAAACACGTAAAAAGCATAAACAAGTCAAGGTCGCTCTGCCGACGCAATAACCGTCGTCGTCGTCGTCGTCGTCGTGGCAGTCGACGTCAATGTGGCAACACCCTCACTGTCCACAAATACCTCTTCGCCCTTACGCTTGCCACCATGTGGCACATTAGCGTCCCTGGTGTAACATTGCGCTTATACTTAGTGAACGCTGTCGATCCTGCCTCGTCCTGCAATAGTTCTTTGTCTCTGCTGCTGCTGCTGCCACCGATTGTTTCTCTCTGTGTTTTGTGTGTGTGTGTGTGGGTTGTCTGTCTGTCTGCCTGTTGGCCGACATATGACAAATTCGCTGGGGACCATCAGCGTAACAAGTAAAGTTACTTTGCACAAAAGTTGCCATTTTTCTTTTGCCTGCTTCGCTTTTTGGCTGACTGTTTGTGTTTGTGTTTGTGTTTGTGCTTCTTGGCCATTAGGTGTGGCTCTGGCTCAGACAGTCGACAGCGCGCCGCTGGTGACAGCTCAAGATGGCTGGAGCACGGATGCCTGCATTTATAAATACGCGACACGGCGCAACGTTATCGGTTAAGTTGTCAACCCGCCGCGTGATGTGGATGCGGATTCGGATTCGGATGCGGCTGAGAATTGTGTCGCTGTCTTTAGTTATGCAAGCCGGAAAAATCGTTTCCATGTCACAAGTCATTCACTTGCCGTAGCATATCTTTCTTTTTTTTGTTTTTGTTTTTTTGTTTTTGTTTTTTGTATTTAAATTGCTTTGGTTGAATAATAATAAAAATTTGTGCAGTTGGCTCCTAGAAACAGGCAACACTTTTCCCAGCTAATCGTTGTTGTTTGTTTGCATGCGTGTGTGTGTTTTGAATGTGTGTGTGTGTGTGTGTGTGCTAATGCTTCTTGTAAATGTCAAAACCTCAACATGTCTACACACATCGTCGACGTCGTCGTTGTCGTCCCGTCTGGTTCTTATGCATATGGAAATGCCAATTTCAAACACATGCTACACATCCGACATGGGCCTAGACCGCTATTATCCCCTTCCCACTTGAATTGGGCCAAGTCACAACCTGCCGATAAGACAAAGCCGAATGGCTGACCAAAGATGCGTTGGGGCAGTTGCCAGAAGCTGCTGCCGATGCCAAATTGCTGCCTTGTCTGTGACTATGACTATAGTTAAAGAATTTACATATGGAATTTATGCCTGCAAGTGTGTGTGTGTGTTATGTGTGTATGTGCATGTGTGGGTGTGTGTGTGTGTGCGTGTGTCGAGACATGTTTTGACTGTCACGGCGGTAATTGATCTCGATTAAGACCATGTACGAGAAGTCGCTTAACAAGCACACAACACATGTACACACACACACTCACACACACATACACATAAATATGTATAGCCAATTTGGTAGCGTTCTTAAGGTTTTTGCTTATATCAACATTAATTGGCTTCGCTTGAATTTCATCAGAATGAACAAATGTTGAGTTGAGGCTCTTCTGCACTCCAAAGATATTATTAACAATGAATTCTGAGTAAACGCTTTAGTCAAATTAAAATATTTGAGCAAGACTTGAAACAAAATTGCTAATCATTTTACATGAATTTTCATAGCAAATTCAAGTTAAAATGTGTATTTTAGTAATGGTAGAAAAAATGGTAACACGCATTTTTCCAAGTTATTCATTTTCCAATGAACTTGTAGTTAAAAGTAAATTACACTCGAAAATAGTTAATTTAGAAAAATCTACGTTGTTCGATGAGCATTTTAAATTGCTTAACTGAAATAACAGTAGATTTTTAAATAAATTGAAAAGTGTTTTTTATACTAAGTTGTAATTTTGTCTCTTTGTTGCAGGTCTGGTTTCAGAACCGTCGCGCCAAGTGGAAGAAGCGCAAGAAGACCACAAATGTATTCCGCACACCAGGCGCACTGTTGCCGTCGCATGGTCTGCCACCGTTTGGGGCAAACATCACGAATATTGCAATGGGAGATGGGCTGTGCGGCACGGGAATGTTTGGCGGTGATCGCTGGAGCGTTGGCGTCAATCCGATGACGGCAGGTGAGTGCACCGCCGAGTGGTGTAGCGCTGCTTGACTGATAGATGGCTAACCCCAACAAATAAACTAACTAACTAAATCTCTAACCATGCATCCTGTCTATCTTTGTATCTGTTGATTCTGTCTCAAAGGCTTTGGCCAGCTGAATCAATCGTCACCGCTTTCGTCCACGCTGAATAGCGGCCTCAATTCGGGCATTAACATGGGCTCCGCCCTGGGTGCCGGCACCTATCAGCACTACGGCCTCAATGCTTTGGGTAGGTGTTGCGTCATGCTACCCTTCACTACAACCCTTACCACCCCTCCCCCTGAATTCCAAATCCACTTGATTAAGATCACATGCTTCAAAACTTTCCATTTGCATGACAAGCGGCTGAAAAGCGTTGACACTTTTTGGCTACCATTTTTGTTGTTGTTGTTGAAGTTTTTGTTGTGTTTTTTCCTCGACTGCTTCTTTATTTATTTGGCTTTCGATACAATCCAGTTCATCTGACAATTGCCCAAACACGACATCGACGACTGTTTTTTCATTTCTTTGAACTCACACACACACTTTTTATTTGAGCTACCGAAAATAAATAAATAAAAGTAGAATCATGCAGAGTAAGAAATAATTTATAGAGCTCCGAGCTGCGGATTTTTGTGTATTTGCTTGCCCAATTAACAGGCAGTCGCTTAATTTTCAGGAACACCCAAAGATTTGTTCGCTTTTCGTTGTTCGACACGTCTTCGTCGACTTTTATTTGATTTTGTATTCGTATAGCTGTGCTAATTGATATTTTGGAGACAGGTTTTTTTTTTGAAGTTTTCATTGTTACAGTTTTTTTTCTTTCTTTTTTTATGTATTTGTATTCTGTCTGTTCTGTCTGCAGATCCGTATTATTAATTGCGTTTTTCTATACCCAGGCGATTCCATGATGTATCAGCACAGTGTGGGCGGGGGGGTAGGCTGTGGACCGGGCGGCTCCCCGAGCGCCTCCACGCCGCCCAACATGAACAGCTGCTCATCGGTGACGCCGCCACCGCTCTCCACGCAGCCCAATGCCGCACAGAACGAACTCAGCGGCGAGCCTATGGTGAGTTTTGACAGCCAAGACACAAACCAAACATGAACCTTAACATATAACATAACATTATTAACAGCCACACCACCAACAACAGCAGCAGCAACAGCAGCAGCAGACACACCAACCACAGCAGCAACAGGCACACCAGCAGCAACAGCAGCAGCAGTCGCTGGCACACCAGCAACAGTCGGCAACACCAACACAGCAACAACAGCAGCAACAACAGCAGCAGCAACATCAACAACAGCAGCAGCAGCAACAGCAGGATAGCAGCAATTTGCTGCCGCACTGTCATCAGGCGATGCAGTCACCAGATGGCGCCACCGATGAGGACGTATGGCGAGGACACAGCATTGCAGCGCTGCGGCGGCGTGCGTCCGAACTGAATGCGACTGCAATTCCATCGTATTTGCATCACGCCGCCGCCGCCCACAATAACTACGAGCATCACAATTCGGTCTACTGAAATTTGTTGAAAAGCTTTGAAAGCTTTTCGGATTACGGTTTTTCCAATAGCGGCACTCACGAGTATTGAATAAACTGAACACAGTTTGACAGCCACCCGCTCGGGCCAACCGAGCTTTAGATTAAGCTAACCAAATTTTAATTTAACATTTTAAGAATTAAACAATTTATGCGTTCCACATCAGATCAGTTTTTTGTGTTAATTTATTATTTGCAACTTGTCCATGAAACGATAGCATCGTAGCATATTTTTAACTAACAAGACTATAATGAATGTAAACCATGTATACGAGAGGAAAACGTCAACTATTTTTAGTGGCATTAACTAGCAGATTTAACGGCATATAAATATATACACAGCCCCATAAATGTACGAGTATTGAAAATAAGCGTAAACCATTTAAATTTAACTAAAGTCCAGTCACAATGCCTGAACAAAACGAATTAATTATTTATCAGTAAGAAAACAAAAATATTAATATTCATGAAGAAGAATACAAAATAAACATAACGTATACGAATTGAACAGAAACGTCAAAGGGAAAATTGTATAAAAAACTAAAACAAATAAAAAGCGCTCACAGGCTATATAAGATCTAACTGGAAGGCCCAAAATAATTATGACTTGACTTTTAAGCGGATTAGAGCAGCCAACAAATATATCATATAAATACTATATATACACCTACTTAAATATATATATAGATGTAGACGTAAGAATTGTAGATGTAAACATAAGTGTTGTTGTTTTTGTGTATAGCCCTTCTCTGTTTAGTTCTTTTGCTAAACTTACTTACATACATACATACATAATACATACATGCATACATAGATAAAATAAGAATACTTACTTACATTCATGCATATACTGTTTAATGCAATAAGCCACATGGATAGCAACTATGCAATACCCATAAGCAGAAATCGAACAATGAAAAACAAATAACGAAAAATAATAATATTAATTTTCAGCTAATTGATCAGCTGATCAGATGACATGAAATGGATTAATTTGAACTCGTTAAACTCGTGCATACATAAAAAAAAACACATACATAAATACTAGATGCATGAATACAATTATGTAATACTTGTAATAGACTTTCTTCTAATGTTTAAGCCTAAATTTAACACAAAATTAAATCGAAAACGAAAACTTAAACAAAAATATTTAAGAAAAAAGAAACTAAAATCAACATGTATGTAATTATGCGTATTATTAAATAGTAAACTAAATTAAATATGAATTGAACGTGATTTAACTAAACAGTAATTGAAAAACTATGCTAAATAAAAAAAAACTGATTTCAGTGTAAATGTTATGCGATTTACGAGGTAGCTTAACTTTTAATTACATCAAGTTCGAGTTGATATAATTGTGTAGAGCATTTCATTAATATGCTGCAAATGCGTTTAATGCCAAGTCAATTAGCTAAAGCGTTGCACATGGACAGGGGGTGTTTTAGCCATTTAGGTGGCAGTTGCTACCAGCGCAATTACAATAATTGCATTCGAGCAGCTTTTTGGTTGGCTAATAAAAACGCCAAAGCGAATTTGCCACAAACAACTTTAAGCTCAAATTGGCAAATTGATAAAAGTTTGACAGCACACACACACACACACACTCACACGGGCGCACGTGTATGCACATGCACGCACACATATTGGGCTGGGCTTTGGGTCAAATATCCATTGCATTGGCATTGACTGCCTGGTATGATTGGGGTCAACAACGGAGACAACAACAACAGCAACAGCAAAAACAAAAGTGTTCACTGAATGATTACGGCTGCTGTGGTTGCATCTGCAACACCCTGTAAATAGTACTCAAACAGGGTATATTGCTTATATGCATATCAGCAACAAATTACGCAGCTTAACTTAAAGGTAATTTATTTGATTTTTTCATTCAATAAAATAGTGGCAATCATAAGGAACGAATTTATTATATGTAGTTTTATTTATTTCTCTCAATTATTCGAAATATCTGGCATAATTTTCATTTAGCTAGTAATTATTCTAATTAATACACTTTAGACTACAATATTCCCATTACTCCTGTTCTTAGTTGATCTGCTACAAATTACGCAGCTCAACTTCTAGTAAAAATATTTTATTTTTTCTTCCAATAAAATAATGGCAATTTATTATTTGTAGTTTTATTTATTTCTGACTATTCGAAATATCTAAAATATTTTGCACAATACTACACAATAAATAAAGGACATTTTATTAATAATTAGCTAGTGAATATTCCTAATTTGCCTTTATATATTAAATTTACAGGGTATCCACTCCACTTTCCACTTTCCACTCGAGCACTTTAGAGTACAATATGGCCATAACTGCTGTTTTCAGTTGAAACTTTGTATATGCATACACCGGCCTTATAAATATTATAACGGCTGCAGCTGTGACATTTGACATGAACATTGTCATGACAATTGGCCAGACTTAATCACACTGATGGCATTTTTATGTGATGTGGCAGCAACAGACGCAACAACAGGAGCAGCAACAGCAGCAGCAGCAGCAGCAGCTGGCAATTCAATAATAAAACTACACACACACACACACACAATATATATATATATATATATATATATATATGTGGATTTATATGCGAATGTGAAATGTGGAAAGAAAGTCGGGGGCACGAAGTATGACATGCTCGAACTCCAGAATTGATAGTTTGCCATCGCCGTCGACATCGGCTTCCTCGATTACCTTGTCAGCAATCTGTTGGTGCTCCTCCGGACACAGCTCGTTTTTGGTCATTGTCGTCAGGCAGGACATCAGGTCAGCGTGTCCAATGAAGCCGTCCTGATCGAAATCTGCAAAAGTCATGCCAGACATGCATAAGTACTCCTAGTCGCAACACATGTACTACAAACATATACATTCGCATATCCTGCCAGTGACTATGCAGATATTTAGTCTGTTGTGTGTGTGTGCGTGTGTGTGTGTGTGTGTCATTTTATCCAAGTTGACATTTTCATGCATAAGACTCAAGTGATGTGTGCAAAACTAAGTTACGAGACATATTCTTATATATGTGTATATTTATATATATATATATATATATATGTGTGTGTGTGAGTGTGTGCATAATCACATGTCACCGTTGCATGCTCCAATTTGTGTCAATCTAATAATGCACATTGAGACAAAGTGCCCCATTCTTCCTCTTTTTGCTTTTATAAATATTTGCATTGAATTGCATTCGTTTGGAGTTGAGTTACAAAACATAGGAAATAAATAAAATAAAAGCAAATTTTGTAAGCTCTTTTTGGATACAAAAATATGAAATCAGTTTTGCCTGCAAATAAAAATTCAAATGGAATATTCCATATTGCACTCCTAGATTGATGTTGCATTAAAGTTTCATGTTTTATTGAATTCATAAGTGACTAGTTTGCTCAGTTAAATAATGAATGAGTCAAACTTCAATAAATTAATCTGGAATAAGAATGATGTTTTGTGTGCCATCGTTCATCGTTGGCTTTTATTCAATTTACTCGCTTGGCTGACACTTTATTTATGCAATTCCCAATTCAATACAATATTATAAACTAATATATTTGCATTGTTTGTGTTTTTGTTGTCTTAATTGCCGGTTAGTTTATTTTGTGCGCATTGGGCTTGTAAATCCACAAAGTAATAAAATCAATTTGCAAATGGCTGCCAGAGCCAGGGCGGTATTTTTCTGATTCTCATTTAAATTTCAATTAAAATGCTTATTAAAATTTATGACTATCCTTGAACTATGGTCGCAGGCAACAACAATGCAACATGGCAATAGGCAACATTGGACCTGGGCCACAAATTACTGAGGCACGACTCCAGCAGCTCGCGGCAATGGCATTGCGTTCCATCTAAATGCCATAGACACAAAAGGAGACCAGGCAATAACCAGCAACAACAACTTTAGCCGTGGCAAACACATAAACAAAACCAGCAAATGTTGGCCAAAAGCGTGCACCACAACAACAAACCGAAATGCAAAAAAAATAAAAGTGCCAACGGATATCTTTGGCAAGCCGAAGGATTTTCTATGCTTGCAGATAAAAGTCAACTTGCTTAAATTTTGCATAGGATATTTAAGAAGTAAACAAAAAAATTTATTGATTACTTTAAATTTAAGGAACTTAATTCCATATAAACTGAATGATGAACTGGCGGCCTTGGATATATTGACTAGGCTACAAATCACCTCTACTAAAGAATAATATTATTGAAGATGTTGCACAATTCATGACACAATCAATATACCCTATGAAAGAGTATAAGAACAAGATGTATGCAGAACTTACCATAAATCTTGAAGGCGTAGAAAACTTTAATGTCTCTGGGTGCCTGCTCGCTAAAGACGGATAGGGCATCCAAGAAGTCCTCAAAGGATAAATTGCCCAGACCATCGCGTGAGAAGGCCTCGCCTGGTCAGTGGCACAGTGGGCGTGGCAGTCGGGTGGGCGAGGCGTTACCCAAAAAAAATAAAAAAAAACAACAGAATCGTTTTGATTATGAATGCGGCATTGTTGTTTTCGCATTTGTTGCTTTACTTACAGATACGTCGCCGAAAGGGATTCTCACGCAACTCGGGCATCTTCTCAATGCACTCGCGTGGAACCTTGACACTTGATGCCTGACCCTCGGTCATTTGGCGTGGCACCAAATCCGGACGCAGCTCCCGAAATCGTTTGTGCACGCTGCGTCCAAAACGGAAAATAAGGGGGAGCAAATGGGAGCACTTGATGAAGGGCTTTGTGTTTGCCAGTGTGTGTGTGTGCTGAGTGTGTGTATAAATGGGTGTGTGCGATTTTGCTGAGTGCACAACAAAAGGCTACGACAAACAATGGCGCCAAATAGCCCCGTGTTTAGTCATTTGAATGGAAAATAGTTTCGCTTATTATATTAACACAACAAACGAAATAACAAACAGAAATTACTCATACGCCCCTTGGTGTCAAATACAAACCGCAGAATTTCCTTGCGTGTGAAGAATGTGCAATCCTTTAAATATAGACAAAAACAAAAAAAACATTTTATGGTTACTGAATATCATTTAATAAATATTATCATTAAAAATCATTTATTGTTACAGTAATAATGACAAGAATTCTTAATCAATCACAAAATATCACTTTTTTTGTATATAAACAATTTCATTCATTTTTTAAATTTTTATTTTATGAACTTAGAGTCAAATAGTTTACTTCAAGCAAGCAGAAGTAATTAGAAGAAAGCAAATTGCGAAATTAATTATAATTAGCATATACAAAAAAAAAAAAATCTCTTGACATGGATTTTTTAAAATTGTTAATTACATTAAATTTGTAAGATTATCAGAGTGTAGCCATTGCAACTGGAGAGGAAGTGCACGCACCTGATAGTCATCCAGTTGCTGTTCGGTGAATGTTACAACCTTGTTGCCCATCGCTTATCCGCACTGTGTTTGTTTATGCAGGAACTGGCCAAAAGCAAACGTCAACCGATGGCCTAACAACCAACTGCTGCCTCTTGCAAACACTGTGCGACTGGCGACTGGCGACACACATCGAGTGGCGAGCTGGTGGACAAATTCTCAAACCGTTAGCATAATTTAGCATAGAACAACTCTGGGCCCAGCCCCAGTTCCAGCAGTTCAGAGAGACTGACACATCCTGCGGCGCCTTGGCTCCAGGTTGTCCTCGCTCCGCATTCCCATTCCCATTCGCATTCGCATCGAAATTAATTAAGGAGTGTTCACTGTGTGCCATTTTTGTTGTCTGTGTTTTTTTTTTTTCGTTTTGCTAGTTGTTTTTACCCTCTCGCACTGGCCCTCGCCTCTGGTCGGTGTGTAAAAACGGAAAAGCGGTGGGCAAAAACATTTTCCAAGAGGTGCGCCCAATAACAAAAACACCAACAACAACAACAACAACACAAAGCAACAACAACAAAACCAATGACTGGGCGGAAAAGAAAAAGGACAACGGTAGCAGAAATTCGATGCGAGTGTGTTTCTAGTTTTGCGTGGCGAACTTTACTAATTAATTTAATGGTCGACAGCACTTTTCAATTTCGCGTGTGTGCTTTATGAATTTATGGTAGTGACTGTCAGGCTTCGGATCCAAATCCAGTACGCTCAGCTTGGTTAGAAACTGACGGTCTTCCACACAGACAAGCCAAGGTTGCAACGAGCTGCAAAAAGTTAACACTGATTAGCTGTCAACGGGGAAGAGTGGTGTGTGTGTGTGTGTGTGTGTGTGTGTGATGCGGTTGCTTACCTGATGTGCTTGGGCGGGCAGCGTATTTCCTGAAACGTCAGCATTATGGAGCAGTCCAATGCCGTCGCACCCAGCATATATGCCTGCTCTGCCGGCAGTTTATCCACATCGACCTCATCGGTGGCGTTTAGAAGCGCACGCAACGCCTGATAGGTGGGCGTGGCATGTTGAGCGTATCCCTTTTGCCACATGTAATGAAAATGCCTCTGTAATTGGCATGGAAAATCGTTTGCAAGCGTTAAAGTTAGCAACAGACAAAACTGACAATGCCAAAAAAAGTGGCAGCTTGCCAGCCACTTGGCTGGCGTCCAAGTGAGCGTCCCACTCAAATCCCAATGCTCTACTCCACTGCTCCAGTGCAATGTCACCGGCAGTGACGGTTTTCGTGAGTATCGCTCAGTGTCCGTTTGCCGTTTAGCTGCCCTTTCAGTATCCCACTCTTTGGCAGGAAGGCACTCCCGTTTGAAGCATTGTTGAAGCACGGACCAGGTAACTCAATGTAGTTGCCTCGCCCGCCTTTGTGCAACTCTCTTTGTGCACTTAACTAGCAACAACAAAATAAAAAATGTGAAACCAGCGAATGCTCGACCAGATAGTGTTCTGTAATCACATCTCAAGCAGAATACGTTCATATAAACAACGAGCCCATCATTGGATCAGCACCAGGCGAGTCCCAACTGAGCAAAAATTGTGAAAAAGTGTCGTTTGACTTTTTATTAAATGAATGTTGAAGGAAGTTTGTGAATACTCATTGAGCATTCCCAGAACTCCCAGCTTTGTGGATTAAAAGTAAGGGTCGACAGCTCCCAGGCAACTGTCACCTAAAGTATCCAAATCGCCTTCAAATAAGCACAAATATCTACTTTAAACACTTGACTTTTACACACAAATAGAAACCATTTTATTACACAAAATGATAGGGTATAAAAATGAGTAAAAGCATCAACTTAAGCAGGAGTTGGAGCATTGGTTCTAGACTCAAAATAAACATAAACAAAAAAATAAATAAATTTTTTTATCTTTCTTTTTTACTTACCTTTACCAGCAATTGCAGATGCAAAATTTTGTGAAGCACGCAATTTTTTGGTAAGTGAAATATTTCCGCTTTGTTGATCTGTGCTTGAGTTGCCTTTGGATTCGGAGTCGGCGTCGACGGCGACGGCGACGGCGACGGCGACGTCGAAGTCACTGTCGCCAGTGTTTCCGTTTCCGTTTTCGCTTCCGTTCGAGTTGCTGCTGTTTTCACATTCGTTGACAAGCTGGTTGGCTCAGTTGTTATTGTTGTTGTTGCTGTCGTCGCTATTTTGCCACGCTTTGTGTACCTTGGGATTGCTTTTTCAGCTGCTGCTCTTGTGAAGCGTCGCTGCGGCTGACCAGCAACAGCTTCGACAAACTCAACTATTCCATCGTCAGCCTCTTTCTGATCCATCCTCTCTCTCTTCTCTGGCCGCCTTTTCACCTGTTTTAGCTCTTCTACGTGACTCGATACGGTAACAACAGCAGCAGCAACATCAGCAGCAGCATCAACATTAGCTGCGTAAATTTCTGTAGTTTCTTTTGTCTCCATGCCACCAAATCGTACGGTTGGTGATTCCCAAAATGCAGCTACAGCCACGTGGCTGAGATTTAGACTCGAATTTCTGCTCTGACTCTGATTCTGATTCTGTTTCTGACTGGGGCTCTCCACCTGTTTGGCCAGCCCGTTGTTGTATTCCCTGAGCAGGCAGGCGACCAGCAAATGTTTTATAAGCGCCATAATTTCACTAGAGAATTTGAAAGATTTTATTACCATGGCGTGTGCAGAGGAAGAGGAAAATGGGCATTTGGATTGGGATTGGGTTTGTTCACCATTGGCATTGGTGAGATTTTGTCCACATTTTCGTTTGTTAGAATTTTCAATGCACATTCCAATTTTGCGGGGGCCATTGTAGATGTTGTTTTTGTTGTTGTGTTTGTAGTTTTTGTCAACGTTGTGCAAAGGTGTTGAAATGTGTGAACAAAACATAAGGGAATGCAGCGTGACGGGAATAGAGAAAGGGAGAGAGAGACAAATAGAGACAGATAGAGAGAGAGAGAGAGAGAGAGAGGAAAATGGCAATGTTAGCGGTTGGCACTCGAGAATTTGTGTTTGGCTTTTGCATTTGGTTTTTGCATTATTTATTGAATATTTGCGTGCTGAACAATTGGTTCGAGATTTTATTTGTTTTTTTTTTTTCGTTTTATTTTTATGTTATTTACTCCCCTTTTTTTTTTGTTTTTGGTGCCCTTGTAATTGTATGGCTTCCATGGAAAATTGTGTGGCTTCTGTATAAGTATTATGGTCGCTTACAATAAGTTGCTTTTAAAAAATAGCAAAATCCAAAGGAATTTTGTTATTACGGCCATGGAAATTATTCGGAGAATTACAAATTTGTGGGGATTTCATTTAAATTAATTTTAAATCAAAAACGCTTGATGGAAGGCAAATATCCAGCTTATATTCGTGGTAAGTACTTTAATCTTTGAGAGCGTCTCAATAACAGCAAAGATTGAGACTTTGGGAGTTTTTAGTTAACCTTAAATCAAAATCAAGAATTCACAGCGAAATATAAACACGCTCTTCATATTGATACAAACAATAAATACAAGCAATTTGCGCTTACCTTGGAAAGACTCGAGAGTGCAGCTCCTCACAGGAAATCGAATTCGCGTGATCTCCATAAATTAAATTGCCGCTGTGAAATACACGTAAATTATTTTGCGGACAAGCGAAAAGTGCATTCAAGGCATCGAGCATACGACCGGGTGTACTAAAATAAAAAGACACAAAAAATGTATACACATACACACATGTATATATATAAAATAACACTATTATAACATAAATGTATATGTGCTGGTGCAAATATGTATGGATGGATGGATGATATAAATTCAAGCTGAAAAAGGCAAGGAACACAAAATTTCAGTGCTGGGCGCAGATTCAAGTCCGTAAAAAGCCGAAATGAAACGAAACGAAACGAAAAGAAATAAAAATAAAAATAAAATGAAATGAAAGTGGATACGAAGCAGGCGGTAAACCGGAATGAAAGCGCAAGCAAATTGAATTTCGTGCACGGATGCATGCATGACTTAAAACAGCGGGCCACAAATAAACGAATGAGCCGCGGGATCCACAGACACAAGGCCCACGTAGTTAAGGCTCCGGCCGGATACAAAGTACGGCAAAAAGTGCCATCGAAATGCCTTTAGGTAAAAACAAGCTACACGCCAAATACCAACAGCAGCAGCAGCAGTTGCAGCAGTTGCAGCAGTTGCAGCGCCAGCAGCAGACCCAAAGTGTTGGAATTATGAAGCACGACAGGACACGCAAATGGATCAGATTGAAATTTATGAGTTGAGGGTATTCTCGCAGCGACGAGCATCAGGAGCAGAACAAAAGCATCAGGACTATAGTGTCAATTGAACATGCTGAAGAGAGCTCTTACCCAGAGAATAGCTCCAATGGACAATAGTCGCCCAATCGTTTGATTTTGCCTGTCTGCAACTGTTGGACAAAAAGTAGGAAAAAATGTTTGTAAATCAAATAACAAGCAACTTGGCAACACACACACACACACACACACCATACCCGCCTCCTGCTACACTTACCTTTACCAACTGCATGCTGCAAAAGCGACACCGGCACCTGTTTTGGGTTAACAACAACTGCCCTATTGGCCGCACCTTGGACGGATCCGGGGTCGTGTTCGTTGTTCCGTCGCCCGCTGGCATTAAATCAAATAAATCGCTGACATCACTTGGCAACTGGAGCCAGCCCTGTTTCGGTTTTATTTCGATGGCATATGTATCGCCCAGACGGGTTATTTCAGTGCTGTCCCTGCTGCTGCTGCAGCTGCTCCTGCTGCGGATGTCCATGCCCGCGTCCATGTCCTTTGCCTACAAATTATATCGTTGGGCTTACATTTCTTTTTTCATTGTTCCTGTTACCCCTGCTGTTGCTGTTGCTGTTGCAAATATAGTCAGATGAGCAGTGGGGAGTGCGAGGTGTGTTAGGGCGAAGGGATAAGGAGTGTCTGCTGTGCACAAACTTTTCCAGCATTGACGCCATTTTGACTTGAAAATGCCAACGAGTAGCGAAGTGGAGTTGAGTGTGCCACAAACAACTGCAACAACAACAACCAGCTCAGAAAAAAAAATGCACAGGAAAACCAAAAAGGAAAAAGAGGAGCAGGAACAGTACCAGGAGGCGTAGCAGGGATATCGTTGCAAGTATGAACATGAACTGTAACTGCCTGGCATTGTTGTTGCTGTTGTTGTTGTTGCTGCTATTGCTGTGACATAAAACAAAAGTTGTTGTTTGCCGCGCTGATTGTATGATGAGTTATGGCGCATGCTGGACACCAGCGGCAGGTGAGAGAGAATTTCACTACTCATCCTCGATGCCATCCATGGTGCACTCCATGTGCGGCAGACCAAGTTGAAATTGAAAATTAACATTTAAAGCCACAATTAAAAGTGGCTGTTTTGCTGCTCTACTTCTTTTCATCCTATAGCTGGCCACGGACTGCCCATATTCGTAGTCATATCCTGTGCGGCACACAATATGACGTTAGTTATGGCGCCGTAACTATTGTTTTTTTCCTTCACTTCTTGCAATTTTATTCCGGTCAATGCTTTGGCACCAAAGCCATAAATTGAATGTTTAACCATCGCGCACAGCCCCAAAAGCCGCAACTTCTACAATCCTCGACCATTAAGATATCCTATGTCAAACCTCAATCAAAAAACCCCCACATCTTTCATTAATCATTTGTACGAAAATAATGTCAGATGTCATATTTATTTTCTAAAATATATCACTTCATGTTTTCTACCAGAAAACACAAGCTTTTTATAGTAATTCCTAAACTTAACAATTAAAATCTTTAAATACCTTTTTATATTTATTTATACAATTTATAAAATAGTTGCAATTTATGCACTTTAATTTTTAGAGAGCTAAATAAATAAATACAAATAGTATATAGGATAATATTGGAAAGAAATATCTAGTAGAACTTTACAAGCTGAGCAACTGGGAAATGCAACTTTCTGATTAAACTCTATGCACCCACACAAAAAGTACTGAGTTGTCTATCTAATATGAAATCTAATCTACCCTTGCTGGACTCCGATCTATATATATATATATATATATATATTTATATATAGGGCATGCTGAACTAGTAGCTTTGGCGGCACTTTCAAAGCAATTTCGGCGTCTTTTACAACCACACAAACCGAAACGGCCATCGGGTCCAGCCAAGGTTTCAGCTTTGGCTGCCGGCCACAGCAACAGCAACAATAACAATAACAACAGTAAAATTGGCAACGGCAACAACAATGTGTTTACACTGTTGCCCACTTTAATTCAAAACAAAGAACCGTTGATTTATGTAGCCTTAGCTCCCATGTACCACATCCACTGGCATGTGTTCATGGCATGGCTCCTGGTTTAGGTTTAGGTTTCTCTACATTTGTTTTTTACTCCTTCATTTTTTGCTGTTTTTTTTTACGTCTATTTTGTTTTTATATAGTGCACAAAGGCGAGCTAAACCACAGCGAGCAGCGAGCAGCGAGCTGCAAGCAGCGCATATGGTCGAAAAATGCCAATATTGTCCTTGTACAGAATATACAATATATTTGAGCCGGGCGCCCCCGCGTCCACATCAATTCCGGTGTTGGGCAGCTCCAAAAAACTCACCTGTAAATTGGCAAGTAAAACATCGAACGTGGCAGGCAATTGGGTCACATCTGGCAGCATCAGACCAAATGGCCCCACAAATTCCTTATCCAGACGCGAAACTGCAAGTGGAAAAGTGGCACAACATGAATGTAAAGTGCAACAACAACAACAACAACAACAACAACAGCAACAAAGGCAGCTTCGGTATCGGCCGATTATTGATATATAGATGCCGCTGGGTTAGCGCGGCTGGCAATGATAAATTGTTGCCCGGCAGCCTGTTGCTAGTCAAAGCCTCAACTACATGGCCAGCAATATAGAAGCCGAATTTTGATATATTGCTGCGACTATTGGCCAGCACTAATCAGTCCCATGTGGGTCTGAGTGTGCATTGGTGTGTATTTGGGTGTTGTGTGTGTGCAGCCAGCCACCAATTTTAGAAACTGGAGTCAGCGTGGACAATTCTCGGACGTCAGTAAAAGAGATGCAATAAAAAACTCGTTTATGATTGATTGCTCTGCGCGGGGGGCAAATGTCTATGGATGTTGGCCAAAACCAACTTGCCTAAAGCCGATGGCCATGTGCATCGCAGCGGCACTGATCAAATACAAAATGTTGCCGATGTCGATAGCATAAAAACTTGCAAACATAAAAATACGAATACACAAAAGAAATAAACACATATATATACATATATATATATATATATATATATATATATATAGAAAGTATCTGACAAGAAGTCATGTTTAGATGAACTCACCCGGTCTGTCGGCGCGTATATGCTCGTTTATCCAGAATATATCGCTTTCCTTTGGTATGGCAACAATATCCGCTGTGCAGACAAACTCATTTCCTAATAGACGGCGCATTATCTCGATATAAGCCATAAAATCCGGCATTGTCAAGACGCCAGCTAAAAAAGGGGCAGGACCAACAACAAGAGTAAAGAAAGAAACAAGATAAATGAAATAAACACATCTGATGCAATGGCCAAAGGATGCACAGCCAGCCACAAAAACCGATATGACTTGGGAAATAGCAGCACAGTGGTCGCTCGCTAATGATACAGCATCGTTCTTATACAAAAATATACTCAATTTTTAACAGCAAATGTTTTTTGCTCTACGGAACAAGTTTTATAATGATTACTCTAAACAGTCATCAAGCAATTGAAATAAACTTAAAAAGAAAAGTGTAAATATTTAAAATAGAATCAGAAAGTGAGATTTTTAGTAAGTTCTAATTTGAGGAGTTCACTTCAAAGTAACTACTGTATATAAACGTATATACACACATATATGAACAAATATAGACGTAAATATGAAGCAAGAGTAAAAGCCAGCCATGCGGGCAATAAGCATGGCACTATACACAAATTGGCCAGTCCCAGAGGAAGGAGTGGGTTTGCCATTGCCTTTGGCTACGGCTGCAATGACAAGGATAGTCAGTGCCGAGGGAGCAAGGGAGGCCGGGGTGTTTGAAGTTGCACGCAACCATTTCCTGCACAAAATTAACAACAATAACATGCCAGCAGAGATACATATATAATATACATATTTATATATATATATAACAAATATATCGCAGCAACCTTTAGAGCTTGATGCTTTCGTTGGGTCGGAAACGCTGGGCTGTCCTTCCGGCTGTCCTGCCCCGGCGGCCAACTGGCAACTGCGCTGCGTTTGCGCCTGCTGCGTCTGCCGTCTGTTGGATATCATTTTTGGCAAACGTAAAACTTTTTTAAATTGCGGCAACGCCAGCACCAAATTTGCATTACCCTCCGCCCGATAGATCAACCCAATTTGGCTCATCTCCATCGGCGGTGCATCGGGCATGTGCAGCAGCGCGTTTAGAGTCTTAGCTGTGGCAAGCAGGGGATGCAGGGGCGAAGGCAATGGCGATGCTGCAACTGGCCGCAGAGGCGCTGTCATGACTTTTGCGCGGGTGTTTGCGGTTCGTTGGTGTTGTCAAAATGCAACTGACACGGACGAGTGTCCGTCTCGGTTCTCGGTTCTTGGTGGTCTGCCCACTGGCGCGCCAATGTTGATTATTTTTCCGATTGTGGCTTGTTGCGGTTGGGCCTTTGTGGTTGGTTTTTCTTGTTGCTGCTGTTCTTCTTGTTGCGACTGTTGCAGCTTGGCACGTTTGTGGAACTTTGTTGCTGTTTGAGTTTGAGATAAGATAATCCGTTTGGCTTTGCTTATATATAATTTGTTGTCTGAAAAAGAGCTTTAAATAAAATTGCATGCAAATTTAAGCGTTTCACATTTATATTTACGATATCAATGTAAATTATTTACTTCTTTATTGATCACTGCACTAGAAACTAGGCTTAGCAAGCTGTGTGACCAGACTTAACGAATACGCAACAGCTGTTTGTGGCGGTCGGCTGATAGACGATCCTGCCCATAAAATATACCAACTTATGGCATATTAAGTCGAAGTGTGACCAAAAGCTATCAGATAACGCTGCGTTCATTTTAAACTAACAAGCAAATAATTAAGAAACTTTGATTTTAGTTTTTTATTTTTTTCATTTATTTCAACGTAATTTTAGTTTTTGCGTATGTATTGACCATTGCTCGTCTGTACCAATGTGTGGCCGCCAGCATTAATCACTTGTGTAGCTGAAATAAAAAAACAATTGGATTAATTAACAGATTATATATTGTATATAGTACTTTATTAATATATGTATAATAATTACAGGCATTGGCACTGGCCAGCGCCACAATGAGTGCAAAAACAAAGCCGCAGATCTTCACACAGTTCATATTGATAGCTTGTTGAATAATTGTGACAATATGACAACGAAAGCTTCACTCTGCGCTTTTATAGCCGCCTGCATGCACTGAGCGAAGCTGGAAATTCCAGTGTCTGGCTACCTAATCAGCCAGGTTTTTTTATTCGTTGAAAATACCCAGAGCCATGACCGATAGAACTGATAATTACAGCTGATATGTATTTGTGTTTCTGAAAATATTGTTTACAAAAATGCGCTTTGCTTATATATATTTTTTTATTGCATTGATTTAATACTAAATACATTCGCACTGATTAACTTCTACGACAACCAAAAAATTGTTTACATAAATATAATGGATATGTTAAACTAAAAATACAATGTGTTCTACATATTTATATTCTTTATATTTGGAAAGGGGATTATCAAATAATAGGAAAAAGCAAGGCCAATTTAAACTTTAAATGCACAAATTTCAGTTAATAATAATTTTAATTTGATATTTAATTCGACAGCAATTTTACTACAATTATAATTAATAACCAGCGTATCTCTCCTGCTTTTATTAGTAACTGCATTGAAAGTCGTTTTTTGGCATGCTAAACTACAGTTTCTATCTTCGCAAAGAAATGCATCTCATTGCCAAATGTCATATTGATGACAATTTGTACAATTATTTTAATAAAACCAACCAAACCAATTTGCAACAAAATCTAAAATAATCTAGCTTTATAACTAGTTATGAGATATAAACTTGATAACGAATATATTTAATGTTAGCTGCATTAACCCAAACAGATATTATTTGTATTAATTATGGTAAAAAGTTATCAAGAAATTGGCTGTTCATTAGTAGTTAAGCAGTATTTATATTTACTGAAATTTGCATATGTGTCAGATTTATAGCTTCTAGATTTATATATTGTAGATGGAAAATAATATCCTATGTATACAAATTAATTAGCGCGTTTCAGTGTACAAAATCTAACTGCTGCCCGTCTTTCTTCATATTATCTATCCAGGTTTGAGTTCGCGTTAAATGTCAAGCAATAATGCACTTCTAGTGATAGGCATCACAGATTACGAGTTTCACCAACAAAAAAATCCAATTCGTTGGGAAAAGCCCGTTGAAGCAACCGCACTCGGGGCAGCTATAAAAGATCGCTTTTGCTCACAGATTGAATCAAATCAGTATCAACCATACAGACAACATATTCAATCAATATGCAATTCTTCAAAGCTGCTGCAGTTCTTTTGGCCATGTTCGCCGCCTTCGCCAGCGCTGAGCCCGTCCCCAAACGTAAGTTTTAATATCATATTGACAAATTATTTACGAATGTTCCTAATAATGTTTTTTATTTTCTATATTTTCATTTATTTTGCAGCTGGCACTGTGCTTGTCCAGACCGACAACGTTCAATACATTCGCACTGGTTAACATTCAAGACAAACAACTTTATTGTTTACATAAATAAATATTGGATATGTTAAACTAAATATACAATGTGTTCTTCATATTAATGTTGTTGTCTTTATATTTAATAGGAAAGAGCAAAGCAAATTTTATTAATTCATTAAGTTAGCCCATTGGCTCTTTAGTTTCAAATGTACAAACTTCTGTTAAAAACAAATTATATTTATTGTTTTGCTCGACAGCAATGTTATTTCAACTATAAATAATAATCAGCGCATCTCTCATGCCTGTGCTGAGATTCCATTCAGTGCATATTTAATGTCGAACAATAATGAGGTAATTAGTAATTGCACTGATAGTCGTTTTTTAGCATGCAAATTTCTAATTTCTATATTCGCAAAGAAATGCATCCCAAAATTGCATAAGATGCTCAAAAATATTAATGACAATTTGTACAATTAATTTAAATAAAGCCTACAAAAATGATTTCCAACAAAATCTTAAATAATCTAGCTTTATAACTAGCTGTGAGAGATAAACTTGATAATGAATATATATATAGTTAACGTTAATTAACCCATTCAAAAAAATATTTGAATTTATGGTAAAAACTTATCAAGAAATTGGCTATTCATTAGTAGTTAAGCAGTATTTGTATTTATTGGAATTCACATATGTTTCAGATTTATAGCTTCTAGACTTATACATTGTAGATGGGAAATAATATCCTATGTTTGCTAAACCATCAGCCTCTTTCAGTGTAAAAATTCTAACAATTCTCTTTATTTTAACTTGTTAACTTTTAAGAAAAATAAATGAATTGCTCACATAAATATATATTGGATATGTTAAACTAAATATGCAATGTATTCTTCATATTAATGTTGTTGTCTTTATATTTGGAAAAGGGGATTTTCAGAAAATGTTAAATTAATAGGAAAGAGAAATGCAAATTTCATTTCCGTTGAAAACAATTTATATATATTGTTTTGCTCGACATCAATGTTAATATATTTAATTACAAATAATAATCAGCGTATTTCGCAGACTTCTGCTGAGATTTTATTCAGTGCATATTTAATGCCGAACAATATTGAGATTATTAGTAATTGCACTGAATATATTCGCAAAAAATTTAAATCCTCGACATCGATGACAATTTGTACAATTAATTTCAATAAAACCTTTGAAACTGATCTGCAAACAAATCTTAAATATTCTAGCTTTATAAATAGTTGTGAGATAAATTTGATAATAAATATATTACATGTTATACAAATTAATCCAAACTAATTTGGAATAATTATGGTGAAAAGTTGTCAAGCAGTTGGCTATGCATTACTAGTTAAGCATTATTTTATTTCCTGGAATTTATACAACTTATTATAAACCTGTTCTTTCAACCGATTTACTCATACAAAGTCTAAGAGATTTTCTAGAAAAGTGTCTTCTCATTCATACAGCTTTATAGTGTATATTTTATGGTTATAGCTTAGTATAGACTGCTTCTATACACTAGCAGGGGGTCCATTTCCTTGTCCATGTATTCAAGTCAATACATATGTCATTACCAATTAGTTCGGATCGACTCAAAATTATAAGTAGCGGCCCACTATATATTTAGTTCCCGAAGAAACAAACAATTTATTATTTTTCATTATATTATTATTTTTTGTTATATTATGTTTACAAAGTTTAGGGTATTTGCATCGAGTGTATTTCCCTATAAATGAGCTGTGGCAGCTTGCATTACCGATGCGTAATTATAATGCTTCTAAAAACTGGTTTTAGTATCAGCTGTCAGATGTGCTGACATAGTTGTTGTTGAAATTGAATTGATAATAAGTCTGGAATAGCCCCGACTGGCTGCACCCAAATACACAGTGCAGGCAGTAAAAATAGCAATGTTATTAATTCTGATCTTTTAAAATGATGTGCTAATTCCTTATCTGAACTCTGCATGGTGGAACGTGCTAACGAATAAATACCAAGATTCAGTCATATTGACATGTTCCTTGATTCGATGTGATGCTGCCAACAAAGACACAAAAAAGCAGTAAAAATATCGAATTATTTAGAGCATATTTTAAAGTTGGTGCTATTTTTTCATCTGCATTTATAAATATTATAATATATCCATGTGTTTAATATATACATAAGTGCTCTGATGGAAATATGAATAATTATCAGATTGTTTTAATTGCAATGCCAACAAACTGGACAACCAAGAGCAACTTGATTTGGTATGGCTTTTGTGGGACAGACCTCAAAAGTCGCGTTGATTTTTCGGTGTGCTAACCGGCCAAAAACTTTCAACAATTTGCCAAAGCGAAAACTATTTGGTTGTCCCGATGCTCCTGTTTTTGTTACTGTTACAGTACATTCCCATTTCACATCGGGCAGCGTTGTATGGTTGGTTACATCAACAATTATTTTAAACTTTTACCGCAAATATTTCCTTGGCTGGTTTTACGCCTGAGCTAAATTGTAATGGACGCTGCCTGGCAAACAGCTCGTATGACTGGCGGCGACTTTGCGGTCTACATCGACGTCGACATCAGCGTCGGCATCGGCGTCGGCATCAGCGTCGGCATCGGCGTCGGCATCGGCGTCGGCATCAGCTGCCCATTGGCAGGCAGCCTAAGAAACTGGCAAGAGAAGCAGGCATAGAGAACAGACGTTGGCTAATCCTTTTGATTTTCGACTGCACAAATTCCAGCTAACAACAATTTATGTACTCACTGCCCCCCCTCCACGGCATACTCCTTCATCTTCGCAAATGGCTGGCAACAGTTGCTGTGGCAACATATCCCTGAATTGTGTGTGTGTGTTTGTACGTGGAGCAGTCAATAACGGGTGCCATTGTTTGGACTGGTTGGTGGTTTACCACAAAAGAATTGGCCTCATGGAATTTGCAACGATTTTCGCCAGCGGGTCTAAGGACCCACAACTCAGAACCCAGATCCCATGCACACTTGTAGCCCAATATCAAAGTGAATTTGTGGCCACCTAGCACTATGATGCCCAAAAATCGCTAACCAAGTATAAACTGGAATGGTAGCAGCTCCAAATTCTGCTGCTATACGGGATGGCCGTTGGCGTTTATTGGAAATTAATTTCAAAGGGGCATTGCCTTGCGAATCAAGTATTGTTGGCTCCCAAAACGTGCCACAAAGAGCAGCGCTAACAAACAAAATGAGCAAATTCCCAAGCGAATTGATTTTATTTTTTTTCCTTTCAATTTGATGCAAATCGGAAATTCTAACTGACTTTGACTATGTGCTCCAATGCATTCCCAGACATTCAGTCAAATAGCGCAACTTCGAAGTGCTCCCAATAGTTGGCCAATCACGAATTCAAATTGACTACACACACACACACACACACACACACACACGGAACTACGTTGAGAACAGGTTTGAAATCTTTCAAAATTGCCTTAGGTTTTTTACGCTTGTATGCAAATCCCGAGCTGATAAATTTTATGCAGTATTTGCTGCGCTTCTTGGTATAAAAGCGCAAGCGAATCAATGTTAAGTATCAGCATTTGTCAAGTCAACCCTTCAGTACAGAATTATTATAAAAATTGAACTCATCAAGATCTGTGGCCTTGTTTTCGCTATAATTGTGGCCCTGGCTTCTGCTGAGCCAGCACGTAAGTATTCATGCATTTGGAAATCTTTCAAAATTGCCTTAGGCTTGTTGGCAAATCCCTAGCTGAGAAAATTTATGCAGAAATTGCTAAGCTTCTTGGCGTAAAACCGAAAGCGAATCAAAATTAAGCATTAGAATTTGAAAGACATCCCTTCAGTTCAGAATTATTATAAAAGTATTCATGCTGTAATATTTAATCTTTCTAGGCGCAATTCCACTCAAAACTGTTCAGAGTATTTTGACGGGCTAATAAGGTTTTTTTATCTACATTTTGGTATTAAAAACTATAAGCACCATTTTATCAGGATTTGTATTCAATTAATTCGATGGATTTCTTAATTCATTTTAACTATGCTAAATTTTGAAAAATTTCAATTTTGTATGTTACCTTTAAAATAAACATCTTATAAAAGGAGCTCTCAAAATAATTTGTTCTTAATCAATTTTTCAAAAACTTCTAGTCAAAATTGGATCGAAAACTAAGCATGAGCTAATGGACAATTACAAGATTGGTACTCAGATATAATTATAGGATCTTAAAAATCGAATAGTATTTTTGAGAAATCTTTGTATTGTTTTCGTTTCCGCACGATTAAAGAATACAGAATCGTTGAAGCTAACCAATTTATTAAACACAATTAAAGAAAAAGAACATAAAATAACAAACAAAAAAACAACATTGTTAATATTGGATATATAAGAGTTCAGAATTGATAATTGGCTGTAAATCACATGCATTATGGGCAATGCGATGTCCTTCTGAGTTGAGGATCATTTGGAATTTGGATAGTTGATTGGCGCCAATGTATTGAATTGTCGGTGATATTAGCCAGAGTGTGGGGAGAACGGTGTTGCCGTTGTCATAGTTGCCGCAATAGCTATAGTAATTCTTATGGAAGGGTCTCATCAATTCGGCAAAATTGATGGGGGGCAGCTCGATAACCGAACCGGGCCCAATGATCCCGTTCAGATTATCCACAATGGGACTCAGTTGCATGTTGATATATTCGCGCTTCCGTTCGAACATGTAGGAGACGGTTATATATTCGAAATGGGCACCTAGGTAGTTGGTGGCGTGGAGCACCTGCAGCTCCAGCTCATAGCTCCGCGAGTCTATCAAGTGCTCTGAGTTGCCCCACTTGAAGATCGCCTCCACAAAGTAATAATTGCCCTGTAAATAATTGCTTGTGAGATGCGGCACGCAATCTGGCGACGCTGAGATGTTTACTACCACCGTCTTCCCATTGTTCGACAGGAAGATTGCCGGCGGCAGTTCATCATAGCAGAGCCAGTGCAGCAGCCCCCTCCGTTTAATATTGATAGCACTGTTGCGCACAATGTTGTTCGGCGATTGTTCCTGTTTTTGTATTGGCTCCAATACAAAGTCCACAAAATCAAAGATCGATTTTATATGCAATAGCATTATCAGCGCTAAAACAATGCTGCAGCACGCCATTAATAATTTCGATTCATATACAATATCCATATTTGCGGACAATAATTTGTTCCATACGAAGCTTAACCAATCAAGCAGCATTATAATCATCTAAAGATTTTGAGTAAAAGTGAAAATTTATTGAGAAATATTTAAAAATACAAAACGTATCAATGCATAATTATGATATGCATTTTTTAACTATAATTTTAGATATTTTACACTTTTTTTGTATCAGTTTAGCGAATGCTTTTTGTATTGATAAAGCAAAATAATCCTCGAGTCTTTCAATTAGTGGTAATTAGTACTGAATTGGCTTGTAAACATGCCAGGCCATATATAGAATGCGGTGCCTAATGTGTATATCTGCGTATGGAGTTGCAAAGACTGTGTTTCAACAAATTAGCCAATTAGATATTGACTGATTGACTCATTGAACAAAAGCTGAAAGGGGGCTTTAAGCATTCGTTTGATACCACTGGCTAAATGACGGAATGAATAGGCCTACAACTGAATAGGTACGTTTTACAGGTAAATGCAAATCGAATGCACTTTATTGGACTTTGCACTGGACAATGAATTGGCCCAAAACTGATGTCAGCACATTGATAGTACGCAATTGAAGGCTCAGGCGAAGGCCAACAGGCGCCCTTATTGACAGGTCAACGTGAACCATTTAGTAAACCCATGAATTTGTAGAGAATTACAGCTGACATGAACAAGATGCACTAACCAGCCACCACAATACACACACTGTGAGCTGGGGTCATTTTGGTGAAACAGGACCAAAAACCTGCCAGGCAGCAACTTAAATAAATACCAATGCATACAGGAGCGAGTCCTGCGACTCCTGCTGCAGCCTTGGTGGCAAACTTTTTGGACGCGTGCTTCGTAAAATAGTCATAATGCATGTTTTTATGAAATATGAAGTGGGCAAAGTTGCTGCCAACCTGCGTCTCTCACCTATTTGGCCATAAGCTAAAGCCCAATTCTAAATATTGTGCCCTGTAATTATACGTGCACAGCCAACATGCCATCTCTCATGTCATTGTACATATTTATGTGTCAATGCATGTGTGTGTGTGTGTGTGTGTATGTGTGGGAGTCCATTAAAAGTTGTAAAATCGCTGGGCGCACACAACCTAAAACTGAAATTACATAGGGATTTGCTGGTGAATATATAAAATAATCAGCTAGCGTCTCTGCAAAGATCTTTATCACCTAAAATCTGTTGAAACAAGAAGATTAAACAGAATAAATAAAATAAACCCGAAAAATTAAATAATTACACGAAATTCCCACAAAACTAAAAACTACAACTAACTAAAATCAGATGAAATGTGTACTGAGTGAAAGGCAGCTATCTAAAATAGGTATTTTCTGTTCAAATTCTTGCTTTTATCATATTATTATTTATTTTATTATTATTATTATAGTAAAAATTCAAATTGTGTAGAACTTAATTTATTTCTGCAACTAGCTACTTTGAACGATTCCTAAGAACTAACTGAACGACTTTTTCTGCGAAGTCTGTCAACACTAGGCGCTGTCGAGATGCCAGCTATTCTTGCTTTAAAAGATTTATAGAAACTGATTAAAATAATTATTATGCCAGACTTTTTAAATTGCGAAAAACTGTATTCAGCTACTTCTGCGACTGACTCTTTTTAACGATTCTTAAGATCTAACTGAACGACGTTTTCTGCGAAGTCTGGCAACTCTAGCGCCTTCACCTGTTATCCTATTTTCTAGTAGATTAACAGCTAATTAAATAAGCCCAAAAGTATGCAATATGAAAATTAGAAAAATGGTTTGACTACCCATTCAGATATTCTTACTCATGATTACGTTAAACAAATAATTATTATTCGTTTTTATTTTGTTAATATATTTTTTATGTGTATCGAGCTTATTTTGATCCTATGCTCTCCAATAAGAGTTGAGAATAAAAAAGCTTACAAAATTGAAAAGAAATAAAAAAAATTAAAATAATTGAGAAATTTAATGCTGATATAATTGAAAATTGTCACAATATGATTTTAACTTTTGATTTTTGTATTTGTAATGGAAACCAGGATTAGTGCATTTGGTTAAGTAATGCAGAGAAAGCAGATTGTTTGTTGCGGTTAATGCGATTTCCACACACACACACAGAGAAACAGACACACACACACAGAAACAGACACACAGACACACAGTAATTGGAAAAGCCGCAACCGTCGCATGCAATTGACATGCTTAAGGTTACGAGCTGAACAGGTGGTTGCCAGGCTTGGGGTGGGTTAATGGAGCAACGTCAATATAAATGTTGTGCAGTAATTAAATTGAAACCACATTGTGTAAACAACAAGAACAAAAATTCGCACAACATGAGCTTTTTCCGTGTGTACAGAACACAAAGCTAAATCGGCGGGAGCGAAACACAAATGTTGGACCAAGGAGGGCGTGCCCAGGAGCTGGAGCAGGGGCTGGGGCAGGAGGCAGGAGGCAGGCGGCAAGCGGCTGCAGGCTGGGTGTTGTGCGGAAAATGATTACCTGACAGAGTAAGTTTATTTATGGCTGCAAAAGCAAGTCATAAACAGCAGCACACACAGTCTGCAGGGGCAGGTAAAGGGCAGAGAGAGAGCGGGAGAGTGGCCAAAGTGGGTGTGGTTGGGTGGTTGAGGTAAATGCAGGCACCTATTTTTTGGAGCTACTGCCTCGGGCTGCTGCTGTTGCTGCTGCTGGCGATAACTTTTGACTTGCAAAGCACAAATATTGTTGAGTGCGTGTGTTTACACACACTGTGTGTGTGTGTGTGTGCAATACATAGGCACAACTTAATATTGAATTTATTATATTTGTTGCCTAGTTTCTGCCGACTGCTGGTGCACAGTCAAAAAACTGAAATCCGCTTGCAAATTATTTGGCAAGTCCGTCTTTTATCGCACCAAACTTCTGTTAGCCAGGTTACCAGATGCGTGCAATAAGCTTCTGAATTATGCCAGAGGCAAGTTTTAACCATTATTCACCCGTTTGTTCCATGGACTCACCTTTGATTCCCGCAGCGCCAAATGCAAAACAGACCCAATCCAGAAACTGTCAATTCCTTTAAGTGGTGAACGATGATTTTCAAATAATTGTCACTCAAAAGCTGGAAAATTTGGTAAATTTATTTTTGAAGACCAACTTTAACCTTATAGAAGGAAGCTAATTGTTAAAGTTGTTGACTTTGTTTTCTACAGGCTACTACGATTCATTATTAAAATATTTATCTGATGTTAAATTCTTGTTTTTCAGCATCAGGTCAACATAAATAAATGAGAACTGATTTAAAATGAAATTTCTTAGCGTTCCCATGACGGCAGCCTCTTCATCCCAAATATTTATATTTATGTTTTATTTAAGTTTTCATTTTCTTGAAGCACTTTTGCCATTGCGTCGAAGGCAATGAGAAATTGTCAAGCTTGTTTTTCCATTGCTGTATTCAGTTCTGTATTTTAATCAAATTAGCCGGTCTAGTTGAAATGTCTTGGCTGTGATAAGATCAAATTGCCAAGCAGAGAAGTTGTTGTGCCTTTTGTGCAGACTATGCAGGGACTAAGAAGAGTGAACTGTGAGTGTGATTGTGACGACCGGATTGGCAAGTGCAATCTGGGTCTTGTTGAAGTCATCGTTCTCGACAGCCACTTAAAATGGCGTCAGTGAAATATCTCAAATGGCAACAAATTGCTTGTTTGCCAGGAATTATGCAAAATGTCTGCAGATATTTAAAAAAAAAATAATAATAATAACGAAAATGACAAGACAACCATTGCAAATGGGTTTTATTTGACGAAGACGTCAAGGATTTCTGTTTGGACAGATACTCTACACCAGCCCACCTCCACCCCCGCCCAGAGGGACTCAAGAGTTGCAGTCCCACACTCAATGTTTTCTAAACCAACGTTGCTTGCATTCGAAATTTGTGCTCTTATCTCATAGCTCATCATATTTTGCCAACGTTTGCTATTTGCTTTGAGGAAATTGAAAAGAAATTATAATAACTTGTATTTACAGTTGAGCTGTCCAAGCTAAAGATGGAGATAGTCACTCAGAGAGAGATAGTGAGCGAGAGAGACGGAGAGAGTGAGACGCCTCCAGGCGCAAGTGATGCTAAAGTTTTTGCTAGTCTTGGCCAGAATGCGGGCCGAGAAGTCACTCCAAATGCAGCTGCTGCTTGCTGTTTGCAGTTGTTGTTGTTGTTGTTGTTGTTATTGTTGTTGTCAGGCTCCATCATGACCAAGTGCAGAAATGTATGCAGAGTACGTGAGGAAATGCTAAAATTTATTCCCGCTACTTTGGCGAGTTGATAACTTGGTCGGGTCGCGCACTGTCTTCAGATCTTTGGGCATGTTATTAAAAAACTTTTACAAATACAGAGAGAGAGTGGGAGAGAGAGAGATACAGTGGAGGAGTAAAAGAGAGAGTACGTGGCATGTTTGCCCTTTTTTTCGTGTATTTTTGCGTTCAAAACTTTCAAAATTAAAAGGATTAATTCAGCACAAGTAGGAGTATATGATGCCAGCTACTTTGTATACAAATATCAAGGTAAATTCTCTGTTTACAGCAAACTTTTTGATTGAAACTTTTGATGAAATACTTACCAAAAGTGACGTCTGGTTTTAGCAAATTCAAAAAGCCCATTCTCATACAAAAATCAATAAAAATTGTGCCTGCACTTTTTGTACTAAAAATTAAAAAATTGAGACTGATGAAATAAATTCTCTTTTGTTAAGGTTGCTTGAATAAAATAATTTAAATTCAACTGTTTTTTGTAGGGTAAAATATTAACTTGAAATATTTGTTTCAATTTAGAGGATATAACATAATTTTTGTTAAAGTTACAAATGCTTAAAGTGGATTTATTTAAGTAAAGATTAAACTAGTTTGTCGTTAATTTGTTAAGATAACTAGCTAATTCATTTAATTAAGTTTGAGTATAGTTTTGGTCAGCAGGTTTGCTCTGTGTCTGTCTGTGAGTGGGACATGTTAAGGAAGCCAAAACTTGAGCCATTTGAATGGAACTTATGATCTGGCAATTGAACTGCTGCCAGCTTGATTTTATTAGGTATGCGATTGTTTGATAGTTATGGAAAGATTGGGTTAGTCTTGAGAGGATGCAGTGCATTTGCATGCACATTGTGGAGATGGCAAGCGAATCTAATTCAATTTCAAATAATTCCGTTGCATAACTTTGGACATATCTTTGCATTGTGCCCAAGAACTTTTGCACGTTGACGTTGGTTTTCTAAAATTTTTTACTTTTTGTTTGCCTTTGTCAGCAGAAGTTCAAATTGAAAGGCAAAAACGTAGCAGTTTTGAACCAAGAACCTGAGAAAGTGAAAGTGGCTTATAGTTTTTAGTTTTTGGCAGTTGTTGAAAATGCATTTGTACACAATACACATTTGAGCTGGCCAAAAACTTTCTGCACATGTGTGCGTATGTGTGTGAGTGTGCTTGTGTGTGTGTGTGTGTGTGTGTGTGCAACAACAAGCTGTCAACACTTTGGCATTGACTTTTGCTCACGGATACTGGAACTGTTATTATACGCTCTCCAGTTGCTGTTGCTCAGATAAGCGAATTGCAAAGTTCTGCAAAGAAGTTGCCAAAGTTTCGACTACCAACTCAGCAGAGCACCAAAAACTATTAAAAGTGTATCGAGCAGGTCTTTGTGCCTGGGCTATTTAAGCAATGCTTATCAAATTACAACCAATTACGAAACAAGCCTTAAATGAAATTCCTTTACAAAATATCCGCCCCTCTTTCCTCAGACACTTGATAACTGCAGTTTGACGCAAAGTGAAAGATAAGTCAATGAAAAAAAGCAAAAAAAAAAAACAGTATGAAGTATCTAACGCTTTGCATCAATAAAGTTGCAACATTTTGCATACTAACTGACCGTTATGTTGGGGCACGGTCATGGCTGTAACACTTAGCCCAGTAGCAAAGGAGGAATGTACTCAAAGTGCCCGGCTACGTGACTGACATTAAGTATAAGGATTGCCTCATCTGCATCTATCGTTCATGTTGGTGTTGCCATTATTGTTGTTCCCAGCACGTTTATTACTTGTGAAAAATCATTCAAAATGTCCTTGCTTCCATAGCTGCCAAAGCTGCCACAGGGCTTAAAAAACCCCCCCTTTTGCCTTATGCTAATGGGTCCTCATATACCTTGCAACCGTTGCACTTCACGTTTAAGTGGATTTCTGCTACACCTAAAAAGTTATACGTCAATGCGTTAATTGAGAGCACTCAATGCAAGTATGAAGCTAATCAATTTACTCAACTTTAATGCATCTGAAGTTTTTTATAATTGATAATGGCGACGGTAAATAAACCGATAACTGATTACAAAGCAGATTCTTCTGAACAAACTAAAATAACGTAACATATTTGGAAATTTAAATTTGTTAAAGAATCAGTTTAAATTGAATACATATTAATGATCATATTTAATAAAACAAAGAGACAAATAAACTTAACTATTTATTCAGCTCCACAACTTTGATTGATATGCAGATGAATTCCAGACAAATACACAAAAGTATTTCACTTTAATTATTTATTCAGCTCTACAACTCATAATCAATGGACGCTGATTGGTTTGCAGATGAATTCCAGGGTATGCAAGGGTATATCACTATCTGATTTGTGGTCATTACAATAGACAGACTATAAAGTTGTCAAGTGCAATTGAAGTGTGAATATTTAATAGATTTAAATACTTTATAACAATTATGTGTTTCAGGCGTGATTACATATCGCTACATGACTAATAATCCGTTCAAATGAGCAATTAACAATTAATTAGAACGCCTTAGTGCCAAGTGCTTGGGTACACACACACACACACATCTACACACACTCCACAGCGCATACACACATATACATAATTGATGCCTGAGAGGAGAGAGAGAGAGAGAGAGACAAAGTAAATCGGGTTTTACTTGCTTTTGGAAACTGAGATGCCACAAACCAATTACATATTTGATTTCAAGATTTCGCTTAACTTAACACCCCAAGGAAACAACACTACAGAACCCACACACACACACACACACACATAGAGAGAGAGAGAGAGAGAGAGAGAGAGAGAGAGTGAGAAAGAGAGGGATGGGATACAAGTGTTTTTACAAATCCCCAAAGGCATATGAAAAGCATTTAATTTAAATGTTCTTCATGTGTCTTAAAGTTAGCATTGCCGGAAATGGCAATGGGCACAAATTTTAATTACAAAATTCGCACATGTGCGCGTTATGCGACCAGTTAACTGGCTGGCATTTGCAGCATGCCAAAGTGGGTGGTGAGGTGTGGTGAGGTGAAGTGAGAGCGGAATGATAATTGGAACTTTCAACGTCAAACTGCGAGCATTGCAGAAATCGCAATCATACGCAAAAGTTGCTGCAAGCCTTGTCCTAAGTCGGTACTAAATAAACCAAACACACAGAGCGCGAGATAGGCACTCTTTGGCGTTGCACAGTGGGGCAGAATAGGTGCCCCACTGCTTAATGTTATTATGATTCGGGTACCTAATACCTATCTATTATACCCCCTTCTGAGCCTATAGCTCCTCCAACAACTCCAACTCTTTTACGACTGCCTGAGATTTCCAGGATTGTGCAAGTCGATGTCTAAATAATTAATAACATGCATTCTTAGGATACTGCATCTTTTCCTGGCTAAGGCGATACACTCTGCTAGGAAGAAGATTCCTTCTCGTTTTCTACAAAACCAGCATAGTTTGCTACTATAAATAACTAGTTTAGTTAGGTGACATCTCATCTCAGTAACCCGATGAGTATTCCATGTCTATTCTTTCCCAAGGAAATCACTCATGAATAATCATGTTATGTTTACATATATAAATATATCAAAATCATCAGATTATTTGTTAATAGTTATTAATAATAATTATTGTAATTGTGACTACTTTTTTGTATTATTTAAATTGTTATCGTTTGTTTGTTTTGATTTTTAAATTTTAACTTTAATAAAAATTATTTTTATATTTAATTAACGCGATATATGCTTTAATTGTTTTTAATCGTAATCATTCATTGTTCATATTTTTATCATAATTTTTATGTTATTATCATGTAATTGTTGTTAATAGTAATCATATTATTATTCATATTTTTATTATTATTATATAATGATACTACCATAAACTTTTCTTATTATAACCCTTAATTTATATTATTAATATTCTATTTTATAAGGTAAAATTGTAGTACGAAACATAATATTATGATTATGGCAGTAGTTAATGTACACCAGATAATAGCTCAGAATTTTATTTTTGCATATAGAAGGCTAGATTTTGTACCACAGTGCGCGAGTAGCCTATATACGAAAGCAATTCACATTGACACCGTTGTTTCCGCGTGGCAATTTCAATGTTCATTTTGCGAATTTTCTTTGTTTTGCTGCCAACTTTCACATATAGGTTAGTATATATATATATATATATATATATATATATATTTATATAAACAGATGTGTGTTTGTGTGTGTTTAAAAGAAGCAAGCATTTACGCTTGTTTGCCTTTTTGTTTTATTGACATAATTGCTCATTATAAGTATGATAAAAAACATATGCGATTCGAATCGCGGCGAGTGAAGCAGCAAAGTGAAATTTAATTAATTGTTGCATGCTTTGTGGCGCAGAGTGCTGGGCAGTTTATTCGAGTGGAGTTTACGCATTTGCATAAATTTGATTGCGTATTATTAAAGTGGATAATCACATCTCTGACATTTCTCTGAACTGTTCTTTAAATTTCACATAGTTTCGCAAATTGTTTGCTTTGTATAAGTTCATTTTTCTTGATTTTAACAGCTTCTCGATTGCATAACTTTGACTCTTTCAATGCACTCTTCGTTTCTCTTTAGTAAAATAATCACACGTCTTTGCTGCATTGAAAATGACATTCTGACAAAAATGCCAAAGGAAAAAAATTAATTATATAAAATTTATGCTCTGCATGCAAGGCAAAACCAGAAACAATTCAATTCATTGGATGGACACAGACATGGCACATGGCACAAGGCCTCGTCTTTGGTTTGGTGCGGAGTGTTTCTGAATGAAATGGCCTATTCCTGGCTGTGGCCTCAGCTCTGACCTGACCAGATGACCAACTTTGTGCAAACTTATCTAACAACAAAAAAAGCTAAAAGCAATTCTTCGAGATTGTTGCTAGATTGTAAAAACGCTTTACCCAATAATCGAAATGCAGACTCAACTAGGAGATGCCCTATAAAAACTGAGCGCTTTTTCTTAGTTTGGCTGACTAACTACCCGGTGGCAATGTATTTGGAGAGTGTTTAAGGAGCTGGGCAGCTGCAGCTAACCACAGTTATTCAATTCAACTAGAAAATACAACCCAGTGTTGCTGCATTTTCAGTTTCTGTTTCTGTTTCTATTTCTGTTTGGTTCTTTGGCTGGTTGTTTGCTTATGCGGCTACTGCTGTTGCAGCAACTACCAACGAAGCTGCTGCGTTTTTATTAGTTTGAACGCAGACACAATGCAAAAAGCAGGCAGCTCCTCTTGCTGCTGCCGTGCCCCTTGCTCCTGGCTGACTGTGCGTATAAATAATGAAAACACAGCGGCAACATCCACAAGCAGCCTTGCGTAAATAGCACTGCTGCTCGTCGCGCCAAGGAGCATTAACAGCCACACAGAAGTAAGTAGTTGGTAAAAAAAAAAAATATATATATATATATATAAAAAAAAACCGCAGCAGTAAAAAATAAATAAATAAAGAGAAGTAAAACTCAACTCTCACCGAGTAATTTGGTGCAAAAAACGCATTTAAAGTTCTTACCAGAGGCAGCGGCAATTGGAGCGCAGCAACAGTGGCAAAACTTTTTACTCTGCTGTCAGTGTGTTAAGTGCACCGCACACAGACACACACACACACACACACACACACACACACACACATATACACAGTTACACCGATTCAATGCATCGAAATGTTCATTAATCAGCTGAGCTGTGCTCAGTTCGCAAAGTTTCATTTGGCTTCTGTCATTTCAAGTCTTTACTAGCTACAATTTTATAAATTATGCAAATGTATACGCCAATGCCGAACTTTGCAAATGAACAAATCCAAAAACCAACAGTCCTCGCTCCCAAGAATTGATTTAGAATCATTACTCAAACTGTATCTCTTAATTGTTGGGATGTGGCCAGATTTCCCAAACTATTTAACTTTGCATCTGATTTAACTTTATCAATACTGAATACATTTTCATATAGAGTATCTTCCAGTCGTTCCGAATTTATATTATTATTTTTTTCCCTCGCATTTGCACTAAAAACAGAAAAATAGCAAAAAGTTAGCAGTGCATTAAAATTCAACATGTTTGTTTTTTTTTTTTTGCCAATTGTCAGACTTCAACTTCAATGAAATCCCCTCATTTTCGCTTTACTCTTTCAGGCATAATCTTTGGCACAAGGCGCATTCAAGGCAACTTATTCAGAAGGTTTCGACAATAAGCTGATGCTGAATGTTGGGCACATTAAACAAAAACATATATTTGAAATTACAAAAATTAAATTTTTTACTTGTGAAACTACATTATTTTTTTTAATATTTGAAACTGTAAAATTGAATTGAATTTAAAAATATACAACCATAAAAATAACCCTTTATTTCTGCGTAAAACTTAAAATTACACAAAACTTTTTACCCAAAGAGTTGGAATTCATTTTGAATGCATAATTTCTGCATGTTAATTTGTGGCATAACCAAACAATTATTTTAAGCTTTTGCAATTTTTTTGGCAATCTTATAGCGTAACAAGAAATTTTACAAATAATCGCGCTCCCTTGCTGTGCATATGCTAAATGTCCTTGCCCGTAAAAAATTATAACTGGGACTCACCTCAACCGAAACTCAGACGAAGCTCAGTAGCAGTTAGTGCATTTCAGCGTATATATATATATATATATATACACATATATATATGAGTCTACAAATGAGTAAATATGTGCACACTCATGTGCGTAAGTGTGTTCATCTGGCATATAGTAATTTATTTCTTGCTTTGATACTCAACTGGATGCATGAAGCAGGTTTGCTCTTTCGATGTAATTAGCAAAGTTTGTTGGGTATTTTTATACCCTGAAGCCATTGAAAATGGGTAAAATGATTATAATGGTTTTGTGCAAATGAATGTAACATGCAGAAGGAAACATATTAGACCCCATAAATTAATGATATATTAATGATAAGGATAAACAATGATGAACACGCTGATCTCAGAGACTATAAGAGCTAGAGACTGAAATTTGGAATATATGTTCTTGCAGATCATGTTTGCTTTATTTGATCGATAACTGGCTCCGTTTCTCAATTATCGATACATTTAGATATTGGATAGCAATAAATTTCATTATTTTAATTAACACATAATATGCATATGCATGATGTTGACCAACTGCCCAAATTTCAGCTAAGAAACACCCAAGTTATGCTCAAAAGTGTATTCCCATATTGATCTCATTTCTACCAGCAGCCGCAAGCATTTTCTGTATGCATATATATGTAATCGCATGCGTGAGAAAGAGATGGCGTGATAATCGATGCGAGCGTTAATTAGTTTTTGTGTGCATTCTGTAGAACGCCGTTACCCAAAATTGCGTGTATGTATGTATATGTGTATGTGTATGCATGTGTTCCAGCCAGCCAATTAGGGATCAGTTCGGGCTTGTGCATAAAAATATGCGCTGCATTAGTTTTTTTTACTCTTCATTGCCTTTTCTTGCTATTAGAAATGACTTAGCCTGCTCATATATGGTGCAAAACTTGTAAAAAGGGAAATTTGTCAATAAAATTATAATATATTTAACTGCTTTGTTTAGGGTATATCGTAAACGAGATTACTCGACTACAGCATTATTACTTATTTTATATAATGGTACAGAGAGAGAGACGATATAGCCGTTACAAATTGAGTGAGTAGTTGTGGGTTGAGCTATTGAAATTTACTTTCATTAGTGCTTTGATTAACGCTTGCAATTTCACCTGGAGCTTTCCGGCCAGGCTATGAATATGCATGTCAAGTTGCCGAGATAAGCAGAATAAATCAGTGAGTGGAATGCGGGTTGTGTTTTCCTTCTTCTTTTTTTTTTTGCGACCGTTACTCAGTGGAAAATTGTATGTCAATTGAATACCCAGAAATCAGTGTTTAAATTTGCATGCATTTGCAAAGGCAATCGGGTTGGCGACACAAACGGAAGGAAGCAGGTCAACGAGAGATAACAATATCAGCAGGAGGTGCAGGACAACGGGATAACAGGACAATTGCAGCGGGTGCAAAGGTAACGGTTAACGCGCAATGGCCAAGAGTGCGACAGGCGTCGCATGCATAAAACATAAGGATAACGAACGGCACAGGACACACACACAAAGTGAGTGAGAAAGAGAGACAGAGATAGATAGAGAGAGAGAGAGAGAGAGAGAGATAGAGAAGGAGCACCAGAGCAAAGCACAGGAACAGGAAGCGAAGCATTGTATAATTAAAAATGCATTCAAATGCAAATGCAAATGCGAATGTAAGCTGGGCAAACCGTTAGCAAAACGCTCGCAACGAAGCACAGATTAGGATGCAGTCCGTCCACGTGTGCGCCCCTTAGTCGTCCATTCATGATCTGCTTCATTGATGATGTCCAACCCGCTGCAATCCTATTAGCAATCCCGGTCAAACAGGCGAGCCACAAATTAGTGCGTTTGGATTTTATGGATTTGGACAGGTCCAAGTACGCATCTGAGCTGCGACCAGTGCAAACAATGGTGCATCCTGCTTAAGACTACACATGGCATAAGTCTGCACTAGAATATTATCACAGCAAATTGTTTTTGCTAAGGCATCCCATTGTACGCACGGCTCCTTTGCAAGTTATGGGCAAAATACCATGCATTCTCTGCCCCGAGCTATGTGGAATATATAGTGAAAAGTGACGGGCATATTGAATTTTTATTGAGCGCTGCTTGCTGCTAAAGGCAAAGAGGCGTTCCTGTTTGTGTGTGTGTATGTGTGTGTGTGTGTGCGCGTGGCAAGGATGCGAGCAATGTGCGGCTCGTGAAAGAGTTTTGCATATTTGGGTTCATTGCATTTTCACACCTAGTCAATCCTCTGGCTAAAGCGAAAGGGATTAAGCCAAAGGCAAATGCAGCATGTGCCACAGCTGCACGTGCACATCAACAGGTTGGCTAAAACGATGGCAGGCGCAGTGAGGCAAGTCAGCTGCCCGCCCGCAGGTCGCGTGGCTGCCTGCCACGCGCTTGTCATTTGACCCTGCGTAGCGGACACGACTCGCCTAGCCTGACTCCAGCTAGTCACTGACTGTGCCGCACATGTGTCCAATTATACGGGGGCAACTGAAATGTGTACCCCTTAAAAATGCATCAAAGTGGTGACATCAAATTGTGCACATCAAGTGCAACAATAATTATATATATATTCAATTAAAAGGCTTTAAAAAAAAACCCTTGCTCTAATTTGCAACAACGGGAAATCTTTCCCAATTAAAAAAACGTCGGTTTTAAGCAACTTAAAGAAGTTGTTGGCTTGGAAAAAAAAATTCAATTTAAAATAGCTACTCAAAGATACAAGGAATATTAAAATTTACTAATAGCAGCTAAATAAAACTATAGTAATCAATTTTTTAAGAAAAACCAATGGAAACACAATTTTACAGAATATTTCACTTAATTTAAATCTTAAAAAGTTTAGCTGTATGTAGTATGAAATATCTTAGATTAGATCAAAACTTTATCACAATTTAAGCACAGTCATTGCTTATATGGTATATGCTAGTCGATCACTCTCGAATGACGCACATCTAACATGTGGCATTCGTGCGCCAAGGTGCTGCAAGTGCAACTTCTTGCCAGTTTCAGTTTCAGTTTAATTTTTATTTTTTTTGTTGCTGCTGCGGGTCAGTTATTTGGGGGCTAATTGAAATGCAATGTTCGTTCACATGTGGGCTTGTGGCACAAGCTGTAATTGGCTCCGATAGCAATGCGATTAGAGGCAGTGGAACATTTCTCGTTCTTGTGATGATGTGATACCCGCACACAACTTAATGAACTGCAAATAAGTATTTGCATTAATGCTTTTGCTACTGCTGCTTCTGCTGCTATTGCTACCAACTGTGGCACGTGGCTGGCGTTTCAATATTTGCCTGCCACACAGCGAACTGGCAATGGAGCGCAACAAATCGCTGCTCAACTTCAGTTGCATATCCGCACTTTGCATATTAATAGCCAAATGCCAGTGCAACGGCAACTTAGCAGCAACAAGCTGAACGGTGCACAATACAAGCATCAAGGACGAGATGCCAAGTGCAGCATTTTCAAAGAGATTTCACACAGCGCGCAGCGTTCTGCAAATGAAAAGGAAAAAAATTATTTGTTTGCATTCGTCGCCTGCCACAGAAAGCTAAACTAACGCGATTTTTTTTTCTTATTTCTACGTTTTTCTTACATTTTTCTGCACGTTTCCTCTTTTATTTTTTTTGCTTTTTTACGATGACACCAATGCGGATTCCGCAAAATTGCAATATCAAAGCAAATGTTGAATAAAATGCAAATGAATCGCAGCAAATTGAGAAAACTTTACTCAAATCCCCGTAATAACAGCAGCAGAAGAAGCTATTTTTATTTGATTTATGTAATTCCCATCCGAAACAAACATATCTTAAATGACATCTATTCAACACACATTTAGAAAAAAAAGCGCTTATTAGGACTGTATAATCAGAACTAGCTTCAGGCTATATATTACTGTCTTTGACTCAAAAATATATTAAAATAATCGAAAATCGGTAAACAACATTAACGAAATTAAAGAGTCCAGGGCAGTCCATATATATTCCAATAAAAACATATTTACTAAATAATCTTATAATATTAATTCAGTTTAAATAACCCAGTCTAACAGCCTCTGGAACCAATAAGTTACTTATCATAACTTTTCAATTCCAATTAAGAAACTTTATCGGTATTAGAGAGTCCAGGGTAGTCCATATATATTCCACTCAACATATATTTATTATATAATATTATAATATTAATTCAAATTTAATAACTCAGTCTAACAGCCTCTGGAACCAATAAGTTACTTATGGAGAATCAGTGTAAGAAACTTTAACAAAATTATATAGCCCAGATTAGTCCTTATAAAAATATATATTATATTTATTTATATTTATGATATATTATTATAATATTATTGCAGTTTTAGTAACACAGTCTAACAGTCTCTGGAACCAATAAGTTACTTATCGTAACTTTTCAATTCCAATTAAACAATTTTATCAAAATTAGAGAGTACAGGGTAGTCCATATATATTCCACTCAACATATATTTATTATATAATATTAATTCAGCTTAATTAACCCCTGAGACCAATAAGTTAATTATCATAACTAATTAAGTCTAATTAAGAAACTTTAAAGAATTTAGGGAGTCAAGGGCAGTGCTCTATAATATTATGTTTTATTTTATCTATAATATTATAATATTATTTGAGTTTTAATAGCCCAGTCTAACAGCGCCTGGAACCAATAAGTAACTTATCATAACTAATTAATTCCAAGTGCTCATGATCAAAAGCAATAAGTTTCTACCACAGCCCAAAATATAAAGCGAATCATTCTTGAGATAAATGCTAAACAGATTAAAATGCAGTGCTTTCTCGCAATTAAAATCATGCACTTAAGCGATTAAAACCAAAAGGAGAAGTAAGAGGATTATGCTCCAAAGAGACTATTACCTTTTACCTGTCGTAGTACATCTTAACCCCCGTTATTCCCCTTCTGTCTTCTGCGAGAAGGGTTGCCTGCGAATGCAGCAAATTGAATTAAATTATAATTTCAATTACATGCTGCAAAATTAACCACAGAAACCAAACGGTCATTAAACCACAACACCCTGGAGCAGCAGCTGACCACCCCAGTCCCAGCCACAGACTATTTCATGCCACGCTCACTCCATTGCAATTCATTAACACTTCGAAGTTTCTGCCCGCACAGTGGAAGGTCAACAACAAAAAATAGAAAAATATAAAAAATAACTCAAAAAGTGAAGCGAACAAAAAGAGCAGAAGTAGCAGAGGAAACCGCACAACAACACTTCAGGCGCTCGTTAATTTGTTAGAAGAACAACAAGATGCCTGTGCGTCTCCGCTCCAGATATCTAAGCTGATGGACTCCAGCCATGACTCCGCAGCCTGCAGGAACAAACCAGCAAAACCGCAGACTAGGAGCATGTTTGTCCGCGCACTTCTCAAACGAATTTCATAGCTGTCGGCCAAAGACAAACAATAAATATGCGTGGAAAAGAGACAGAAACAGAGAGAAAGCGAAAGAGAAAAAACTCTTCAAAACGTTGCTGTCAGAATTAATCGACTGCATAATACTCTGATTCTTTCTATAAAAAAATAGTTAGCAAAGCATTTTTTTTTTGTTAAAAAGATAATCGACTCTTAAAATGCAATTAATAATCAAACAATCAAAAAGTGTCAAAGGCTTTAAACTATTACAAATAAATATTTTTACCTATTTATTTAATGCAGCAGAAAAATACAACATTTTAAAAATAAATTTAATTGTTTTTTATTTTTTGGTTGACCTCATTTTATAATTAAATATGCCATTCAAGCTTTACCATTCAATTAAATTAGATATACAATTTATTCTTTATGCTTTCTATTTTGAACTTAAAAATAAATTGAAAATATTTTTCATTTTTTTGCTTGCGTGAAATTGCAAAATTGATTCAAGATTTATATATACATTCAGATATAAAGCATTGTATTTTTATTTCAAATAATTCAAGATTTATAAATCTTTTCCAATAATCCAATGATTATTTATACATTCAGTTATACAAAATTATATGCTTAATTACAGCTTAAAGTTTCTAGCTTTCACTTCAAAAATTCCAAGATTTATATAACCACTCTGATATACAAAATTCTCTATTTAATTAAGGTTTAAAGTTTCTAGTTTTCTTTTTCAAAGAAATATGAACTCTGCTTACGCTGAGAGTTCGAATCCAACATACTCTTTTTGTAGACCCAATCAGCGTATTAAAGAGTGAGCCCCAAGCGGAAAGAACTATTGTTCCGGAAAAGTATTACTGCTAGTTAGGAGTATCCGGCGCAGCGACAGGCGGCAAAAAAAAAAACAGAAATGATTTCGCACAAAGTTTTCTGTTAGTCAATCATTTTAATTAAGTAATTTTTTCGCCTACTTGTCGTAAAAGTTTTAATAGCAGTTGAGGGTGGTTTGGGGGGTGGGGTGAGTGGGTTCTAGGAACTGAGAGCGGGGTCACTGACAACATATTGCCCAGCGGCTGGACTCGAGCAGGTCGCATTTCAGCACGAAGGATTCGCGGGCAGAACTGCATTTGCGGTTAATTATAATGTTGAGCCTGATTACATTTTAAGCAAGACAAGGACCGAGAGAGCCAGAGAGAGAGAGAGATAGAGAGAGAGAGAGAGAGAGAGAGATAGAGATAGAGAGACAAAGACAGAGACAGACCGCTGCAGCCACTTTTGGCGGCCTTTTACAAACTTTTGTCGCATTTCGCTGGATATTTTTGTGTCCAGAGTCTGGCGAGAATTTCTGGCACTTAATTGCTGAGATTTCAGCCAGAATTGTTGTCCTTTGTGGTTTGCCATTTTGCTTGACTGTTTAACGACCTCATCAAAAGCCAATATCAAAGTTGTTGCCTAAGTTTTATTACCTTTTGTTCTTGCAGCAAATTCAGCTCCCTTTGTTGCAGCTCTTCATACAAGTTGTACTCACATTTAGCAGGCCGGGTAATTAATTAACTTAGTTTTGTTGTTGACCAAAATACGGTGCAGAATTTAAGTCTTTATCGCAACTTGCAAAATCAATACATTAACTTTGGCCAACTTAAATGCAAATTTATTTTCCACTACACACCTGCTCACCAGTGTTGAGTGTTAGAAGTGTCTGCTCCTGTCTCCCAGTCACTTACACAGTCACCTTCACTGTCACAGTGACTGTCACAGTCCTGAAATGACCAGGTCTAAAACATGTTTCTTATTTCCTTTCTGCTGCAAAACAAATGCGTTAGTTGACACTGCTAAAAGCTATTGCTAACTAACTCATTAGAAAATTTATCAATATAATAATAAATATCAAATATTTTATTGATTTCTGTCACTTTCTAGCTTACATAAATTCTACAATTTTATGCAGGATTTTGTATCTAAATAATTTTCAGTGTTTAGGCTTGAAAATGCAATCTTTTATTACATTTCGAGTCAATTGCATTTTAAGTGTTTTTTATTAGATCAAAAATTAAAAACTTTTTTCAATTTCCCTTTTTATTTATACTAATTATGCATTTAACCATAAAAATCATTTGATATTTAATGAAAAGCAAAGGATATAATTAGCTTAATTTAAACCATTTAAATACATCATTTTTATTTCGACTAATTATGCATTTAACCATAAAAATTCCTTGATCATATTTGAATGAAAAGCAGAGAATATAAATACTTTATTTTAAATACATAAAAAAACGAATTTTTGATGTTGCAGATTCGTGCTGCAAATGTTTTGATTTAAATATTCAACTGCCTAATATTTGAAATTGATAAGCTTTCTAAGCAGAGTCCATATCTGAAAGCAACCAGACACAGCCTCAACTAAGACCCTGTTGCACAACCCAACCCAACATTCCATCCTTGGGGCTGGCTGACGAAAAAGGTGCATCCAATTTTGCCGGTGCATTCACTGAATAACTTTGGCCCCATTCCAGTTTGCCGTGGCACAGGAGGTCGGTGCAGGAGTGCTGGAGAAGGGGGTCATCGAGGTGGAGTCGCTGCCTGCATGTTAAGTTGAGACAGTAACTGTAACTGTGACTGTGCAGCATGTCCTGAAGCACACGCTTGATTTCCTAACTAAGCACGGGAATGAATCGTGCACGCATCAAGGATGGATGCCACATGCTGGCTCCTCCAATGTGCGTCGTCCTCGGCAAGAGCTCAATCAGTCGCATGCAACACTGCAACACAGACAGTGCAGATCAAACCGCTTAATCGTCAAAATTATGCAATCAAAAGGGAGTTGCACAGTGGTATTGAGAAATTTTGTGGTATATTGAAAGTTTTCAGGTAAATAACAGAATCACTGCGGATATCTTTAAACTGGTTTAAGATTTCTTTTAAATATAAGGTATAAGACGAATGAAAAAATTATAATTTAAAGAAAAAGCCAGTATTTTTAGGAATTGTGTGTTGTCTGAGAAAGTCTCAGAAAATATTTTGATGTATCTTAAACTTTATTAAACTAGAAAAACAATAGCCGACTCGCAAATGGACTCATCACAAAATTATTAATGCCTTAAAATCACATTTTAAATATATAATTCATAGTAAATATAATTTACATAATTTAATAATAATTTAGTAACAGAAAATAAATGCATATAGATACAATCATTCAGCATCGTCTGTTATTGAAATATTATCTTGAACTGAAGATAAAATTGAAATGTATAATTTCTAGTAATAATAGTTTCAATGAAAATAATATTAATCTAAAGCGTCAAATTCTGCTAAACTAAAAATAACCCACAATCAATGAAGCTTTGTTTATTATTGAAACATCATCTTGGACGGATCTGCTGGCTTGTAGTTTAAACGTGTTTAGACAATTAGCAGATGGAACTTCCAGTTCCGACGCAGTCAGACTACTATATATGGACCACATATAGAGTTTGTTGTTCAGTTAGTTAGTTGATTTATTGGAGTAACATGCCTTCGACAACTTTTGATGCAGTTGCAAAGATCTGGTCGGGTCCAGAAGACAAGGAGTACTATGGCCCCGACATGACCTTGGGTGAGGTGGCGCTGCTTTTACTAAAGGTGCATGCCGACTCCGTGATGCAGGTGCTCGATCCCACTGGCGAGTGTCTAACTGGAGCTCAGCTCTACGAGCAGAGTCGTCGTTTGGCGCATGTCTTTGAGTACCTGAAACTACAACGAGGCGATGTGGTTGGCGTCTCTGCCAGCAACACAACCTATCTCACTGAGCTGGTCATTGCAGCACTGCTAAGTGGCACGCCCATCAATCCTTTGCATCCGGATTTCGACAAAGGTTTGGCCGCTCTACAAACAAATTTCCAATCAGGTTGGTTCAAGCATCTGTCTCTCTCCCCCCCCCCCCCCCCTCTCCATGCAGAAACGGTTGCCTATATGTACGAGATCACCAAGCCGAAGATCATCTTTTGCGATATGAACAACTATGAGAAATTGGCCGCTGTCAAAAAAGGCTTGAAATTCAAAACCGAATTTATTTTGCTCAGCGGCAGTTTGCCAGGGGTGCGAAATATTCAAGTTTTGCTTGAGAACAGCGCCGCTGGATACGATCCCAAAACGCTGTAAGTAATATTTATAAATAATTTAAAAAAAAAAAAAAATAAACTCATCTTAAACTACCCTTGGAAAGATTTGCCTGCCCCCATTTGAGGGGTGATGACACGGCTTTCATCATTACCTCATCCGGCACCAACGACTTACCTAAGGGAGTCACGCGATCGCATCGTAGCCTGTTGAACAACACCAAAATGTAAGTAAATAAATTATATTTCTTACTAAGTTTAGGATAGATTAATAACAATTTAAATACAAATAGTATCAAACTTGAAATTAGACAACTTTTCTGATAAAGGTTTTTCTATTGGTCTATCTAAATGTTTACTTATTTAACTTTATATATTTTTAGTTATATATATATATATTTATCATATACCATATTTCTTGCATCTTCTCTCAAGGCCTCAGTGGATCACATCGAAGACAGTGGTGTTATGTTTTAGCCCACTGTACTGGAAGTCGTGCATCTTTACGCTGCTCATCTCGCTCGTCAATGGCTGTAAACGGGTGATCACCAATCAACCCTTTAGCGCCGATTACTTTGGCGAGGTTGTGGCGCGTCATAAGATCAGCTTTGTGCTGACCGTGCCACATCATATGGTGCTGCTGGCGCAGAGCAAAAACCCAGAGCTGGCGCAGCAGCTGCAGTCAGTGGAATCGTTGGTTTGCAGTGGCTCAAATCTGCCGCTCGCCACTTGGCGGCGAATGTATGAGCTGCTGGGCAGCGAAAGATTCAATGTGCTCTATGGCCTCTCCGAGATTGGGGGCGTTAGCAAGAATGTGGGCGGTCCGCTGGGTTGTGAGGGAAAGCTGCTGCGCAATGTGCAGGTGCGCATTCTGGACGAGCACGGCAATAGCCTGGGCCCCAATCAGACGGGCCACATTCATGCACGTCTCAATCAGCGCTGGGGAGGCTACTATCGCAATCCGCAGGACACCCAAACGACCTTAACGCCCGACGGACAATGGTTGCTGACTGGTGACTATGGCTTCTTTGACGGGGAGGGATGCCTGCACTATCAGACACGATGTTTGGAGTTCTTTAAGTGCAATCAGTATCATATCTTTCCCAAGAAGGTCGAGGATGTCATCCTGGAGCTGCCAGGAGTTCACGAGGCGGCCATCTTTGGTGTGCCCGACGACATCTCCAGCAATCTGACAGCCTGCGCTGTGGTTCGGGAGCAGAACGAAGCCGGTCAACAGCTAACAGCTGAGCAAATCAGCTCCACTGTGGCAAAGCATCTCAGCGAGCCACATCATCTGCGTGGTGGGGTCTACTTCGTGGAGCAGCTGCCCAAGACCACAAACAAGAAGATTCAAAGACGCAGAATCCTCTCGGAAGTGTTGAAGCAGTCTGGAGTCACAGCTCTGTAAAGAAATTTCAAATAAACTAATCATTTACAATAATTATTTTTGTGTGGAAAAATTGTGGAATATTTTCGAAAAATTAAAACATTTCACAATATATTTTGAAGAGAAGACGCAGCGATTACATAAGCAGATCAGCTGAGTTACACAAGTTAATTACCTAAATTAGTCAGACATTCTAAATATTCTCTTGGGTAAACCGATTTCCAACCGGTTCCTAAAAACAGCTGACAATCTGAGACTGCTCCAGATGCCAACTCAGCCATTACAAGAAAAATAGAAGTTGACAAAAACAAAGGCACAAAAATACCAACGTGTTGGGTCAATTAGCAAGTTGGGATTGTGTTTCCTGTTTACGACATGTATAAAAACATTGGAAGACGCAATAAAACACTTAGTTGAAGAGCGTTCTTGGAGTAATCAAGATGAACGGTTGTGAATCCTACAAGGTGCACTACGATGGTGCCACTCGCACCTGGATGGGGCCGCGGGGTAAGGAGTTCTATGGGCCCGAAATGACATTGGGTGAGATTACGATGCGTGTGCTCAATCTGAATGCGGACAAGGTGCTGCAGCATTGCGACATAACGGGAATGGAGCTAACCGGTGGCCAGTTGGCCCAACAGGGTCTGATCATTGAACGAGCCTTCAGACGGCTTGGACTGCAATGCGGTGACGTCATCGGCATATCGGCCAACAATACCAGTTATCTGACGGGCGTCACCATTGCCGCCATGCTCTGCGGCACGCCCATCAATCCACTGCATCCGGATTTCGATTATTGTGCGAATTTCACACCTCAAATAAATGGAAATAATTAATTCAGTTTTCTTTCAGCGACCGTTAAATATATGTACGATATAACCGAGCCCAAGTTGATCATATGCGATGTGGAGAACTACGCGATCATCAAAGCTGTCAACGAGCAGCTGGTCACACCTGCTCTGATCTATCTAGTGAATGGTCACATTGACGGAGTGCCCGACATTATCCAGCTCTTGCGCGAGAATCAAAGCATTGAACCAGTTCAGTAAGTTCTTAGGGAATTGCCAGAAGACTCTTCCAATTTGAATAACTTATAAGATATATCTATATATATATATCCGCATAAGAGATCGGATAAACATAAGTTATAGTTTATACAGAACCTATCGATTGATAAAGCAGTTGCATTTAAGCATATATTTTCAAGATTAAAATCGGTTTACTTTAACTAATGATCAAAACAGGAGTTCTTGTTTTAAGATGTTACATTTTGTATAGATATAGAAGATTGATGATATTTTGGGAAAGGTCACAAATAAATATATAGATTTAAAGATGAATAGCAGATTGAAGATATTTTGGATAAACTAAACGGAAGTTCTTGCTATAAGTTTTACAAGATATTTTGGATAAAGTCAGTAGAACAAAAATATATGGATAGACCATGAAATAAATAGATAAATAAATAGATCAATAGAAGATTGGTGATATTTTGGGTAAAGATAAATAAATAGATGGTTTTATATATGAATAGAAGATTGATGATATTTTTTTGAGTGAAGTCGTTAGACGATAAAATAAATAGAAAGATAGAGAAGGCTGATCCTATATTTCCCATTTAGATATGTACCCTGCCCCAAGCTGAATGGCGATCACACTGCATTCATTGTGTGCTCCTCGGGCACCACTGGAATGCCGAAGGGGGTAACCCGCTCCCATCGGAGTCTCATCTGCAACTGCAAGAAGTAAGAGAAAACATTTAGCCCAATGAATGTCCTATTAATCTCCCATCTTCTATTACTGTTCCATTGATGTGCAGTCCCAATTCCTATACGAGGAACACTGTGGTGCTCTCATTCAGTCCGCTCTACTGGATCTCTGGAACGATTATGTTGCTGGCGTGTTTGCTCAACGGTTGCAAGCGGATCATCACAAATCGTGCCTATACCGTGGAATACATGTTGGAGGTTGTCTCTCGCCATGAGGTGACCTTTCTGTTTCTGGCGTCGCATCAGATTTCACTTCTCTCCAAGTGCCAGAATGATCTGCCCAAGATTCGAGCTCAACTGCAGTCGGTTCAAGTGCTAATTGGCGCCGGCTCGAAGGTGTGCAAGGCGGTCTCCCGTCGCATGTACGAGCTAATTGGCAAGATGAGATTTGTGGTGGGTTACGGACTGTCCGAGGTGGGAGGTTTGAGCAAGAATCTGGGCGGACCGCTGGGCAGCGAGGGCAAGGTGATGCGCAATGTGGAACTGCGGGTGCTGGACAAGCTCAGAATGCCGCTGGGCATCTGCGAGGTGGGCATCATCTATGTGCGAATGCGCAACAAATGGCATGGATACTATCGCAATCCGGAAGCCACAAAGCGAGCCTTGAGCGACGACGGACAGTGGCTACGCACCGGCGATATTGGGTATTTGGATAGCGAGGGTTATATTTACATACTGACTCGGGACACGGATGTCTTCAAGTACAACAACTTTCAGATCTATCCGCAGCAAATCGAGGAGCTCATTCTACGGCTGCCCGGCGTCGGGGAGGCGTGCATCTTCGGTGTGCCTGACCAAATCTCCAGCAATCTGACTGCCTGCGCCGTGGTGCGCACCTCGGATTCCGAGGGTAAACAGCTGGCAGCAAACGATGTGCGGAGCATTGTGGAACGCTATCTGAGTAATGCCTACCACATACGAGGCGGGGTTTACTTTGTGAAGGAGATGCCCAAAACCTCCAACGACAAACTGCAACGACGTAAGGTGCCCGACATGGTCAGAGCCTTGGGCATAAATGCTGAGTAGCAATCGATGTTGCAATATTGTCAATTTGATGTTCTAGTTTACATTTATAATGTTAATTGCATTTATTTTAGTTTCATTTAATCATACTTGAAAGTAATTAATTTCAAGTTAAAGTTATATTTGCTGATTATCATCATTATTATGTATTCCAATATGTAGAATAACTTTTTAGAAAATGTGAAGATCAACTGAATTTTACTATTATCAATAAAGAAGATTTTCTATTCTTGCGTCTGTTCACAAAGTCAATTATTCACTTCTAATGAATTAATTAATATCAGCTCTAATGTTTTTTTAGAAGAAATAATTCCATCGATATAGTTCAGTATTTGTCTTAGACACATTTCATACAATAGTTTTGAGTCAGTTTATTTCACATAATTATTAGATATGCCTTGAACTAAATAGCAAAAAATGTTGGGACATTCTCAATATAATGTACTAGATTACATTTGTAATATAGTTTCGTTTAAACCATAATTGAAAATAAATAATTAAAAGTTAAAGTTGTGTTTGCTGATCTTCGAATATGTAGAATAACTTTTTAGCAAATATGAAGATCAATTTAATTTTACTATTATTAAAAAAGAAGATAAATAAACAAAGTAAATCATTCACTAAAATTAATAATAATAATTAATAATCAATAATTATTTAATATCAGATCTCTTGTTTTTTTTAACATAAACTGATCAGTGTATATATATATATATACAAATAAAATCATGGGCTTATTTCAGTATTTGTCTTAGACACATTTCATACAAAGTTTTTCAAATAATTCAAAATTTGTCTAAGACACATTTCATACAATAGTTTTTGATTCAGTTTATTTCGCATAATAATCAGAGCTTTTACCCCACTGTGCCTAAACAAAACTATTACAAGGAATTCTGTGAATTGCAGTAAAGATTGAAATTGTAAATGCAAAGCGCATGCAACGCAAGAAGGGGCAGCAGGGGCTGCAGGGGCAAATGGGGCAACAGGGGCAGCACCCTGGACTGGCTGGCATTGGTCTATGTTGACCAGCGATGCCAATGACAAGCAATTTGTTATTTGTGGCACTCCTGTGGCTGCAATATGTTGTACAATTCACGAATATATATTTGTGTGTGGATATATGGTAAGTCATGATGGGGGAAAATGGGGGAAACAACGGGCAACATAAAATGAATTGAGAAATTAAAATTGCAATATGCAATACATATTTTATTGAATGTGACGCCAGCAGTTGGAGTTCACTTGCCATTGAGGTTAGCATTCGGACATTTGACAAATGTCAAAATGAAATGCCTGACAAAACACGATTCAATTTGCGTAGCCTCGTGTTCCCTGTTCCCAATCTCTATGTCGATGTCCGGGTCTAACCGAGGTCCAACCCAGGTCGTCTAACTAACTCAAACTAACCAACTGGCTGGCAGGCTGACAGCCTTTCTGACTGTCTGTCTGTCTGTCTGTCGGTCTGACTGTCTTGCAACTAAGCCCTGGCAATTTACTTCATCTGACCATCTGCATTGTGCAACTAATGCGGATTATCCGAGGGCTTTGCAAACTGCAACCGAGGTGTAAATTTGTGTGCCAAGGATTTGCATGACCAATGAATGAGAACTGTGCGAATGGATGAATGAATAAGTCCAGCTGGCCAAGTCTCTTAACACTACCAAAAAACTATTCAAATAATTGTTAACACGCACCAAAATCTTTAAGACTTTCCTTTGCTCCCAGTAACAATATTCCATTTCCAAAGCGATTTACACATCATCAAATATTTTGCTTAGCCTGTAAAATAGCAAACACTACAAAAATATGCCTAGATCAAAAAGCACAAAAATTTATATATAATAAATGCGATTTTCTGGTCAGCAGTTGAAGAATATTTCAATTGATTTGCTTACTTTGCTGGCAAATTCGATAAATTGAGTCTTGATTGCAAATTGTAAGCGACTCGCCACAAATAGAAACTATTATTCCATTATTTAAATGCAATTTACTGAAATGCCACTCAAAGTACATCTTAAAATGAAATTGTTCACATTGCATTAATTCCTTTATTCACAGATAGTATTGTTTGTTGTATTGCAAAAGAAACCCACATAAAATAGGAATACAACTAAATTATTATTTACTTTACTCTTTCAGTTTTATATTATATATTTTATCATACAAAATGTGTAATACAATGCAGTAAGAAATGTTTTATTTATAATTTAAGTTCAGTTATTTATATTACAACGACAATAACACATCAAATAATACAAATAAATTATTATTTACTTTACTCTTTCAGTTTTATATTGGATATATTACGAAATGTGTAATATAATTCATTAAGATTTGTTTTATTTATAACTTTAAACTTTATTTAAAACGATAAATATTATTTTTTTCTCATATATCACATTTTATTCGTCACTATTTAAGTTTATATTTGGTTTTTTATATGTAAATTATCTTAGACTTTTTTTAATTGTTATTATTAACATCTCGTTATACAGTTTTCTATTTTGTCTGTTCTTTTTTTTTTTGATTGCGAAACATTCATATTGGAATATTTAAATCTACAGCAGAAATTAATTTTAAGACATATTGTTTCAATTGTTTGAAAATATTTAATAACCTTAAAAGGGTAAAATTAAAAAAACCCAACACATTATATATATGAAAATGTGGTATAATAATTCTGATAAGAAAAACTAGCTAATCAAACATAAAATATAAAACAGTTTAATGCAAACTCAACAAAAAATAACTCGAGTATTGCATCAAGGATATGCGCAGCATATGAAATATGTGAGCTTACTGAACGAGGAACAACAACATTGAAAACAACAACAACAACAATATTAATATTAACAACCAACAACAAAATGATTACAATATGAACATGGGTGAAATTCGGCGCTGTTGTCTTTTGTAATTAAACAACGAACATATTTTGCTCTAGGGTTGATCTGCCATCAGTCGAATGCAGCAGAGGGTGAGAGAGGGAGAGTGCGTCCCGCATGTGGCATAAGACACACTCATATATGTATATATATATATAAATATATTTATGTGTGTCCTGCGCCGCAGAGCGTGTCCTGGCGTCCTCGCACATCTGCCGTGCGTTGATTTCCGCAGCGCGAGGGGTTGAAAAAGAAAAGAGTGCTGCATATTCAGAGTGGTGGAAACTATGGCTCAAAATATAAAAAAAAAACACACACTTACACATAGAAATAACCGTTACTTTTTGGTATCAGCTCCATGCCATGGCTTATCGATGCCCAGAGGTTGTTGAGCTGAGCCATTTTTTGGGAGACACAAAATATAAGCCTTTCCGTGACACAGCCCACTTCGACAATAACAGCTACTCAGCCTGGGAATACGAGCATGTGGTCTCGGCTCCAACCAGGTGATATAATTTTCATCACATCAACTCATTCACCCAACCAACCCAAAAACACTCACACACACACGCATCCAGGTCGCGCCTATGTGACCCACTTGGCAACTGGACGCTGGCCACATTCAAATCAACTTCAAGCTCCTGCAATTTTAATGCCTAGCAACGCTTCAACTGTCACGGAGGGGGGGGGTGGAGGGGCGTTGAGTGTACAGCAGATTGGGGCATGTAGTGTTGTGCAACTGACTTGCGGCTTTAGTCAGGCACCATCAACTCATCATAGCTCAGCTGCGTGGTTGCCATTTCCTGTGCCGGACATTTGTAGCTGTATCTTTGAGCTTAAACACGGCTAGAAAATCAAGCAAATTAAAACTTAGTAATAAATATTCTTGGCAAAAATAATGATCATATATATATATATATATATATCTGAAGATTATAGAAATATATCTCTAGATACACAGATAGAAAACAAGCAAATTGAATTAAATTAAATTTAAATTAAATATTCGTGTTTCAAGCATAAAATATAGGAAAATAATAATCACTTTTATATTCATATATATCTGATGATAGTCAAACCAAATTAAAATCCACATTTATTGCATCATCTAAGCCTAAGGATTTTTTTACATTTTCATACCAATAAATTAAAAAAAAAAGAACACGTGGAATTTATTGTAGAAATCTAATATTATTATTAATATTAGTATACGAAAATTAATATAATCATTAAATAATGAGTTATTTTAAATAGCAAAATCAAACTATTCTTAATATTCATTGTAGAATTTATTTTAAGTTTAATTTCAGTTTATTTCCATTTAATTTTTTGAGAAGTCACATTTTAAATTCATTCGATTTAAAATTAAGCAGCTTAAATCAAATTTTTATGATCACTGCTTTGCATAAATTTAATATTTTCTTGATTCAACAATCCAATTGAAACATATGTTTTCAAATTCAGCTTTAGGCGACAATGTTGCATGTTTCTCGCTGTGCAGGTTATTAAAATTTATATTTTTGTTGCGTTGCGGTTTTCAACACATACCTCAATGTTTATTGGGCTTAAATGTGCTCTTATCGGTCTGGCGTTGAGAATGCGCTGAGGCGTGCCACAACTTTCAATGAGGCATACAATTTTGATTTTACGCACTTTTGATTGATGAAAGGGCCATGGCCAAAAATGCGTTGAAGCAATTCAATAAATGCCGCAAAAGCTGCGGGCCCAAAAAGATAAACACATTCAACACAAGCACAATAGATAAAAGTGTTGAAGTGTTTGTTTGGGACAAAAGCTCGCTGATGGCTGATAAGCGGCACATTTGCATCTCTGTGTTTTTTGGGCACCCCCGTGCAACTGTCAGTGGCATCGAAGGTTTTCTTATTTCCGGCCAGATAAGCCACTAAGAAAATGCCTGCCTCGCAATTGAATAGTTTTTTTTTTGCCCAGTCAACTATGAAGTCCACAAAGTAAAAGAAGTTTAAGGTCCCAGCTGTCGGGCTGAGCATTTATAATTTCCTTTAACTTTAAACCAAGCCAAGAAAAGGCGACCAACAAAATTATGCCACCTACCCCCACGCCGAAACTAAACTCGCTCACAGGACGCGTGTCCTGTGCTGCATACCCCTCACGCCTGCTGCCGTCTGTTGCCTTCGGCTACGCTTCGAAGCGCCCACACGGACACAGAGAGCTAGGCTAGATATTGTATATATATACATATATATTTATATTTATAGGGCAGTGGTCGAGTTTACGTGTTGCTGCCTGCCACACGCCACGTTTCAGTTGAGCGACTTTCGGGTAATAGTTCACTTTTCATCGCTGATAAGAAAAGCTGAAAAGCAAGAGGAAAATGCCACGCTTGCCGGCTCCTTTAAAATAATTTTCATTTTCTAATGCACAGCTCGTTATTAATGTGCTTTTTTAATTTTTTTGTGAAATTCTGCATTGAATAGAAAGAAGATAATATAAATTAAATAATATTCGAACATAATATCTATAAATTTATGGTTATTCAATTTATAAAAAACTCACAGTTTCAACCAAGTTATAAAATGTATTTATATAAATAAGCTTTTATTTATTTTTATTTTGAACAAACTCTTTAATTTTAATTCGCATAAACAAACTTAAAAATATTTAACTGTAGCAAGTTGACTTTATCTTTTTAGGACTTTGCTTATTTAGCCAAAAAAAAACATAATTTATAAGCTATAAAGTACTAAAAAAAACTAACTTCAAGCTATGTTCTCTAAAAAAAAATGAAAAAAAATTTAATTGGATCTCAGTATAAATTTTAGAAATTAAATATAGATTTTTAGTTTAGATAGTCTTAAACTAAAATTTAATCCAAATGTATTACATATTTATTATATCTGTTTTAAAATTTTAGTAATTACTTAATTACTTACTTTGAAATGTATATAATTTTATTTGTAACCTAAATTTCAAATTTAAGTTTCATATTGGGAGTTTAATAATAATTTATTTAGTTTATATCAGTTCGACTCTATATATTATTTTTCAAATTTGCGATCATTTTAATATTGCATTTCACTTAAATTTATTGCATATATTAGAGTATATGTCAGTCGTTCACTCTGCTGATCATGAATAAACATAATATCCGCTTCCAAGCATCCCCGTTTCCAATTCATGAAGACACTTGTAATTAAGTGGGCCGCGTTACACCCACGTGGCCAATAGAAGCACCCACGCAATTTGGAGGACTTCAGGCATAAACTATATTAATCATGATTGCAGTGTGTGGAGTGGAAAACATTCTCAAGGTCGACTTGTGTGCAGCATGCTTGCTGAGCCGGCAGAGCCTAATATATATGTATCTACCAACTATAAACTTTACTCATTTTGCAAGAGTAAAATATGCTTGCCTTTAATTTATTCGTGCAAATATTTGCAAAACATTATTAAACCGAGCCACAACTCACTTCAGGCATCAGCCTTGCGACTATCTACAAATAATTTATGTTTCTGAACGTATAGTTGTGGTTGCTTTGTGTATGGGTTGGCCGAGAAAGGGGTGTGTTGGAGTGTGCAAACTTTTTAGTCAGCCAGGCATGTTACAAGAAAAAAAAAAATCTACGCTTACCGCTGCAAGCAATTTAAAAAGCTAAAAACTTAAAGCGTACGCAAATATTTTCCATGCTTAACTTTTTCTCTTTTTCTTTCTTTTTTTTCTTTTGACCCTTTTGTGGCAGAAAGAAAACGGGGAAAACTCGAATGAGCAACGCATTCCATTGCGCTGCAGCGCATTTAATCACATCAGAAGCCAAACCAACGATAAGATAAGCCAAAATATCTGTTGTCGTGGATATTTATTCGACTAAGCATAAAAGGCCGGAGGAGTCAAGAGTTATATTTGTTTTCTGCTTGGTTGCAGGTTTGCTTTGTGTAAATACTTCAGCTCGATGTGCGCAATGTTGTAAATCAAAATATGATGAGATAATCATGCTCAACATCGAGTACTGATTGGTAGTAAGGCATCTATACTTTAACTTAATGCAGATACACAGAGAAAACAAGTCAAATATATTCTGGATTCAGGTGTAATTTTATGTTATTTTTAGTTTGTTTTCAGTAACATAAAATATATTTAAAAAATATAAAAAATTTATGTTCTTGATTAGTGTCTTTTGAAAAAAGACTTTAGTAGAAACAATATATAAGCCACGTGCTTTTAATCACAGGCAGGATTTATCTAGTGTTATGGATTAACCAGCACAAGTAAAATATTTTGAAACTCAAAACAAAAGCAAAGCTTTTAAGCATGTGCTGGTCAAAGGCGAATCTCAACAGCTGAACAATATTTTAAACGTTTCGTAACTCCATAAATATATAATAGGTTTTCCCCAACACGATTTTCCCAGCAGTAGCAGCAGCAGAAGCAGCAGCAGCATCCGCAGCAGTTTATAAGCCGTACAAAGCAACGGGGCGAAGTCGCTTTTAAGTAGCTGCCAACATGGCGGGCATCTAAATTATATGTATGCCCCATTGTCCCATACTGTGAAGTTAAATAACCTCCGCTAACCTGCACCACCCTCCCCCCTAGACCAACCAACTCCTTCTCAAAACGATTTTAAGGCAACACGGGTTGGCCAGCTGGTCTGCTGACTGGCTGTGAAACTACATTCAATTAATTTTACACGATGTAGCGAAAATCCAGCTGGCAGTGCGGGTAAAAACAAAACTAACGATAATTTTGCAACACTAACACACATTTGAGCAAGGCATGGTGCGGAAGATGGTGGGGGGGGGGGGGGGGGGGGGGTAGGTGCAAAGTGCAACAAAATTTAAGGCAAAAACTACGTTGTAATAACATTTTAACGATATTAGCACGAAAAATGTGGCTGGCGAACACACAAAAGCAGAAAGTGGAAAGTGGAAAGCTTAACGATGCTAAACGAGTGCAGCGCAGTGCGAGCGAGATAACAGTTGATAAAGCGACTGAGACAGAGAGAAAGAGTGAGATAGAAAGTGCCATATGCAGACGCAAGCAAAGAAAAGAATATACAGTTAGACAGTTTGCTTGGAAAAGACGTGGGAGGCGGGCAAAGTGCGGACGGAAGTGTCGTAAAGCAAAAGGCTGTTAGCAGCAAAGCAAATCTGCGGCGCAAATTGTTCAAATATTTTGGCTTTTACAGTGTCTTACAAAACTGGCATTGCTTGGAAAAGCTGCGAAAATCTGTGTTGTCTGCGTTTGCTTTTGGCCAACCAACCGAGGACAAAGGACATCAAAAGCGCCGCTCATTGTTCAAATACAGCGTCTTGTTACATAATCCACTCACACACTCACACTCACAAACACACACATGCAGTGTTATTGCATTAAAATCTCACACACAATCGAATAAACACACAAACACGAACACAAACACAAAACTGCTGATAAGCAGTTAAAATGACGCTGGAGAAAAAGAGTTTTACGCCGCATTCTTAAAGCTTGCAACGCATTAAATTCCACAGCATACATTTTATACTCACACACACAAACTCCTTCACACACACTCGCAGAATGTTATGCAATGTTTTCGCTTGTTTTGCGTCATTGTCAACATTATTATTATACCCTGTAATAGGGTGAATAGGGTAAATAGTTAGAAGAAGACATATTTGAGGGGATAAGGTTGATTGCCTATTAGCATAAATAGCTTCTTTATTTTATATTCTTTAATTATAAATATAAAATTACGCCAATTTTATAAATTGTCTCGTTAACAGAATTCAAAAGAATATAGCCTTGAAAATAATTTTTTTAAACTTAACTTTCTGGCCATGAATACAAACTTTGGCATACAAATTTATAAGCATATATTATAAAACGTGGAGAATAAGTTCAAATAGATTATATTAAAGAGTAGTTGAAAACAGGGTAACTTCTAGTCAGGCACTTGCAATTGTACTTTTCTGTTTTTCGTTGCCGCTTTCGCTGAATGCGCTTGTTAATATAAAAGCCGTTGTACGGTTAACTTGTTGCCATTGTTGTTATTGTTGCCGTAGATGCTGCTGCTGTTGTCTTGTGGCAAATAGGCAACAGTGCAGTTGCAGCTTTTGTTGTTGTTTCACACTTGTAAATTGTGTGATTTTCAGCACAAGTTTAAGCAACAATGCGCCTCAAGTGAACCATATGCGTCTCTCTCGCACTCTTTCTCTCTCTCGGTTTTACTCTCTCTATAACTCTTCTTTTTCTTTCTTTCTTTAAAACAAAAGCGCGTGTTTGTGCCTCGTGTAAGCGACTAAGATAGTAAATTACTACAATGCACACAGTGGCGGATGTGGCAGCCAAAGAAGACAACGCAAACAACAATAGCAACAACAAAGCATGTAGCATACTTTGGTGGGCGTCAAGTGCTTGTGAACTTTGTTTTAGCTTTAGCTATGACTTAATAAGCAACCGCACTTGAGCGCTTTCCGCAAGACAAAGTTGACTCTTTGAACGTTCTCATGTGAAAATTTTAAAGTTATAATTTCTATAAAAATCTCCCTCTCTCAGCCTCACCTCTCTTTGATTTCTATTATATGTTCTCTCTTTCAATAGACCCAGTAGTGCACAAATGAATGAATGAATAGTAAATGAATCCTCATTACCGACTACATTCTGTTTGCAATTCATTACCCAAGAGGATGCAAACTTGTATTTGGCTTCGCGAAATCTTGAGCAACAACAAATGTAATTGTAGTAACACCGTCTAAAAAGTGCATATTACGAATTGATTTTGTAAAGGTATTTTTTCGCTTCTGGGGATTGCATTCACGGGCAAATCCGAAAGAGATTTCCTTTCGAACAGTGTTAATGAATTAGCACTGTTCATTAGCATAATTTATATTCAGCTATGCACTCGCTGTATAATTGCGCTGTAATGCTATTAAGCATTCATTTAAATAGTGTTAAAAAAAGAGCAATTGAATTAAAGCTCGAAGCAGCAGCGCGCAAATGCTATACAAAAGCTTTCAGCTGCGATGCAAAAACAACCGCAGGGCAAACGAAAGAGAGAGAAAGGAAAGAGAGGTGGCAGAGAATAGACAAGCCAATGTGTCAATAGACACAGGCAGATAGTGTGCGCTTAAAGAGTGAAGGGGGAGAGGGAGCGCAACAACACATGCTGTTTACAGTAAAAAGTCTGTGCAACTTTAGATGTCACTTTTTTCACGCTGCATTGACAACTGACACAAGGTAAACACCAGCGACAAGAACTTTAGCGCGACTTGTTGCTATTGCTGCTGCTGCGCTGTGGCAGCATTGTGGTTGTCGACTGTTGTCGACGTCAACGTTAGCGTCTACGTCGCTGGTAGTCACTATCTCTGTCTGTGCGCTTGTTTTTGATTTCGTTGGCGTCGCTTTGCATCGTTAAAATATTGTTCTTTAGTGCATGGCATGCTTATTTTTTTATCGATATTACTTTATCATGACACAGAGCCAAAGACGCCGCTGCTGGCTGGGCTGATAAGGTGTCGACGCGGAATAAAAGCTGAAGCAGCGCAAAATATAATAATATGCAATTTGAGACGTCTTCAAGGAGTCGAGTTGCGCGCCGAACTCAAAACGATATTGATATTCTTTCAGATTATAAGCACATTTTATTTATTTTCTTAGTTTCCCTCTCTCCACATCAATCACGTTGAACAGCACCGAGACGCGTCAAGGTTTTAAAAAATAAGATTAAGCAATTGTCAAAAATTGTTACTGCTGCAATTTTTGTGTGTTGGGTAATTGAAAAGTTATCGATAAGGTTAGTTTTGTGCAGTTCAATTCTGGGTAGTTTTGTGTAATTAGTGTAATCTATAAAAAGCAAAGAAAAAAAGAAATGTACTTCTCATAAATTTAACATTGCAGCAAATTGAAATAGTTGCGACATCAGCGCAGATAACATTTGACTCAATTACTTGAGCAGCTAGCGGAATGAGGAGTGTCAGAGAGAGAGGGAGGGAGATAGATAGAGAAAGAGCGAGCTGGCATTAAGGGTGCAGACAGCTGGCAGACGCTGCCTCATAATGCACTTAAGTTTATTTCTTGCAGTCTCGGTTCGCTTTATTTTGGGGGTGAAATGTGCACGGAAGTCGTGGCATAAGGCACACATCACTGCTAACGGTATGGGACGGTACAAGGGACATGGGGCAGGGGTCGGGGTACATACTCTATATACACGAAAATAACAAACATGCAATTGAGCAATTGTAAGGAAAAGAGAGTGAGAATGAGGGAGAGGGAGAGAGAGCGTGTTCACTCGCGCCAAAGGCAGCTGCGACATTTTAGTCGAGCATAATTACAGCAAGCAAAGTGACATTTCTCATATGTGTGTGTTTTGTGTGTGTGTGCCTGTTTACCTATTGCTAAATTCTTTGTACGGATTTGGACGCTGCTCTGCAAAATTGAGCAGCAGCAGACGCAGCGGCAGAGGCAGCGGCAGAATTTATGTTTATTTCAATTGCAGTTGAAATCCAACTCAAAGGCAGCTGCACTCGAACTCGAGTTCGACTTGTTGTTGTTTTCGTTCCTCTCGCATTCTGTTCGCGCAGCAGTCTAAATTTCGTTAACGTGACAAAAATACATTGATTACATTTCTTTTTTATACATGGAGGTAAAACACGTGGATAGACGCGAGTCGCGTGCAACTCACGTCTGCACACTTGGCACATTTGTCTCACATTCTAAATCGCTCTTGCTCGACACACACAATATGCACGTAGAATCCAAGCATCCTGTGCCTGACGTTCTTCTTTCTCCTTCCCTTCTCCTCTTTCTCATCTTGTTGTTGCGTTTACGTGCATAGGTCTTTGAACTGACAAATTATATTGCTCGTTGTAAGTTTCCCCCCCACAACGAAATTCCTTTCACCGTGTGCACTCTGAACTTTCTTTATGTGTGTCTCTTCCACTCCCACTCCACAAACACATACACACATATGTGTTTACATTGTGTGTTTGTATATTTTCTGCACGATTCAGTTCCTTCTAAATAGTTCGAAATTCTTGTAACAAAGTTTATTTTCCTTGTAACGACACAATTGCAATACCATATACTATATACACAGTGAAGGTTATACACTTTAAGCTTCTATTAACACATTATTTAAAAAATTTAATCATTTACAAATTTATACAAAGCTGAAAATTTTAATTTCAAATTATATATTAATAATAAACAAACATCAAATCTTATACAACTTCATTCATATTCATTAAAGTGTATTTATTTACAGGATATATGCTGGGCATACACTCTACCTCTCTATTCCTCTAAAGTTTTCCCTGGTTTTCCATTTTAATTTGCTTACGTACACACACAACCACAGTTACATTTATGTTTATGTACGTGTGTATATACAATATGTCTCAGCGATTACTTCACCCACATGCCGCCCTTCTCTCGCATATTGCTTTTTAACTACTTTCACGCATTCGCCGCAATCTTCGTCTTTGTCTTTAGTCGAGAACGCAAGTGTTTCGTTTTTGGTTTACAGTTGGCAATTGTTAAATTAAAATTGGCAAAAATTGCTTTACACTTGTGTGTGGGTCGCTTAAAGTGTTATTTGCTGCTATTTTCAGGTGGGCGGCGGTAACAATAATAATTATTACGACTGCTCCAATTGTTTAATTGACTTCGAATTGTTTACAATGAAACGCTTTAGTAAGGCAAATAAAGAGCCAACAGCCACTTAATGTGACGAAAGTCGTATGTTTATTTGTGTATAGAAATACATATAAGCTTATCTGCTGATCAATCAGCTACCTCAAAGCTGACCATAAGCTACAAGCAATCTTATCAGCAATTTTGGTTGCCCTAGAAAGCGACTCTGTTAGCTTATCAATAAGCAAATGTTTCGAAACGGAAATGCTTGGGCCCTAAAACAAACTAAAACTCAAAACTAAAAAACTATTTGAACGCACCTCGCCGCAGCGGCCTGCTCAATTAACGTGTTCGTTAGCTTTGCAAATGACACATCGCCAAAATAAGCGCCAAAAATGTCTTGTAATTATGCATTAAAAAAAAAACAGAGGCAGAATAACAACATAAGCAATAACAACAACAGCAGCAGCAACAGCAAAGAAAATCACGGCAGCTGAGAATCAAAATGAATGGAATGCCGCGCATGCTCAGAATAAGTTGGTTAGAGGAGTGCAGCGACAACAACAGCAGCAGCAGTAAATATGAGATCGCACCTCAGGCTCACACTCACTCGCACTCACACTCTTTGCTTCATTCTCTGAGCAATGCTACCGGTTTTCGATGAGGGAACAGCTGTGCCATACGTCACGGCAGCGTGTGATAAGAAACAAGAAGAGAGAAAAAGCAGAAGCCGAAGCAGAACCAGAAACCACCACAAGCAACTAAGGGGCGAACAATGCACTGCATTATGCGAAACTTGTGTACAATATGATTGAGCAAGCAACAACAAAAACAACGGTGTCAGAGGGAGACTCGAACTGGGCGCAGCTGCTTGCGCTGATAGCGCGTGTTGTGTTGCTTAGGCTCTCAGGTAAGTCACGTCAAGTCTCTCTCCTTCTCTCTCGCGCTCCTCTCTTTGTCACTTACGCTCTTTCACACGGCGGCGCTGCCTTGCATGGAACGGTGACTGTTCTGACGCTGTCATTCGGCAACGAACGTTGGAACAACGCAGACGCAGACGCATTCGCCGCGATCGTCTCCCGGTGTGTTTACTATTTACCGTTTCGCAGAGCAAAACTATTTACTATATTCTTGTGGGTGTCTCTACCACAACCCCCAAAAGACATTTTAAACTGTTGTTTATGTTGCGTGCTTGTGTTGTGTGTTTTAGTGTTTTGTGTACCATAATCGGATGACACGTGCCTGAAATACATATTTGCTCATCGACATTCATATAAAATTGGGATTACCTCGGCTTTGTTTGGCGTTACCAAAACAACATTAATAACGGTAAGTTTGTCCCAGCCTTAATTTAATACAGTTAATACAGTGCTCCCTCGGATATAAGAAAGCCTTATTTGTAAACAAATTTTGTAAAAGTTATAAAAATGTAAAAGTTTAAAAAGTGTCTTTTAATTGGAATTAAAATTCGATTTAAAAAATTAATTTATCGATGGTCATAGTCATAGTTTTTGCTTGGCGAGAGACCACTGTAGAGGCACTTACTCATGCCCAAATTCATAGTCTGTGTCCCATGCTGACCCAAATAAACCAGTGTCTGTGATTACGCACTAAAACAATATTTTAACTGCTTATCAATAAAAAAAATACTAAAAAAAATTTGCGTGAAAAGACGCCCCTCATTCAAGCGACGCTTTGATATCGGTAATTACGCGAGTGCGAGCGCACCACGAGCATTATTATGCTGAGACGGCAGCGATGACTCCCCAAACAACCCCCCCCCCCCCCCCCCCTCTTAATCAAAACAAACCCCTCTCTCAGACGATCCAAGCTCCGTTTATGACTCAGGGATTTTTAGCTTCTTTGTTTGCGCATTTGTATCTTATTGTTCTCCCTCTCTTTCGCTCTCTCTCTCTCTCTTTCTTTGGATGTATATCGTGTCGCACATTGTAGATCTCATGAGTCAGCGTGCGAGCTCTGAGCAAAATGCACCGCTACAGGGACAACCTGTGCGATTTGTCACCCCCCCCGTGCCAGCACTAATTAATCAGCCAATGAGTGATCAGAAGCTGGAGAAAACAAAACAAGCCAAAAATGTTGACTAAGCCAAAGCAAAGCTGGAAGTGAAAATTGCTTGTTTTTGGACATGTTTTTTTTTAAATGATGAAGCTCGAATCGATTAAATATGTAATTTTTATTAACAACTACCGCAAAGTAAACAGATTTTCATAAGCAAAGCTTTTTTTAATTAAATTCAAGTACACTATTAAAAATAAACCTAAACAAATTCAAGAATTGAATTATTGATTAACTTGAATTGGTTTCTTTAGAGTGAACCCTCGCAGAAGGTAAACCATTCAAAAGTAACAGCAATTAATCAATTTGTCAGACTTATTATTACCGTATCAGTAAATTATTAACAATTTTGCTGTTTATTTTGCACATGATTTGCAATATTTGCAAACTTACTTTGATGGTATAATAAGACTGATAAAAAGTACTTTCCTTATGGCCAAGAACAGTTGAGTTGATGGTGCCACAAATGAGATTGATTGCGCTGCTAAAGAGCATCCAATTGAGATTACAGATAGAGATACAATTATAGGAGCAGTGGTAATGCTAACTGGCCAAGTCAGGGCGTCATTTGAGTTGATTACAAGGCGGCAACGGTGGCAAGTGGAGCATGGAACAACACGCGCAGGCTGACAGTAGGCAGAGGGGGGAGTGGGTGTGGCAGGTATTATTTTAAACCAGTTGCAAGTCTGAAGTCAGTCACCTGTCCGCTGGCGTTGGCCACACACACATTCACCATTGGCCAAGATCCGAGAAATGAGATGGTATCACTGACAATGGTGTCGAGAACATTACGAGAACCGTTAGGTCGGCGTCACATTAAAAGGCGAATGCCGATCCGATTGCCAATCGATGATTGCGTAATTATGTTTCATTGATTTTCCATTGAAAATGTCAACATCATGCCACAAATGGAGCACTCTTTAAAAGGGAAGCTTTGACCGTTAACAATGACTTGGCCTTAACATTTGGCCGAGTGCACATAACTAATTGCAACAATGGTTGGCAATTGTAATGTGAGCCTTTCCAATTGGCAACAGTCAATTTCTTTTTAACAACCATTTGTCAATTGTTTTGTTGTTCTTGTTGTTTTTTACAATTAATTAAAACCCACTGATATGGAAGTTAGTTTAAGCTCTTTGATTATTCATCATTAAACTTTAAGTTAAATGTTCCGTTTGATTTAATCGATTTCATCAGCCTGAAAACTTCCATTTAAGTTTAGATATTTTTATAGTCAATACATATTATAAGCTCAAATTTGCAAATTGTGTTTACTCAGTGAAAAAATGAAGTTTTTTCAACTCTCAAATTAAGTTTTTTCTGCATTTCATTTTCAATGCCCACCCCCTGGCCACAATTTGCATTTAACATAATTGCGCAATTATTGGAGAAGTGATTTATTATTTAATTGTTTGTCACTGGAATGACAACAATTAATTAGCCAATATGCCGTACAAAAAGTACAAACTAAATAAATTCATTCAACAGCATTAAAACAAAAAGCGTTTTCATTGCAGCGCATTAAATAAATAAATAGGGTTATAATCAGTGCAACAGCTGCCAATATGTACAAATGCATGTTGTACTCTTAATCATAATTATAATAATAATAATAATAATAATAATGATAATCAAAATTAATTGGGAGCAATAAGAGCGGTTTAAGCCAATGTCAAAAATGCTTAACGCAGCGCATATTATTTATTGCTCGTATTTTTCACTCGTACAATTTAAATTATTTTTATGTTATGCAATCATTATTTTTTTATTACGTTTTTTTTTTAAATGTCGCACATATTAAAAAAAGATGATACATAATCAGATAATTCAAGTGCCGATTAATTAAGAAAATCCGCACAAAACTACCACAAAGCCACATTCCCGAATCCTTCGAGAATTTAATCAATTAATAAATATGCGAAATTAAATCAATTGTAAAATTATCAAGTTGAATTTGAAGTCAATGTATTCCTGATTATATTTGCATATTATAGGTAAAATCCATTTTAATAAAGTGAAAGGATTGGGAAATCAAATTATGCTTGAGATGTAATCATTTTATTAAAACATAATTTTCAATTTATGAAATTGAGCATTCGTTTATTATTTAAACGAATTTATTTCATATTTAAAAAATATACGCAAAATAACATTTAATAAATGCTCGGCATTTTAACTGAATTATTCTGAATAATTTAAGATTATTTATTAAATTAAAATTACTCGCTTTACGACAAATGCTCTTTCTGTCAGTCAAAGAGCCGGATATAATTGCGATTGGGAACTTCATTTTTTTTTTAATCAAAGTTTAACAACAGCAAAATAACTTAAAATTCGAATAAATTGAGTATTTAAAAACCATTAACCAATGAAAGAATATCTGAAATGGCTTTTGTTATCAGTTTATAAAATTAAATTAAGTTTTGGCCAAAGGCCTCAATTGTTATATATATATTTATATATATATATTTTTTTTGTTTTTTTATTCTGGCATTGTGTTTGACTTATGGGAAAAGTGCCGTTAACTGTGACCGTTTATGCTGCGACTCGTGTTGCATAAATGATGAGCTATTTTTTAAATTTATATACCCTGTGCAGCTGAATTAATAAGGCATATAAAATAAATGTAAAAAGCAGAAAATATTTTGAAAATTATGAATTTTAATATTATGAAACTAAGACTAAAGCCTACATTGATGAATATTTATTTCATAATTGTTAAAAATAAGCTAAAAGTTAAAAAAAACATAAAACTTTATAATGTTTTTGAGCTCATCTTATTTATTTAATAATACGAAGACTTATTTAAATAATGTAATAATAAATGTAAATAAAAATAAAAATAATTATCTCAAATCAAAAATCTAGCATTAACATAACTCAATATTTTCCAGTGTATTTATAAGCTATGCAATCATCGATATAAAACATTTAATTGGGGCCATAACAAGCATTATTATAGATATATCGAGAATATTGCTTGGATATGTTTTCCATAATAAGATGATAATCAAGATGAGAATAGCCTGTTGAAACCAGTTTTCCAGTTTAGATTATACAATCTAAACAATTCTATTATTAAATGTTTATTAACAATTTGCATATGAATTTTGCTTATAGTGCTGCTAATTAAACAAAAAGAAGACACAAACAATTCGTATTTAATTAAATACAAAATAATAACTCAAATTTCTTGAGAACCCACCCCAGCCCATTCTCCCTCTCCCTCTCTCACTCACACACTCTCTCTTTTTCTCTTTGTGGCAAATTTGACAGCTCAGCGAATTGGAATGTGCATAAATTTATACGCTATTGAACACTGGTTGTGGCTCAACTCAATTGTTAATACAAAAACGTGTTTAGGGGTGGGGATTGCTGTTGTTGTTGTTTTATTGGCTGCTGGACATTTGTAATGAGCATTTTTCCATATACACAACGAAGTCGTGTTTATTATTTTCCTGCGTTGCTTTTGTATTTTTAATGAGCTTCTATTAGAATTACTCATCACTGGCCTTTAATATCGATTCGGTTCTTGGAATTTTCCGTCTCCCCTCATTTTTTTCTGCTTTTTTAATCAATTGAAAATTACAGAAAATTGCTACTGCTGTTGCTGTTGCTGCTAATGAGCCGCATTAAATTGTTGGCTGTAAATTAACACCACAAAATGCAAATAGACCAGGGGGGAGGGAGTGGGAGTCGGTCGTTGGTTAGGCGGCTTCAGGGCGCACTTTGTGGCCGCGCTAATCTAATTAGTTGAGCCACCAGCCAATGTGGCAGTCAACAAAATGCGTTAATCCTCAGTTGTATATATTTATTTTAATTAGATTTTCGAGCATTAAAAAAAATACAAGAAAAATAACGTTCGCTTCAAATTATGTGTATCGATAGCGCAGTTGATCGTTTTTTTTCGCTCGTGACAGCTAGAGGGCGCTAGCAGTTGCTCGAGTGTTTTAGTTTAGTACTGTTTGTAATTCAGCATCGTTTTGCAGCACTTAAAATGCTATTATACCTGTTAACTCACTCTTGCACGCAGCAGTATATGCTAGCTGCACTCCTCTAACGCACTGGCCACTCCGCCGAGGGTCGGCTGCTTGTATCATCGCACCTTCATTCGACCAAGTTGATTCACTCTGCGCGTATGACTTAGCCAGCTGTGCTGCGCTTCCACGCACAGAAAAAAAAATAAAACCAAAAAAGATTTCGCTTTGCTTCAAGAAAAAATTAAATCGAGTAAGACAGGTAAAGCAAACGAAATTGTTGTTGGATTGTGCGTAACTGGAAAAGAGTGGTGTGGGGTATATTCGTTTTCAACATGCGGCTGTCGTAGTTGTTGGTCTGGAAACATTAAAGAAATTTGACTGCTGCTTGCCGCTGCTGCGCCGACGACGTCATCACTCACAAATACAGACGCAAAAACACACACTCACTCAGGTAGTCATTGAGATTGTTGTTGCTGGATTTGAAAATTATGAAAGCAATTTATCAACTGGAAATCAAACAGGAAATCCCAACCACAAAGTTTCAGCGAGAACAAATTAAATGCTCATTGATCGCGTCAGCAGCGCCAACAACAAGTAACAGTTACAGCAGCAGCAGTAGCAGTTTATGTGGAGGAAGAGTTAAAATACACAGAAATACAAAGAGAAGGCATTTGAAGAAATCGCAGCACTGGAGTGTTAGACAGAGACAGTAACAACAACGACTTGTTGCTTACACACAACACGCACACACATATGTATAGACATTGCGTTATACGTTTGTTTGTGTGCGTGTGACCTTTGTCGGCTTCGTTTCTCCCCCCGAGCATTTACTTGAGTGTAAGTACGCTAATAAATTTATTCAAACAGCTAAAAGGCAACGCGTTTAAATGCAAGCTCCTCATAAAACCAAACTATTCAATGGCAGCAACCACAACTAAAACACAAATAAAAAAATTATACACAAAACTAGAATGTTAAACAAGACTGTTACGCCCTTTGCAATGTTAAGTTTGCACTGTTAACGATTACTTAATACTTTTCTATTATTTTTCCAAATTAATTACTCTTTTGAAATGTTCTTCGGCATTCCCGATAAGATAATGCCAACGGCTATTGGGCAACACCGCCCACAGTTTTTTTTTCATAATACACACTATATATTTATAATTACATTCAGGAAAACATAATTTATATGAAAAACTTTCCGTTCTTTTTTGGAAATATATATATAAATGTGGTTATTTATATATTTTTTTTTCACTGTTATACACAATTCCACATACATTTCAAGAGAGCGTGTGACGAAATTGATTAAATATATACTTACAATCAAAAAATGCTTAAATATATGTGCATATTGACATTCTACAACTTTCTTTCCATTGGATTTTGTATATTTTATTTGGCGTTTGTAAATTAAATTCCATCACATAAAAATTACAGCACTTTAGCTGTAAACAACATAGCAGTTAACAGTCGCTGTTATGTGGATATTTCTGGAGCGACTGCGATTAAATTGTATTGCTTTGTTTGGATCTTTGTTGTTGTTGTTTCTTATTGAGTAAACAATGATAAGCAACGTACTTGGTATTGGATGGTGCATTGTGTGTGTGAGTGTGGGTGTATTTAGAGGATGAGTAAGAGTAACAAGAATAGGAGATGAAGAAAACAATTCAATCAAAATAGCAATGCAGCTTTGTGCATTGAACTAAATTGATGCACTTTTTCTTATTTCCTACGCAGAGCACGTAGCACGCTATGACAAACAAGCCAGCAACAATAAACGAATCAATAAAATCTTGATAAATAAAGCGGAAAGCTGAAATTAAATATAAACGCATTTTTTAATAATCAATTTTAACAGATTAAACAACAGATTCAATTTAAGAAAATTGACAACCAAATAATTAAATCATGATAAATTTTTTTAAAAATAACTTTTGGCAGCAGATTAAATTTAATGTAATTGATAACGAAATAACTGATTCATGAGAATTAAAACGATAAAAATGTAATTGTAACAGATACAATAATTTTAAGTAAAATATTTGATTTAATTAAACAAATTATAGCATGATAAAAAGTAGCAAGTTGACAAATAAACTTCAAAAGTTTAAAAAATAGATAAAAATTTAAATTTTAGATTTAGATTTAGAGCTATTCACAAATTTGAAATATTTACATATTATATCGAAAATCAATACAAAATGTGTAGAATATATAAATTATTTTTTTCTTTGTATTCCCTTGACTTGTACACCAAAACGAGTGTTGAGTGTACCTTGGGTTTTTTTTATTATTGCGCAAATTACAAACGTGACTTTTTATTTTTTCTGGTAGCCCACACTCCTCGCTTAATTATCTACAAACACACACGCACACATATATAAAAAATGTATATATTTAAAATATATATTTATAAAATGGGCTGCAGTTGAGAACGCATTGCTTTTTACAGTTTGTAAACCACTGCTGGGGGCAGTTTGTAGTTAGCATTTTGTTTAATTGCATCTACTTTTTTAGTCAAGACAACAACAGCAACAAAATGGAGACAAACGTTGAGCTGCAAAATCATCCCCACCTCAGTCAATTGAGCACCATCAGCAGCATCAGCAGCATTAACAGCAGCAAGGACCTGGAACTGGACCAACACCAGCAACAGCAACAGCAACAGCAACAGTCTTCCAGCAGCAGCAACTACAACAACAATAATAATAATAACAATAATGGCACAACACCATCACGTTTGTCCCCATCTAGTTCGGGGAATTCAATTCATGAGGTTGCCGCAATGACGACGACGGCTGGAACGTCAAAGCAATTCTTTCAAGCAGCACATGGTGGCTTGGATTCGTTAACATTTGTGGAGCATGAACAGAATAATACAGCCAAGTCGCAGTTGCCGCCGCCCCCTCATGCCAGAGTGGATGCAACCGTGTCGAGGAATCCCTCAACGACGGGCGGTCGGCAGGAGAAGAAGATCGGACATCGTCGGGTGGCCGAAGGGGGCGAAGTCACCTACAAGAACATCAAGTCCAAACAGATTATGGGCTCCATACAGCTGGGAATCCAACAAACCGTTGGCGGTTTGGCCAGTAAGCCCAAACGGGATCTGCTGATGAATGATTTCTGGGAGATGGAAACGATTGACTTTCCGCCCGAAGGTTCCTCGCAGACTCCAGCGCATCATTTTAGTGATTTTCGGTTCAAGTCCTACGCGCCGATTGCGTTTCGCTACTTTCGCGATCTCTTCGACATCGAACCGGATGACTTTCTAATATCGATGTGTGCATCACCGATGGTGGAACTGTCGAATCCGGGCGCCTCTGGCTCCATATTTTATTTGACAGACGACGATGAGTTCATCATTAAAACGCTGCAAAAGAAAGAGTGCGAATTTCTGCAGAAGCTGCTGCCCGGCTACTACATGAATCTCTCGCAGAATCCCCGCACGTTGCTGCCCAAATTCTTTGGTCTTTATCGCTTTCACTTCAACTCGAAGAATGTGCGACTGGTGGCGATGAATAATCTGCTGCCCTCCGACATTAAGATGCATGCCAAATACGATCTGAAGGGATCCACGTTTAGGCGCAAAGCGTCGAAGGCGGAGAGCCAAAAGGCCAGTCCCACTTTCAAGGATCTCGACTTTGCCGAGCACCATCCGGATGGCATTTTCCTTGAGGTGGAGAATTACACAGCGCTAATGAGCACCATCAAGCGGGATTGCATGGTGCTGGAGAGTTTCCAGATCATGGACTACTCCCTGCTGGTTGGCATACACAATCTGGATATTGCGGAGAAGGAGAAGAGGGAGGAGCGCATACGGAATGCGCGTGCCAAACGGGAGCGCAGGGAGGGTGGTGGCAATCAGCCAGCGGGGTCAGGTGGAACTGCGCCGCTTGCCACGGATGATGAAGCAGTCGAATCGCCTCAGTTCAATCAATTGCAATCGGGTGCCCCAGCACACGGACTAAATCGCGGAGGCAGCATGATTCGCCAGCGCCTCGTGGCTCTTTCTACGACAATGGAATCGATTACAGCGGATAAGCCGATGGGCGGCATCCCCGCCCGCTCAGCGAATGGTGAACGGCTGCTGCTGTACATTGGCATCATTGACATACTGCAGTCGTATCGCCTGGAGAAGAAGCTGGAGCACACATTCAAGAGTTTGCTGTACAATGGGGACACGGTGTCCGTTTGCCGGCCATCGTTCTATGCGAAACGCTTTCTGGATGCCATGGGCAAGCAGGTGTTTAAGAAGACGCCCACATTTCCGCTCAAACATTCCCCCTCCAAGCGCAGGACGCCCTCCACCCCCGGCGGACGCATCGTTGGCTGTTCCGACGACAAGGAAACTGTCAGTGTACCGCGTCCAAAAACGCCACCCATACCATCAACGCCGCCGCCCGAATATTGTACGACGGCGGATGCATCGACAACAACGCTGCTGCAGCAGGACACAAGTCCAACAACATCAACAACAACCACAAAAAGATTAGAAAATGCAAATGAAAATGGAACTGGAAATAAGTCGCCAGAGGAACAGGAGCACGCATCGCATTGGATCGAGCCCAGTGTGCAGTTTTTGCTGAAGACCAGTCCGAACCATGTCAATGAAAAGACAACGCCACCAACCACGCCCATCCAGGTGGATGCACGGGCCAACGGGAAGCCCACAGCAAAAGCGCACTGGTTTAAATCGACTTGTGAGCTGCAACCGGCGCAAAAGTTGCTGTAAACTATATATATATATATATATGTATATATATATATATGCATATATACCTCTCCACAGTTTGGTGCTGGCTTTTACTTTGCTCCCACACACATACACATACACGCACACACACCCTCCTCCCAGTTTGTGTGTGTTTTTCTTTGGCGCTGCGCTCGTTTATCTTGATTAAACAAATACCAAAAACGAATATGTGTATTCGATATTAAAATTTATGTGGCTCGTTTCTTAATTGACTCTTACCCCCACACCTACACACACACACACACACACACACACACACACGGCTGTTGGCAACATGTTTAAAGCTTCAAGGCGAAAATGATGCAAATATTTGTTAAATTTGCTTTTTTTATTTTCCTGTATGTATGTATAATGTATAATTATTTTTGATTTTCTTTTATTTTATGCAAGTGTGTGTGTGTGTGGGTGTGGGTGTGCGTGTGTTGGTGTGTAGCCTGTTGCCTGTTAAGCTGGAGTTTTTCTTTAAAAACTTGAGAATTATTCTTTCTTTTGATATTATGATTATTGAAAATGTATTACGATTATCGAGGAACTCTTAGAAAATGAATAATTTTTCTTTTGTTTATTATAGTGTGCAAGTTTTTGACACTGTTTATCCATGTATTTGTATTATAAAATGCGTTTATCTGTATTCTAGGATGCTACTTATTGTATATACGTATAACAAGAACAATAAATCGATTATTAACATAATAATAATAACTGAATTTAAATGAAGCTTCAAATTGACTTGGAATAGGAATTTTTTGGGTTTATTGAAGGCAACTTCAAAGCCATATTTTGTATATATATAAATAAGGTCAAAATATGAATTTATGTCTTACGAGCGTAATCCCTACAAGTAGCAGGACAATAACACACCATACCATTTCGTCCTTTTTAATACCCTTTACTTATTAAAATTGGGTTAGGTTGGTTTTCTGAAAAATTATGCAACTGAAAACTTTTTCGACCCCATAAAGTATATAGATTCTTGATAAGCATTAAAAGCAGCAATCCATAAAAATGAACTGGACTTTTTATTTAGAGTATAAGTTCGCATATTAAGCTTGTCTGTCTTATCAATAGGTCCAATCGATACATATCGATTTCCGATAGCGGAAAAAACTAAAATTTTAATGGCAAAACCTTCTATTATCTTATTATTGATCAATTAGAAATGGATGCACTTCCACACTTGCTGAATTTGGAGTGTGGAAAAGATTAAACATTGTAAAATATACACATAATAAATTTATAAATACTATTTTAAATATACATATTCAGGGTATATCGAAGTTGAGCTCGACTAAATCTTTCTTATTTGTTTTTATTTACACGGACATCAAAAGCTTTTCGTGTATTTCTTTCTCTTAGGCTTTTTGCCCTGGGAAGTGCTTTAAGAGCGCTGACAAATATTAATCGCCAGAGACATACATTTTCGCTACTTACTCACTCGTGTTAAGCCCTCGCCCCCTCCCTCTCTCTTCATCACTCTCCGACTCTTTTTGTCCACTTTTGGTGCTGTTCGGTTTGTCCCGCTATAAATCACTTAATGATTTTCCATATTGGTATTAAGTACCGTTAATTTTTATCGCCTTGCAGCAGCCATATTTATTGGTCAAGCTGAAGCAGAGCGCATTTAAAACAAAGCTTCCTCCCCCCAATACTTCAAACCCGGCGCTCCACAACCGCTTGGCGTGTAAAGCTCTTCATTAATTAGCCGAGGCCATCGTTTTTTATGCCGGCTCGTTAAACGGGAAAACTTTGCATTGCTTTTACAACTCTTAAGCGTTACACAAAAAAAAAAAAGAAGTAAAATGTAATCAAATTTATATTTAAATAATATCATTTTGATAATTGGTTTAAATTAAAGCTTGTAAATGATCTGACAAGTGTTATGGGAATTAAATATTATTAAAATTAATTTTAATTGAAAAAAAAAACAACCATAAAGTTATTTTTAAATATACAATTCTGAGAAAATTGCATATTTATCTTTGCATACTCCACGCATAATTTTGCTTTACTGTTCTCAACATGAATAGGCCTGAAAGCGATCCAAATTAAGCGGTTTGAAAATATTAATATATGTTCTACCAACTGCCTCTGGTAAAATATTGATTTTAACATTTCATTGTACGCTTTATGAGGGTATTATAATTTTGATGCCAAGTTTGTAAGACGTCTATACGCCCATATGGTATATATATTCAGGATCAGCAATACAGTTCGAATTGTGACTGAGTCATTTTTTAAACCTATTTTTCTTGAAATTTGGCAGTTCAGAATATTATTTTTTTTTTAGTTAGAAAAGAGTTTTAAGTAATAAAAAATAATATTTCGAGCTACTTACTAAAATTTAGATGTCAAATTAATTCCGTTCTAAGAGTATGTAATATTCTGTGTGACCAAAATTAACGTTTTTTCCGGTTTCCATTTAAAATTTTTTGTATTTACGATTTATTTATAAATGCATTGATGCATATTTGTAGGAATATTTATAGCACTGTGCGCTCATATTTTGTATGGTATTGTTTTTTATGCACTTTCCGTAAAACACACTCGGCAAATATTTGTTGCACAAATTAAAAACTATAAACATAAAAACTGTTGCATACTTTGCAGCAAACCAACAATTATATTTACTGACAAAGTTGGTGGACGAATTTTAGTCGAAAGCCAAAAATGTTTCGCAACATTGTAATTATGTTGAAAAACATAAATAAATATGCTGTTACAAGTGGAATTTAAAGCAAATATATATATTTATATATACATATATATATATAAATATATATATATATTTATTTTTGGGTTGATACTATTTGCCATGCGTAAACCTGAAAAAAACATTAAACAACAAAAATTGCAAAGCACTCGGCTACACAAAATGTGTGGCATAATTACTTTATTTCATTTGCATAATATAGCGTAAATGCTTTTGGCCAAAATTTGCATTTACACAGTCCTCTAACAAAAGCAACTCTGCCCCACCCCCCTCTCCCTCATCTCTCTCTCTATCTCTTTCTAAACCTTTTGGCCAACAGACAACAGGCCGGCAAAGAGTCATTTGGGCTGTAAAATCTGCATAAATACCTGACCACAATTTGGCATCACATCAATTACTTTGAAATTATAACGCAATTATATATGTACTATCCCAGTGAGTAAGGTGGGAGGAAAGACAATAGCAACACAAATATTACTTCTTGCCACAACAGGCGGCAGCAGACTCTGTCTCTCTATTTTGCTTGTGGTCCTTTGCTCTAATTATGTCTGCCATATGTCAAATGCCATTTTGATAACGCAAACTTTGCATTAAGCCTCTGCCTCTGAAGACAGACCATTCCCAAATCCCCAATTGGAATCCTTAGCCAAATGTTCTGCTTAGAGTTGGCCACGTGATGAATACGAACACGAACACGAATTTAAATCTGTATAAAAATAAATATAGGCTAAGTAATAGTAAACATTCCAATTGTTATCAAATTTTATGTTAAACTCATTCTTATTTATTTATCTTTGGTTATTCTTGCATTAAGAATATTTGATGTATTATATTAAAATAAATAAACTAATTATATTTTTATAATGTTATATTTATTTATTTAAATTTAGTTAAGAATTTGCTCAAGTAGTTATCAAAATTCTTATTTATTTAATTTTAGTAATTCTTGCATAAGAAATATTTTATGTGTATTTTTTTTAATTCGAATTTAACTGTTAATATTTTTACAATGCCATATTTATTTATATAAATTTAGCTAAGAAATGTGCAAAATTTACGTCGTTTCGTTCTTATTTATATAAAGTTTAGTTATTCTTGCATTCAAAAATTTTTGTTTTACTAATTATTCGAATTTAATTCAGTGATATAAATAAATTAATTCTATTTTTATAATACCATATGTATATATATTTAAATTTATATATTTAAATTAAGTAATTTTCACGTGCCCATCTCGATTGAGTTATGGTAATGATTCTTGTGTCTGTTGCTTTTGCTTGTCTTGCAAACTTGTCTTAAATTTGTTGAATGACATCTCGTCCAGGTCAGTTAGTTGACCAAACGCACAAGAAGCAACACACACACCATCACACCCACACCCACACACACAGAAACAGACCTCAGAGGCCAACTCAATTTAACAGAATAGATGAGGCAAAGATCAGACGTGGCATATTGATTAAAATAATGATTTGTGTTGCTGTGGCGGAAATTTAATTTTTTCTGTAACGGATATTAATATGTATAAATATTTATATATATATTTTTGTATGTGTGTACAGCAGACTGGTTTCAATTATACATGTGTGTGTGTGTGTGTGAGTAATTTAAAACTTTTTCTCTTATCCACGTTAGTTGTTGGCATTGGTTCAATGCGAATGGCGCTTGTTAAATATAAATTCAGTAATCGTCAATTGCATTAAATTCAATGAATTTAAACTTGTTCAGTAAATGAGGCAAATTTATTAAATAATACACAGGCACGATTTGCATTTAATAACGTTTTCTTTTCTCTTTCTTGGGGCAGCCGGCATGTCCTTTCAACGCAGCTACAGCAAGGTCTGGTGGGGCTCCGATAGCCAACAGTTGGGCAGCAGCTTCACCAGCGGCGGCTTCTATTCGCATTACAATAATGTCAGCCAGCAGCAACCACAACAGCATCATCATCAGCAGGCCGCATCGCTGGACAGCGCTCAGCAGCGGCATCTGGGCCACTTGGGCAATTTGTCCAGCATTCAGGAGGTGGACGATGAGCAGAACAGCTCCAAGCTGTCCTGGCACAAGCACGACAGTCCCGGTAGTCTGCGCAGTCAGGTGCGTTATCTTATTTAAACAAATATATCTGTATATATGTATGTATATATATTTATTTTTTATTTATATATATATATGTGTATATTGTAAGCATGTTCACATTTCTACTTTATTTCATTTTATCTCATTTCTTTTTTAAGTCAATTCAATTTTTGTATTAATTAAAAATTTTCCGTTTATGATAAATTCAATTAAATTTACCCTGAAGCACTGCCAATATGCAGTTTTTTATTTTATTTAACTTATATTTTATATCAATTTTTAATGCATTTTATCATTTCCCTTAAAAAAAATAACTTACTTAATTTTATTTCATGCCATTTATTAAGAATATTATTGCAATTAAGTGCTAAGCTTTTGGTTTAAAAAACACAAACAATTATTAATTATTGTTTTGGCATTTCCCAAATTATGAATTTATTTTATATTCCAATGCATTTAAATAAAAATTTTCATTCAATTTAAAAAAATTAATTTAAGCTCAAATTTTATTTTACTTTAAAAAATCAAAGAATAATGCGGCTTATTTGCCAAACTCGATTTAAGCATATTAAAAAATTGAAAGACGCATTTAATTAGCCAAGTTAAAAGGTAAATATTTTCTTGAATTGATTCTTAATTTATATTAAAACTATATGCATATTCATAAGTTTCGATTTCAAATTTTTTGAGTTTAACTATTTTCTTTATAATCTATGATAATTTATTATAAATATTATATTTTTTTTCAACAAGTTTTGCATATTGAAAGGGAATTAATATTTATGCTTAACTATTTATTATTTATTTTATTGCACATTTTTTGTCATTATTAATATCAGATATATTTTTTCTTATGTTTTTTGTGGAACGCAGGATTCAGGCTTCTCGGACAACGAGGAGCAGCATCAACAGCAGCAGCAGCAGCAGCTGGACAATAGCCCAACAGCAACCGCTGTGGCAGCCACGCCCAGCGGTTCGCCCACATCGTTAAAATCGGTTGCAACACCGCCCACAGTCATCCGTCGCGTGGGCAAATCGTCCTTTTACTCGCCGCTGGTCAGCGTGACACGTCGCATATCGTTCAGTGGCATGCAACAGCCACACGATGTGGACCATGAACAACAGTATAGCGTTGCTGACGATGACAATGGGGACTTGGAGGCCAGCCGCAGTCGCCTCTTTGAGCAAATCGATAGCCTGCAGCTCGATGAGGATAAGGATATGGTTGAACAGAGTCCTGCAACACCTCCGCGTCCCGCTGTGCGGCGTCGCAAGCGTTTAACGCGCCTCAAAACGGCCAAGCTGGAGCAAGAGGAGCTGCTGGTTAGCGATGTGGAGACGCCACCGCCACCCTACAATAATGAAACCGTCTATCTGGGCGAGGCGCCGCCGCCCTACAACAATGAAACGGTTACCTTTGGAGGGCAGGAACAGGAGCAGGAGCAGGATCACGAGGACACACTCAAATTTGGGGCACTCTCCCCGTTGCGGAGCCGCTTCACGGCCAGCACAAGCACGCCCAAAGCGAAACCAAAGGCAAAGCAGGCACAGGAGCCAGCCACACAGTCCTGGCTAGCGGAGCAGCGCTGGAACTGTGAACCGGAGGTGATGTGCATGCTGCAGCATAAGTCGATTGCCCAGGAGGCATACAAGAACTTCACCATCACCACCAGCGCCGTGGCGAAGCTGATGCGTCAGCTCCAACAGCAGGCGCTGCAGCTGCAGATTCACTTCGAGCGCTGCGAGCGAGTGCTCAGCGGACAGGTAGCCACCACGTTACCCGATGCACTGGTGGGTGCCACAGAGCTATTAACGCACCTCGATGAATTCACCTCTGTGCTGGAGCGTCGCGGTGTCTTCTTCAATGATGCACGCGTGGAGCGGCGTCGCTACGAACAGCACCTGGAGCAGATGCGCACGGTGAGCAAGGATACGCGCTACTCGCTGGAGCGACAGCATTATATCAATCTCGAGTCGCTGCTGGACGATGTGTGCCTGCTCAAGAGGTACACACTGATCACGATTCGTCTGATCTTTGAGCGACTGGCACGGATCCTGGTGCTGAGCATCGAGCAGAGCAAATGTGATCTGTTGCTGCGGGCAAATATCAACATGGTGGCAACCCTGATGAATATCGATTACGATGGCTTCGCCTCGCTCACCGATGCCTTTGTGCAGAATGAGGCAGTGCGCACCCTGCTCCTCATCGTCCTGGATCACAAGTTGAGCTCGGTGCGTGCCCTCGCCTTGCGTGCCCTGGCCACACTCTGCTGTGCCCCGCCCGCCATCGCCCAGCTGGGCAACTGTGGCGGCATTGAGATCGTACGCGATATCCTGCAGCCCACTGCTGGCCCTCACCAGTGTGGTGCCATTGAGCGACGGGAGGCGGTCTCACTGCTGGCCCAGATCACCGCTAGCTGGCATGGAGCCGAGCACCGCGTGGCCGGTTTGAAGGCATCCGCCGAATCACTGGTTGCCGGCCTGGCAGCGCTGCTGCAGCCGGAGTGCTGCGAACAGACGCTGCTGCTGTGCGCGGCAGCGTTGAACAATCTCAGTCGCATGGAGGTCACCTCCCACTACTCCATCATGTCCAATGAGGCCATTTCTAAGCTGATTACCACGCTCCAGCATCAGACCGGCGGCATCAGCGTCTTTCTCTATGTAAGTGCTACTTTTTCGGCTCTGTATATTTTTAAATAAATAAAAAGCCAGGGCTGCAAGCTGTGTGTGACGTCATAGTTATAGAATTAAGACAGTTATTTGAGCTAATTATTTGAATTATTCAAGTTTCAACTTGTGCTTAAGTATTATTTTCAAAACGAATTAATTTCTCGCTCTAATTTCGATTTTATATCAGTTTATTTATCTAAATTTTAAATTTTCGGGTTTATTTTAATCCGAATACTTTTAAATGTTTGTTTGCGTAACAGATACACTTTTATTTCACCTTTCATTTGTTTAATAAATTCCAAATACATTTTCGAATTTTAATTTAGTTTAAATATCATCAAAAATGCTTTAAATGTTTGTTTTTCCTTAAAGCTGCCAGCCCTGGTTTTGGAGCAATTTTATTGAAAGCATTGCTTGTAGTAAAAGCTCGTAAAATTTATTTGTGCATTTGCAAAGCAATTTTTTCCCAATCTTGTACACCATTTTTCATTTGCTTTTGCCCAAACCACATAAACACACACACACACACACGCACACACGCACGCACACACACACAGACAGTGTTTTGTGTTACTTTTACTCATCAGCATTTTTTGTTGTTTTATCATTTGAAACAGGAGCAAATCGTTGGGATGCTCCAGAACATGTCGCTGAACAAGAAGTGCCACAGCCACTTGGCCAATGGCATCATCATAAATTTCATCACGTCCGTTTATCAAACGGAATTCTACAGGACCTACGACTCACGTGCCGAATGCGATGCCCAGCGGCGCAGCATTAAGTCGATACTCTACACGCTGACCCGCCTGGTGCAGGATTCGCACACACTCGCCGCCGAGCTGCTCGAGCAGTGGCGCCTGCCCGATCTGCTGCGACAGTCGCTGGCAGCTGGCGCAGCTCAGCCAGGAGCTAAGAGCGCCTCCCAGTTGGATCAGAGCTGCCATGGCGGCGACATTTCGCATCTGGCGCGACAATTGCTGCAAGCACATCAGCAGGAGCACCAGCTGCTACTGCTATCCACCGGAGGAGGCCCAGCAACGTTCAGCAGCAGCCACCAGACGCCCGAGGCCCAAGCTAGTAGAACATCAAGAATGTCCTCGTCGTCCTCCCCCCAACTTTTGCCAGCTTCAACGTTGAAATTCAATTTAACACGCCAGGAGAGTTTTGTCTAGTTTTTGCGAGATGGGGCATCCACCTGAGTGGCTAGTCCTGGGCACGTCCTGTTGGACCCGGACGTGCGTCAAGTGTTATTACTTGTCTGCTGACTGCGTGACCAGTTTTGTCCTGCTTACTTTCTATCCGTTTTTCCCGGGCTTGTCAAATGTAAACGAAGTAATTTTTATATTTTCGACCAAGCAAAAGTGGACAAAAACAAGGAAATATATTATTTTTTTTTTTGTTATTTCTCTGTGCTTTTGCACTTTTGTGTTTGCAACAAAAATGCTTGAAAAGTGCAGCTTCTCATCTTCTCTCTCCTTCTCTCTCGCTGTCTCTCTGTATATTATTACATATTCATTATACAAGTTCAATGTAAATATTTTCATACGGCTGGCAAATACAAAATACCAAAATTGATGATTTTTAGTCGCTTTTGTGCCAAATATTAAGCAAACTTTATAGTTGTATATTATTTTCGTACTTAGACCAAATAATATTGTACAGTTATTTACGTATGAGTATTGTAGAATATTAAAATCTAAGCCTTCATTTAAACAAAGTATTAAAAAATATATAACCAGTTATTTACATTGCGTTGTTTACTTTGTAAGCCTCTTAAATTTGCTTGTAGTATTCTTTGACTTTTGAACCGATTATTTTGATGAAACAAAATATTTGAAGTAATAAATTAACTAAAGATTCGAATCTGAAAATTACTTAAACACAGAGTTGGGTTTGTAAACTAAGAAATAAATCAATATGTTGTTTAAATGCTCGTCTGTTAAATATACAAAATTCTGAAGCTACTCTCGCTGCTTGCATTTTTTATATGTATTATGCAAACAGACACATCTGCATACACTTAATCAATATTGACTTTCGCAAAAATTCGTTGGGTTTACATTGAAAATGTCGCAAGGATGGATTTCAGTGCTTTGGTCAGCACACTCAAAGCCATTAGCAAAAGCCAACCATAGCAGCAGCTAGCCAGAAGGACTCCAGGCTAAGAGATTGCATTGAAATCATATATATATATAAATATACACATAGAAATTCAGATGTAAAATAAAAATCACAGCTTACACATGCAACGCATTAAAAAGAAAATGAAATAAAACAAGTAAGAGAGCTGTAGTCGAGTTAGCTCGGCTACAATATACCCAGTTGTTAAAAATGTTCTCATTTTATTGGCAAATTTCCATTTAATAAGTTTCGCATCGAGTAAAAAAAACGAATGCAGCGCATATTTTCATTCACAAGACCTAACTGATCCCTAATTGGCTGGCTAGGTAAATGTGCATACTTTCATGCATACATACGTATGTAGGTAACGGGGTTCTACAGAATACACACAGAGGCATATTTACGCTCGGGTGGATTAGTTACATCTCTTTCTCACACATGCGTTCGCATATTCATGCATACAGCAAATGCTTGCAGCTGCTGGTTAAAATGAGATCAATATGAGAATATATTGTTTACCATATCTCGAGTGTTTTTTATCCGATCTTAATACAATTTTGACAGTCAATATTATATATATGCATATTATGTGTTTTTTTTTTTTATTATTGTAAGAGGTATTGCTATATGATATCTAAATGTATAACGATAATGGGTAAACGCAGGCAGTTGTCGATCAAATCGGAGAGCCTATATTCCACATTTCAAGTCTCTAGCTTTTATAGTCTCTGAGATCTGCGTGTTCATATAGCGAGACGGACGGACAAATGGACATAGATATATCGACTCGGCTGTTGATCCTGATCAATAATACATTTACTTTATTGGGTCAAAGATGCTTCCTTCTGCCTGATACAGACATTTGCAAAAAAAAACCATTATACCCATTATAAATATTTTCAAAGGGTTCAGTGTATAAAAATACGAAAATGTGATAAAGCGAAAGCTTTACACGAAGCTGCTTAAATACAAAAAAAACATACAAACTAACCAAGCAAATGCTGAAACTTAAATGTATGCTACATCATCTCTTTCAAACACACACAAACACACACACACACACACACACACTATGAAAGCAGATTCCCACATCATTCTTGCTAGCTAAGATGTCAAAAAGCGCGCTTCGTCTTCTGAGTGGTTTACAGAGGCCAGCAGGAATGAGGCATGGCTAGGATGTTGGGGCACGTGGGGCAGGCATAAACAAGTTCTTTAGAGTATATTGAAGTTATTTAACGTCGGCATATTTTGCATAGTTGCGTCCAGAGCAGCTCTACATAAGTGTGTGTGTGTGTGTGTGTGTGTGTGTTTGTGTGCTTGTGTGTATCTATGTATGCCTATGGCTGGGTGGCTGAATCTTTTAGAAATATGCGACACACAACAAAAATACACACAAAAACACACACATTAGGGTCTCTTCGAGTTTTGTGAGGTTTGCTTGAGTCATTTCGAGCGGCAAAGTGTTGTGGCATTTGATGGCTTAGCATGTGTGTGCGTGTGTGGGTGTGTGTTAGAATATTATGACAAGTATGGCTGACATTTGCTTATATGAGCTGAGTTGAGCAGCGTTTAAAACGACGGCCCATTGACCTCGGCTCAGCCATGAGAGCGTTTATCGTGCATGGGGCTTATCTATTTATCTATCTATATATAGGTGTACAACAACAACAGCAACAACAGCAACAACAACAACAACAACAGCAACAACAAACAGTTACAATAAACAACCGCAATAGCAAATGTAAGCTGCGTGCTGCTTTCATGGTTTTTACAGCATTTGACAGGAAATGCCTTTTGTGATTTCCGTCTGTGGCCGATGCCACCTCCTCCACAAAACAGTTAACACACACACACGCATACAAGCAACATATGTGTCTGACACATATTTTGTAAGTGTGTTTTTGAAATGTGTGTTTTCCGCTTTGCTTTACCAAGCTTATACTATTTTTTTTTTTGTAACTTTTTTTCGTAATACACTTTAAAGTGTCAAAGCTTGAGCCAAATATGCATTAAAAATGCATGGCCAAAACATAAACAAGCCAACGATTTGCGTGATAGCCCAAAGCAGAACTGAGTGCCCGAGGCAAGGCAAAGTGAAAGTTTTATTTAAAGGTGAGGTGAGGTGAGGTGAGGTGGGCAGGAGAAAGTCGAATGTCAGCCACAACTTAGCGATAACTGCGCAAAACAGTTGGCAACTTTCGGACTATCAACAGCTAAAACTGTTAAAAGTTAGAAGTTCCACTGAAGTTGCAACTCGCTAGGTGCAACAATGACAGCAACACAACAACAACAACAACAACAACAACACTGTGAATACAATTTGAAAAGACCTCGAACTGACTTTACACTCCGAAAAATGGGGCATTTAAAAGATTGGAAGCACAATGCAGATTGCCACATTGAATTGATGCAAGTTAGACCTTAAATAATTCACTTGTTAACTTTCTTTTATGCTCTTTACTAGAGAATTACTAGGAATATGCAGTTTTAATGAAGTCAAATTGCAGCGCAATTTCCAACAAATAAAATACTTTTAGTGTTGAAACTTTTCAGCAGAAAGTTAAAAAGTCTATAATGGAATCAACTGTTTAATATCATAAATTATCGATTGCTTAACGTAAATTTGTATTTTTTGTTTAAAATATTAATTTTTTTATTTTAATGTAACTCTATAAAATTTAGTTAAGAAACAAACTAGGAACACATATAAGAAATATTTATTTACTTTTGCTCACTTTAAGCATTGATTTTGTACAAAACAATCAACAATTATATATTTTAACACTACACAATTTTATGATAACCAAAGAAAGTAGATCTACGAAGTAGAATCGAAAGGAAACCCATGTAAGCCACTTCATAATCTGGTATTAGGCCAGCTTTTAAATGGCCAAAAGTGATGACAAAAGCATTAAACTTCAAAAAATGGACAATATAATAAAAGTAGTACAAGTTTTAAGGGCGTTTAACTGGCAACAACTTAAGCATTGGGACTTACTCGATGTGTGGTTGTTGGATAGTAAAGGGGTGTAGGGTGTAGGAGGGTGTAGGGTGCATGGGGTGTTAGCTGCACTTAAGCGCAACGCCATCGCCAACTGTTTGAACGAGGACTTATCAGCTGGCACAGGGGTAATATTTTATTTTATAATCTGAGCTGAAACAACAATTAGGATAAGCACCAGCACAGGGGGAAGAGGTGTGGAGGGGGTGGGATGGGAGATAGGAATATAAAGCTGAAGCTGAGTAAGCACTGACTGCCAAGGAGCTTAAGCTGATGGCGCAGTAAGTCAGACATTGAGCTACATTTGATGCGGGGGCAGTAAACGAGTTGTCATTATTAATGCCTGTGTAGGGACTTTGACACACCCCCCCGCAGGCCACACCCCTCACTCTCACTTTTACGCCATCAGCAAGCCAATAAAGTCGGAGCATTATTAACTGCCACAAAGTAGCCAAGTGAAAATGATTTCGCAGTGCGTGCAAGTGAATTGCGTATACGCAATATGTAACCACAAACACAAAAATCAGCAAATAGTGTGTGTGTGTGTGTTGGTGTGTGTGTCTTTGTGTGTTTGTGTTGTGTATCCCCTGGGTATACCACATAATGCCATTGCTGTTGATATTGCTGGCCCTGGCCAAATGCGAATCCTTTCGGTATTATTATGCGATTATTAGCCAATATTTTATTTGCGCTCGTTCTTCTTGTTTTGCTTGCCACGTTTGCTGAAGCTCATAAATTTTTATTTGCTGCAGCAAAGGGTTGTAAGCAGACACCATTATGCTTGCTCTTAGCTTTTATTTCGGCCGTGTGGCAGACGTGCACAAGATGCGTCAAGGGGCGACTCAAAACCGTCGGCGAGTTGGGTCGCCAAGGAGCAAGTGGGGCTAGTCGGGGATCTGGCCAAATTTATGGTTGCAAATTGATTGCAAGTGCATAAAATGTATGCCAGTCAGAGTGCGAGTTCGAGTTGGAGTTCGATTTGGAGTCTGGGCCAAAATAAGCATAAAATCTGTCAAAAGGCTTTTAACAGCAAGCAGCGAACGCTCCCAAAAGGGGCATAACACATTCATCATTTTCCTTGCAACAAAAGAACAACGAAATAATAATAAAGCGACTAAAATCAACAAAATAAAATTATAGCTATAAATATGAATTTAAAGTTTTAAATGAATTGCGACTAAAAACTACAGGGTAAAATTATAGATATAAATTGAACTAATATAATTGAAAATAACACTTAATAATCCTTAACTATTATTTTTATAATTACATTTTAAATTAACAGACAAATTTTGTGAATTCAACGTTAGAAAAATGAGTGAAATAACCAAGAGACTAAAATCAACACAGTAAAATAATAGCTATAAATATAAAATTAGAGTTTTTCTTAATCTAAATGAGTAGAAACTGATATCATTAAAAATTGACTAAGTAATCCTTAACTAAATTTTCATTTAAATTAACAGACAAATATGTTATTCCAACGTAAGAGCAATGAGTAAACTGACATAGTTAAAAAATGACTTAAAGTTCTCTTATCTAAATTTTATTTTAAATTAACAGACAAATTATGTTGTAAATAATCTTGAAATATGTCTATCAATAAGTAAAGTTTTCTACATCTTTAACTCCTTGATATGTCGAATCGCATACCAAAAAATTCATTTTTCATTTAGCTTATGCGCGCAGGGTATCCTGCTAGTCGACTATTTAGTTAGTAGAATAAGCTCACTTAGATAAATATGTATGCTGGTGGAAAACCATGTAAGAATTTTTTAATCTACTGACTCTATTGGGAGATACCCTATACCTATCAAGCGTCGTATTGATTAGACTTTTCAAAAGTTACAAAAAAATTAGTACACATTTGATTAATGTTATATCTGTATCGTTTATAGATATTCCTGAAACTTGTGATTTATCAAATAAATTAATTTATATATAAAATTAAAAGTCTACTCAATTATAGATGCTGATCAAACGTATGAAATAAATATATATATAAGAGATACTCTTTTTGCTAGCTGCCAACTTTAGTTTATTTTTTATTATACCCTTTTCTGAATGGAATCAGTGTATAAATAAAACAGTCTGCTTTTTATTGTTTGTTTACAGTTGATTGGCGTGAAGCCCACAGACAATCAACACAAACAACTGCGGGTATAATCTGGAAAGGAGGAGGTGGAGAAGGAGAAGGAGGCAGAGTTTTAGCCTAGCCACAGTTTAGATATTGGCATATTGGCATGCTAACTTTTACTTGGCCACAAAACAATCAAAACTGACCGCATTGCGCAGCGATAGGTTCCCAAACAGGTTTTCGGTTTGGCTTTGCGGTTAACTAAAACGGAAAGCAAGTGAGGCAAGTGAGGCAAGTGACTGGATTCAGAGTGTGAGACTTGTGGGTGGTGTTGGTGCGAAGCGATTTGCCGCTTGTTAGTTTTACCAACAGCACAAATAGACAGCTGTATTTGTAGAGCTGTTGGGACTGGAATTGTTCAGTTTCTTGGAAAATAATATTAAAAGGGAAATTGTAAAGTAAAATGCATCATAAGCAAAATGCTAGACAAAAATTCAGAAAACTACAGAAAATGTAGCAGATAGTTTTCCACTCGTCCATTCTGTGAATCACTTGCCAATGGCAATTGTGGTTACAGTGTTGCAGAACAACAAGAAGAACAAGAACACAACACAACACAACAAACAGACACAGATAACTTGTTGTAGCCGCTGCTGCTATTGTTTCTGCCACAGCTGCCCCAGCTGGCCAACTGGTAGTTGGAGTCCTTGTTCCTGCTGCTGTTGCTTTAGGAATTGACACTTTGAGCGATGAGCTCTCTCATATAATTGCTAAGAACTGCATTGGAATACGGTTTGTTCAATAGATTCTGACGTTTTTCTTTCTATCTGTTGTTTGGCCAAAACATGCCCCATTTATTAACACCAGACTGAAAAGTTTGCGAACATCAATGATCATTTTTGCAATTACAAAACATATCTTTCACGAATAATAAAATATAAAAATAAATAAAAACCAAGCTATCCCAAAACTATTATAGCTAAAGTTGGCTTTTTTAAATGAAATATATCGAGTTGCCAAAATGATAAAAAACTATGACAGAATATTTGAGGGAAATCCTTGTAGTTGATATTGGAAGTGTAGAAAATAATGTTATTTTACATTCAATGCAACCGTGCATCAGTACATATATTAAGTCTCTTATTATCGATAATAATAATGTTAATTGACAGTCTTTAATAAACTTCGATTGACGCTGGTGGGACTCAGGTTTATTATCTTATCTAGGCATTCCCTGACGCGGGGCAAGGATTTCGCTCCAACAGTAAGTTAAACTGATTAAATAAAATAAAAAGCTTCAGAAAAATATGTAGATAAAAATGGATATATAAACTGAAAGAGAAATAAATATAAAGAACTTTTTAATTAAAAAAGCTTTAACAATTTATAAGTCCAAATATGAATATAATTAAGCAAGGTACTACAAAAAATCAAGTTCAACGTAAATCACAATCAAGGACGCTAGAAATGAATTGAAAAAAGAGAGATAAGAGAGATACATTATAAATCTGTCTATCTATCTATCCATATATATTTCTCTTCTTATTATTTATAAATTATTGTATTATAATTATAGATAATAAGCAGCAGTCCAAACTAAATTGTATTTCTTGCCCAAACAGGGCTGCCTTTCTTTCTTTATTTACTACGATTATTTCGATATCAATATCGATGTTATTTATATATAGTAGTATAGTTGTTAGAGAAGCAAAATATTTTTCCTAACTGATGTTAAAATCTATTTTGGAGCACAAATGTAATATACAAATTGAGCATTTGCATGCGAATTAAATTGCATTTTATCTCAATTAGATGCTGTCGCTGGCAATGGCAGAACTGTTAAAAAATCTAATGTCATTAGACTGCTATGCAGATGCACACAACGAGATTAGGGGGCAAAGAGCCAACAAAAAAAAAAAAAAAAAAAAAAATGACAGAGTCAGATGCGGAGTCAGTTTCAGTGGCATGTGGCACGTTGTTTGCGTACTTCATGTTGGTTACACGAGTGAAGCAAACAATGCATTTACTTTTGCGTAAGTATTTGCACTTTTTTAAATGTTTCTTTTTTCTTCACCCCAGGATTTGGTCAAGTGTTTTTCTGGCAACCATTTGCCATTTTTTTTTTCTTTTGATCAAGTGCAGCACAAATGTTTGCACAGGTTCTTAGTCAGTTACTTAAATCGATTGCAAGCGCTTTAGAAAAGTACCAAATTTAATGACATAATTAGCAGTTTGACTCGTGGACAGATTCATTTCTCAAATGCAAACAATTTTCAAAGCTTGATGGCAATTTAAGTGAGCTGCCAGCAAATTCAAAAGCGATGGCATGTAATGAAAACTAACAAACATTTGGGTAACCCAGCGCCATACATACAGTTATACACACACACACACACACACACACACACACATACACACACACACACATTTATAAGTCCACCACACGGCACGTAGTCGGCTTTTGAGAATTTGACAGCTGATGCTGATGACGGACGTGACAGCTGAACAATGGAACGGACCCTAAAAGCCGCCGACGCCAAAAAAAAAGTAGGAAACCAAAATGAAAACCGTATTTCGAAATAAATGGATTCGTTTCGTTGTGCCCAAAAAAACGGCAGAAAAAGATACTAAAAGTTCAAATTGTGCTTAGTTTGTTGGTCAAACAAAGTATAAAAAAATTCTATATAAAAAGTATGCATATGATAAGAGTCTTTGGAGATAGGATACCCTGATATGAATGTGAATAAAGCACATTTTCTTTGAGAGCAGAAGAACTTCAATCAAATACTTAATTTTAATTTAAAGTTTCTTAAATTAAACCTTAATTCAAATACTTAATTTTAATTTAAAGTTTCTTAAATTAAACCTTACACAATTTTGTGAATTTTTAAAGATTTTAAAACTACATTTTGTAAAGTTGAAAAGGGAAGGATGCTTAAATTTAATTTAATTTAATATTTATTGCAAGTTGCCATTATTAAAATGATCAAGGGATAAAATAATATATAATAAATACTTATTTATTTGCAATATTTATTACAGAGTATACAAAATGCGGCGAATGGAAAGTTTAATCTTAATTTTTTTATTGTTATTCCTTCAGTGGTTTTTTTTTGCAGATGAAAGATTACTGGCCCAAGGGTGTTAGGCTGTCTACGTGCATATATACTTTGTATGCATATATGCATATGTGTATGTGTGTATGTGTGTATGTGTATATGTGTGTCTGTGTGTATGAGTATGTGTGTATGTGTGTGTGAGTGTGGCCGAGCACAGGTGGTCAGCAGCAGAGGCATCAGCAGCCGCTAGCAAATGATGTCAGCCATTACAATGCATGAGTCAAAAGTTGAATTTTAATCAAAAAAGCGGAAAGTTCAGGCGTAAGGAAAACTGACCCCGCACACAGACACAGGCACAGCTGGTGGTTGTGTGTGTGTGTTTGTGTGTAGAGACTGCCATGATTAATGAGATAGTGTTGAACATTTGCTTGACATGACCTGTCCCGACATCACACACACACACACACACACACACACACACACACACACACACATACACACACAGCTGTCGCTTGTGGCCCAAAAAAGTATGAGATGCTTACTGCTGCTTCCTTTACAATTTTTTATAGTTCTCAGTGGAACAATTGTGCAATTTGTTGAACTGGCCTTGAGCGGTTTGTCAATTGTTCAATTATTGAAATTTTATGAAATATGCGCTTAGCTGCGACCTTGCTGACCAGCACCAGAGTGAAATTCAATGCGCCAACAAATATTTAGCTAACCCCAATGTACGACAAAAAAAAGAAGAAGGAAACGAGCAAAACCAGCAAACAAACATGTAAACAAGCAGCAGACAAATTGAAAAACAAGGCCTCATCTCAAATTTCCTACAATATTCACATATTCGTCATTAAACTTTAATGTATGTGTGTGTGTGTGTTTGGGTGTGTGTGAGTAATTTGTGGTTAAACTTAGTTGGAAAAACATTGCGATCCTTTGACGGTCAAAGTTTCTTATTTTACATATCAATTTTATAACCGAAGGCGAAAACTAAAAAGTAAAAACTGCTGCTGCAAAAAAAAACAACCAGTAGATGTAAAAAATCATAAAAAAGAAAATGAATGAAAAAGCAGAGCCATAGTTTAAGGGGGGGGGGGGGGTTAAGAAGAAAATTGGGGCAGCTAGTAAAATCGAAGCTCGATAATTTATTTTGCTGCCATTCCAAGCCATTTTTCTCATGCGGCGTAGTACATTTATTACTTATGCTAAGGAGCAAGCAGCACCACAGACACACACACACACAGACACACACACAGGCATTTCTGTGTGTGCGTGTGTGTGTGTAAATTTTCCATGCATGCGGCTGGCAGCAGTGGGTGTTTTGGAAACTGAACGTTGCATGCCTCGGATTATATATGAGTTCGATTATTTCAAGTTACGTTGCTTAAATGGCAGCCAGCGCACAACTTGGCTGTAGTCAGCAGACGCGTGTGTTGCTGCTGCGGGAGGGATGAGGCTGGTGTGCATTGTTAGGTGGCAGGCAACATCGACCTTGTTACATTTTTTTTATTTTTTTTATTGGAATATCGTTTTACTACATATATATGCCTTAATTTGTTAGCGATTGCGATAGCAAATGATAAAAAATTAATACAGTTTACAGCTTAACATTTCAGGTTCGCTACCAATCACGAAATAGATTTGTATATTTGTTTATTATATACGTAATATATTTGTATATATTTTTATCTTTATTTTTTAAACACGAAATATATTTGTATATATTTTTGCCTGTTTAATATTATTTCTTGCATTTTTTGCACGAATACAAATAGTTTATGGATTGTATTGAGTATATTACTAAGTTAGTTTGTTTTTGTGGCTAATCAAGATGTGCAATTATCTAAAAAAAAATAGTTTCTGTTGTTCTTTTAAATACAGTGAGAATTATTTTTCATTAACTGTTCTTTTAACACGAAGAAATTCTATGTAAAACTTTTATGGCAATTTTCTATTCTCTGTTTCTCAGTTTGCAGTTCTTCTGCGCGATTTTCGTGTCTTTTGTGTTTTTTTTTTTGTCATGCTTGTAATTTTACTTTTAGTCAGGTATAATTTTAATAGCCTACTTTTTAGGGCGCGCAGGATGAAGCGCCGTTATAAAGTGGGTGTATAACGGTGTTGCATCAACTCCAAAGTCTGCTCACATTTTAATGGACAAGGTGCAGCCATTTGGGAGCTTTGAGTTCTACCAAGCGTTAAATTTCATGGTCTTAGCAAAAGTTACGGGCTGGCATTGCATACTTTTTGGTCATTAAGCATTTAGTGTAATGTAAATTTAATGCGCGCTAAATGCTTAATAACGGTATCAAAAGGTATTATGATCGATTACGTCAAGCAGGTGAGGTATGTCAACCGCTATCGCCGCCGGCCAATGCCTGGCATTTTTATGATGGTTATTAAAAATTGTTGAGCAATTTTACACGAGACATAGACAGGTGATGAAATAACGAGAGGGAGACAGATAGACGGAGAGAGAGAGAGAGAGGGAGAAATGAAGCGAGTATAAGGCGTTGGGTAATAATTGAATTTCTATGCAAACTTTGTGATAATTTAAGCAGCAGTTAAAGCAAAACGTGGCTGTGAAGAGTGAATGCTTTGTAAATTAAAGCAGAAATGTTTGCTATCTGCAACTGCAAATATTTAGAAAGACTTTTGTTAAATACCACCATCCAGTCAGATGCTCGACTGTCTGTCTATCTGTCGTTTTGCCTATTAGATCTGAATATTGGCTTATGCAACATCGTTGTTGTTGTTGATGCCACTCGACCTTGTGTTAACGCACACTCGTGCGTCTATCTGATTTATACGATTTTCGACTGGCAATTTCACTAGCCGAACACTGCACAATTGACTGTCTGATTGATTTACTCACAAAGCATTTGATTGATTTCCCAACTAGCAGGCACTCGGAGTCAATCTCGCTTCAACAAATAGACAGTCAGACATACATCCGGAACTCGTGCGCAAATTTTGGCAATCAGCTCGAACGGAATATTTTTTAAATTCGTTGCTGGCTGCGAATAATCGAAATTTGCATCGTGGCAGCTAATGGCAGCTAAGCTGCAGTTTGCCCCATTTGTGCCACACACTGCACACACAAAAATAGAAGAAAAATAAGACTGGTAAAAAAGCATATCACGTTTTTAGCCTGGGGTTGTACACACAACGTATTAAAATCATTGCACCTTCAAATGAGATTATAAAACTTGTGTCATAACAAGTAAGAATGCTGATAAGTCATTTCTAATAGCAATCACACGCACTGAAGAGTGAAAAGGAAGCGAATGCAGCGCATATTTTTATTCACAAGCCCTAATTGGCTGCCTAGGAACATGCTCATATACATATACATAAATACATACATACAAACATATATAAATACACACGCAATCGTACGTAACGGGGATTTTCAGAATGCACATAATAACAAATTGACGATAGCATTAAATATCATGTCATCTCTCTTCCACACAGGGGTTCACATATGCATACAGAAAATACTTGCTGCTGCTGGTAGAAATGAGATCAATATGAGAATTAATTTTTGACCATAGCTTGGGTGTTTCTTATATGATCTTGTTGAAATTTGGGCAGTTCATCAATATTATATTAGAACATGCATATTATGTGTTAATAAGTAGATTACCTTAAAAATTGTGGCTTTTATTGCAATCGAAATTGATCCAAAATTGAGAAATGGAAGCAGTTGTTGATCAAATAAATCAAACTTAATCTGCGCGGATATACGAAACCCAATATTTCAAATTTCAAGTCTCTTATAATCTCTGATATCCGCGGTTTCGTACAGACAGACGGACATGGCTATATCGACTGTTGATCCTGATCATGAATATATATACTTTATGGAGTCGGAGATGCTTCCTTCTGCATGTTACATACATTTGCACAAAACCATTTACCCATTTTACCCATATTCAATGTGTTCAAAGTAAAAAAACAGAATTCTCAAATCGTTAAGCAGGTTTTTTTTTGCAATAATTAGAGTGAAAACACAATAGTACAATTTGCGTGTAGTGGTCAAAATCGAAACCAATATTTTGGAGTTCGAGTTTAAGTTGGAGTTCAAAAAGCTTGCACCTTCTGGATAGTTGCTCCAACATATATGCTAATTAATTCGTCTGCTTTGAATGTGTTTCTGTCTGTGTCTTTAGACTTAAATTAAATTAAATTAAGACGTGCAACAATTTCCAAAACATAAATGTATACCTCAAATTTGAATGGCAGCAATATATGAAATGGTAAATCAAGCTGAGAGCTGTAATAACACAACACAACCAGATAATAATAATTGTATGTTTGTGTAAAACTAAATGAAAGAATGAACCCTTACATTTGGTATTTATATTGTAGATATACAATTGGATCAGTAAAACAGCTTGAAACATTGTTAAAGCTGCAATGCAAGGCAATTAAGTATTTAATCGTCAAAAATTACTTAGAATTAAAAATTTAATAAATCTAAGCTAAGTAGTCAAATTAAGGACTAACACAATCCATGTTTTTATCCGAGATAAAACAAAACGCTAAATTAAGAAACAGCAGCAGCGACGGAAGTGGCAGCATTTTAATGCTGCAGAGATTTTCCATATACATAAGGGGAAAATAAATGATTTTGTTATAATTAATTACGCAGCGCACTCAGAAGACCTTTTCGTAGGCAGCTGCAGAAAAACTCGCGTAAGCAGCTTAAGTAAGCAACTAGCAGCAACGGCAGCAACGCCAGCAGTAGCAAGTGGCTGTGGCAAGTGGCAGAAAACAAATCATATCATGGAGTAAAATAAAAATGCCTTAGAAAATGTTTGTGCTGTCGTGGAGAAAATGGCCAAATGACAAAGGCAAATGCTGTGCACATTGTAAACATTGGCTAGCAGCAACAGCAACAGCAACACACAATTGGACAACAAATTAATGATGCCCCAACTGGTTGCAAATACTACAACTACAATAGCAAAGAACAATGAAGCGAACGCTGATGCTCTTAGCTTTGGACCAGGTTGATTAATTGTTTTATGTGCTGGCCCAAAGGTTGCGTTGTTGGCTGATGGGTTGGGAGTTGTGGGGCGTGGCAGGGACGTATATGCAAATGCAAGCAGTCCAGCATATGAAATTGAATACCCATTCACACAACTATTTGACTTTTATAGAATTACTACATTGGAATTTCCTTTGTTTTCTCTCGCTTTTCTCTGTCTGCCGCCCGCCCACATTTGAAAATTGCTCTAAATAAACTTGCATATCAAAAAGGCTGCAACGCCCCCTCAAGTCTATATATTTATTTTCTTATCTACTTGTTTCCCTTTCCACACAATAAAATAGAAGACGAACTGCAAAAGACGTTGGAAATGTACAAATAAAATGAAAAAATTTATGGCACAAAAGAAAAGAAAAATTCTTCGCTTAAAAACGCAAAAATATTGCCAAGCATTTTCCAATAAATTTGCATAAGTTGCTTTGCCGCAAACGTCGTCATCGTCGTCGTCGTCGCCATCGCCTGCAGTTTCCATTCCATTCCAATATGATGGCAGCTTATTTTTCTTTCATTTCTTTTTTTCTCTCTGTGTATTTCCGACCTGTGCTGCATTCTTGTGGGCCCAGCAGGTAAGTTGCCTCACGGCGTCTGCAATCGAACTTTGTCCTCGCATCCTTCTTCCTTGATCTGTGCTTTGCTTGCCTTTAAGTTATTGTTGTTGCTGCTTTTCCTGCTGCTGCCGCAGTCTTGGTTGTTATTGTGGGTTGCTTCATATCCAGTTTTTGAAGGAGACCCACTTTTTATTGACTGTGCTATATTGAGTACTATCAGTGAAACAGTGCCACTTTTCGGTTCACAGCAAGATTTACTTCGGTGTGTAAAAAAATTGCTTGTTCTTCTTTGGGCACATGCAAAATCCGACAGCGAATCAAAATCCATTTTCTGAATTTATTGCGTAAAAAGTAGTTAGTTATATAAATCAGTTGTGCAGTTCATCTTCCACTTACTCAAAACAATTGTAACAAAAAATTTATAAAAAAATTGATTCGTGAATAAATGTAGTATATTATTATTATTGGAAGCACGCATTTAATGCACTGAAATAAAGTTTAATCTGTTGTTCACATTTTGTTCCTTCAGCTTTTTCATAAGCTTTGATTATTGTAAGAATTAAATATTTTTCCATATGGTACGATTTGGTTCGACTTGGAATGTAACTCACGGAATATGTAATTTTCGTTTTATATTTTTTTTTTGGTTTTGGATTCAAAGCCAATTTATGGCACATTCTGTTTATAGAATATAGAAAATATCCTCATTTATAAAATTCTTAGGAAAACAATTTCTGCTATTACTAAATAGTTAAGACAGTTATTCAGAACATATTTATTTTTTTGTTTTTTTGGACAACTTAACTGCTAAATATTGAGGATATCAAATACAAATGTCAACAGCAACAAAGTTAGAAAAACTTGAGAAAATTCTTAAAATGTTCGAGATGAATAAATAAAGTGGACAACAGCCACAGGGACATTTGGATTTTTTTTGCTGCTGATTTGTACAACTTAACTGCTAAATATTAATTGAAGACATTGAAAAGGGCACTTTTTTTTTTCAATTTTAAAATTCTTAGGGAACCATTTTCGGCTATTATTAAATAGTTAAACCAGTTATTCAGCATATATGGATTTCTTGTTTATTTGGACAACTTAACTGCTAAATATTAAGGATATCAAATACAAATGTCAACAGCAAGAAAGTAAGAAAAACTTGAGAAAATTCCTAAGGTGTTCGAGATGAATAAATAAAGTGGACAAAAGCCGCAGGGACAGAGAAAGCCACATAAACTTCGGCCGCAATTGTTAGATGCCAGCAGCTGAAACGGAAGCGAAAACATGCCGCACAAAAGCATAAAGCAAAATGGCCAACATAACACACACACGCACACACACGGACACACACACACATTCACTGGTGGCTATCAGGGTCAGCGCATTGAGGCTTGGCAAATTATAAATTTTCAATGAATTGACACTTAAGGTCATTTCGGGCTAAGCTTTTAATTTTTGCCCACGTCTCCAGAAGAAGAAGAGCATGTGGGCGTGTGGGCGTGTGGGCGTGTGGGCGTGGTCAATGTGGCCTATGTTGGGTGTTAAGTTTGACAAAGTTGGCCTTGAGGCGAATAGCGAACAGGAACAACGCAATCTAATGGCTTACATTTTTCCTTGTCCTTATTGCAAAATGTCGTCGATGGCTACACCTGCGGGCTACTTGCTAAATGTGGCAAGTACCTGGTATGGTGTGGCATGGCAGAAGAAGAAAGTGCTTTGTTGTTGCTGTCAATTCTCTTTGGTGTTTTCAGTGGACGCACAAATTGATGGCTGAGGCAAAGTTTTGCCACACAAAGTTTTGTGTTGCAAACTGGCAAATTGCATGCTGCACGCCGCATGCCGCTTGCCGCACATGACAATATTATGCGTGTCACGGTGCTTCAAGGACATCACACAAGGAACAACTTGAGCCGCAGCCGTAGTCACAGCCTGGCCATGAGCCCCATGCAAGTCCCCGCAGATATTTTCAAATTACCCCAGGCAGGTAATAAATGTGCATCGAAATTAGTTATATTCATTTGGTGCCTCACACTTAATGGGGCGCCAATAGCCAAAAAGTATGCTGCCACACGCATTGCGCAGTCGCCCCAATGTGGCAAGGAACAAGGAACACGATTTAAGAGCACAGCTCAGCTGGGAAATATTCTCTTAGCCATAATGGCCTGTGAGACTTGTGGCACTGTTCTTAATTTATGTGTTTAATTTGTTAGCGCATTCGAATAATTCGAATTGCAATTGCTCGACATTTGCTCAACTGTTGCATGAACAAAGGCAGCAGTGGCAACAATAATACAATTAATGTCTGCCCATCTATTCGCTAGATTGAATTATTACAAAACCATAAATTGTTAATTGCCACACACACACACAAAGAAGCAGAGCTTATCAACGTGTGTATGGACAAATCTGACAGGGACCGAGACAAATGACAAAAGGCTCCATTTGCCATTAGATTTGGCCAGAATGCTGAAAATCATTGAACAAATGTCTCGCATTACATAACACAACTGCCGAAGGCTGTTGGCCTGGTTGCCCTTTTACCTGTGGCTGACAATGCCAAACAACTTTGCCCACATATCAACAGCTCAGCTCCAGAAACTTAAGCTTTGATTAGCCACATAAATTCCATTAATATTTAAATGTGTGCAATTTAAATCTTAATATTTATGCATCTACTTATACAAAATTTACAAATTGTAGCTAATCTGTCGTCTCACAAAAACTAAGCAATTATTTAACAATGTGGCACAGAATATTGCCAGCATCTGTGAGTAAATTTAAATTTGTCTCGGAGTATAATTCACAATAGGTATAAACAAGACTAGGAAAGTTCTTAGTGGGAAAATTATGGCATTGTTAAGTTTTTACCCATTTTTTACGATGGAATTTGTGACAATTAAATAAAAAATATTTTTCAAATCAAATAAAACTATCTCAAAGTGACAACTCTTATGACAAACAGAAATATATAAATGGAAAATAGTCTTTAAAAGTATATTTTACTCAATAGAGCAGATTTGTGCAGCATGTTTGAGAAAATGGAATCTCAGATTTTTTGGGCTGAAACGGGGTTGGCTTAATGGCGGGGGCAGTTGAACACACCTGTCTATTAGCCGCTGATTTGGTGTTCATTTAGCTTAACGAGTCGCAGTCAAAGCAGAATTAACAAAATCTGCTTAAAATTGAAATGAACTGAACAAAAATAAAAATAAAAAACACTCGTTAAAATTTACACAGTTTCTTTATAAATAATCGATTAAGCTGTTAGCCCGCATGAGGCATAAGAACAGTGGCCAACTGTTTTGGCCAACTGTTTTGGCCAACATGTTGCTGTTTACGTTACAATATGTTGTTGCTGAATAAATTCCAAACCTGTTTGGCTTCCAGCCGTTGCTGCAAAGCAATTTCTATTTTCGCTTAATAGCAAAAGTTATATATTTACTTATTTTTTTGTTGGAATTTTTCTATTTTATAGAAAATGTGTGCCAAATATTTGGTTGCGCAGCAGCAAAAGTTTTTTACCTCTGCGATAAAAAAACAACGCAAAAGGTGTGCACAAAAGGGGCTAACAAAAAAGCTGGCTAAAACACACAAGAACACATTCAAATGCTTTGCATTGCGATTTGAATTACTTTCAGTTTTGTGGGGTACCTTTGTCAAGAGGTTAAATTTCAGGTTCTGCGGATTTCGTCAATTTAATAACTTGCGCAATTTGCGCTGAAATTTCTGAAATGTTTATGAAATTAAATTTGCCTTGACAGACATTAATTTGTTTTGGCTCGCCAGCTTCTCAGAGAAGAAGTGGTGGCTTTGATGCTGCTGGTGTTGGTGGAGCGTTTCGAAATTTGAAATTTCAATTTGAAAACAATAAACTAAGTACATCGATTAAATCCTACGCACGTAAGGCTGCCACGGCTTAGTTGTCCTTATGGCCGCCGTGGCGATTGTCCTTGCGCAACTTTCGCAACAGCCCGGTTACAGTTACACTTGATTTATGCAAGGCATCGCCATCCTGCCCCGCACCTTCGTCAACAACAGCGTGACGCTAACTTCATTATGCCAACACAATCAATACAAAAAAAAAGAAAAGAATTGGAATAGAAATGAAGTCTATTTGGGGTAAGACGAAGATTAAATACTCTTGCAGAAAGGAATCACTTTTAAATTAAGTTATAAACGAAACTAAATAAAATATTAAATAAAGCAAGCGAGATTATTTAATAAGTCATTATATTATTTACTTAAGCGTAGATTAACAAATAATCTTCACTTCAGTTGTGGCTTTAATTCTCAGGCTCTGCTGATGCTTATTAGGCATAAATCCAGTCCTTGTTTGGTTTTGGAAGTTGCCTTTCTTACATACAAAATTACAATATACCCAAAAAATAAAATAACGGAAGGAAGAGCAATGACCAGCCTAATGCGTTGCGAAGGATAATATTGAGGAGTCTTCCCGGCGAGCCACGTCCTTTATAGGAGCACACATTTATGCTGGCAACAAGAAATGACGGCCTTTTGAGAATAGCCACAGTTTGGGCCATTTGTTAGTCGTTGTGCGTTTTGCTCATATTTTATTTGGTTTTTTTTTCCATGGACCAACAACAAATAAATTTAACGCATAATAAGGCTTTAATGTATATCTAGCAATTGTATATATGTATTTGTTGCTGCTGCTGTTTTTATTGTTGTTCTTGTTGCTGTTGCTGCTGAAATCCTTATAGCAGCTGTCAATTAAAAAGGATAATTTGCCTGATATTCATCACAATGCAAATGAAAATGAAAAGGAAAATACGTCTGAAGGAACAAACAAAAAAAAAATAGTAGGCGTGCCAAGCAACTTGAGGCAGCTTAGTCCGCAGTGAATTATGGCCAACAAATTAGTGTGGATTAACACGGCTGTGTGTGTGAATTTGGCTGGCTGACAGCATCTAGGGCCAGCGGCCAACCAAAGTCGAAGGCCAAAACAAACCAAACTGCGGTTATCCTGCCTCAATTTGCTTTCGCTTAGATTGGCAGCTCCCCCATCAGTCTCTCAATCTATTTATGTGTGTGTGTGTGTGTGTGTGTGTGCGTGTGTTGTGTGTGTTTGTGTCGGCATTGTTCACATTAAAACCTTTTAAAGCCAAAGTCAGTTGGCTCGTTTGTCAGCGCATTGTGCGCACGAGCGAGATTTTGATACATTTTGATAGATGGGCAAAACAAAATGCCCAATTATTTTTTATTCAGCTCTTTTTTGTTGTTGTATATTTTACCAAATAAATCGCCCAAAATGTGGCACTGAGTCTGCAGTCTGCAGAGTAGTTGCCAACAATTGGAGTTTGGCTCGCAAGCGGAGTTACTTATCGCAACTCGAACTCGCCTGTCACTGTCAAAGTAAATGGCTTTGCCGTTTACCAACACAATGACGGACTCAACCACACCAACCCAAGCACACTCCACACACACACACACACACACACACAGAGTCTAATCCAGTGAAGCAATTTGGTGGACAAAAGCTTCACATGAGCAATAATTGCCACATAGAAAAAACCGAATCACATTAAAACCATTCAGCATAAAAACGAGAGAAAAATGTACTTAATTGCATCTAATCTGTAGAAAAAAAGAAACCTGTTCATAATTGAATTAAGTACTTCTTTAAAATAAATAAATAATTGACTATTATCATTTTAAATAGCACACAAAACAGATTAATTTATATTTTACTTAAGCTAGCCAAACGCTGGCTCATTTAAACTGGAAATCCCAAATGGGTTATAATAGGCAAAGCAAATGTCTTTGAACTGAAATTCTTTGTGGTTGTGTATAAATATAAAAATGCTTTTAAATATACCAATTGGTTGCCATTCCATCAATTGTTGCCACTTTAAGGCGACAACAAAGCTGCCGAAAGCTGTGCTTAAAGCGTAGTCCTTGAAAAGGCTTCAGCAACTGACAAAAAGGAGACGCACACAAAGGGGCAGGCAACAAAAAATGTAGCTTCGCAAAAATGGTCTCAAATACTGGAATATGCCACTGCTGGCAGCCACGTGCTGTCTGCTGCAGGCACTACTATGTTTGTCTAGCCACGGATACACACAGCTAGATAGGAAAGAAGCCGGACAGACAGAACGAGAGAGAGAGAGAGAAAGGGAGGGAGAGAGGGTGTGAAAGTGAGGCAAGTGAAAGTCAAAGTCAAGCGGCACTATTAAAGTACAATCACATTTTAGCATTTATTGTGGCAATTTCGCAAAACGATTTCCATCTAATGGGTTCTTTGATATGCTGCAGCTTCTGCTGACGACCCGGCCAACAGCTTCAGCTCATGTGTGTGTGCGTGTGTGTGTGTGTGTGCCAAATGGCCATTGTTATGTGTATCAGTTACTAAATTCAAATATTGAATGCCCAGACTTCAACTACAGCGCCCACGTTCAGGTTCATATATATAAATATATATATATATATATATTTTTTTTTTTTATTTCCAATTTCAGCCTATTTTGACCTCGCTCTTTCTTACTGCTTATGGCCTAATAACCATACTAATAATAATCGTAATAGGCCACGTCAACAGCAAACGATGACTTTGTATGTGCCACTCACGTTTGAGTTTTGTGCAACACTTGCTAATTGATTTTGGATCAGCTGCTAAAACAAACGGTAGTTTGAGTGTTATGCAAATGCGTGGATAAGACTAATGCACATAACATCATTTTGTGGCAGCTGTTGCAGGTATTTGCTTTGGGTGCATTGCGCTCATCAAGCCGCTTTTAATTAAATTTCTCGTTAACCAAACTTAATTAAATAACCAGAGAGAGAGAGAGCAGAGTCGTGCAGATAACAGAAATAACACTGAGTTTTCCACTATCCCATTTATCACGCAATTATAATGCAAATATAAATTGCAGCAGAAACAATGAGAATTGGCGCCTAATGCGCACAATTTGCGGCCTTTTTCCCCGTATATATTGAATGCAAATGCGATTGCGGATGTGGATGCGGATGCGGATGTGGATGAGGATGTGGTCGCTTTGCGTTGCCATTGCCCACTGCAATCGAGAGCATGTCAAAGTCGCCGCTAGTTCATTAAGCGCAATATGCAGCAAATGCAACAAATGCAACAAATGCGAAAAATGAACTGTTCCAGCACATTTAGCAAATAAAGCTCTGAGCCTGCTTTGCAATTACATTGACCGATCCGGGAATTCTGTCATCCAATATAATACACATCCCCAAAATATTTTTCGGTACTTTATGCGCCCCCAGAGCAACAGAGGCGCCACGATTGCGAACATGTTCAACAAAAATAGCGAAATGGGAATTTTGTAATGTTTTTGTAAAGAAGCAAATGATAAACTTTAATTTTGTCCAAAAATGTTTTGGCAATTTTATAAAATTTTGATGTCTTTAACATACTTTTATTCAATTTGTAAATTCAAATCAATTTGTGTTTTTTAAGGAAAATATTTATATCAATAAGTCTTTACATTTTGTACCTCTTCTTTATAAGTTAAAGTTAAATAATATATTTGATTTTAATTTAATTTATTTTTTACTTTATGTATTTTCTGCGTTGACTGTTACTAGTCAGCTTTAAGTAAATGAATCAATTTATCAAACATTTAATTTTCTTATAAATTATAATTATAAAATACGTAGCATTTGTTGTCAATTTTAACAGGGTATACTAAGAACGTGAGGATTGCACTTAATTCACACGTAATTAATGAGCTGCAAAAACAATTACAGTTCAAATGGCACAAAACTTTTGGCGCAAACTGTGTTCCCCAAAAACCATTGAATTAAAGGTTTACAAATGGAATTACGAATGCTCCCAAAATTTACATATTTGTAATACTGCCAGAAGCATAACTTTGTTTGGGGATGCGCTGCATGTGGCATGCTGCATGCAGCATGTACGAAAGAGTTTTGTGTTCGACTAACCGACCATAAAAATTGAACCAATGCTACGCCTCTAATGATCTATACACACCCACAAAAAATGTGCGTCTAGAAAACACCATAAAACGTCTTTGCCTCTTTGTATCGAGAGTGTGTAGGAGTGTGTGTGTGGGTGTGTGTGTGTTTACAGTTTTACAAGCATGTCGCTAACAGCTTCTTATAGTCGCGCTTTAAATTGTTGTTACTACAGCATGTTTACAATGCTTAACAATGTAACGAGTGGGTTGTGTGGGTGGGATTGGTTGCATGAGGGGTTTTTGGGGCACTGTGTGTGTGTGTGTGGGTAAGTGGCATGTGTAGCTACAAGCTAACAATGTAATTATAGCAAAAGACGGCAAGCAGTGCTCAAGTGAGTGAACTACAAATGATGTTGTCAATTAGGCGCTCACCAAAATTAAATTGACAGGGAGAACTCAGTAGATTTGCACTGAGAAAAACAATCTTTTTCACCATAATATATATGTTATTATAATAAAAGTAAGATTACACCTGCTTTTCTTATAATAATAGTGATTTACAGTTTTATATGTGATAAAAGTTATTTATTTCTTTAAAGAACGAGCGAAACTTTGATATTTCTGGGAGTAGGTTTCTCTAAATAAAAATAATATATTTATTTAGATTTCTATAGAACAGTTCTCAATAAAATACTTAAATATTACTGATTTGTTACAGCTAGAAAATTAAATTTCCAACTGTAATTGTAAATTGATTTAAAGTCAAATTTATATTTAGTATTTTAAATTGGCTCTGTGTAAATACGTATGTCAAAACTCACACACACACACTCACATACACATTTCAGGTGGTTTCATGATGGGTGCGGGGATGATGCCTCTTCCGGCCCCGAACCGACACTCGATAGTGAGACTCATTTGCGGCTTGGCAGCTCAGCGGGAAATCACCTTCATGCGATTCGTTTATTGCCATCAATTATTTATACATACAATTATTCTTTGTCCGTGTTTTCGTTAACGTTTCGCTTGGTTTGCAGTCGTTATTGTTGTTGTTGTTGTTGTTGTTGTTTTTTTGCATTCTCTTTCTTTGTTTGTTTGCTGATGTTGCTGCTATTTGTTGTTGTTGCTGTTGCTGTTGCTGCCGCCAATGATCCTTAATCGGGTTCGAGTGGAGTGCAATGGCTTGTTGTTGCCAGGCGAACGGAGCGAAACCAAACAAATGCTCCTGGCCAGGCCAATTATGTGTGCCTGGCTGTGTGCCAAATTGTAGCCGCTTTGTGGCAACCTGGCCAAGCTGCTTGCGTGGCGGCAGATGAGGCCAGCGAAGCTGAGGGCTTTGCCTGAACTTTACAACTCCACAATAAATCAAACTTGATATATTGAGGTCAAAGTGCTCCACAAAATGGTCAACAGTTGCATATTAATTATTGAATTGCTGACTGTTTGCTTGTTAGTTGGCTTAATCGAATTGTAATTGTCGCAATTTGAGTGTTTTATACGGCTACAACAACAATAATCATCTGGTTAAGTGCATTCTCCAACCTTGCTAGCACCAGTTTAACACAAGCATTTCAAATCACGCATACGCAATGTTGTTGCTTCTCCTTTCTGCGAAAACATATTCAGAAACATATTACATTTTTGTGAGTATCCTTTTGAAAATTCTGCTAAATTGCTTTGTTTGTTTAGCGTAGGTGTTTGGCATTAAATTTTAATCAGCCCAAGGATCAAATCAGCACTCTCACGCGCTGCGATTTTCAGTCGTGCAGAAATTTCCATCTTTTTGCACATTAATTTGCACCTTTGACAAAAATGTTTTTCAAGCAGGCATTTGTTATGAATATTTGGAGATGAAGTGCTTAACCTATAATGCTCTAGAATATGTAAAGTGTATGAGTTCTTTCTTTTTACCTTTTATGAATTTTGCACAACTTCTTCATCACATTTTTTTTTAATATTCAATTTGTTTAGAGTATAATTAATAGTTTGACAGGAAAATATATAAAATTTAAATGATGTTTACGTATTTTGTCTTTATTAATGAGTTTAAAAACATTTTAAATTATATTAGCTGCCTTTCAAAGGTGAATCCCATCAAGACAACTTAGACTGTGACGCAACATTCTCGAATTCCCATTTTCCTGCAGACCAATTTTCACCTTTTTTTTTGTAGCTTTTCAAGGTTCTTTGAGACAAATGTTTTGCTTGCATTTGCTTCCCACGCATTTCACATTGCATTTGTTGTTGTTGTTTTTTTTTTATAAATATATTTTCCATTCCGTTTTTAAATAGGTGTCGGAATGGGGTATTTTCTTTGTGTTATTTTAATAAAAATGTTAAGTGTATTTTATTTTTATGTACTTGTTAATATTATTGATGGAGATGTTGGTAAGACAAACCCAGGGGCAATTTTTGTGTAATTTTAATAAAAATCTTAAGGGTATTTTATTTTGATGTACTTGTTAATAAATTTGATAGATAAGTTAGAAAATTATGTCAGATTTCATTGATAACATAAAATTATATTATTTAAGAATCAAACTCAATAATTAAAAATTACAGGGTATCTGCTAGTCGAGCACAGACCTGTGGGGGAGCAACGCGTGTGATAGCAAAGCCATTTGATATAAATGAAAATTAACTTGACTCGGAGTTGGGAGGTGGGAGGTGGCAAGCTTTCATTTAACTTGGGCAACGAGCCAAATCAATGGCAGCATATTTGAGGTAAACAAGATTTCAACGATTGTTTTTCTGTGCGCAAGGACATCTGTCGTTGAAAATGTATGGCTGATATATATATATATATATATATATATATATATATAGTGTGTTTATCCTTATGGCAATCGAGCAATCAGAGAATCTACGACTTTTTGTTTCGCATATAATTTGCTTTTCATTTCATTTTGCTTTTGGCATCTAATGATATGGAAATAATTATTGATTTCAATTTATACATATTTGAGTTTTCATCGCACACATCTTATGTAAATACTTGTGTGTGTTACTGTGTGTAACTCTCTGTGTTTGTGTGTGTGTGTGTGTGTTGGAAATTGTGCGAATGTTGAGCTTACACATACATATATAGATGTATATATATATATGTATGTACATCTATCTTATTGTATTATCCATTGAAGCTTAATAGATGTTGGCGCCTTCGTGCGTACATTTCAGTTATCCTTAAACTTTTTACTCCCCTTCAGTCGTGCGTGTGTATATTGTGTGTGTGTGTGTGTGTATATTGAGTGTATGTGTTTGGTGTGTTGTGGTGTGCATGCTATAATTTTCCATCTATGAGATTGTGTAAAAAAATGAACGGAAAACAAGGCAAAAGCTGTTCAAAATATATGGCAAGCTATTTGCAAATAAATTGAATGCTCAATTTCAATAATTTTGCATACTTTCAGGACCAGCGCTGCAGACAAAGTTGCTTCTAATCCATTTGGACCGGCAGACTAGCAACAACAGCAACGGGCAACAAAAGCGTGGATAACCACAAACTTTGGACGGTGTGCGGAAACATTTGCGTATCACATACCCTATACAGCAAGGCAGAATAGATAATATGAGCTAATGCTTGATTTAAGAAAATAAATTAAAATTAAAATTCTTCTCTATGATATCGCTTAAGAGTTTCTCAAAAAAATATTACAACTAATACTCGCAAGCTGAATTAGAGACAATATGTCTGTGAATTTATTTTTTAAAAAATTGTTATATTATATATTATTATTTTATTATATATTTTATATGTATTTTAATTTATTATTATTATTGAGTTTTTCATTGGGGCATTCGATAGTCGATCAAGTTGCACTACTTTGCCAGATTGTTTTGGATTTAGTTGAGTGTGAAAATGCGTATCGAAAAGCAAATCTGTATTTCCTATAAAGTGTGTGTGTGTGTGTGTAAAAAGTCGACCAGCTGTTAAATGCGCACACTCATGATTAAAAAAGTTTGATCCTCAAGGCGCTTCAAGCAATTAAAGTTTTTATACTCTCAGTAATGACAGTTAATTCTAAATCCAGCTATATATATTCGATGGACCAACACAGATGAGTATAAAACTCGTAGAAATGCGCTGTTTTATTCAATGTTTTGAAGCCAAGGTCGGTGTCTAGACAGGCTTTCGTTGGAAATCATTTGTTGTCCTGGGAGTCGCAATTTATGATTCGACTTATGACAACCTTCGGCAAATTTGCACACATTAAGTGCAACAACGAAACAATCTGAACAAATGACAAACAGGCAGGCAGACAAGCGAAGCGACAAACAAACAAACAAACAAACAAACCAATTGACAATCTGGCAAAGCAAAACCGAATGAAATAAATGCTCGCCACAGAGTTGTGCATACGAAAATACGAAATTGTCAAATTTATTTGTTATTTTATTTGCATAAATTTCCTCAGGGAAATTGCACAAAGATCCATATGCACAATGCAATGTTAGTGAGACAGTAACGGAAAGTGGAGCTGAGTTCTGGGAGTGACCATGGCCAACAAACACAAACACACACACACACACACACACACACGGAGAGAGACACATAAATGTACACATATATTAAAATGCCTATGGTACTGGTGGTACTGTTGGTCCATGAACTCCAGGACACGCCTCTAACAATTTCAGTTGCCAAATGAAGGCCCTCCGTTTTTATGTTTAATATGTGCATTTGCCTGCCATACCCTGGTGGAGTTTATCCACTCCAACTTTATCCAGACCAACTTTCAAGAAACCAAATTACTTTCGTAAACTAGAAGAGAATTATAAACTTACTGTTTATTCCGGGCATACAAACTATAATTGTTTATTTATTTTCACTTCTCTCTTCTTCATATAAAATTATATTCCATCAAATATATCAACTGTGCTTTATTAAGTTGTAAGCAGTTCTTTCAATAAGAAAGTCTGTTGGACCAAAACCACTCATCCCTGGCATTAAATCATCATATTTCTTAAAATCTAAAGCCTCAGCAGCCTCAGCAGTTATTTATGAATGAGAGTGCTACAAAATTCTAAAAACCTTGTGCTGACAAGGGTATTCAAGTGTCTGGTTGCATTAGATTCAACGCTGTTGTCCTGCTGCTATTTGCCTTGAGAAGTTTTTAGTAGTTGCTTTTACAAAAATGCAGAAGTCTAAGAAAATAATTTCAGCGAGAACCCAGCAGCAGCAGCAGCAGCAGCAGCAGCAGGAACGACATGAAATGTTTGTTATTTGCTGTGGCCAAAACTTACCCCAGGGAATTTGCACAAATTTTTGCCTGTCTTTGATGCAATTAATTTATGTTAAGAATGCAAGCGGCTGCATGCTGCATGCTGCATGCTGCATGCTGGAAGCTAACTGGAAAGTAATGCGAATCGCATATAGCTTTGGCTGACTTGGAGGCGCCACTTGAGCTGGCCTCATGAAATGGCAAACGTTTGCCTTAGATGCGTCATTGCGTCTTCAACTGCTTGCAGCTTGCTACTGCTGCATCCGTTTTTGTGTGGCATGAAGTGGCAACAAGTGCCACTTGCACTTTGACTGATGTGCAACGCATCCAAACGACTGCGAACCAAGCCCATCAACACAGCAAAGTATCTCAGCCAGCTATAAGTGCGCCAGCTGCTGTCTGTAAGGTGGTTCAGCCTGAAGCACGCCAAGGAGAATAAGCGCGGGCAGAAACAGAAGCAGATGCAGAAGAAGAAGAAGAAGAAGCTCATATTTAGCGCGAATTATTCGCTTTTGCTAGTGAATGGGAAACGAGAGACTTTGGCACTGTTTTGCCAACTGAATTGCTCTCGACATGCTGGCGGCCAGTTAAACTGTTTAGAGCTTCACATTAAATTCAACTGCAGTTTTGGTCATTTTATTTTGTTTCGTTTTATTTTTTTTTGTGTTGCGACTACCTGGCAACCCTGGCGTTGATTATTTGCATGCAGCAGCTGCGTTGAGGGTCGTGTCTGGGTCACTCCTCGCGGGTCTGACGATGACTGAAAAATGTTTCGGCACGTTCGAATAAATTTTTTTTTATTATTTTTTTTTGGTTTTGGTTCTGTTCCGAGCATTGTCCGCAGATTTATATGTTTGGACTTTTTGAAGCAAAAACAAAAATAATAAAATACAGAAAATAAATAATAAAAACGCCGCCAATCAAATTGTCTAAAATAAATCTAAATTCTCGTTGCATATTGAGTGCAAATACAGATTTTATATGTGCTGCAAAACATTTAGAAAAACATAAAAAACATCCAATTAAGTTAGCAATCAACCATTGGACCACGAATACACTTGATTTTTTAAAAAATATATTGCTGGTCCGCAAAAAGTTAAGAGACGAAAAAACATTCGCTAGTAAAAATATTTGTATGTTTTGAAAAATAATGATTGTTTAAAATTTTTATAAATCAAATATTGCTATGAATAGTCAATAAGAAATGGAAAGCTTTACAAATTTAAAAAGATCACAAATATGGAAACTTATCTGATTTTTTACTTGAAATAAAAACTATTTAATTTGATAATAATACACTGACAAATCGAGTGATATAATAGGGATTGGTCTCTGTGTTAGGGTATGACAATTATAAAAGCATTTTGGAATGAATTGTTGGCCAGGAGTGGCACTTGTTGTCGCCGCTTCTCGGTTGCGGACATCAAAATGGGCATTGGCAATGTGCTTGTGGCACCTGTGCCCAACACGAGGCATGCTTTTAGCGGTGCCACCAGGCAGTAGACGCACTTTCAGTATTTTGATTTATTGTCAATTTTACTTAAATTATGCATGTGCCAGATAAGTCGGAAGAGAAGGGCCTGCATCTTGACATATATTTTTAGGCATTTGTCATATTTTATCACTGCCTAAATGCGTGCCATAAATAATTTTTGCTTGCCGTCTGACTTAATAGACTGTGCCCCATTGTAAAGCTGCTCGTGTGTTACCTGCCACGGTGTGAGGCATAAATTTAAGCCAAAACCACGCGGCTTGGCAACGGAACTCAGTGATGCCAACTCGATAATAATTTGTCAAACGGCAGCTACTCCCCACTACTCCCCCATTATCCGCCATCCCACCAACCTTATGCGCCTATTTGCAGTGCATGCAATTTATAGAGCCGCTTATGCTTTTGATCATTTTGCCTCATTTCGTTTGGTGGCATTTACATGGCCAACGCCCACCCCCATCCCGGTGCAGAGGATGGGGCATGGCATGAAGCTAAACGAGTGTGGCTGCCGTGCGCTCAATTAAACAGCAATTGCATTCGCTGGCAACTGTTTTGTTTTTGCGGATGCCTGGTGCCTGGTGACTGGTGCCTTCTCTCGCTTAATGGCCCAGCTTATGCGACCTTTAATAGGCTGTGGAGCTCCAGTTAAGTACGCGCCTTAAATTGCTGCTGCAACAGTTAACACAGCAATTTATGCACAACTAAATGACGTAAATATCACACTCACAAAGAAAGAATGAAGGCCAAGAAAAATAGAAACTAATTAGACTGCGCACATTTTGCATTTGGTTTTGGAAGCCCTACTCACAATTATTTTGCTGCCAATCAGCTTTGCTTCGCATTTGTTGGACTTCGCCATTTCCAATCATTGAATTGTCTTTGGCCCAGTTCAATAACAAAAACTGAAGAGTCGCTGCTAGCAACCCAAGTCCATTGTTTGGGCTTCATTTGTTCATCGTGTGAATTGTGGGTTGGTTCTGCGAAGGACTACGCAAATTTCAAGTATGCACTGAAATAATTAAAACTTTTTTATGCCCACTGCGGTCGAAGGTCAACCAAACGGAGCTGGAATTGGTAGCTTTATTGAGGTGTGAAATGGTCTACATGGGATTGTTAAATGAGGAGGCAACAATTTTAATGCATAACTTTTTCATTTGAAATATAAAAACATTACTTATCATAGTAACAGAATTAATATAAAAAAGAGTTTTAAGATATAAAAAATACGCATTAGTTAGATGAGATAACTCACTATTTATTTAGCCCTCGACATTTGCTGGCTGTACATTAAGCACTTGGCCAACGCTTTTGGCAAAAACCATGCGTTAACTTCTTGTTGCAGAGACGCTTATACAAAACCAATTTTTTTTGCGGGGCAGAAAAAGCTGTAAAAGCGTCGCCACAAACACTTTACTACTTTTTTTTTTTTTTTTTTTTTTGCATTTTGTTTTTTTTTTGTTTGGCGTTTCGCCGCCACAGCATCGATGTGATGGAATTTTTTTTGTGAGTGGGGTATAAGAGGGGTGTGTCAAGAACCAAATTCTTCTGGCCAGGATTTCTCTCGACCAGTTTGCAATGTGCTGAGAATCAAGCGGTCGACTCGTAAACATTTTTTAATTCATTTTCTACCGCGCACACAGGCTACACACAGGCTACACACATAGAGATACTGAGACACACACACACACGCATACACACAGAAGCCATTAAACAGCTGCAGCTGTACTTCGGCTGCCGCCATTTTCTTTGGCCGCCTTCCCCCGAAACCCAGAACTGCCCCTGGGGTCTTAGCTTTGGTCTTGTGCGGCTGCGGCTGCGGCTGAGTGTTCGCGTTTTTTCAAATTGAGTGAATTTATTTTGTTTTGTTTTTATTTTTATGGCGCCTGAAATTATGCTTATTTCGCCATTTTTGTTCAGCTCTTAAAGAAATTAAAAATGGCAAAGGCATAGGCTGCCTCTGCCTGAGGGTCTACTTTAACGCCTTGGCGCCTAAACCGTAGACATGGATTTTGCTGTTATTGTTATAGTTTTTGTTGTTGTTGTTGTTGTTGATGTTGATGCTGCCGGACCGTGGAAAAACAACCCATGGATGTGTGTGTTCTAAAAGAAAGCTGAAAAACTTTCTCTTGTTTTGCAGTAAATGTTTTAACGCGCGTTTTCCTTTTGTGGCCATTGTCAATGTCAAATTTAAATATGCTACACATATACATACAATAAACAAAAATGAGTTATTGCAATTTTAATAAAATCTCAAACAATCATGACGGCTTTTTGAGCGAAATTTATAACACAAATAATAATAATATGCGAAAGTATTTAATTTGCAATTAAAATAAAAGTTTGCTCTTGGCTGAAAGGTTTTTATTTATTTATTCTCAAGATCAATGGTCATTTCAATATGGTTTGTGTATGCTTCAGGCATTTTGATTATCTTACACTCAACACACACACACACACACACACACACACACATACACATGCACTTCCTTGTTGGCAGGACAACTGTGTCGGTGTTTCGACAATTTGACAGACGGGCAAACACTTTGATATTGACAAGAACATTTATAGAGACAGACCCACAACTTGCTCAGAGCTGGGATGGGCTTCGTGTTCGACTTGGCAGATATCAAAAACTCATTACAATCACTTCTGACGTAAATGTGAGAGGGCGAAAAGAGAGCAGAAGTGGCAGATAATAATAATGACCATCAGCGAAATGGAAAACCCACTAAATATTGAAATATTGACCAGACATCATTTGGAATTATATGATTATTTATTGAATGAAGCGGTCGAATTTCTTCGACTATTAGATGCCCTGTAAAATATTCATAAATGATTGTTATACTTCGTCTGGTTGAATGCTAAAATCAATTGAATTATGTATAGAGTATTTGGCAGTCCTAATTACCATTTCACATTTAAGTTTAATTGTATCTGTTTTCCTCTTACATTTCAATATATATTTAAATTTACTTTTTCTTTTTTATCTCGGCCACATTAATTACGATTTGCTTCGCATCGACTTTTCTAATTAAAATTTGAAGCACTTCTTATGCCTTAATATTGAGAATATTTTAGATCAATTTTTTTGACTTAATGAACCGCCATATTAAAATGAACGCTTGAATGCGAATAAGCGTAGTTTTTCCATTACATCTTATATTTACTTTAATGCTCAGTTTCACAATTGATTTTCGCGATAATATTATGAAAAGCACACAACAATAGTGCAATTTTAGTTGGAATATAGAACGAACTACGAACTTTAAATATAAAATCAATATGCACCAAATCCGAGGGAATATTTAATAAAATAAGAAGACATTATTGAAGTGGGTAAAAGCAACCTACTTGAAAAATTGGGTAAATTCTCTGGGTGTTTAAGAAATCTGAATTTAATATTTTTAGTTGCCTTAAACAAAATAAAAAATATAAAAGTCAATTCATAGAAAAATATTGAGATGTTGAATATTTTAGGTTCAAGTTTATATACAGAAAATCATCAACTCTGCTTTCGCAGTACACTCATAAATTTAAATTTATAAATATTTTAAATAATTAACAGATTAATTTAATAGTTAATTAGTCACAACTCAATTTAATAGTCATGAATTAAATTGTAAACCTAACAATTTAATTACCTTAATTGACAAACGCTTGAATATTTTTTTTAAGTAACGTTTCACAAAATTTGACACGAATTAAAAAGAACTCCTTTCCTGAAAATGCTCGTAAAATATTTGTTTAAGCCATAAAAAAAGCTGGCTAAGTGACTCAAGTAACAGGTCAGCTTCATATTGTATTTCCGGTCATTTCGGGTTCTTCTGGCTGATAAACTCGAGAAGTTATATTTCTTGGTAGAAGGCAGCGACGCCTAACAAAGGAACTAAAAATTGCTGCGCCTTTAAGTGCTCCCCAAACCTGAAGGGGAAATGGTCCTATTTTTCTCAAGGTATACTTGAAATAAAAATGACCGACCGCCAGCAGTTGGCCACAGTTGTGGCAACAGAGGAGCCGCAGTGGGGCCGCAGCAGTAACAGGAGCAGCATGAATTCTCTGACATATTTACATTGAAGAATCTTTTCCACAGGCTATGTGGCAAGGATAATGCGGTTGATGGTAAATATATAGTTTATCTCTGCAGTAAGCGTTTTTGCATATTTAGGTCGTGTATCAGATTCATAATCGCATCTAAAAGTATTTGCTTTCATGTGTTTTATTTGTTCGAGTTGAAACTGGAAATTTAATAAATTAAATAGGGGAAAATAGCTGAGTGCTAATTGCTTTTAGGGGATAATCAACAATTATGCGCTTTGTTCAACAAAAATAGAGCAAACGACAGAGCACACTCATAACTGGGCAAAGTGGCAGCATAAAGTAAACAAATTACGCTGTTGACCTTCAGTAGGCTGGTTGCAAAAGTTTTGCCTTTGAATGGAATTTGCCTGTGCCTCACTTGAGGCACACAGGACGACGCAGACCCAACCCGCTGCCAATTCTGGATGGAGTGATTGAGGGTGGATGCTTGGTTGGTTATGGGTTTGATTGTGCTGGCGCTGGCGCTGGCGCTGGGAAAGCGGGGCATGCAGAGAATTTCCTTAGCATATTTATAGGCATTATTTTTCAATGATTTCAGCCAGCAACTTTGGCTCGTTAGCGGCAAGCACGATTGCTATTGTGTTCTTGTTGTTATTGTGCCAGCAGATTTATGCTTAAGCAAAAGTTTTTTAACAATATCTAGAATTTACGATTGTCAAAACACACACACACACACACATACACCAAAATACACAAATACAGACAGACAATGAAGACTGAAAGAATCTTGGTTAAGTAACTGCTGCTTGTGTTTTTTGAATCTTTGCTTTGATTGTTGTTTTGACTTAGTAAGCTCGGGTAGACATTTAATTAGTGTCGCCAGAAAGTCGGCACGATTCGATAAATAAGCCGACTATTACAGAACGACCAGACCAGACCAGACCAAACCAGACAACGGCATCCGACCCTTGTTGGCCATTTTTATTACTTATGGCAGTTGGCTTTCTCATCATGTCCCCGTTGGGCCTGCAAATTGATGTTCAAAGTGCTTCTTCCACTGCACTCACATGAATTGCTGAGAATTCCTATGCATATTCATTGATTGGGCCCATGTGATGAGCTACAAGTCAACGAGTTCTACGGCTGACTGCTTTAATGGCCATAATACTCAATCATTTACATTTTAAAGATATTTGTTGGACACATTTAAATATTTATCTGATAGGCAGTGGTTAACTGTCTCCAGAGCGACGACGACTTCAGATTGACAAACTTTTAAATTGACGTTGAAACTCATCAAATATAAATCTTGTGACGAATAAGCATCTTTGCCAATTATAGCCAACTGTGAATTTCTGTTTTTGACAATCGTGTTAATGAGCTCGGGTCAATGTCTATTTTTTTTTATGAATTTCTCAACATCCCGCAGCGCATACAAAAATATGTCATCTTCAAATTGCTTTGTTATTTGGTCAAATTGACAAACGTTTTGTGGCTGTGAAATATATTGCGATAAATACAGATTAATTAGAATTAACGCTGTGGTATACAAATAAATTGTATAATTTAACCTAAAAAGATGCGTTTTATATCTAATTGCGTAAATTAACTAAAAAAAATGTCTCGACCATTAAATAATTATAAATGCTCATCTTGTGAAGACTTTTGGTTTTAAAATGAGGGAGATCTGCAGGTAGCCAGAAATAGTTTAAACCAGTATTTTTGAGAAATCTACATTTGAAATATTTAAAGTTTAGCTCAAATAGTGTTTGAGACATAAGCATTTTCACTGTGTGTCAGCGGAGGAAGCGCAATTAGTATTAAATAAGCAGCATTTAATATTTATGTTAATCGGATTATTGTGCTTAAATGGTTTAGGCTTACAAAACAAACTAAAACTAAAAAAAATAATTGTGATTTTATTGGAATAGTAAATATTGTAATTAGTGGCAATTTTAGATTATTCCCATAAATTAAGGCAAATGCACACTTTCATGTGAGCCAGTTTTAAATGCGAATCATCGGGATAATCGCATGCAAATCAGTTCAGATATTTAAATCAGTTTAAAAAGAGATACAAAAAAATTTTAATTTTTCTTGTTACCCAAATCAGGCAAATATTATAAACCCGTCATATTAAAACACAATATCAACACATTTTTTTTTTAATTTAGTATAGTTTATTACAGTCAGCCATTATTTCTGCAGGAATCACGATTCAGTTTTGCAATTGCCTTTTGGTTCGTAGCTCGGAAAAGTCTAAATAGGATAAGTCATTCAATGGAATTCCAAAATAAGGATTACGGGGAAGGTATCCATAACTGGGATGCCAGAATCCAAATCTGGGATGCCAAAATCCATATACAGGATGCCATTGTCCATATCCTGGTCGCCATACTTCGGGTACTCTAATTGGCGGGCTGGTAAGAGATGCTACTTCAAGAGGATTAACCACAAGGGATGCTGCACCAAGAGGTTTTCCTTCAAAAGGGGCATATCCAAGAGGTCCTCCTAAAGGAAAACCTCCATAAGGAAATCCTCCTACGGGAAGTCTTCCAGGAGGTAATCTTCCGGGAAATCCTCCTCCATAAAGTTCTATACCAGGCGGTCCTCCGCCGGGAGCGCCTACCATTGGAGCAAACTCTTCCGCAGCACTTCCCGATGTGGGTGCTTTTTTTAATGCCACAGAACTCTTAACGTCTGCCATCGAATAATATTGATACGGACGTGCCACGCCCCTTGTATTTAATTCAACAAAGTCTGCCTTATCGTCATCTTCTATGATAGGCCTGTCTTCGTCTTGGGAGGTGCTTGGCACTCTGATATATTTGAAAATATCCTGATTCTCGACACCGTCACCAACGAGCTTGTAGAGCAGCACATCGGACTCAGGCTTGGCCACAGCCAAACCGGAGCAGACTGCCAGCAGAAGGCAGAGAACAATTTTTGAGCTCATTTGGAGACCAGTTGATAGTAACTGATTAACAAAAAGTTTGCGACTTTGTTTATATACTTTTACATATATAGATTTGCGAAAGTCGAATCTGTTTAAGTTTTTTTTAATGGTTTTTTTTTGCATTCTTAGCAGACATGTGCTAAATGCAAAGCAGCGAGAGATTTACATGAAGATCAGATAATCTTTTAAGAATAACTAAAAACTAAGACAGCATTCGTTTTCAAATTATTCTAATTCGAATAAGCTATATTAAGTCAAAAGTCATCAAAGGGAAAGTGTATTTTAATGATTATAAAAAGTAACCTTATTTGTGGTAGAACAACATTTGATCTTATTAAAATGCAGAATACTGCATCATTGATTGATATAATCCTAGTAAGGTAAGTAAGAAATTGCCAAAAGCCCTGTTAAGAGGTCATATTTTAAGCAATTCCAATTAAAATATGTTTTTATAGACAGTATATAAATTACTCCAAACACGTACACTAATACCCAATTTCGCCAGATTAGTGGCTTACAAGAAATATCATGATATAAACCAATGATTTAAAAGCAATCAAACTATTCTAATGCAAATCAATCAAGCTAATAGTCAAATATAGAAATTCAGCAATGACTGACATCTGAATTCTGCTTAAATCTAGATAGGCTTCTATTAATAATATTAGGAATCTGTTGAATGAATTGAAGCTACTGCAGTGGAGTTCAATTCTGTGTAAACAGAACATTTTCCAACGCCTGAGCAGAGATTACAAATAGAGATTATTTTATTTATTTTGAATGGCTGTCATGAGCACTTAGTAAGTTAAATATTAATAATTTCATTCAAGCGAGAAGCAAGTGCCAGAGAATATATCTAAATATTTATGTATTTTGGATAATAATTTAAATTAATAAGAACATTTTTCAAATGTATAAATAATAATTAAAAATAAACAATTATCAAGTTGTATACAACAAGGGAACTCACTACATAAAACGTAGTATATATATATATATCGTCACTGTCTCTGCAGGCTCAGAAAATATTTAAATACATTAGTTGCCCACTGCACATTGCCACATTGCATTCAGTAATGTTTGTTGTTGTTGTACAATATGCAACAATCTAAAACAATCTGCTACAATCTGACTACTTGGAGCGTGGCCAACTGTGTGCTGATTTTGAGCCCTATTGGCAGTGGTTGCAAGTGTAACTGTTCAGCAGCAGTTTGTTGGGGAAACTTATAATGAGTGCCTGGATTATGCGGCAGTTGATGAGCAAGATTTGGATGAGGGTGCTAATAGGCAGGCAACTAAATGATGATGACGATATTGGTAAATACGAACGGAATGATTATGAATATAACGAATCTAATACGACGATGATGAAGTTGATGAATTGTGGCGTTAAGTTGGTATTGGCTCAAACACAAAATCGAAGACGTTAAAAGCAGCTACAAAGACTAAAGATGTGAGGCAAAAAACATCAGCTGACAAAGCTTCTTCCAAAACAAATAAGTTATAACTAATTTTTGGCGTGTAAATAAATGGCTAACAAAGAAATGCCTGATTGTTTGGCTATTTTTGAGTGAAATTTATAAACAAAAGATTTCACCACTGAGCTTTGTTTAGATTTCAGCTAAATATGCAAAAACACCGCCAGCCACATTTAGTTGGTCAGCGAACTCGCAGCAATATGAAACAAAGAGGAACGATTTGTTTTATTATTGCCTTTGTCTCCTGTCTCCGGCTGGAAGTGAATGCCCTACGTGTGAATTTGGAAAAGGAACCGGAGCAGCGCACAACATTACCCTTGCTGTTATTGCTAAGCAATCCGTTGGCATTGCCACTGGCAGGTGGACTGCTGCCAGGAGTTCCTCCAAGACGGCCACAAGATGCGTCAATGCTAACATACGAGCCATCCACTCAGTTGCCTCAAGAGTCTTCAGATGTGAAGCAAATGGATGAGGTTGCAGGCACAGATGCAAATGCTCTCATCCGTGAACAGTTCATTCAGGGCGTGCTGCAGGGACTGCAATCGACGAATGGACCAGGACCTACCGTGCAGCCCGCGGTGCTGGCGGACTTTCTACAGCAGGCGATGGCTTCACGGACAACCAGCACGCCAGGTATACAAAAACTAGCTCATAGGCCCATCAATGATGAGAGCGGCAATGACAATGACCCCGACTACGATTACATAGACTTCAAGAATGGCTCACGCATTAAATACGAGCTTGATAATGATCAATAGTTAACCACTTCGACGCTCCAGCGGCTCCACAAAATCACGACTACTTCAGCTCGCAGTGGTTTGGTTAGAAATAAATCTTGCTGATGCTGGTTAAAAACTCATTAAGTCAGGAAATGCTCTATTTATAAGCCGAAGCTCATAAATCTAAGATGTGTATTGTATTATTTGGTTTTAATTTTATTTTTTTAGACTAATTTTAAGATTAGAATTCGGGCGATTCACAAAGCAGCCGATTAGCTTATTTAAACAATCGAGCTGCGTTCCGACAGCTCAGTTCTGGTCGAGCTTCTGCGACGGAAAGTCGCGAATAAAGAGTAAATAATAAAATATTTAGCCAAAATGTTAAGCAGTCGATTGTGGTTCTTACTTTTACTAGTCTTGCTAGCCGCGCCTGCTTGGGCTCAGTTTCAGATTCCGTTGTGGAATGTTCGCGAAATAACCGGACAATCAAGTGATCAGCAGTCAGATGAGGATGAAGAGGAGGAACTGGATACTCAAAGAGACAACTTCAACCCATATTACTGGAATGCGTATTACGACAATAATTATTGGGATTACTACAATTATTATAATAATTTGGCTGCCTACAACTATTATCTGCATCAGCAAAGCTTATCTGCAGCAACTTACCAACAAACTACATCAGCAATGCCAACAACTTTGGCAACAATTCCTGCTTCCACTGGAATCGACACAACTTCGACAGCGATACCTACTACGACGGCGAGACCATCTTCCACTGGAATACTGAATAAGCCAACTGCCACACCTATTTCAATTGAAATGACAACAACTTCGGCAGCGATCACTACTTCCACTGAAGCGTCGTCAGCTATTTCTATTTCACCTGAAACATCGATTCCCATTTTTACTGGAATTCCAATTACGTCAACTGTAATATCAACTACCTCACACGATATTCCAACATCATCAGCATTACCAACTACCTCAACAACAGCTCCTAAATCTACATCATTGCCGACTACCTCAACTGCTCTTCCAAAAACAACATCGCCAACTGTTCCCACCTCGAAAGCAGTTTCCACCACATCATCTTTGCCCAGTACCTCTTCAGCTATTCCTACAGCAACTACCCCATCAGTTGAACCTACATCATCAGTATTGCCAACTACCTTATCAGCTGCTCGTAAACCAACAGCATCGCCAACTACATCAGCAGTTGCTCCAAAATCTACAACATTACCGACAACCTCAACTGCTCTTCCAAAAACATCGCCAACCGTTCCCACCTCAACAAGTGCCTCGAAAGAAGTTCCCACCACATCATCTTTGCCCAGTACCACTTCAGCTATTCCTACAGCAACTACTCCATCAGTTGAACCTACATCATCAGTATTGCCAACTGCATCAGCAGCTGCTCATAAACCAACAACATTGCCAACTACATCAGCAGTTGCTCCAAAATCTACAACATTACGGACAACCTCAACTGCTCTTCCAAAAATATCGCCAACCGTTCCCACCTCAACAAGTGCCTCGAAAGCAGTTTCCACCACATCATCTTTGCCCAGTACCTCTTCAGCTATTCCTACAGCAACTACCCCATCAGTTGGTCCTACATCATCAGCATTGCCAACTGCATCAGCAGCTGCTCATAAACCAACAGCATTGCCGATTTCTTCAAGTGCTCTTCCAAGAACCTCTCCAGTTATTCCTTCATCAGCAAGCATCTCGAATGCAGTTCCTACCACAACAGCTTACCCAAGTACCTCTACAGCTGTTCCTAAACCAACTAGCTCATCAGTTGCTTCTACATCATCAGCATTGCCAACTGCCTCAACTGCTCTTCCAAGAACATTGCCAACTGTTCCCACCTCAACAAACACATCGAAAGCAGTTCCCACCCCATCATCATTGCTCAGTTCCCCTACAACTATTCCTACACAAACTACCTCACCAGCTGTTCGTAAATTTACAGCAATGCCGACTACCACAAGTGCTCTTCCCATAACGTCGTCAGTTGTTTCTACATCAGCAAGCACCTCGAAAGCGGTTCCCACCACAACAGCTTACCCAAGTACCTCTACAGCTATTCCTACACCAACTAGCTCATCAGTTGCTCTCACATCAAAAGCATTACCAACCATCGCACCAGTTGCTCCCAAATCTACTGCATTGCCTACTACCTCAACTGCTCTTCCAAGAACATCGCCAACTGATCCAACCTCATCAGGTTACTCGAAAGCAGTTTCCACATCAACAACATTGCCAACTAAGTCACCAGCTACATCAACCTCAACAGCATTGCCAACAACCTTATTTGCCTTGACAAACTCATCAACAGCAATTCCAACATCAATAGTGATTCCAATTTTATTACCGGATTCTTCAAGAAAAGAGATCATAGCATCGCCACCAATGCCCTCTGAAAATAGGGTCGCTCTTTCAACCTCAACGGTTGTTCCACATCCTGTTAAGAGTAACAAGCTACAACATTTTATAATTCGAAGTCCTGCTTCGCACAGCGAGGATGACATTGCAGTCTCTAATGATGAAGAACACGATATGGGACATTATTACGATGAACCTTCTCACTTTATCATACGTCCCAAATCGCAATATGTGAAACTTACTGATAAGAATGGGCGGCCATTGTTATTTGTTAGATACCCTGTTGCAAAACACACCCAGAATCAAATTCGGAGGCGCTTGGTAACTGCACGTCCAGGCTTGGCCTACTACAAAGCAAATCCGATGTTAACTCAATACTAGTGAATTGGCAAACTCATTAGACTAGAAACTTATTCAAGTATAATTTATGTATTCTTGTTTGTGATTGTCAAGTTAGTTTATAATAAACAAATTTTCTTATATTATTTGACTCTATTCAATTCAACAACGTCAAAATGTGAAGGTAACGTCTATTGGGTGCTGTAGGCGTTTTTTCAACTGTATAACATATTTTGAGATGTCATTTTTTTATTTGTATAAGCACGGAAATGAAAATCCTGATTTTAACGAATAATTCAAAAGTTAATATTTAGATTGAGCAACATGTTTGTAGAGCTTTTACCCGCTAGATTGTGGACAACAGAATGAAGAGTCAGCTTGCAAAACTAACTGCTGTTTAACCATTCTTAACATATCTATAATAGCATATTTGATTATATTGCCAAACCGTTTATGAAGAAAAAAGACTCGTGTTCCAACACAATTGATTCGTTAATCATGGCGCATTGTTCCACTGCTCCCTCAATAATAAAATTTTTGTGTCGAATTTTAAATTCTGACCTTAAGGCAATTATCAATCATCAGCAGTCTTATTTAAAGATTAACTGCTATTTATAGTTAGCAGCTGTTAGTTTAGCTCTGGTCTCCCTTAGAATATTATTTGCAAATTGAAATCCATCAATTGTTAATAAGTCGCGCTTGCTTGACTCAGTCAACTGCCGGAGACAGTCAGATGAGATTCCGAATTCCCATCTGGAATATAAACAGTATATATAAGCAGATAACGGACGCGTTGGCTGCTCCGCACAAGAAACCACTGAAACGCAGAAAGGTGAATGAGGCTGCCATCGATGACTGCTGCAATAACTATAATCCGCCCTATGTGCCCTGACCACTCCCCCGACCACAGAGGCCCACACGACCTCGACCATCAAGAACAACAACAACAACAACATCATTTTCAACACCTCCTCCCACCAACACACTACCACCCATTACAATACCTCCTTCCACCACAGAACCTCCACCCCAAACACAACCTCAGTACCTGTGAGCGATAGTGATTATAATTATGATTTATCAGACATTTCCTTAAGGCCTGAGCAGAAATGATCTATCAAATCGTTACCTGATTCGGTAATTTACTTATGTCAGCGTCATCCAGAGCTCTGTGAACAGCCCGATGAAGCGTACTTTATGGATCTAACTGACGGAAATGGTTATCCACTCATATTGATATCCCCGTCATCACCTGCCCATCGAAGGCGACCATCCAAATATAAGCTCACCCGTAGACCCTTCAATCAGCGCATACGCAAGAAGGGTAAAAAGAAGATCTATCAAAATGATTCAAATTTGTTAAAAATATCTTTGGAAAAGAAAAAAAATATTATTTTCCTTATGAGTGAAAAAATATCTCGATTTATTTTTGTTTAAGAAAAGATTGATTTAGCTGTTACTATTTTATTTACACCAGAAGTTGTAGAAATGAAATCTGTCATTTCGTGGTATTTCTTGTGGGTTGCGGCAATCATTTACAGCTTATTGCTACCGGTCACATGTAGAAACAACAACTTTCGATCTCTTTTCAATTCGTTGAGTGGGAAACGGGTTCGAGTTCAGTTCAGTTGAAACCACTTTGGCAGTCGGAATCGAGGTGCAAGAGCTCGAGGTACTTTTTCAGCTGAAGGTGCTTCTGTCGCAATGGGCACCCAACAAACTCTGGTGTTGCTTTTGATCCAAGTGATTATCAGGTGTGGAGCTGCGCCCAGGCCCAATGTTGTTGAGGCACTGCAGCAAATACCCAAATTGAGTTACAGCCAATTGTCGCTTATTGATGCGAATTCAGTGGCCCGTTGTAAACTGATACCGCAGCTTTGCGACTGGCAACTCCATCTGTATGAGGGGCATTCATTCAGCGTACAACTGCCCAACCATAGCCCAGGGGTAATTGGGGATCTGAACGCAGTCCACACAACAACAACAACAACAACAACTGAAAGACCGTCCATTTCGTTGCTCTTTGAAGTGCCCGGCATTCAAAACTCGGACAATTTGCACATCTATGCGCAGGTGGAGAGGAAAAAACCGACAACTTCAGTTATGCCCATGTAAATAATGCTAAAAGTTAAAAAAAGAACCGCCTCAGGTGCTAAACATCAATAAATGGAAACGGACAAATCAAAATAAAAGCAAACAAAAAGCGATAAAACAAGTCAAGTCAAGCGTTGAGTTATTCAGGTAACTGCAGCCTATTAGCCTATTTGCTCATTAATGGTCGAATCACAGGAAGCTGAGTTAAGCTGACAACAAAAAGCCGTTTGACCGCTTTCAACTTTAACCTGTGATCAACTTTAACTGACCCGATTCCAGAACCTTTCAAATCGAATTCAATTTGGCGTGACTAAGGCGTCACTTTGCTTGTGTTCTATGTTTTTAATTAAATATTTATAAATTACTTATTAAGTGGCAAGTGTCAGTTAGCATTTAATTAAGTTAACGGGTTAAATGAAATCTTGTTGACGTGCGGGACAAGATGTCCCAATAAATCATTAACATGAATTTTATTATTATTCAGCAGATTAGCAACTTGAAAATATTCAAGAAATCTTCGTGTATATATTAGAAAGTGCAAGTGAAATCTTTAACAAATTTGCATGCCACTTTTATTTAAAAATAAAGTCTGGCTAAAACGTTTCTTTTTCAATAAGTTGAATCATATTCATAATAAACTTATCGAAAAAGTGGCAACTGTATTCCTAACAATCAAACTCAATCTGAACTCATTCATCCAAAGGGGTTAAAATCAGTTGGCAAACTGTAAAAGTAAGATTTGAGTGTTGCTATTTTTACGAATAAATTGTATTTTTATTGCCAAGTAACCTAATCTAACTTACTCTGTTGTTGTTCAAGACGACTAACTTCAATGCCTGATTGCGCTTCTTTTGAGCGGAAATTCAATTCAACACTGGGTGGACAATCGCCCCTTGGAACGTACAATCCTACAAATCGGACTTAACTATTGATCTGGCCCAAACATACATATGTGCAACCCATTCATATCCGATGGGCAGCTCGCTCATCGTCCGAGTCGTCGGCGATGCCATCATAAATCGTATTCAAAAATTTTCTAATTTCCGCATATGGTAGAATGTGCCACCAATTTGTCGTAGTTTCGATTTCCTGCTTCTGACCAGCACCCTTCCGCTTACCCTTACCCTTGCCCTTACCCACTGCGCTGACCCCAACTCTACCATCCTTGTGCTGCCGTTGAGGCTTCCCTCGGCTGACATCTGCTGTCTCACTCATCAGCTTGTCAACTGGAGCAGAACCCGTTGCCAGCCTTGTATCAGTTCCATTTGCTATCTTTGTTTGAGTTTCAGTTTGTGCTTTTACTTCTGTTTCCATTTGCTGCCGCTTCGACTTCAAGCGATGAGTCTTAATCCCAGCTATTCCAACTGGCTGGGCCTCTTTTGTAGGCGCTACACTGAAGCCATTTGATAGACCATTGTTGTCATGATGACTGTCAACCGCTTTCTCAACTCCCAGCTTCAACTTCATCTGCAACTGATTTTGATTTCGCATCTCTGGTTTCTGTTCCTGCTGCTGATTTGCATGTCCAACAGCTGCTGTTGACTCTATTGCGTTTGTTGGCGCTCTACTCACATCCTTAACTATCTCTTTGCTGTCAGCAGTCACATTGCTTAGCTGTACCTTATTAGGTGGCTCAGCCTCCAGATAGCTAATTGGTTTAGTTTTCACCTGCTTTGGCGTTGTTGCTGTCATCTCCTCCTGCAACTGCGCCTCCATATCGCTTTCGAGCAGCTCGGGCAATGGCAATTTCACCTTCAATGGCTTATCCTCTATGGCCGTAACTTCTGCGCTCACTATTTCACTATGCTCATTTATTGCCAGTGTATTAAGAAGCACAATTTTCCTAGTTCCCATATTTTGCACATGAAACTCATGCGAATATAATTTTGCGCGTGGCTGACTCAGATTCATCTGCAGCTGTGCTAATTGGCTATTTAATGCGGCAAGAGTAGTTGCTATCAGAGCGGGCTCCAAACTACCTTCTCTATAATCAGCAGCGGGTGTAGTCTCTGCCTCATCAAGATTTCTGTATTCAGCTTTTGGCAGGGGCAAAGCGCGACTGCTGTGGGAGATGTGCTGGAGCACCTGATCCACGGGAAGCGTCTCTCCAGGCACTGTTGCTGCTGGCAACTGATTTACCAAGTTCACCTGCGGCTTGTTGTATGCGTAGGCGTCCACGTCGAATGCGCCATGGACAGGTGCTCGTTTCCAGTGCTTCCTGAACTGTGGCTGAGCTGCAATGGAGGTGGGCAGTTAGTTGGACTTTCACTGATGCTAAAAAAGCCGTTTGCTTTACATGTCACCAAAGTGATGATCACCAATAATCGAGTTGGCAGCATCATCATCATAATCTTGGGCGTTCCGTCTGTCCAACTACGTCAACTAAACCGATTTCGGAACATTCACGCAATTTTATGGCCTCTCAATTTGGGTCACTTTGCAGATCGAGTCGACTCGAATCGCATTGAGTGGCTAATTTGCATGAATCTATTCACGCCAAATGTTCTAGGAATGTGAAAAGATTGTCACAATGGCCAAAAAAAAAAAAAAAAAAGAAACTGGTTTCGTTAACGGCAGTTTTGGACCCCGTGAATATTGTTGTTAACGCTCAGAAACATAAAGCCAGACTGTTATGGCCCTTAACAACAAACAATACGAACAACAGATGGCCATGTAATTCACTGGGGACAACTGCGACATGTTGACCTGTTATTGGGCCTTGACCAATATGATTTTTATGTGGCGCTTAAATTCCCAATAAAGCCAACAGCGAAAGGTGAAAGTTCGAATTAACATATCAATGTGGCAATATTTGCATGTAAACACTTTTGTAGTGTCAACTATAGTTGCCAAAATGAAAGTAAGTTCCACAAATTCCAGAGAAACGGCAAGCAAAAATTATACTTTGCGTATTTTGTCAGGAACACGTGGAAGTCCAATCCACTTTCAATTAAACTCCATTCACAGCAAAAAGTGCCACTCAATTTCGTAGCATTTTGAGAATTTTCTTTATCTGTGGAGAACATGTCAAAAGGAGTTGATAACCCAAAAACAAACCAGGGCAATCCTTACGCTTCCTTAGTGACAGCTTGCACTTAGAGCACTTAGGATAACTATGTCTTGAGACAAGTGCAGATCCAGGAGCTGAAGCAGCTGCCGGAGCAGCAGCAGTTCCATTGATGTCCACAGTGGAATGAAGATTTATGAAAACTGTTGACAGTTAGTGCTTCGATCCGTAAACAGTGGGACCAATTCAACGATGAATTTACATGCGGACAATGGTACACTAAAAAAATGGCGATTTCAATGAATGCACTTAAAAAAAAGATAGTAGAGACAGCAAATGACAGGCAGAGATGGACAGCATGATGGACAGGCACAAAGGCAATTGCCGCCCGGCGACGAGACAGGCATAAAAAGAGGAAAAAAGAAGCGAGACTGATAGCCATGGGTTGATAGAGGGCGATTGGAGGAGCAATGAGCAGGCGGCTCCAAAACAAAACAAAAGGCATTAAAAATTATATTTTTTTTATTTGGGTTCACTTGAGTCAGGGTCCAATGAATTTCTTAATTTGTTGAAAATTATTTTTATAGAATCAGCTCAATTCTTGAAACAATAATTGTGTTTTTAACTTTATAATTAATTGTCAAAAACTATACTAATTAATACAATCTAACTTACTGTCGAAAACAATAATTTCCGATAGCAGAAAGTCGACATCGATTCGAAAAAATAGTTTTTTAAAAATCTCAATTATTTAATTTACTACAACATGTTATTACCATGTAAATATTGTTTCAGGGTGTGTACTAATTGTTAGCACAACAATCATTACAGATAAAATAGCGTCACTTAATTATTAGATATTATTTATAGCAAATATTTTATATCAATTATCAATATTATCACTCTATTATTAGATATTATTTATAGCAAATATTTTATATCAACTATCAATATTTTCACTCTATTATTAGATATTATTTATAGCAAATATATTATATCAACCTGAAAAAGAGCATTTAGATCCTTGTAACTCTTTCTTATTGTAATAAATGTTTTTTTTTTTGTTCGCAATTGCAACAATTTTACTTGGCCTAACCCACCCTCGCCTGCAGCTTCAATCAGGATATGCTGTTGACAGCATCCTTTGGCAGTGTTCCTTGCCAAAAGGACACTTGCACTCCAGCCAAGAGTGAATGTATGGAAGTGAAGAAATTAAGAGGATAAGCAAACGAACAGTGACAATTAACCGTCTTGTCTTAATTAACTAGCTTTTGGAATTGGGACAGGACTTAATCATGTTGCCAGGAAATAAACATGCCACTTGAGGTTTTTATTTAGAAGAGGAAATTGTTTATTATTTGTTTAATCTTAAACTTTAAATTTCATAGAGAAAGTTCAGTTGCAGTTGCCTTTGTAGTTGTTGCAAATGAAAGCAATTTTTGCATCATTAGATGAACAATTTTGCACACTCTACTTCATCAACACCCCTCAAGCCTCTGTCCCATCGTTCTTTCTATATGTGTTCGTCAACCTTTGTTATAGCTTGCCAATTGCTGGCTGTGCTGACTGCTCATTTGGAGCTAACAAATACTTTGTGCCACATTTTTATTTGGAATTTCAGTTGTTGCACACACTAAAAGAAGTGTCAAACAAAGCAAATAGACAATAAAAGGGACGCAGACGAAGAGCCAACCATTCAGAGCTTTTTGCACATTTACGTTTAATTTGAATTTTTCTATGCAAATGCCGTACAATAAACAAAAAACGACACAATAAATTTACACAAATTCAAATGTTTTTCGCTACTGCAAATTTTCGGTCTGTGCCAAATTGTTATTGCAATTTTCTTTGTGGGTCTCTTTGCATTTCCACCGCTTGCAACTCTCGCGGTTCACTGGGCCTGTCGTTTAAATACCATTCGAATTTTTATATTTCTTTCGCCTTTGGATACCCTTCAACCAGGTTTTTAATGACTTGCTTAAAAGACTAAAAACTAACTGGAGTTGACAATAAAATGAGCAAATATTTATTGAATGTCGTAAATATAATAATTTTTTATATAAGCACTATCAATATATTTTTATGCATAAGCAGAAAATGTTCTAGAATTAATTGATATTTTAATTATACGTAAAAAAAAAAATTAATTTCATTAGAAATAAGAGAATAAAATTACTTTGCGGATAACTAAACTATGAGCAGTTCTTAAAAAGTCTACTTAAGTTCGATAGATGTATTTTGCTAATGTTTATTTCCACAGATTTTAGAATCAGTTCAAATTTGGGAGCGACCAAAATGCAGAGGCATAACTTTATGGGCGAACGCTAATCAAATTGTTTTTTGACTAATTGTTATGCAAAACCAAAATGAGGCCATAACAATCAATGCCAATAAACTTAGCGAACCGCTTTGCATGCCGCAGGATAAACGACACTTTGATTTAGTGCAAGGACAAGGACAATAACAGTAGACTGTGGCCAAAGCCAAATAGCAGCATAATAAAATAAAACAAAAGCTGATACCAACAATGGGAACATCAGGAACAGCAGCAGCAAATCCAAATGCAGGCGGCAACTTTATGACCAACATAAAAATCCGATTCTGTGTCACGCTCTGCTCTCTCCCAGTTCATCCTCCATTCCGACGAACGCGGCCTGAATGCGAATGACAGTGTTTAGCTGAGCTGCCCTCCAGGCCAACAATGCGTATGCGCAACGCAACGCAACGCAACAACAAAGTCAATTTATGAGCACCACAAATTTCATAGTTGCAGATGACGATTACGGGAAGCTAACTTGTTGCCTCTAGCGTGAGGAGCAGAACTGTGAAAGTTTCGCACCTAATGCCACATCAATATGCAAATCCAACCAATTTTGGCATTAGAGGCAATCTAAGCGCTGTGCTAAGCTAAGCTACTTTAAAACCTAAAGTTCATTTAACTTTTGCAATCAGCCAAGCCAAGCCAAGAAAACACAATCGAAAACCACACATCCATCCAGTCAGTCTCTTCTGATTTATTAACAACTTTTAAAACTTATTAACGTAAATTGATTGACTCAATAGATACGATACAAGCGCAATGTTTTTTTTTAACAGTTAATAATTAAGTTAATAAGTTGGAAAATGCAGCACAGGCAAGAACTATTTATTTATGCATCATAAATCTTACACTGAAACAAATGCTATAAATAATTTATTATATATACTATTAACTTGTAATATGAACAAAATGAAGAGAAATTAAAATTGTTAAAACTATACAAGCTGGACAATCGCTCGATTGAACTCTTAGGCCAAATCACCAACACGTGCCAACAATGCTAACACAGCCACCAAAATAGCTTATATTATTTATATAACACACACACACACAACCACACACACACACCCAGTAATTATGTAGTCAAGTAAGCGTGTAATAAGCCCAAGCAGACAGTAGTCAAATTAAAACTTTGGTCACGGCTTTATTAAATTACCCTAAATAATTTATGGTTATATCGCAGATCTCGCAAAAGCAATATATTTAAGAATCTTATAAAGAAGATAATCTTGTGAAACTCTCTGGCGAATTAGTTTTGTTTGTATGTTTGTATTTTGTATAATTTTGTTAAACCTTTCATATTTTTTGTCTACTGTGCAACGTCTGGTAATGTTGAGCTTGGCTTATGTTTTTTTATATTCTCTGTCTTTGGGTTGCTACCGTCTTGTTCTGCATTAAAATTTACCAATTGATTTATGAGTTGGAGCCAGTGGTGCCCCGACACTGTTGCTGTTGCTGGTTTTTAAATGTTGTGCGGACCAGCGTTCAATTTGAATGGCCCTTTAGCAAATTCAAAAATATCATCATTTAATAAAACAGCACTTCAAGTTTATTGTACGTTTTTATATTGACGCAACGTATATATGAACTTGGTCAGCATCACAAGCCGAAACGATTCTGCTTCATCTTTTTGATGAAAATTGGACTATGTATCGCAATCGGTCAAATCGGTTCCCCATATCATATAGCATCTATGTTCACCAAGTTATCTAAACCAATTAATTATTCATATAGATTAATCTAGAACGGATGGGGCATGTAATCTTTGACGAGTCTCAGATAGTCGTTCAAAATTGTATTCAAAATATTTAAATGGAAGAATAAGAAAATGGGATTTTCATGAATTTATTGATTTGTTTACTCTAATTCTAATTAAAATTAGGAGTTAAAAGCAGTTACATTTATGTGTTTTCCTCAATTTGGGATTATATATACAATATATAATATTGGCATATAGTAAGTGTATAGCCAAAAATAAATATAAATTGGGGTCTTGTGCACTGCGACCTATTAGATCTATTGTGCCCCCTTCTGAGCTTATAGCTCCTCCATCAACTCCAGTTCCTGAACGAATGAAAGGATCTTTGATGGGTCGAGGGCTTCTATGTCATTGACATTCATAGCATGCATCCCTAGGATGCTGCATCTTTCCCTGGCTAGGGCAATACATTCTGTTAGGATGTGAGTTGAGGTGCGAATTGGCATCGCAACCGATTAACACCGGCATCTTCTCCTTTATGCAATACTTCACCACTCTCACCACCTCCGGCAGCGGGAAGGCTCCGTCTCCTGCGAATTATGCAGAGACCGCTACCATAGAGATCACACTAACACTAGTTTGAAGTAGTATTGGCACACAGTCTCTGGTGAGGAACTCTGAAAGGATAGTACAGTTAATACTCCTCCTCACCATAATGCATGCTCTGGGAGCTGCGTCTCTTCGATCCCAGATTACCTTTGAATCGGCCGTGTACAGGCCTTCGTTCACCTATGGCTCCTGTACCAGGGCTATCCCGAGGTGCAGTTGGGTGAACGTCCTAGCTAAGACTGCTAAAGCCGCCTTAGCGTGATGGATGTTCACCTGGGCTAGCCCAGTGTTGATGACTTCAGTCATCTATTGGGTAATATGTCCCAGCGTGTCCGGCGATTGGGGCCTGGGGTTGCCAACGTCACCGTCACTCGTTATAGTAACGTCGGCTTCAGCCATGTCTGGTCGCTGTTCCTCTGCCAGCTCCTGCGAGGACATTATGATGTCCTCATCCACTGCCTCTGATTCCTCACAGAGTGTACTGTCTGCCAAATCCTCGTCTTCCGCAATGTCTTCTCTCTCCGTGATTGAGCAATATTTCTCAGGTAGCACGGCCACCCTCACCTTCTTTGTCTTATCTGCATATGACATTGGTGGGTGTAAGTGAGGTAAGCTTCATGACGGCTGCACGTGATGTGCTCGGGCGTGGGTTCATGCCTGCCGTTGCATTTCTGACCCTTGCCGCTGATGGTCCGCAGGCCGCACTCCTGGCCCCCGGGCATACTCTCTTAGGAGTGGTCACAGAAGGCGTTGGGTACTGCTGTGTCTTTTGGCAGCTGGTGCTGCTGCTGCTTGGTCCCTCGGCTCCTTCGCCTTCTTTATGGCTTCATCTGGAGTAAGTCCTTGCGAGAGGTATCTTAGATACCACTTGACCCTAGATCCGCAGAGGTTGCGACGGGTTGTCCTCTTGGTGGTAGGAGATTAATCCTTTTTTTTGCCCTCTGCTTCGTTGCCGGTTGTGGTTGTCCGACCTGCCACACTAGACGACCTCCCCCCCTCGAAATTCGGTCCTCCAAATGACTTGCGACATGCTCCGCGGGGAGATCCAGCAGTTTGTTTTTATTTATTAGACATTTCATGTTGATCCCACGTGCTGCAGAGAAGGTATGTGCGCCCGGGCAGAGATCCGCATTACCCGAATAAGGCTAATTAGAACAGACGGTCGATAGTTATTAACCCCCCCAGCCAGGCTGACTCTCCGGCCGGGAGTTAGATGTGGGGGTAGGGAAGGGGTAGGTACACTCGTGCAAGAAAGTTTGGGGTTGTGTGAGGCTATGCTTTTGAAGAGGCGGCGACACAAACGCTTCATCCAAACCATCCCACAAGTTCTTTTGACCAGGAAAATAAATATAAAAAAAACAACATTGCAGCGTCTGATTTTGGGACTATTTATTACTTTTTGGCAAAAGTTATTTTCATTGCGTGAGTTGGCATTATTTTAAAGCATCGCTTTTTTGGCGGCATTGCTCTGCAATTCCGTGGTGAACTCAACGAAGCCGATATCGTGACGATTGGGTACGAGAGGCACCTCCGTGAAACCAGGGAACTGAGTGAACAGCATCGAGAGCATCATTTCGTTTGTCTCCTCCGGAAGATTGTCGAGAAATAGAATTTGATTTGGTGGCAGCTCCGTTTGTGCGTTCGGATTTGCATTCTCTGCATTCGATGGCTTCTCCTTCTTCTTGTCCCTGGTATCGTTAAAAGAATATATAAGAATTTGAGCATGCATTCAATGTGTCGTCGCAAACTACTCACTTTTTCTCCTCGTCGCCCGGTGCCGGCTTGGGCGGATTCACCTTCTTTGGCCGCTCCATGTAAGTGCCCTTCAATTTGGCGACAACATCTGAATCGGATTTGGAGTAGTCAATGCGCATCGGTTTCTCATAATACGGGACACCCTGCATTGTGCGCAACGCATTCGAGGCGCTGTCAATTTCACTAAATATGACAAACGCCTGTCCTCGCATCTTCAATGTTTTCAGGGCTACAATGTCGAGTATCTGGCCGAATTGAAGGAAGATCGCGTACACCAATTTCTTCAGCTCCTCCTTTTTAATCTTTTCGTTCAGATTTTTTATGTAAATGGTTTGATTTGGTCGGACATACATATTGATTTTCTTTTGCTTTTATACAGGACAATACAATTGAATCAAAAAACTGAAAAGCGAAAAAAAGCTCTTCTCTTTCGTCGGTGACCAGGGATGTGAAATGATCGACAGTCGCCATGTTATCGCTGCAATATGGATCGATATATGCTGACTTATATTTGATTGAGATATTTTAAGTAATATGTGACATGAAATAAAATTGTTTTAGTTGATTCAATTAAAAAAAAAATATTTGCTGATTTAATTTGGCAAACATGAAAGTTCATTTTTTGAAGTGAAAAATGGTGTAAATTGTATTCGATATGTTATCGATAGATATACATGTTAATTCTCAGCCCTCGTTTTGCTTGGTCGATTCTGGATGTTGCATTCGCATTTGTAACTCTGCAAACGTCGGCAGTTTGATATATTTATTTCAATGTTGTCATTGGGAGATGGTAAAAAGGATCGCTATGCCAAGCTGTCCTTTCTCGGCGAAGGACAGGTAAGTGCTCCACCCAACTAGTATACTATTATAGTAAGAAGTTTATATTCATTTATGCCCCGTAAAAAACAGTTTGCCATCGTTTACAAGGCGCGAGAGCCAAATTGTTGCCGTGAAGAAGTTGAAGACCGGCAGCCGGAATGAGGCACGTGATGGCATTAATCGCACCGCACTGCGTGAGATCAAAATCTTGCGGGAACTGCAGCATGAAAACGTTATCGGGCTGCTCGATGTCTTCGGACGATTGTCGAATGTTTCGCTTGTGTTCGATTTCATGGACACCGATCTGGAGGCGATCATCAAGGACAATAAGATAATACTGACTCAGGCAAACATTAAGTCATATGCGATAATGATGCTACGTGGCCTCAAATATCTACATGTCAATTGGATAATCGATCGCGATCTGAAACCGAGCAATTTGCGCGTTAACAGCGATGGCATCTTGAAGATCGGTGATTTTGGTTTGGCCAAATCGTTTGGTTCGCCAAATCGCAGCTATACGCATCAAGTGGTCACGCGTTGGCATCGCGCACCGGCACCGGTGTCGATATGTGGGCCGTTGGCTGCATTCTGGCTGAGCTCATGTTGCGTGTACCATTTCTGCCCGGTGTCTCCGATCTGGATCAGTTGACGCGCATCTTTCGCGTTCTCGGCACACCGACACCGAACGAACGTTCCTACTTCTGTTGGAACACCGCTGGAAGATATATTCACCGCTGCCGACGATGATATGATCACATTGATGCGTAGCCTCTTTGCCTTGAATCCGCTGAAGCGTTGCTCCTGTCGCGAGGCACTCAGCATGCCCTATTTTAGCAACCAACCCGCGCCCACAATTGGACTCAAGCTGCCAATGCCGTCGGCCATACTGGCGGCCAAGGAAGGCGCCAAGACAGCCGCCGCAGGCGATGAGAAGCCCGCCCTCAAGCGAAAGGTCGTCGAGAGAACTGTGTGCGGCAAAGTTTTGCCCCAAAAGAATGATGGCATCCCGCCATCCTATATGTTAACTGATACATTCTATCTCATTCATTCAGTGTTTATCCATCTTGTTTTCACCGTTCGAGAGATTGACTGACAGGTTCTTAATTATAAGAGTTTAAAATAAAAAATGTTTCAGAAACAATTATTTATCATCTGCTCAAATCCAAATTTAATTGGAAATTGCAAAACAATAAACCGACCAGAATTTAAAATTGCAGCTGTATGAATTAAGTCTAAAGTAGTGTTGCCCCCTCTACGAAAAATGGACAATATGTTTTATGAAGTGTCTTCAATTGAGGGGAAACGTTTCGCATAAATTTCAACTGAATTTGCATATCAACTTATGGCACGGGTCCCCCAGGAGAAGTTTCAAGTGACATTAATACATATTTATGGAACATGCAACACAAATTCAATGATTGGAGCCAGTGTCCTCAATCAATCATAATTTGCAACTGTCAACGCGGGACTCCGGCAACGTTGAGTGATGAAGTTGTCGCCGCGATAACAAAGCCAAAAACTCAACAAACAATCGCAGCTGCAGTCGTTGTCCGGGTCCGGGTCCGGGTCCAAGTCGGTGTCCGCAGTTCCCTCTAATCCCTTAGCGTTGTCTCTGGTTGCCATGGTGCATGTATGTCGCTTATTTGGCTGCCAGGTGAATGTATGTGAAACCAAATTCAGCTTTTGATTCACACAGATTTTTTTTGGTCAAAAAAGGCCAAATCCAAAAACAATAGCGCAACCAATTTGACAGCTGTCGCATCGCATCGCAACAGCCTCGTCGTCGTTTTCCGATATGCTCGACTTTGACAAATGTCTGGCAAATCCTGTCAGCTTTCAGTGCGGCTAATGAAAGGCAATTGCCGCCAAAGATCCTGCCAAGCCAACGAGCCAAGTCTTTGGGACGTGCAATTTCAGCATTGCCTTTATGATTTTTCGTTTATTTTTTAGCTCGATACAAACATTATTATTATTATACAAACATACAAACAATATTATTATTATAAGGATTATTATAAACGTTGAAAGCAATATGTAACGCACAATTGCACCAATTTCCGGGTAGATATTTTATTAATATTGAAAAGGAATTATAATGCCTTAACCCAAACATTTCAATGCAAAGGTATTTTCTGTTCGACAGATCCGAAGAATGATTTTCATTCTTGTTTTCATTTTTTATATTTTTTAAAAATATTTTGTTAACACATGGATGGCCAGAAGCTGTGCAACTTACCTGGCTCAATAACACTTGTTGTTATTACAGGAATGTAAAATCTTTATGAGTTATGCAATCATTTACTTTGGCTGAGCCGTATAAAAACATATGGAAACAATACAAGTAAAAGACTAATTGGTTGACTAAACTAAAGTTGAGTAAGTAATTCAAGCTGAAATTGATTCACAGTTGAATCTATTTAAATAAATATTTAACAAGTTAAATAAATAACTTTTCTTATTCAATAAGCTCTGCTCTTATTTTATGCATTGACATTTGATTTCCCAGTGTAACTTGTATCAAATAAAGCAATTTTATCCTTGACTATAGACCTACTCATGCACATACATACACACACTCACACTCATACACATACACATACATATGTATTTGGTTAGGTGTTGGCCGTCATTTAAAGTGCCTGGCTACCTGGTCAGCTGTGATTTGTGTCATGATGTCGAGCCAGTGCGCAGTCAAGTAAATCAAAGTGAACTCGGCCAAGCTACCTAAACCCAAATCTGCCAATACACCTACCAAAAAAAAAAAAACAGCTAAAAACAGCAACAACAAGAAATATTGCAGAAGCAAAAGCTTCCCTCTTTTTGGCTGGCGTCGGTCATTTTTCATGTTGGCAACGGCGGTCGCTGGTGGCACACACATGGGAGTGTTGTGTGTGGTATGGTGTGGTGTGGTGTGGTGTGCGGAACAGGAGGGTGATTGGCAGTCGAAGCGAATGTGATTATTGATTGGTGTGCCTCTAAATTCATGGCTAGCTTAAATGCTGACGAATCATTTATCTAACTATGGCCAAGAGTCAAAAGATTGTCGGTGGCTGTTGTTGTTTGCGTGTTGCCAACCGATATGAGTGAGTGCCTGTGTGCATGTGTGTGTGTGTGTATGTGAGTGTGTGAAGTGGTAAGCGCATTGTGGTGCCATTGTCTGGCATTATTATCAGCATTGAAACAAGAACAGCAGCAGCAGCAGCAGCTGCAGCCAACGAGGGGAGTGATTTATAAAAAATATTCATCAAATGTTAGTTTGACGTTTATGTGACATTTGAAATCAATTTGCACGACAATTGAATTCTCAATTTTCGAGTGCTATTTGTTTATTTTACTATTATTTTTATATATGTGCACTGACAGACAGCGTTTACATGTCAATTAGGAATATTAGCATGAATGTTTGCAGTTTGAAAAGTTTTTGTCATGAATACTAAAATGAATATTTAATTGGGACCAGCAATGCCAGAATGTGTATTTGGAGAGATTAGTGTATTCAATATAATCAATGTCAGCTAAGTGAGATGCAAATGCGTAAACCGCAGATTTGAAACGCAAATTAAACAATAACATTCGCAAATTCTTTTGATCGAGTTTCCAAATAGATAACCACAAAGCGTTTTGATGACTGATTGAATGATTAAATCAAAACAAAATCAAAATGCACAAATTTGCATCACTTTACCAATTCGAATCAGATTCCATTTTGATTGCTATGATACCAGCAGAGTTTAGTTTGAAATTTATTTTGACCAGGTTAGATTCCCAGGTGCAAGTGCTTTTGGTTTAATTTCCATTTGCTCTCCAAACTGAACTGAAAAATATGCATTCCCTGACTGAAATAGATACTTTCCATTGTGGGTTTTGCTGATGTTTTTGCTCCTCATTTTGAGTTGGGTTAAACATAAATTAAATTTTAATGCAAATACGCCAAGTGGTAAATAAATATTACTCAATTATGTAGATGTATTTATTGGCAATTAATTTGAGTATGAATTAACACTTAAATTATATGTTTAAATAATGTCTAGCTTACATTTGTATGCAAACTGTCTACAAATTTAACTCTTCATTTCTCAAGTAATCGATTTTTACATCAAGTATCAGTTTGAGTTAATAGCCAAAAGTAGTTTTGTTATCTTCATTCTGAGTAGATTTAACTGTTGGCTCTTTGCTAAGCGTATCAATGGAGTTATTTGATTTGTTAAGTTAAATACCTTATTGTACAAAAAGCTAAGCTGCAAAATTGGCCAACTGTCAATGTTGTTTGGCTTGGCCTGGAAATATGGTCAGGTTGCTGGGAATGCGCTCAAACGATGATCTTATCCCTTAGCTATATTGCAGGCAAACGTATAAAAGCAGAATAAATGTTTGTTTTTGCCAGGGTAATGCAGCTGTTGCCACTGCAGTTGGCCAGATTTATGCTGTCTAGCCGCAATTTAAAGCATTGCAGCTGTAACAAGCTGCAAAAGCAAACACTGCATTTATAGCCCAACCAAAGGCAACTCTGCTGCTCTGCTGGAAAACATCTCCAAGCTTCTAATTATGAGTCGTAAATTCATTTTATGATTTCCCAAAAAAGGTCCGAATATCTTTAAGCAAAATAGTTGAATTTGAATGTGTTCCACGTTAAAGTTATGTGTCCAAAACCTTTCCCTTAGAAGCGTATCCTCATGCGGCGCCTGATGCCTGTTAATGAAGGCAGCGTTCTCTCCGGCGTATTTTCCATGGACTCAAGTGCCACCAGTGCCATGCTGCCATGGTGTCTGGCCTGGAAGCGTATGTTTCTGTCTCAATGCGGTGCTCTATACTTATATGTAAGCATATATATATATATATATATACATATACATATGTGTGTGTGTGTGTGCTGAATCGTGTTTGGATGTGGCACGAATTCTACTTATGCTAAGGTATAAATTCTCCATCAAAATGGCGGAAGTAATGTTTTTCATATCACCATACACTGTATATACTCACCACACACACACACACTTCCACAGTATGTGCGAGGGCTGCTTGAATATAATTAAATGATGCCGAAATTCAAAGATATATATTGAATCTACCTGTTATATATATTATGCATGAATAGAAAAGAATATTTTCACTTCGTAAAATACTCTAACATTAATTTTAAATAATTATAAAAACAGAGCATAATAAACGTTATACAGAACAATAATTTTATTTTTTACTTAATGCATATATATTTAATTTTAATTGCTTATTTACTGTTGACTTACATTTATAATTTTTATATTTCCTCGGTATACAAAACACTTCACCTGAAAACAGCAAGTAGCATTTAAAATGGTTAAATTATATTAATAATGATTTGGAAAATTCAAACTTGTCAAGTCAATTCGTGTTGTTCATTTGCATAAAACAATATAACTTATTAGTTAAACCTCGGATCATAAGTATGCATATATTCAGGCAGTGAGTGCTACCGGAGTTGCCTGGGTTTTCCCGGTATTTGTGGAAGTTGTTGTGGAAGGGAAGGCAGGGAGGGGGGGAGGGTTGCTTCAGCGGAAGTGCGCTGTGTTGTTCGCATGTCCGCAAATGCCCAGTCGGTAAGTTTAAATGCCCATCTTAACTGAGAGCAGTTCAGTCGCCAGGACATGCAGATGCATATGGAAATACATACGCATGTGTGTGTGTGTGTGTGTGTCTATGTGTGTTTGTAGGGATATATTTATGGGTGTAAAGATAGATATAATATTTAGTGGCAGATGTTGTAAAGTTTCGGGCACGCTCCTTCGGCTGCAACTGTGTGTTGCTTCATTGCCGTCGTCGGGGAGGGTGGTAGGAGGAGCGTGCTGGAAGTTGGCAACAGCAACAGGCCGACGGGACTTTTGTCGTTATTTATGCAACGGAAAAGGGATGTTGACTTCGAAACGTTAGCTTTAAGATGCTTCCCCAAAGCCCGAACACTTGCCGGAAGTTTGGCACTTGCCACATTGCACCATTTTCAGAGTAACACAGAGTACCACAGCCAACAAGAAGCAACAACATTGCCACCACAAATCTGCCAGTAACTCGACTCGCCCGACACATATGCATTTAAGTTGCATATAATTTGAAACAGTTACCCCAGCAGCGCCACTTTGCGTACTTGCCAACTTTGAGCGTTTATGCAATTTTACACAGATTTATTATGCGGACGCATAATTTAATTAAATAACGCGGACTTCGCCTTCCGACTCCTGGCCAACAAAACCTTGCCTCGGCCATAATTATTGATTTGTATTACATACAGACCGAAAAGGTAGTCCAGAATGCATGGCCAGAAGATGTTCTGCTCACAGATTTAAGCTGGGAAGCTGAGAAATCTTCCAAATCAATTTTAAATAAAAATTCGTATAAATTGTCAAAGTGGATTAGATTCTAATTTTGATATGGCTATTAGCTAAATTAAAAAAAATAATTTCTCATTTTTGACTATTTTTAAAATATTTATTTTCATGCCAAATATTATCGAAAGGAAATAGACTTAAACTTGCCTCTGCCGTTATATTGATATAATTTACACCCATATTTTATTATATTTTAATGGGTATGAAACATAAAAATCCCTAAAAGCCTAGACCGCAACATTCACCTGCGAAAATGTGGCATTTGATAATTTATCACTCTGCCAGGTTGTGCACATAACACCATAAATAATCTTTATAGACTATTTTGGCCGTGAACCCTTTGCGCTGCCTACTCCCCCACTCCCCCACTGACTTACTTACTCACTTCCCACTTCCCAAGTTAATCTACATAATTTTTGGCATATCCTTCTTCAGGAGCGGTTTGATTTACACAGAGGATAATCATTAAAAGGCAACAGCAAATAAAAAACAATTTTTAGTTCCTCCCCTTCCTTTTTACTTTATTTTTTTTTTACACATTTTGTGTGTTTTCGTTTGTTCTTAACCCTGTTTATTTATTTACATAGAAAGTAAAGAACTAGTGAAGTATTTGTGGACGGAGACTGAGGGTTTTGGAAAGGTTCAGCCGGGTTTAGTAATATACGAGGGTATAAAACACCGGCAAACGATTAGAGAATGCCAGGCTGTTGCTGGCTATTATTATTATTATTGTTGCCGTTGTTGTTGTTGTTGTTGTTTTTACAACCCTCAAATAGTTGTTGTTGTTGTAGTTGTTGATGTGTTTTTACAACTGAGCGCATGGAGTTTTTGTGGCATCGTTTACATAAATGCCACACGCACACGTAACCATAGTTCTATACATACCCCAATCCACACCCACTCTGCAACAAATCGCAAAAAAAAAAAATAATAATAGTAAGCCAGGGCTACCCAACGATTATCCCTTTTTAATAGACTCATAAAACGGTTATTAACTTTGTTTGGCCGTTGCACAAAAAGTCAGATATATATATATATATATATGTATATGTATATATATATATATAATGTTCTGTTTAGTTTTTTTTTGGTTGAATACTTTTTTAGGAATAGAATTTCTAAGAACGAGTAGCATAATATGTAAAGAAATTGTATTTGACTATAATTAATGACCTGGAGTCGAGTTGAAGCCACTAAACCGAATCTCAAAGTGAAGCTGCCACATGATGCGCGAAATTTTTTTGTACGCTGTGCTAGGAAAATTGATTATGGGGCATGTTGTCTTAAGATACATGATGTAAATCGATATCAATTCTGTGATCACCAAATTGAAAAAGTGGAAGATAAAAGACTTTATGAACAAAAAAAAGGAAACATAGGTATTTTTAGAAGGATATATAATTTAGTTTTGACTGCCACAAAATATATTTATATAGATAATGTATATATTCAGAGTTCCTTCGATGTATCTAAATATATATTTATATGTGTCTCATGTGAGTCATTCTATGTTCGCACATTCGCCATTTGGTTTTCACTTCTTATATCTGATTTTGCGACTGTCGAAAGCAATTTCACTCTTCATCCACATCCTGTTGCAGCGTTAAAGTTCGCCCGCACAGTTTTGTAGCTTGCAACCAAAAAACAAAAACAAGTTAAATGAAATTCTGATGCAAATTTGATTTGTTTGTAAGCGTTGGACGTTGCAACGAGAACATAAAAAACCAAGCCCCAAACACTCGGATAGTGTCAGATTTCAAACTCAGTTGCATATTCATTTTCTGATTCAGTTGATGTTGCAGTTGCAGTTGCAGCTGTTGCGCTGATCACTAGCAAAACGGGAAAGGTCCTCACTCTGCGTGTGTCTATTGTGAATTTGTGCTGATGTCATTGTTGGGGGCAGCAGCAACATGTTGCCAGCCAGCAGTTTCTCGTTTCATTTCAGTTGACATTTTTATGCGCGTATGATTAATTATGCAATTTTGCATTTGGTTTTGCACTCGTCCTGGAAGGAGACCTGCTCCAATGGGTCATTCCCTCGGCTGCCTGTCCTATTATGCCCCGTTAAAGTCTCTATCACATCAATCAGCATCAACATTGCCACAGCAGCAACAACAGCAGCAAGGAGCACTTGATAAGTCCTTTAATCACTGCCACCATATTGTGCTGCAATTAAATTTATGACCAAAGTAAGCCACTATAATGTTTAGAGTCAGCCATTCACCCATTAGCCGCCATTTAAATGGCTGAGTTGGCTAACAAAAGCACTAAAATTATACTCACGCAACAAAAGGATTTTAAGTTAATGCGAATGCTGCCAGCAACTGATGGCGATGGCGATGGCGATGACGATGGCGATGTCCATGTATATGTCCATGTCGATTGGTACACATAACCGAAATGATAACAGAACTTAATCACTGCAATTCATGCGATTCTCGGCGTGACTAAGTGCCAAACGTGATTGCCGGACAAGACTCGGGACTAGGAATTTGCACGCAACCAACCCACAGACAAAACACAACAAAACGACAAAAATGTAAAAACAGAAAAATTATATGCAAATGAAATATTGCAAATGGGAAATGTTTAATACTCTAAGCGAAGATCTATTAAGTACGATCTATTAGAAGTAGCTTAATTTATAATTCTTACAACATATATATTCAACATATATCTGTTCATATAACTTCCAATTTTACTGATGGTATTATGGTATCGAATTGTAATACTGAGGCAGAAATGTGCAAGTTTCATGTTCGAATAGATTATTTATTTTAGTTTAATTAAACTACAAACAAATTGAAGAGTCGAAGAATATATTTCATTTGCTCGTAAATGTCATCTTCAATGCTTTCCACGTTTTGATCAGATAATGAATAGCAGCCAGCAGGAAAAGTGTATTAAATACGTGGAACTCGCTGAATGCAATGCTTGACTGGATGATGGTGTGGCCAGTGCTAACTGGCTGCTGGCTGTTGGGCTGACTGGCTGTTGGGCTGTTGGGCTGAGGCTGACTGACTGTGCCCAAAAGAAGATGAGGCCGGCTGACAATTGTGCAAAATTGTACAACAGTTGTACGCAAATAGAGCAGCCATGCGGCGCGTTAATGCCGAACGGCCCATTTGAGGCACGTTTCAGTTATTAACGGGCTACTCGCTTGTAAAGTGCATGTGGCCTTTGGCTGTGTGAGCGATGGAGTGAGGGGCTACGTACAGCCGGAGGAGGGCGGAGAGGCATATCGTGACCAATATGCTTGTCATTGCCATGATAATCAGCTTTGCGCATGCCGCAAATTGGTCTGCAATGTGGCCAGTGTCTCCACTTTATAGAAGTATTGCATGTTTCCCAGTCTGTTGCTTGTTTGTCCAGGAGTTACGCACGTTGCCACAATTATCCGAACACTTTGTCGGCAAGTGTAAATATTAAACACACATATCTTACGTAACCAAGCATATATCAAATTATTGAGTCTAGAGTTTTGTTTCAATAATTTACATAAAAGCATGTCATGCTATATTATCAATAATTTACAAATTTGGATTGCTCTACAATTTACTATAATTTCTCTAGATTAAAATATTATCTAAATTTAAAATTAGTTTTATATAAATTGAAAACAATTGTTTATTATTCAAAAGCTTATATTACAATTGTTTTTGACATATTTAAAATGCATTTTTAATCACACCATATTTGATTTCTATTTTATTGCCAAAACGAAGTCATATTTCAATTAAATTTAAGCCGATTGTGGCGACTATATATATATATATATATATATATGTATATATGTGCAATAAAACGTGCAGCTAAAATTTACAATCGCTTGAGAATTTCTATACGCCATGTGAGCCTCTGGCATTCGAAATGAAATAAAATAAAATTGTTAAAAACCGTGATCAAAAATATTTTTTAGGTTTTGTGCAGCTGGTGTGTTTGGCTGGCAGGCAGACATTAATTAGATTTTATGATTTACGGCACTTGATTTCCAGATGCGATTGTTTTAATGCCCCGCCAATTCCGCTCTTGTTGGCGCTGCCGCTGTTGCTGCCACTTGCCACTTGCCACTGCTTCTGCTGGGGCTTAATGAAGTTGTCTGTTGTCTGTTGTAATTAGAAGTAATAATAATTTCCTAGCCAGAGAGTCATTACAAATTTGGATTGCGGCCAAGGAAATGCCATTAATCAAATTAGCAAGCGCATAACTTTTATGATTATGCTCAAGATAGTCGCCTCCTGCCTCGTCCTGGTTGGGGGTATGAAGGGGGTGCGTACTGCGTATATGCAAAGATAAACTCACCAACAGAGGACAGGCGATGACAGAGCTCTGCAGCACTTATTGCCTGATTCTATTTGGTTTTTTAATAAACAATCTTTCTAATGAAATTTCTCCACAAACACAAAAGTCGAGGCTGGCGCAACTGCCGCAAAATTAATTACGATAAACCAACGAAGGGATCTCGAGCAGTCAGTCACTAACAAGGACAACTCAAGCGATGACTCTGATGACTCAACGTCAACGTATTATTAGTAATTGAAAAATTGTTGTAATTATTAAATGCAGCCGCCTACTGTGCGTCATCTGTGTTGGCCAAGTAGGAAAACGATATTCCCCCTTATGGTATATTGTCCAATTGACATTATGCACCGCACAATCTTCGAGCTAATTAGCTCAAATTATCTCACTGCTGGGCATGTGGGTGTCGTCTGGCCAGGATAGCTACACAAGTGCCAATTAATTTTCATACCAAGAATTATAGGTTAGCAGCAGGCGATTACCTTGGATGCTGACACTGCCCCACTGAAGGTAACCATCGAAGTCACAAACAGGAACTTGATGGTTTAGCTGGTTTAGCAATGCTGGCCAGAATCCTATCTGAAAGTTGCATTTAATCGATTTTAACTAATAAAATCAATATATTAATTTAAAAAAACAAATAAAAATAAAGATATGTAATTTATGTAGACATATAAATAATATTCCTCTACGTTTATTTTCTTAATTTCCAACTTATCTCAACGGTCTATTTAAATTTTGACTTTCACTTATTGTCATATAACAGACATTGAAACAATCGGTCAACTTATAATGACCACATAAAGTTATTGTTTTTTCTGTATAATAATTATTGTTTATATTTGTATTCAAATATCAGTTAAGCAGTTAGCTTGAAAATGGCTAAATGTTGCCAACTGCTGGCTGTTGCTGTTGACTGTTGATTAACTCGCTTATTTTGGCATTGTCAGGGATATTTAACGCATTTTGACCCAAATTGGCAGAATGACAAAGCCAGGCAGCATAACAATGCAAATCGTATGAGCAATACCCACTGCCAATGGAAATAGCCAGTCTGGCTTGTTCAGCTGGATTGGCTGGCTGGGACTTTGCACTGATTAGGGGCAAATAGCTTTTGCGTGTCAACAATTTGGGAGGCAGATGCAGCATGCCTGCACTTAATGTGCGTTGCCAATGAAATCAACAGCATAACAGCATTTGCCGTTAACACGTAAATACGACAAAAACATGAGAGAAACAGAGACACAGAGAGAGAGAGAGATAGAGAGAGAGATATATAGAGTGGGAGAGAGAAAGGTGGGGAAAATATGGGTGAACGTAATTGGCTCAAATGTCTTAAAGTTTTAAAATGCGGGTGTTTTCATTTAAAGTGCATATGACCACAAGGACTAAACAAGACATCTCCTTCCCCCACTCTCTCCTCTGCCTGCCTGTGTGGTTATGCAAATGTGAAGTATGCGAGCAAGCAATGCTGCTTGTAAGTTTCAATCAAAATGCAAATATTGATGCAGTTGACATATGACGTTGTGTTCGACCGGCCCAAGTGACAGCAAAATCAAAATCACTGACTGCCATCATTCCCCTATATAAGGTACAACAGCATCCAGATTTATTATCAACGACAAGAGCACGAACAAGCTAAGACACACACACAGAAAGAGAGAGCCATATAAGAGAGAGAGAGAGAGAGAGAGAGAGAGAGTGAGAGAGGGAAACTAAGCCCGTCCTGTCAGCTTCGGAAATGCAATAACAAAGTATAAAATAATAAGATTTACTCTTGACTCTTCAGCTACATCTTCAGGTTGGGCAACACGTTGCGATGCTCCCAGTCTTTTATTAAAATACAAACACAAACAGCTATAACAACAACAACAACAACAAGGTGCGGCCTATGTCAGCCCAGATTGAATAATGGCAGCATTGAACACTGTGCAGGTGCCGAGTTCCTGCGGGTTGCTAGATAAATTAAAAAAAAATAAAAATAATAATAAGAAAAAAACTGAACGCATTAAATTAGAGAAACAATAACAATAAGGAACAACAATAGCAACAAATGTGGCTGTCAAGGTAACTTTACTGTTATTATTTTTCAATTTCTTCTTCCAAAGTTTGATGTAATTTTTCAAGTGTGTGTGTGTGTGTGTTGTGCTCAGCGTGTGCATTGCTTAACAATTTTTGATTGGGTTTTGCATAGAATTTCCGTTTAGTCTCGCCACACACAAAAGGCAATTTTCTTCTCCCATCAGCGTTTTGTTTTGGCCTGCATGAAAAGTTATCACATTATTTAAGCATGTGTGTGTGTGTGTGTGTGGCTGGACTGTAAAATGGCAATCTTAAATAAGCAAAGTTGTCGAGCATATGAAAATATCTTTTATTGACATTGCAATGCAAGAAGCTTCAAATAAATGTCTAACTGAAAATGGCATACGAATTTCTTGGCAGTCAAGTTTTCATTTTATCTAATTTAATTTCCTAAATTATTAATAATTTCAATGTTTTTATGTTGTTTACTTTTTAAGTCATATGCAAATCAAATTTATTAAATATTTTGCTTAAAAAGTAATCAAATTGATCAACATTGAAAATAGTTGAAATATTAAACCAATTTTTAGCATTTGCTTTATAACCTTATTTAAATCCTGTAAAATAAACTAAGTTTTTTAAGCAAATCTTAATAAGTAAATAATAAATGTGATTGGTTGTGTGAAGAAGCTTATATTTTAATCAAGATGTCAGTTTTATTTGTATTCACTTGATATTATCGACTTTAAAAATTCAATTCTTGCTTCGACTTTCAAATGGCAATTCACCAATTAAAACCGCTTCAGGGCAATTTATAGTTGTATATGTGTATATATAGATATGTATATATAAATATATATATTTTTTATATTGTGAATGGCCACTTATTACCACGGAAGTTTTGCAAAAATCTTAATTGAATGGCAACGAATGAGAAAGTTTGTGACGCCACTAAAATTGATCACACACACAAACATGCAACACTTAAAAGCAGGCAGCTGCCAGAATATTGCAGCATGCAGCATGCAGCACTTGCACATATTGAAATATTGAGAGCTGGTTCAAGCAGGCCGCAACACTTGTGTCAAATGCATGCGTTAAGCCTGCATCCATCCTGCCCCTTAGACCTGCTCCAGTTGCCGCTTCTGCTGCCTCTGCTGCATCTGCAGCTGTCGCTTTGCCAGCTTGTTGCAATTTATTCTAATCGCTTGTCAGACATTGACTGCAATACACAAAAATATAAAGTGGCAAATGTCTAACTTGGAGACATCCTGCAACCAGCTGAAGCGTAGCTAATAATCGGTTAATATATTAACAGAAATATCTGTGTGAGCTAAAGTAATATATTAAAGTTAAATATGCTTGATTATATTATATTTATTTATATTATATTTATATTGGATGACAGTTGCTGATTCAGGTTAGCCTTCAAAATATGATCAAACAAATGGTTTCTTCGTTGTTTATTTTTATTTTAATTTTTGTCAAGTTCAGCTATCATGTTGCACGATGTTGCATGATCACAAATCGTCACAGGGTATTTGAGAGAAGCGAAAAATAGGAAACTGTTGGCAACATTCGCTTGGCGCATCGATGCGTGTAACGAGGAAGCCACGTGAAGTCAACGGTAAACCAGAGCCGGGTTTAGGCCAAAGGTTGTGCGTGTGTGAGTGTGTGTGTGTGGTGTTGCCAATTGAGTGGCAGCAATCAATCTGCTAGGTGCCTCGTAAAGTGTGTCAAAAGCACGACTATGCCATAACCAGCTGCCAAACAGCAGCAAACAAAGTAACCGACACGATTCCAATACACTACAATTCTTCATCCTCTGACCCCGTCTGACTGACTGACTGACTGATTGACTGCTTGGCTTGGTTGTTGGGCCGCTTATAGTCCTTAATTGACGTCAATCGCGTTGGCCTGCACTCATCCCTTCTCTGCCCCCGCCACACTCAATCTCGCTCCTCGCTCCTCATGGCTGGAAAAATCACAGCTCGTTAGTGAAGTTTTGATGTTGCCGTCCATTGAATTGAAATTGTTTGACAATCATTCAGTCTTTCACTGCTCTATGCTGAAAATATTGAAAATACACATCTCAAGTCTGAGTGCTTACCAAAATTGTGCAATTATTAAATGACAAAATTGTACCAGAAAACGGACCCTCTTCAATTGTTGTCAAGAACCGCAAATCAGTTTTTACCAGCCAACTCTACATGACAGCTACACACTTAGCCATACACAAACACACGCACACACACACACACACACACCAACCAAACAGGCGCACCCTTAACTTTTTCTCCCTTTAAAATTGGGTCCTATTTGTGTGTGTGGTTTGTGTGTTTGTGTGAGTTTCTTAATGATTATTTGGCGTCATATTTGATTGACGCGTGTTATTCGCTCGTTATGTATGTGAATGTATATTTCTTATTGTGTGTCTGTGTGTGTGTGGGTGTGGGTGTGCGTGTGTGTTAATGGCCACAACAACCTCAAGGCACTTATCAATTTTACGCCTCAACCAAATGACACTGGTGGGCGTGTGCTTTTATACATCTGACTCTTATCAAGCATATTCCGTGATAAGTGCAAATGCCGTTAAATTGATTTGATTTCATTTTATATATGCTTATAGAACTACATATTTTTACATACATATCTATATATATATATCTTTGCAGTTAATTTTAGATGACGCAATAATCTTAATATGCATTCAAAATATGAAGCAATTTCAAGGAAAGTGAAATTATTTTGTAAATTATGAAAAATATTGTCTCAAACTGCAATTGGAAACTTGGAGACTATAGTCGCATTATATTAAATTATTTTTGAATTAATCTTTAGCATTAAATACATTTAATATAAACATATTTAAAAGTGTATTTTATTTTTTGCATATACACATTTTTTGAGCAAAATTACGAAAATTAATAATTATGCCGATTTAATGTATGTTTAATTTTGGTAGAAGCAAATGTGGCTTTTACTTGAATTCTAAATGGTATTTTGAGCCAAACACATAACTGTTTATTGAATCGGATAATAATGAATGGATCTACAGATTTCTGTCTCTAATCAATTCCAGTGAATCAGTTTATTGGCACACAGGAATTATCCAGTCAAAAACTTGATGCTCTTTGAGCAAATTGTGTGCGTTCAATGCCTGCTCAGCTAAACTTGTGTGTAAGGGTATGTGTGTGTGCATATGTGTGTGTGTGTGTGTTTGTGTTGCATCTCTTCGTGTGTGCTATGATAAACTATGTAGAGTCCTTGAAAAATATTCAAGCCATACAAGCAGAATGCCAGCGGCTAAAAAGTTAACAGTTGACATAGTTTAGAGAGTTGCTTGGCCAAGATGATGGGAAGAGTGTTTGGGGAGGGGGGGGGGCGGCCCCTCTAGTGGTGGGTTTAACAGACAAACGCAGCGGCCCGTTGAATGTGGAATGAATGAATGAATGTCTTAATAGCGTGTCAGTTGGGGCTGGCTCTGGCTCATTGTTGTTGTTGTTGGTTGTTGCTGGCTGAAAATTGGTGTCAAACTAAATGAATTTAATTGCCGCTGGATATGAAAGTAATTATTTTGCAGTACATGGAGATGCTGACAGGGAAGGTGGTCGCAATGAAAGGGGCAGCTAAAACGCACCGAGGCCAAAAGCGCTTTTCTCTCTTTTTGTCTTCTTCTCTCCCTCTCTCTCTCTATCTCTATCTCTCTCTCTCTCTCTCTCTTTCTATTTCACGCTTTATCTGTTCTGTTTGTGACTGTTGCTATCGATGCTCTTGCACTACTTAACAACAAACGGGCGTAGGCTAGCGAATCGGCACACATACGCCCCCTCAGGCACACACACTCGCACACACTCCCACTCCCACACACACTAACACACACATACTGACGTACAAGCTTACTTTCACTGCTGCTTGTAAAATTGCCCCAAGGATATTTTGAGTTGTCTTTTAATTTATTCTCTTTCACTTGTGTTACTGTCGTTGTCCTTGGTACTAATTTTTATTGGTGTGTATTGGCAAGTGTGTGTTCATGTGTGTAAATGTGTGTGTGTGTGTGTGTAAATGTGTGTCCTGTTTTGCTACTGCCAATTACAATAGTTCATCCCCAAAAAGGATATCCGAAACAATCGGGAAGAAGTCATACAGCCGCATCAATGAAATTTCCAATTCTAAAACCATATAAAATGAAAGCAAGACGTCTTTTGCTGGACAAATTTTATTTAAATTATTTAGTTTGTAGTATAAATAATAAATAATATTTCGTGCCACTCAAAAAACAAATTTTTTTATCGAGTGTTTTAATATCTTTCCCAATAACAGAAAGAAGTATTTGGGGCGCATCTGCAGATATCTTCATTTCCCGGCAATCCAACCTGTGCCGCTGTGCACGGCCTTGGAGTCGGAATTAAAATGCAGATGCCATTCTGGATGACATAAATATAACCATGAGGAGAAGTTGGAGGACAAGTGGGACAATAGGGATATTGCGGATGGCAATGATGCGGATAAGGAGTAGGATACGGTGGAGGTTGTGGCTGATTTGGATGACTATGTGGATGATGGTGGTAGTGGTGAGGGTAGTGTGGGTGATGGTTGTCGTGATGCTTGTGTTTGTCCTTCACTACCACAACGCAGTTGACAACGGGACGATTCCTGTCCCCCCTTCCTTTATGATTATCCGAATCACCATCGCTGTTGCTGTTACTGTTGCTGTCGCCGTTGCTGTTCTCCTCAAGATTATCCAGATACTCTTGTATGTCGGATTCGGTATCACGTCGGCTGCGTTTTTTGTCATCGGCCGACACTACGCACAAGGGGTAATTATTATTACTGTTGCCTCCTCCGTTGCCATTGGTGAAAATTGCGGGAATGAGGTCGCTGAGCGAGCTGCGCAGCATGCGCGATTCGGAGACATGCGTCTCGCCATTGGCCAACTTGGTCAACTCCTTGTACTGCTGGGGTGTCACCGGATGGACACGTACCAGCTGTGCTTCTCCTGTAAATATGATCAGCCATGAACATCGTCATCGTCCCATCACAGTCATCTCTGACTTACCTGCGTAGGCTGCCACAGCACAGAGCGCAACCACTGCTATAATTTGTAGGATCTTCATTTGAGTCTTGCGTGTTCAACAATCGCCGATTGCTAGGCTACAATGATCCACGACCTCGACGTTAGCTGTTTATAAAGAATTTCCGTCTGCTGCTGAGCATTTTGATGACATTATCATTCAAAACGGGAAAGCGACACGCAGTCCATTAAACAAATATAATATGACATTAAGTCCACATTTTAGCTTTATTCAAACTTGATATGTACATAACTTATGGACTTGACACAGATCTGTTTAAGAATTCACTCAGTGAAGAAAAGGCAAGCCCTTAATTGAGCATGCAGAAAACCTGATTATGTTGAACAGCCGATATCTTTACGTTGTTACTATTTATTTATGGTAAAGCTTCAGGTTTAATGGGTATTAGAGAAATGCGTTCCTATTTTTAAGCAAAGTCCAAAATCACTTTAATTCTGAAAGTCAAATAGCCTTTCAAATATATATCGAATTGAATAAAGCTCTTATTCAATTCGATATATATTTACTTATACTATATACTTGATAAAGAAATCTGATAGTCATAACTTTTTCGTCATACGCCAGAAACATAATATTTTGCATATTGGGTAAATTTGATCAGGAATCCCTGGTAAACCAAATAGTTTTTCATACACAAACTCTTTTTTCGACCAATTGATCCTATGGAAACTATATGGAGCTAAAGACTTAATATAGGTTCTCGGATATCCGACAGAGATCACGTTTGTTTGCCCCAGTTTCTCCATAATCGATACATTTCGATTTCTGAGAGCAATAAATGTCACAATTTTAAAGACAGAAACTTCTAATGAATGCAGAATATACATTTGCATTTAATGAATCAATAAAATAAATAAAATATCATCAAGATCGGATCAGAAACGCCTAAGTTATTGTCAAAAAATAAATTATCGTATTGATCTCATTTCATTCACCGAAAGCGTTTTCTGTAAGCATAAATATGCGAGCGCATATGTGCGAAAGAGATGGCATGACAATCAACGTAAGCGTCAATTTGTTTTTGTGCGTGTTCTGTATTCTGAAAAACCCCGTTACCTACAACTGTGTGTACGTATGTATTGTATGTTTGTATTTGCACGTGTTTCTAGTCAGCCAATTAGGGATCAGTTCGTGCTTTTGAATAGAAATTGGCGCTGCCTCGTTTTTGTTTTCTTTAGTCTTCATTGCCTCTGACTGCTGTAAGAAATGACTTAGCCTGCTCAAATCTGGGTGCAAATCTATTAATGGGAAATTTGCCATTAAAATGCGAATATATTTTACAGCTGAGTGCAGGGTATATCGTAGTAAGTTCATCCGACTACATCTCTGTTACTTGTTAAATAATAAATGTTGTAAAGTTTTTAGTATTTTATTATTATTGTTAATTATTATGCTGAATAGGTATTCAACTAAAAGGCAAGTTTTAACTCACATTGATATATTAAAGCAGTATTCTTTGTTAAGAGTTTGCTGACCTTAAACTTATCTTTAAGGTTTCATTTTTCATTAAAGTCAAAACACAAATTATATATTGTTTTTAAAATTATTATTTTATGTTTACATTAGTCGTTATTATCAGTATCATAATTTAAATTTAATCTACTAGTATTCTTCTTCGTCTTCATCTTCATATTCAATTTCATCTTCATCATCGCTGTCATCTTCATCCTCGTTGTCTTCATATGATTCATATTCATATGATTGTGGATGGTATAACTGGTAACCATATTCCGGTTGTGGATAATATAACTGCTGGCCAAATTGGGGTGGTGGGTAGTATAACTGCTGCCCGAATTGGGATTCTGGACTATAGGGACTTGGATGGTATATACCACTATAGGTGTCAGATGACCTGTTATGGTCACTTTCACTAAGTGATTCATGTTGTGAGACATATTGATGCATTGCTTCAGGGGCTTTAACAGCAGAGCTTTCGACCTGGGACTCTTCGTTATCCCTGAAAATGGTAAACAAGAACGTTGGTGCGGCTGTTGTTATTTGTTGGTCAATCTCCGCTTCAGGAATCTCCGCTTCCTCGTCTGCCGTCTGCATTTCTAGCTGCACTTCCTGCTGTGGCTCCGTTGGTTTCCGCTGCTCGATTGGTGTGTTTGTCTCAGGATCCCAATAGATAGCCAAGTAGGGCGCGGTTGAACTGATCGGTTCTTGCGCAGACTCAGAATTCACAACCACAACACAACTGATACCAGAGTCCTCTCCATTGGCAACTTTCTCGCCGATGTTGCGCTTAAACACACAAAGGGATTGGTCGTCAGTGTCAACTGTGGGCACCGCGCGGCTGGTTGTGGTTAGGCCCATAATGCGCCGCAGCGATTGCCAGCCAGAGTCCAGAGAGTCCCTAACCGATCTGAATCCGGCACTGGTCAAGCGCGCCTCAGAAATGGCATTCTTGCCATCGGTAAGTTTGAGCAGACGTTTATACTCCGCCTCACTGATGGAATAGACGCGCACCCGTTGCTCCCTTTTAAGCTCATCGACTGCTTCCTTACTCTTGGAGGGTGCTGCAAATGAGACGATGCTTTAGGTTCGGGCTCAAGCTCAAGCTAGGCTCACAGGCAATTACCCACCCGCCCTGGCGCAGCTGAGGCTGGCCAAAACCAGTAAAAGGCCAACGCATCTAAACAGAATCGATTGCATTTTGGGCTTAGTTGTCGGAAACGCTTACCAAACTAAAGAAACTAAGTTCTTGGTGACCAGCGATGGTCTTATTTATATATTCGTCTTCGCATAAACTCTCAAAATTAACGGAAGATATTTGTAAAATACGGCAAATTGCTCATTTTTGGCGAATAATAGCTAGAACGGTATTCTAAAGCATCCCATTTTAATAAATTAGTTCAACTGGCCCACATTCGGGGGCAAGTCAATAAACGCATTAAAAAACACACCCAGATGGGAACTGCGTGAATGGAACTGGTTCTTGAACCACAAAAATCTAGTTGGCTTACATATTCTTAGTTGGCTAATTTGTGTTGAATGAATGGCAATTAGCATAACGCAGACTGAGCTATTCTATTTATTCTCTAATTCTGCCAGAATACGGAAATGCTGTTCTAAACGTCGAACATCATCGTAAAATATCTATTTTAAATAAAAAAAAGTAGTTGACTAAAATATAATCAGTAAATTTATTGATGCTAGGATTAAAATTAATGATTCATTTTTATTGACAAGTTACTTTAATGTCGTTTTGCTAATTTCGTTATTCGTTTTTGTTGTAGATTTCAATAGATTTGTATTTATCTAATTAAGTTCAAATAAAATCAATAAATAGGTTGACGCTGTCATTTTTTATTACCAAGTAATTTGACTCTCGTTTAGCCAATAGCCAATTCATTTAGTGTTAAGTTATTCGCTGGATTCGTTCTAGTTGTAGATTTTAATCTATTTGTATTTATCCAAATTAGTTAAAACTATGCTAATGCCGCTTTAAATATTTGAACCCATTTAACTATTAGCATAATTCATTGAGTTCCCAAATAAAAGACAGTTTTTTATTAATTTTTCTAACTCATAATTATATTACTCTTATTTCGTTTAGATCTCTTGCTGTGTGTGTGTCTGTTTGTGTGTGGTTTTTTAGGTGTGTGTGTTTCTTTTCTGTATATATTAAGTACCTATGCATAAACACTTAGTTACATTAACACATGCCGAATGCAAATGATCTCAAAACTAACTGTTTTCTTATAGTTAACACACACATCAAGCTACACATTTGTTGAGCGTGCGCGGGTTTTGGGTGTGTTTGTTGGTGTGTGTATTTTTCGCTTATAAACCTGTATGCATTTTATATATATAAATTTTAGTTATCGTCTGTTCGATTAATGCAAAATTATGTTTATTTACAAGTTGTTGCTATTACTTAAGTATCTAACACAAAAACACACATTTATCTTCTTGTTTTTTTTGAATGCATTTTCTATTTGTATTTGATTTGGTTTATTCAAAGGTTTTTTTAATGTTTTTTATAAATGTTTTTTTTTTTACTGATTTTCTTTTTAGTTTTGTTTAATTTTAAATTGTTGCTCATTGGAGTGTCGTCTTTTTGTGTTATTTGGTTATGTGTTGCCAATTGGTTGGTTGCCATTGTGCCTCAGTTGTACAAACTAAACGGATTTTAACATTGTTAAATTGTGTTTAGCTGTTGTACATATTATATTTAAGTGTTAATTAAAACTACAGTCACTACTAATGAATTTATTTACAATGCTCCTCTTTTTTCAGACACTCGTATTCGATTCCCATTAAGCACTTTAATAAATTGCAGTTCAATATGCTCTGCCAAACTAATTATTTCCATTTATATTGGTGCATATGCAATATATATATATATATATATATGTCCTGTATGTACATACCATTATAATCAATTTGTTTATCAATTCATTTCCCACTACCCCTTTGACTGTCCGTCATATTTTGTATTAGTGCAACCTGTTTTTTTAAAACACACCTCACAGACAGCCATGTCGTTGCAGATGCCACTTCTAAGCCCGCCATAAAAAATCGTTTTGGCCAATAACTCCTACAGGGTTAGAGCTAGACTTACGAAATTACCGCCCCTCCATTACCCTAGCAGAAGTTTCTTCGCCACCTTTTATCAGTTGATATTGCACTGGTATCAGAATAATTGGTAATTGATTTTTTCGCTTATTTTGTTCGCATTACCACTGCAAAGCTGGTCTCAATGAAGTCACCAGAAATAAGTATATATGTGCAACAAATTGACTTAACAGACATATCACATATATAGTTAATATTCTGAACAAACCTGCAGTGGTCTTTCAATTATTATAATCGGACTAGTATATAATAAAATAAAAATGAGTTAGTTAATTATGTTGTTTCCAAAATGTGATAAGCACTCGTTGTAATTATTAAAAAAATTATCACACAGTAGTTAATATTCTCATCAAATCTGTAGTGGATTTTTTTAGGACTTCAATCGGACTGGTTATTCGCCAATGAAAAAAAATGAGTTCATTAATTAAGTTGTACCCAAAAAGTGTAAAACACGAATTGCAATTATTAAAAAAAATTACATTTTGTGCACGCTACAGCTTTGCAATTTCATCTGAATATCCAGATTTGTGGCTTTTGGTTTTTTTGTCTGCAAGGGTATTGAATCTTCGGTACACCGAATAAACTTATTTTCCTTTGCCGCCTCTTTTGTAGAGTGTGTTATTTCAAAATTGTATTTGAAGACGTGATTGAAAAGAACAAATTAAATGAGAATTAAATTATTACACACACCATAGTAGTTGTAATAGAAACTATGCAGTTAATTAGCATTTATGTACAGCAAATATTATGTGTTTAATGCATATTCATTTCCAAACATTGGCTGTAATCGAATTGTTTGTGATACAGTTATCTACGTAAGTATGCAAACGGTGAAAACTGCCAGTTGAACTTGTTTAAAGGTTTGACTGCATAGATTGATTGATTGATTGATAACAGTTGAACTTGATTATAAAGCATGTTTATAGCCTAATAAGTCTTATTTCATAATGAAAATGTAATAATAATAATTTTTTAAAAACCCCCGACTATTGGCATGTGTGAAGTGTTTTTGAGGGAGACAATGCGCAAGTTTGATCACGAAAATCTCAAGATTGATAGACAGGTAAATCGAACCACTTATGAATTATAGGCATTGCTTGGAAACATTTGAAGGACAATTCGAAAAATTCGTCTGCTTATTTCGGTGACCCGCTGTGCATTCAAATTTCTACAGTTTGCTTAAGCATTAGCTGTGTATTATATGCATATATAGTTAATATATTTTCCCATTTATGCACTGTTATTTGGCTTTTTTTTATTTGGTAATCTGTTTTTTATTATTTTTCTTTTATAAATATTAACTTTTATGGTTTTTGTCAATATTGATCTTGTGTATGTTATGCTTGGCTAAACTTACTCAAAATCGCTTACAACTAGAGAGTTTTATTCACTAAGTGCATTTTATCATAAATACGAAATCAATGCGATCCACTCGAATTTAACTAAGCTTCTTCAATATATTCATCGACGTTACGAATCCTAATATTTCATCATGATCTCGACTTCAATCATTCCTTCATCTTACGCAATGCACCCGATTGTTCGGATTTAGGCGAATGCTGCTGTTGCTGATGCTGCAACTGTTGCTGCTGCGGGGTCGGGCAATCAATGTGGTTGTAGTTGTTTTAGCTGTTGCTTCACTGGCAGCATGCGATAATTGCCGTGTTGGCTGCAACAGCAGCGTTGCCATCGTTGAAGCCGGCGCAACGGTACACACATACCAGTGCTGCAGGCAGCAGGAAACGATGCTGAGCAGCATGCAACAAATGCCACAGTAGAAACTGTTGCTGTTGCTGCTCGAGTTGTGCTGCATGGCCGCCGGGTGTTCGCCTGCAAAAGAATCACAAAATACACAAAAAGAAAACAAAAGAAGTGCAAAATAATAAAGACCAAGTAACAACGGTTAGTTTCCTTCTTAGTTCATTAGCTAATTGTTAACACAGCTAAAGGTTAAGGCCACAACAACAACAACAACAACAACAACAAAAACAGCACAACACGGATGCAATTAAGCTCAGTCCTTTGTAAGGAGTTATTGTCAGCTTCGCAGCTCGCTTCCGATTGCCTTTGTAGGAGCAGGTTCAATCACCTGAAGCAAATCTGGGCTCTCTCCCATTACATCAACATCATCATCTGGGCGCATCTGGGCCAGATAATATCGACATTCCTTCAGTTTGCATGTGCGCATTTCCTGTTTGCCAAACAAGCAGCCAACAAAGAGGCAAACATCAGCAACTAACAGCAACAACATTGGCAACAACATCAACAACAACAACAACAACTTGTTATATATGCACACTTGAACACACAAGTTGCTGCCGTTGCTGCTGCTGCTGCTGCTGCAGCTGAAGTTGCTGCTGCAATTTTGCTGTTCTTGTTGTTGTTGTTGGCTTTCAGCTCAAGCCGGACTCGATTATTGGCATTTTAGCTCTAAAGAAATAATTTCCGCACTTCTTTTAGAGCGCTAACCAAAGGCAACGTCTAAACAAGTATTTGCGTCTATAATACTCAAACAGTTAATACCCTATTTATGGTCTAAACAAAGTTTGATTCATATTTATAAATTGTAATATGAACTAAGAAAAAAGCAAACACATATATTTGAATAGCTGCTGTGGTTGTTGTTAGTCTTTATGGATTGGTGAAAAATTTAATTGAAATCAATTATTAAACTATTTTGTAGTTTTTGAGATCGGACTAACAGATAGAAGGACATGATAAGAGTTGAAATATATATACTTGATAATATGCACTCTTTTGGAAAACGAACAAGGTAAACGAGAACCTACCTCGTCACAGTCACACACACACACACAGATACACACAGATTGACTGCACTTGGCATTCAGTGTAGCTGAAATTCTCAAATTGCAATGCGCGCTGCTAACAGGCAACTTCCTGTCATAAACATGCAAAACTGTCAAGCACACACACACACACATATAGAAATGAATGTAGTTTGCATACTCACCAATAATTACGTGCACATAGACACTGGAGGTTTTTGCCACAGTGGGCACACAGGTGTAGTTGCCGGTGTCGCCGGGCATGGCGCGCTTGATTTTTAATCTGTGTGGCAGGCAAAGAAAGAGCGTTAGTTGAAAGTGAATGGCAATCGCTGCAATGAAATGCACAAAGTAAGACAGTCGTGGCATGGGAATGGTGGGTAGCTGGTGGCGGTGACGGTGACGGTGGCGGTGGCTGTTGCACACACACTAACTTGCAATGAATGCCAGGAGTTATGTAGCAGCAACATTAAAAACCATGCCACTTTGGGATACGCCTTATCCTGGAGTCAGAGGTAAATTGGGTGGGGTGGGGCAGGACTCTCACTCAGCTAGTGGCAGCTGCATTTTATAGCTGCTCGTGTCGTTAGTTAAAGGCATAAATGTACAATGAGCACATGTGGAACCGAGAGGCGAGACTCTCTTTGAAGCCAACTAGTGAAACTCCCCATCTCCATAACAGTAACTGTAACTGTAACTGTAGCTGCAACTGTGGCAGCAGTAAGTAAGGCAAATTAAAAGTCACACTCGGCTAACTGTGAACAATTGTGAGTGCTGCTGTGATTGTGCCAATTAGACTTACAGACTGTGAAATACCCTTTCTATAAAATGCCTAATGCAAATCCATTAACTAATTACACTTGCAAATTTGTAGCAACAAAAAATTAATTAGTCTTAATTTAAGTGCAATTTTATAAAGTGTTGGACAAGAGACTCGTAATTAAAATAAAAGTTATATTGAATATAAAATTATAACATTTTAAACAACTTTTTTAATGTACAAAATTTATTCAATTTTACAAATAAATTCAAAATAAATGTAATAAGACCATTTCAATTAGCTAGAATAATTAAGCTCAGATATTTTAATATTTTAATTGTAAGTTCCAGCACTATATACAATAGGTTAAATACTAAATTCGTCTACCTCACTGTCTCCCCCTCCGCACCCTTGGTCTGTACCACAAATCCACAAGGTATACCTAATACCACTTACACCCTGATATATTTTTTGGGTGTGATTGCAAATAATTGAAATAGTCAATGTTTGCTGAGTGCCACATGTACCTGGAAGTTAGGCCATCCGACCAATCATCCTCGACGAGTATCCTTGCCATGGAGCTGTCGATTTCGTTCTCGTTCTTTCCATCAAGCATTTCGGTGCCTGAAAGTGAAGATGAATTCAAGTACAATATGAAGCTGGCGGAATGTGAATGTCAATTTGCAAATTGAATTGTTTAAATTGCTTCTTAAGCAATGTAGACAAAAAGAAGGAGACATTAAGCATACGCACCTTTGTACCAGAATATGTTGCCCAACTCGTGTGGTCCTTGCATTATTTTACAGGTTAGATTAATGTCGCTGCCCGTTTTCACCATCAGATCGCTGGGGCCGAAGATTTCCGCTTTGAGCTCTGCTTAACAACGGCAATGCGGATGTTAAGAGTAAGAGTTGGAGGGAAAGAGACAGAGAGAAATAGAGAAAAAGAGAAGAGGAGAGAGAAAACAAAGAAAACAGGAAAGAAGCAGAGCAAAAAGTCACTTAAGTTGGCAACACACACACACACAAACGTAAACGAACAAAGTGCTTTTTTTTTGTAATGATAATAATAATAATAATGTTAATGATAACGCAGCAGCTGAACAACTGCCTGCCTGCCACATCTGCTCCCCTTATCGCAGCTTTCCCCCTTAGCTGGATGCCTGCCCACTTTATTACACAGACGCGTGTCTCTATTATGCTGGCGATAAGCTTTTGTTATGCTTTATAAAAGCCAACAGAAACAGCATTCATACACAACCACACACACACACACATATCGCACACTCATTCGCCCCCCATCCCCATCCCCACTCTCAACTTTATACCTGAACTTAAGGGCAAGCTTCATTCTTTTTTTTTCTCTTGTGTCTCAAATGGGAATTGTCTAAAAATTCGCCGCTTTTCATTTGCAGCCAGCGAAATCAAAGTGTCAACGCAGTTTGAAGTGCCTTTTGTTATTCCAACCGCTGTCAATGATTTTTTTTTTTCGCGAAAATTGTAAATGGAAAAAAAGAGGAAATAGATTATTTCTGCGGACAGAGAGTCAAATGTGATTTTGGGGCTTATGACTAACGGCTAAGTGCGAACTTTTAGCCAACTGCTGACAGTTTATGTAATGTAATATGTCCCGTTGGGCGCTGCTGACTGGAATTCAACTTTTTGCTGCCTCATTGCCACTAATGCAAATGCTTAACAGCCACATGCAACACTCTCCGCCATGTCGGTAGCAACAACTGTAATCGGAACTATTTGAGTGGTAAATGCTCTAATAATATTCGTAGTTGAATTATTTCATTATTTTCTTTGAGCTCAAATATGCAAATTTTGTGTAAGCTGCATGTTTTTTGAATAACATTTCTTTAAAATAATTTACATTCTTTATAAGTCGTTTGAGGCATGCAAACAGCTTAATATTATTTATTCTTTTACTGAGCATAAATATTTAGCTTTTTAAAACGTTTATTTTTTTTAAACATAAAACATTATCAAACATCTGCATTAAACAATATTTTGCTAGTGTATATATCTTATGGGATATTGCAGAACTCCTATTTAATGGGTGCAGAGTATCAGCAACAACAGCAACAAATACTCATGTTTCGATGCTCCACTTCCAACGGCAGCAGCCACAAGAGCTACACGGGCAGCAGAACACAGCACAACAAGGCACAACACAGACAAACACACGCACACTATTGCAATTTCGCAACGTGGTTTTTGTGCCTTGCATCTTTGGGTCTAAAGAACCGCAAAGCCCAGCGTAAATAAATTGCTGCCAACGAAACGAAACAGCAACTGTAAAGGGGGAATCCTGGAATGTGATGCACATCTGGTACTTTTCACTGTTTCCCATTGACGTGGCTAAGCCTTGCCTTTGCTTTGCTTTGGTCCGGATCCTTTCTGCTCCTCCGTTGTTCCGCAGCTATTCAATCGTGTGGCAACTTTACAGCCATTTGGCAAAAGTGTAACGCAAAAAGTGTTGCATACTTTTGGGCCGTTGATTTGCATGAGCTCAAAATGCACCGCTCATGTGTGTGGTTGGTGTGAGACTGTGTGTGTGTGTGCGTGAGTCATTAAATTCCAAGCGAGGGTTGCTTAAGCAATAAACATTATGTGCTCTATTCGATTTTTGATAAAACTTCTTGCATTGGATTTTCATAAGCAAATTTTGCAAAACAAGCTCAATTCCGAACTTTAGAATATTTGATAACTTGTTATGGTATCCGTCTGTAAAACCATAAGAGCTGTAACTAACAAATTGGCCTAAGTAGAGTAAAAACTCATCCGCTGCCAATTTTCATATTTCTCTGTTCGTAATGCGCTTTGATGTGGAGCTTATTTAAAAGGAGCACAAAAAAGACAAGAACACGAAAAACATTTGCTAAAAAGCTTTAAAGCAGTTGCAGCCTGGTTTTCAATTTAAGCCAATAAACGGGAGCTGTTGTTGGATGTGGGGGGGGGGGGGAACAACGAGCGGTGGCTGTGCGAAATGTTAATCTAAATTAAATGCCAGGCTCCATAATAATAGAGTGGCGCTGCCGAAAGTGGAAAAACAAACCCCAAATGGAATTCGAACATGCCTGGCGATTATCTGGCTGCTTTATGGACCCGCGCGACGATGAGTTGTTGTTGTAGCTGGTTTTGTTGCCGTTGCCATTGCCGGTGGCAAAGCCAAGCCGTCTATGACTTGGCTACAACAAAGCGCCCAAGGTGCGCAAACAAAGAAGCGAGCCAAAAATTATTGCCACACATGCAGCTGACAGAAAACCCCCCTCCACACACCCCACTCCATTTTCCAGCAGGTGTTAGCTTTTTTCACATGTGTGTATGTGTGAGTGTAAGTATGTGTGTTTTGTGCTGTGCCCACATGCGGTTGGTGTTTAGCTTTTTGCTCTGCTTTCGTTTTTAGCCGAGTTTACTTTTTTTTGCCTCATGAAACTTGCATTGCCTCCTGTCAGCAGCAAGCTGCTACTGTTTTCGACTATATATATATATATATATATATATATATATATTTATATATATATGCGAACCAATTGCTAAGGTTGTATTAGAAAAATCTATATATGTAATTGGAGGCGTGCGCCACACCCATCAGCGTGGCAAATTGGCTATTTAACAATAATTAGATTAACTGTTTGCGGCAATTGGCATCTGGGTTTTGGCCAGGGAGCACCTGCATTATGGATTGCATAGCCAGCGTTTAGCACAAACTTTGCCGGCTAAGCGCAATTCCTCTTTTATGAGGCCCCAGCTGTTTGAAGTTTTCATTAGTTGATCCAGGCCGAGAAGCCGTTGTTGGTTCTGGCCACATGCCAGGGCCCAGCCAGAAACAGTCGACGGGCCAAGTACAAAACGATAACACCAACGACAGCTGGCAACAACTACTTTGAGCCGGGCAAACAGAACTTATGGAACACACACACACATACACACACACACAGACAAAACCGACGGCTGAGCCTTGTTTACACACAGTGTCGACAGTGGAACCACCGAATATCTTGAAATTTGTGCAGCCACTGACAAACAGACAGAGCGACAGATAAACAGCCAGACAGCCAGACAGATGGACAGACAGACAGAAGGGCTTGGGAAGGATAAAGAAGAGGCAGAGGAAAATGCATTTTCATTTTTCTTGATTTCGCGCATAAAATGCGCATAAGCCTGGGCCTATAAACATAAACATTTGGAGCAATGAACTTTGCGCATGGCATACTTTTAGGGCGCCACAATGCAGCTTGTAATGCCCTGTGTAGTTGACGTTGAATGGGTATATAAAGCCATCTCTTATGTAGGTCAGCTGGATCAGGCAAAAAGTTCGACAGCCGCACGTTGGAGTCGTTAAAACTTTGCCAGCTATTTGGGATATGTTGTGGGAAATGTTGAAAGCATTTCTCTAGTAGATTTGGATAGTTTTTATGCTAGACTATAATTTTGTTTAACTATAATTGCAGCAGTGAAAAGTTCCTAATACAATAAAATAACTAATATCTATTTTGGGGTTATCTCTGGAACCAACTTATTCCATTAAACAGGGTATTCGCTGGTGGGTTTTATATTTGCCTTAGTCCATCGCTGCTGCTGCTGCTGTTGTAAAAATTTATTGCGCCGCATTTGTTGATGTATGTTTGCAAACATGTACAACATACGATATACAACATATATATAGGTATTTATTGCCTCGTTCCCGATTCGCAGCGCTAAGTGACACACAATTTAACAGTTTTTCAGCACGAGCAGACTTAAAGTGAGCTTTTGGCGCTCTTTTTTAATGAGACCCCTTGCTATCAATCTTGCTTGGGGGAGGAAGGTAGGTAGGGGAACTAGGGGAACGCAAATTGCTTGGAATTAATTGTCAAACCAAATAAATAAATTCAATTTGTAAAAGTCAGTGTCAACAGCAGGATCGCCTCAGTCGAGTCGCCTCATAAGCACACACAATTGATTGAAATGTTCTTAAGAATTTGACTGTGCTTATCAGCGAGGACCCCAAACAAAAGCCCAAGTGAAATGCCAAAACATCATCATCATCATCACCAAAAGTTGCTGATACACAGGCTAAGCTATAGTTATAGCCATGTTCACTGCCACCCATCCTCCTCCCCATCTTCCCCATCCGCCGCATTGCCAATTTCATTCCAGTGCTTATTATTATTATTAATAATTCGAGAGACATTAATCATAAGCTCCAACCAAGCGCTGATAATATTCCACAGTAATTTATCATGAATTCGCACTGAAGTAGAATTCTATTTATTTTCTCCCCCCTTTCGCATTTCTGCCTTAACAGGCCTGCCACAAACAAAGAAATAGTAAAACATTTTATTACTACAAGCGCGAATTATGTTGGCCATTTCGTTTGAGCCCACACTTAAGCAAAAATACTTTTACAACAATATCTCCTGCTTAAATATACCATAATAATGCACTTTGTTGTGCTTCAAAATCCTTTTCGGAGCTAAATAAGTTGGCAATTTGCCAGGGAATTGGGTCAGTGGCTGCCTGCTCCAAAATCCACAGCAGCAGCAACAATAACCAATTGTAAGACAATGCCACTCAGTGGCGCAACTCAGAGTGCCCAAGTGTATTTCAAACGATTTAATCTTTTAATATGCAAATAATTGCTAGATTATTGCTGCATTATTAACCGTAATTTATAGAGATATTTTATCATGCGGTCGGTTACAGGAATTGCAGCGGATTGCAATAGAATTATAAAGTGCTCAAAGTGATTCCATTAACTATCATTTATCAGTTATTATTGCTTAGACATGAATGTAATTAATGTGTAATTACTTAATTAAATAAATATTTTCCAAATGGCGAAACAAAGCACGACTATTATTAAGTTTTGAGTTGCTCACTCACCATATTATTTAATGGCCAACTCCTAATATTCTACACTCAAAATGGCACAGAAATAAAACCAGATTATATCTGAGTATAAAACACAGAAACACGAGCACTTTGCCAAATAATAAAGCTTTGTTCGAGTTTAATGTTCAAGTCATTAAACATTGATGATTAATTAAAAATAAAATAACTAGTAAAAGTAGGTAAGTGCTTAAGAATGCTTCTAAGAGGGCAATTAATGTGAAAAATGCGAATTTTTAAATTAAAATTTTTGTAGATGTCCACACGTGATTCCTTGTAAAAAATCGCGATAGATTTTACAGTGCTTTTGCGTTGAGAAGATTGCCAAAAAACATTCCATAATTATTTGAAAACTTTAATGTTAAAAATGTTCTAATAGTGGAAATATCGTGAAAAATGCATATATTCCAATTTTGAAATAATGATTTAAAAAATGTAATAATAAAAATATTTGTTTTTTGCAGGCTTTTTTGGTTTTTGTCCTGTTTTAAAAACCTTTTCTGTCAGCTGTGAGTTGTGTGAGAAATTTATACATATTTCTAAAATATTTGTATTGTTTTACCTTCTTAGAGAAAGTGCTCTTTGAGTATGCTTTGGCCCTACCTCAAATGAACAATATTGTGCAATAAAAATCGCACAACTTGAATGTTCACTCGGCACAGAAATTATTTGCGCTTGATTGCATACAATTTGCTGGCTGCTAATGTCAACAAGGGCAACGCGGGGAGGGAAGGAGTAAATGGAGACTCTTTGGCTTGTTGAGCGCTGCTTGCTGGAGCCTGAGACAGAGCAATCTAGCAATCTACCCATTTGCCAACCAGCTGCACATCTGACGTCTTCTTCATTTTCTGTTGAGGTGCGCATTTAAATTGCCAGCATTTTGCTTAAAATCCACTGTTCTCGCACTCTTCAACCAGGTGGCAGCTGACACGCTGTGTAGTCTGTGTCTTGGCTGGCAGCTCTTCAGCTCTTCATTTATTTTTTCAGATATTTTTCTTTGCTTTTTTATTGTATAGTTACGCTTGATTACTTTCGCGCTGGTAAACAAATTTTTTAGCGGCATCAACAACACCTTTTCGAATGGTCCTCGCCGCCATTCTTGTCGTCTGTTTTGACGCACACACAAAGTACATAATTTCATTTACAATTTGCCTTCTTTATCAGCAGGCAGCTTGGTAATTTTCCTTAAATTCCAAATTAAAATCTACCCAAGCGACTCACAGTCCTCCGTCCCGTCCCGTCCTGCCCACTTCTCCTACCCAATGTGTCCTGCCCCCGTTTGGAAGTGGCAGAGTTGAGTTCAGAGCAGTCAACTTCCTGCATAGTTTGACACCTTGTCGAGACTGGGTAGTAAACTTGGTAATTTAAGCAATTGAAACGCCTGGTTTTGCATTAAAATGTTCAAAGTATTTCAGTGGGGTCGAGTATTTTGACTGATGTTTATGGCGTTTTGGCCATCTTGTGAGTGTTTTTTTCTTTTGTCATGGGGTTCCACTTGCTTTGTAATGGAATTTTAACTAACACACAAAAAATAAAGTGTGGCAAAAAAACAACAAACAAATTTATGGAATTTTTAGTGCATAATTTGTATTTGCATAAGCGCATAAAAAAAGTCTGGTATAACATAAGATGTGTGCAATGACAATAGCGCCAAAAGCAGCAGTTCATCTACAGTGGTATCTACTTTATGAAGTCTGAAGAAAATAAATAATCAAATGCCCCATTTGAAATATATACAATAAGCAGAAAATTTACTTTTGATAGAGAGTCAATAATGAGCCTAGTAATATATGATAATTACTCTTTGTACACCGAATTGTGACCAATTTTGATATATTATTTTTCAATTTTGGGCTTTGTTGTTGTTGCAGAAACTGCATGGCACAAATTTTTAATAAATTGTTGAAATATTTATAGAAATACCCAAATCTAGTTGTATTAGAATATATTTTCGTTAGCCAAGTTTCTTGTATTTGAAATCATTTGGTTATCACACGAATAAGCAATTGGCAAACACTCCAGCACTTTTGCACCACTGTGGCAACATTTGGGTTGTTGCTTTCCACTTGAGTGGCATGTCGAATATTTTATATGAACATTTCTTTTTGGGCATTCAAATGAGTACAAACATGAGCTACGGAATGGCATTCCTAGAGCACCACTGGGCGTGGCCCATGCAGCTTGGAGCTTGCCAGTCATTTGCATTTCCACAAATGTAATATTTATGATCATTGTCTGTGCGTCTAAGCAGCGCATGTCCAACTTGACGTTGCTTCTGTCAGTCTGTCAAGTTGTTGTCTTCTACACCCATATGCGTGTTAACTTGTTTACATTGTCGGTGTGTGTGTGTGTATTTGCGTGTGTGTGAACACAAAAACATTCATAGCATTCAAGCTGACCAAGTCATATTAATCGGACCAAAGTTGCTGACCATGTGGCCAGGTTCATTTAAGTTTGCTAAAATAACACACAAACACACACAACACACACGCACAGTCGCTGTGGTGTATGGCATAGCTATGGAGATCAGAAATCAAATAAGCTCATTGAAGGCATTCTTCCGCACCAGAAACTTTTAGCAAAACTGCATTGCTAATGCAATAAAAAAAACACTGAGGAAAAACTGCATAAAAATTGTATAGCATCCCCACACTTCCCACGCACTTCCTCTTAGACCAGATAAAAAGTTACATTACCTAGATAAGCCACACGTTTAAATGGCTATAAATAATAGCCATATATAATAGATACGTTTAGGTCACAGTTGAGTTGCCAATTCTTTGTTATGCTATAGGTACCGATTGGTGCAGAACGTTCAGCTGCCCTTCTCACTGTCTTTTCAGGTGTTAGCCAACACTAATTAAAGCTGTTTGCGTAACAAAGAAAACCATTGGATGCACACGGCAGGAGTAGACAGCTCCATAGATTACACCAAAGAGACGGCAATATTTTGGCTAAATAACTACAAAAAGAAAAGGTAGGGCTGATCGACTAGAAGATATCCTTACTTACACTCTTATTCATTTATCTGCAGTAAAACAAAAAATAATTCATGATTTGTTTAAGTCCGGAATTAAATATCTAGGAAATTACTCATATATTGCCTCGCCTGAATCAAAACCGTTTTAATGGAAATAACCTTAAAATTCAAGAAAGTCAATTTGGGCATAATCGAATTTGCAATTTTATAATCACACGGTGTGCTTCACCTGTATGCAGTACACACACACACTGCTAAACCCACACATACACCCATACACATTTGATGTGTAAATAACATGCATATTGTATGACTTCCTTAAGCTCATGAAAGCTGAATCCAGCAGGCAAACATTAGACTTAGCAGCAACTGTGTCTGCTCCATGCAGTATGGATACATTTTTGAAAAGCATAAACCCCCACTCATACACACACACACACACATGCACACACGCACACTGCCTCATAAAAGTAATCACTTCAGTGGTTTTGTGACCAATTTTTAGGATAGCCACCCACAACAGCCTTTAAAATGTGAAATGTACAAGGAATTGGAATTTTGGCAAATGTTTTTAGCCTGTGAATTTGCCTACTGTCGGATGTGGTTGGGCCATTTTAGCCCCCAAAGTTATGATAATTGCCAAAAGGGTGAAGTTCTTTATGCTGTGCATTGGCTATTAGCAGGCAGCTTCGTATTACGACTTGTCGATATTTGTTGGCTTTGCCATTGGCTGAGCAAACAACTAAATTTCCAGGCAACAAATGTGCACATTTCGACATGGTCACTCATTTGTGTCATGTGCTCTTTAATGCTGCGTTTGGGACCCAACTCATGGCCATCAAGTGACTTCAAGCCTGTGCAGAAAATGAATTTGGCTTTGCCTCGAGTTTTAAAATTATGAGATTCTTCTTAAAGTTGTTCTTTATATTGCATAAATTCTTATTAACTATAAGTTTCCATTGACATATTTATATTTATGCACTGATTGCATTATAATGTCAAACCAATCTTGTTTTAATCCAACAGAAAGAATTTGAATTTCAATGTGAAAAATTTAAGCATTATTTAGTATTCACACAAAAGTCACCATAATCTCAGCAAAAATAAAAATACTTGCTGCCTTCTCAATAGCTACGGGATATTGATACTCAATAGTCAGGTGTCGAATAGCCAGGATTGATTTTACAGATTTCCCTGAATTATACTCACCCACAACATTGAATGTGTATGAAAGCGACATTTTGGGCTCGGTGTTGATTTGGCACTCGTAAACGCCGGAGTCGCGTGGCTGCGGATATTTAATTTGCAGTGTCCAATTGGCCGAGTTATCTGGTCGTAATACCTAAGAAACAAAACAAAGCAAAAAAAGTAAGAATGATGTAGTCAAGTGATGTCGACTACGATATATCCTGAACCCAGTTCTTAAATATATTCTAATTTTATTGGTAAATTTTCACCCAGGCTAAGTCATTTCTTATAGCAGAAAAAGGCACTACAGAGTAAAAAAAACAATTGCAGCGCATATTTCTATTCACAAGCACGAACTGATCCCTTATTGGCTGGCTGGAGACATGTTCATATGCAAACATAAATACATACATACGTTCACGCAATTGTAGGTAACGGGGCTCTACAAAATACACACAAAAACAAATTGATGCTTGCGCCGTTTATCATGGCATCTCATTCTCACACATGTTTATGCATACAGAAAATGCTTGCGTCTGCTGGTGGAAACGAGATCAATATGAAAATAAATTTTTCATCTTAACTTGGATGTTTCTTAGTCGATCTTGATGAAATTTGCTCAATATTATGCATATGCATATTATGGGTTGATTAGAAGATCCTGCCTTTAAAATTCGGGCTCTTATTGATATCGGAAATAGAAATGTATTAATAATCGAGACTGTTTTCGATAAAATAAATAAAACTTGATCTACGCCGGATAAACGAGCACATATATTTTAAATTTCAAAATTGAGAAAATTAAATTTTAGTTTCTCATAGTCTCTGAGATCCGCGTGTTCATACAGACAGACGGACAGACATGGCTATATCGAATCGACAGAGTATAAAAGTATACCAAATATAATATTAAAATGTTATAAATCGTAAATTAGGAGGGAATACGTAAAGTGTTCACCTGAAAACGCTGATCGGAGGTGTAGGTAGTGCTGCCTGCTGTGAGTATATGCAGATCACGTTTGCGTATCCAGGAGACCTGCAAACAGAAAGAGAGAGAGAGAGAGTGAATGAGTGAGAGAGATATAAAAACGTTGCTCAGTTCGCTCGTTTGCTTGTGTCTGTAAAGTTGAAGAATTACAAATTCCGCACTTAAAAGTTTTGCCCAAGTGCGTTTAACGACGCTTTGTATGCCCGCTGTTGTAAACAGTGTTGCTGGTTGTCCACGCCACACAGCCACTTGCCACACTGCCACTTGCCACTTGCAGCACAAACAAAGCGCAAAGTTTACTTTTTTGCTACTTTTTTTCGGGCGTGGCAAAATGTTGATACTTCTTTCCTTCTACTCCCGCTGCGAGCGGTTGTTTGTTAATCTTTAGCATTTCGCTTTTCTTTTACGTATTTAATCAACAAACAGCAAAAAAATAAAAATGATAAACAAGAAAGTAAAAGTATTTGGCGAGTGATTCCGTTGCAGATACCCTGTATTCAGCTTTTTATTTATACTTTTTATTTCTGACCAAATCGATAGAAATTTTTATCAAAACAATCTCCTCCTTATGAATTTTAAATAGATTGTGGAGTGCCTTTGTAAAATATTCTTGAAAATATATTCCGAAAAGTTCGAGTTTTTAGCCTTAAGCACATTCACATATATTAAAAAAAAAAACCGGTCGAACATTTTATTATTATTATTTATCAATTGATGTTGGCTATATGAACACAATGATCAAAGCATATACATTTGATGGCATCAACTGCCAGTTACTTAAAGATTTTCTGGAATTTATGGTACCTTTTTTCTTTATTCATTTGTAAAGGGTACAAGGTAAAAAATCAAATTGAGTCAAATCCGCATATGAGTGTGAAAAGGGTCACAAAGCAACGCAACATTCACAAAGCGTATAAAGCAAAGAGTTGGAATTGAAAGTATCTCTTATCGATGCTCAAACCTACATTTTGATGGCGCCAGCTACATAAATAACTCAGACAATTGCAAAGTCTTTAAGCCGGCGACATTTTGCATCCTGTCCTCTTCTGTCCTGTCCCGTTGTCGATTCTCGAATTGTTTCTAATGCCATTCGCTAAGAATAGACCGTGAACCCATTGTTGTTGGCCTTTATTTGGGCAATTTTTATTAGGGCTTGAATTACATTTTCATTTGATTGCCTTGCCTCGCCTTGCCTGGATCCTTGGGGTAACCATTAGCCCTGGTTTTGTATCTCTCAGCTGTGATTTCTTTTTGTTCGCCCAGCTCGACCTTTGTGCCCTTTTGGCACATTGTTTTCAATTTATTTAATGACCTTAGTTTTGTTCTTTCGCTCTTCCCACTTATTATTGCTGTGATGCTCAATTTTAATTACGCTGCCGCTAGAAGTTTTGCAATGCCAACAAAATTACTAATATATACAAATATATGTATACAAATGCTGCGCTCAATTAAAGTTTCAATATTTGCGACTACCAACATAAATGTAAAATATGCGGTAAAAAACTTGCCCAATTCTTCTTCAGTTGGCTCGCATTAATAAACCTAATGGCTTGGACTTAAGGCATTTAGAAGAAATTGGAGCATGTGCGAACAACAAAATCATTGAGAATAAAACTGGTCGAACTGGCCGAACTATCAAGTACGGATAAATGACACAAATAAACAATCATTTACTATCCTTTCATTTTGAATCCTTTGCTTTGCTTTTGCCAAATGCCAAGCGCCAACTATTGCCTGGCCAATCGGCTGATCCAAGCCGATTCTAATAAATACGTTGGATTGACGCTAAAGTCAACACACAACAAAAGCTGGTCATGAAAATGGAGCAAGCACCGAATGGAAACGGTCACGTAATACGTAAAAATAAAATTCATTTGCTTGTAAAAGTTTTATGCGGCAATTTTATGTTTTTCATCATAGACTCGACTACAATCCTCCATTCCACGCCATTCCCAACAAGCCAATGCATTGCCAATTCCAATAAAACGCCTACGATTCCAGCAAGCAGCCCGAATTGGTCAGCGAAAGCAAGGCTCAACCAAATCGCCAAATGAACTTGAAACTAAATCATTTATCCAAAACTGTACTACATTTTTATAACAACTAAAGCAATATTTTATTTAATCATTTCAAAGCCAGCAGACTGAGTATGGATAGATAAGTTATGGAATTTATGAAGGAGTTTTCTGACTCTATATTTTATCATAAAAATATAATCACATATTATTGGACTTAAAAGCTTAAGTAATATATATAAATCATGATTAAATATGAATGAAATAATTGGGTTGTATTTATTTAAATGAATAACAATTGTTTAAGCCAGAAAGTTTGTATTAATATCAGACAAGCATTAAGCAACAAAACAAAAACTTCTTTAACGCAATTGATTAATATTTTATTGTCTAGCCAAAAAACCATAAGAAATGGCTTACTTATTTTAGTTAAGTTAGGAAATGTGTTGTGCTCAAAACAGGTAAATATTTAATTTTCAGACTTGAATTGAATGGCTAAATGGAAAAGTTTACAGACCCGTCGGCAAATACTTTTAGACACAGACTCTACATTGGAATGTAGATATGTGTTGTTGGAAATCAGTTAGCCTAAGTCAGCGTTGCCTGGAGATTTGTCAAAGCCTTGCCACATGTTTCAGCCAAGTCAGCAGCGAGGCAGTGACGCAGCAGGCCGAGCAACAGCCACCACTACCAACATTTCCCCTGTTATTCCCCAGCGTATTAACAGGACATCAAGATACTTTCACAGACAGCATTGTGGGAGGGAGGTAAACTTTGGTACTCGGGGTATGATTTTCATAATATCTTTAGGTTTAAATAAATACCCCAAGCATAGTTTTATATTATTTAACACTTTGTGGGCTGCCCGGCTTGAGTAAAAGTTTCGCTTGACTGTTTCAGTTTTTTGGATGCGATGCTTGTTTTTTTGTCATTTTATAGCACTGCAAAATGAACGAAGTTTCCAAGTGTGTACATGGTCGTGTATGTGTGTGGGTAACTGTAACTGTAACTGTGTTTGTGTATATTGCAAACTTGGCGAAAATACATTAAAACTTTGCTGACGCATTTTCTGCGTCTCTAACCAAGGCGCCGACTTTAGACTTTGTTCCTGGCCGCAACTCGAAGCTCCAAGGCTAACTTGAGAGCAGCTATTGTTGATGTTATTCCTGTGCCAGACGGCACCCAACACTCCTGCTTTGTCCAAGCCCGGAAATGGTGTGAAAATTTCATTAAAATTGCAAAAGCAATGGAAATTTTACTCACTGATGTTTGCCTGCTTGGCTGCTGGGCTGGGCTTCCCATATACAAATTGCTCTGCCTAAAAATCCAATGAACTTAATCTACAACTAAATGAAACGGTCATCAGGCGATCATTTAATAGTCTCCAAGTGCATTCATTAAGTACACGCAAAAGCGAGCTGTGATTGCAGTGCAATTATTAGACAACTAAATTATGCGCATCGCGAATGAAGTGCTTAACTTTTCACTTTCTCCCATTTCCTACGCTCTTAGCCCAGTTTTGTAAACAAAGTTGTTAACCGATTTTTGGGACAACGCGTCAGAAACATGCAAAGCGGCCATGGTATTAAAAAGGGTTCGCCGACTAAACTTTTTTCTTTGATATACACATATAAATTGCTTTTTTACAGTCTTTTTTTTGGACTTACTCTTGTTGTTGTTACATGACCAAATTGCAGAGGATGGGTCTCATGACGTGGATGTTGAGCCGAACGCGCTTATGAGAATGTTTTGTGTGGCCTTGAGCCCGACGCAATAAATCAACAGCCCACAGGCTGAAGTCCTGTGAAGTCAACTAGAACAAGCTGATCCAAGCAGCTTCCGGTGTTCCCCCCCCCCACCCCCCGCAAAAAAAATAACCAAAAAAACAACAAGAAAAGGGGCAAGCTGCAGTTGGTATGGTAATGACACACACAGACAAGACATACTCCAACACCCCCACAATCCAGACAACCATTTGCAGAGGAGCTTAACGAACTAACAGCGCGGGCATAAATTACCTCAGAGTGGAAGCCGACAACTTTGGAGCGCATAGACGTCCCATTGACTGCTGGGGTGCCAGGCAGATGGGATGGGAATGGAGTGGATTGGATTGGAGCGTAATGGAAGCCAAGCGGCGACAAAGTTATTTGCCGTAACTGTTACACTTTCAATTTGAGTTTATGGCCAGAAGCTGTGGCTGACGGCGCGCGGTTCCAGTCTGTCAATTACAATTAATGTTTGCTTCCATTTCCCCTCTTTTTTTTTTGTATTTGTCGACCCTTCCGAAAAGCAACTGATTTACTGATTGCTGTTCAAGGAGTTTGGCAACTCAGAAGTTGTACGCTAGTTTTGTGATTTCATCATGATGGCCATGAGTTCCCATTTGTGCCTGGAGTTTGTCGCAATTACGTAGTTTTCCTCTATTGGATGAAACTTGCCAGAATATACCTCGATTAGTTTCCCATGAGATGGTCTAAATTGAATTAATTTATCACCTCAATAGTTTGAGAGTATGTAAAGAAACTTGATCTGTGTAATGACAAAAGTTGGCAGGTTTTATCACATCTATCACTAAGCACATCATTCATTCAGAATTCAGCAGTCTCTGAACTAGGCGTTAAGCATATTTAATTTGACTGACATATATTAATAGAAATAGTTTTTTTTTTTGTTATCTGGAGAAAAGTGTTAAAATTTTAGTAATTGAATACCACAGTTGAATACAAAGCGAGATAGTGACTGAGAAAGAAAGAGAGACCGAGGGTTGTCCTTATGGATATCAGCTATTCTCTAACAAAACAGAATGGAGAGCGAACAATTTGGCTTGGATAAAAAGTCAATGGTCACTTCAGAATCTAGAACTGGTGGCAAAGACTTAGTGAAGCCGGATACCGTTTTGGATGTCGATGAGCTTGTCTCGAATAGCAGCGCCGATGAGACTCTCCCCTCCATGATTGTGATCGACTCCAAGGAGCCTACAGTGTCACTGCCCAAACCCATCAAGCAGGAGGAGAATGAACCATTCGATAAAGCCGGCTGTTCCATTTCCCTGGGTCTCAAGCCCAATGTGCAGTTTCAGATTCTATCCCAAAATGTGGACAACGTTGGCCAATTAATGGCCAACACAGAGGCAGCTCTCGCTGCAGCCAATATCTCAACTGCAATCTCAGCTGCCAGCGATCAGACCACACCGAAGCCAACTCGCTCCGAGGACAGCTGTACACAGTGCAACAACCTGAACATGGACATCGTCGAATCGCATTCGAGTGCATCGATGCCATCGATTGGCTCCCTCGTCTGTCGCATCTGCCACAATGCTGATAATCCCGAACAGTAAGTAAACAAATGCATTTGCATATATATCTATAATTATATCTAGCTGCCATTATGCTGATAATCCCGAACAGTAAGTCTACAAATAAATATGAGTATATCCATAATTGTATCCAGTGCTTACACATGATAATAATCAATTGACAGTTTCACTGTGGAATTAAATGTTTTTTATAGTCATATCCACTTTCTGTGTATAAATATTTTGAACTAATGTTTTCTGTAATTAACACGTAGAGGAACAGCAATATTTATTTTGAATTAGAATGCTTTTAATTTAAGCATAAATATAATTTCTATAATTAACAAGTAGAAGGATAGAAATATTTATCTTGGAATATAATGCTTATCATTCACAATTGATATGTTTTTCAAGCGCAGTTCAAGTTTTATTCAGTAAAATATATTATTATAAATAATAATCTTATGAATATATTTCAAAGGTGATTAATAAATAATGAGAAATAGTGATATAAGTAAATTAAATTGTTATCTATAGCATATGCCCTTTGTGGATACTTAGTGTCTCACTTAATATTTAAATGTTGTGTGTTGCCACAATATGGAACAATATTAATTGCATGACAATTTAATGAAATTAGCGCAATGACATTGCTGGATATGTATAAATTTAAATATAGACATGCACATATTATATACAAAATGTATTCAAATGAACAGGAGTCAACAGTGAGGGGGGCTGCGTCATTCAAATGAATGTATTTGTGTAGATGTTGCAAAGTTTTGGATGCGAATGTTGGTTAAACTGTTTACTCATCTGTCCGCACTTTTAATCCCCGCTTTTATTATTGTTGATTGTTGGCATCACTCCTCATGTCTAATCCTTCTGTTTGCAGACTGGTGTCGCCGTGTCTGTGCAAGGGCTCCCTGACATTTGTGCACGTGCACTGCCTGGAACGCTGGATTAGCACCTCGCGCTGCACGATCTGTGAGCTGTGCCAGTTTCATTATAACACGGAGCAAACACTGCGGTAAGTGACTCTTTGTGTGTGTGTGTGTGTGTGTGTGTATGTTGTGTGAGAATCCTGGCCATGTACTTGACTTACTGGCAATCCAAGTGGCAGCAGCTCAAAGGGCCAACTGTGTCACTTGACTGTCATCATCATCATCATCTCGGCAGCTAACAGCCGTCAGAGATTATATTTTAGGCGTTAGCTGTTTGGACTTTTAATCAGTGATCTCGGGCTAAACACTCGACTTACTCGACTTGCTACAAATCAGCAACAAGACTTGGCACTTTCTGCTTTGATACCATCCAAAATATCAATGAAAAACTGGTTTGCATTTCTTGTAAATATTTTCCCATTTAAATCTGTCAAGTGCGAGCAGTAAATATTTATTCACTTCAACTTGGTATTTAGATTCCTATTTTGCATTTATACAAATATAGATTTAGAAAATTGATAAAATTTATAAGAAACTTTTTTGCATTTATATTTCTGCATAAAATTTAAAAAGCTTAAAATTTGCCCAGGAAATTGCATGATAGATAAACGCAAATGGAATTAAAAAAAAAACAACAATTATTTAAAGCGATATAAAAGTCGTGCTTTATTTTATAGGGTATCACTGTGTCTGGCATTCCTTAATTAGAGATCACTTAATTGTTGTTCCTTAGCTACACCTGCCTGCAGTCGCTGCGACTGTGGTACTCGCGGGCAATGAGCCGGCGCGCTCTGCAGGAGGATTGCCAGATGTTCTCGCTGCTGACGCTGGTGGCGTTTGGGATCATTGGCACCTTACTGGTGGGCATACAGTACTATGCGATGCACACCCAGTCCTGGGGCCTGAGCAAACTGTGGACCAAGTCCTGGATGCTCTTCTTCCTCTTTATGACGGTGCGTAGTAAGAATGCCAATTTAAGTGATATTTTTAATCTATAATACAAATCGGCAGATTACTGTTTACTTTGCCAATGTCTATATGCTGATCAAGTCACAGCTAATGCCCTGGTATCGGTAAGCAGCGCTGCTTTGGGTATTTATCATACTTTTAGATACATTTTATTTTGCCAGCTGGTGGCAGTCGGCTCGTGATATAAAGCTCATCTTGGAGAATCGCCGACTCTTTCCGAACCCAAATCGGGTGCAGCAGCTAACGATAGAAACAGCCTCGACGACGGCTTCCCTGTTTACGCATCACGATCAGTTGGATGTGGAAGCGTGCTCCTCCTCGCAGCCCCACTTGCTGTCCACTTCATTCAGCGCAGTTTCGCTGAGCAGAGGAGAGAAACAGCCGGAGACGGAATCAAAGCTGCAGATGACTCTGCTGAGCAGATCAAAATCTACATCGGATCAAAATCTACATTCCAATCCAAATACCAGTCCCAAGAGTAGCGATGTTGCTGACGCCAGCGATGATTGCGATAAGAAGAAGCAGCAGGAGATGGAGCTGGCGGAGAACAACAACTAAGTAGTGGGTAATACACAAGTGGACAGTTTTGTAATTAGGGCTCAAGGGCAAGGCTATCATCTTGAATGTTTGCGTGCCGCTTTGTTTAATGTACTTTCGATGCTTTTAATGAAGTCGTCGGCAAAACTTGTCTTAAGCGAGTCAAATTTCGCTTTTTTTCTTTCTTATTTCTTATTTCTTATTTTTTTTTCTCTCTGATGAACTCTTGCTGAATTGAGCTCTTCGCTTGGCTGCTTCCTCCCACTTCCTCCTGATAGCGCACAACTTCCGGCTTCCGGCATGAGCTGGTGCAAATTAAAGCTGATAGCGTGTTCTTGTAGCCCGTAGTCCTGCCTAAGGACGAGCCTGCACGCTCATGTCAAGCCAGCTGATGGCACAGCTAGTCACGTGATTGATGGCTCATAAATTAGTCATTTTGCTTAGCCACCTCACTTTCGTTTCCGCAAGCCAGACCCAACCTGGCTTTGTTCACATTTTTCGCATCGAGTGCAGCTTCAGTAATCAAGCAGTAATTTCTGTGAGAGAGCTGTGCATTTAATATCAGCCACATCCAACGCCATAAATTCCAGAGTGCCCAAAATGCCTGAAGCTGTTTTCCGCTGCGTGGGCTGATGTTGACATATTGGAAGTGGACCTTCTCCTCATCCATTTGTTGGATGATGTCCAGCTAGTGCCATGTATATTTGGCGAAGGGTTAACAGCACGAAACAGCGGACCTTCAATCAATTTTGCTGGCCAGCTAACTGACTAGGCTGGACATGCTTAGGCAATCACTGCGAGAGGACACCACGTCAAACCGAATGATTGAGCGTCTCCTGGCCTAAACCGCTTTAAGTCCCCTATGCACCATTTGCCCGTATGTGTTCTTTTGGAACGGGGTGCGGCAGCTTGTCAGCTAAATCCCAAATTGAAAGCAGAGTCAAGTAGTGCCCAGCACTTAGCTTAAATCTCTTAAGAATATTGTATTCAGTAATAAAAGATTTCTTTAGGTTGCCTGTTCCCAAAATTAATTTCAGTAGGCTTTGTGGCACTTAATATGTTCTAAGAATGCATTAAAAAAAAAATTTAATTCAGTTAAGGGTTTTCTTTTATAAAACATTATTAAAATATAATCAACATAATCTGTCTCTTGGAAACTAGAAAGAAATCATTTTGTTTGATGAATTACTTTTGGCTCAAAAAGAATGGCTATTTTAGATTTTTTAGGCATTAAACTAAATAGCTTAAGACTAAGCCATTTAACTTTTAAGCCATTCACTTTTTATGCTGTAATGGGAAGTCCATAAACTTATACTCGAATTTGTGGGCTTGCATAATACTCACATCCTTGTCACCCAGTCGCTCCACGCGGCAGTGCAGGAATCCAGTTTGGCCAACGGTGACGGTCAAGTTGCGCGGCACATCAAAGTCAAAATAGGGCAACATGTTTGAGGGCGAGATTGTGGTTGTTGTTGTTGTTGGTGGCGTTGGAGCTATCGCAGCGTTATATCCTGCAAAAGAAAGAGAGAGAGAGAGAGTGTGTGTGAGAGAGAGAGAGAAAGAGAGAAAGCGAAACGTGAGAGTGTAAAATTGTTGGAGCGCATAAAAAAACTTGTACCAAATGAAATTTATTTTCATTTTCATTGTGCATACGTATTGCATGGGGAAAAGGCCTTTCAATTCCATGCCACAATGTGTGGCAACGTCTCCCACATGGTTATGTGTGTATTAGAGAGGAAAATAATGAAAGGGAAGGGATGGGGTAGGTGGTAGGTGCAGCAAGCAATCGCAAAAACTGAAAAGTAATAAAATTCTCATAAAAATTCAGCAGAAAAACACAAAAATCTTCAACAAACAATTATATCGCCCATTTTTATTTTTATTTTTATTTTAAGTTTTAAGTTTTGTTTGCATTTCCATTTTGCTTTATGCTACAGTTTGCATACATATATTTATATATATATATATATAAAATAAATATATATAAATATTTATATATTTATATGCTACAGATTGGAACAATTTTGTGCGGAACTAAAGCTTACAACCACATTGGTGGCACCCCTTTCTGTTGTAGATAGATGTGAATTATTAACGATTCGTGGAAAATTCCGATTTATTTAGCTTCATTTCATGTTTGTTGCTCAAACTGTTCTGCCTTATTGAGTTGGGTGTGTGGATGTGTGTTTGTTGTGCCAGCGTATCGGCTTGTCGGTGATTGCTTTGTTCGTCGCAATTTGTTTTGGTTTTTTTGAGGCATTCGTTTTGAGCTCAAGGCTAGGATTTTGTGCGGCATTAACAAACAAAACCGCACAGCAAAAGCAATATGAAACGCAAAATAATTGGAAATTAATAATGTTGCCTTAAAGCGGTTGAGGAGAAAAGAGAGAGAAGAGTTTCAAAGCTTATATAACACGAAATCAATAGCAAATAAAGCTTAGCTCAAAATGGCTCGCAAATAGCAAGCGAAAACTTCTCTCTGAACTATGTTTGTGCAGCATTAAAACTTTTTTGTCCAACGTCCCCACTCTCCCCCCCCCCTCCCACCCACAAACCCCACAAAAGTCAACCGGCAGAACACGTTAGATAAGCGCTGAGCCGGTTTCAAAATGAATCTTGTTATACTTAGCAGACAACTGCTGGAGTAAGTTCATCAATAGGAGACAACTGGAGAAACGCAGCCGGAGTCAAACTTTTGCACATCAAAGCGCTGGTTGAAATCGGCTTGCGGAGCACATGCATCCAACTGGAATAGGAATAATTGAATGAGTCAACGACAACGACAACGAAGCAGGAAGCCAGTCAGTTTATCGAACTTTGAACTGTATTGCAGGACAGCAGCAGGCAGGACACGGTGTGAATAAGAGTCAAATGTACATCGTACTCAAAAAAGTATGTTACAATTTTAATTTTTTTTTTTTTTTTGCTCGTTGTCGCTTTTCGGCCCAAGAGCTGCTGTTGCACATTTCCTTTTCCGCACGCGCCCAAAAAAGACGCACGCAACCAAATTGACATGAAAAACTTTTTGGCCAACCACACACGAAAAAAGTGGCATCTGCAAAGCATACGCAAAACTTGTGCCACATGCGTAGAAGACGCAGCATGCAGCCTCCAGCAGGGAAATGCCCTTTCTGCAAATTCAGTGACGAGGTCGGGGATAACAAATTTAACGATTTACTGGCGGAATTCAAACACAAAGTTAAATTTAATGTGCCCAACATTTCAGTACGTGCTCCAGTTGCTCTGGCTATATGCAAAGTATCCAAGTTGTAGTTATTTCTAAAGACAACACCAAATGGAAAAGAGAAAGCATATCAAAGAAATGGAAGCCATTTTCATTTCCATTTCCAGCAAGAAGCTTTCGGCTGAGAGAAATCGAACTAAAACGGAATTTGCATATTTAATTTGGTGTTTGATATCTTTTAGTTTATTTAAGCATATCTATGACGAGGAGCCCGACTTTAGGGAATCAGGGAATCCTATTTGTTTGTGAATTAAAAGCACTTTTGACACATTTTCAACAACACACAAATTAGCAGTTTGATTTATGTCCTACTGTGGAACAGGTAATCTTAAATTGGAGATACCCATTTTTAGAGTATGCCGATAACATATATACGAGTATATATTTTTGTTCAATCGGCTCAACTCAATGTTCTGATCAAGGCATTAATTGAAAGAAAAACGGACACCTTTTGCAAGGTATTTGAAACAAAAACAGATCATTTGCATTTGCATTTTCATAACAGAAACAGGGTAGAAAGTAGGCGGACAAAGTTATGGGTTAGTAGACCTGGCTAAAACTCGCCATGTCAAAATCAGGGCGCCCAATCCCGTTCCCCTTCCCGTCCCTGGATCAAGGCACCAGAGTCGACCATCGAAATTAGCTTTGGAATTTTGCACGTATGTCGTGCGTGGAAATGCGTGAAAATCTCACAGAACGGCAGGATACGTGTCCTGTTCGCCTGCTGTTGCTGTTGCAAAAGCTGAACTTAATTTATTGTTTATCAGCGGGCATGAAATTTATGACCAGAGCAAAGCATGAATCCCAGCCAAAAATGTTTGTGCGCCTGTGTTGTGTTTTTGTCCGCTAATTTTAAGTTTATGCATGGAAAATTTGCTGCCTGCTCATGTTGAGCAAATTAACGATGTGGCTGGCTGGGAAAACGTGGCGCAAAGCTATCGCCTTTGTTGGTTTGAGCCACTTTGCTATCGATCAGACACCACCCACAAAAACAACAACAGCTGCTGTTGTCAGATTTCGGTTTGGCTTTCCGTTTGGATTTGTTCTTAAGCGTGTTTAATCAAAAACATTGAACAGCAAACAGCAAACGGCAACGGCAATGCCAACAAATTGACATGATGCATGGCCAATAAGAGCCGTCTTTCAACAAATTAGCAAATGTGCTGGAAAATTATAATGAAATTTACATAACACATGCAAATTTATGAACGATTCAAGTGCGCTTATTCAGTTAGATTAAATGGAAAGCAAATTGAATGCAAACTCTTTCAAATTGTTTCTGGTCCTATTTTGACTACTTTTAGTTAACCAGCATTAATTGAGCGTTAAACGCATTGTGCTCTGCCCCTGGATTATGTAAATCGAGGGCAAACATTTGTGCTGGCCAAACAGACCAAATGATTAGTGATACGCGCTTGTGTGACAAGAGTAAACTACCAACAAATATCACGTATTGCTGCCTGCAAACAAACTGGAACCAGCAGGCTGAGGCAACCAGAGGCAATCGGGGCAACTGAGGCAGCCGAGGCAGTAGCGTAGTTGAAGAGGACGTATTTAATTTAGCAGTGTATGCAGACGCCTTGAAATCTTTTGTGCTCCCATCAATCAGCAGATAACTAAACAACTTAAAAATCAATCACAAGGTTCAAGAACCCCAACTATGCCCCTGTGTCTGTCCTCTTGCAGAGCAAGTGAATTCCCTGCAACTAAAAATCAAACAGAAACTTGCATTTATATGTATCTATATATTTATGGATATAGTTAATTTCACTGACTGACAAAATTTATAGTTAATATTAAAAAAAAAAGGAAAAACAAACTATGCAGCACCCGTCTGTTATTAAATAAACAGGGTATTATATTATCGAGCAGCTTATTTTACAGGAATTTTGTTTGTTTTTGGTTGCCTCGAGCGCAAGTGAACTTCAAGTCTATGTGCAAGGCGAGGACCGGGCTAAGACGCTTCGGATGTATCATGATCTCAGGCACTTAAGGTTAAGTTGCGCCTGACAACACATTGACGCCTCTGCTGCACTCGATGCTGCAACGTCTCTTGACTAGCCACAAATTGTGTAGACTGTTGAAGACGCAGATAAACTCAGAGCGAGGGCACCGGGGATAAAGATGCGACCACTGCATTTTTTTTTAAATGTGTTCAACTATCGATTATGTGGCTAAAGTGTTTCCGATTTACCATCCGAAGGTGTCGGGTTTGATGGCAATTGTGGCATGCAAATCAGTCAAGCTGAGAGATTTGCATAAGTCTTCATGGCAATCAATATTTACCATACTTTTTGGGTGACAAAACTAATTTACCGGGTTAAAGTTGGTCGAGTGTCTACAAATCTAGATATGCTCCAATTGAAATCTATTCCAGAAATCTACATATGTGAATACCATAATGACAAGTATTTTACTTCTTAACTGGCAGTTGCTTTGAATTATGGTTATTTTTAAAAATAATTCTAAGAAATTACGTACAACACGTAATCAAGGACCTCTACTGATTATCCTTATTTAGACTTACTCATAATTATTATTATTTATTCATTTAAATATAGGCATACAAATTAAGTTGGGCAACTGTCGATGAAATCAACTATTCTATTTGTGTTATTATTATTAACATATTGGTAAATTAAATTCTATTTTTAGCCTGAAATATTTCTATTCAATAATTGATATTAATTACACATAATTTATTCGTTCTAAATGACTTAACGAGAAACTTTTAAGTGGTTGATTTAATTATATGGTTTGTTTTGTCAACTACATAATCACTTAGTTCAAAATTAGATTTTGTGACACGTACACGCGTTTTCAATTGAGTATTAATTATTTATATATTGTTCTCAACACACGCAAACATCATTTTGTAAATTGTTGGGCGAGAAACCAGATTTACTTGACTTGATTTTCTTTGTAGCACTTAGCGTATGTCCTTGCCAAGGACTACTTATTGGGGTTGAGATATGGCTAAGTTGCATTTAATTTACAGTAAATGTCCATTAGTTCAGCGAGAGAGAGAGAGAGAGAGAGTATAGACGAGATAGTGAGAAATGGTCTCTGTCTACGAGTCTCTTTGGCTCTGCAACTAGAGTTGTGGCTGCTCTTTATTCATTCGATAATTTCAAGTGCGTTGTGTGTGTGTTTGTGTAACCCCTTGTGTGTATAGTGTGTGTAAAACTTTTTTGATGCGTCGCCATTTTTATAGCATGCTCAGTAGCGAAATGTCTGGCTTAAACTATGGCTCTGTCTCTCTCTCTCTCTCTCTCTCTCTCTCTCTGTTTCTGTCTCTGTATCCGTCTCTGTCGCTAAGTATATCCTGGCATCAGTCAGCCACTGTGGGAAATATTATTTGGAGCATAGCAGTTGCCATTGAGCTAATGTTATTAGTGTCGCGCTGGGAATTTATTATTTTTTGCACAAGCCGCCATATAAGAAAACTTAAATACATCAACTCACACTTGTCTAATATGCGTAATGCTCATAAGAAAAAGAAAAAAATGACTCAGACTCCGCTTGTCTAATCGAACACTTCAGCGACTTTAGCCAAGTTCCGCTCCATCTACCACTTCTCACTACGAGTCACTGTGTTGGCTTCAAAAGAAGCGCAAAACGATGGCGATGTGATGAGATGATGATAAGCTTATATTAAAACAGATAAAATTTCACTATCGAGCTGAATCAAAAATACAATTTTATGTATTGAAATATCACTTTATGTAGACTTGATTATTTCAGAAAAGTCGATCAATAAATGAATTCTTCATAAGTTGTCTCGTATACCACATTGAATACATTTCGTGACGCAATTAAAATATACTTTGAAAGGGCACATTTAATATGTTCAGTCAGCGACAGACGCACTCTCATTTAAATCTCAGCCCCCGCCACAGAGTGGTTGACAGTCGCATAATATATGTGCCACATATTCTCGCATTTTCGGCGCGAGACGCCTGCCACATTTGCATGCGCATCACATGTCAACGATGGGGATGCGAACGAGCTGCCAGCTTGGTTATCGGTGGGGGCGGAATTGAGCAATGAAAGTTAAGAGAAAAAAGCTGAAGAGCCCACACAAAAAATTCGAAGCGGAAACGAAATCAGATAAGCGCTTGCTGAATGGCGCCCATGGCGACAACTGAAGGATATGCCTCGTAAATTCTTGTCAAGATTTGCAAGATCGTTTAAAACTAAATCCAAAAATCACAAATACACAAATCGGAAGTTAACGACAATCGCTTCACAATATTTTCATATATATAAGCAGATTACGGAATGCCAAAAATCGGAGATGCAAAAGTTTCAGTTTGCAATATTAAAAACCCAAAAGTGTTATTTAACTTCTGTCTATAATAAATTGTGAGGCCCATGCGCTGAGTGTGTTGACAATGCCAAGTACTCTATCACACACACAAACACACACATATATATATAGAAAACACACACTTGAAATTCCACACCACTACAATGTAAAATTTGCTGGCGTTGCAGCTTTGCGAGTCATTTCAGAAGGAATGTCTTGCTGAGCGCAGCAATTCCCCAACACGACGCCACTAACCCCAAAACGCATCGAGTGTGTGTGTGTGTGTGTGTGGGTGTGGGTGTGGTTGTGTGTGACACACAATGTGCTTCAGTTAAATACGAGCTTGAATCGAAGTTCGGAAATCCTGTTTGTTTGAGTTCACGTTTGATGATTTTGCGCTTCCTTACATTTGCCGCCCAAGGTCCACTTGGCCAATACTTAACGCTTAAGCTTAAAGACACTTTGTTTAACTGTTTAATTGTATCGCATATAATTTGCTTGACCTAATGATCTAACACTGATTTATTAGAAAACACTTCACAATAATTGCATTCATGGCGCATACGTAATTTGTGGCAAATCCATAAGTTATACATATTCATTGGCAGGCATTTATTGTGGACAAATTGTTGCCAATTGGCTGCTCGTGTATTTATCAATTTTTCATTTCCCAATCCCAATCTGTGTTCATTTCTCCTTTTCTCCTCTGTTTCTCTGCTGTTCTTAACAATCGAAGTCAAGAGTCTGAACCAGCAATTTTCTATTCGGATTGACTCCACTTTGTCGTTGCTCTCTTTGCCCTCCCTCCCTTCACTCACACGGCTTGAACATCTGCAGCCGCTCGACGCACTTAGGCGCGACAATTAATTTACGGCGTAGACGTTTGCCAAGCCATAAATTATGCCCGGACAAGCGTGCGAGCGAGTCCACAATAATTGAACCACATGGCGTATGCATAACGCATAGAACACCAAACCGAGAGTCGCTCCATAAATATGCCAGAAATCACAGATAAATACTTGAAATGCGGTTCCTTTTCATATCCTTTTTACTATTTTCACTAGAAATTTCTTTAATTTATTTGATTAAATTGTTACAATATATATACAGTAATGAGAAACAAGCAAATTTAAAAGTGATTGTGATTAGATAGATCTTTACAAAGCATATATATGAGAAATATAAGATGAAATTTTTAAAAAGTGCTTGTTTTTCATTTAATATTTCTGTTTTAAATAATGGTTATCATATATTTATAATCATTATCAATTAAATCTGTGGCATCTTTTACTGACTTGAGTTATATGTTACTTGTCATATCAATTTCACTGTTCACAACGCGTTCATCAGAAACTGGCTTAATTTATTTGTTAACCGCAAAATATGATCAAATCGTCACAATGAGCTCTTGAAGAATTGTAACTTTTGTAAGAGATGAGAAACAAGTAAATGTAAATGTGATTGTGGATAGATTGATTGGATAGACTAGCGATCCATCTTTATAAAGCATTTATTTTTTAGTTTTTATAAACGAAGAATCGAAAATATATTTAAAAGTGCTTGCTTTGCATTTAACATTTATTAATCATTCTCAATCAAATCTTCAGGTTATTTGCCTGACTTGAATTTTTATCCACATGTCTAAAACTCCTGAAGCTGCCCCAAAAATGTGTGACTCTTGGCTTATTGATGATTGTGCTCCTGACAGCGAGAGCATGTTGAACTGCCAATGTATTTGTACTAATGATTAATTTTGTGCTACATACATAGAATATTGGCAAACCCAAATAAAACCACATGATATAATAGCGAGACCTTTGTTTATTTGTGTAATATGTAAGTAAATAAAATTTTACATATTAACAATGGTATTTAACTGGCTTTGTAAGTGTTTCAAATACCTTACATTTTCGCTCAGTGTACGCTCAGGCAGCCTAATTTAGCTGGATTGTCATGCGATCAACCACATAATTCAATTTATGTGTCAATGTTGTTGTTGAAGCTGTTGTTTTGGCTAGCTTCACTGTGGCTAATTGCGCTCTGATTGAATTTCAAATTCTAAGCTAGTTGCAGTCAGGTGCAGCTAAGACAGTTGTCTAACTGACAGTTACTGATTATGTGTTTGAGAATATACGGGACTATCAGAATTCTAAAGGGAAAGCGAATCGATTTGAGCATTTTCAATCACACAGAAACCTTGGCTCAACATTTAAGCTGGACATGTTTCAGCACACTCAAGTTTGCCTTTAAAAAATGGGCAAACTTCAAAGAGAGCAAAATGGAAAAGGCGAAATAAACAAAAAATGACATGCACAAAAGACAAGTTGTCAAAGTCGATAGTGATTCGATATGTGGACGATGGATGGGGCGTTGTTCATGTCGCATTTTATTTGGGCTTTTCATCTAAAAAATGTGCAAAACTGTTGGGGCGGGTTAGGGAACACCCCCGCCGCCGGCTCGTTTTATGTCAGTTTAGCCATTGTATTGTTTGCTGCAAAAGTTGCCATTGTTGTTGGTCGGGCAACACTCAAAGCAGGGCGACTTAAATTGCCAAACAGACATTGAACTTTGGCCGCTCTCACAGAGGGCGCAAAACAAAGCAAGTCGCTGGGTCACAGTTACTACTGTATACTGACTCTATCCCTGTGTGTGTGTGTGCGAGTGTGTGTGCGTGTGTGTGTTTGTGACATGCCAAAAGTTAAAGCATGCGACAATGCGAACTACATTGGGGCAAAGCAAAAACTGCTGCAGACTTTTGGGCGTCGCTTTTATAGCCACGCTTGCCAGCTATCCAGTTGGCCATTTTATATACCCTTGCAATGGGCATTACTATTAAATAACTTAAAGTGTAACGCGTCACAGGACATAACAGTATATATAAATATTACTTTTGAAACATCTAGACAAACATATTATTTTATTGGTGAAACTTTAAACATAATAATTATAATTAACATATTTTATATATTCTTTGAAATCTCTGCCTAACTTTTAAATTCTGACATAAAGACAATCCCATACCTAATTTTATAATTAAATATAACTCAATTTTCTGCAAGTGTATGAAATCTTTGGTGTGGCAAAGATTGCTGTTCTTCCTGGAATTTGGTATGGCTCCGACATAGCTAGTTTTATTTGCTATTGTTATTGTTTTCACGATTATGTGCCTCATTTCAGGCAGTTTTTGCACACAGTGCTCTGATTTAATTTAACAAAATGCCGCCAGCAACTTGGCCTCATTCCATTTCACCAGGCTCCAGGCTCCAGGCTCCAGTTGCGGAACGAGCGAGTTTCTGGTCAATTTCTATAGCTGCGATTGTCCGACGCCAGCTACCACTATCCGTCGCTCTGTCATAATTTAGCACATTTTATTAGCTTTGCCCAGTCTCGATAAGCTCGCCGCCACCAACTGCCATTCGCTGTCAGAGATGCTCCCATTCGTCCTACTCCGGCAGCGGGCAACGCCTTCCAGTTTTGCAAAGAAAACGAATTTCCGACGCTTGGGCGCAAACAGACATCAAATTAGGTTAGTGGCAACAATGCGTACGAGTGATTTTTATATCATTTTTATTCTTGTGCTGAGATTTAAGCACATTGTATTGTGCTGAATGCATCCATTTAGGATGTGTGGACCTTCTTAGCCACGTCTAGACAGCTTGGCTGGGTCGGGCAGTCAACCAACAGCTCTTAGCTCATTAGCCAGCTATATATAGCCAAGTTATTGAGCACATTAACGCATAAAACTTTCGCAACAATTGCGAAACAAAAGCGGCGAGAGCAGTCTGCAAACATGGCCAAAATGAACAAGTTGCAACAAATGCAACAGGAAACTAGATGAAACTGAAAAAAACCAGTAAGAATGATGTATTCGAGTAATCTCGACTACGATATACCCTGAACCCAGTTGTTAAAAATATTCTAATTTTATTGGCAAATTTCCCTAAAAACAAGTTTTCAACCCAGATATGACGCAGATGCAGCGCTCATTTTTATTCACAATCACGAACTTATCCCTAATTGGCTAACTAGAAACACATGCCAATACACACATACACGTGCAATTGCAGATTACACACAAAAACAAAACGACACTAGTTTCGTTTATCATGCCATCTCTTTCTCACACATGCGTTCATATATTTATGCATACAGAAACAGCCTGCGGCTGCTGGTAGAAATGACATCAATATGGAAATATATTTTCGAATATAGCTTGGGTGTTTCTTATCCGATCTTGATGATATTTGGGCAGTTGAAAAATATTATGCATATGCATATTAAGTGTAAAGTAGAAGGTTCTGCCTTTTGGAATTGTAGAATTTACTGCTATCGGAAAACAAAAGCAGTTATCGATAAATATAAAACGAGCTTGATCTGCGCCGGACATTCGAGAAACTATATTCTGGCAAAATCTCTAGCTCTTATTGTCTCTGAGAACCGTGTTTTCATACAGACAGACAGACGGACGGACAGCCAAACATGGCTATATCGACTCGGCTGTTGATCGTGATGAAGAATATATATAATTTATGGCGTCGGAGATGCTTTCTTCTGCCTGTTACATACATTTTCACAACATCATTATACCCTTTTTACGCATTTTAACTGGGCTTAGGGTATACAAACTTATTTAATATGCATGGCGCGCGAGAGAGAGACAGAGAAAGTGAGAGACACTCAGGGAGAGAGAAAGATGAGCAGTGAGAAAGATTTAAATAAAAAGAGTTACCATAAAATTCGCAATATGCAAATACCATCGAAAGTTTCTGCGTTTGCTTTAATCAGTGCGTAAAATATTCAGCGGTAAACACGCCGAGCAGAAAATTTACTTTTGCCTTCTTTTTCGCCTTTTTGCTACTCGAGTATTTATTTTCTCTGGGACTCAACCAATCCCGTTTCCCATAGATGCAACAGCAACTGCAACGTACAAAAGTCGCGTGCCGTCGACTAAAGACGTAAAGAAAAACGGTAAAGGGAGGCAAGCAGCTACGTATTTTAGTGTTACCGCAAAAGATTTATACGAGTTGTGGGCACGTATTCGCCTCAAGTAGATCCGTTTACTACACTGCGTTGTTGTGTGTCGAACGACTGTTCTAGAATTTTATTGTGTGTGTGTGTGTGTGTGTTCAACATATGCGTGACAGCTGCCACGATGCTGAAAGGGCTTACAAGAGGGGTTTGGGGCTGAGGTAGTTGCTGAGGGACGTGCAACAGCAGTCGAGTGACTGCAAATTGACTTTGACTGCAAGCTGGCGTGCAAATAACAACAAAATTTAAACCCAATCATTGCTGGACAACTTTATTTTCATTTAAGTGGGTTGCTACACACACACGCTTTCTTCTTCACCCCCCCCCAGCTTCCTTCTGGCACGCACTTTAACTCTGCGGTCATTTGAATTTGAAATTGTGGGCTGAAAAGTATGCTTCAATATATCATAGATTTAACTGGGTTAAGCATTGGTCCTGGCGATAAGGCAGAAGAGAGTGTGGCTGATACGCTTAAAATACTCATTTGTAGAATTTTGCTATTTTGCATTTCATAATTTAAAGACGAATTTGATGTGAAAGATATCTTTCTCCATAATATTTTAATTTTATTTACGCATAGTAATACAATTTAATAGCTTAATTGCAAATTCTCACGAAACAAAATTTAATCTTCTTATTACGCTTTGTTCTCAATAATTTAATTTTAATTAATTTATTAAATACCGCATTAGAAGAGAGGGAGAGAATGTACAGAGGGTGAGGAGTAGTATTATTAGTTAAATCAGGTGAAAGATATGTGTATTAAACTGTAATAATTTACCACATATCGAAATTTGCTAAATATTTGTTTGATTTTATATTCAAATATTAATTTATGCATAGTCTTTTAGCTCTTTATTGTGCAGTTCATATAATAGTCAGGAATTCGCTTATGGCCACAATCTGATAATATTTGCTTGGCACTTTCATAAAATGTGAATTCTTAAGCGCTTAACAAACAACTGTAATAAGACCACGGACAACGGACCACGCCCACTGTGCACTGTGCAGTACATGCCACACTTTGCCCCACATTCGAAATTATGATGAATAGCAAAGGCATTTATTGAAATTTTTGCAGTGCCGCCTGCGACACGAATATTTCTGGTTGTTGCTGCTGCTGTTGTAGTAAATATTTTTACATATATAAATTTATATTTTTTTTTTTTGCTGCGTGACTGCCGTAAAATGAAATAAATTGGAGTGAAAATGAGATTAACGTATATTTGGGGCTGCGCTTTTTTATGATTATGAATTTGATTGCTTGTTGGGCAACATTTTAATGCTGATATGCCAGCCATAATTTTCATTTTTAATGATAGCGTCAAAAGACGCGAGTAAAAATTCATAAATAAAATCGATTTGGCTCTCACAAAGTGTGTGTGTGTGTGTGTGTGTGTTTGTGTATAAGAGTGTGCTGCGTCATGTTGTGGCTTTAATAACACAGCATGAGATGGCACTTTAAATACGTCTACTTAAAATCTCTTGAATTAATCGGACCAGGCTAAGAGCCACATCTTCAAAGTCAACAAGACAATCAACAGTTCACCATGGGAGATCCAGATGCTCCTTAAGATCTGCTCTATTTTCATGTCCAACACTAATTTGCATTGAGTGGATTTGTTGTTCACTGTCTTACCCAAACACACACACACACACACACAGAAGCACACCCTAACTAGACAATACAATGAACTGGACAAACATCTTCTTTGGTTGTTGGCGAAATAAATATGTTTGGCAGCTGGCCGGAAGTAGATGTGTATACGGAACAGAATATGTGCGTTGGCTTATTCATAGTCCGGTCACAAAAATCAACACCTACGCAACTACGGCTGTTGCTTATGTATTGTGCCAATTTAGCGGCAAATAGTTGACCTTTTTCCCCACTCACCCCGCACACTCAAGATTCAACTCCTGCTCCTCCTCCTCCTACTCCTACTCCTGTTGCCGGGAAACATGATGCGACCTGCGCCTGACAATGCATGCAAATGACGGCATTTGTTGTAGGCCAAACGACGTAGGTTTTTCACTTGTCCAGCATTTGGCTCGCATCCCCAAAATGCCAACAATTTTCTGTTTTCTGTTTTCTGTGTTTGTTGTTGTGGGCTTTAACACTCTGCTTTCCGAGAGAACAAGAGTCGAGTGATTTTTTACCATGACTTTTAGTTTATCGTATTTTTGGTTTTGTAGATTTTGTATTAAGATTTATGATTTCTTAGCTAAGTTGATACTTATTGCGATTCCTTTGCTAGACTCATTAAACTTGGTTTTCCATTGATATAATCAATTTCAATCGGTGTTTGCTTATTAAGAAACAGAGTATTTAGCAGTCGACGTGTGGAGAAGTTGTCAACCTTTTTTTTTTCGTTTTTTTGTAGGTTGACTTGTTGTTACTTTTTTGGACAACTCTCTACTTTATTTTTGGGTTACTTTTGCTGCTAGCATTAATGTCTTCACTTTGGCCTGGACGAGTATTTGGCTTGCTGTTGCCTTTTTATTTTTAGTATTTGTGTTAGCATCTCGTCGCCGTACTCATAAAACTGTCCGAAAGTGCGCCATTCAGAATGCTTTGTAATTTTATGCTCCAAGCCACCTCTACCTCTACCACCTCCCGACGTAGGCCGGCTTTAAGTCCGTTGCTGATGACATGTCTCCAATAGAAATATGCAAATTTCAGGTTCGCTACGCAGAAACAAAAGACAAAAGACTCGTAGACTCTATAGACTTTCAGCTACTGCTACTTGCCACTTGCCACTTGCCACTTGCCACTTGCCACTTGCTACGCTGCTATAACAAGGACATCGTTTAACTTTAATGCATCATAATCAACACAATCATAATTTGCATGGGGTGCGCGCACTCTGCATAATTTTCCACATCATTACCACGCATCCACACTAATATGCCTCCAAATGCCACACTGGAAATTAGCTGGCATTGCGGCCAAAAAAAAGTACAAGACGGCTTTATGCGCCCATCTTATGGCTTATTGCGCAACCAAGAAGCGAAGCAACCACAATAACAACAGCAACTGCAACCCATTTGAGCGCCTTTTCCTTTGTTTAGCCACTAATTTAACTAGCTGCCTTGAAGAAGGGCCAAACTAAGAGCACATGGCTCGTTTAACTCCAAAGGGGACGCCATCGACAGGGGGAAGCTGACAATACCTGACTATCTACTCCCATTCGGATCATTGTTTGCCCATTTGGGGCGGCAAACTTTCAAGTAGCTGTCAAACACGCGCAGCGTGACTTTCAGACACGTTTCTTTACTCTAAACTCCTTCCCTTCTCCACACTTCTCTCGCCCATCCCCAACAACCTGGAGCACATGTCTGACAAACCGACGAGCAGCCGGAGAACGCCTCACTTCGAACCACACTTGAATTTTCTTTTAGACTGCTCAACTTTTTCCCTTAAGTGTTAAAAGCTTACAAACACATATTGGCAATTTAAAAATTTTATTTATAAATTGAGAAATTGAGAAATTGAAATCAATTTAAATACATAACTTTTTAGCATTGATTTCAATTTCTCAAATGGGGTTATTGAATGCATATATTTTTATTTACTCAATTAACATATACTTTGCAACGTTTTAAACTAACGTATTTAAGTAGAATTAATGATTTTTTAAGGTCCTTTAAATTAGCTACAATTTTTCTTAACTATACTTTACTTGTTTTGAATTCCTTTATGAACTAATTACGCCGGATCTTAGGCATCCGTCTATTGACCCATTGTTTAAATCTGAGCGCATATTTGCTGTTTTTTTCTTAAAGTACTAACGTGTTTCCTTAGTTACGGCTTAAATCAGTTTGTTTAATCAGACAAAATTCCGAGATTGTATTAATTTTAATATGTTGATGCAGCCCCAAGGAGACAACTCTGAACTGTATTAGCCTGATTCAGTCAGATGGCCTATTACATAATTATAATGCTTGATATTGGAGTGCAGAGCTTTCAGATTATATATTTAGTTATATTAATAACAATTTTCAAATTTACCCAATGAATATCACCTATTTTATTTTAACAAATTATGGCCAATTATTACGAGCAAATCATTTGAAATGCTGTTCGTTGTCCTAAATAATGTAAATATTAATTGAGCACCATTATTAGCAATGCATATTTTATAACAAGCCCTAATTGAGTGCTCCTGAATTATAAATAAATGTGCATATTGAGCAACATATTCCAGGGCCCTTAAAGCAACTTTTTTAACGGGTCAACAAATGTGCAGGTCGAGCCGAAGGATTTTCAAACGGAAGCCAAAATTCGTGAAGCTCAAAGTAAAATTTTATCAAAACATTTTTCATTGCAATTGATTAAATTAATTAATGTAATCAGTAACTTTGGCGGTTTATAAGGATGCCAAATACATATATATATATTTGTACATATTTAAGCTCAAAATTTACATCATGCGAATATATTACAATTAATTTCAACAGCATCAAACTGGTGCCGTCAAAACCGCAAAACAGAAATGTGACAGTAAATTGATTTCAAAATAGACACCGCGGCATACGCGTAATGACAAATTTGTGTGTTGAAGCCTGAAAGTGCAACAATAACAAATATAACAATAACTATTACAGCAGGATTCCAAGGCAACTCTCAAATAAATTCACACGCACACACAAAGTGAACAGTGAGCGCTAATTGATGTACGACCACATGGCGTATGCGCATTATTTGAATAGTATACTTAATTATGTATGCCAACAGGCTGTTGCGTGTTCGTTATTGTTGTTATTATTAGTGTTTGTGTTGCTGTTGCTGTTGCTGTCACTCAACTCTGTTAACAATTAATGGCTGCCACAAAAATTGCAACCTTTGCCACATGAAAGCGAATTTGATTAAAACATTTCGGAATGCTTCACAAGTAATACCAACTTTTATGTCAATATAAATATATACATAAATGTATCCTATTTGAATATATAAACAACTAATAGCGAGTGCTGGTTTTAGTTGTTGTTGTTGTTAGTGTCTAGAAACCGCAGCATCTTGCGCCAATAATAGAAAATAAAATTTCTGTATGTGGATACAAATTACTTTTGCGCATTTTGTTTTGCATTTTGATGAGTTTGGCGCACATCCAATTTATGCCCACGGCTTTTGTCTGACTAGCAAATATGCCAGACTATATATAAACACACACACACAAACATATAGTACACACATTTAAGGACTATCCACAAAGACGTGAATTTAGTGGCAAAAACTGAGATGGTCGAAATCGATTTTCCGCTTTGGTGAGCTGCTGGTCAGACCCAAAAGCAAACACAGATGTGAGTAAATGCGAGCTGAGTAAACTTTAATAAAACGCAATCGGGTCGGTAATTTTGCAAGCCCAACTCATCACTCAATTCGACAGCACAAATCCCTCAAGAGCAGCACAAAATTTACTTCAATATGCAGCGGCCTGGACACAAGTTGCAACAGCAGCGCAAGCCTGGCCCAAAGCGTTGACGTGGCATATTCTTTGCACAAATATTTATTTTGGACTACTGCGAGAGCAGTTTAAGTAGGTTACCAGTAATCTTAATACTTGACAAAAATAGCCTTTTTTATTTCAGTGTAGGGTGAAGAGGGGCATATAGTCTGAGCTTAGCATTACGAGTGCTCCGCACGAATGTTGCATGTATTAAATATTTCATTAATGCGCAGAGAACCAAAAAACAGAACCAAGTCGCGTCTCTGGAGTCGGAGTTTGAGTTGATTGACCATTCCAATTGTGTGTGTGTGTGAGTGTGTGTGTGTATGTATATATAATTTTTTTTTTTCAGGGGCTAACACATCGCCGTCTGCATAAATTCCAAATGATTTGCGCTGATTGCTGTCGACATAATTAAAGTTTTATAACCTAATTAAGGCGTTCGCGCAATGCGCTGCCACGCCCATTGCGCACAGCAGCTGCGACTGATGTGGCCCCGCCTGTCAATTAGGACACAGCCGCCGATCCTTTCGGCCAAGCACACGCATTCACAATTTAATGACTGCCACAGCTAAGAGCGCGCAGCGGGACTGCGGCTGTCGAAAAGGCGGCGATGTCAAACCTCGCATCGCCAATGGCATCCTTGTCACAAAGGACGCCTCCATAAAAGCGCCGTTAAATGCCCCAAAGACAATGACTAAACATCCTGTATTCCTCTCACTCCCCTTACTCTTTATGTGTGTGTGTGTGTGTGTGTGTGTGTGTTGGAGTCGAGGCGCATTTGTGGTCGTTTGCCGTTAATGGATGTTAAATATTCGCATCACAAGGACCTGCGCCTGCAGCCAAAGAATCCGGTTTATCTTTTCCGACACATACACACGCATTCGGAATATGAAGTGACAATGTTTGTTTTTTTATACCCAGTGCATTGGATATAAACTGGGTGTAAAGCACAGCGGTTCTATCAAGATTCTTGACCATATTTTTATCCATGGGAGCTTATAGACATGCCTACACTACACAAAAACAGGCAGCACAGTTTAAGCTCGTTTGGTCAACCTATTATTATTTTTAAATTTATTATAATTTGTATTTTTTTATTTAACAATTTAAACGAGATGCCAGCAGAATAAGTAAAGAAATTTGTAAAATCAAAATTGATGCTGATAAATTTAAAAAATGGTAAATCAGAATACGTTTTTGAAAGTCTGCAAATAATAACCAAAATTACTATATTGCAACTGCTGCTGATTTAATATTCTATATTATATAAATAGTTAAATCATTCCTGATATAAGCACATTAAGAAAACGATGTGTGATTTAATGCGATAAATTTGAATTTTTGGTTCTTATTTTTGTATTGAATACAGGGTATTTCTAACCTCAACCCTTGCAGACTGAAGTGTTATTTATTGGGAATATATCTAGGCCGCGTGGGCTGACATTTATTGACTTCCAATCAAATAATCACAGTGGAAGTCATGAGTATTTTATTCTATCGTTCGATTTTAATGTCTTTGGTGCTATCGAATTACTCAGTTGCTCATTAAATATTCCATTCATTTCATTGGTAATTTGCCGGTTGTCACTTTTATTAGCGCATTTATGCAAATTGACTTAACTTAAAGGGATACAGTGCAAAAAGGACGATTAAGGTCCTGCAGCAAAACTTTTGTTGCATTTTATATTTGGACTTTCTACTCTTTTTCTCACGGTCTGCTGAAAGTATGCGATACTCTTTGCATGCAAATAAACATTTAGCAGTGCCTAAAAGCAAAAAAGAAGCGGCAAAAAATCATTAAAAAAAACCTTTTTACGGAAGCCCTAAAAATACTTGAGCGTGTAAAATGTTGCATGCAATTACCTGCAAAAAAGAAAAACAGAACGGTTGCAAACGAAATACGAGCAGCTGCAACTGCAACAAGGTGTAATGAAAGGGGAGACGGGTGAAAGTGGGATGGTGGAACATCAAAACTAATTACTTTGTTTTTACATAATTCGTGGTAGTTGCTGCTGTCGCCGCTGGTTTGCCAAGCCAAATGCATTTAGGCATTTTGTGTGCTTAACAACCCAAACCGCTACTGGCCAAAACCCGCTTTTAGCCTGCTTCTGCCTGCGTTTGCATTAATAGATGCACTTTCTTTTGGCCTGCTGTTGCTGCAGCTATGCTTTATGGCTAATGCAATTTTACAAATGCATAATAATATCTTAAGACCTGGCCCTTATCGCTCTGGAATGTCCCTGTTATCCTGTTATATATTTATTTTTATATATATATTTATTTTTATTCAAACGCATTTCCTTTGTGGAATGATTTACTTATCTTTCTTATGCTAAATATTCTTCCTTCTTTCTCTCTCTCTCTCTCTCTCTCGCTCTTTCTCTCCCTGTCTCACTCTCTCACTATTTCTTTTGCTGCTTGTGGTATTCCGCTTTTTGGCCATTTAAACTACAATTTTTATGGCAAACGGAAGGAATTTATCTGGCATATTTGCTGTGGCTAAATACATTTAGACAGTTTTCTATGCTACAGTTTCTCCTTCATGATACAATTAAAATTTTTAAGTATTTATTGCATCAGCGTTTATATTTTTTTCTTATTTGCCTCAATCCAAATTTCCTCTTTAACTAGTAAACAAATTTATGATTTGCTATAAGGCATAGAAGTTCAAGTTGAGAAATATAAAATATCACATTTTTATTAATAATAATAACAGTTATAATAATAATAATTATAAATAAATATAATAATAATAATAGTTACAATTATAATACTAAATAATAATAATGTATTCAATTCTTAAAACTTTACTGTTAATTTATTATTTTTTAGCTTGCAATTAAATTCTCCAATTTTATTATGCGAACACAATGAAATATAAATGATAGCTTTTCAAGCATCTCGTATATCTTATAAAAAATGCTGAGTTTTAAATTTTCCAATTTTATTTATATATATGTTTTTCGGCATTGTCATGCGAAAAGTTGCAAACATTTCCATTACTTGTTGGCATTTCATTAATGGGGCCCATTCATTAATTGGGACAGAAGTTAATTTATGATGACGATGATGATCATCTCGCTGGTGATGCTGATAAGGAAGCTGTCCGTTGTCCACTTGGTCGCAACACCAACCGCAACGTGGAAATGAGTTTTGGTTTACAGTATGTGTTGCCGGAGAGGGGCAGAAGAAGGCACAAATAAGACGGAGCTCAAACAGGCGCCGGACAAGACACAATGCGAAATCATGAAATGTAACCCAAAGACAAAAACAACAAGAAGACGAAACAAAAAAAAAAAAACAAAAAAAGAAACAACCTGACAGGGTGCAAATTACGTGTATAATCAAGTGAAGAAATACGAGTCGCCATTAATAAAACGGATTCATTAATGCGACGCAAAGTAAATAGCAAAAAGAGCAGAAAACAGCAGACACAATGCAAACAAAATACACAAACTGCAACAAACAACAGCAAAACAAAAATATCTCAGCAGATGAAAATGCTTTAAGTTTGAGGGAACCGTTAAACACTCATTTTGAAAATGCCCCTTAAGCTAATTTGTTGTTAAGTCTACAAATGTTTACACAGTGCGAAAAGAAGCTCTAATGAAAGAAAATCAAATTTAATTGCAGAATAAATTTATAATGCAAAATGTACTTTTATTAGTGAAGTATATAAGTGTAAATATTATAATAGATGATTTTTGAATTCAAATATATATATATATCTATTATTTAATATTGTATGTAGGTATGTAATTATTCTGAATTATTATTATTAATAATATTTATTTTAATTCTTACTATATATAATACAACTATTTTTTCATTGAGTTTAGTTTTTAGGTTAACATACAATTACTTAATCTATTTCTAATTAAACTAGTTTCTTATTTATAGATATATATTTTTGTTATGGTTGTATCTATCTGTTGGTGACCAACACTGACCAACATAAATTAGTTTCTACAAAAACAGAATACTTAGCAGTCTCCCAATCAATTTTTCCGTTCAGTTTTCCAATTTTTGTGCTTAAAATATATATATTTTTCCTAACTGTCTGGCTTTTTTACAGTTGGGTTTGTATGTGATTGTTTTTAGACTATGATGTGAACCATTTGGCAGTCATATTTCTTGGTGGGCCACTTGAGAGTTTAATTAAAATGAATTTTCCACTTGCCATAAATAATCGAGTGCAAATAAAGACAAAATTAAATAATTTAGAATTTGTCAGCGTCGCGGTTTCGCTCGCTAAGTGGCTGCCACTAGTAACGCATTGTGTGTCGTGTGGCAGCCATGCCAGATGTGCAGGCGGCTGGCCGGGAACACTTGAAACAAATTTGCCACAAGTGGCGGCGACATCTTTTTGCTCGTCGTGCACCTTGGCAACCGCAGCAATAACCGCGACTCCCATAAGTCTTCATCAGTCAAAGTAAATAGCAGTTGAAGCACAACAAGAACAATAACAATTACAAGAAGAAGAAGAAGTATCTGAAGCAGCAACAACAACCGCAACGCAAATGTCAAGCCCATCGCCCATTGCCACGCCTTCTTCTCTTTAGGAATTTGTTGCTGTGCGTAGATTATTTATTTTTTAAATCATATTGTTGCTGCTGGTTGTTGCCGTTCTGCTAACAAGGTTTAATTAAAAATTTATTTAAATTAATTTTTTCAGCAATCGTTTTCAAGCACGGAAGGCGCCCACTCGCAATGCGTAGGGGTGTAACGGAAGTAGGGGAAGTAGCGCATGAGCGCGTGATTTATTATGGAAAGTTCAAAAATGTGAAAAGTGGTCGCTGTTCTCAGAACGCTAACGAAATGCAAACATGCATACTAATTACATTTAAAACCTTCAGCTAAGCCAAGTTAAGCGCCCAAATAAATCCTTTTCTTCTCCTTGCAGCTGTATCAGTGTTCGGGTGTGTGCGTGTGCGTGTGTGTGTATGTGTGTGTGTGTAGCAAGTGCAGATTATAAGCACATAGCGCACGTAGCTGCTTGCCAGTGTGTGCGTGTGTGTGTGTGTGTGAGCCATTCAACAGCAGCAATGACAGTGACAATTGCAAAAAGGTCCTTAAGGGATGGGAAAGGGGATGGGGAAAATATACATTTCTGCTTCCTGTTTTTGCCCCTCCACCCTCCGCCGCATTCCACGCTCGGAACACACCTTGTTATTTTTGTTTGTTGCCACTGTAAATGCGGCTCAAAGCTGGCGCCGACAGGATTTTCCCCTTTGTTATAACGCTTGTCTTCTTCCGTGTGGAGTGCTTGTTGTTGTTGTTGTTGTTGTTGTTGTTGCTGTTGTTTTGTGTGTCATTGTTGTGTGGGGTTCATGTTCGGGTTCGAGCTTATTATTTGCATAATGCCTGGTGCGATGGTGTTGAGAAATACGCTGAAGTAGTTTATGCGCTATGCAGAATTCCAGGTTAATAAAATAAACCAATAAAAATAATAAAATAAAATGCAAGCAGACCGAAGATATTCGCATGCATAATATAATAATGCAGTGCAAAATTATTCTTGCTATGATCTGAAGTTGTTTTGGATGAATAAATGTGTGTATGTGTGCATATAAATCCGATAATATTTGCAACTTGCGAACACTCTTCAAGTTCTACCTTTTTGTTGCAAGGGTCTAACTACTTTTTTTTTTGCTGCTTTCGCTTCTTGTTTGAGTTCTGTTAAGAGCATTAAGCCAGATTAAAATCCCGCACGTTTGTCGGATACTTCTGCTTTTGGCGTATTTACTTTACAAAAGAATTCTCTTTCAAACTTTTTCTTTAAAATTCCAAAGTGCTAATGAAATTATGTATCTTGTGCTTAAATTTGTGTGTGTGTGTGTGTGTGCGTGTGTGCAAAGCTGTTAGTCAGGAGCGAAATACGGTTTACTTTTTATGATAATGTATTTAATGAAATGCCATATGTTTATTAGCATATTATAAAAATGTACGCTGCTTTTGCCACATCACGTATACGTTATGTTTGCTCAGCAGCCAACAACCAGTCAAAAATACCACATCCAAAACAAAAGAGAGAACAAAAAATATAAAACAATTGACATTTGAAATGTGTTTGTGCTTCACTTCAAAAAGTTAATTAGCTGAGCTCAACTTTTACTGCGTTATTCATTATTTGTTTAAGCTCCAGTTTGCAGTTGCCTCAAGCAAATTTATGTAATCTTTTATACTTGTTTCCGCATTCCAAGTCGACTCAATTAATAATAATATGTTCAAATATCCTTAGAAATGTTGTGACTGATTGGCTGTGATTTTGCCATTTGTTTGGCTTTGCCTGGCAAATACCTCTGTGTGTGCCGAAGCGTCAACACCGTCAACACACTCCGCACACACACACACACACACACACACAGCAACTTGCACACATCAGCGTAAATACGCTGATTTAGATTTGCAGGCTGTCGGATAAATAATCTGCTTGACACTTCATTGCATTTGCATTATTTGGGTGTGCCTTACATCTGAAATGGAGACTGAATGTGTGTCTCATGCAAAGACTGGAATTGCGATATGGAGGCACAATTAAGCCACATATTATTTCGTATTTGGGTTGGCTAATAAGAATACAAACTCATATGGAGCAGCCTCAAAGTATTTATGCAAAATTTAACACGAAACAAGTCATTTCCGCATGACACACTTGGCATTACACCAGACAACAACAAAAGCAATGGAGTGATACATATATATATATATATGTATACTATATATATACTATATACAATACATGTATGTGTCTTTTCGTATATGTACACATTTGCTAAGGGGTAAACAAAACAATAACGGTTGGGGCCTAACAAAAGCAACAAAATGCTGCCACAGCGACAGAGATTTGGGCAAGTGATACATCAGCGGCAGGAACAGCAGCTGGAGTAGGGGTATGTGGGCAGCAGGTAGAAACAGTAGCAGTGGCAAGTGAGCCTAAAAACGGGTTAATGAAAATGAATGCGGCACTCGTAGCTCGACTCTGCCACAGACAATCAACGTTATGCACATGTGTCCGTTTTATACAACTGTGTGTGTGTGTGTGTGTGTGTGAGTGTGTGTGTCTGTTTTTATATTCTCTGCTCCCATAGGTAATGGAGTATATTATGCTTTATATTCAAAACTGCGCACTGGAAGTCAATAAATAGCCAAAAATGTATTTATTGCTGAGCTTGAAATTTTTGTATAGAATCACAGTTTTGGACTTATTAAAAGTATAATGAAATAGATTATTAATTAGAGTATTATGCCGTCGGTTATGCTATGAGTGAGCAATTTTTCTACTTGTTATCTATCCATATGTGTGTGTGTGTGTGTAGTTTTTTATGCCACCTCTGCTGCTTTGTTTTGGCTGCCAGGGCGAAGCCTCCGGGGGATTTTAACATAATGAATGAATATGAATTTACTGTGACATTTTAACTGTGGCGATATTTCGCATTGCATGCTTTTAGGCGCATCCTTTTGTTGCCCGTCAAGTGAGTGCACACTCATATACATAAATGTGGCAAGTCGTCGAGTTTTTTGTGGCAGACACAGACATGCAGGCACCAGGCAGCAGGCAGGCGCGCATATATCAATCATTGTGGATTATAAAATGTGGCACTGCAACGCCAGCCAGAAGCAAAGCAAAGCGTACACCAAATGTGGCACCACCAAAACAAAAAGACACAAAACACATTAAGTTTCAGGCAACTGTGAGACAGTGTCAGCAAATGTATCATTAATATATAATGCGCTAAACAAAAAAAACAAAAAAAAACAAAAAAAATGAACCAAAATGTATGCAAAACTTTTTTCGCACTCATTTTTTGTCTTTGAATGCTCTTTTGGCCGACAGCTTGGCTGTCAACAGTACGCTGACACAGCCGCAATGTATTAACTGAGTTGTGGCAGATGAAAGCCATTGGGGGATTAGGTAACGTTTATATTGGGTTCGTCTCTCACTTTTTGTGTACATGTTTTTATCTCTTCTTTTCCATTTTTTTTTAGCTCAGTCATAATGCCAAACTTTTCGCATGAAATTGAAATCAAATTATGTCGGCGCATGATAAATTATTTAATCGAGAGTCCATTGCATATCAAATTTATGAGCTTTTAGCTTAATAGACAATCCAGACAGGGTTTCATATTTAATATGCATAACTTTTAGAAGCTATTATTAAATCATAAGCCATTCAAATGATATTGGAATATTAAGTTAAAGACATTTAGACTATTCCAAATGTAAAATCTAATAAATCAAAATAACAAATAATCTGTGCATAAACTACAAATAAATTTATAATTCGCATCGCTGATTTTAATTCACATTTATTTTTTAGTATTATTGGCAATAAATTTTAATAAAAGCTGTCATATTTGGATTAAATGTTTTCACACAATGAACCACAATTTACATAAATAACATAAATTACCAATTACATAATTCTAGAAATTGCATACAAATTTCTGATTAAATTAAAAACTTTTTTCATATCATATAGTTTATTTGCAGTTATTTCCAGTGAAAATATAATTCGTTTGCGATAAGTGTTCTGCGTGGGAACTTTAAGTGAAGTACTTAAATTTTCCATGTTGCAAGATTTTTTTTATTTAAAAGGCAGAAGCTGATATTTGTGGTCTTCTAAAATAAGTTTTAAGAGAAGGGAGGATTTCCTGCCAAAAGTCTGATTATGACATTGAATTTTGTTAATATGATATTATGGAAGCACATGAAGAATAAAAGATATAAGTAAGAAAAGCATTTAATTAAGATTTGTAATGCAAGCTGAACTAATGAACGCAATGCTGTCTCATAAATAATTGATATTCCTTTATACTTATATCCTTGACCCAAATGTTGTTGAGCTTCCGCTCGAAGACTCTAAAGTGTTGCTGCAACTGTCATAAAAGTTGCAACAATCAACGAGAAAGCGAGGCTAAAGTGTCTTCCACAAATAGTTTTCGTTAGTTAAGATGTTGATTTTTTTTGATCATCTTGGCAAGTGTTCATATATTAAAGTGCATGTGCAGTTAAATAAATAATTTCTTACACAAGCTGACACGTTAAAATGCCAAACAAAATGAAGCTCTCAACATTGGCATAACTTTGGGGGCCAAATTTGTTTTAAAGTCAAAAAATAAAATACAAGTGCATGCCACAAGCAAATTGCTGGCGCACAAACATGCCCATGAGGCAGCTTATTAACTGCTTACTGGATTTTGATGCAGGAAAATGGAACTGCAGCATGTCTGCGGCTGCCAACAGAAACAATTATAAATAATTACAACCACAACGAAGACGATGGCGATGGCGATGACGATGACGACTATGGGAAGAACATGAAAACAACTGCAACTGCAAACCGCAACAGCAACAAGAGCTTCACATGCAAAGTAGCAACTGCAACTTCAACTGCACCTGCAACAGTCACAGCATATTTGCCAGCTGCCATAAAATTATTAACCTTTTCTGGTCGAGGTGGTTGCACCCGGAACAAGCAGATGTTATTTTCCACGGCGAAGAATGCATACCCTTGCTCAAGAAGAGGAAGATCCCATATAATACTATAATATATAATACTATTTATAATTCAGATTAAAAAAAAAAACACTGATTTTACGTATAAATATTTATTTATATTTTCTTTTGAAGTAATAAAATAGACTGCAAAATGAAATATAAAATTTACTCATTCTGATTTGCTTTTGAAACGCGAAACCAGTTTGTAAAATAAAATATTTTCATGTATTTTATATACTCTCTGCAGATGCATTTCTTTTAGGTCTTTAAAGTACAGTTCATTCGCATCCTTGAGCAGCAGAAAAATACATTGTTTTCTCAGCCTCTCTCCAAAATAAATGTTTGTGTGTTGTTGTTGACGGTGTTGGTGTGTGTATAAAGAAATGGTCGCACATTTCAGCTGGGTTTAGCTTGCACTCAGTTTGCAGGCTGGCAGGCGTGTAATTACAGCAATTGTAGGAAACATCACTTTAGTGCAAAGTTTTCCAGCAGCTAAACTCAACTCATATTACGTATACGCAATCTACAGTGGGACAACACGGTTGGGAAAATAACGAAACGAAAATGGGTCAGCAATGTAATTTGCACAACAGCAACAACAATTGGAGAAAAGTTTGCGGCAAAGTGCTTAAAGATTCCACACCCAAAATCCAACGACGGCGGCAAAGTTATAATTTGCATGTTAATTTTACGGTTTAATTTAAACTACAGCAATTTTCAGCTGCAGCTAAGCTGCGATTTCTTTGGGGCTTAACTCTTTTTGGAAAATTAGCCAATTAGCTCATGAATTTTGCACAATGATTTTTGCGGCTTAGTGTGCCGAGAACCGCTCCAACAAAGCGCCAAGAGGAATTTTTAATTACGAATAGCAATGAATAATAAAAGTTATGTTCGCCTCAGCCAGGAAATGTGTCTTTTGGGCTCTTTGGGCCAGAGACACATGTGGCCCAGTCAATGACCTCTGGGTCCAACTGCTTGAGTATTAGGTGTAAGCCATATGTAAGACACGCACACACACAGGCATACGCACACACATATCACAGACAACACACAGGACATTGCTCAAATTATTTTAGATTGTCGCTCAAAGTTGTCCCCGTTGCGGAAGATGGAGCCAAAGAGCATTGGAGCAGCCCACCCTGTCGGCTTTAGCAAAAGCTCTCCTTATTACGTTTCAGGCCCCACTGGGCCTAATGTCCACACGTAGGCGTCGCCACTGGTCTTAAATACAAGAACAACAACACATAAAAAAAAATAAAAAAAATAGAATAGGAAACTTATACAGGACACAGCCAGACACACACACAATTCATTTGCTGGCTGTGAAATTTAACATATGTGCACAATTTGTAAGTGTGTGTTGTATTTCGAAATTGCGTAATTTTTCAGCAGCAACACGCCCCTCGTGGCCTCGTTGCCTCGTGGCCTGGCCCAAGGGATATGGCTAAACAGCGGGCAGAGGGTCATTGCAAAATAGACCTTTGGTCCGCTCCAATTTTTCAATTTAAATGACAAACTTTATTTAATGGTGTAATTTATTTGCTCCAATTCTTTCTGCCGTCGAAGGACTACGCCTAATTCTATTTGACGCTGCTATGAAATGGTCTACAATTTAGATTGAGCTCTGCGTTATAAACTAGCACGAAAAGTGGATGTTGTTTCAATTATTGCGTATTAAAAGACTGACTGAACCTGAGAGCATACAAAATTGCATTAATAAAGTCTTTAATATTTAATAAAATCTACAAATGTTTTCAGAAAAGGAACATTAGAAAAAAAACATGACTTACTTTATTTTTAAAGGACTGGAGTACAGAATTAAAAATGAAATGTTCACTAATTCTATTAAGTAGACGATACATGTCTTATTTAAATATACCCATTTCCAAAATTCGATTTCCTTCCAATAAACGCGTAATATATATAATCGATTCGTATCTTCGACTTGGCAGCCTGCTTTTCTGTTTTATTGCCTCTTTGAAAATAAAGCAATTTGCAAGAAAATCAAATTGAAAAGAAGCTGGCTAAATTGCTAGCCAAATGCTTTAGGATGGCAACATTCAATGCAAATAAATGTGGCTGGGCCTGAATCCGTCTGCAATTAACATAAAAATTTGCAAGAAACACTAAATATTTAGACAGCAGATGTGGCCAATCTCAGCAGCTATATAATATAAATATATATAGTAAGCATAATGGGCCGCAGCTGTTGCAGCGCGCGCTATAAATACAAATTGTAGCTTAAAATTGGCAGTGGCAACATTAAGCCGCAGACACTTTCAATAACTTGACCGATATTTGTCTGTGGCCAGCTGACTGCGCACGTCGATTTTAATTACGGCCCGCAGACAGTAATAAAATACAAACATTTTGGCTTAATTAAGCTGCGTTGCACGCAACTAGCTTTTTGATAATTTCAAAGCGCTGTCAAAACATGGAGCGTGCAGATAACAGATACCCCCCTTAGCCCCCTTAGCAAGCCCTTAACTGTGTGTGTGTGGCAAGGGAACTGACAAAAAGAAAAATAATAGAAGAAGAAGATGAGAACTGCCGCTTAATATTCATGGGAAAACTCGACAAGTTTGCGTCCAAAACAAACATTTGACACCGCTCCTGTTTTTCCCCGCTGCACCCCTTGGGCCACACACTCTAACAAAAGTGGGCGCTAAAATGAACAAAATGTCTGTTCGCGTTGCCATTTTGATCAGCCATTGAGGCGGCTTAATTACTCCCGTAGAGGCAGGGATGTGGCACCAAAAAACGAGCAAATTGCACACAGAGAAACCACAACCTATAGCAATATAAAACAACAACAACAATAATAGCAACAACAACAACAACAACAACAACAGCGCCAGCCAGCAGCAGCAGCGACAAACATAAAAGTAAATTTGTGAGCGCATAAAAAGTTCAATAAACGTCGCTGCCAACGGCGTTACCCATGAATATGAATTTCAATGGTCGATCACGATGACCTGGTCCAATCGATGTGAGCACGTAATACAGACACCAACACCGCTTAGCTGAGATATCACATTTGACTTGCCGTATTCAGTTGCCAGAACTTTGGCCACAAAGTGTTGCCTGTTTTCCAGCTTTCCACATAGAAAATGTATCGAAATTGACAAGATAATGTTGCCTACTTCTAAGCGCAGACGAGAAATCTCCTTTTCCAGCCAACTGAAATGATTTTCGTTTATAGAATTTGTGTACACTACTCAAAGAGCAGCTTTAAAGCCTTAAGCTTTTTTCAGCATACAATTTTAATAATTTAATATACATGAATGACTAAAAACTGTTAACTGATACATAAGAGGAGATTTGGCCTCTTTGGAATAATTAAGAAACATTTCTTACACTACTTAAATAAATATAAATGAGCTTTAAGCCTTTTGAAATTTTTTATATCAAGTTAACGTTGGCCGACTAAAAACTACACTCGACTGGTTTAAATATATATCGATAAAAAACACGGGGCAAATACCAAGTAGACAATATTGAAGTGAATCTACTTTCTGACATTTTGCCAAACATTTTGGCTGATTGTGGTTACAGCCAATCGATGTCAATAAACGTTCAAATTGGCCGCTAGTGTTGCTCAATTCTTACATTCAACTTGAAGCAAATTTATCGCACATTTCAGAGAGTCGATAAACTTGTGCGAAGAAGTTCAGTTAAGAAACCTGGCCTTAATTGAGTCTCAGACAGGAAAGGGCCTGCAAAGTGCTGTCAACAAATATACTGTTGCTTACTTTTATACACACACACACACAAACACACACATATGCGGACAGCATCTTTGTCTGTTGCAACAACTTTAATCGCTTTCCGTGCAAACAAAATGCCAAAGTTTAATTGCTTTCTGCTGTTCTTGCAACCAACCAATTGCAGCGGCTGTTGTTGGCCGCATGCCAGGCACAGTGGCCGATCTCCGTTGCTGCCACTACTGCTGCCACTACTGCTGCCACTGCTGTTGCTGCTGTTGTTGCAGTTGTTGCATCCTCAGATGTGTTTTTTAACACGGCAGCGCACTACAAAATTAAAGCAATGACAGTTCATTGAACAAAATGTGGGACAACATGTTTTACTTTTTATTATTTTATTGTTGGTTTTATTGTTTCTTTTGAGCAGCGCTGACAATCGGCGACTACAAAACAATGACCATAATTGTTAAACGCGGCCATAAAACTGTCAAACGAGGCCATAAATGTTAATTGTAAACGTTTTATATGATAAATGAGTGCCTGTGAATTACCAACAGTTTTTGCCAACAAATTGGCCAAATCGAAAGACTTAAATGCAAGCCACGATAAAACTTTGATTAGAGCGTTTTTTCTTATGCAAGCAATGCTCGATTTTAGCATATCAAAGCAAACTGAACTCATGTTATATGGGAAGCCGGATACGGAAAGCAGCAAACATACACATACACAGATACAAATAAAATGAGATGAGGGTGTGTTTGGGGGAGGGGCGATGCTACAACAACGAAATAAATAAATATGACACGCGCGAGCGCATGAGAAATGCGGCAGCCCTTTAGGCAAACCAACGTGTTGACAACGACGCCAACAACAGGGATAACATCAACAACACAACACAACACAACAACAACAACAACGCATACCCTGTAGGCTAGTGTAGGTTAAGTGTAATATGACACTCGAATGTAAGTAAATGTCTCAACTAGGGCTCAAAATCTATGAGGTTAGTTTGCATCTGTTAGAAAAAAACAATTTCTGAGAAGGCAAATAAATGTATACATTGGTCTAAAAATAATTGCTAATTATATATTTATATATATAAATAAATACTTAATCAAAATGTATATTTATAAATTATTTCTTATAATGATAATTGCAAATTATGTATTTATATATATAAATAAATACTCAAAATGTATACAAATTATTTCTTATAATGATATATTTAGAGATATAAAATATGACAAGATTGCTTCACACCTAGCTTTTACAAATAATATAACAAAATATTCAATGTATACAAAATTCAATGAGTGTTTAAAGTTATTGTTTGTTAACTTTTAACTCTAAACTAAATTATTTTTTCGATATGTTTAGTTTCTATTTTGTATAGAATTGATTATTAAGTCATTTATTTTGGATAAAAATATACATATTTTTTATTTACTTTTATACAACATTTATTATTATTCCATACTCAGTGATTTGTTTTACTTTTTTTATTTAAAATATTTATTTACTTTATACGATATTTCAAAAACTCAAAGATCAAATGGCTGTGGGAGCATTTCAACTCAATGCTAGCTGATAAATTTTATCAAACCCATTTTGCTAGATTTGCATAGAAATGAGAGTGATACCCTGTGACCCGTTTGGATGCTGGATATAAACAACAATGTGGCAGTCATTTTTGTAGATAAGGCTCAAAAACTGAGCCCATAGAAAAGCCTTTGAAAAAGCCGTCAAAGTGTGTGTGTGTATGTGGATGTGTGTGTGTGTGTGTGTTGCTGTGAAATATGTAAGAATGGCAAAGCAATAAAACAGCAACAGCAGCAACAATTGCTAAGGCGGGTGGTTGCCGTCTTTGTTATTGTTGCTGTTGTTGTTGTTGCTGTTGTTTTTGTTGTTGGTGTTTGTGTTGTTTGTGTTTGTGTTGTTGTTTCCTGGTAGTTGGCTGCCTTAAACATGCTTAAGCAACGATCTCCGCTTCGCGCCGCTCAACGTGTGTGTGTGTGTGTGTGTGGAATTTTTAATAAAACGGCTGAGGCAAAAGACAAGCAAATGGCTCAAACTCAAAAGCTTCTCATCTAACCGAGTGTGTGTGTGTATGTTATTGTGTGTGTATGTGATTGTGTGTGTATGTGTATATATAAATAGGTTACTAGCACGCCTCAAGGTATGCAACGGAAGCTGTTGACACGTCTTGTTGCTGCTGTGTGTTTGTGTGTGTAAATAAAACCCAAAATGAACTTGTATTGCTGGAAAATCATTGAGGCCTACACGATTTAGAGCCGCGCAGCAGGTTTATCGTCTGGCCCCTCCCCTGGCCCCAACTACTTACGATCCCCAGCGAGATGACAGCGAACATCGTTTTACGATTTCGGCAAAGGCTTAAACACTTTTTAGCCATGAGCCGCAGCTGCTCGATGCTAAAGTGCTTTTTAATAGTCCACTTCATGTTTTTCACAGTTTTCATGCATGGACAAGGAGAACGGTTTGGTAAGGGGTGTATACAATTCTCTCCCTTGGCGCCGCAATGAGCCCAATTTATGATGGCATCTAATTTGCTGAGACGTGCGTGAATTTAATTATATTTATGCCGTTGAAAATTAGTTGAAATCAAATGCATAAATTCTCTAGACGCGCCACAACAACAACAACAACAACAGCAACAAAAAACATTTCGTTACGTGACTGAAATGCGATGAGCATAACAAAAATTCTGCCAAATCCCCTAAAAAAAAAAACACACACATACACACAACAAAACAACACACACAAAAAAAACATATATAACTTGTGTGCTTGGAAAAAAAAACAATTTCCTCGGCGCTGGTAAACCCACACGTTTTCCAAGCTGAAATAGAAAAGAAATAGCACACACACAGTCATGAATGTGTATGTGTGTGTTTGTGGGTGTTCCATATTGCGTCTTGTACAAAAGTCCAACTGCCATATAAATGTCAAATCCATAAGTGTTACGCAAAGCTCAGAAATATGTTGTGGCATTGCGGCACAAAACAAAAAACTTCAAGCACTTGCGGCTGTTTTTTCATCACACACACACACACACAATGAGCGACAGCTCAATAAAAAGAGTGTATTTTTAATGTATGCAAAAGTTTAATCCGAACTCAACTTTTGTCATAAAACGGACGAAATTTCTTCGAGATTAATAAAATTACATAAAGGACTAACCGAAAAAGCAGCTTTGGGGCTGCCACTGATCGAAAAAGTCTATATATATACATTATATATGCTTCCCATTGTGTCTATATTAGCTACCTACTTTTTATAAAGTTCCTGAAAGTAATGCATAATTTTAACTTACGCACAAAAAGATTTAAAGTGACTGCCTCCAATTGAATTCGACATGCAATTTTTGCCAATTTTAAAGTTCACTAAACAAATTGCAGAAAATAACTAAATTAACATTGATTTTGAGTAAATACTCTTTCTTAAAGGCACCACATATTTTTCTTTAAATTAGAAATTTGCTATGCAAAAGTTGTCTATAAATCTGCATTCATGTTTCCAAGGTTTACCTTTACTGTTATTTGCCTGATATTTGTTTTTACTTGAATGAGCACGTCGCCCACATTATTCTAACCTGAACGCATTATAAATGGGTTAAGAGAGTATAAATTTATGTATAGACAGATGGAAACACACTCCAAACACATAGAGTATATACATTCTTGATCAGAATCAGATTGAGCTTTGTGATTTAATAGACTGTAAGATCTAAAGAAGATGGGAAAATACATTTTTTGTATACCGCTTGCATATAAATCGATTAACGATAGCAATATTTTAAATGCATAGTTGTCCAATTGATATTTAATATTTTCTAAAAGCGTAATTTTGCAATGGAACTTTTATATAATTAACAGCCAGGTTGAGGGTATTTTGAAATCGAGCTGATTCAATTTTAGCACTGTTGCTTGTTTAGCATATGGTTCTTAAATAAACAAGACGTTTTTAAAGATGCCACACGAGCAGAAAACACACAAACAAACACACACGCACATACACACACTCACACACACACACGCAGTGATGTGAATAACCGTAGCCTGTCGGCAATAATTTAACTTCTCTTTCTTTACCTTCTTCTTCGTTTGCTTTGCGCTTTGCATAATTTGCGGCAAAAGAAAACTCATCGATTTGACGCTGATATTTTTGTGCGTGCCTCGGCATGCGTGTCTAAGTCGAAGTTTAGGTCCATCTGCAGCTTCAGCTCCAGCTCCACATCCATCTCCATATCCATGTCCATGTTCATGTTCATGTCTATGTGCCTGTTCGTGTTCATGTCCATGTCCAAGCGGCCGTCGCGCTCCATTCATCAGTCTGATACTAAACACGCTCCTGCCACTGTCTCTGTCCCCGCCTCTGTCACCACTCTGCTGGGCAATGCCATGGGCCATAAGTTTGCTATGCGCGTTTCATCAAATTCGCGCCTATTCCCATCAACACCCACCGCGCCTCCCGCAAGCGATTTCCGAAGCATCAGACTCCAACCAATACCTAACTTTTCGCATTGTTCTGCTGCTAGTCGAAACAGGATGAGTAGTCCATAAATATCTTTTAAAGCTTGAAGTGCATAAATATCTTTTAAAGCTCATAACTAGAGATTTTTATTTACACATATAGCAAAGATTATATCGTAATCTGTAGAAGTATCTGCAAATTATTTTTCAATGACGAATGAAAGACAATAGTAAAATAATTTAATTTATTTTAAAAGTTTCATACTGTAACTTTTAAAGTTTCACAGTAAAATGATTGATATTTATAGAATATTTGTTTAAATTTTAATTTTATAAATCCATTTCGCTTGCAAATATCACTTCACTGTGGTAAAAGTGGTTTTTTAAATTTCAGTTCTCACAACAACATATGTTTATTTAAATTGTTAAAATTGATATGCAAATATATTTGCAGAATGCAATATTTATTCAAACGGAAATTGTTGAATTTTCAGATAAATATATATATATTTATAAAGGCGTAACCACTCAAAAGACTTATAGGAAAATAAATATTTGCAAACTTATGCAATTTTTTTTACTAATGGCGCTTAATTCCTTTCGTTACTTTAAATCAACGGCCTTTAATTGAATGCATTGTAATGATACAAAAAGTTTTAAGTTTATATTGAAAATTATTAGCAATGTAATTAACACTACAATATTTTATTGCTAGCAATAAATTATGTAATTATGTATTGCGAAGTAGAAATAAGTGTATCAAAATAGTAGCTTTCAATAGTACCAATAAATCGATATTCAAACGAAAAAAATATGTTTTTTTTTATATATATCTAGTATTTTTTTTGGTCAGATAAATTCTTTGATATTTGTATTAATTCAGAAATCAAAAGTGAATTTCGTGTGCATTAAATAGCCTTTGGCAGTAAATCACGGCAAGTGGACAAGGGACATGGAAATATTTACAAAACTATTTCAGCGAGCCCACATTCAGCTGGCCATAAATATGCAATGGCAATAACAAAAACAAAAATGTTAACTACTGCAAACTCGAATGCTATAGACGAGTGAGCTCGACTACAATATACCCTGAAACCAGCTGCTCTTCCTTAAAGCTTTTGCACACCCAAATGTAAGCATATTTTATGCATGACTTGGCAGTTTCTTATCCTAAATTAATGAATTACTATAATATACAAGTATTAAATTAAGTCATCTTCATTTGTTATGTTTCCGGCTATATCTATTCGGCTGTTAAGTCTGATGACAGATATATATACTGTGTGGGTTCGTAACGGTTTCCTTCTGCCTTTTTTATACTTTGTATAAAATCATTACACCCCTTTTAGCCATTTTCAATGGGTTCAGGATATAAAGAGAACAACAAGAATTTGTTTGCGTTAAATGTCAAACAGCTGTGCAAATAACTGCAATTTACATTTACCACATCCGTCGCATATTTTGCACACTAAATAAACACATAAAAAACGGAAAAGCAACCAGCACAACTACAAATTAATTTGTAGTACATACATATATTTATATAAATAATATATACATATAGAAAGAGCATTGAGTAAATTTTATGAATTCATTATTGAATTAAATTTATTTATTTAAATACGAATGCAATGCACACGGATACATGTATACACGTGCAACTATGATTGTTGCACTTGCTCTTTTTCGCGGTGCAGTTGCAAATGTGAAATGTAAACGCGACTGCATTCGTTGCAAATTTTTGTGCACATTTCATGGCCAGACTTTGCAATTTCGTATTTGCCACTGCTCCCGAATTTGTGTGACCCACTATTTATATTTGAATAAGGTGTTTGTGCCACATACTTTGGAATTGCACTTCTCGCGTCTCATTTGCAAACAAGTCACCGGACAGATGCCTTCATGTGTGTGCAACGCTATTTTGACTTATTCAACATGAGTCAACGTCAGTCCCAAATGAAAATGGCAACAGCAACTGTAACAGCAACGTTGCAGGAAACAGCATCATTTCCCATTGCAGATGTTGCAATTTATACAGGTTTGTTGGGTAGATGTCCGTGTTGGTAACCATCTGTGTACTTTTGTTAATTGATCTACAGCTATTTGCCTTGTCTGACCTTCGGCTTTAATTCTTAATTTGTTAAGTTAAGCAGCAAAAAAGCACACAAAATTGGTAAAAAAAAAAATAAAAAATAAAATAAAACTTGTGTCGTCATTCGAAATTGGGTAAAATTGGGCTTAGAAATCTGATTAATCAATTTGTACATATAAATCTGATATTTGCGTATATTGTTAGAAGTGATCAATACTCATTCCAACATAGAGGGTATTCATTAAATATTATTCGTAGATGGCATGTAGCATACACCACATATTCAGTAAATAAAGTCAGTTTTTAGTTTTTCAAAAAAATAATTTCAAGATAGTACAAACGCTGCAAAATATCGGAGAGTGTTTATCTAATATCGAGAGGTTTAAATTCTGCTAAATTCTATAAATTTAATAAATAAAATCAGTTGGCTGCTTTTCATCACAAGCCGTATATATTCTGAAGTAATTCATCAACAAATATTATCAAAATGACAAACTAAGAAAATTATCCAGTTGTTTATCAAATAAAATAATCTTATTTTTGTATGTGTTATTATTCGAATTGGAAGTTGATATGTGTCGGACTATAATCAAATTAAATCTAAAGATTTTAAAAAGTAAAATAAAATTAATTCTGTGAAATGCAATAGTCTTTTTCAAATATGACAATTTTGTTAAAAATAAAATCAATTTGAAAGCCTTTTGAAGCAAACAATGCACACAATAAACAAACACAGTGCAAATGTTTGATAAAAAATAATATTTTACTGCAAATTTCTTGATTATTTTACGTTTTCCATTTTGTGGCCTGGAGTGCCATCGTTGCGCACTTGCAGTATTTTTCAATTACGAGCGACTTAAGCTGGCGAGTAATTTATATTTGCCTTTTATTTCGCAAGCGACAAGTAGCTTTTTGTAAAATGAAATACTCTCACTCAGACAGACAGACACACACACACATATAGATAGATAGATAGATAGATAGAAGAATGAAGGAAATAAAGTGAGTTGAGGTGGGCGGTGTTGAGGAAAAGCAGCTAACGTTGCAACAATTTGCAGTGGTAAATTGCATTTGGAAAGCAATTCATTTGGAAATTACAAAGCAGTCAGAACACGATGCGACGCGGCCAAAGGCAAAATGAAAAGCCAAACGAAAAACGAGAATGAAACTAAAATACATAAAATGCTACTGCTGATGAGGTTGATAATGATGATGATGAAATGCATTTAGGCAAATACATTCCGTGACAACCATCAACTTGAAAAACACACATTTTATTACACATGCATTTCCTCTATGTGTCAGGATGTGTGTGTGTGTGTGTGTGTGTGTAGAGGTGTGCATAAGTTTGTGTGTAGTTCCTTTTGTGGCACTGTCAGCTGCCCGCTCTGACAATGAGTCCATCTGCGGTTGCAGCAAACTCACAAACAGTCCACAGCAAAACTATTTCATATGTCAACTGCATCAACGGCAACAACAATAGCAGTAAAACATTTGGCCATCAACAGCAAAAATCTTTGCCATATTCAATCATACCCTAACTTAATCCCGGCAAGCCAAAAAAACCAAAAGTATTTTTTCAGAAAACGTATTCGCCAAATTCTGCAAAAGAATTTAAGGAAAATTTCCCAACTGATTTTTATATCGCATATACATTTATTTGAAATCAATGCATTTTTTATACAATTCGACAAAACAATGCAGACAAAAGAATTTGTTGCGTTTGTTGATTAACCAAACACTTTTTGCCAAACTATTATTTAAATATTCAGAGCTGAACATTTTGCATTTTTCCATTCAATTTTTCAACTTTTGCCACATGATCCAATTTTTTACTTATAGGCACGGTGCAAAATAAAAAAAATTAAGAAAATTCCCGAATGAAATTCGTTTTTCGAAAATATAATGAGATTAAAACTAATATAAGATTAAATAATCTAAATACTTTGTAAAAAGATTTCAGGCTCGAAAAAGATACAGAAATTTTTAGCTTTTGACCAAATGATTGGAACATTCAAGGAACTTTTTTGTACGGTAAAACCATTAATTATTTTATTTTTAAAAGGAGTCCATTAAAATTAAAAGTAATTAAATTAAAATTGTATTTAATACATATACTAATTATTATAAATATTAAATGTAAATGATATTTAAACGAATATGTTTATTTTGTCTAGTTTTGTTAAAATACATAATTAGAAACTGATATTATAAATGCATATGCATTAAAATTATTTTGTAATTTCTAATTAATTTGATGTAGTGTAATTAAAATCCACAGCAAAAATGTATACCCCAAATGTTGTTTTTGCCCCAAGGGTGTAGGCATAACAACAACAACAACAACAACAACAACAACTGCCGCTTTCAAGGCAGCGACTGCATTTACGAGTGTGCCTGCAGCTCGTTAGTTTGTCATCGTGTGTGGATCTGTGCCCTTGTGTGTGTGTGTGTGTGCTTTTTTTCTTTTCCCAACTCTCGCGTTTTTTATACACTTTTTTATTATTTTTTTTTTTGCAGAGCCAAGCGCCGAAAGCGAGGCATGAATTGAAAATGAAATTTTGTGTCAGTGTTGCAGAAAGTATGAGTTTTCAGTTAGTTCTGCGAATCTGTGTGTGTGCGTGTGAGTGTGTGTGTGTCAGAGAGAGTATGAAAAGATGGCGGGACAGACAACAAACAGCACACACACTCGCACACACACGCACACACACTCGCACACTTGAACATATGCAGATGATGGTTGGAGGGCTGAAAGGGGTAGTTGGATGGGAAGGTGCTTAGGGCTACAAGTGTTTAGCTGGCATTCAACACTTGACTGGGTAAATGGGTGGTTGGGTGGTTTGGTGGCTTGTTGGCTGCGTGGTTGGGCTTTGTGCGACCTTGCCACACATAAATGAGCAAACGAGCATGTTATTTTTTCTGTGGATTCCGGCTTTAAACAATTCAAGCGCAATTAGCTCGCGAATGGATTGACACACTCATCAAAATAACCAAATAGCAGCAAAAAAAGAACGCAAAAAACAGGGTCTTAATGACAACGAGACCTTTGTCCCCAAAAATTGAAATTCCGCACAGCAAAATTTAAAGAATTTCAATTGTATAACATTCCCTATTTCAAGCAGACATCTTTTTGTCGATTGCCGGCGCCAAGCCCGGAAATTAGACAAGAGAAAATTCAAAGCGACTGGCGACAAAACAAAAAGCGCTGGCAGCAATTAAAGCCGCCAGGACGTGCTTTGCCTTGCTAGAGGGGGGGAAACGGAGGGTATGGGGGGAGGGCTGTGGGATTTTAGGGGTAGACAAATTAAATTTAATTAGAAATTAAATGAGAATAAATTGGATTATTTAATTAAAAACTCACCTTGCACGAGCAGCAGCAGCAACAAAAGCGCCAACAGCCAACTGATGAGCCAGTTGAGTAATCCGAAATTGGCTCTGCTGCTGGCCAACATTGTTGTAGTGTTTCTTGTTGCTGTTGTTGTTGTTGTAGTTGCTGCTTTAGTTGTTATAGTTGTTGTTGGCCTTGTTATCCGCATTTTATTGTTATGATCGCTGTTTTTGTAGTGCTTGCTGTTAGCAATTCGCTGCGGTCTTTTTGGCCTTGTTAACGTTTACCTTCTCGTCAAATTACAGGCGCCAGCCCAGCTCAGCTCAGCCCGGCTCGGCTCGGCTCAGGTCGCGTCTAACCGCTCGCTCGGGAGCAATAACAAAATGAGTTTGCTATCTTTTAAAATTGTATCTGTCTTATTTTCTATCTTTTTTTTTTTTGTTGCTGCTGCGCTTTTCACATTGGTTTTTTTTGTTTTCTTTATTTTTCTCACTGATTTCAGCACTTTCTTTTGCTGTTTTTCGGGTTGGTTTTTTTTTTGTTGTTTTGTGTGCGAGTGCAAAACTTTTGTTTTTTTTTGTGTTTAGCAAACTGTTTTAAATTCAATTTGTTTGTTTTGTGCTTTTAATGTGATTTCTTGCCCGGAACAACAAGAGTCGTATAAATCATACGCCATGTGCGCTTTTCGCAGTCGCCTCAAAGTATGCAACGCTCAACACCACACACACACAGGCACACACACACACACCCACATAGACTGTGCACAGTGTTGTCTTCGTTTGTTATTTGCGCTTTTGATTTGTATTTGGTTTTAGATAGCAAAGTGTTCGCCAAGTAATTTATCTTGTCGTCGGCGGCTTAGCACTTTCACTTGACTGAAGTCAAGTTTGTTCTATTCTCGCTTTTTGTTATTTTTTCTTCTTTTTTTTAAGTAAACAAGAGGTTGTCTCAAGTTGTTGTGGCTTGGGTTCTTTTCCAGTGTGTGGTGTTGGTCTGTTTGACAGTTGTTGGATTGATGGAATGTCACTTAAACACACACACACAGACACACTCTCACACTTACGCACTCACACACGCAGGAGCACAATACACACGTAGGATTATTAATGCATCTATTTAAAGCAGCTTAATCACCTGGCATTAACGGGACATTAACACGCACGATTTGCGCCCGACTCCATTCGATTTGGCAGCACGTAACACTGTTCAGCTACTGTTGGCAGTCTGGCAACACTTTTGTTTTTGGGGTAAACAGCCCGCACATAAGATATAAATCACAAACAACGCGTGCTTTGCACTCAAGTCACAGGATTGAACTGACTGCGCCTCGTCGGCAGGCAGCTCTCCAATCGTTAGCCGCCCACGAAGTGGATGCCGAAGCCGCGCACGGCATCGGCACATAAAAAACACGAACCAACGACTCGAAGAGAGCGCTCCACTTGCTCTTAGCTGCAAGAGTGGCGTTCTTCTGATTGTTGTTCCCCTCAAAACTATTGGTGCACGAAATTGCAGACGAACTTTGGAGTGCTCTCTGTAAGCTCGCTCTACGCGCACTTAAGAGCACAAACTTCCAAGTTTCTTTTTGTTTTGTTGCTGTTATTTTTGCATGTTTTTTAGTTGTGATATAAAGAAATGTTTATAAACTAAATCCCAAGTGAATTTTCAATTGTTTTAGGAATGCAAAAATTCAAACATTCATATGTGGTTCAGACAATTAAAAAGTTTAGTAAGAGAAACTAAAAATTAAAAATAAACAATTACAATTATTATTGCTTATATGTAAAATTTGTGTTAAAAATTAAATTGAATTTACTTTTAAATTTTATAGATTTCATATCTTCATTGCTTGTATCTCTCTTAAGCTCTTTACAATTCTCTTTTGTTGACTTAAAGTAAGTGTAATTTGATTGTTTTATTTCCGTTCGTTTTTCATTGTCATTTTATCTGTATTAGCAGCTAGTCGAAACTGACCGCCTCAATAGGGAAGCGCTGTAAACTGTAAAATAAGTAACAGTGTCATGTCGTAGGTCAGTATATCCGCGTATAAGAGTGCGCATAACCACTCTTATACTGCAAAGAGAAAATTACCCAGTTAAAGCAACGAAAAAATGGTTTTGAAACAAACCAAAAAAATGCGGTTTTAATTAATGCTTGTAATTAGCCCTAGTTGTTGCAGCTATTTTATTTTATTTGACTCGTACTTTTTGCGGTATTATTGTTGTCAAATTAACACACAGAGAGAAAAGGTGGGGGTCGATTTTCAATCAATTTGCAATAGTTTTTAATTACAAGTCAATTTTATTTGAGTAAACAAATAGATAATAAAGTTCACAGCTGATATATATTATTAGTGTACCACACACAAAAAAAAAAACACACATACACACGCACACACACACATTCATAGAAGGAAAGCATCGCCTGTTGAAATGCTTCAATCAATTAAATTAATTAGTGGCAAAGTATTTCAACGATGCCGCGATAAGGTCGCCACATTTTATTTGTATTTTCCCATTACAGTGAAAGCTCCCTTTAACGAAAAAATAAACTAAACTAAGTATTTTAGGTGATTAATAAATTTAGGTAAATAAAACTATTGTGAATATTGTAATGTATTTGCTTATTTTTATAATTTTGAAAATTTATTAATAATTCATTTTCTGTCTGATTTGGTTTAATTGGATTTCCCCCAAAGCAGCTAATCCAAACAAAACAAATTTGTAATTAATGTATGGCCAAATTTTTAGTTGTATTTATAATTTAATTAAAATTTCTTTTATTCTATTGTTTTTTTCACATTAATTGTAATAGTTTATAATAATAACAAATAATAATACGTAAATAAATAAAAGAATAATTTTACTAAATTTTCTTAATTTTTATGGAAAGTCTTTTAGGCAAGTGTTCACTGTGCTTATATTCAATTAATTTGCTTCAATTCGCAATTAGCCTTATTATATATTGTGGTTGTGTGTGTTGTGTGTGTGGTGTGTGTGTGTGTGTGGTGTGTGTGTGTTGTGTGCATTATGCAATCGTGTTTCTTGGACTTATAAATCCGCAACCAAGGCCAGAACTGTAAGCAAAAATAAAAACCAAAAAGTTAAAGCCAAATTATCAAGTTTTTGGCCTTGGACCTGGACTTATGGCCTCATCTACGCTGTCCAGTTTACACTTATTATGGCCACATTTAGCGCTCCGATTTATTTTGATGTTGCTGGTCGGGGCACGTGTCAATCGTAGCGACGTCCAAAGCCGATTACACGCAACTCCCCCCGCACCCCTTGCAACCTAAGCCCCTGCCAGGCAACACCTACCCGCTCGAAGCAAAACGGCAGCGTAAACTTTTTAATTGAAACAATTTGTACACAAAAAAATGCTACACAAGACAGCAAAGGCAACCGAATAACAATAAAAATAGCAACAACAACAACAGCAACAACAATTGCAACAACAGCAGCGCAGACAGCGTGGCAAAGTTTTTGGCGCTTTTCATCTGGGCCAGCGGCTAGAAAACTGGCCAAGACACAGACTCCTTTAACCCCCGTACGTCTACCCCTGCTCTCTCCCTTCCTCTCTCCTTCTCTCTCTCTCTCTCTCTCTCTCTGTCTGGCTGTGTTTGTTTTCTTTTACTTCTTTTTTTGGCGGTTTGCGTGATTCGTTTTATTGAATTATTCGGCTGCTTTAACTTGCCACCGATACTCGATACCAATTACGTATTATTTCATACATATATATATATATATATACGGTTATATACTTATACATATTTATTTCTCTGTTTACTTAGACTTGAAGCAATTCGCATAAATTTGTCACAATCATTATTCGAATCAGATTCGCACGCGCACAATTGAATTTGAGAACACAAAACAAATCAAATATCCATTAACACGGCTCTCTTTTGGCACCTCCCCCTCGGCACTCCATCACCCACTTGCCGCAGATATCCGATTTTAGATTGACAATCCTCACAGACAGATTTTGTGGCGGTCACGTGTCAGACGAATTGCAATCATAATCCGCGATATTGTTGACTCAAGCAAAAGCCAGCCCAAACAACAAGGGTGGCCTTGTGTCTTCATTAGAGTGCAGCCAGCACCCACCACCCACTCAAATCCAACCCCCCCTCGACTCTTATTAAAGCAGCGAAAATGATGACCCTTTTGCCTATTTGCTGTTTTCGAGGGTTGCTCGAGCATTTTATTTTATATTTATACTTATTTTTGCCAACAAGAGTGTCATTAATTGAAATGCCAAGCAGCGACTGGTGGCTTACCATTCCCCCTCCCCCTCCCCCATCTTGCAGCCATCTGAGCTGTCCCACAACATTTTACATGAGGCGCGAACAATTCACAGCTTCATTCGCCGACTCTTCTCAACTGGATCCTGGCACAGGGGTCAGTCTCCACTGAACGACCTTTAACAAGATGAACGAGCGCAGAACACAAGGAACCAAATGGCAGAAAATACTCATCTTAGCCAGAACGAGCACTTAATACCCTTGCAATAAGGTCTTTAGCTGCTGGCATCAACTTTTCATTATACATTTGTTCCAGATCGCCAAAACTGAAATCACCAGATAAGATTACTGAACAAAAAAAAAATTAAATGATTTCTAATTAAACATATGATAAATATAGCTTACAAGATATTAATTAAAATCTAATTTAGCATATCGAATAATAAAAAATATTATAACAATGGACAACAATTCAAACTCATTTTAAATTATATTATATTTAAAAATTTATTTATTTAATATCAACTTAAATCAGTCGACTCAAAAAAATACAAATAAAAGAATATGTTAGTTAAATTTATTTGAAAATAAAATTTTAAAATATATATAAAAACAAAAATAATAAATATTTAGAAAATTTATTTTTAAGATTTCTTGGGGTATTTAAATGCAAAATGGTTGCATGAATTGGAGAAAATCCAGGAAAAAACTAATCAGACCTAATTAAAGTTATTAATGTGCATTTTTTATATAAATATAAATTTAAATTTTTTATTCCAGTAATTGACGACTCTAAATTGATTAAATTATATAATATAATTGTAATCATAAATGTCACTTTAACCTGTGTGTAGGCATTGATATCATCTACTCATCATCGATATCATATATCTGATATACAAATTTATTTTTGTCATATATAAAATAAATTTGACATGTTAATATTATCAGCAATTTAATTATCAAAAAAATTACTGACTAGTGGCTTAAATAATCAACTTAAGCTTGTAGCACTAAGAAAGAAAAATATCAACAAAAAAAACAAATATTAGCTAATTGTGTCGGAGACTTAAAATAATAAGAACAGTTTGCAAAAGGAAAAAGCATCTTGCTAATTACAAAAATATATTAGCCTAAAGACGGAAAGTTTACATATAATATTGCTAAATATCGATAACAATAATTGGAGAGCATTGCTTAGATAAGTTTAGGAAATATGAGATTTATTTCCATACTGTAAAAAGCTAGAATTCTGGTTGAGCTTATATATACAAACATATCATTTTGGTATTGTAGCAGGCCAACTGTGTAGTACTCAGAATGTAACATAAAATCTTTAACTTTAAATGAAATTATTTACTATTTATTTACAATTTATTTTTAGTGCTGATATCGATAGTAATCATTGTTAAATCAGATTAGATCAATTGTTGTGATTAAAGTAAATTAAGCAGAAGTGTTTATATAAGTAATTCCTATTAGATTTGGTAATTGGTATATATATCGAATATATATGTCCATTCAGATTATATATTAACTATTTCAGTTGCAGTCAGTTTAGGTTGTATTCAGTTAAGTATTTAATAATATGCAAAAACATACTTTGTCGCACACGTTTGCTGACTAAATTAAAATAACCCACAATTCAAAAGGTATGCAAAACAGAAAAAAAAAAAACAAAAAAACAAGACGACAAATCCAGAAAAAATAAAAAGAAAAAAAACTGAAGCAAAGCCAAGAAAATGAGCGGAAAATGCAATAAAAACCAAACCCGCATAATTTAACACAAGTGCGTTCACTTCACCAGCTTTGCTATATGTGTGTGTGTGTGTGTGTGTGCGTGTTGACTGGTGGTGTGTGTGTGTGTGTGTGTGTGTGGGTATTGGGTGTGTGTGCACAAGCGTCTCAATTATTTGTTTGCCTTGGGATTTGCAGCACACTGTCTCTTGTGCCAAGTGCGTGTGGCAAAGTGGGAGTCGGCACACGCCTCTTTTTATTGTGGCCAAGTGGCAGCAGAGAACAACAAACAACAAACAGCAAGCAGCAGCAACAACAATCTGAAGCAACATTAACATTTAAAACAATTTTCAATGTTGTAAAAATAAGTGTAAAAATTTCAGGGCCACAAACCGAAACAAAAACAAAAACAACAAAACAGTTGTGGCTATTTATTGTGTGTATTTGTGTGTGTGTATGTGTGTTACACGCCTGCATACTTAATACCCAAACAGCACAAACAACTACTGCCACAACGTTTCCCTTTCAAAATACACCCCCCCCCCCCCCCGCTATCCAAACCAACCCCCTTTCAGACCACGACTAGCTTTCACTAAAGCCACACAACAGTTTTTCTTATCGCTCAAATGTCATCGACTGTCGACAGTTTTTGGCTTTGCCACTTTGCCACTTGCCACTTGCCACTCCCGTTATCCCCTGCCTTACCCACGCTTACCACACAGTTCCGCACAGGCCAACACGAAGGCGTTCATTTGTGTAATCCAAGCCATGCCCATGGGCGGCACTTGTGGCATTTAGTTTGTAATTTAGCGCATTTAGTGCCCCATTGCCGGCCGGAGTCCTGTCGCCAGGATTGCAAGTCTTTTGCCACATTGCTTCTGGATGGGATTGCGACTGAGATTCTTCAACTACACACACAAACACACACACACACGTACATAAGGGGGAGAACATGTGAGTTATTTTGGCTATTTAATTTGTTAGCTGCAAAAATACTTTGAGCTGGTCTTAATGGCTTCTTAATTTGTCTCTTCGGCTTGACCAATTTGAATTTAATTTAGGTACGCTACAAGAAATACTCAGCTTTGGTTTTTTTTTGTGTATTTTTAGCAACTGAGATACACAAAATACTTAAGGATCATATACATAATTTAAATCCATTACGATACATTTATATTCAGTATTAAACCATTGATTTTGTTGAAGTTTTTGTATATAAATTGGAAACGAAAATATATTGTTTTACTTTTAATTTTATTTTAATCAAACTTGTATTTCCTAAATAGTTTATGCGTATAAAAAATATAAAATATTATGTGCAAACATTTATTAAGAATCATAGATAGATTTCTAAAAATAATAACTAAAATAATAAATGTTGAAGTTTATTTTCGAAGAAGCATTTTATTTCATTTTTAAATATGTACAAATGCTGTTGGAACTCAAAGAAAATACAATATTTTATTAAACAGTAGAATATTGTTTAGTCTTCAGACGAAAACAATTAAGACATTACCCGATGGAATCAACTCAAATAGAAGACAAAAGAAAATAGCTTTTAACGCATTAGCATATATAATAGATGAAAGCATATATGTTTATCTCATTTAGACCAGGCCCAAAGTAAAATCTGATAGAAATCAAACTGAAATATGCTTAATAATAATTGCCATAAAGCCAACAAATCAGATTGGCAGCAGGAGACAGCAGTCAACAGTTGCTGGGAGTCGGTCAGGCTGAGGTCCTTTTGGGCACATAAATTTCGCATCAAAATCAATAGCAAATCAAATGAGGGACACGAAATGTTGAATGCCACAAGAGCAGCAAACTGTCGCCGTTGACATTGGCTAGTGTTAAAGTTAATAAATTGTGGCCAGGATTTATGGGCTCGGCCACTGAACTGAAGCGTCTGCAATGACATTTTCATGTTTACATAAGCCCATGTATTTTATATATATATATATATATATATATATATTTAAGGATATATGTATGTGTGTTACAGTCAAATGGTTGGTGTGGATGTTTGCATTAAGTTGTGTTTGTGTGTGTCGAAGGCTGTCTACGCATGACATTCCAAATGGTGACATATGCATTCAATGGAAACCTTTTACGCAATCACCCACCCACCCAACCGACTCCCAATCGCACCTTTGCCTTGGGCTCGTTTTGATGAAATCAGCCGGGCGAGAAATTCAATCAAGCCCTGGTTCCGTGTCCGATAGCTTCAAAAGGTTTTGGCCACATTCTGGCTGCATGATTTGCTTTCTAATACTCAATAACATTTCACATGTCATCATGCAATCATTAGGCACGCCCACTTCACCATCGATTGCAATTTTATAGACTTCCTCAAAGTAATTAATTATTAAAAATATTTCTATTTATTAATTTCCAAATGGGCAGCAACCGAAAAGATCACAAAATTTGGACAGGTATAAATCAAATAGAATTATTGAATATTATCACAGCATTTCAAAAAATATATTGAGATTAAATTATGCTACTAATTTTCACATATAAATTTATTTTAAATTTCTTTTAAATTGATGCTATTTATATTTATATCGATTCAAAGTTGTGTCTTTTCCTGAATATTTGACAGTTTTATTAGTTGTTTAGTGGTTATTGCCACAGAAATAATATCGACGCTTTTCTGCCTTGCCAAATGTGACTTGAAATTAAAATGTCAACAGATTTTGGTTATAAAGTATGTAATCATCGGCGTAACTTATATAACCTTATTTCTGTATTTTATTATAGCTATATGATATAGTGGTCCGATTTGATCATCTACAACATTTATAAATACTTTAGCTAAAAATAGAATCCATATTAAGTGGCACATTAAACTAAGAGTTCTGCGCTAAATCAGACAAACATGGAAAAAAAAAGCAAGAAAAACTTTCAAGTCTTCAAAAATTCAAAATTCATAGAGTATAATTAATAAATTATATAAATTAATAGAATCTTACATTAAAATCTTATTTTATGTATCGATTAAAATTCAATTTGCCTTGCTGGATGATTGAGTTTCTCCAGGCGGACTAATCTCGTTTACTGGACTGCGTCTGTGTCTCACGTAGGCTCGTCCTCTGTTGACTACAATGCAAGTGATTCCTTTGGAGCGGGTGTTGACGCCATCGACATCATCGTAGTACTCATCATATTGGCCATCATCATCGTCCTCATCAAAATTATCCAAATCGTCATCATACGCGAAATCAACGCCATCATCATCATCGTTTATATCATCATCATAGGTGTTATCATTGCGCCCTTGAATCGGATTCCCATTCCCATCACCACCGAAGCAGATTTCCTGCGTTGTGCCACTATTACCACCGACACCAGGTATCGTGGCGTTCTCGCTGTTGAGCAGATTGTTGAAAAAGCTATACGTCTCATTGGAGGCCAAAACATCGTAGATCATGGCGCCGCTAAGTCCATTAACCACGCCCACCGTATAAGCACCCACCGCAGCATAGGCCCCGGGCGTGACACGTCCTATTGGCTTCGGTTCGTCTTCATTCCTTCCTGCTTCGCCCAGGGCTCGAGCCAATTCCGGCGGCGACAGTATACGCAACGCCAAGCGACCCGCTGCAATCGAGTATGGGTTTAGGCCAGGCCTAAGCCAAAATTGTTGTTTCCATTTCAAAACTCACCTGCGACTGAGCTGAGAACAGTGCTCAATGTGATTAGGCCAACGGCCCAAAGTGCCGACTGCGATTTCATGTTCTTTCCGTCAAACCGCTCGCGAGTTAACTAAACGCCGCTTGGGGTTCGGGCCAACTTTTATGGCCACAAAAACAAGCGAAAGAAAGTTGATAAAAGCCAATCAGTTTTGCATATGCAAAACACACACGAAACTGCCCTGCGTTGACCCTTGACGGGCGATGCTACCAAAATGGGTTAGCAATTAAAAGATAACCGGTTCTCAACCAAAATCTGTCAATAAAAAAAATTAAAATATTTTTCACTAGAACTATTTAAGATGACCTTATTGGTAAACTTATTTGTATATCTTTGTTTGTATATCTATATATAAATATGTATCTGTAAATATCTATGTCTGTTTCTGACCCAAATTTTTGTTTACCAAGATTATCATAATTTGTGTTATATTTGAAGAGCTTTTTCTAAAACCGCTCTCTGTTTCACTTTCGATTTCGCTTGTGCAGCTATTTCATCGTTTCTCGAAATGCCCAAAAATGCATATTTTGAGCGTGCAGCGAATCTATTGGAGAAATCTAAATAAATAATTTTGAAAAGTTCTCTAAACTGCTTAGCCGATTGGCTCAAATCGAATACATCAATTTTGCTTCATTAGACAAGTTCCCCTTTAGCAGCTGCCGCAGCACAACGATCTAAACAACATCAATCATTTTCATCTTCATCAGTGAATATTTAATTTAAATGACAGCTGGTTTTTAAGAATTAATTTGCAAGTCAATTAATCACATTAATCGCTTGTAAGCTGGTAATTATCAAAATTCACCAAGAGAGCATTTGCGAAATTTAATTCCATAATCAAGCCAATAAACTAAACCATCGTTTGGCAAACTTCAAATTCTAGCTGGAAGCAATCAATAGATTACTAATTTTTTTTATTCATTTTTATGCTAAAATATTTATATCTATAATTATATGAATACGTTATGTAATGAGCAAATGTATGCAAAAATTTAACTTTAAGAACTAGAACCTGCTCATACAAATTTTAAGAGTGCTGATGTCTCTCGACTGCAGCATTCTTCCTCTGGTTGCACTTTCACTTATTTGCTTGGCAAACAGAAATTAATATTTCTGATGGCAGAACAAATCGGAACCATGTCAAAAAGTATTTTATGTTACTAAAAGATACCCCGTCCGCGCAATCTCCGCTAAGGATACAAATAGTTTCCGCTTTTTTGCATTACTTTTTTTTTGGCTACTTATCAGCTAACATTTGGCTTAGTTGCAGCTGCAAGTAGTTATTAAACCATAAGCCGCTTTCATGGCCAAACAAATGTACGAGTTCTTAACTGGGTCTAGAGGCAAGCAACATATTGTACATTCCATTTTGAGTGGCTGCGCCCTTACCCGCCTCCCCTGGCGGGTCGTCCATTGGCGTCGTTGCATTTTTATTTGGCCACGTACAAGTTTCCGAATAGCTGTTAACTGCTGCATAAAAGTTTTGCTTTCAGTTTTGTCAGACGCTTCGGCGTTTATAACGCAAATGGCTTTAAGCCAATGTCCAATGTCTGCCAATTGCCGGGATATTTCAAAGTTTTGCGACCCACTCAAAGTGTCAACCAATGCGCCGTCTCCCAAACCACTGCTCCTTAAAAAATACCAACAGACTGGGAATAAAAGCTATCTTTGGCACGCCATAGATTACACACTCTTGCAGAGCAAACTGATCGATTTAACCCATTGGCAAAACATAAAAGAAAAATCTACAAATCAGAATATATTGTTATTTAACTACAGATTAAGTCGGTTTATTCCAATATTGATTGAAAATGCTACACTTCTAAGTAGTTTAATGTTTTGGTATTGCTTCTGTCACGAACATTAACAGAGCCAATATCAGAAAAACTGTATGCATATAGCAATATCAGTAGCAAGTGCAAATAGTTTAAAGTTTGCTCTCTGTAGTTGCAGCAATAGGATAAAGAGCGATGCGAGAGCATAGCATATCTGATTTGCTCTTTTTCTCCAAGAGTTGCTACGAAGTAGTAAATGTAAACAAGACTTTGAGAATCTCATTCTATATATTCATAATATTCTTCGATTATCCATTCTAGAAAATTTTTAAATTTTCACTTTATATTGATTTTTGACAAACATTTTTGCAGTGTGTTCGGAGTTGTTTCGTGTGTTACACATTTCATGGCATTGTTATAAAGCCCACAGCAAGGATAAGTTTATAGACAGAAGTGCAACAGCTGCGATGCAACAAGTGAAACGAATCGAATACCAAGTTGTCTGCGCACTTCAATGCCACATAAACAGCCACAGCAACTGCAACTGCAACAATCACAACAACAACAATATCAACATCAACATCTACATCAACAACACCATTAGCAACATGTTTTGCAGTGCTGTTGCTTCTCATGTTGCATGCTGCGCTCCAGGCGCAAATGTCTCGCTCACCCCCCCCCCCCTCCCCATCACCATACCACCCCCCCCCCCCCCCCTCTAAAGACGACACACGCCCAATGGCTTGTGATTTACGCACACTGGCATCGCTCGGGCAAACAGTATCATTTGCAGCTCATTAATCAGCTCTTCTGTAACAGCGAACTGGAGGTCTATCAGGGAGTCGTTTTCTTGGTTGCATGCCACATGCCACATGACTTGTGCGCCATAATCGGCTTTTCTTCATATTTAATGAGCAACAGAGAAAAAAACACACATTTCGCAAATATTTGCACAGAGCAACAAAACTGATTAAGACGCATTTTCTGCCTTTTGCTCTGAAATGCAATCTAAGGGGTAGCCATATATCGTATGATTGTACGGGAACTAATACTCAGATAAATAATAATATGTCTACTTCAGCATGTCCATAATAATCAATGTTTGATTGTGCAGAATCTGTTTGCTCATCATTTGTCAGCTCCTGTTCACAAAATTAATACATGTTGATTTATTTTCATATGAAATAATTAGAATAAATAAATATATTCTTAATAATTTTCATATGAAATAATAAGAATAATTAAATATATTCTTAATAAAAAAAACATAGTCTTTGTAAATGATTTGTAAATATATATTATTTGTGCTGGTTAGGATTGAAATCAGAGTTTATATTAATTTCTGAGTTATTAGAAATTGAAGTAATTTAAAGAATTACGAAATAAGTTGGCTGCTTCTCAAAAATTTCAAATTAGATATCATTTCTGAGTTATTACAAATTTAATTACATTAGTTTCAAAATAAGTCAGCATATATTCAAATATTGGTCATTAGAAATCAGTGAAATTTCGCATCGATTGGCTTAAATTCTTTTGCATTTTTTCACGAGCAGCTTTTTATCTGGCCATCATATTTTCTATATTGAAGCTGATTTAATAGAGCATCTGTTCAGCGCTTTCGCGAAGCACTTGAGAAAAAAAAATAGCAACAATACCCAAGTAGAAGAATACTCATTTACCTTAAAATACCCTGTGGTCATTAGGTGACCCGAAATGATTCAGCTAACTAAATATTCTTTAACTTGTATGTAGAAGTAGAAAGTTTTTGTGGTAAGCGATTATTAAAAACTAAAATATATAGTTTTTAGTGAGCCCATTTGAAATGTGGTAAACTAAAAATAGGATTATACATTTTTATGTTTATTCCAATCGGATTCCACCCGTTAGCACAATGGACCAATAAATGGGCCATCAACCGTCTAAATTAATTAAACCTATGTCAACAGTAAATAAAATAAATATGGTTAAAAGTGGAAATGTGAGCAAGTTGACTTTCCACTTGTCCGTAGGGTATCTATTCGTCTCAAGGCAATCATCTATAGCCAGTTGCTTGGTGCTGGTTTTATGTTGCACGCCACAGTGGTTTTTATGCTGCAGCAGGCCAAAAGAGCATGCAACGTCGAGTGGTGGCCGGAAAGGGCGGTGACCAACAACGGACGTGGGCATATTTCAGTGGCAAGAGATAAAAGAGGCGCGATGATAACACTTTAGATGGGTGGCAGGGCCATAAGCAGTGCAAGGGCTGCTGCAGCAAGTGGCAGCAGCAACATCAGCAGCCACAGTAAGTAGCAGCAGTAACTCCTGCTCGTTACCCACTCGTTAACATTAAGCGCATTTATGCATGCAATTTTTGATATAACGAATATTGCGAGTAATACGAGACACTCAACTCAGTATCTCGACATTGCTGATAAGTTTACAACAAGGCTTTAACAACCGACACATTCAAGTTTTGATGAGGTCGAGCGACGCGTCAACCATGCATAAAAATATTGGCATATTTATGTATAAATATATATATATATATATATATATATACACTCCCCTGAATTCGATTAAAGGCACTTGAGTTTATCCCTATTTAAAATAAAATTGTATAATATTTACGGCAAAATATAAATATTTTAAATACACGTTAAATAAAAATTTCTAATATTAACAAATTTTTTTTAATAAAATTTTTTGTTTAAGTGAGCCGCAGAGCTAATAAAATTAATATAACAAATAAACAATCTTCTAGATTTGTTTATAGTTTAAAAAATCGTTTTTCCCAGTGTTCCAAACTGACTTTTAATGCCTTTAATAAAAAATAATTCATTTAAAATATTAAGTTTAAGTTAAAAATTGAAATTTATTTAACGTGTATTTAAACAACAAATTTTGTGGATAAAAAAAGTTAAAAATTGTATTTCAAATTTGATAAGGAGAAAAGCAAGTGCTTTAATCGAATTTCTGGGAGTGTATATTGTGCATTCGCAATCAAAAAAGTCATTTGTGCATTTATTGCCAAATTGCCATAAGGGTTATTGATCTGTGGGCTTTAGTGCGGCGCTTGTTATCATAATATTTTAATTTATGATGTATTTTACGACGTTGCCAGACCTGACCATTTTCCACGCCGATTAGTTCTTGATTTTTTCATTCAGCAACACTACTAAACTGAATTTATCGGCTGAGCGAGAGTTCTTTAGTGGACCTATATATATTTAACTATATATATATATATATATATATATTAGAATATTAAATATTGAATATATAATATAGAATATAGAATATAGAATATAGAATAAAGAATATAGAATATAGAATATAGAATATAGAATATAGAATATAGAATATAGAATATAGAATATAGAATATAGAATATAGAATATAGAATATAGAATATAGAATATAGAATATAGAATATAGAATATAGAATATAGAATATAGAATATAGAATATAGAATATAGAATATAGAATATAGAATATAGAATATAGAATATAGAATATAGAATATAGAATATAGAATATAGAATATAGAATATAGAATATAGAATATAGAATATAGAATATAGAATATAGAATATAGAATATAGAATATAGAATATAGAATATAGAATATAGAATATAGAATATAGAATATAGAATATAGAAGATATAGAATATAGAATATAGAATATAGAATATAGAATATAGAATATAGAATATAGAATAAACATATAGAATATAGAATATAAAATATAAAATATAAAATATAAAATATAAAATATAAAATATAAAATATAAAATATAAAATATAAAATATAAAATATAAAATATAAAATATAAAATATAAAATATAAATATAAAATATAAAATATAAAATATAAAATATAAAATATAAAATATAAAATATAAAATATAAAATATAAAATATAAAATATAAAATATAAAATATAAAATATAAAATATAAAATATAAAATATAAAATATAAAATATAAAATATAAAATATAAAATATAAAATATAAAATATAAAATATAAAATATAAAATATAAAATATAAAATATAAAAGATAAAATAAAAATATAAAATATAAAATATAAAATATAAAATATAAAATATAAAATATAAAATATAAAATATAAAATATAAAATATAAAATATAAAATATAAAATATAAAATATAAAATATAAAATATAAAATATAAAATATAAAATATAAAATATAAAATATAAAATATAAAATATAAAATATAAAATATAAAATATAAAATATAAAATATAAAATATAAAATATAAAATATAAAATATAAAATATAAAATATAAAATATAAAATATAAAATATAAAATATAAAATATAAAATATAAAATATAAAATATAAAATATAAAATATAAAATATAAAATATAAAATATAAAATATAAAATATAAAATATAAAATATAAAATATAAAATATAAAATATAAAATATAAAATATAAAATATAAAATATAAAATATAAAATATAAAATATAAAATATAAAATATAAAATATAAAATATAAAATATAAAATATAAAATATAAAATATAAAATATAAAATATAAAATATAAAATATAAAATATAAAATATAAAATATAAAATATAAAATATAAAATATAAAATATAAAATATAAAATATAAAATATAAAATATAAAATATAAAATATAAAATATAAAATATAAAATATAAAATATAAAATATAAAATATAAAATAGAAAATATAAAATATAAAATATAAAATATAAAATATAAAATATAAAATATAAAATATAAAATATAAAATATAAAATATAAAATATAAAATATAAAATATAAAATATAAAATATAAAATATAATATAAAATATAAAATATAAAATATAAAATATAAAATATAAAAGATAAAATATAAAATATAAAATATAAAATATAAAATATAAAATATAAAATATAAAATATAAAATATAAAATATAAAATATAAAATATAAAATATAAAATATAAAATATAAAATATAAAATATAAAATATAAAATATAAAATATAAAATATAAAATATAAAATATAAAATATAAAATATAAAATATAAAATATAAAATATAAAATATAAAATATAAAATATAAAATATAAAATATAAAATATAAAATATAAAATATAAAATATAAAATATAAAATATAAAATATAAAATATAAAATATAAAATATAAAATATAAAATATAAAATATAAAATATAAAATATAAAATATAAAATATAAAATATAAAATATAAAATATAAAATATAAAATATAAAATATAAAATATAAAATATAAAATATAAAATATAAAATATAAAATATAAAATATAAAATATAAAATATAGAATATAGAATATAGAATATAGAATATAGAATATAGAATATAGAATATAGAATATAGAATATAGAATATAGAATATAGAATATAGAATATAGAATATAGAATATAGAATATAGAATATAGAATATAGAATATAGAATATAGAATATAGAATATAGAATATAGAATATAGAATATAGAATATAGAATATAGAATATAGAATATAGAATATAGAATATAGAATATAGAATATAGAATATAGAATATAGAATATAGAATATAGAATATAGAATATAGAATATAGAATATAGAATATAGAATATAGAATATAGAATATAGAATATAGAATATAGAATATAGAATATAGAATATAGAATATAGAATATAGAATATAGAATATAGAATATAGAATATAGAATATAGAATATAGAATATAGAATATAGAATATAGAATATAGAATATAGAATATAGAATATAGAATATAGAATATAGAATATAGAATATAGAATATAGAATATAGAATATAGAATATAGAATATAGAATATAGAATATAGAATATAGAATATAGAATATAGAATATAGATAGATATAGAATATAGAATATAGAATATAGAATATAGAATATAGAATATAGAATATAGAATATAGAATATAGAATATAGAATATAGAATATAGAATATAAAATATAGAATATAGAATATAGAATATAGAATATAGAATATAGAATATAGAATATAGAATATAGAATATAGAATATAGAATATAGAATATAGAATATAGAATATAGAATATAGAATATAGAATATAGAATATAGAATATAGAATATAGAATATAGAATATAGAATATAGAATATAGAATATAGAATATAGAATATAGAATATAGAATATAGAATATAGAATATAGAATATAGAATATAGAATATAGAATATAGAATATAGAATATAGAATATAGAATATAGAATATAGAATATAGAATATAGAATATAGAATATAGAATATAGAATATAGAATATAGAATATAGAATATAGAATATAGAATATAGAATATAGAATATAGAATATAGAATATAGAATATAGAATATAGAATATAGAATATAGAATATAGAATATAGAATATAGAATATAGAATATAGAATATAGAATATAGAATATAGAATATAGAATATAGAATATAGAATATAGAATATAGAATATAGAATATAGAATATAGAATATAGAATATAGAATATAGAATATAGAATATAGAATATAGAATATAGAATATAGAATATAGAATATAGAATATAGAATATAGAATATAGAATATAGAATATAGAATATAGAATATAGAATATAGAATATAGAATATAGAATATAGAATATAGAATATAGAATATAGAATATAGAATATAGAATATAGAATATAGAATATAGAATATAGAATATAGAATATAGAATATAGAATATAGAATATAGAATATAGAATATAGAATATAGAATATAGAATATAGAATATAGAATATAGAATATAGAATATAGAATATAGAATATAGAATATAGAATATAGAATATAGAATATAGAATATAGAATATAGAATATAGAATATAGAATATAGAATATAGAATATAGAATATAGAATATAGAATATAGAATATAGAATATAGAATATAGAATATAGAATATAGAATATAGAATATAGAATATAGAATATAGAATATAGAATATAGAATATAGAATATAGAATATAGAATATAGAATATAGAATATAGAATATAGAATATAGAATATAGAATATAGAATATAGAATATAGAATATAGAATATAGAATATAGAATATAGAATATAGAATATAGAATATAGAATATAGAATATAGAATATAGAATATAGAATATAGAATATAGAATATAGAATATAGAATATAGAATATAGAATATAGAATATAGAATATAGAATATAGAATATAGAATATAGAATATAGAATATAGAATATAGAATATAGAATATAGAATATAGAATATAGAATATAGAATATAGAATATAAAATATAAAATATAAAATATAAAATATAAAATATAAAATATAAAATATAAAATATAAAATATAAAATATAAAATATAAAATATAAAATATAAAATATAAAATATAAAATCTAAATATATAAAATATAAAATATAAAATATAAAATATAAAATATAAAATATAAAATATAAAATATAAAATATAAAATATAAAATATAAAATATAAAATATAAAATATAAAATATAAAATATAAAATATAAAATATAAAAGATAAAATATAAAATATAAAATATAAAATATAAAATATAAAATATAAAATATAAAATATAAAATATAAAATATAAAATATAAAATATAAAATATAAAATATAAAATATAAAATATAAAATATAAAATATAAAATATAAAATATAAAATATAAAATATAAAATATAAAATATAAAATATAAAATATAAAATATAAAATATAAAATATAAAATATAAAATATAAAATATAAAATATAAAATATAAAATATAAAATATAAAATATAAAATATAAAATATAAAATATAAAATATAAAATATAAAATATAAAATATAAAATATAAAATATAAAATATAAAATATAAAATATAAAATATAAAATATAAAATATAAAATATAGAATATAGAATATAGAATATAGAATATAGAATATAGAATAATAGAATATAGAATATAGAATATAGAATATAGAATATAGAATATAGAATATAGAATATAGAATATAGAATATAGAATATAGAATATAGAATATAGAATATAGAATATAGAATATAGAATATAGAATATAGAATATAGAATATAGAATATAGAATATAGAATATAGAATATAGAATATAGAATATAGAATATAGAATATAGAATATAGAATATAGAATATAGAATATAGAATATAGAATATAGAATATAGAATATAGAATATAGAATATAGAATATAGAATATAGAATATCAGAATATAGAATATAGAATATAGAATATAGAATATAGAATATAGAATATAGAATATAGAATATAGAATATAGAATATAGAATATAGAATATAGAATATAGAATATAGAATATAGAATATAGAATATAGAATATAGAATATAGAATATAGAATATAGAATATAGAATATAGAATATAGAATATAGAATATAGAATATAGAATATAGAATATAGAATATAGAATATAGAATATAGAATATAGAATATAGAATATAGAATATAGAATATAGAATATAGAATATAGAATATAGAATATAGAATATAGAATATAGAATATAGAATATAGAATATAGAATATAGAATATAGAATATAGAATATAGAATATAGAATATAGAATATATAGAATATAGAATATAGAATATAGAATATAGAATATAGAATATAGAATATAGAATATAGAATATAGAATATAGAATATAGAATATAGAATATAGAATATAGAATATAGAATATAGAATATAGAATATAGAATATAGAATATAGAATATAGAATATAGAATATAGAATATAGAATATAGAATATAGAATATAGATATTATAGAATATAGAATATAGAATATAGAATATAGAATATAGAATATAGAATATAGAATATAGAATATAGAATATAGAATATAGAATATAGAATATAGAATATAGAATATAGAATAGAATAGAATATAGAATATAGAATATAGAATATAGAATATAGAATATAGAATATAGAATATAGAATATAGATAGAATATAGAATATAGAATATAGAATATAGAATATAGAATATAGAATATAGAATATAGAATATAGAATATAGAATATAGAATATAGAATATAGAATATAGAATATAGAATATAGAATATAGAATATAGAATATAGAATATAGAATATAGAATCTAGAATATAGAATATAGAATATAGAATATATACATTTCCAAAATCAAAATTTCCTTAATTTTCAATGATGTTTATGTTCTTAAATGTTGCTTTTAAATAGTTTTAGAATTTGTATATATAAATATCATTTTATATGGGTAGCGCTGAGATAGCAAATGAGACCCGTGCCAAAAAGGAAACAGTTATCGTAAACGCAAACGAAAACCAGCAACTGTTGGGTCAAAGTATAATTGTGGGAACGAACATGCGTGGCCAGTTTTTTCAACATAAATCATTCTTTATTTCAAGCAGGTCAGCGGCACTGCCACAAGCACACACACCCACACACACATTTAGACTTTAATAATGAATGGTGTTGGCAACGGCGAGCATTAACACCTACCTTAGAGCCGCAGCCAGTGCGTGCCACCGAATGTTGCTAACAAATCAAGCCGAGAGACTGTAGCCAAAGGAAATGTTGCTTAATTTTGTTGTTTTTTATTGTTGCTCTTGTGCCTCATTATTTTGCACTGTAATTAATTATAGTGTTATTTAATTTAATTGCGTGTGTGGCATTAAGACGCAGTCAGTTGGCAATTGCGTACAAATGTTTGCCCTATTAGCAGTCACTGATACTGCCCCGTTGCCCTTAAAATACACGCAACGCATTTGCACTTTGCAACACACAGAAAACAAACACACACATACACACACACACACACAATATCACATACTAAGTAGGGGAACGCCTGCGGCTAGACAAATGTGTTTTCATGTTTGGCAAGCAACTCAAGCATTTGTCAATGTGCATTTCGGCATAGATCTTTGTGTATGGCTGTGTGTGCATGTGTGTGTGTGTTTGTGTGTGCTGCTTATCACCGCAAGCAGGAGATGATGATGATGGTAAAATATGCGTACAAGCCCGCTGTGCCTACTGCGCGTATACGCATTATAATCCCATTTGTTGCGTTAAATTCGCAGCAGCAGCCAAGAATTTAACTTCAATAAAAAAGTACATCCGCTGATAGCTGACAACTTTGGTTTTATATGTTCGCATTCTTATTGTTGCTGTCACTTAAACTGAAATCTAAAATAAATGCCTATGTCAACATTTAGCTCTGACTGACTGATTTATGATTTAAAGAGCTCTCCAAGTAGATTTAGTTGATTACATAGAGGACGCATTGGAATATTTAAGTCCCTGGGCAAGGGGAAATGATGCACAACTATACTACTAGTATACTTTCTTAAAAGTCTACATATTAAAATTATATTGAAGATAATTTTCTCAGCTTCAAACTGCACCGCAAGTAAATCAATGTTTAGTAAAGTTATAAATCAAAATCAAAGTTTGGCTGGTTAGTTGAGAAATCATGTTTGAAATTTAGATTAAGGCCAATATATACTAAATGGACGTAGGTATAAACTTCCGAATCGGAAGTTGCCATAAACTTGTCAAAAATTATCTGTTTTTTAAAAGAAAGACTTTTTGATGTTGTTTTGACCTCTAGATTAAAAACTGAAAAGTAACTCAAAATCCTAGTCCAGTTGGATATTGGTGTAAGCTTTCCTGTGCCATAACTTGATCAAAACTGATTTAATTTTAAAAATAAAGTGTGTTTTAGTCATGCTTTGCTGCATTTAAATCTCAAAACATGATTTAATGACATTTTCAAAAATAAGGGCGTTAAGTCTTGGTTTAATCTTAAGAGCAAACTCAGAAGTGTCAGTTTCAGCTGCAGCAGCTACCCAGCGAGCAGCAGTCGAAGTGGGGAGTGAGGATAAATTGATTTTTGGCGCCTGTAAAGATAAGCACACTAACAAAATAATTTAAAAAAAATGCCGCTTTATGTAATTCTTTGCCGCCTCAAATTCCTCGAATGCGAAATGTGAAAACAGCACCTGCAGAAAAGTCTTGCTGTGGCTACCCTTAATTAAAAATAGAATTTGAAATTTACCTGTTTAGCTCAAAATATCGAGTAAATTTATTTATAGTTCTAAATTTGGAAAAATTAAGGTAATTGGCCATGCGTGATTTGCACTAACAAATGCACAGCTTGATTCGTTTTGGCGCCCGATGGACGTGGGTTCACTTTTTGTTTTTAGACTCGCATGGATCAGTTAACACTTGCTAAAGTGACAGCTAAACAACAACAACAACAACCACAGTCAGCAGTTGAAACCCAAATCAGGTCAAATCAACACTTGTCTTTAACTCACAACAACAACAACAAAAGAGATTTACTTTTGATAGGGGTCATGTAGAAAACTGGGGTTGCATTTTCCTCGTTTCCTTTCCTGATTTTTATTTTTCCATTTTAAATTATCGCTAATTGAATCAAGCAGAAAGAAATGTTTCCTCTCTCATTGTCAGCCTGTCAGTTAGCCGTTTAGTTAGCTGTCACATGTGCAGATTTGTTAAATTAGTTTTGGCACGGCAAAAGCCAACAAATTAGTACTCCTAAATAAGTTGAAGCACTTCACAATTGGACATTGAGTCATTTAATAACAGACAGTTAGAACTAAAAATTATACTAAGCTATGTGTCTTAAAGTCATAAAGTCGTTATCAATTATGGCTTTTCTCAGTGGTGTTTCTCACTGATTTTTATATACAATTCAATTACAAAATATTCACACAAAATATTCAATACAGTCGAAATTTGTCGCATAATTTTGTTTGCAATTATTGTACATATGTCACATAAATAATTATTTCTTACCATAGTTTATTTTATCTAAAAATTAAATCAAACATATAAAAAATGAAACAGTGTGGAAATAGATTAACACAATTTTATTTTTAAACTGAAAATAAAGAAAAAAAATAAAAGATAATTTTAATGATACCCTGTATCAAATATAAGAACCTAACAAGCAATATCAAATAATATAAATATAAAATTATGAATTATAAAAGGACAAACTGAGTCAATATTTAGAAGTCGCAAGAGATTATATAGATTTTACGTATTCCTATCTCCAATGGAAAAGCTTTCTTCAATGGAATTTTTATAAATTCTAGTAATACTGTAATGTTTTAATTTAGAGTTAGCCGTTGAGTATCACTTTCGCACTCTGTGATATTTTAAATTAAAAAACGGGGTATATAGATTGGAGGGTATCTCCATGTCTAGTAATCTCGATTGGAGCACCTATTAGTCGTTTCCGCGGCTTATCGAGACCCATTAAATCAACAGTTGCTTATTTAAAAAATATGTTTGCTGTGTGCATTCAACTGTTGAACCCAAATGTGCAACGACAATTTATTAACCACTCTTTTCACAGTTGTTGTTGATTCTGATGCTGCTGTTGTCATACATTCATTTATCGCAAGCCTAATTAATTTTCCAAACAATTTTTTTCTGGTTTTTTTTATCCTATTTTGGGCCCAAGCTCATAAATATTTAATGCAAAATAATTAACAGACCATCGCGAAGGGGCAGCTGCTGTCACGCCTCTTGCTTCTCGGCCCAGGGCTTTGATTGATTGCCTCCTGTTGCCCGTGGACAATCATAAAATTTTCGTTAATCAAGTTTAATTAATTAAAGCAGACAACAATGCTGCAAGTGGGCGTCAGAGACTGACAAAATGACAATGCCATACTGGCATATCCATGTCAATATTTCCGCTTTTGGTCAGCTATAAATTATACAATACTTTCTGCCTGCTGTTAACGGAAACACTTGCCGTTTACGGCGCTGGCGACCAGCTCCGATGACAGTGGCTATAAAGCTTGGATTACACTGTTTAATTAAAGCTACAAGCTAACAATTACAACAACTGTTGTCTTTTGCGCTCTAAGTTCTTAGTTATTGATATATCCTATTTCTAAAAAACATTCCGAGCAGAATTATTTGACCTTTAAATGTGCATTCAATTCTGCCTAGTAATAGATACAATTTTAATAGTTAAAAATGCATTCATTTATTTTACAACACTTCATATCACAATTATTATATATTTTCAGTTAAAGCCTGCACATCACATTTTCTTAATACACATTGTATTTATTGCAGTCATTTTTAAAGCTCATTTTAACAAGAAAAATGAAAAACTTTAACTATACATTTCGTCGAGTAGTATGAAAAAATGTTCGATAATTGCACTTGAGCCATCGAAGCTAGCACAGAAATTTTCATGACGGGCGGCGATTTAATACTAACGCTAATCAATTTTAGGAAACAAAAATCTAATAAAAAAAAAACAGTAATTAATCTCGCATTAGTCCTATATCAATTATAACCAATATAACATTAAAATCGTATTATTGGCATATTATTATGTACAAGTATTCATATATTATAAATAAATATATATATATATATATATATAAAATATATATATATATATATATATATAACAGATAAAACTATTAAATGTACTACAGCAGACCTCAGCACATGCACAGTTTTAACGATGAATTTAAAGTTAGTTGTCGTTTTTTGCTTCTCGCACATTTTGAAAGTGGTAAAATACAAACTTTATTATAAATAATTATTTGTATTTAAATATTGACTTTCCAGTATTGTGATCCCTTGGTTGTATATAAAGCAACAAACCTTGAATGCATTCCGAATCCGTCATACGTTGAAAATGCGTCTTGTATCTTAAAGGCCATTAATTGGAATAAAGCAATTGCCCAAATGGATTGTGATCTTATTTTTCCCTTATCAAATGCATCGGTAAGCAAGCAAAATCAATGCCTACCATATTTTTGTAGAATCATCCAAGTGGTATTCCAGGTTGGGATTGAGTTCTTTAAGCGGAGCTATACCAATCGATATAATCCATTCCTGATCAATGTCACTGTAAATGTGTGCGATATAATAACGAAAAGAAACTTCATACCATATGGATCGATTGTGTGGAAAACTCTCAAGACAAACACAAATTTCAATCATACTTGTCCTTTTACGGTAATATATTTAAATTTTTAAAGAGATCCTAAAATATATTTACATATCACAGGGTCATATGATTGCTCGCAACTTTTACATTGATGAGAAACTGCTGCCACCATTTCCGTTAGGCTTTTATCTGCTTGCCATAAGGTTTTTTGAGAACTACGTCGATGGACCAAGAAAATGTTTTGGAGTTATAAAATATTATTTTCAAGTTAAGGAAAAAGAAGCAAGCAAAAAAAAAGCATCCACTGCTTCGCCAAACCGATGGTCCCAAAGTAAGCAATAAATTTCTTTGATTCAATGTCCTACAAGCAATATATATAATAAACAATTGAACTTTGAATTTTTATGACCACTAAATTTAATATTATAATTATATTATATAATATAATGTTATTATTATAACATTATTGTGTATTACCTCATACAAATAAAATGTGGTTGTGTTCAATTTTCAATATCTTACAAACAATTACAGGCAGTGCTCTGTAAACCATTATGCTAGTTCTTTGGTGTAATTCAAATATAATTTCACAACAATTTTTTTTTCATTTTAAAACAAATTTCTAACATTATTTACGCAACGAACATAAATTAATGAAATAATTTTGTCCCCTTTAAAATTGGGTTTATATCTATTGTCCAAAACATTTAATGAAGAACACAATAAGACATTTGAGCACGTTGCCAAAATCAAGTATTATTTTCAAGCTATCTGTTAATTCAAAAAGAAGAAAACATTAAATATACTCATTACCAAAATTTAAATAACAAAGCTACTTTTTTAAAGCTACTAAATGTGCAAAAATTGCTTGCTATTTGTAATCTAATTATATCAGTTATATTTTCGATATATATTTAAATCGACTCCATAACATTGTAATTCAAATACAAAAACTAAACAACTAATGTGGGTAGAAAGAGTAGATCTAAGTATATAACTACATTTTAATTAATAATATCAGTCAGTCTGAGTGTCGATGAATGTCAAATTAATTTCATTTTATCGATAACTCTTTTTGTTGCCCGAATATAAATACAAATTTAATTTATATACATATTCATATATAAATAAAAGATATAGATATATATATGTTTACAAAAAAGTTTAGGATTCAGAGTGAATTTATCTATTAAAATGTCCACTTATGGCAGTTTATGTTTGCTTATTTTTATGAAATTTGAATTAAAATTATATGAATATTTTTCGAGGTCTATTAAAAACACATTAGTCAATCAATCATAACTACATTGTACAAATATTGTACAGGTTTGTTATATACAGAAAAACAGGCAATACACTAAACGAATATTCTTTAATAGCTTCTGTAATAATTACTACTCCTGATAATGGTTTCAAGGTAATTATATAAAAATGTAATTTATCTGAGATCTCATTTACTAGTTGTTAATTGCATGATTATCAATAATTGGTCATATTTTTGCCAAACAGTTTTACTACCACTTTTTTCTAATCAAAGCTCATTCAACCACTGAAAGTGCGTGAGCCACAATGATTTCGAACAGTCACTAAAAATAATGGCAGTTCTGTACTACTTTCGGAAACCGGAAACTCTTTTTGAGTGCGTTAGTTTGAAATTCCGATTGCTGTCGATCGTCTGCTGCAACGGATTCTTTGAGCATAGAGGACGTTTCCTTATCAACAAGTGGACTCGAATCTACTCCCTGTGCTGTGCATTCCTGGCTGTGCTTGGGCTTTACGGCGGAATCTATGCCCTGCTGCAGAATGAACTGCTGCGAAAGCGAGTGCTTCGACTGGACCATCTGGTCCTGTGTATAATAGGACTAGAAGTGGTGATATCGTCGCTGGTGTTTGTCATCACAGTGCTCTCGCTGCAGACCTCGGCACATTCTCATTTACGCATCTTCAAGCGGCTCGAGGCGATTGATAAATCGCTAATTGACAATTTTGATGTCAATCTCAACTATTCCAAGCTGATGCGAAAAAATATTATAGTACTGACAATGGTCAGCATTCTCTATTTGGGTGCTGTGAATACAGCGATGGTTTGTCTCGCCGAGGGACATAATTTTGGGCTAATGATGCTCGAAGCACTGTGCTACTCTGTCATCACCGGTGGACCACATTTAACGGGCTACTCTCACATCACACTTGCGGAGCTACTCAGCATAAGATTTCGATTATTGCAGAAGATCCTCGAGCCTCAGCAACTCCACAAGCAGTTTGGCAAGGATCAGCTTATGGAGCAACGTGTGCGTAGCTTGGTGGATATGGTCAAGGAGCTGTACTACATCATTCAGGATATCAATGAGGTGTACAGCCTCAGCTTATGGTCAGCCATGGCACACGACTTTACCCTGAGCACTTGTGAGTTATATTTCATATTTGGGCGATCCGTTGGCAGTGGTGACACTAGCAGCAACTCCGCCAGCACCAGCAGCAACGATGGTGACGACAACTTGGGTTTCATGTCACTCACTTTTCTGTCCGTCTGCATGCTGGTGCCGTTCTTGAAGATGCTCATTGGTCCCGTCTACTGCCACCGCAGCGTGGAGGAGGGACGCAAGTGTCTACAACTGTTGGAACAGTTGGATAACTGGCTTCCAGGCCGCCCAGCCATCAAGCAGCTGGTGGAATCCATGATGCGTTGGCGTCTGCAGTATAAAATTGAATTCAGGAGCGGCACAAGTACTGTGCTCAACAAAACTATAATCACAATGGTAAGCATAGAGTCTGATTTGAATGGGATATAATTTCCAAAATAGACAACATGGGTGTCAATTCATCTATAACTATTCAAATTCCATTTGCTTTCAGTATACATCGGTTGTGTGTAATTATTTGCTGGTGCTCATCTCGTTTGCGATGACACAGAAATTGGGCGAGCAGGTGGAGCAGCAGAGAGTCGATTTGCAGGCTTGGGTTGGCGTTTAATGGTCAGCGGGTTGTGCGGGAGGTGCTGGGATGCTGGAATGCTGGGATTGGCTGGCCGCTTTGTTGCATATATCATTAGCAAAATTAATTTACGGCTCGTTAACATAGAAACTCCATAAATATGTCAGTGGCCCCAGCGGACGATGCCACCCTCCAATGCAATCAGGCAACGGCAACAACTAACTCCTCCCTGGCTGCCTGGCTGGATGGGACAGAGAACTGCACCCAGGGGGCGGACACAGGCTAATGATTATAATGTTTGTCGTTTATTTTATTTGAATTTTATGCAAATTAAGCGAGGCACGAACGAAGGCAACCAGGCATCAGGCTTTATCAATGCGGCCAGTCCAAATTTTAGTGGGTGCTTCATAACACTCAACTTATTTTACATTCACTTATTAAGTCACCATCCAATTCACCCAAAACCCACCACGGAGCACTGCACTTTTCGCAATTTGTGATAGACCTTTAAGTATTCATTTTCATAAGATTTTGTTCAGAATTATTACGTAATGTCTGCAACAAAATGCAATTGAAAAAGATTCTTATACAATTCCTGCAGCTGTTGCAAAGTATCTCTATATTTATAAAGCTATTAAATAAACTACAAAATGCAATTTGTGGCACAAGTGCTCCTGGGCTAATCTTCGATTATGTTAACAATAAATTACACAACATCAGAAAGCCTTAAAGCTTGCAGCATATAAATTTATTTTTATTTCTTATTTAAAAAATAAAGAAATTGAGATATTTTTAAATTTAAATTATATATTCCATATTAAATGGAGCATTTATTAAATACCTTGAAGCTCATAATATAAAAATAGTTGTTCACATAATAATTTTAAAAGCCAAATCAATCGCAAGAACAAAACAATGTGCATCCAAAAAACATGTCCATCCATTAGACAATTGCTTCAGTTTTTTGTTGATCCACATGTCCATTTCCTACTATTATTTCACATTCAATTTTCTCATGGAACAAATCTAATAAATAAAACTCCCATTCATGTCTGATGTGTGATATAAACCCCGATGACAAAAGCCGTCGCGATTCAATGAGTTTTGTTATGCGCTGTGCACAATTATTGGGATCTCTTAAAAAATAAATATTATTGGTGCGTTGTGCAAGTCTGAATGAATATTGTAAATGAGACCAGGCAGCTGGATTGTGATTGTTATTATATCGTATTTATTGGGTAGGCGGAGAAGAGATGGGGATGGAGCAAAGTAAGCCTCAAGTATTTATTGCAACGCATATTTTATGCATCTACTGCCTGCCTCATTGCAACATTCCCAATGGCCATTGTCGTAATTGAATAATATTTTTTCGAAAGTGGAATTCTTTTGATTCGTTGTCATGCAGAGTTTTTCCATTATATTTGGCATGGCTGTCGACGCCTACGCATAATGCAACTATACGAGTATATACGGCCAATATAATTTGCGATAATTGCTGCATGCCACATTACAGTATTGAGGCGCTTTTTGTGGCATTTAAAGACACAGCAAGCGCAAGAAATAATCAAAAATTATTGCATGAGCCTAATTGCAAGTTAATTGCACCCACTTATGCCTTAATTACCACACACACTCATAAAAAGTCGTAATTAATAGAAAGTTTCGACGGGTTTACAAACCAAAATATCGCGTTCTGATAATAGCAATTTTATATCAAAATTTAAAGCATACCAATTAGTCGATACTTTTGGTACTAACTAAACTACTAGTTAATTAGTAACTTAATAGTTATTAGCAAAGCAAATCGACTAATTGGTGGCATTTAATTTACTTATTATGAAGTCAAGGAAATCTTTTTACATTTGTTGACTACAAATTTATTTTATATTTAAGTGTATATAATATCAAGAAGAAATCGTGTTCCTTACAAAATGACTACAAAATATGTTGGTTAGTCCTTTCAGTCAAAAACTTTAAAACCGAAATATTTTATATCGACTTGTTAACCAATAGAATTAAATTGTTAGCATTTAATAAAAATTTTCATTAAATCAAAATATAATTTTATACTGAAATATAGCTATCAAATTAACTACAAACTACTTTGGTTTGTGCTGAAAATTAAACATTAAAATTCATTTTTGCTATTTGTTTTATATTAATTTAATTTAATTTAGTTTTCCACATTAGTAGGGAAAGTTCTCTACCAAAAATTGTTGACAAATGTCAATCAAAGAACTGTATGCTGACAAATACAAAAGAAGTAGCTGAAGCACTTTGACTTAATCCGCCTTTGAGCTGTTGCTACACATCAAGGATTTCTGCGAATTATTTCATTAACTGTGTGCAAGTTGTATATAAACGTGACAATCTGCGCTAGCTGTAAGAGCTGTAAGAGCTGGAAAGCTGGAAAGCTTATGTAATGGCTAACCTAAAACTCATAACAGCATTACCCGCTTTACTTAGCTAACTCATTTAAAAGTTTCACTAATAGCATGTCACACATGCAACCCAGGCCGAGTGGGTCGGTGCTTAGCCCAATTAAAATGTGGTCAGGGCTGCCATCCACCCTACTCGCGACCAGCAGCAGCAGCAGCAAGAGGAGGGGAGAGGCACAACACATGCTGCCCGCATCCGAGGAGAAGCGGCATCTGTTCTATGTATTTTATGCACAAAAGTTACTGCAACACAATGCGTTTTGCACACAGTCTATACTCAGTTTTCCTTTCTGTTCTCCATTTTCATTTTATACACCATTCTATTCTATTCTATATATTCTTCTTCTTCTGCTTCTTTTTTTTTTATTTCATTTTTTTTTTTTGGTAGCAACTTAATTAGCAGACGGCGCATTTTTTATGCGTGATGCAAGCAGTTTTTGTCGCACCTGCATAAGGAATGTGAGCACAATGAAATGTTTAAGCGGGGCAATAAAAAGCTTCAGCTAACAAGGAATTAGGGTTAAGTTAAGCAAAGGCATCAGCAGCGTACAAAACGATTCATTATAATTATGCGGCTGAGCTAGTCGGGTATTATTTAACACACAAACATACGTTTGCCAGCTAAATTTGCAAACTTTGAGGTCAATAAATCCAAAATGTCATGGACACAAATCATTATGAAATGACTTAGCTAATTAGTTGAGCGTATTCACATTAATAATTTCAAGCTGCGCAAATATTTAAATTAGTCTATTGACAAGCCAATCAAAGCTCTAGCATTTTGCATATCTTTTATTTGCATATTTCACTTCAAGTGTCAAGGATGCACACACACACACACACACACCGACAAACAAACACACACGCACAGACAGGAAACATTTGTGATTGTCAACGACACTTGCAAATGATCAAGTCTTTTAAACATTCAGCACATATTTACATATGAAACATTCTCTCTGCTGCTAATATATATAATTTTGTGTATGTCCTTTTTGGCTTTTTCGAGAGCAAGTTTATCAAAGCCAATTCAAATGTAAATAAACGCATTGCTGGCATGTCATATTATTTTGCAAATATTTAAACAAATTTCTATGCAAACATTTACCACTGTCTTGATCAAAACTAAATGGTTATTTTCAACTATTATAAATAAATGTTTGCATATTATAAATTTTATTTTATTAAAAATTGGTCTCGGCATAAATACTAAGTCAATTGAAAATGTGAATAATAAATAACTGCAATTGGTATGAAAAATATTTGAATTACAATCTTCTAAATATGGAGAAAGCCCTGTTTTTTTTTTTATTTGTTATCCTTACTTTAGCTATTGCTAAGTATGCCACATGTGTTCCTCATTTTGATATGAATAGTTTATAAAGCAATCAATTAAAACCCACGCCACAAACGATCTCCTTTCGTTTGGGGCAGCAAAGTGCTCCTATTGTTGTTGCAATTGTTGTTATTGTTGCTGCCTGCTGGGAAATTCTGTGTCAATTTGGAATGCAAATCCACTTAATTAAAGCAATTTCAATGCAATTTTACGCCTTCTCAGTGTGTTGGATGCATTAAAAATGCATTAACCCATAGACGAGGAACATTTGTGTTATTTCTCAGCTGCAACACAGCTACAACAATCGACGCTTTGGGCTTATGCGTAACGACGCATGTGGCAAATGAAAATTGCATGACACGAGTCCGGACTGAGGCCAGAGGCCCAAACTTAACTTCAATTGCTAATGAGGCAAGACGCCTGAAAAGGACACTCAACGCACTTTGTACTAAAGCGTCGCAGTTGGCTGTGTAATAAACATTTTTATGGCCAGTTTAAAAATCAACATGCCGCATTTTGTATCGCGACGCGATGGCCCTCAAATGTGTCCTTATTTATTTAAATGCAAGAGAAAATAAAGACGCGGCTTATACATTTAAAATAACATCAAATGCCATAAGCAGCCCCACTGTCTGCCTGATGACACTTAACGAGCCGAGAGGTTTACGTTAGGTGCCGGGCGGCAGGGTTGGGAAAATGTGCTGATCTTGAGGCGTAGTGCAATCAAAACGGCAGCAAAAAACACTTCAGGCGCCAAGCTGAGCATTCTAGCCATGTCATAGCGTAAACATTGTAGCCTCACTTCACTCGACACAGCACAAGCATACACACACCAACACACACACACTCACACACCGAGACGCATGTGTGTTTGTAATGGGGCACAAATTTGCGAGCTGAGCGCTTTTGACACGAAGCGCTAAGCTCAGGCTGTGCATAAGGCTGAGGTTGCACCTGCAGCTGGGTCTTGGCATTAATGCATTTACTAGTTGGCCTGGTCTTGCCAACTCTCTCTCTCTCTCTCGCTCTCTCCCTTTCGCTGTTTGGCTGTCTCTTTCGGACGCAGGTTGTTTGCACGGTCCAAGCAAACGACTTGACAAGTGCCACAGCTCCAAGGACACCAAGGTGCAAAGGTAAAACTCAAAAATAATACAACGTATACCGAAATGCTTGTTTACCTGTGTGTGATTACGTCTGTGTATGCTCTGTGTGTGTGTGTGTGTGTGTGTGTACTTGCGAGCGCTCATCTAATTCAAGTGCAAAGAAACAAGCAAATTACAAGCATTTTGTGCAAGCTGCTTAAGCAAAATAAACGAACGCTTCAAGAGCATGGCTAAAGTGCAAAGGTGAAGGTAACTTTTGGCCAAGAGCTCTGCCTCCCTTCTGATTATACATAGTATTTTTGTGTATATGTGTATGTGTGTGTGTGTGCTAAAGATTCCTTTTGCGAGTGGCATTTGAATGCGTAACGCAGCTGAAATACCATTAAAACAATAATTGTGGAAGCCAAATTAAGGTAGAAACGAAATGCACTTATTTAACTTATATAACAAATCTTTAAAATGAAGCTAAAAGGTAATTTTGTTTAAAATACTCTTGGCAGAAAATTTTATATATGAATCAATCTTGAAGGAACATAAATATGAATACAATATGCAATTTAATATATTTATTTTTTATTTCTATAAAAATAATAAATTGATTTATAAGGCATTATTATAAATGAATTATTAAAAATTATATTTCTTAAATAACTTGTTTAAATAATTGTTATTTTATAGAATTTATTTCAGTTTAATAAGTTTTTTAATATTTGTAATGCGTATCAATCATATAGAAAATCCTTTGATTAAGTGTGCAATACTACTTCAAAATTTCACAATAAATGTCATTCATTCATTGCACTTCGCTAATGTAATACATCAGCTGAAAGCCATGATATATTAAGCGATTTCATCTATTTTATGCTGACTGCATTTTCAACAGCAAACAGTATATTTGCATTTTGACCACAATCCAAATGCAGAGTCGAAACAGAAGCCAAACCAAATCCGTTCAGCAGCGCACGCAACAACAACAACAACAACAACAACAACAACAGCGCATGTGGACACAGGACACACACACAAATTCACGGATTAAGTCGCGTCAGCCGCTGCCACTGGACACTGCAGCAGATTGTAATTACAGTCTGTCACGCGTAGTTTGGACTAAGTGCGATGCGAGATGTGCGAGAACGACGAAGTCAATGACGCTAATTCGATTGGCGTGATGCCAAAAGTCGTACAATTTGCAGCTCCCCCACACACACGCACACACACACACATACTATACTGTGTATGCGTAATAAAGGAATATAAATGCAAACAAAAAAATCTTTGCATACTTTGAGGATCAAAGCAAATTTAAGGCAAAAACTTTGTCAATGCAAACATAAAATTGTTGCATACTTTTAGGATCAACGCAAATTTAAAGCTTACATTTTGACAATGTTTTAAGCTTGTTGCTAACATCCGGAGGATGTCTGCGGCAAAAGGTAACTGACTGCAGACTTTGGAGCAATGAATACATATATATTTATACATAAATTTGTGTGTCGTTTTTGTGTGTGCTTAGCTATTTCGAACAGAAATTGCTGTGTAATTTGAATTTGATGCTGGCAAACAATTTGGCAATGCGGAAATTGCAAGCGCTTTCAACAGCGCTGCTGCTGCCGCTTACAACTCAGCCCCGGTTACACAATTACAAGCGGAAACTGTGAGTTGCTAGGCAGCAACAACTACAAAATCAGCTACATTTTTACACAGCATTTGGCAATGTGGCCTAAATGCAGGACAACAAGCTCCAGACGCAGCTCGCTAAGAAACTTTCGCGGTTTCAGCATTTGATAAATTGAGTGACGAAACAAATGTGAAACACATCCACATCCACACATAAACACATACACACAAGAACACGCAGCACTCTCCGCCCTAAAATTCACTTATACAAAGTTCACATAATGGTCGTCGACCCGCAGCGTGTGCATCCATTTAATTGAAGTGAAATAACATTCTGCGTCGGCATCTAACGAGTGCAACGCTTTTCTTGTTGCAGTTGTCGTTGTCGTCGTTGTTGTTGTTGTTGTTGCTGTTGTTGTTGATATAGTTGTTGCTATTGCTGTTATTGTCCCTTGCTAATGCTACAACGGCTGGCACACATTGCGTATGCGCAACATAGCGCCCAAAATGCTGGAAAGTGAATGTGTGCAAAGTGTTTTGTACTCGCATCTGGCAACATCTGTGTTGCAAATGCAACGTTTCCCATTCACAGCGACAGATTTTAGCAAGCACTTGTGTACCTTAATGTATGAAATTCTTCTGTGTGCGGTCTTAAGCCAAATTTAATTGAATTAATCCGGCAAGTCGACAAGCATTTTAAACTTTTTCATTTATTTCTTAAGATTGAAATCTGTGGCAATTTTATATTACTTATTTTATATTTGCAGCTTTTGACAAGTAAATTTAAATATTTCGAAATAATTAAACTTCATGAAATTAATTAAGACTTAGATAATAAACCAAATCTTACGCAAATGTTATGCATTTATTTTTTCTAGAATTATTCATCTTAAAATCCTAATATTGTTGTTCATTACCATTACCAACTTAAAATCATATTTTACTTCTGAACTCAACTGTTTTAAAATTAGCATGTGAGTATCTTTTGCCAAATTAATCTTTGTTTTCATTTATTATTTTTACCACATAAATATTTGCAAATTACTTCGCCTATTATGAAAATTCAACCTGTCTGAATCTTAAAAAATCAATAAAACTTTTCATAAAACTCATATCATTTGACCGGATATGAATACCCATATGGAGTCATTTAATAATGATTATCAAGATAATTATAATATACATGAAGTCTTTTTCAAAGTGTGGCAAAGTCAACAGCAAAATTAAAATACCCTCTAAAAGAGTATGAGAAACTGAATTATTTTTCGCTTAGCTGCATATAATATATTTATCTTCAGTAGGTCAGAGGCAAAATCGCTTTACTGCGCTGCATTTAGCAGGGCCTTGAGCCATTTTTATATTATTTCAATTTGTACTGTTTATTTTATTTTATCACCATTGAAAGTGTGTGTTGGTTGTGAGTGTGTGTGTTTGTGGTTGAGTGTGGGATGTCCGCACATTTGGTCAAGCTTTTCGTTTGACTTACTTAACATTGTTGCTTTTATTTTAATTCATTTACACACACTAAAAGTGTGTGGTGGGAGCAGTGCCCAAGGGAACTGGACAGATGCCGGGAGCCGGGAGATGCAGCTAGCTCAAGGTTCAGTGCTGTGGACCATTACGTTAAGTGCCGTTGGGCTGGTGCATCCTCCTCTTGGATGTGCAATGCATTTGTCACTGTGGAATGCATTTTAGCAAATGTTTGCCGCACGTTTGAATTACATGACACAAATAGCAATTGTGCAACAAAAAGAGGCCCGTCGACTGCCTGCTGGAGCCTCTTTGTTGTCTCTTGTGTGCCAGCTGAAAATTAATATTTACACTCAAAATGCAATTTTCCAGGCATTTCCTTTTGTTCGCTCGTTGCCAAAGTGCAGCACCGAAACCCGCCCCCAGCCACAACCGGATACTGTGCGTGCTCCATGTGTTGGCAGCTTTCGTTTTATATTTTGCCGCTTAGCAGCATGACAAGTGCAACAACAACTAACAACGGCCAAGAACAGCAAGCGTCGACTATTTGTAGATATATTTGCCATTTGTCATGCAAGTGCAGACCCACTATTTTTCACACTATTTAAATATACCTCATGCAGATGTTCCATATGGTCCCTCTATTTTTATTTAATGTGCTCAGGTGCTAAGGAAGGAGCCAGGAGCAAGGCAAGGAGCCAGCAACCAGCAGCCAGCAATCAGCAACCAGATATAATTAAGCAGCCGCTGCTCCAGCTGCTTGCACTTTGTGCATTAATTGCATTATTCATGAGACTGTCGCATGTGTGATCCACTGTGTGTGTATTTGTGTTTCTATATGTGTGCTATTTTAGCGACTCAATTGCATAACAACAACAACAACAACAACAACAACGACGAGCACAAGTTCAAGAACTCAATTTGGCTTGCTGCAGCTTCTGCATTTACTTTTGAGTCCTCTTCTCGAGCATTGCTTTAATCTCACAAGCAAATTCATATTAAAACTCCGCCGTGTTTGCCTCGCCAGGCAACTTTTATGCCTCACAACTGGCGAAACACAAAGTTGTTAATTTTTCATCACAACTGCAGTATGCGCACTTTTTAAGTACCGTCTCACACACACAGATACACACACTCACACACACACACATATACTCAGTCTGGTTTTCCACTTAATGCTGTATGTTTAATCTTGAGCTGTGTGTTTTTGTTTTATTTATTTAATGTGCAGCACTTGCAACAATTTGTTTATTTGAGCCGCATGCCAATTGTGTGCCCATCTAATGCATTCGAGTTGATTCAACGTATTGCGGGGTATGTAATTAATTGCAACAACGAAATTATTATTCAATAAATGTATACTTAAATAATATGTTTTATTTGTGCCGAACAAAAGGATTCATTGTAGATAAATTATATATATAAAAACAACATAATTTGATATTTATTGATACCAAAAATTCGCATTAAATTTAAATGACTTTGAAATATTTTCAAAAATTACATATTTATTAGTTTTAAAGTTAGACTAATGTTTTAAAAACTCTCTGCAATTTTAAATTGATTGGGTAAAGCTGATGACAAATTTTATAACTAAACAATATTTATATAAATTTTAATGTCATAGGTGCACTGAGATAAAATACCGTTTTTCTTTTCAAAATAATATTTTATAATTCTAAAACTTAAAAAAGATATATAAATAGTTTACTGATAATTTTTTTTGATTTATGTGCAGAGAATTCGAAAATAAGAACATTAAGAATTGTTATTTACAAACAAAAAAAAAAAAAAAGCAATTTTGTGTTGTATATTTATAAATTATTTCTTTTAATAATAAAAAAGCTTTCTAGCTTAGATTTTTAGAACTCTCGCTATAATTTCCGAGTTACTACAATTTAGTAAATACGAAGCATTTAGTTCACATGAGTTGATTTTGTGCTGAAATCAAAGTTGCCTTTGATCCGATCTGATTCAGTGGTGTAGTTGACAGCCTGCAACATTACCAAAATCAACAGCAGAAACATCAACACCAACCACAACGGCAGCAGGAGGAGATGTGGCTGCAACGGCAACTGCAACTGCATTTAACGGAATTTGTAGTCGGCATAATTCACACAGATGAGGGAGCCTTGTGTCGCCTCCAGCTAAAGCAAACAGGAAACAAATATGTTAATGAGCCTCCTTTTAATTAATTTTCATATAGCTCAAACGCACAACACACACAACACACACACACACAAATAAATTGAGCTTAGGCAAAAGCAAAACGCAAACTAGCTACGATTTGCACATATTAAAATTGTATTAGCTGATATAAACACTACTTTTAGACAAGGTAATAAACATAAATGTGCTGAAAACAGAAAAAAAAAATTAATTGCACTATTTGCATTTGCAGGATTTGTAGGAGTAGCCTGATTATGATTGATTGCCAGCTGACTGCTTTGAACACACTGTGATCAAGTCGCGTGGCACAAACTTTTGTCGTCTAAAAAAATATTTATAAATAAAACAAAATGACATATTAGGTATATTTACATAGAGTTAACCAAGGCCACAAACAAATCCATTGCTATACTTGACATTTGTATAGTCCAAATAGTATAAGTGTGTCCCGGATGGCAATAATCTAAGAGTCAGGCTATAAAAAAAAGTCGTCTTCTGAGCTAGCACATCTCAATATACTCTATACACGCCCAGCATTTGAATATGTTACACAAGTTGGCCAACTTTTCAGTAGAGTGCAAATCCCTTCTCCTCCTCCTTCTCCTTGTCCTGTTCAAAAAGCGAGACTGAGCAAACAACGAGCACACGATAGCTTTTTACTTGGTAGGCAATTTATTGTACATGAAATGAGCATAAAAACAGAACAGTAAAGCAAAAAAAAAAAAAAAAAAAAAATAGGAAGGAAATATAAAGCAGTCATGAAATCAGAAAATAATCCACATGGAGCTGCCACAGCAACCGCAGCAGAAACAAATTCGAATGAAAAACTTTCTAATGAGTCCGCATTACAATTTCAAATTTGTAGCGCAAATTATTATAAAAGTTTTTGTGTGCTGAACAACATACTTGCTCCTACTCAAACTTATATACTTTTATATATCCATGGCGGCATACAAATGCCACAATAATTTCACCCACACACACACACACAAGCACACACCCAGATAGACAGACAAGTCACACAAATCCAAAGTGTATCAGATACAGATACAAATACAGATACATAGATATATAGATACATTTACAAGTACATTGCTGCACAGCCTAGTTTTTTATCAGTCATGTTGTTCATAAATTTTTACTCTTTTTTTATAAACTTTATTTTGTTAATTGTATGTGTTTTAGGCAGTTATTTATGATGTTCTACTATAGTTTTTGGCAGTTAATTATTAATTTATAATTATTTGCTAGGCAGGCAGAAAATGCACTTGAAACCAAAGTTTCCAATTACCCATTAAAATGTTGCAACACTTTTGCATTCAATTGGAGCAGCAATTAAATGTTTCTGACAGTTTGCCGTTTAAATTTGTTCTGTTGGCCCGGCCAGAATTGAGAGCAGCTCGACAAATTGGTTTAGGACTAGCAGCGAATAGCAGCAGCAGTCGTGAATAACTCAAAACGAAATAAAATAAAACCGCACACAACAATTTGCACCTAATTCTGTTTATTATTTCATGATTTAATTTATTTGGACTGTGGCCAGTGTATAAAAAAAACATATATAGCATAAATAAAATAAGTTCGGTTGCACAGCAGAATATTCAATGCTCTACAGAAAATTGTACAATATTCTAATTATATTATATATATTATACATATTTATAATTTAAATTGAGAGATAAAGTATTAACACTTGTAAATTTATTAACCTAAAGTATTTATTAATTTTTTTAGTTTCCATAATATTTAAAATTGTACGATGCAAAGACCAAGCCAAACTTCATCGTGCAGTTGGACAACTTTTTGGCAAAGGGTATTTGTATAAGGAGGAATTGCCTCAAAATCAGTTGCAATGTGGATTTGAGCATGGCACTTTGAGCGCTGGCCGGACTCGCTCGTGTAGTAAATAAGTTTTTGAGCTCTCGGCGTGTTTATTATGTAATCCGGAATTGTTGCATAAGTAATTTGCAGTATGCCGCAAAAATGCGTGTTTTAGTGGTGTTTTGAATATTTAAATCATTTTATTTGACCGGCACTTAGACACTGGCACATTTTGCGGAACAAACGCCCACAAACACTGGGTTGCACTTTCCGTACAATCAATTATTAACACCAAATAGAAGCCCAATCTCCACTCCACACCACTCCACTCCTCTCCACAAATCCCGTAACTTTCACCCTATATGAATTTAAATGAAGTAATTTAGCAGTCACGCAAGCGAATAAGTCTGGGATTATATAATATTTATATTTATGTTTAATTTTTGAGCATATTTGCATTTTATCATAAGAATTTGTGGAATTGCCAAAATGATGCCACAAAATAATAATTTGTTATAATCATATCAAATGCCTTGAATTGTCTATGGCGATTTGAAATTTTTATGACTTATTTAAGTTAAGTTAAATATTTTATTATAATTCTGAAAGTTTTGTGATAGTTTTCCATAAATATTAATACCAATTAAAGAGATTATTAATCTGTAAAAAAAAAGAAGAATTTAGATTTAACAGTCACTCAAATATTTACTCTTTTTTTTAATTTTTGTTAGCTGTAACTTAAAGAGGAAACATAAAATATTATTCAATTTAATTTAATTAAGATTAGCCAAGTTAGAGGTGCTCATTAAATCGAGTGCAAATGCAAATGAATCGAGTGGAACTGCTGACCTTCCTAATTGAGCATGACTCTTAAATGTTGAATCAACATTATTGATTCACTGAACTATCCACAAATATCCTTAATGTGTTTGTGTGTGCAATTCCATTGAAGTTTGTGTTTTAATTATTTGCTTGCAAGCAATGCGTTTGCTGCAGTTTTATTATCGATTAGGAGCTAGGGATGCACACACACGGTCATCGAGATGCAGAGGGGAGGCAGGGGAGGCTATTGCAACTGGTACTTGCAGCATAGGCAGCCATTGTGGAGCAAACGTTACTTTGTTAATTGCACTAACAAACATCTTCTTGTGTTGTCCTGGTCAATGAGTGCCAACGGGGATGAAGTTGGTGTGGGCTACGGCAAGCTCAAATGGCACTTGATGTGCATTCGACATTAGTTCGTTAGCAGCACCAAATGGGCGGCATCAAAGCTTAAGCGACGGAACGATACGGAGACCGGGTCCAAAGAGCGGCGACCCCCTCACAGCGTTGCAGGGCCAATTTAATGTCAGCAGGGCAAAAGCCAGGTTAAGAAAAGTCGCAGTCAACACACAGATATCTGCATAAGTGCGATTACATAACTATAAATGTGAATATATATAAATGTGTGTGTGTGCAGAAAACACGAGCATGAATAATAAAGAACTGCACATATATATATATATATATATATATATATTCATCTGTATTTGCAACGGCTACAGTAACAAAAGAGCTGCAAATTAAAAAGAGACAAGCAATTAAAATGGCTTACAACACAGCGCTGACTGCAGCGACAACAAAAGCAACAACAACAACAGCTTAGCCAACGTTAACAGCTGTAACTGTAATTGTTGTAGCCGCCACTGCCGTTAGCCCTGCTTCAGGGGCCATAATTGCTGACAGGATGCGATGCACGCGACCACTTCCGCATGGCAGCTCAGAACCCCAGCCCCAGCCCCAGCCCCAGCCCCTTTCCCGCGCCCCATCCCTGACCCATACTCAGCTGCTTTAACCAAACTCAAATTGGGGTCTGCTTTCATAACGTTGGCACATTTTACGTGCAAAATAAATGGCAAGCCGAGTGCAACAGAAATTAAGTGCAGTGCAAACAATAAAAGGGCTACTACTGCTTTTGCTCCTGCTCCTGCTCCTGCTTCTGCTCCTGCCACTGCTCCTGCTCTGGCATCTGGTCGTGGTCCTGGTCCTGGTCACGACTTTTGCTGATGCGTAAGTTGTCGTTGTCCTCATTGTTGTTGCCAGTTGCCAGTTGTGGACAGTTTTTGGTGCCGTCATCCACTGGTCACCGCGACGGCAGCAGCTGCAGTCCGCCACTTTCCGTTGGTTTCGCATAATGCGCATACGCAGCGTAAGCAAGTCAGCAACAACACCATCAAGTGTTACTTCCGGTCTTAAGCGCCTCATGAGCGCGCCCAACAACAGCAACCAGATTCGTGCATATAAGCAGCAAAAAACTGGCAATAAATGTTGAGCGATATATCTACAGCTACCTGATCAAAACGAATCTTAAATACCCTACTTAAATTCAGCAGTAGATTTGGAAAGTAAAGAAGCGTAAACTGAAAAAATATATATATATATATATATTTAAGATTGTGTTCATAAAAGTAACTCTAAATAAATATTCCCATTTGAAAATTAACAATTTGAAATTTGTTTAATTGTATTAAAATAATTTCATTTTAAACTGACAAATTGTGTACATAAAATAAGCTCTGAATAAATATTATAATAGTAATAACCATTTATTTTATATTAGTATTAGTTTAACTTAAAATAACTAAAGAAAAAATTATTTCTATTAATTATTAATTGACACAAATAAGTCAACATATGGTAGACTTTGTTATGTTTTAAATCTTGTATCAAAAACAAACTTAAGAATAAAAATAAAATTTTTCCATTGTAAAAAAAAATTATTATAATTAAAAAATAACTATGAAAATAATTCAAAACAAAAGCAACAGATGTGTACAATAAATATATAATTTAAACCATTTATTTATATTTAAGTTAATATTTATTTAACGTGACCAAACTGTAAGCAGTAGTTAATACAGTCTCTCAAAAAAAGTATGTACCACATTGAAGGCGGCATAATGAAATATGAACACTGACTGAAATCCAATGTTAATTTTTAAGTAAATGGATGCTGCCTTTTTGGCCATCGCTGACTCCATATATACATGTGCAATTTGCGCCCAGATCCAACCACGGTTATCATAATAATGGCCCACAATTTTACAGCATTACATATCGGAAGGAAATGCCAGTGGCCGCAATCTGTGCTGCGTCTTTTATGCCGCTGCCAGCAGCCGGTTTCCTCTGGAATATATTTTACCTTAAGCCGTTTGATAGTGCAATAATTGTACATATGTATAAATGATATATAGATGGAGATATGATACCATTATGGGTCTTCGCTTGTGTCCAAGGTAACCATTCAATTAAAATTCTTAAACTAGTGTTCCTTCTTTCTGCGATTTTCCAACGCATATTGGACACAGGTGAAGGTCAACTTGGTGGGGGAGGGCAGCTTAACAGGTTTATGGCGCAGCCTTTGGCCCAAGTACCGTTGACGATGGCAAAACGACATTTTCCTGGCGGCAGTTTTTTTAAATTTTTTTATTGCAATATCCTTGGGGACGACAACGTGCCTGAGACACGGTGTCCACTTTGATTGCCGGCTCCAATTAGCGTAATATTCGCAATATGCTTTTGCCAGCGTTTGCCTTTTATTATTATCTGATTTTTTTGTTCTGCACCATCTACATCTGCTTCGCGTTATTTTCGTGCTCGCAATATCTAGAATATTGGCCACATCCCCTGCTGGCACTGCAGAAAGTTCAAGCAGCAGCCGGTTTTAATTGCTCGACAAGGAACACTGCCATTGTCATAAGAGCAATCGCGTCATTTTCTTTTATGTCATCGCTGAAAATTGCTCAGTGTTTTCTTGGATATTACCGCGTACATACTTTAAATCGCAACTAATTGACATTTTCAAATACGCATATGAGGACAGCAAAAGCCATACCAAAAACAATATTATCATCAGGAAACGACATCATCGAAATAACTGATAACCCGTTGGTTAATCACCTCTGCCGTAGTAAAAAAAATGGGAGCCAACATGGCTGCCAATTCATTCACGAATTTCACTAGAGATAATGGTATGCACACGGTTCGTTCGGGTGCTTAACTTATTAACAATTTTCGGCTTCTTTCAATGATACTAGTAACACAGATATTGCAGTTTTATCTGCCCCATTATCAACAGACAATGGGAAAACGCAACTAATCATTACACACACTATAAATGTAGAGTTCAGTAAACCCCAAAAGCTTATGTTTGAATACCATTCATATATTGATTTTACTTTTGAGTTTGATTAATTAACATGCAAATACTTTGCATAATAAAAAACTTATTTTTCTGCTCGCCACATTTACACAATTCTTATTCCTCTTGCCAAGTATTACTTAACAATTTTTTACATTTAACAAATCTTAAAACTTTAATGCTAACCAGAGTCATCGTACATCAGAGACGACAAAAACTTGGTACACTTACAACTATGCTGAGTTAAACCATTATATACACTAGAAGGGGGTGCAAGCCAATTATTCCTCATCCTTGATGCAATTCTCGACCAGCTCACATAGATTTGGGTTCTCCATGGCGGCTGCAATGCGTTCCTTGTCATTAATTTGTTTATTGACTGGAAGACAGTTGAAATTATGTTTTTAAATTGGTATTTATTTACGCATCAGAAGCGGCAACTCACTTTCCTCCTCAGTTTGGTGTGCACCCTTCTTTATGTAAATGTCCAGCTTGATGTTGTGTGGCAAGCCGCGCTCCACCTTAACCCGTATGCATAGACCGATCAATGTGGCCAGGGAGCAGTGCGGCACTGTCGGATTGAATTCGATGCGCACCTGAAAGTTAAACCGATTACTATTTATGTGTCCAAATCAGTTAACATTGTTGACTTACCACCGAAACATTTGAGCGTGTTGGCGGCATAACAAATATGCCATCCTCATAAATGACATTTAAATCCTCCAAAGTGCAGGGCTTCTCTGGATCGCGTATGGTGCGCAACAGATCTGTCAGCATTAGTATATACCAAATGTCAATTATATAATTGAATTTAAATAAAATACGCATTGCACTCTCACCGTAGATGGTCTCTTGCAGGTCGGTGGCATTGCGGTAGCCCAGCTCGTGCAGCAATGCATCCTCACCGTAGGCAATTGCACCATTATCCAATGACATTTGGCTTGTTTTTCGCACCAGATCAGCGGCTGTTGTGTGGCTATTGCTATTGTTACTATTATTGCTATTGTTGCCACTGCTGCCAGTCGCGACGCTGTCCGATTCAGAGAGTTTGCGCTTAATGTAAGACAACATATTTAGCGTTGTGTTGCTGCTCTAAATATTCCCGTACGTATCTGTGTGTATGGCTGTGGGTGTGTGCTTATAGCTGTATTACTGTTTGGCACGTTTGATTGGGGCGCTCTTATCGCGTCTGTGGTTTTTTTTTATCTATTACGATTTGTGTCGAACTGTGCTCCTCGTTTGTATGTGGTGTGTAGTTGCTGTTGTTGTTATACTTTCTATTTGTGCGCTTGTGCAATGCAGCAATATTCCTGTGGTTTGCTGGATTGTTTTGAACTTTGATTTTACGCTATAACTAAGAATCTTTAAATATTCAATAAATTTACAACGCAGCACAATGAACGGTACATTTATAAACAGCTGTTTTTTGTTTTGGTATCCACAGGGCTGCATACGCAGTGTTCATGTTTCGTCACATTTGCCAGGTTACCCAATGCGAATGTCTGATATTTCTCTTGTCTTAAATTTGCGACGTCATAACAGCGTTTTTCTCTCGCGCTCTATGAAAATGTTTAAATAAATAAAGGTACTCGAATCCAAATAGCTGAAAATTATTTTATTAACCTTTTTACATGAGTAAGATAATTTTACTATCTATAACATACAACTTAATCTTATGCAGCTCTGGCAGAGTAAGTATTTTTAGCTCAAATCGCTTTTCTCGGTTTTTGTGCTCTTATTTGAAGTATATAGTTGCATTGGATATGGTAGCGTTTAAATTTACATTCGATGTGCTATTTATACGCAACACTGTCGTACATTTTTCAACACTGTGAGCTTATCAGAGTTCGCACTATTCGCTCGTGCGCTTTGGGCTTAAGAAAGTTGCACATGTAATCGATGCGCAAGCTCTTTCGCCTCACGACCATTTTCTGTACAGTGAGCTATAAGTTAATAAGTCGAGTGTTATCTGTAATTAGTGGAAGTTGTGAAAAATCAGTTCAGCTGGCTGTGTTAATCGATTACAATTTAAATGTTAAGTAACATACAATTGTAAGCAGAACAAAAGCCACTCTGTAAGCACGGAGATAGTGGAAGCGTTCTCTTACAAGGCTGCACATCCCATTGTACTTGGCAAACAAAATTATCTTTAGTAGGCTTTGATTTCTAAATTTCAGCTCATAGCCTGATTCAATTACAGTTTGGTTCATATCGTTTTTGTTAGTCTTACGAATTGTTTCTTATTTGTGAACGCTCGTCGCACGGAAGTAAATCTCGTCTTTTTACCCTTTTGAAAAATAAAGGAAAAAGTTGGTAAAAAGCCAAAAATACCATCGAATCGAAACCCGAACAGAAAGAGTAAAGAAGGTGAGAGAAAATTACTTGCAAATTTTGGTGCATGTATATGTGTGTGTGCGCGTGTGCAAAAGAAATTTCGTTAAAAAAAATGGCGTTGAGCGAAAACTGTCCTGGAATTATTCCGTTAGTTAAGGGCTTGTCCAAGAAATTGTTGACCCCCAATTTGCAGTTAAGTTCCAATACTCTTTCCTTGCGGGTCACAATTTCTTCTCGAAGATATTCATTTACATTATTTTCCTTATTACTATAAAAATATATGTGAGCTTTGTGTTCGTTTTAGTTTTTATTAATACTTTATTAAAATAAATTCTGATTATAAATTCTAATATATTTTCTTAGATCTAAAATAGCAAAATGGTTGCCAATAAAGTGGATTTCGTTGCTGCGGATCAGTCCACGGCTGTATCGGGTGTGGCCAAGAGAGATGAGCTACCCAAAGGTGATTATATTATGGTTGCTGTTGACATTGACACAACCGGGCGCCGTCTGATTGATGAGGTATGAATTTTCTTTCTTTTTTTTTAATGTTTAATGACCTTTTTTTGCCAATATTAACCTCACTTTTTTACTGTGCTCTTTTTAATGAGGCAGATTGTTCAGTTGGCTGCATACACCCCAACCGATCATTTTGAACAATACATTATGCCATATATGAATCTTAATCCAGCTGCTCGCCAGCGTCATCAAGTTCGGGTTATTTCGATTGGATTTTTCCGTATGCTGAAGTCAATGCAGACCTACAAGGTGAGAGCAGCTTACCCTTTAATTACCAATTGCTGAGTGCATTTCGATTTTGCAATCTGAATTAATTTCGCAGATACTTAAATCAAAATCGGAAGTCACAGCGCTCAAGGACTTCCTCGACTGGCTGGACCAGTTGAAATCAAAAAATCCCAATGCGGATGGCATTGTCCTGCTCTATCATGAGGAACGTAAATTCATTCCATATATGATACTGCAGTCGCTGGTTAAATATGGAATGCTCGAGAGATTTAGCAAGACGGTCAAGTCGTTTGTGAACAGCTTCAATCTGGCAAAGTCCTCGATGGGCGACACCAAGCATTACAGTCTTCGAAGCCTTTCGAAACTGCTCTCCGCCAATAAGCCAGATAGTAATTGCATCAGCAGCAGCAGCAGCAACGACGGTCTAAAGAAACAAATCCACAGGGATCGAGATGATTTCGATGGCAGTGCCAGCGTTCGTGCCAAGCTTGCCTTTAATGTGGCCCTGCAGATGAGCAATAGCAGCGCGCCTGAATCCTCGGATGAATCGGGTCATCTATTTGATGCGTTCAAACCGTTCATCAAGCCCATTAGCTACGATATCGATGAGCTAGACACCCAGAATATCCACTTGGAGCGACAGAGCTCGTTCCGTCCGGTCTTTTTGCACTATTTCAAGACAACGCTCTATCATCGTGTGCGCGCTGTCAAGTTTCGCATTGTGCTCGCTGAGAACGGCTTCGATATGACCACACTTAGGGACATTTGGACCGATAAGCAAAGCGAGGGACTGCATGCCGCACTCCAAGGCATTGACAGCCTAAAGGCGGTGGATAAGTGTGAACTGGTCGAGCTGCTCGACAGTTTCTTCGATCCCAACAAGACGACCCTCCAGCCGATCTTCAAGCCGGGCTCCACTCATCGGCGTCATAAGCGCAACTCTCTGAAAAACAAATCTGGAGCTGGCGATGAGTTAGGCGCCGGTGGCGACAAGTCGCAAAGTGTGTCCTCTGTGCCCGACTCAACTACAAAGACACCGCCTTCATCCCTTAAGAACGGCAGTCGCCGCCAGCGCCAACGCAACTCCCGTGCCAGCCTCAACAACAACAACAGCAACAACGAGGTAAAGATCACCGAGTCGGATTCGACTAGCATCGTGGTGTGCGACACCCAACAGCAGATCCCCATTGCAGTCACCAAATAGTGGGAAAGCGCAGCCAAGTAAATTACTTTTGCCATTTGTTATTTGCTTTTTAAACTTGCATTTTAAAATGCAATCGCTTTGTAGCCAAATTAGCATATATATATTTATATATAGCGCTTTCTAGAATGAATTTGTATGAATTTATGTTGCTTACTTTTATTATTTGCAAAACATTGCATTGTATTATTTTATTGAATTATTTTATAAAAAAAAACCCTGAGAACTTGCTTGATTACTTGTTATAATTTTCTTTTCCATTTCCGCAGGCAAAAGAAAGCAAATCAGTAAAATCTTTGGTATAAAAAAAAAGGAAAATGGAAACAAAATGCAGAAAAATATTGAACAACTTATACAAAATGAAAACTATTTTCCTTTTTAAAAAAAAAGACACGACTAGAATCAAATTTATGGTTAAAATTTCAAGAGTCATCGTAAATTTTCAGTAACTCTTCGCTTATGGAAAATGTTAGTTGGAAATTCAAGAAATCTCATGTTAAATGTAAACAAATTATAAAAAATTTAATCGAATCGCTAGAAAAAAAAATTAATTGCGATTATTGGTTGCAGAAAAATTGTGCAAATCTCTAAGAATGAGAAAAAATAACGCAATTATAATAATAATATTTAATGGTAATGGTGCTACTACTGGTTGTACCACTACAACTGCTGATTGCATCGGAAACTGAGGAAATCGGCCGTACATCTATGTTAAAATGACACTTATTAAATATGCCATAAAATATCGTTGCGTTCAGGCATAGTTTTCCAGTGTATTACGTACAACGACGGTTGGAAAAATATGAACCAAAAAAACGCTTCGATTTGAACAACATTGGGTATACCTTGGGAATATACATAAAAAAGAATAATATAGGTTACCCAATGTTAAATGTTTGTAGAATATTCTCGCTTAAAGCCATGTACAAATCACAATCCATGTAAATTTGCAAAAGAGAAGAAACTAGCTTAGCTGCAAGCAAAATAAAAACAATTGTAATTCACACAAACATCAAAATCTCAAAACTAATTTGACATGAGATAGGAGAGGAGAGGAGAAACTATAGCTGATGTGTTAACTCATTCGTACACCACTTACATTTATGTATTTCGAACACACTCACCAAATATTTTCAAAAATTAAATTAAACACGAAATCGCAACGTTTTTTTTATTTTAAATGTGGTCACACTGACCAGCAACGACAGGGTGGTGGAATGCTATGTTAATCGACTGCTGCGCTGTTAGGGTTCTACTCAGTGCATGCGCCCAGAGCTGTATCTGTTGGCTGTTAAGCTGTTAATCCACCATAACAATTTACAGTAACATTTTCGTTGCGGACAAGTGTGCTCGTGTTAAAAATAAAAATAAAAAACTGCTCTTTTTTTCCTCTTCAAGTGATCAAGAAATTCGGAAAAATTAGCGGCCAATATAGCTTTTGCACGCTGCGTCAGTTGGCGGAGCTGCTAGAAAATATGGAAGTGGATCCGGATGAGGAGCGTGACGCGGACACGTCGATCTACGAGACTTCCCTGGACTTTGGCTACTTCAACTTAGCGCACGGCATGCTCGTCGAGATCGAAGAAGATCTTCGTGCCCGTTTCCCTGGAGAACCGCGCGTCGCCTATTCCAAGCTAAACAACGTCTATTTGTCAGCGCGGAACAGCGAAATGTTGAGATTTGTTGAGGCCCTAAACACGATCAGCTCGACAAAAATACAAACGCATTTGGTCAACACGGTAAGTAAATGTTGTTTTTTTTTGTTTTTTTTTTTGCATAATGAGTTAAATTAACTCAACTGCGTCATTAATGAAATTTGCACCTATATTTAGCTATTGTTTTGATATGTAAAATCGAATTTTGTTGTAGCTTTTTTTGCTATTGCTGCTTGTGCTACTTGTCGGCTCTTTGTTTATCGCCCAATCTGGGCGACTAATATGAGCGCAGGCTCTCTATAATACAGTCAGCACTCGATAACTGAAACAACGAGGCATTTAAGTGTTTTTGATTAAAAGCATTACATTGCAATTAAGTGTTTTTGATAAAAAACATTACATTGCAAATACACAAAATTGCTGCATATTAGTTATACCGCCAGCTGCAGTAATCTTTGTTAATTTCGCTATTAATGTTGACATGGCAATTTTGATATAGGCAATATTTACTACAATGTTTTCAATGTATTCAAATGATGGTCAAAATATGCCATGTCATCTCAAACTAGAGATTGCCGACGCAGTCAGCACCATCTTTAACTAATTACTCATTCACGCAATGCGCGCGATCTCTTTCTGGACACGAACTTGGCCCAATGCCAGCATTCAGCTTTTGCAGTTTTGTTCCTGAAATGCGCGTTGTTTAATCATTTGCCTATTTATGAGAAGCGTAGAAAAGTGTGGCATGCGACAAAAATATTAAGGAGGAGATAGAGGAAATTTTTAGAATAATTTGCTTTATTTGGCTTATCACAAATTGGAATGAATATTATAGATTAGTAAGTTAGTTCTGGTTAGCATATTAGCCACGATACCTGCAGATAATAGCTGTTATTATTCTCGGAATTGTCAGCGATTACGTAACTTGCATGTTGCATAACAGTCGTTGCAATAGGAAAAAAGTAACAGTTGTTTTCCACTGTAATCGATTCCCCACTCAATTTTTAATAGCAAATTTCTGAGCATTTTAATGGAATGTGGTCGAACAGCTGGCAAAGGTGTAAACAAACTCCCCACTACCCCTCTCTGAGAGAGCAAGCTGCTCTCTGCGGACGTGTTGCTCTCTCCGACATTCGCTCTTTCATCAGCTGTGCTGTCTACCCTTGCCTGCGTTGCACATTGTGTCCTTTTTCCATATCAACCCCCAGATGTGCGAGCCATATGCAAACATGGGGTTGGGCGCAGGACTTGTGGTGTGTTCGTTGAGCTCACGAAGTTTTATCGAATTTTTCGGGACTGCCGTGCAGGAGTTGAGCCTGCAGCTGCGTCCTTTGACACACGGCTCCAGTTAATCGTTATTATTGTTGTTGCCAGCCAGTAACCAGGAGCAATGCACGCGGAGTTATATCGGTAAAAAGCGTGCATATTCGGTCAACAACTGAATCCTTTCAACAGTAATCTGGAATCCTTCTTGCATTTTTGCAGCACACGCAAACGCTGGTACGAGTCCGCATGGCCAGGAGCGAGCTTCTGGCGCGGCGCTAGCGACTCATTGCCGCTAACCAACTACATAACCTATCCGGCGGTGAGTCTCCGACAATGGTCTGTCTGTCTGCCAGTTTCTTGACCCACTTGCTATTTTCGTTGAGCAGCCAGCAGCCAGTTGCCATTTAAAGCCAAAACGCAATAGCTGCCTTTAAGGGGTCGGCCCCTGAAAAAGTCTGCTGTTTGCCTTGGACTTTGGATTCGACTGGATCTTTTCTTCTCTTATATATTTATATGTCAGCCATATAAATATATGTATAACATATATGTATATCTAGACAAGACAAAGAGCGTGCAGTTTGTTGTAATATTTACATGTGCGGTGCCAAGAGAAGTGCAACACAAACAAAGCAAGGGGAATCGCCTCTGTGTAAACAGTTTTCAGACAATTTTCTATGCACGTTTTTCCCCAAAATAAGAAAAGCTAAAAACAAAAACAATTTTATGCTGTAAATGCGCTCAACGCACTATTTTCGGCCAGCCTTGACTGTGAAATGATGAAAAAGATGCGCACGCACCTCAAAAGCATGCACAGAAATGAGAAAAACAAAATAATATACAGTGAACAACCAATATAGTACATAGAATTCATATACAATATTTGACATATTTTAAAAGTTTATAATCTCAACAGTCAACAACCAACTAACGCTGCAACAAAGAATTTATTTAATAATCATCTTTAGCGATTTAGAATTCTTTATATTATATTCAACTATTACAGCCAATGATAATTTTTAATGTACGCTCTTTCGAATGATTACTGCATATTTATAGAGATATTTATGTATTTCTAATAAAAACAAGGAGAAAAAAAATCTATTTCTCAATAAAAATTCTCCTTTCTCTCTTTCCGCAGAGCTTTGATCAGCCCGATGGCCAATCGCTGACGCCGCTGACCATGGCAGCAATGTCGGGCAATGGGACGTTTGTGAAGACGCTGCTCTCGCACTACGAAGTGGATCTGGAGAGGGAGTGCAATGTCATCTTTGATGGCCTTGTCGTTTATGGGGCGACTGCGTTATGGGTAGCGGCTGGCATGGGACATCTGCAGATTGTCAAGATGCTGGTGCAGGCAGGCGCTTCAATCAATCACAACACGAAGGCGCAATCATCTCCGTTGCGCGCAGCCTGCTATGAAGGTGAGTCTGTTTCCCAATCAAAATGCTTGCTTTATTTTCAATTTGGATTTCGCTTTTAGGTCGCTTGGACATTGTGGAGTTTTTGATTGAGCATGGCGCTGATGTGAATGCCACCAATTTGTTTAAGAACAATACGTTAATGATTGCCGCCTACAAGGGTCACCATCTGGTCGTGAATACGCTGCTTCAGAACGGCTCCCAGCCCAATGATCAGGCGTTGTGCGGTGCAACGGCGCTGCACTATGCCGCCGAGAGTGGTCATCTGGAGGTGGTCACCACCCTGCTCGATCATGGCGCAACGTTGAAGAATAATGAGGCTGGCATATCGCCGGCACTGCAGGCTGCCGAGCGGTTGCACGATGATGTCGTCGAGGCGTTCATTCAGCGTCCGGGCCTGATGAGCAAGGAGGAGCAGATCACCGCACTGGAGCTGCTGGGCGCCACGTATGCAAACGATAAGATCAAGTACGATGTGAATCGCGCCTACAGCTATCTGCTGCGTGCCATGGAAATGCGCTACAGCGATGAGAAGCATGTGGTGCGCAAAAAGGTGCAGCAGCCGGTGCCCGCTTACGACAGCTGGTTCGAGACGGAAAATGTGCCCGAGCTGAATGCCATCAAGCTGAACCATCACTCCATACACATGGAATCGCTGGCCATACGTGAGCGTGTGCTGGGCAACAATAGTCCAGAGTTGCCGCAGGCCATAGTTTATCGCGGCGCAGTCATGGCGGACCAGGGTCGATTCGAGCAGTGCCAAGTGCTGTGGAACTATGCCATCGATCTGCGCATGCGCAACAATGTAAGTTGACTGAAAACAGAACTCTTTGCCAATAATCCATGACTAAACTTTCACTATTTGCACAGGTGTCTGTTGAGCGAGATTTGTTGCGTTTTGCTCAGCTATTTGCGCAAATATTACGCGTCGAGAATCACCGTTTAATGTTGGATGATGTGTTGCCCGTGTTGGAGAAATGCCAGCAGGAGATTGAGAACAACAAGGTCAAAATGATGAATGATAAGCCAAATACCTGCGCCAGTTTGCTGCAAGATCAGAACAACCAAAACTGCATCACAGCGTTGTATTTAATTAAAATAGTCACTCAGCTGGCGCGTCGCCGAAAGGATCAGGAGATCAATGAGGAGCAAATACAGCAACTGTTCCTCACAGTGCGCAAGTTCATCAAGCACGATACCCGCCTCCAGGATGGCCAAACGCTGTTGCATCTAGCCGTCAACGGAGTAACGCCTGTGGATGAGTTCTACACAAACGAAATGTGCAAGTAAGACGCAGTTTTTAAACATCTTGAAAAGAATTTCCTTTAATTAGTTATTTGTGTTTTGTTAGATTTCCCTGCTATGCGACCGCTTTGGTGCTGGTGCACTGTGGCGCCTCTGTTGTTGCTGTGGATGCAGCAAGGAATACGCCGTTGCATATACTGGTTACCAAAATCAACAACACACAGGATCGCCAGGGCGAAATGACGCGCATTTTGGAGCTATTTGTGGAAGCAGGCGCGCACTTGGATGCGGTTAATGCAGCGGGTCAAACAGCAGCTGTAGCCTGCAAGCAGGGTAAGCTCCTCTAATTATCATCACATATGTATCTGTACTGAAAAAACGTTTGTATTTTCTTGTAGCTAACTTGGCCCATGTGCTGCATGGACATCAGAATGCGCACACCAGTTTGAAATGTCTGGCAGCACGCTCGATAGCCTCAAACAAGATCAACTTTAGAGATCTGGTACCCAAGCAACTGGAGGCGTTTATACAGATGCACAGCGTGCAAAAAGTGCTTACATAAATATATATAACCGCAAAAAATGGCCAAAAAAAATATGAATATTACGAATTAGGGCCAATAGAAAAACGAAAAGGAAAACTCAACTCAACTTAACTTCAAGTCGTTAAAACTGTGTATATTTTGAGCAATGGCAAATGTCCTGCTGCATATGATTGATTGTAAATGTGTATCGAATTTAGTGACTTAATTTAGCCAAATGCCAACATTTATATATATATATATATATATACTTTTACAATACGCACACACATGCACAGATGTGTATACACTAGTTGTATGCTTATTTAGTTTGTTTTTTTTTTATATGATTTCTTGGCTTACTTTGTACGACACACTCACATACACACACACGTTCATCTAATTATTTATTTACAACATAACACACACATACACACACACGCACACACTTTGACTGATTGTTTGTTTGTAATCATATGTAAAATCATTTTGTACATTTTCTATATGTCTATAATTCTAAATGTTACTGCTAATGCGGTCTGCGGCATCTGTGGAATCAATTGAATTGATTACGATAGCTGTTGACCCGATAAATAAATCTATATATGAAATACGCAATTTAATTTTCAATTTGTTTATATTATTTGAATCTGGATATATATTTTTATATCTGGGAAATCACAGCTGACAAAAAAAAACTACATATGTACAAGATGGCGATAACGTATGTATATATGAACCAGTATCTTAGAACCAGTCGTATAGCTCAGATGGTTATATCGCTAATCTTATGGTTATTATGCCGCACCTGCGGATAAACCTGCGGCTGACGCATTACCTCCTCATACGATGGAGGTGGCGCTACAAAAAAAATTTAATTTCAATTAAAAGTTAATTGTCGCTTTGGGGAATACTCACCGTTAATGACATAGTCCTCGTCGTGGGTGAAGGCGGGATTGATAACCGCATCTGTGGGATATGTTCGCTCAATGGTGCGCTCCTCGAGCGTCGATCTATGCGAATATCGCTGCAGATTATCCGTCTGTCGATGAAAACTGTTCATATAGTGATCCTCCTGCTCAATATCCTCGTTCTGTAACTGGATCACATGCACAGATGGACGACGCTCGCCCCGCTCCGCAATCGCATCCGTGTAATTTTCGCCAAAACGAAACGGTGCCGACAACGATTTCTTGCACTTGAGAAACAGCACGATCAATATCCAGCCCACTATGAGCACCAAATAGACAAATCCCAGCATGCTCATCTGCAAGCCGTTTAACGGGTTGGCCCACGGGCCACGTCCGGCCCAGCAGAAGCTGGCTCTGATTTTGAACTCGAACTGTGCTTCTATTGTGGCTAACAAATGGGCAGGACACGCACACACACAGAGATAAATTGTGGGTCGGTAACGAAAATCGATAAATGCTAGCACGTCCTGCCAGTGGCCAGCGTCGTTCTGGTCGTGCTCATTGTTGTCGGCAAACTGACATTAAACACATTCAGCGCGAGGACGTCCTGCCGCCAGTGGCAAATGAGGGTGAAGGCGTCGCCATATCAGCGATGACCACAACACAAATATACAGCAACTACAACACGGTCACAGTCTAATAAAAATGCTGCCCTATTTGAGTAGCGTTCACTTTGATTTCTGGATGAGCTACAGTCCATGACTGGCTAGTAACTTCAATTCAAACTCAACTCTTCCCATTTGTAATGCTGTCTGCTTTTTCCTTATGCTAATTTATCAGCGCAAGAAACCCTTTGAGAGCAAAACCATGAGGTCATTGCATATATAATTGGCTAAATTAGCTGGAAGTTGCGTGTGTTGTGACGTCATATTAACATTCATGTACAAAGGGTAAATGTTAATAGTCCACTTAAAATTATGTGTCCCTTTAGAAATGACATAAAGCAAGTAAAAATGCTTTAGTCAAGCGAACTCGACTACGACACACCCTGAACTCAGTCGTATAAAATATTCTACTTTTATGATATGAGCAGGCTAAGTCATTTCTTAGAGCAGGCACACGCACTGAAGAGTAAAAAATAAAACGAATGCAGCGCATATTTTTATTGACAAGCCCGAACTGATCCCTATTTAGCTGGCTAGCACTTGCATATGCATACATACATACACACATACGTACCCGCAATCGTATGTAACGGGGATCTTCAGAATACACACAAAACATAATTACGCTCGCATCGATTATCGTGCCATCTCTTTCTCACACATGCGCTCTCATAATTATGCATACAGAAAATGCTCGTGGCTGCCGATAGAAATTAGATCGATATATATATATATTTTTGACCATAACTTGGGTGATTCTTTTCCGATCTTGTTGGAATTTGGCAGTTGATCAATATTATGCATATGTAGAGGTGTTATTTAGAAGATTTTGTCTTTTAAATTTTGTATTTTATTGCTAGCGGAATTCGAAATTTTCGATAATCCTGAATCGGAGGCAGGTATCGATCAAATAAGGCAAACTTGACTCGGCTGTTGATCCTGATCAAGCATATGTACTTTAAATATATACTTTATGGAGTCGGCGATACTTCCTTTTGCCTGTTACATACATTTACACATAACCATTATACCCTCTGTACCCATTTTCAATGTGTTCAGGGTATAAAAATAGCATACCAAATGGAGCCGCTGACCTTATATAAGGCTTCAATTGTCTATACTCTATACACGTGAGTATGCAGTATTTTGGTTTCGATTTTAAGTTGAAATGTAAAAGTTGGAAAAGGTATAAGTGTTTGTTTCCCACTCCCACTGGGGAGTGGTCAAATCGACTGAAACAACAAATAAAATTAAGAGTTTCAATTAAGCTCAAAATTTGTTGATTAAACTTTTTGATTAAGAATCGACTACGATCGGTAAGTGTATGTGCTCGTCGGCGTAACTAAAATAGATTTACATTGTGATTTTCTCTCATTCTTCAATATGCACCACGAGTCCTCCACCCACTTTGGCTTAAGTACAATTCAAGTTAAAATGCACAGTGTGTGTTTTAGTATATCTTCAACATTTATTGCTTGCTTTTGCTTCCTTAATATTTGTTGTTTGCGCTTGGTGTATGGGTTAATAAATTATTAAAGCCTTATTCCTAGGGTGATGACTTACAATTTCTTAGTGCTAAAGGGCTAACATGCGCCGTAGACGTAAATAATTAAACTTATTTATTAACAAATTGTATTCTTTGAGTTGCGTTTTATAGATTCTGATAAAATGAGTATATTCAAATAAGTAGATGGTAGATTGTAGTATAGATATTGAAACGGAGCTGGGTTCTGGATTTTAATTGATACAAAATTATAGATTTAAAATTCAGAAGTTCAGTTCACAAAATTAATTAGTTAATTAATTTTAGTAATACAGGATATCGCCTGAATGATTGTCATCATCATTAGAAATTTATTATGTATTTCTTTATAGAGATATTGAAGGTATATTTGAATAGAAATAATATATTAGATTTAAATAAGATTTAGATCTGAAAAAGTTAACAGACAGTTTAATTTAAAATACGCAGGTAAATCTTTTATGATAGTCATCTAAAGTTTCAGCATTTTCATTTAATGATAATTTCCTATGAATTTCCTTATAGAGATATCCAAGAAAGCTACTTCGAAATTGTGTAAGTCCGTTTGAATTTGAAGTGTTCATTTTGTCAGTTAGTTTATGGCACAATTTGTTTAGTGTTGGGCCAAGTATTTGGATTAGTGCAGGAACCCTAACTACTGCTCATACTTATAAGCAAATATATATATCTAAAGATATGGGTACAAGTGCTTGTACTATCACAAGTTTGAATTGATTGGTTGGTTGATGGTTGTGTGTTAATTCACAGGCTCGTCGTTGCCTGCAGCTTGAGGTAACGCGTCCCATTCTCCGCATCCGCTATCCGAGCTATGTGATCCGAGGCAGCATAGCAAGTGGTTGCCGTTGGAGTGCCCGGCCTGCTGTTGCCACTGCCGTTGTTATTGTTGTTGTTGTTGATGTTGTTGTGGTGCATGCTGCTGCTGTTGCTGCTTAGGCTTGTCTCGCCGCCTCTATTGATGGCCACATTTTGGCGTATGCGTGTGGCGCCCCAGATCAGCACAACTACCGAGGTAACCAGTATGCCCAGACCCAAGCCAGGCAGAAAACTCTTATTGAGTGAATCAATCACATTATAATTGTGTAGCAGCCTCGGCGGCGCCTGTTTGTTTGGATGCAACTGCTGTTGGCTGCTAAACTGTCGCTTGTTCAGCTGATAATCCTCGCCATCATCGTGCTCCGACTCCAGCTCATGCGGCGTGTAGTAAGGACGTCGCTGATATTGTCGCGGCACGGGCATGGAGCCAGGACTGCTCAGCTGCAGCTGTGTTATGTTCGAGCAGCCAATGTTCAGATCTGCCTTGGGATTCTGCTCCTGCACCATCACCAAACAGAAACGATAGCTGTGGAGTACCCAAAGTGGTAAGAATTTACGGGTTATAATTACATATGATTGCAGTACAAACCTTTCGCCTATGTCCAGTGAGGAACTATCGGGCACGATGACACTCACTGTGTTCTGGCCATTGACCACCTTGCTCTCGCAATGGATCTGCAAGAGAAGCAAAAGATTTATATTAAATTTGAAACAAATCCTAGTTTAGTATTTCACTAACCGGTGAGTTGTCAATGAGTATTTCGTTGATGTTCTCCTCCTTATAGACGAAAATGGCATCGCACATGTAATCCTTTTTGCTGAGATTAAGCAACCAGGTCAGAATGAGTCCGTAATCCGCCGAGTAATGCAGCTCATGAAGAATAATCTATGCCAAAAAATAAAGCAAATAAATCTACAATTGAACTTGGTTTTAGCTAGAACAACGCACCTCCTCGGACAAGTCTTTGACATGGGATGTGGTTTGATTGGGTTTTGCCAGCGTTTCTAGGTGCTCCATAATATTTACATTATCCTTCTCCACATTGTCCATGTCGCAGGTGAGCGTCTCCACGGGCACCTGCAGCAAAGGGGCACCCTCCAGACGAGGTGGCGTTACGCAGGATGCACTCAGGCTGGACGATAGCTTGGACACCTGCAGCCACTCGGCAAAGGGTTGAATGCTGCAGTCGCAGGACAGCGGATTATCCTGCATTTGAAGGCTTTGCAGCTCCTGGGCGCGATCCATGGCATTCCTGGCCACAATGGAGATATCATTCCCGGCGAGACGCAGCTCCCGCAGCGAAGGCAGCGGCGCTATCAGATCCGAGGTAAGGGCGCGCAGGAAGTTATGCGTCAAATCGAGCACAGTGAGGCGGGTGAGATGTTGCAGCGAGGCACTGGAGATGGCCACAATGCCATTGTAACTCAGATCGAGGCTGTCGAGGGCGCCGAGGCCATAGAAGGCATGATCCTGCAGCACATCGATCTGGTTGTGACGCAGTGAGAGACTCACCAGCCGGGAGAAATTAGCCAGTGCCTTGTTCTGTATGCTTTTGATCATATTCCGATTGAGATTAAGGCTCTCCAGATTCCTCAAGCCCGGCAGTGTCTGCTCGCTGAGCGGCCCATTCAAATTGTTGGCTGTGAGATCGAGTTGCCGCAGGTTCAAGCACAGACTGAGTGACTTCAGACTCTGAGCATAGTCACCCAATCGGTTCCCGCCCAGCTTGAGCACCTCCAATTTGCGCAGGCTGCCAAAGGAGCGCTGCGATATGCTCGAGATCTGATTGTTGCTCAGCTCCAGATACACCAGATTACTCAACGCCACAAAGTCAGAGGTACCCAGCGCCTTGATCTTGTTATTTGCCAAGTCCAAACGCTCCAGCGAGCTCAGCGTGGACAGAGCATTCCAGGGCACACTCAACAGCGCATTGCCAGGCAAACCCAACGCCTGCAACGGTCCCTTGATGCCCAGAAATGCGGACTTGTGCACACGTTTAATCTCGCCCGACGAGATGACCAGGCCATGCAGCGAGATGCCATCAAAAATCTTAGCATCGCTCAGAAAGGTGACATTCCGCAGTGAGCAGTCCAGCAACGAGATGGAATACGGAGAACTACGCAATCTATCTGCCAATAACTGTTAAAAAATTATCAAAAAAAATATTACTTTAATTGGCTAAAATTTGGCTAAAAGTTGTTGACAGCAAAATTAGATAATAAAATGGATGAATAATAAGATACTGTTTCAACTTTCGATAAGGTGTTAATCTTAAATACTTAAATACAATGTTTGTGGAATAGTTCTTCACTGCTACACCACTACAAGTATTCTATAGAAACTATCTAAACTGTCTATTTGTAACTGTTATAAATTATTCCAGAAGTAACTTTATATTTTAATTAAGGCAGCTTTTATCTCACATCAAAGTGTTATAAAGAAAAAGACTATGTTATAGATGATGTGAATTTAATAAAGTAAATTATTTGCCAAGCACGTAGCCAGCTTTTCGTACACCACACCCAAAAAGAAAAGCAAAATAATTTTCTATAAATATAATTTTTACATATTCCGCTAAAAAAAAATCGAATCTTCCTTTTCTAATTGTCACTAATTCTGATTGACCTTCAGCAAAATCAAAAGGAGCTTGATAAGTTGCTGCTAAAGAAATTGTAAATTAAACTAATGCTAATGGTGGAAAACAAAGATCGGTTTGGGGCCGAATATATCTATATATAATATAAAATATATATATCTACGTAATTTAGTAGTCTATAGTTGAGATGTAGGGCAGCTCCGCCGTGGCGTACCTCCTTTGGAACTACGTACGAAACTTAATAGAAGAGTTTAAAAACTAAAATGTAAACCAATTTAACGGAAAAGTTTTTAGTTTTTTAAGACATGAAACCCATTTTTGCTGTTTAAATATCGACTCAGCTCCTATATAAATACTTTTAAATTGACGATTTCTTAACCCTCCATCCTTATCTAAACTGTACATTATTCAGTTTCATACCCAACCCTTAAGGTATATTTAAAGCTATGTCACATTGCCAGTCCCCTTTCCAATGCTTACCAAAAGACCATGCAAATCGATGTTGCAACGCAGCGTGTGTGGCAGATCGCAGCCGCACTCGAGTTCTGCGTTGCGGGTACTGGAAATGTTGGGGCACTTCCACTCGAGCAGGCCATCCGAATCGATGGGCAGGGGCAGGGAGGAGACCTCCTCGGCCTTGCGCTTCTTGGGTGCGCTCTTGTTAAAGTATTTGCCATTGGACAACTTGGACTTGGGCTTGGACATGGGCGTGGCTGCATTGTAGGCGGGCACAGCAGCTGCTGATATAACATAAGCGCTAATTGTGGTGGCTGCCGTTGTTGTTGTGCTGGTTGTGGTGCGGGGTGTGGTGTGGGGTGTGGTGTGGGGTGTGGTGCTCCTTGGGGTGGTGTCCTCGAGCAGATCCTTTAGCTGATTGGCCGCCACCAGTGAAAGAGCCAGCAGCAGGCAGCTGAAATGGAAAAATTACGTTGGACTCATGGAAACTTTTTTGACAAAAATAAAACGCTTAGTGATAAACTTTTGTATGAATTGCATTTGCATATGGCATAAGTGAATTAGAATTGTGCGTTTTTTAGGTCAAGCAGCGTTGACACTCTGACACACATGTACATCACATCAGATTCAGATACAGATACAGATACAACTGGAGATGGTGCAAAATACATTTACAGATGCATTCGCAGTGATATGCAAGACGACAATTTGCCAATTAAGCGCTTAACACAATCAACGACCTGCGACTTATAGTGTGAGATACTTTTGTATCTTTTACAATGTAAAAAACTAAAAAAAAAAAAAAACATAGACAAGTAGGTTATTTGTCGTCTACTAGAGCAGATAGTTCCCAATTTTTTACACCATCTCTTCTCACCCAGCGCAAGAGCAGCTGAAAGTGAAAACAACGCAATAAAAAATGTTCTCTGACATTTTATTGTTATTGTTGTTGTTATGGTTGTTGTTGCTTATGACGTTTCTCCAGCAAGCCAATTGAACCTACGAGCATGCATCTTACTTATGTTTGTTCTTATTATGCCCTAATATAAAGTATTTGCATTTTGTAAGATAATTGGTGCATACAACCCAACCTCCATTTATTTGCACATCCAGCATTTTTCTGAATAATTTACTTATGTTAACACATTTAAATTTATACTTTTTTTATATTATATATATATTATATTATCGAATAAAACTGTATATACGAACTAACCGAAATTTGGGAAGTATATGATTATAATTCCTATTTAAAATAACTGATGCTGGTCTGAATTATGTGATAAGTATATTTATATTTGTGTTAAATATATATCATTCCATAATTTGGTTCAAACTGAGTCGATTTTTAAAAGCATATTATTTGATTCTCTTTATATATATATACATTTTCAATTTTCGATAACCATTTAGCTCAATCGCAATGATGAAGATGATGATGTCGTAGTAACCGCGAGGGTATTCAATTTTAGGCATGCTGTAGATAATCATTATTATGTCGGAGAATACATAAATCGCATATATATATATATATATATATATGTATATCGTATGTATGTCAAGCATTTGTCTAGCAAGTGAAGAGACATGGAATTTGCGTGCGAGGCTTTAAAAACCCAGAATTCGGCAGCTACGCGTGTTTAGTCGTAGTTTGGCAGTTGCTGCGGAAGCGCTTTAGGATTAAAGTGGTCCAGGCAACCAGTCAGTCGGTCAATCGGTCAGTCAATCAATAGTCCTGTCATATGCATCACGTACAACAAATGGCTGAGCGGTTGAGAGCATCGAGTGCGATTGTCCTGAGCCTGATCCTGCTGCTGTCGCTGTCGGAGACGCAGTCTAAGCTGCTGACACGCTGCCAGCTGGCCAAGGAGCTGTTGCGTCACGACTTTCCGCGCAGCTATCTATCCAATTGTAAGTAATGCAATTACTTTTTGCCAGAATCTCTTGCCTAAACGGCTGCTCACCCACTACGCAGGGGTCTGTCTGGTGGAATCGGAGAGCGGACGCAGCACATCAAAGTCAATGCAGCTGCCCAACCAGAGCGTCAGCTACGGACTCTTTCAGGTAAGTGCATCGATAATTAGCAAGCGTCTGCTGTGCCATTCTTTACCTTATCAGACAATTAATAGATCAACAGCAAGAACTGGTGTCGCAAGGGTCGTCGCGGTGGCATTTGCAACATAAAATGTGAAGGTAGTCAGCATATATATTTATGTATGGCCAAATAACACACAAATAAACACATCTCTCCTTAGAGTTCCTCAACGATGAAATATCTGATGACTCCCGCTGCGCCATGCAAATCTTCAATCGCCATGGCTTCCAGGCCTGGCCAGGATGGATGAGCAAGTGCCGCGGGCGCACGCTGCCCGATGTGTCGCGTTGCTAACTTGGCTTGCAGAGCGGATGCTTTTGTGCTAGCTGCTTTAGTCATAGGCATATATGTTAGCTGTTAGTTGTAAGACTCGCTCGCATTATCAATTCAATAAATTGTCCGCATATGCACATTACACACAAACATATATTTATGTTATTGTTATTCAAGATTAACATTTTCCATGAACTCATTATCAGTGATTGACCTGTTCCCAAATTCTTTAAATGTACATAGGGTTCATATGATTTCAATTACAGAATTACAGTTGTCAAGCCGTCTTCCAACAATTAAATTAATATATAAAAAATATTTCCGTATATCTAAAATATCTTTATGTAAATTCAAGTAATCATCTTAAAAAATTCTTTACAAAAAAAATCAACATTTTGTGTTGTGTTGTTTGTACAAAGCGCTTGCAACCGAAGATTTGGCAATGAAGGCACTGCTACTAAAGAATGTTAACTTGTTTGCAAAAATACGCTGATAACAAAACTTGCACACATCCACAGACAAATAAGATCAGAGAGTCTCGTCTCTCGGTCTGGGCATGCCACGGAGAATGTTACGGAATGGTGATAAGCTTACCAAATCAAACTGCCAACCATAAATATAATATATATAAAATACAGACATAGAGAGTAAGTTATTCTCTCCCAGTATAAATACCCATATATGAGTAGAGCAGAGCTTCATTATAGTCGGAGCGTTACGTAGGAATATTTATACAATTGTATTTTTTAGTATAAGTGTGGGGGCCAGCAGTGCCGCACATGTGAAGCGCCAGCTCACGCCAAAAACTGAAAACAATTAACTACTTGAATAAAGAAGAAACACAACTCGAATACAAAAGAAGATACAGCTGCTACTCAGACAATCGCGTTCAGACTCGAAATAAGATTCGCTTTCGTATTCATTTTTGTATTCGGAACTGTATTTCAATCGTGTTGAAACTAGTTTTTATTGTCTCGTCGAGTCGTGTTCCGTTTGCTGTGTTGCGTTCAGTTAATTAACAGAGGTAAACATTGTAATTACTTTGCAGTCCAGTCAAAACAGCACCCAGCCACACAAGCTCTTTTTGGCCAAAAATATAGCATGCAAAACATTTGCTTATCGCCGAATAATTAGGAAATGTGATGAAATTAAATACCTTAAATGCAATATTTTCTTATTAGCTGAAATATATTTACATTAAAAAGTGATTAATAATACAAGTAAGAGCACCTGTGCTTAGACCCTTAGCTCTGCTAATAATTATAGTGACTAACATTTTTATATGTGTTTTTAGAAACAGTGTTTAATAAAATTATATATTCAGTCGATATTAATGAATGAGAGAATTATAGTTAGTTTTCAACACGTAGCAATTTTTACGGATATTAAATTCATATTCATTATTTGATGGTCACCAAAACTTTGAAATTAGTATTTTTTCCATATTTCTATGGCGTATTTTACTACTACATCATTTAGAGTTCTGAGACATGCAATAAATAATTTGTCGTAATTAGTTAAATAGTTGATAACAAAATCAATCTAATACGTGTATTTAATTAATCGGGTGACACATCGAATTAAAGACTTCCTTTGCTTACTTAGCGCTAAAAATATGTTTATATTCCTAATGTCGTTCAAGCATAATCCGTTCTAAGTGAAATTACACAACGAAATTCATCTTCATTCATCTAATACCTAAAAAATGATACTGACAGGTGTTTCTTTCGTTTATTTTTATTGTTTACCTAGCAACAGTTCTAAACAGTTTGAATGGAATTCAAAAACACATTTTTTTGGGGATGGCTCAAATTATTATTAATATTTGTCTTCAAAGTGCTAATTAAACAGGCACTTTAAAGATGCCAGTTAATACTGACGGAATATGCACTGTTGGAAACCAAAAAAAAGCTGTACTAAAAACAATAAAAGATTACCTGTCTTCAACTACAGCGAAGTTTGCATACGCTTTCATTTTATCAGCAACAAAACAATAAATAATTTTTTTATCAGAGAGTCTAATCAGAGTCCCGTTATAGAAGTCATTCTACATTTCGTTTCAACACATATATTTGGTATCTTTAAGAAATAGAAATATTAGATGTGCAGAAAGATTGAAGTTAAAAAGAGGAACAAGATAAAAAGTACATATTTTTAACTGATAATAAATAAATCACTTCCAAACGACTCAAACACTTTTGCGAAAGGGTATACGGATGCACCTAGCTACCCTTTTGAACTTGTTATTTACACAATGAATGCTCATTTTTAATTAGTCGCACTCGGCGCGGTGCTTATCACTCAATCGTGGAACCGAACGAATTTCATCTACATTTAAATACATGCAAACAAATTCGTACATAATACATATTCATATATTTAAATTTGATTCTTGTCAGAAATGTCGCGTGAGTTGAATTACTCAAATGTTCGGATATTGGCTTTACTTTTGCCACTCTTCCTGTTGATGGGTGGAGAACTGGTGGAGTCCAAGAAGTTTATGCGCTGCGAACTGACCCGAGTGCTTGTGGAGACTTATAGATTTCAAAAGACGCTAATGTCAAATTGTAAGTTTACATGCATAAATGAAACTCTATCGATTTGATAAATGATGCCCAACAATTAAGGGATCTGCCTGGTGGAGCATGAGAGTTCTTTGGATACCAACAAGGTAACTAGCAATGAGAACAATAGCAAGAACTATGGATTGTTCCAAATCAACAGCAAGGACTATTGTGCCGAGGGACGGAAAGGTGGATTGTGCAATATAAAGTGTGAAGGTTGGTTGAAATATTAAGCAATTTTATTAGATCTCTACTAATTTGTAATTATTTAGATCTATCTAACGATGATATTTCGGATGACATTGCCTGTGCAAAGACAATACAACAACGCGATGGTTTTAAATATTGGAAGGGTTGGAATCGCTTTTGCCGCAATACTCAGAATCTGCCCAACTTGGATGTCAGCTGCAAACTCAGCACGCTATCGCCTCTTCGTAGTCAAAGTCCCAATTCCTTCTACTAGTAGGACAAAAGAAGCAGGTAGTCAGGAGTGGACAGTTCCAAGCGAAATTACTTAAGCTGTAGCTGCTGAAATCTTGGTACAATTCTTCGAGAGAATTAATTATTAATTGTATTTTTAAATTTGAAAAAGATGCATCTGCAGGAATTGTTGGGGGGTGCAATCGTTGACAATCTGGATGTGGTTGACGTGATGACATCTGGGGTTCCGTATATTATAGTGAATATTTTTCTAACTCGATTTTTGGTCCTTCATTTCTTCTGTCACCGACGACAGTTAATTCACTGAATCCACTGAAGATGCAATAATGCCTCTGAAGCAAGGCTTTACTCATTAACTTCTGAGCAATGTCTACTAAAATCTACGAATTAAACCGAAAATTTACCGGGACCGTCCTCCTATTCACCTTTCACGACAACCAAATCCACATTGTCCACGACTGCGGCCAAATACTTACTTATATAAATATTTGAAAAGATTTTAATATAACAATTAATGCTATATATATTCACAAATATGCGATATATAATATCATTATGAAATGTTTAAAAATATGTGTAAGTATTGAAAACCGAAAGAACGTAATTCTTAGCCATTCCAAAAATTAACTGTCCTTGTAAATCGAATTTAATATTCCGAAATCTAAGTTTTAAAATGGATTATAATATATTATTATGATTTTTTTACATTCAAATTTTATTGCTGTTAACATGTAGGACTAGAGGTATCTCTACTGATCGACTGATAACGTCATACAGTGATATATCTAAAGAATATATATATATAGGAGATGTCTCCTTCCAAATATTGTAATATATCCTGCGGCAGTTAAATGCATTTAATTGCTCGGTGCTGGGCATTCTTAAATAAACAAATAAATCCGCCAGATAATTAAACATATATTAGTTGTAATAAAATTGGTGCAGATGTCCAGGAAAAGATTCAGCATCCTTCGGATGCATGTCATAAGCTTCAAAGAGATAGAAGCTCTCAACGCAACAACGATTCTGGCATTCGTGCAGTAGCTGGGGTTGATGGAGGAGCTATAAACTCAGAAGGGGTAATATAGAATATGTCGAAGTGCAGTAACCCCCAATATTATAACATAACATCTTCCGACGTTACGGGCTTTTCTTCCCATTCAACCAATAACTCCCCTAATCTAGGCTGACCCAGTTGAAACTTTCTGAGTTTAAGCTTAAAAAATCGATAACGTTTTTGGAATGCAATAGAAAATTTAATTCAATTGTTGTAGTTTAGAATCTTTTTCTTATATTTGTTATTCTATTAGCAGCACGGATGGTTCTCCTACTGTTGGTAAGTGTCCTCCTGAGAGAATTAAGATCACCGGTCCTTGGCCCTGCCATTTTAGCCATTTGCCTTATTCGAAGCAGCAGCAAACTTCGCAGAAGAAAGTTACGCAACAAAACTAGCTGGCTTGGACCCATTCTCCACCTCCGACTCCTCAATGTCCTCATGCGAAGAATAAAGCGTTGTATTGGCGTCAGTGCTGGTCGCCGCACTGCATCGCTTGAAGGGGCCGCTGTTGTTGCGTTTGCCGTCGCTGCTGCCACGATGCCACAGCGCATGGTACAACGGCATCAGCGACAACAGGCGCAACAGTAGGAGTTTAAGGAGATCTTAGGGCGGCGGTTAACACTGGTTTTGTTCAGCAACTTGTGTCAGCGGATATTGCTGTTTCAAGTAAGGCAAGCGGCTAAAATGACACAGTCAAGAAACGGCGATCTTAATTCCCAACTCGATCAAACTGAATATCGCATGGCGGAGTTGGTTCATTATAAAGCGATTTTGAATTTTAAAATTCAAACTGACGCTGCTGAGCTAACAAATGGAATTTGTATAAAGAGTAAATTATGCAGTTTGCGAATATGTTTAATAGGTCATGCACCTCAATAAAAATTCTAATTAAATAGAAAATTTTGTATATATCAATTGACGGTAGTAAGACTTTATTGAATGAAAATAGCAGTTTTAACTCATTACATCCTTTTAAAAAGTTAGTAAATACATATAAAACAAGAGAGAAAATCTTAGGCACGCTTAAAATTATACACCATTTGACCATAAACAATTTTGGTTGAATTTTAAAACATTATAATATTTCTGTACGTTTTATATTATTCCTAATATAGGATTTCTAAATTCGCTCATTTAGAGTTCCTATTTAAAAATATATACCCTTTATGGGGTCAGGAACTTCTTCTTGCATTGCAAACTTTAAAACAATATTAAAATACCCCATATACAGTATACAAATTTGGTTTATCTCCAACTTATTTTCGAGTACTATGTATTGCCAGATAGAGCTAAGTTTTGATTTTAAAAGGGCATTAAATCTTCGTCACACAATCCTGTTGCGATTAAATGTATAATCAGGTGTTCTTTAAAATATTTTGGACCAGCTATGCATACATATAAAAAAGATAAACGTGTGTATCTGCTGACATTGTCAGCCAAATGTTGTATTTCCTATTGTATTATTCATTGAAGTCATCATTGCTAAGGCGGTTTATTTATAATTCTGTTGTCATATTTTATATTATTTTAAAGTAGAAAAATTAGATTAAAGCAAAATTTGCATTAGTTAATACCGCCCAACGAATTATTTTATTATGCAGGGAAATATACATTTTATTTAAAGAAACATCACAAATTATTTTAATTATACAAAGGTTTTGTCAAACGTCAATGCTAAAATTACTTACTTAGGTTTCATATTATTATTTTGTCGAAATAAATTAATTGGTAATCAGAACGATTTTTAACTTTTCTGAAAGCGAAATGATAAGCGTGCGGTTCGACTTGCTTACGAAAACTAGTCTATTTCCACGCTAAATATGCATTTATATCTCAAGCGAATTGAACTCCATTCGCAGACAAACGAAACGAAAGCTTTTATTGCCCCGCCTCCGCTCTAAACTATCTTACACTAGACTTTATAAAAATTTCTTCGAATACCTAACTTAATGTTATGCTTTCACATCAAATATTATTTTTGTTTAAAAAATGCTCTAATATGGAAAATCAATAAAAAAAAAAAAATGTAAATGAAAGCAACAGTTAAAATTAAACGATGTTAAAAATATTGTGGAAAATCTCAAGTTAACTGCTTTAACTGCTAACCCAAAATTATATTTAAACTGTACATATAAATATATAAAACGATTGAAATGAAACTGACAACAAAACTAAAATATTATATAATATATATATGTATTAATACATGTTTTTACCTCCATTAAATGCATATTCATAAATGATAATGTCAAATTTAAACACTTTCTTAACAGCAAACGCCCTCGAATTGTGTTCAAACATATTTATGCTCTCTTCTAGGAGCAGTAACTTCATCTGGTATTCTGTTAGCAGCGGCACCACGCCTACGCCTAACCAGGAAAAAGCAACAACAACTCCAACCAAATATTCACCACGTGGGCGCCTTTAGTTGCTGAACGTCTGAACGCCTCGGCAAATTGAGTTTGTAGTCGTAACTCTGGCGACATCGGGCTTGGGCATCTGCACTTCCTAGACGCCTATTGCTGTTGTCAGCCAGAGCTGCCTATTAGATGCAAGGGCGTTTTGCAACCTACGGTTTTTTCTGATGCTGGCTTAATGAAATTCAGTTTGCTGTAGGTAAGAAAATGCTCTTTGCATGGGCAGAGCCAAAGCGTTGCAAGGTTCTGTGGATGTACTACTTAAACAACAAACTAAAAGATACTTTTCAATCGCAAGGTACTCCAAAGTACTTTTAGTTACTTTTACGAGCGTTCACTTTGTAATTGATAGGCTGCGGCTAGCTGTGCTCTGTGTGCTTGGGTAATGTAAAACCAACCAAAAGCAATTCTCGCACAATTCCCGGTAATGTCTACACATAATATCATTTGCATTTCCGTTCAACAAAAGAGGCATTTCCGTTTTTAGATGCCCCACACAGACAAACAGACAGCAAACCAAAACAAAAACCGAAAACAATGAAAATCGGTTCATTCTACAATGCGCCGTAGGGCTTCAGGGAAGCGTGCAAGTGGCAACAACAATAGCAACAGCAAACAGCAAACAGCAAACAACAAACAACAACAATAACAATAACTATAATGTACAATGTACGGCAACAGGTGAAGCTACAAATGAAACTCAAAAATCAGAGCGTAACTACAAATTACAATGCGCAATGGCCAAACGTAGGCAGAGTTGTTGTTGTTGTTGTTGCTTTGGTTGTTGCTGTTACTGCTGCTGCTGCTGCTGCTGCTGTTGTTCCATTAGAATGCGTTTTGCATATGTACGTGGTCAAAATAAATCACAGACAATAACAACAACAACAACAACATCAACAACGACGGCAGCAGCAACAATAAAAAAAAAAACAACAGCAGCAAAGTGTTGATATTGCTGCGTAGTTGATCAAAAGGCACAACAGCAACATCCTCTCTGGCAGCAAACATTTCAAATGCAGCTCTGCTGCCGTCTCCTGCTTCGTCTTCGCCCTTTTTTGGTCGTCACGCTAACTGGCCATAACAGCCAGCAACAGCATGGCCAAAACGTAATGTTCGAAACGTTTCAGTGCGTTTAATTTCCGCTGCTGTTGGTCAGATTGCTGTGGTCGTCGTCGTCACTGTCACTGGTTAGCTAACTATGCATAAAATGCATTGACAACAACTATTTGATTTTGGCCTACACCAAAATTATAAAGCTAACCTTAGACCAGACCTAGTCCCAGTGCCGGCAGTCACGTTGTTGATCTCCGCCTTTTGATCCTGCCTGCTTGACTGCCTGCCTGCCTGCTGTGTCAGTACCAATCAGGCATGTGCTAATCGCATATCCATTTGCCATAGGCGTCTAGACGGCATTGGCAACCAACTTGTTAGCCTTACCAGTTCGGTTTTTAGCATTCGCTTGCTAATCAAGCACACAGGCAACAAAAACACCAACACAGATCCGCACTAAAGAGTTAAAAAAAAGGCAATCCGTTGCCAGTTCTGCATTAACATTCTTCTGCGCAACAAGCGTCTCCCACACACTACATATGACAGATACATTATCCCAATAATGACACATTTTTAATACTCTTTTCTAGCACATAATCTCGAATACTTGAGATTATTGTTATATAGGCCCCTTTAATTGACTGATTGCAATCTTCAAAAGTCGCTGGTAAATTTTATATTTATGTTATATTTACAAATATTCTCTTAAAGTTATTTGCAGAAATCATTTTGATTTTACGAAACCCTATTATTTTATCAATTCAACTTTTGGAAACATTTGCATTATTAATTTACATATCATTTTTTATTTATGTGTGTTTTTTTTAAGCTTAATAAGAACAATGTATGACGGATTATAGTCACCATTGAATATATAAGTAAATAAATTAATAATTAATATTATTTAATATTAAACTTAATTTAAATTAAATTAAATTTAATTTAAATGGAAATGAAAATCGCCCTTTCAATCATTTTCTTTGTATTGAATAGTAAACAATAAGAAACATTTCAGTTAGGGTTCTTAACAAGACAACACACAAGCAATTTAAAATATTTCAGTTAATATTATCCTTAAAATCACTACAAATAAATAATAAAAAAATAAACATATTGATTGCCCTTATGTAAAGTGGCGAAAGGGTTAACTAATCTCTGACTCTATATTGGCAACTTGCTAGTCCAACTACCCGTTCCACGCATAGAGCAAATGCAGAGTTCTGTTTGTGTAGGCGCAAATCATAGCGCCGCTTTTAGCAGCAGAGTGAAACCCATCTGCAAAGACCTGGCACCGCAACTCCAGTGCTGTCCGCAGCCAGAGCTCAAAAATGAATCCACACAACTTGGATGAAATTAAGGCACGTCAACGGAAATAAACTTTTTTTCTTTGTTCTTTTTGGCGAACGCGCACAGCCAAATGACTCAAAATGTGTTGTTGGTAACGGCATTGCAGCACTTTCTGTGGAACAAGACAAGGCTGATGCTGCTGTTTTTGTTGTTATTGTTGGTTGCAAACACGCTTTTGAGGTTGCTGTTGCTGCTGAGGCAGATGAGGTGCTGTTGATGCTGGCGATGTGCAAATACAGCCACAGATACGTTTGATAATGATGTTGAAATGCTGAATGGCAGCTGTATGTGTGTGTGTGTGTGTTTTTGTATGTGTTCGACACCATACAACGCGCCCAGCTGACTTTGAGGCAAAATTTCAGATGGCTATCATTAAAAAAACTGATTTAGAATTGGGCCCAGACCGGTGTGGCCATTGTAAATGGTATACGAGTTCACTTCGCTTGGATAATGATGCAACTGGGAAATATATATAAATATATGATCCTTGTATATATATATATAGCAACCTGTTCGAAATTGGCTGCGCAATAAGCAGAAACAAAGGCGTTGGCTGGATCATGCGTTTCGGCGGGCGGCCAAAAATTAAAAAAAAAAATAAAGAAACAAAGTAGAAAATAATCGCAGCAATGTTTGGCTTGTCTCCAGCTGCTTAGCCAGGCCAAAAGTGCGCGAATTCGCAAACTGATTTTCACATAATTTAATGCCAAAACAACACGCAAGTAAACTCACACATGGCCAAAACAATACTCATTTATTTTTTTCAATTTTTTGTTTATTTTGTTCAACATACTTGCGCTCCCAAAATGGCCAAAACATGCGATAAGCTACCGAACAATTAAAAACGCGTTTTTTGTTAACTCGCCTTCTTTGGTGTGGCAATAAGCTAAAGTCGAAAAAAAAAATTACATTGCAGCAAACCATGCACACCCTATCAATAGTTGTTGTTAAAAATATATGCGAATATATCTAACAAAGCTTAATTCAATAATTTAAAATACAATATATATTTAAATGGAAACATAAACTAACAAAATTACAAAAGTTTAAATTTATAATGATTTATTGCTAAAAATGTAAACAAATATTTCTAAAAAAAATTTTTTAAATCTTTTTTGATTAATTAAAGCTCAGAATAATCTAAACAGTGAAATTTTTCACTTAAGCATAATTCTAAAAATATATTCAAACATTTATCAACATTTTTTAAAGCTCTGTTTAATAATCTTTAATAAATTCTAAAATATTTATAAAATGTATTCTGCATATACAAATACCTCAATGTTTGGTTAGAGTATGCGCTTATGGTCGACCAGTTTTTATTAACTGAAAACGATAGTTGCGATCACTTTTTACTTGTCACTTGCAACAAATTGTTGCAGCTGCTGTACATTTTAACCCAACGACAGAAGTCAACTTCGCTTACTAGTGGTTTTATTGCACATTACCTAAATACAATTTGCTAACGGTACAAAAAATGAGCTGCAGCAGCCAAATTATTGGGCAACATGTTGCTAATATTGACAGCAACATGTTGCTGCAAATTGAAAAGGCCAAAGGCTAAGTTGGAGACTCCAGTTTGCATTTTTTTGTTGCGGTCTGTGCCATTTTTGGTTCGGTCAAAACACAATATCAACCTGCTGCTGATGTTGTTGTTGTTGCTACTGCTGCTGGTGCATTGTTATCGCTTGACTAAACTTTTAAGTTGTGTGCCGAAATCAGCCACGAAATTCGCTCGAAAGCGCAACGAAAGAAATATGCCTCAGGCGATGCAATACCTGTGCTCACATCTCTAGACACACCTGACTTGTTTAATATAATCACTGTAAATTTGATAAATATGTTTTACCTTGCGAGAAAGAATAATTTGGGAAAAGAGATAGTAAAATAGCAACCAATAGAATGGAGTTTGAAAGCACTTTCCTTTAACTTTAAACCAAAGAATTTATTAAACAAGATCTTTTATTATACCACAAAATTTAATTTAAAGCCTATCCTTGAGGAATTCTAAGTTCATATTAATCGATTTCATATCAATTATTATAATTAAAGATATTTTATCTTTTTACTTTTAGTTTCTTAAAATAAGTAATATAACAAATCTCTTATAAAATATTCCTAATTTCCACAACAGCATATAAGCTGGTGCCTCTATTTAGATGGACGCCACTGTATATTTGCTGCAATTCGTCTGCATAATTCAGTTGCAAGTTGCGAGTACTGTGATGCGTTTCTCTATTATGTTTTGCGCATGTGTGGCAAATGAAATTGCTGCATAGCGCATGAAGAAATAGTAAAAGTTGCGGCTAAGCCAAAGCCAGCCAAAGGTCAAAATGTCACGCATCACAAATAAAAACACAAGCACACAAAAAGGAAAAATAGAAAGAAGGAGAGAGAAAGAGATAGAGAAAGAGGAAGAGCAAGAGTGAGGTAGACACACATGTGTCTGTGTTTAAGTAGCGGCAACCACACAACGAACGTGCAGCAAACAAAAGCCACCGCAGCAGCGGCTGCTTTGAATGTTAGCTTGCTGCAAATGGGCAGGAAATCGTCAAGGGATTTGATTGTGCCCCCCCCATCCTTACACACGACCTTTCCTGTGAATGAGTGAAATAAAAGTGAGCAGAGCAATCGCAGACGCATTGTGTGGTGCTGCGTATTAAGACGGAAGCGGAAGTTGTCCTTGTAAAACAAATAAGAACATCCATACAAGCAGTCATCCTCTCTCAGGGATTCCTTAAGTTACACACACAGCGATCAAGATCAACAAAAATCCCTCGCAAACAGTAGCTGAACAGGCAAACCACTAAATGAACTTGCAGCATTTGCTAGGTTTTTATTCTTTTGATATTGCGTCAACTGTCAAAATAACAATTACGCGTAACAGCTAAGAAATGTGTCTGAATTTAAGCCTATTAAATACGAATAACGCTTGAATTGGTTTTGCTAAAGACAAAATAAAAGACTCAAGCAACAAACTTGAGCATTTCTAGCCAAGTGGCTCGCGTCGATAGCCGACTATAAGGAGTACACTAACGAGTGCAGTTTTTAATTAGTTGAACGTTCACGTTAACATCGACGCAATTGGCCCACAGGCCACTTAAATAAGGTCTGCGTATCCTACGGACTGAGGCCATAAATTTAAAGCCAAATTACTTTTAGCTGTAGCTGCCAATGCCGCAGGCTGCATTTATATGCAAATGTCCAAACAAAACAACCAAATGAAATGCATTTAAACCAAAAAATGCTGCAGCATTTGAGCTACAACGAACAAATGGAAAAAAATAAACCAATTTAATTTAAATAAAATTCAGTTTTGGCCAAGGTCCAAGCGCAGGTAGGCGACCGATTCTGGGCCACTCTCCCTTGTTCTTACTACTGCTGTTGTCGTTGTTGTGATTGTGGCTGCTGCTTGAGCGGAAACGGGGCTGTTTCTAGAGTCCATAAAATGAGTGATTTGGGCGCGTTGCCGCTGCAGACAAATCCCGGCTTAAAGTCATTTCGAAAATGGCTTGTTTATATTTTGGGACTAACCAACTGCTGATGTATTTACTTCGGTTGTGGATTTTGTATTGTGTTTATCTGACTTGTATTTTAAATCATTTATTTCGTTTGAGTTTGTTGAATGGCATTATTTGGATTCCAATTCAAACACGGCTCACAAAAGCAGTGGCCAACAAATAAACTCAACTTTGAATTGCTGTCACTTATTAGGCATTTTTAATTGTTCAAGTGCCGCAGTTTCTTCATATGCAGCCCCTACATAAATATAATCGTGTGCATGTTCAATTAAAAAGTAATTTGCCTAACAACAAAAAGCTTCAAATCCAAAAACAGCTAGCAACAGCAAATTCAAATGAGATACCAAGAAGACGCCCACACATTTCCGTTTCTCAACCCACTCTGAAATAATGTTTACCAATTTGGCTGCTTTGTTGTCGTTGTTGCTTAGCGCATTTTAATACACAGATGAAAAAACAAGTTTGTAAACTAATTTGCAGCCGCTTGACAATATTACCTGTAATTTAAAACTAGAAACAAAAAACAGACGGAGCTACTAATACAAATACCAACACAAAAACATATTGAGATACAGCTATCCATACAGATATAGATCAATTCGTATACTGAGCACAGTGGAACTGTGGACAAAATATTTGTAAAAGTCAGATATAGTTGAAAGTTGAACTGACAAGTGATTTTCAAAATGTATACGACATAGAAAAAAACTTATATTAAAAATAATATTTACATATATTTATTTTAATTTACAAAAATTAAATAAACAATTGGAAAAAATATATAAATAAATGGAAATTAAATATAGGAAAATATTAATTTAACCAACATATAAATCATTTATATATTTGATGTTTAATAAATATAAAAAGATATAATCCATTCTCAAAAGTATAAGAGATGATTTGAAATTTGTTTTATTATTGAGTCCACTGTCTTCGTATTGACCACAAGCCACATGACAAACTCACTGAGCCCGGGTATAGAGTAGCTTACTGATTGAAAACCAACCCAAGTTCACAGCCCACGCATCGCCCGCGACGAAGTCGCCGCCAACGCACGTGCATAATGTTAAATCGGCTGTTAATTGCGACATTTCGAAAGTCAACACAAGATCGAAACATATTTTAAGTCCAAATATACCAATCTACCCGGCCCCAAAAGCATATTTTACCAGTTGGGCTCTGTCAGCATGAATGAAATTGATGCGCACGAATAAAAGTGGTGAAGAAAGCAACTTGACATAAGCATTTCGTATGCATTTTAATATCAATTTGCCTCTAAACGGCATTCAATGATGTGGGCGTGTCCATGCCTCATGTGTCCAGTTTAACATTGAGAACGCTAAGATTAAATTGCTTTACGGAAATAGATTTCAAATGGACCAAATTAAAATTTTGTATGAATCGTAAGACGCTGCATGAAGCTGCTTCATAATGCGGCTAACATGTCATACCACACACACACTCACACATACACACAGACATATAGAGTCATAGCCCACACGTAGCGACAAAAGTCTGTAAAAGCACCGAAAAACCCACACACAAAATGCCAGCCGCTTAACTTGTATGTCAAGAAATTGTAGATGCTGTTTGTTGTTGTTGTTCGTCTGTCTCTGTACGAGAATTGGATGCTGCGGAGGAGTATGCTAAGTGAATGGCTCCAGCTTGCAGCATTCGGTCCTCTCTGCTGGCACTGCAAGAAATGCTTTTTCATTAGCAATATAAATGGCAAACTAAATTATTAACGCTTGTGCTAAATTAAGTTTCGACTTAGTTGTTCTTAATCTGCACATTTCGCAGCAATTTATTTATTTGATTGCCTGCCTGCTAGCCGCAATGGCGACACACTTATCAATATCGTGGGCAAGTGGGCAGCATTTTTTTAGCTGCTGCTGAGCTCCCATTGCCAAATTTGGCAACTTGTTGTGGAGCAGCACTGACAACAACGACGACAATAACTGCGACAAGTAGCACACACATTTGTTGTATTTCTTGTGAAGACTTTTCTGCTGCTGCTGCTGCTGCAAATGACGGCTTATAAATTACACCCACAGCTGGGCAAACAAAAGACTTAGGCAACGAACTTGCTGCCAGTTGTCAGACCTCAGAGCGCAGAGCTCTCCACAAAAGAACAACAACTACGGGTAGGCAAACCAAGCGGCTAATGAGCACATGTAAAGCAGTAAAAAAAATTATATAAACATTAATTATGTACATTTTTTCTTTCTCTCTCTCTCTCTCTCTGTCTCTGTATTTGTTATCCAAAAAAGGAAACGTTGTAGGCGTTGGGAATGAAATGAAAATAAAAACTTTGTTTATATGTTGGGGGCATGCTGTGAAAATTATGAACGATGTATATGAAATTAGAAAACATAGTAAAGTGGTTTCGAAGCAAAGCCAGAGCGAAGAGTTGAAAGAAAGAAAAGAAAAGAAAACAACGACAAAGCGCTAATTGCGCTTAAACTGAATAACTGCCGCACAGTCTGTGTGTGTGTTTGTGCGTATGAATGAGCTGCGTAGGTTGAACAAACTTCTTGTCTGTGCCCGCTTGGAGCCGTCCAAGCTGTCAACAACAACAATATACGTACACACACACACACACACACACATACACATACACATAATTGTTGAACATTTTAACGCATTTTTGATTTTAAATGACAGCAGGGAGTCGCAATAATTGCCGCACAACGGAAGTGCGGCTGTCTAACGAAGTTAGCAGCGTTTAATGAGCTCAACCAGCATCAAGACACCCAAAACAACATTATGTGAAAACGCACATTTGGATTTTACATATATAAAAAATAATAATAATAAATTATGTGAAAAGTTGCAGTGTGTGTGACAACTATATAAACCAAAACATAATTATATTATAATTTTTATATTTTTTAGTTTAATAATGTGAAGAAGAGATGAATGCAATATAAATAGAAACTTTGACTTCAGAGAAGAATAAAGTTAGAAACAATAGCATTTATTGAAACGAGACAACTTGCTAATCTCCAAACTTAAATTATATATTATAAATATATAATACTAAACTCTAAGCTTTTCAATTAGTCTATTCAGTGCTCTTTGTAAAAATTAAATAGCAGAATACGCATAGAATTATGTAATCTATATGCCAACGCCAAAGATATAGCAAAATTGCTAACAATAATACATATTAATATTCAACTATTTACCCAATTATCTTGCAATCGCTCGCTAATCGATTATTAGCTCAAAATTCTACGCTTTAGGGCTAGAGTAATAAGCTAATAATTTGCAATTAAGCCCATTTTTCACATACAGGTGTCGATTTAATATGATCAAAGAGTCACCAACGTTGTTGCAGTCTGAGTCTGCATGGTCTCATTCGACATGCAGATCAGGTGGGTGTACTGTATTGTATTCATATTATATGCATAAATAAGTCATATAACCAACAACAATGTTGTTATATGTTAAATAAAGATGTTCATTGGAACGTTTCAATTTTATTGGCAAAATTTTGTAACTACTAAAAAGAAAAATATGGCAGTTTTAAGTACCGCAATAAGAATAAAAACCAAATTTAACCGGTTAAAAATGCACATAAATAATAATAAAAGTGTTTTGCTATTAAATTAGCTGAGTGGCGTTAAAAATAGGGAAGACATACCTTAGTTTGGGCCACATTCTGTTGTTCTGTGGTTGGGCGCGTGTTGTAGAAATACTATTTATATTTGTTTGGATGACTGTCTGTCTATTTGCGCTCTGTTTCAAGTTCGAATAATCAGCGTGCGAAAATTAAACAGCAAAAGATATGCGACGACAGCCCGAGCGATTTATCAGTCAGGTCGAGTGACGTTTATAGATTGTTGCTAAGACAATAAGCGGTATTAACTTGGCCGAGTGTCTGTGTTTTTTCTTTTTTGTCTACCTGCGAGCTGAGAAACGGTTTCTGCTCCAGAACGCAAGTAAGCGCTTGTTTAAAATGCGATAAAGATCTTTACGGTGCACTGGCACACGGTTGGTAAAAACAACAATAGCAATGCGCTCTCAGTTGACACCGCTGGTGACGGAGTTGCAGATGGACATGACGCACCAGCACACACAGCACATTTCATTCATAAGGAGAAAAAAGCGTTGAATACAACACAAGTACAATGATCAAATACGAATATCAGCAGCAGCAGCAACAACAACACAATACAATGAGCCGGAAACGGATGCGTCGTCGCTGTTGATGTTTGTTGTGCCTTTGTGTGTCTATCTGTCTGCCTACAGGATGCTTAAGGGATGGCTTCGTTCAGTTAACACACACACAAACACGCGCACATACACTACTAACGTCAATTGCCGACGGCTAGTACAGAATTGTTAAAATTTACATTGACATTCGCATTTGCATTCAAATTGCATTACACGTTTATTTATTTATTTATGATGGGCTCTTGCAATTGAAACGAATGACTGCAGCAACGAACTTTGCACACACTTATTTACATATAACACACATCTGTTGCAGGCGGCACACAGCAAAGGGACAAACGGAGAGAAGAGCAGGGTGAGAGAGATCGCTGAGCTAAACAGCTGGCAGCAACTGAACGCGCCGACGACAAAAACTCGACTGAGACGAAAAACGCACAAAGCAAACCTACGCTCAGGTAAAAAGAAACGAGCTCGCGCCCGAGCCACAAATGATTCGTGCATTTTCATTCACAAATACTGGTCTCTGCAGCGCTGACTCAGGCGACTTTACAATGACCAACGGCTATGTGGGCAGCAGTAGAGACAACAACAACAACAACAAACAGCAGCAGCAACAGCAGCGGCAGTTCAGCTGTCAGGCATTGAATTGTACATTTCAGCGCAGACCATTCCACAAGCGTTGCAAAGATTGCGATTGCATGCCAGCCATATTTGGCCAGCCAGCCAGCTAACCCAAATTCACATTGAAAACTAAGGCCAAGATCGTCTGGCAAGAATCGCTCGCTGCCTTGCTATGTGCACAATAAATATAAAAAATAAATCACAGTCACAGGAGGAAAAAGTTCTCACACTCGGCAACAACGACTACGACGACGGGTGTTGCATGTTGACCGGTGGCTATTTGATTTTCACATATGATCTGTGCCGCAAAACAATTTTCTACTTGTTGTTTTTTTCTTTTTCTTTTTTCCGTTTATTCTATCAACTAACTAGACTGGGAGTAGCGCACATGCACAAATATAGAGATTGGAAAACGGGTTACTACTGCAACGGCTGTTAGCGCACTGATTAGTACTCCGTGCGTATTGTATTCCATGGAAACGGACGCGTGTTTAACTGCATTAAATTGCGTTATTGTCCAGCTTCTCGCTTTTGATGGGCACTAACGAGGGCGGTATGTTCAGCGTCTTGCCCGGACAGGCAGCCTCATATTGATGCTTAAGGCTCTCCATCTCATAAATGCACGTGGACAGAGCAGTGCGTAATTCACACAGCAACACCATATCCGAACGCAACTCATTGAAGGATGTGCATATGTCCTCCGTGGGCGGTGGGCCGGGATCTGCAAGCAGTCAATTATTAAAATAGTGGCCAACTTGAATGTGCAACTTGAATTACTTACCAACTTTAAACTCCTGAATGGCCTGCTCGAGCGCTTTCACCTTGCGCTGTCCTATATTCGCCGGCAATTTCATCTTTTGTGAGCGCAACGATACGCCAGAGCCGCGCAGATCGGCAAACTTGATGCCGCTGCTGCCAATTTCTATGGCATTTACCACAGAGTCCACCTTTGAGGGTCGCGGCTGATGATGTACTTTCTTCTTGTGCAGTTTCTTCTCGTATTTCCGTGTGCTCGGCGTAGTGGCGGCGTGTTCGTTCTGCTGATCCGCCTGCGAGATTAGCTTCTGTAGATCTTGTGTTTTACGTTCGCGCTCCCTTTTGCGCGCCTCGATCTTCTTCATCTCATTGATCAGCATTTGCTCCTCCTCCACCTGTGGGATGGTGCGCTTGAAAAGCTTCTCCAGCTGCTCCTTACGCCGACGCTCGTGTTCAGCGTCGTAGACAAACGTTTTCTTATCGCTGGACTGGTTCTGATTCTTAGACTTGGAGAGCAGTGCAATGACGTCGTAATAACGCTCCTTCAGTTCCTCCACGGTTTTGATGCCATGCTGCTGACGATTCCAGCGGTCGGCCATCACAATGAAGCGCAGATCAAAGCTTTATACGAATAATTAATAAAGAGTTTCTTAGTTAAAAGTTTCCTACTGCAAGATACCCTATACCAGCACTATATTTTCAATATATTTCTTTAGATGGCAATATAAAATTAATATTTGTCGAGAATCAGCAACTTCTACAGGAACATAGCATATTTGATAATATGTTAGTATTGAACACTGCTTACCGCCTAGCCAGGTCAAACAAATGATCCGTTTGCACCTTACTCCAGTTCTGTATGTTATTGCGCAGGTGTGCATTATATTCGCTCATTGTGTAGCTTGGTATTTCCAGCTGCTTATTGAATTTGGCAAATGGGTAGTCCGTGGAGTCGTCCGTGACGCGTTTCCAGTGATGAAAGACAGCGGCATCACTGCGCGCCGGATTAGAAAATGGTGCCCATTCCCATTTGCGCACCTTTTTCATGCCCAGCCGTGCCTTGTTCTGTTTGTAGCCAGCGCCAATGCCCAATGCGGTATCTGTGGGCAGCAGCGGCGGTGCATCTTTTTTATCCGTGTAGAGCAGTGCAAATACCTCGCGGTGCATGCCCTCTGGACGCCGTGAGGCATGTTTGGTGCTACAATCAAATTTTGCTTCAAAGACAAATCGAAAATTTTAACTGGACCAACTTTGCTTACCGTTCGAAATTGCGTTTCTTTGTGGCGAGAAAAGAGTCCCTTGTAATTTCGGGCGTATTGGCACGATCAATGTCCAAAATATCACGGACATCTGCCGACATATTGTCTAAATTTTAGAATAAAATAGAATATTTCGCGAATTCACTTTTATTGTGTAGTGTTTGCTTGCAGTGTTGGATATCGTTTTGCAATGTTATATCGATAGCTCTGTTAAGTTAAAAAGATAACTCTGTTAAGAGAGAGAGAGACGGCTCTGTTAAGTTAGCAGTGAGTAGTTCTAAAACGTGCCCGCGTTTCGCAATGTTGTTTTTTTGTCCGTCGTGCGGCAACATATTAATTATTGAAGAGGACACCTCCAGCCACAGATTCACGTGCCACACGTGCCCTTTCATATCGAAGATCAAGCGAAAGATTACAACAAAAACCTTTCCCCGACTCAAGGTATGTGCTATTAAAACAGAAAGTGATACAATTCCTTTGTATATTTTACTCATATTGTTTTTCTCGACACACACATAACCATACGCAGGAAGTGGATCACGTTTTGGGCGGTATTGCTGCTTGGGAGAACGTGGACTCGACGGATGCCGAGTGTCCGACGTGCTCGCACAAGCGCGCCTATTTCATGCAGATCCAAACTCGCTCAGCGGATGAGCCAATGACTACATTCTACAAGTGCTGCAATCACCAGTGCGGACACACTTGGCGCGATTAGTCAAATGCGCCATTTACCAACACTGCTACTGAGACGCACCAAGTCCAGCTGCCGCAATATGAAAAATCAGATAGAGCAGTCGCATTCCACGCCAGTCTGTGCTGTGGATGCTCTGAACGCTCTCAAGCTGGCCGAGCAATGCCTGCAGCTGGGCAAGGTGATTGCCCTGCCTACAGATACGGTTTATGGCTTGGCCTGCGATGCCAACAACGAGGAAGCCATTCAGCGTCTCTACGAGATTAAAGGACGGGATGCGCACAAGCCCGTCGCGATCTGTGTGAACACCATTGCTGCACTGCGTCGCTATGGTCAGGCCAGCCACTTGAGTGACGAGCTGCTAACTCGCTTGCTTCCGGGGCCACTGACCATTGTGATCAAGCGTGCGCCGCAACTTAGCAATCGCTTTCTAAATCCTAACACCAGCCGCATCGGTATTCGCATACCCGACTTTAAATTCATGCGCGATTTGTGCGGTACTTGGCATGAGCAGCCCCTGGCGCTGACCAGCGCCAATCGCTCGAGTGCGCCGAGCAGCCTGCACATCAGCGAATTCCAGGCGCTCTGGCCACAACTGGGCGCCGTCTTTGATGCGGGCCACATTGGCTTAAGCGAGGAGCAGCGACTTGCCTCTACAGTCATCGATCTGGTCACTCCCGGATGCTACGACATTGTGCGCGCCGGCGTCGCACTCAAACAGACTCTAGCGGTGCTGAACGAATTCGGTTATGTTTCCAAATCCCAATTGGGGTCCATTTAGTTTACAGTGATTATTAACTTGGAACTTTTTCTAATCTGCAAATAATTCGAGGTTATATTTTTCTAATAAAAAATTACATTTATTGATTGTATTTTAAATATAATAATTTCTTTTGATTTATGAAACAATGGATGAAGCTATTCCCAAAGAAGGAGGAAAAGACTCAGAAAATTACTCCGATTATCTAGTTTACCTCCTTTACTATAATTTTTCTATATTTTATAAATTTCTGTCGGCAAAACCACTAATAATAAATTCCAATTTCTGTTTTATTTAACTTTTACGACCAAATAACAATTTTGAATATGACTTGCTAAATGGGAAGGTAGCGACGCACCCATGAACACAATATCGTTAATTAAAAAAAGAAAAATATATATATATATACATATATATGTACAAACAGTGAGATGACTACCGCAATGGGAGAATCAGACAACTTCACTCGGGACTCAGTCTTTAGGCTAGTTGTAGTGACTGGCCTTTGCCACCTGGACGGGTCGACGACGTCGCGGCAGCTCATTCTTTAGCACTCTCCAACGCTCGGGTGGCCAAACAATGGCGACTGCTCGCGCCGACATCAAACCGAGGGCCACAGGGCCGAAAGTGTTGCTATCCAAAGAGTGTCCCGTATGATCTCCCTCTACCCAACAGTGGCCGTCGGGGACGCGGACAATCTCGTGCTTGTAGCCGAGCGTGGAAACCACGTCGCCCTGCATGCCAACCACCCGTTTAATGATTTTCTGCGCTGGATCCTTGGGCGAGGTTAACGATATAATATCCCCCCGTTCCACGGCGCTGCTGTGTATGCCCCAACGCAACAGAAACACATAGTCTCGCTCGTCTGCAATTGGATTCAAAGCGGGTTGCATCGAAGTACCTACAGAGCATAAATTTACTTAATACAGTACACTATTCCGAAAAATTATACAAGTATAGCTACCATCAACTCTGGCTACATAGCCGACGCAGTCGAGAAACGTGATGCCCAGTGGCAAACCGTACAGCAAGGATTTACCAAAGCGACGAAATGCCATGACGGCATGGCTTAGTGTCTATTTTCTGGCAAAGATTGATGTCCTTCCCTTATCGAAGTAGTTACAAATAATTCACCACAGCTAGCACATTTGGTTGCATACATACATATGAAATCGGTTTTTTTGAGCTTTTAGAATTAATACATAACAAATAAATTAAACGTACTTAGACAGCTGTTCTCTCACAATTTTGACATTCACACGAAGGCGTCGTCGTTCACATAACAGAAAAACAAAAGAATACAGGGTGTCGTCGTAGTATACAAAAGTTTATTTAAAGGTAAAATTGAGTAGTTATTACAAATCAATTCCAGCTATTGTACTATGGTTACAGGTGTTTTTGATTTAATTTTCAACTGGAACTGGAATGTGATCGTGTTAATGGTGCTCTCAGCAGCCCTCCAGTTCGCTTGGAATTGGTATTTCGTTTTGGATTGCAAACTGCAGCAGTGCTTTGTATTTGTTCTTCCAGTTGCCCACGTCCAAGCGGATTTGCTCGTTATCCTCGTGCATCTGTTCCAGCTCAGTCCATTCGTACGATTTTTTCGTCTCCAGTTCGTCTTTCTGTTCAATGCGCTTGATCCGACAACTAGCTGCATAGCCACGATTTTTGAGCGTTCGACGCCTCTGTTTCATTCGCACAATTTCGTCCCGGTTTAATCCACGCATCTTCAGCGTTCGATTGAGATCCCGCACGGATATCGTAACGAGCTCATCGTCTGTAATATCTGGAATCGGACATGGCGAAAGTGGAGCCTAACAATAGAAAACACAATAGAAGTTATGCAAATCACTCGAATGTCTACAATTTGTAGTTGTACCTACCAGGGAAGACTTTCTCTCACGCTTCGAGTCCATAGCTAATTACATAAATTTTTTAAGCCGTTCACAAAATAGTTTTATAATAACAAAGTCGCAATTTGTATATATTTTTGCGTATTACCATTTGCAATGAAAACAAGCACTTAGAAAACAGTGTGACCAACAGCCGCAAACAATAAATTACACAAAATATAGTACATAATTACTAAATACTACCGTCTCCTTAAAGATTTAAAAATACCGCGTTCGGTCACGCTGATAACAAGTGCTGCAAAGGATAAGCGGAACGGAAGAGGAAATCAAAGGAAGCAGACGCCAGATTACAAACCATTTTGTTTTGCTGCTGCTGCCATCTAACTTGAACTCTACTATGAATACGCCAGTAGTTTACAATAATGTGCCCACACCGGTCTGCATTCAAACGCCGCTTTCGGTCGCAACACCAGACGGCGGACTGCTTTACACCGGCTTCAAATGCATCAACTATATATCGGCACCGCCCGCCAACGAACTGAAAGCGGCCGAAGTGAAAACAATGTCGACTCGCATAACAATCAGTGCACTGGATGTTAGCCCACTGTGGGCCAAAAGCGATCCATCCTCGAGCAGACACTTTGCCATCGTCGCCGAGGATCTGAGCGTTCAGGTTTGGGACTGTGCTCTGGGCGAGGCGATCATCGGCCATAAGGCTCATCAACATCAGCACGAGGCACGCGATTTGCGCATATATCCACTGATAAATGTACTCATGGGCTACTTAGCCAACGGCAACATACTGTCGATAGATGCCAGCGATTTGGTCATTTACTGCGTCGCCTCCAATAGCTACTGTCGGCGACCCACATTCCTATCTCCAAAGAACCATCAGCTCACCGTGCTCCGCTGCTCGCCCTTCGATGAGCATTTGTTCGCGTTGGGCACAGTGGCGGGCGCTGTTTTGATTTGTGATCTTCGCAAGATGTGCATCGTGCACAAGTTGAACGCACATGGCCAGAACGTGCGCATTTTCGGACTGGCCTGGCGCGAGATGTCCTTTAGCAGCGAGGATGCAGCCATAGATAAAGCAGCCAAGCCTGTAGCTGAACAGTGGCGCCCAAATCTACCCAATGCTATCGAATCCGCAAAAGCTCCCTTAAAAGACAAAGCTCCCTTAAAAGCCAAAGCTGCAGAGTCGGATGATCCCTTTGATATCTATAACTTCGATCATCTGGAGTCTGAGTTCGGAGCGCCTGCGAATGTACGTCCGCGGCTCATCAGCAAATCATCCGATGACTGCGGTGATTTTGTGGGCCTGGAGAGACCTTCTGACAATGTGGCCATTGACTACGTAGAGGCCTGCGAGCGCATGAAGGCTGAATTAATAGCTCCGCCTGACACTCCGCAAGTAGAGGTCACCCTGCAGGACTGCCAGAAAACAGGCACGCAAGCTCCACGCAGCGATAGCAGCAACAAGTCGGAGAAAGGCAGCGGCACCCTGGTCAGCGGTTCTAGCGAGGGAAGTCTGGAAGTGATTCAGTTCAGCTACTCCAGTGATGATGCCGTCCTTGTGGATGGTGAGCCGCCAAAGCCCAAACGCGAGGTTCTCCATCACATCTATCACCAGGCCGAGGTGCATGATGCACCTGAATCGCCTAAATTACAGGGTCAGGACAGGCCCAATTCTAAACCGGGCGCCAAGCTGACCAAGGAAGCCAGCATGGATGCGCTCAGTTTGATTTCCACTGAGACGCACGGAAGACCCGACATTCTATTGGTGTCCATTAATGAAAACGAAGTCATCACAGTCTGGAATACGCTAACGGGCGAACACTGCGCCAAGAACTACAGCAGGTTCAATGTTACAGGCAAGTGAAATACCTGGCAGAGTAATTAACAAATTCTTAAGGACACTCTCAATTACAGGTAAATCCAGAGAAGTGCATTGGCTAAATGATCAGACCATTGTCTGCCAGAATCGTCAACAGTTGTTCTTCTGGTCGTTTGAATACGATTCGAAATCGCATCGCTATAAGATTCAAAAGGATCAGCTGCACAAGAGTGCGGTTCAGGAGATTGCCACGTGCGCAGTCAAATGCGCTGATCAGCCACAAATATGGCTGACCATGCGGAATCGTCAGGTGGGTATCCTGAATCCGCTCAACGGCCAACTGAATGCTGTCTATGGCTGTCTGGCATTTGGTGTGCGGGCAATTGCCGAATGTCCGGATGATATGAATAAGTAAGTAACCAATATGCTAACATATATTATTGATTGATCGACTAAATGACTGACTGACTGGTTGACTTCCAGATAATTTTCAGAATTTTGAAAGTTAGCAAATATCTAATTAATTATTCCATACCCGCAGAATCGCATTGGGCTGCTCGGACAAACGCCTTGCGCTGTTCGACATATCGAATCTGTCGTCCAGCTGCATACCCATTGAGAGCATCTACGTGAATAGTGTCGTCTACTCGCTGGCCTGGAGTCCGGATTGTCTGCAGCTCGCCTATGGCACCTACGAAGGCATTGTAGGTTTTAACTGAGATTTTATTACGAGAAACGAATCGAATGAACTACAAGCATTTATATTTGTGCAGGTGGGTATTCTGGATGTGGAACGCTTACGGGTGAAGACAACGTTTCGGCCGGTGCAGAAAAAGGAGATCTACTCGCTGATGTGGCAGGCGAACTACATCTTCTGCATTGTGAATCGCGTGCTGGCCATCTACGACCTGTCGCAGTCCCAGAAAGGTAAGTGGCATCAATACTCAAAGGTGTTGTCTTGTGTTATAGGTCTGATTCTGGGCATTGCGCTGACCATAGGTAACCTTGGTCTGGGCGTCGTTCGTTTGGCGCTTGCGTAACTCGGCCAGGTGTATCGTCTCGCGATGATAGTCCCAAGCATTCCAAGTCACGTTAATCCAATTGGATGGCGAGAGATCGTTGGTAACCACCATCTCAGTCTGTCCATTAAAATCGTTGGTCTTTGGCGGCTCGACTGGCACCGGCTGCAGTTCCTTTTCAATTAGCGCATCGTCCAGTTTGAATAGTAACGCTAGATTGGCGCTGTTGAAGATGGCCTGCCTCAGGGCGGTGATGAAACGCTCGAACCACAGCTCGCCGATGCGCGCGTATGTCTCGTCCTGGAATCCAAACTTAATGTCCAGATTCATGCACAGTTTACGCTGTGCTTTTGCCGGCAGCAGCAATCCGTTTGTCACGGCCAGCGTCAGGCCGCAGAATTCTTTGATGTCCGCTTTGGCCAGACTACTGAAATTGCCGTCAGTTTGGAATTTCTTGAGAGCATCCATGCGCTCAAAGAAGCTGCACTGGAACCAATCCTTTCGCCTCTTAGCCAAATCTTGTATCTGCGTAATGGTATCCTTGGCACGATGCACCATTTCTTTTGTGACCTGTAGTTCCAACTGCTCGCGGAGCTTATTCAGCTCGACTATGTGATTAAAATAGTTACTCAGATTGCTCGACACCTTGGAGAGGTATACAAAGTGCGGCTGCGGGAAGCAGACACAAAAGTTATAATTCTACAGTTTTGGCCAATTCATGAGTACTTACAAAGACCAATTCCGACTGGATGGAGGTGCGCATACTAAGCGTATCGTTGATCTTGGCCACAACACACTCATAGCGTCCCGTCTCCACGCTAACTAGATATGCCGTGTGCTCATAGCTGCGCTTCAGTGCGTTCAGGCAGCGCTGCAGCATGTAGAATGTGACAGTAAACTGATTGATGCGATGCAGCTGCTCCAGCGGCACGCGATACAATAGCTGTGTCTCCTTGCAATTGAATTGCAACTGATCGCTAACTGCTGTCTGGCATTTGTCGCACAAGTTCTTCAGCCGCTCCAAAGCCGCATCAAAACCGGCGTTTGTGTTGCTCTGCGCCATTTGCAGATCTCCAATCACTGCATTTGTTGGGTTTAGATGGGTTTAGGCAATTCAGGGCAGCAGTAGTAATTGGTAACTCACCAAAGCGCACATTCTCGCGATCGCCATCGGGTCCGTCGTTGTTGTAGATGACAATGCCCGCCACAGTGTCCGCCAGTCGTTGTAGATACTCCTGTCGATGGTATTTCTTCTTGAGCACATAGTTCTGCAGATCACTGCGCCCGATGACGCTGTTCAATGCCATGGCTGTCAGCTTGAGCAGCACATGATTACGGGGACAGCCCAAATGGTTGCTGGCCACAATGAAGACCTGCATTTTGGCAAACAGCTGATCCAGCTGCAGCTTACTGCAACTCTCTGGATACTGTAGAATGTCAGTAATGAGCAGCTTGAGCTGTTCCTGGAACTGCTGCTCGTACTGCTCTCGCACATAACTCAACTGTATGCCGTGGCCCATCTTCATGATCCAGGACATGCGCATGTTGGCTATCATGGTGTTTGCATTGTCCAAATACCCGCTCACAATATTGTCGATGAATGTTGCAATGTTGCACGCACTCGGCTTATTTAAATCTGTCTGCAGCAATCCGTGTCGCATGTCCCGCACCATCAGATGAACCACAAACGTCATAAACTTCACATCCTCGTCAATGTCTCGTTCTTTCAACTGCGCCAGAATGCGCTGGGTAATCTCCTCGAGAAACTTGTGTTGTGGATGCGACATGTTGCGCCCTCTATATTTGACTATCCGTTTAACGCTTAATTTGTATTCCTCTCACAGTAAAACATAAATCGAACGGAATTTGAATTGTTTTGTGTGTGTTCGCAGAAAGAGTGTTTGTTATTTTAAATGACAAGTTTCCCCTGGTAACAATATGTCAAAAAATACATAAGGAAAGTATGCTCGAATTGGAGATACCCGTAAATGGAAAATCATTTATTTAGATTCTTGACTGCTGATGTGATAATACATTTTTCAGCTCGCCACCCGTAACCATGACCACAATTAGCCTCTATCCAAACAAATTTACTTTTTAGCAATTGCTTTTATAATATTCATATCTTTAATATTTCTCATTTGCTCTTCAGATGCCCAACTGCTGCGGTACATCGAACGCCCCAGTTATTTGTATGTGCGTGGAACCTTTCTGTTTGTCGGCACGGAGGATGGCTTCCTGCAGCTGTACGAGCGAACCGATAGCAAGGTGTTGGGTTTTACAAGCATAAAGCAGACGGCGCTGATTTCGCGTTACATCACAGATATTGCATTCAATCCGCTGGAGAACAATCAGTTCGCCGTTGTGGGCCATGATCGGCTGCTGCACGTGATGGAATTTCAGGTGCAGCAACGTGACTGGATCAAGTTGCACACTTTCACGGCCAGCGATGCGAAGGCATCGATAACTTCGGTGAAGTGGAGCAATATACAGTCGCATCTGCTGCTCAGCTTTCATATTGAGGGCAAGGTTTGCCTGTGGAGCACCAAACAGCCAGAGCAACCGCCACTGACCATCACCTATCACTGCCCCATGTGGTGCGGCCTGTTTCTGCCCTCCGATGAAAGCATTGTTATGTGCAGTGGCAAAACACTGTCCCTCGAACTGATTAGCATCAAGGACGCATTGGCGACTAACGAGCAGAATATATGCTCCAAAATGGATGCGCTGCTTAAAGTCAAATGGGCCAGCAAGTCTCTAACGCATCCCAATGTGCCTGTGCTAAACGCAGCACAAAAGAAGCGTCAACGTCGCGACAAACGCAAGGCTAACCAAGCTTCTGCTGCGGCTGCAGCTGTTGCCATGGAGCAGCCAGCAGGTATCAGTGAGCAGACATCTGAGCCGGTCGAGCAACAGCCAGCCATTGAGTCCATGCTGGGCGCGCTCAGCCTGGAGACAAAGAGCACCAATAGCAACTCAGCAGTGGAGTGCAGCAAGTGCAAGGAACTGAAGTCGCAGCCGAAGCTCGACAACTTCTTGGCTGTAAGTGGGAAACTGCTTATCGCCTGTTTTAGATGTTTATAATATTAATCTTTTTCTACAGCATAGCCGCACTTGTTTGTGTCTAACACAAAAGGAGCTCAACAAAAGCGCGCTGGAGAAGTTGGCCATTGTGCTCACCGAAGATGCGGCTAAAATAGATAAGGCCGTGCTGATGTCCAAGCTATTTAGCACCAAAGTTATGGCCAAGGACTTGATTGCCACAGAACGTAGGTTTTGTGCATTAACATTTATATAAACAGTTTTTAATTAACAGCTTTATTTTTTAGTTACCAATCTTAAGCATTCCAATAACAAGGACATTGCGCCCCTCTGCCTGGCTGTATCCACTTTTAAGGTGCGCGACGAACTGCAGCAGCATATTGACAACAAAACTCTCAACGAGTGGCATGTATCTGTGGCGCCCTCAGTGTCCTTTGTGTGAGTAGAGATTTATCCCTGTCCAAGACTATAAGCTAACTGTACTCCTTCTGTGCAGCTTCTGGCAGAAGTGCTGCAAGGCGTACGCGCAGCAAATGGAAGAGCAGGGATATATTTTGCATGCAGCAACTTATTTGACGGCCATTGATATGCAGACCGAGGCCATCGATTTGTTGTTGAAACATGAGTACTTCAGGGAGGCATTGGCGAATGCACGTATTCATCTGCCCGCTACGGATCCGGTGATTAAAACCATTATAAACAGTTGGCTAGAACAGCTCGAGAAAACGGGGAACTTTGCAGCGGCAGCCTTAATGTAAATTTGCTGGCATTTAATTAATCTAACAATTTTAATGCCTCTTAATACCTTGCAGTTGTGTGCTGGACAATGAGATGTTCCGTGGTTACACATATCTGCGCAAATTCCGCAACTGCACTCCTGAAATTGCAGATCTCATGGAGCAGATCAAGCGCATAGGACAGTTGGGACCACTGTTTGATGACGGCTGTCAGGATTCATCCGAGGCAACGGAGAATGGCTGCGAGAAGGACGCTGAGCATGCAGCCTAAAAAAGTCACAACTGCCAAAATACACATGTCTGTTAAGACATTAATTAAGTTAGATGAAATCAACAAAAAAAAGTACACATGAATCAAATGAGCTTCAAATTTGGCAAACCCCGAAAGGCAACTGCCTAACATTAAAAACGAGATTTATTTGATGTACCACATGATTTACACTAAACAACACTTTGAGAAAATTATCACACTTTATATTTGTAATTTATAGAAACATACAAAAGCACATTAGCTCAAGTTACTATTGAATTGAATATTGCTGAAGGGAACTTTTTATTAATTATGATTTCCAATCGGTTGTTAACGGTTTAACTTTGAGAAAGAAAACGTTACATGAATTTATACAATGTCCAAGGCACATTTAGCTAATATAAATCAAACACAGAGAAAAAAAAAACACATACAGATAAATTAAATGAAAAGAAATACAAAGATTTTGATGATTTTTTCTTTTTTTTAATTAGAACATCTTGAACCTTAAACAAAAGTTTACAGACAACGCGGCCCATATGTTGTCCACCACAAGCAGCAAAGAAATGCGATCCCGTTAGCCAGAGGCAAAGTAACAGAGAGACGCCGCACAGCACAAAACAGCTTAACGAGTATTGTTTTGGTTTTGTCAGACAATCAAATTATGCAAATGCAGCGCGGCCGGCGTCTCCGACAATCAACGTCAGCCAGAAATTAAGTTTATTTAATTGTTTTTACTAAGGTTCGCAGCGTCAGCGGCTGAGGGGGCAACGCGCAGTCGCAGCAGGGCCAATGCGAGTGAACTTGCTGCGCAACGAGACGCAAACAACTTAAACCAAATATTGCTTTGGTGTAGAAAGCTAGGCAATGAGATACCCTGTACCCAAGTATCTTACTTTTCTGAGATGACAACTTTTGTGTTTCTGAATTTTCTACTGCTAATCAAAGTGCAAAGTGTATTTCTAAATAATCGAAAAGCTATATTTAACAAGTTATACTTTTTGGGGTGGAATCAGAAACAAATAGAAAAGCAACAGATTTATAATATTTAAATATTCTCAAAAAACGTATAAAACTGAGCATGCATTAGTGCAGAGTGCTGCATTAAAATTATACCCTGCTAGACCACAAACCCATTTTAAATGAGTATTAATAGTTAACAGGTTTTCCATTTAGTTTAAGATGGAAATTACGTTATCTTATTTTTAATTACTGGCAAGTGTCAAAACATCTTATTTTTACTTATATCCCGTTGCAGTTACCTATTTATTTTTATTTAGTACACCCACTCGTTAACCGAATTTTAATGAGTACAAATATTTATTTCAATAAGTAACGACTGACGGCAACGTCGTCGCTGCGCCGCAGCACAGCTGAGAGTCGGGCACAGTCAGAGCCAGAGGCAGAGCTAAACGGGCATAGCCGAGGCACATTTCAGTTGGTGGGCTGCCGCTGATCTCAGCTGACGCGTTAAGAGCTACAAAAGTGTTTTCGAAATCGCGTTCGTTGCCAGAGTCATTTGATTTTCACTTTTAACTGTTTTGGAAGCGCGCGCGCGTTGCTTTAACCGTTAGCATTAGCCGTGCACGTTACGGTTTCCCTGCGACAGTGTGCGTGTATAAGTGTATATGTGTTAGTGTGTGCGTATTTATACAATACCTATCTGAAGTATCAATGCTACGCATGTTAATGCTATTCTCACGTCTCTCATCCACTCACAGACTTGACCAGGAGCTGTGCGTTGAGACCGTTGTACAATTAAGCCGCAACTCAATTATAATTATGCTGAAGTGCATTTCGCTTTTGCTCAAGTGAATATGAATACAAGAGGAAGAATTACGTATTTAACACACAGCAAAAGTGTTAGAGCAAAGTGTTCTTTGTTTATTTTGATTTTTGCTGCTGCAGCTGCAGTTGCAGCGCTTTTCCGCTGCCAATTTCCTGGCACACATATGTCACATATTGATGTCGGGTTTTTTGCTCAGCACGCATTTGCATATGACAGCAGCAATGGCAACAACAATAGCAACAACAACAAAAGCAATAGCAATAGCGGCGACAACGTCAACGACGACGACAACTTCTCCCGCTGCATGACTCAACGCTGAACAATTTTTAGTGTGTCGCTGATGTTTTTTGTATTTTTTTGTTGTTTTTTATTGCTGTTGCTTTTGCGTAGTTTTACCCACAGCACTGCTGATGGGAGTGGATCTGAGGCTGAGGCCTGTGGCGCATGTGAAATCATTTCTTGCTTCAGCGATAATTTCTACAATTCAAGTTTCTGTTTCTCCCTCATATTTGTATTTCTTTAGCGGCTTTAATTTACGACGGATTAATGCTAACATCGCGCTGCAATAAAGTGAAAGGTAAAAAACCCATCAAAAAACGAACTACATTCATCATCAAATCGAAATCAACAATACTAATCACACATACACAAACACACACACACGCACACAAATATATTTATTGCATTTTGAAACGCATTTTAATGGCAACGCACTCACAATTGAATTCCTTTTCCTTTCTATGCTTTCGACATGTAAGTTGTTGGGATTTGCATAATAGTTAAACATCTGCTCGCATTGCATTGTTGTTTATTCATGCATTAGCAGCGAACATGCCATTTCTTATTGTTATTTGTAGCATTATTAATGCTTTATATATTTGTTATTGCGAGTGCTATTGAACTCTCCGTCGACAGTCACAAGCAACCGCAACTATTAACATTTGTATGTGTATAACAAACTCCACACCCGTCATACATAATAATAATAAAATTAATAATATATGATCCCATAAACACAAACACAGTGCGACAGAGACAGAGATGGATAATAAAATACAATGCAAATTGTTGTTGTTTCGAAATATGTTGAGCGCAGTTTTTTACAGCAAATTAAGCGGAATCTACATAATTTTGTAATCCCCATCCAACGTCGACTGGTGTTACAGATACCCCGTAAACATAATACACATAAAAGTTAAGCTGCTGAAAGCCGCAGCAAAGGCGTGGCAGTCAAGGGCGCGATTTTGAGTTTTATTATTGCTTACATGCTCAGTCTTGCAAAGGGGTCATTATGACTGGATTGCAATGCTGAGCTGGTTTTTGAAAAGCTTTCTAATCCAAAAACATTTGACCAGAATGTGCCAACAATTATGCATATATTGAACTATTGCGCTTACCGAACCGGATATTATATAAGTACAAAGATCGGCCAATTAAAGCACCATAAATGATGTGCATTATACCATTATTATGTGTATTCAATATCCAAAAGCTTTCCAGCCTGAAATGTCTGATAAATATCATAAAGTCTTCAAGTCTACTTGATATTTGTACAAAAAAAGTGATTTCATATTTGTACAATATTTTATTATTATTGTCAATTGGAATGCCTTAAAGCTATATCCAAGACCTACAAATTTAAGCATAGCGCTTGCTTCAATATTTTTATCAATTTTCTAAATGGAAACTAGATGAATCTTATCAATTAACAAACAATAAGAATCTTATTGAATCCAAATTTCAGCATTTAATAAATATTTTATAAACTATACACATATTTATTTAATTGTATATTATTATAATTTATTTATATATTATATAATTATATGTGAATATTTGAATTCAAAGTTCAGTATTTGATGCATATTTTTGGCTGAAAAACCAAATTAAAATTATAAAATAATTATTATGAAAAAATATTTTTTGTTTCTAACTTCACAATGATCGACTTACCATCAAACAATTCGAATTAAATTATTAGTTTAAATATGTAAACAGCATCAAAATAATGGCATCCATTTAATGTTCGTTGGATTTATCGATGTTATTCACTTAACACATGTTCAAATAATACGCAAAGCTCACAAAGATAACACCTTTTGAGTGTATCTGCTACTAATAATAGACAGATTGCGAGCAACTCGCCACTTAAAGCAGTTTTAACGATTGCCAAAATCTATATAAACCGGACAACTGTAGAATTGCTCACAATATTTGCATAGCCAATGAGAATTAACGAGAGGGGGGAGGTGCTCAAATGAGTAACGATTGCAATTCTCTGCCGGCCAAAGAAAGCGGTGGCACAGGAAAATGGAAAAAGCAAGCATTCAAACGACAGCGGAATCTCAATGGGGCATAGGGGCGGTGACCTGGCCACATTTAGGCGTGCGCATATCCGGCCAATAACATTATGGCTTTTCGACTACGACTTATGGCAATGCCAAAACGCACCCAGCTGGAGTTGCCCACGCGAGGAGCACGCACCTTCAAGCACAGTTTGATGATAATGATGAAGATCGCTTATGGCACACCTGTCAACGGCATTGAGTGAAGCTCCACTTCTGATGCCGAGACGCAGTCGCTTGACTATTATACAAAGATTACCAAATGACTGACTTAGCCGCTGACTGACGTTGGCGTTTGCTTATAAGATTGACTGCTTAAGTCTCTCTGTGTATGTGTGTGTGTGTATGTATGTGTTTGAGCACTTGGCTATAATTGATCAAATTATTTACCTTTGCACACGACGTCGTGATTTAAGTAGCAAATTGTTTTCTTACAACCAGTAGCTGTTTAGTTGGCTGCAAGCGGAGGCAGAACAAAAGACTTAGGCAGCGAACTTGATAGCTGTCGCTGAGCTTAACGATACATTTAACAATTTAGCTTTGTTAAGGCATTAATATTTTAAATGTCATTTGAATTTTTGAAAATATTTTCAATTTATTGTAATTCGAATATATGACGTGATTTTCCGACAGCCCAATGAGTTTAATCTATCATCTGATTATAAATTGTAAAATAAAATTTACCAAATGTATAAAAGTGACATTCAAAATCAAAATAATAAGTTTTTCAATGTGAATTTTCATACTAAATGCTGTTGGTATTAAATACATTTTTTACTATAATAATAAATGCCTAAAACGATATTTGCATACATCTTAAAATCAAAGCAAATATCAAAGGTTTGTCATTTTGATAATAAGAAAAGCAATAGCAAAAAAAGAACATTTTGTAAGTTCGAATCGAGTGATCGAAAAGTGAAAATCTTTCCCGCAGCTGGTCAATAGCACAATCTCTGCCTCTGTCTTTCAGCACAATGCCGTTAGCTGGCTGCGAAACTAGTTCTTTGGCTAGGTCTTTTGTTAAGATGGCTTTTAGGCACTCACACATACACTCTCACACATTCTGGCACACATTCACATTCACACTCATCGGCTTAGCTATAGCATCTTCATTTCCATTTCAGGGGCAACGGCAAAAAAGCAAACCAAACCATGACAAGAGTCAATTAGGCCGCTTAACGCTTTCGCATTCGAGCGCCTCAAAACTCATTGAAACATTGAAGCATCTGAAGCATCAAAGATCTAAGTAGAACTAGAACTAGCTTGTCATCGCCACTTACCCGCACCCGCTACAAGCCAAGGCCGGCTGGCCAAAAAAAAAAATTAAAAGATAAAGAAAAAACCACAAACCAAACGGCAGCTTTAACGCTTATTTTCTATTCGTTCATCAACTTCAACCAACAACAACAACGCAATAATGAATTACCAAAAGGCCAGTGAAACGCATTCACCGTCCTCGTTCAAGAAGCCGAAACGGTCGACGGGCAACGGGAACGGGAACAGCATACAAAACTTTTGGAACGAACGCATCATGGAACGCTTTATAAAGGCGAATCTATTCATTATTTGCTGTGTGGCGGCGGCTCTCTTGCTGGTATGTAAACCAATATCGTGATTTACAATTGCACACACACACATATATATATGTATATATATACTCTTGTACCCCATCATTATAATTCTGCTCTTGTGTGTACCGTTATGATAACACCAATGCCACTTTTTGCGCCACTTAAGTGAAAATGAAATGAAATGAAATCGTTTTGCACAAAAACATAAAAATTTTAACTTTTTGTGCTGCTATTGCTCTTGACAGACTGCCACTGACACACACGAACAGCAGCAACAAGCTCGTTAGTTGATTGATGGATGATTGCGGAGCTAAAGTGTCTCCGCTTTTTAACACAGCTTCTGCTCCATCTTCACCATCAACATTAGCTCTACTTCCAACTGCATCTTCAACGATTGCACCAACAACAGCTTCATTTTCATTTTCGATTTCCGTTTTATTTGATTTCTGCTTTCGCTTTCTATAGGCTGTATGAGACTTTGTGAATGTTTTTCACCATATAATTAACACTGTAAAAATGCCATTTACAACAGCTCAAATAATATGCCAACATTCTTAAACGTATTATTAGTTATTACTTATTATTAGCTTGAGTAACATACAATTTAAAACGGAGTTCTGTTTACAGAAATTTTTTTATTTACTCAAAAAACTTATTGACTGCTAGAGACAAATCTCTTAATTAAGAATTTTACATATTTTTAACTTTCTTTAAGAACCAGTTTAACTATAATACTATAAAGTTTTTTTAAAACAGAATGTATTGTTAATAATTTAATTTTCCGAATAGCTTTTACTACTTATTAAAATATTTCATCAATGATTAATGTCAATTTTCTCGCCTGGTCCTAATAGATAGTCTATTTGGGCGCTTTCTCGTGTGAGGTGTCGTGGTTGCTGGAGGCGCATGGAGAGCTGCCCATTGCTGCTTATACGCTGTGCACGCTCTTCTTTGTGATGTTTGTGGCCAGCACCATCTTAATCCATGGCCTGGTCAGTGGTCTGTGCTGGCCACTGTTTGCCTGGTCGGCAGTTATAGGACTGCTGTCCATACCAGAACTGGTGCTAGTAATGCTCATGACCACACAGCACTGGGTAAGTACTAAAACTGATTTGAATGAAGCTTTGGCTAATCTTTTTGGTCATTGCAGGGTCTGCAATCGGTACATGGTTTGACGGAGCTGACATCTTATTTGATACGACTGATTATTAACTGCATAGCGTTGATCTGTGTCATACCCACGGGCATCAAGTGGCGTCGCGAGAGGCAGGTGCTTAATCAGCTGCAGGGATTGGCCACGCGACTCTCGCTGCAAACTCCCGCACCCAGTGTACCCATGACGAAAGCAGACTCGCGTCGCTCCAGTCAGCGGCTAAATGGCTTCGAGAATGCCGGCTATCAGTTGTGCGACGAGACAAAGTTGCCCCTTGGCAATGGACATAATAATGCGGGCAGCCAGCTGTTTGGCTCACAGAACGAGTTCAATGCCAGCATGTTTGCTCCGGCCCTGGCGCAGCAGTTCAGCTCAGTTGCTCCGGGTCAGCGTTCGAGTGGTCATCGCGCCCAGTCACTGATGGATCTGCGCTGCACGCTGCCGGGCATGTATAACCCAAGGCATGTGTTGGACACAGAGGACAAGAATGCCAAGTATTTTAACATCACTATCGATGATCTGAAAAACAATCTGCAGGATTCGCACAGGCCGTCGCCGCCATCGCTAATCGGCAGCGCCAGCAACGATCCCATCTACTGCTCCATTGAGCCCAAGCAGCTAACTCCACCACCCGCCCAGCTGCGTCACTATCAACAACAGCATCCGCAGCAGCCGCAACGTGGACACAAGCAGGGCCCGCAGAAACTCTCGCGCAACTGCATCTCACTGGAGAATCTGGATGGGGTCAATAAGGTGCAGAACGACCTTGCTGCATATGGCAACAATCTGCTGCAGAATTACACGCAACAGCAGCAATACTATCTCGCCATGCTCCTTAACAATCCCCTCCAGCATCAGCAGGCGGCGGCTGTGGCGAATCTCTATCGTCGCCCCTCCACCTGCAGCTCCCAGGGTGGCTGCACGGTGCTGGCGCAACCGCTGCAGCGACGCGGCTCCCAGCAGCAGTTGCAGTACTACGGCGGATTTGGCTACGCCAACTATTCCAATCCCTACATAACAGCCAACAGTAAGCTGTCGCTGGGCAATGAGTCCGATGACTATCGCAAATACCGCGACGTGGCACTGTAAAGTGGATCATTTGCTCCGACTTTAGACTAAGCTCCCAGTCATAACTCTATATAAATAGAGCATATATATATATATATATATATATATATATATGTATTCATATACTTATTAGCTGTAGAACGCTCGACTACCACATTGACATTCCTCGGAATAACGACCAAAGAGCCACAAAACTAACTCAGTTTCAGTTCGTAAAGTAAATTGAGGAAGCCGCACAGCTTGTAGACTAGCTCCTAGTTATAGATCTTACAAATTCTAGATATCTATTTACGAACTTTCCTTCAACAACGACAACGAATCAAATCAACATTACTTTTTGAGGAAACTCATTGCAATACGAGAATATGTTATTAATATTAAAATATATTATGTAATAAAAGACTTGTACTGATTGCTAAATTATGTAATTACTGCCTGCAATTTGTAATTACTTACGTGTTATTTAAGTAATTATTTATGGTCAGATAACAAAAGTTTCCTTTAATTACAAAAATTGCTGACATACATAATTATTTTCAGATGCAAAAATTACAATTGTAATTAATATTGCACTTGCGAAAAACTTTTAATTAATTTAGCAGTTATCGCTTGTCTTTTCTAATTACAAAAGTAATTATGTGCTAAATACTCTGGCTTAACAATTAAAAAGTAGCTCTGTTTTTGAGATTAACGTATTTTAAAACTGATTTCTGTAAAGTTGTGTTTAATAATATTTAACAGATCGATTATTGTAAATACATATATACTTTTAGTACTCTATTAAAATATGTTTTACTTAAAGTCTCTCACTGGTCCAACAGATCAGCGAGCGGATTGTCGGAAGCATTCACAGCACTAGCCGGCAAGGTCGCCTTTTTGGCCACGACGCGTGGAGTCGATTTAACGATCTTGGCCTGCCTAACGACAGCGCCTCGCTTAACACCAGCGCTGGCATCAAACAGATCATCGTCGTCGTCATCATCGCTGAAGAGACTTTTGCTTGGTTTAGCGGGCAGCTTTGACTTGTTGCTTAAGGATTTGGGCAGCTTCTCTGCGTTGCTGCTGCTGTTGCTATAGACAGAAGTTTGACTTATGACTGCAGCGGGCGCAGAAGCAGGAGCAGTTGCAGAAGTAATCGATTGTTTGGGTTTGGTTTTAGTTATGGGAAGAGAGGCACTGCCAAAAAGATCATCATCATCATCGCTCTCATCAAACAATTTGTTGCTGCTGGGCTTAGCAACCTGTGGCTTAGGCTTGGTCTCCAGCTCTGCCGGTTGCTGTTTGTTCAAAGAAATGGGAGCAGGTGTGGATTTTATTTCCTTTTCAAGTGGTTTCTTGGCTGGTAAATTTAAAGCTGCTTTCGCTTTTGATGCCGGCTTAAAGAGTGCATCATCATCATCATCGTCGTCGCTATTAAAAAATGAAGACGCCAATTTGTCTTGCTTTAATGCAATTTTCTTGATCTGAGGCTCCACTGTTGATGACTTTGCTGGTGCAACTGTTTCTGTACTAAATAAACAGTTGTCATCGTCAGCGTTGTTATCCAAAAATGAAACATACGATTTGGGTGGCCCAGTGTTTGCTCTTGTGGACACAAATGGTGGCTGTGATCCACTTGCTGGTCTAAAGCCGTAACTCATTTGATCATCCTCATCGCTGTCCAAAAATGAAGGCAACTTGAAGTTACCCTTTGATATCTGTTGGCTCAAGAGGGAACTGCTGGATTGTTCCTCGTTTTGTTCCTTCTTTGCCATGTGCTTTAAGTCATCATCTGGTGGCTGTTTGGGCAGCAGAGTTGAAGCAGCTGCTGGCAAAACTGAAGACACTGCAACCGATTTTTTGTCCACTGCTTTGCCGAAGAGCGCATCATCATCCGGATCGCTGTCCAGAAAAGATGAGGACTTTGCTGAGCTTGTTTTTCGATGAATTTCCTTGGAAGGTGCAGCTTGCTGGAGTGGCTTAACCAAGGCAGCATCTGCAACAACTTCACCATTATTATCACTTTCAACACTGGGCAGATGTGCTATCTTGCGTGGAATACTGGAAGTGACTGTAGTTATTGGATGTGCGGCTTCTGGTTGCTCCTTAAGCAGTGTCTTGGCATAGTTCTCTTGACGTGCTCGACGTGTCGAGGGACGACGATGAGCAGGACCACGCACGCGGTTTTTGCTAATACACTGCAGAATGCTATCCGTGTCGCTGGAGCTGGACTTGGAAGCTTGGTGAGCTGGGGCTGGTTCTGGTTCTGTTGTTGGTGCTGGAGTATCTGCTTGCTTCTTGGCAAGCTTTGGCAAGGCGCCTCCGCCAGGCAGCAGCGCTTTAACATTGATATTTATGTTGGGCATTTGCAGTTTTTTAATGGGTGAAGTAGGGTTGGGCGGCTCAGATGCCTTTTTATCCACAACATCGATGGGTGGTGCCTCACCAAAGATCTGCTGGCTGGCGCCTGCGCGAGCCGTCTCACTGAAGTCATCATAAAAGATGGTGTGTATCCGCTTTGTGGATGCATCAACTGACTCCACACTGACAGGAGCCGTAGCCGCAGCTACTCCTCCATTCTTATCATGATCATCCTCTGGCGGCACATCGCTAAATAGATGCATGCCACCATAATCTTTGTTGGATTGCTCCAACGACGTCACCAATGCTGGCGTTGTCTTTGCGGCACCATGCGGCAAGTCTGGCAAGTTGGGCTCAAAGAAATCATGCACGCTATCAAAAATTTTTGAGGCACTCAAACTGCTCAGGCTGCTGGTGCCCAGGGACTGGAAGAATTCGCTATCGTCTGGTGGCTCATCCGAGAAGAGACTCGAGTAGTTCTGCATGATTTGCTGTGCGGCTGCAATGTCCTCGGCTGGTGGTGTTTTTGGAGGCCCGATTTCTGTTTTCGATTTATTATTGCTTACATCTGCCACCAGGCTGATGATGGGATCCTCATCATGTTCCTCGATTGCTGAGCTATGCTTGAGGTTTTCGAATAAATCATCCATTATTAAAGCACTGTCATGTTGCTGCTCCACTTTCTCTGCTGCATCCTTGGAATCCTCAGTTTCCTTTTTGTTCGTTGGCTCCAACTGAGCAGGTAGTTTATCATTCTCTTCCTTATCAGTTGAGTTAATCTCAGTTGGTTTATAAATTTCATTTGTTGCTTTGGCTTGATCTGCATTTTTGGGTAAGGAGATTTTTATTGCTTCCTCATCGCTGAAATCGTCACTAAATAAATCTGCTTTTGGTGTCTTCAATTGAGTCACTTTGATTTCCTTTGACGGATCAGGCAAATCTTTTGTTATCTCAAGTTTTTTGGGCTGATCTCTACGGATTCCCTCGATGGCTTCCTCATCGCTGAAATCGTCACTAAATAAATCTGCTTTTGGTGTCTTCAATTGAGTCACTTTGATTTCCTTTGACGGATCAGGCAAATCTTTTGTTATCTTAAGATTTTTGGGCTGATCTCTAGGGATTCCCTCGATGGCTTCCTCATCGCTGAAATCGTCACTAAATAAATCTGCTTTTGGTGTCTTCAATTGAGTCACTTTGATTTCCTTTGACGGATCAGGCAAATCTTTTGTTATCTCAAGATTTTTGGGCTGATCTCTACGGATTCCCTCGATGGCTTCCTCATCGCTGAAATCGTCACTAAATAAATCTGCTTTTGGTGTCTTCAATTGAGTCACTTTGATTTCGTTTGACGAATCAGGCAAATCTTTTGTTATCTCAAGTTTTTTGGGCTGATCTCTAGGGATTCCCTCGATGGCTTCCTCATCACTAAAATCGTCACTAAATAAATCTGCTTTTGGTGTCTTCATTTCAGCTACATTGACTTCCTTTGCTGGATTAAGCACACCCTTTGCTGTCGCAACTTGTTTGGGCTGATCTTTAGGGAATCCTTCGAAGACTCCCTCATCACTAAAATCATCACTAAATAGATTTGCTTTTGACTTTGAGTCGGGTCTCTTCACATCAGCTTCATTTTCTACTTGTGCCGGTTCAGGCATATCTTTTGAAACTTTCTTTTCAGTATGCAACGATTTCGGCAGATCCTTAACAATTTGTTCGTCGAGCTCAGCTGTCTTTATAAAGCCTTCGTTTTTCTTTGGTCTATCTGAAAAATCTTCTGGGGGCTCCTGCTGCTTAAGGCTATTTATTTTGTTCAGCTCCTCTTGAACAGCTCCAGCATATAGCTGCTTGTTTGACTTGGGAGTGCCAAACAAATCATCATCGCCAATATCATCGAATAGACTTTTTCTCTGAATACTTGGTGGCTCACTTACTTCCTGTGGGTGCGTCTGTTCCCGCTCTTGTTCCAGCTTAGATGACTGTAAGAAAACCTTTGAGGTCGAACTGAATATATCATTGGCATTATCTTCATCGTCATCGTCGAAAAGCGAAGTTTTTGCAGCCGATTTGCTGGCCAGAGGATTTGACGGCATCTTTTTGGCAAATATATCATCGATATCCAAATCATCATCATCATCATCAAATAAGGAAATTTTAAGCGTTTGTTGCTGCGGCTTTGCCTTCGGCTTAATGACGCTGAGGAAGTCATCATCATCATCCAGATTGTCATCGAAAAGAGAGGTTGCCATCTTTTTAGCAGGCGTTGCTGCAACTTTTGGCTGTTCTCTTGGGGTTGGTGTCAGCGGTGGACTCTCATCGAAGAGATTACGATTACGCGATGTTGTCACCTTTGGTGCCTTCTGAGCAGCTGCAATAGGTTTGACTTGTTCAGGGGCTAGCTTTGCTTGAGGTGGTTTGTTCGCTTGGGCAGCAGTGGCTGGTGTCGCTGGGCTGTTGGTTGACTTGGATTTTACCTTGTCTACAATTTCAGACATAAACGAATCGAAATCATCGTCATTGAAGAGATTTACAGGCTTGCGCTTAATTTGACTGACTGCAGCGACTGGTTTTACTACACTCTCCTGGCTTATAGGCACTTCAATTGGCGCAGCTACTGTTATTGGTTCATCAAAGAGTTTGGGTGGGGATTGTCTGCTCACAGGGTGTAGCTTGCTGGCACTGCTGCTGCTCGAGCTAAGCGAGTGATCCACACGGGGTAAGCCATGCGCCGCTAGATGCCTGTGCGATATGGCTGGCGAGGAGTTTAGCGAGGAGGAGGTTGATGGCGGATCATCGCTGGGTGGTGAAGCACGCATCGCCTGAAATAGATCACTTTCGTGAGGATTTCTTTGACTGCTGATAATTGGACGCGGTTGCGCCTGGCTGCGAGCGGCTGGTATCACAACAGGCTGTGCTGCAGGCCTTGAAATTGGCTCCTGGGGCAGTGAGGCCAACGAGGAGGAATCCGATTGCTGCGTCTCCACCGGCTGACTTCTGGGTGTGGGCTTTGGAGGAGCAACAGCAGCAGCCGTAGCTGTAGCCGTAGACGCAGCCGCAATTGTAGCCGGAGCAGTTTCCTGCTCATCCGAAGAGCTCGAGGAGAATTGCTCGGGCTGCTCATCCTCGCTATTCTCGGCGCTATCATAGAGTCCGGCATACTTATGCTCCTGCCACTGTTTGGAGCCGATTATGTAGGGCAAAGGTATGGCATCGTAGGGATTCTTGGCGCGAAAAACAGTGCTGAAAGAAGCCCGAAATTGAAAAGGATTTGGAAATCTCAATTGCAATACATACGTGGTATTCACAGCACCATCGTCTTCGTCATCCGAATCAGGCAATTCAATGGTCACCGGCTCAAAGTTCTGTCTAAACATTCTCAAATTGTTTTGCAGAAATTCGCTGGCCATTTCCTGGGAACTCTTCACCGGCAGCTCTGGCTAAAATTCTCAATATTATGGAATATGCGCTTTCACCTATTTTCATCTTTCTTTATACCTTCTTCTTCTGTTCCTCGGGCATGACAAAATCATCGTCGTCCACCTCCTCCACCCGATACTCGACAAACTGCTGGCCAAATTGCAGCGAGCGGAGACTGTTGGTCGCATTATCTAATGCAATATCGACACGTCTCACATTCGTTTCGAATTCTTTTAATTTGTGGTTGGTGCGTTCGCCGCTTTCATGCAGATTCTAATATAAAAAAAAACACACACACACATTATAGAGTAATGGTGAAAATTGCTCAATTATCATGCAAATTTCACACCCCACCTGCGAGATGCGTTTCATCAGCTCCAGCAGCGCGCAATCTCCAGCGAAATTCCATTCCGGCGCTTTTGCTACAATTTCAGCCACTTCGGCGCTTAAATCCATTTTTTCCTCAACTTAATAACTCCTTAATTCTGCATAAATACTTTGTAAATAAACAAAAAAAAAATATTGCCGCTGCAGCAGCTGTGTGTCAGTGGTTACTCATCAAGCGCAATGCAATTTGGGTCCACACACGTTACGACAGCCATGCATCATACTTAATCAATCTAATGTTTCGTAATTAATAATGAACACTATTTAATTAAGTTCTTATTTTCAACTAAAAATTGCTAATAGAGCATAAATACACACTATGTCTATGATATTCTTTACATCAAGCAAATGGCTCACACACGAGACAGCCGATAGACATAAATCGTGTACTCATTCGTTCTTAAGCTAACAGCTGTTTTCTCCACCCATCCATTTTCTGGCATTCTACACGTGTTTAGCATTCGCTGCGATTGTATTTAAGCAATAAAGTAATTATTTTATATATGAGTATATATTTAGGCATATAAAAATAGAAAAGTAAATTAACTTAAACGCATAAGCCGTGGCAACTACAGAATTTTACACGAAAAATGGCTATGCTCGCAGAACCGAGACGTCGCAAGCGCTACAATTTGTGTCCGCGCGGCAAGGCGCTCTACGAAGGTTTGTAAAGAAGAAGAGAAATTCAACAAATTTTTCAATTTATGTGTGCATTTAATTTGCAGATGACACGCGTTTTGGCACAAAAATGCTCGAGAAGATGGGCTGGACCAAGGGCCGCGGCTTGGGCCCCAAAGAAAATGGTTCGCAGGACTTTGTGCGTGTTCGTTTCAAGAACGACGCCGAAGGATTGGGCTTCGAAATGCGCGATGATCAATGGACTGAGCACGAAGAGGGCTTCAACGGGCTGCTGAAGGCGCTCAATGGAGCCGACACCAATGGTGATAATGCAAATCCAGGCAATGAAGATGCGTCCGCATCCGAAGAGGAAACACGACCGATGGGATTTGGCTTCAAGTCAGCAGCTGCTGATGAGGAGGTCACGCCAAAAACGCTCAAAGAGAAGATAAGCGGGGTATCCCTAGAGGAGAAGTCCAAGCTCAGTAAAGCACGTGTGCACTACAAAAAGTTTACGCGTGGCAAGGATTTGGCGCAATACAGCGAAAAGGATCTCGCTAACATATTCGGTAAGAGAGTCAGCGAGGATAACGCAGCATCTGTTGATGGTATCCCAGCAGTACAGCCCCAAGAAGAAGAAGAGAAACCTGAGAATCCAAATTTTGCCGGTGTGCAAACTGTGGTCACTGGTCTCTCCGTGAATGATTACTTCAAGCAGAAAATGGAGGCTATGAAAAATAGGCTCTCAAATGGTGCAGCATCTAATATTACAGAATCGAATCCCTTGTTAAACAAAGCTGAAGATGAAACGGAAGCAGTGACTGCAAGCGGAAGCCAAGAGGATGTGCGAACTAAAAAGAAGAAGGACAAAAAACAGGAGGAGGAACCGGCTGAAAGTCACCTGCCCGTAGAAACCGTTGAAAGAGAAGCGAAGAATAAGAAAGCAAAGCGTGCAGCAGAAGATGAGGCGGATTTGGCGAAAGCAGCGATCGAAACAGAGGAAAACAATTCACCCAAGCGCAAGAAAAAAAAGAAGGATAAACAAGATGAGGCGGAGCATCTTATAGAGACACCAGACCCAACGACTGCTGACCCAAAAAAGAAGAAAAAATCAAAGAAACCTGAGGAAACAGTACCTGAAACGCCAGCAGAAACAGAGTCGCCTAAAAGAAAAAATAAAAAGAGTAAAACAGAACACAAAGAAAAGCCAACAGTGGAACCAGAACGTATCGAAGAAACTGAGACCAAAACGAAAAGGAAATCTAAGAAAACAGTTGAACAGTCATTAAATGGTGTAGAGGACCTAACGCAAGAGGATCAACCCACAGCAAATGGAGAACAATCCGGTCAGCTGATCGCAAAAGAGAAGAAAAAGAAGAAGTCCAAGGAGCACAAGTGCGAAGTAAGTGCGAACAATGCTGAGATTGTGTGCTCCGGCGATGATAGCGATGGTAGCGATTCAGCAGCAGAAGCGGACGCAGAAGCACACAACTTCTTAACAATGGAACAGCTAATTAAGAAACATGACTCATTCAATGAATTTCAAATCTCTTCATTTTGCGCAGAAAAATTTTACATTTTAAACATGAACGCCTTCAAGAACTCATCGATGGCTCAGATAACTGGATATACGTTCGACGATAACATTAATCTTAAAATTGTGGAGGCGAAGGACGATGCGCAGCGTATTACTGATCTTTGGGAAGGTACAAAGTCCAAATACACGCGCTCCTTCAAAGCCATTTATCGGAGACTCAACACCAAGGATATAAAAAAAATAAAAAGAATCAAAGCCTTTGCTGGAATTTAGGGAATCGACAAATAACATACAAACAGTAAGAAATTCAAATATTTAAAGCAAACAAAATTTAATCCAACTGGTTTTTTAAACGTAAGTTTATATTAGTTTTGTACATAGTTTCCATTTTAATGTGTAACAATAACACATAATAAAAGAACCAGCTTTATATATATACATTTATATATATATATAGACATCAAGTTGATTTAATTGATGTATGTTTTTCTTTGTTGCTGTTAATTGGATTCTTGATCTTCGGAGCTGCTGCCACAGCTCTGTTCTGTGCCATATGTCTTCAGTCTTGTTCAGAGAACCAAGAGGGATCTGATGTATGTTTGAAGTATTGTTTTGGTTTATAGCGTTGGTGGATATCGTGTCACTTAGTGTATTGATTACTCTGCATTTCCTTATAAACTGGATATAATTGTATATATAATTTTAAAAGTTAAGATTAATGTAACCTATATACAGTAAGCAATATCAACCGGCAACGCTATACCAATCTAAATAAACTCTAATCCGGTGTCACATTTCGATTGGCCAGTCGACGCGAGCGTCTCAATGGTTTGTTGTCCTGCGTGTGGCTTCTGCGACGCTTGTGCGTCGGTGTGTCAAAATTCCGATTGTAGTTGTTCAGATGCACATGCGAATCCCACTGAAATTAACAAATATATCAATCCAGATTGTCATTTAAAAGCAACTTTTTATTGTGTCACTTACCGAACTGGACACAATTTCAGAGCGCACTGGATGCCAGTCCAAGTCGCGTATGACTTGTTTGTGTCCCTCAATAGCCTCACGAATTTTGCCCGTTAACACGTCATAAACTGCAAAATGTCATATGTATGGTTAAAGAATGCAACAATTTTCACACATTAACTTACTTATAATTCGCCCCGTTGCACAGCCAGTGTAGATAAAACGCTGTCCAGTCTGCTCCATGGGTGAGAACTTCGCTCGCTGTAGCGTTTTACTAACGCGATGACCGCGATATGTCATTATGCTACTATCACCATCTAGGGCCTTGTGTGGGTTGTAAACTGCAAATATATATAATAAAGCAAATATATATGTTAATAAATTACAAAACAATAAGAACTAATTTCCCACAGAGATAAGATAAGAAATAAAATAATAATAAAATCTTTAATGTATTTGTGACAAACCACTTCATGTTTGAAAGGTTCACAAAAGAAATGGTAAACTTTGGCTTACATTCACGTGGCACACGATCCCAGCGATAATCCCAATTGGTCATCGTTAGCTGATGCTGACGGGCGGTGCTGCGGTTCCGGAGATTGCTGGGCTGGCGCATATCCCAGATTTTAATGCTTTGGTCCTTGGAATTGGTGAGGACGTGGTAGCCATCGTTGCGCGAATCGATGTACGTAATGCCATCGAAGTGTCCTATAAACGACTGGACAGACTTGGTCGGGTTACGGCCGCGGAAGGATGTACGCAAATCGTAAACCTTGAGCAGGCCATCATCACAGCCAGCGATTATCACATTCGGATCATTGTGGTTCACATAGCACACAGCGTTCACGTCAGTCACTGTATTGCGGTGTGTGCGCAGGATTTGGGTGACGCGCGTCTGGACATCGCCCACTATGACGCTGGCATTGCTACTGCCACCAATAATCTTATCACCCGTTGGCGAGAAGCGTAACGAGAAAATTCCAGACCGACTGCTGGATGTCTCGTTCACATCGATCCACTGACAGTCATCCTCAGAGCCATTAACTGGCATTATATAAACTGTAAAAGGGATAATTGTTTTTAATATTGAAAATAAATATATACACGTTGACTTACATGAACGCGACCAGGTGGAGTAGGCAAAATGCTGCCCATTTGGACTGAAATCAGCGTCCATGATGCACCACTGAACGTCACGTGCATTTATGCGGTTCAGCAGATGATAGGTGCCCTTTGAGCCATCGTATATCCGTACAAAGCCATCTGAAAGTCAAACTACATATTAGTTTAATTCAAAACACCTTCAAGTACAGTGGTCACTCGAAAACAATAATTACAAAATATTATAATATTAACTAACAATAATTCTGAAAAACAGAAACTTTCAAAACATATTGCGACAAGTTCCACACACACATATCTTTTTTAAGTCATTAGAAAATTTCCGGAAATTATAAATAGCAAATGGCCACTGTACTTGTGTCGAAAGATTGTTTTAAACAAAGATTGACCTTGACAAGCGATTAAGAGTTTGCTACCACTCTTGTTGAACTTGGTAACATAGATTTTGGCGTCCAGCGACATGAGGCGCATCGATCTATGATTTGGTATATACATATTTGAGATGTAGCGCTGCTGATTGGGCGAAAAGGAACAGCTACCATGTGAGGCGATTCCATTTTCTCGCTGCTGCAGCGCTTGCAGTAAATTGAAGCGTTTTTCTATAGGCTTGCTGAGAAGACTGCTGCGGGCTTGAATTTCTTTGTACATATCTGTGGTCTGAAATTTTTTTGGTTTAAACATTACTGCAAACAAATGGATCTTTGGTAATTTCGTGCTTACTTGAAATTTGTCTACATTTGGTTTTTCACAAACTGGGAGACTGCTTGGATGGTTATTTGGGGGACGCAATTGCAATTCCATGGCGTTGACCGTAAAATTGACAACATTATAGCCAAATTCATCAGCTGTTAACTCAAATGGGTCATCGGTGTCGCTTAGGACGCCCAAAGAATTTCCCATTCTACTGTAAAAACCAAACTAAAAATGCAATTTAGTCCAATTGTTGTTTGTTAGACCTGTCGATGAATTGTGGCGGACTACGATAACTTCAGTCAGCTGTTATCTTATCGATAGTGCTGACACCTGCCAGTATTTGCTGTTTTCAACACTAAATATTGTGACCGTTCGGATTATTTGTTTTTTGAATTAAATGTTTTTTTCGATTTCTATTGGAATGTTTTATACATTTTTCGTTTTAATTTTAATTTTTGCTTTTTTTTTATTATTTATATTATTTTTTATTTTATTTTTTTAGATGTTTGCATCTCTCTGTTAGTTAACAGAATTACTTTGATTCAAAGCTCTCAGGAGGCTTAGAGCTTACATATGTCTCAAAGCTCAAATCAGTCTCACGTCGATCGTTAACGAAGTAGCGTGCGCAGCGGTCGGTTTTCTTTCGTCTTGCACTTGTTATGTGTGTATGTATGTGTGTGTTTGGTAATGAAATTTGTTACATACCCGTTTATAACTCTCATTTGTGTTAGTTATCCAGTTGTGCTGTTTGTTTGCACACACACATGCGCTTAGACGCACACACGCATTTATAAAAAATATGACAAAAATGCCAAAAATGTAATAAAACATAAAGAATCTGCGTTCTGTAAAGAGCCAAACTTTTCTGTTCACTAAACTGTGCTTATGTGTGTGTGTATGAGTGTTGTTAGTGGCAAGTTTTGTTTCTATACCCAGCTTATGCTTATACCGTATTGTGTGCATATGTATATGTATAAGTATGTGTGTATGTGAAATTTATCATAAATACTTTTGCACAACGCGCGCCCCTCAAAACGCATGAGAAGAAAGAAGAAAGTTGTTTAGCTGCGTAGAAAACAACACACACACGAACCACAAAAAAACTAAACACAAAACCAAAATCAAAAATAACAGAAAACAATTGAAATACTGAGATACAAAGTATGTCAAATAGTAAAGCAGATGAAGGAAAGGCCGCAAAAAATGCATAACGTCAAAAAAAACATAAAAAATCATCTAACTGAATGCAACTTGCTTTCAAGATATGTACTTGCAAATATATGTATATATAAGTATATATGTATGTATATCGCGTGTGTATAATCAAGGCAATAATAATAATAATAAAAGTAATGCAAAGAGACGAGAAATAATTTACAAAAAGTAGAGCGCTCCAACGGCGACACACACAAAAAAGTGAAAGATTGCAAGCATGCGCCGCTGACGTCGCATCTACACATTCACACACACAGACGCAGCTAGCGTGCGAGTGAGAGAGACAGGTGGAGAGAGAGAGAGAGAGAGGAGTAGAGCTAGAAGGCACCTGCTCTCATTGCTGCTGCTGCATATTTGTGTTGTTATTTCCCTTTTGTCTGTTTTGTTCGTAAATAATAAGAGTTGTCTGTGTAATTTAGTGCGCAATGTGTTTTAGTGTTTGTTAGTTTGTTACTTTACTCACAGACAATTTTGACAGTTCTCATGTATTGTGGGCTGCCTTATGGGGAGAACTTTCAATTAGCAGTTTGGATTTAGCTCACTTACAATTAGCACTAGTACAAAAAATGGTACTCAAGATGCAAATTTATTTGGCATTTGCTGAATCCATTAACAAGATTGGCGCCCACTTTCCACATTCCACATTCATATTTGCGCATTTCATTTACCACAAAAGATTTCAATCGGCAGTCACCGCTATCTTTTTTTTCTCCTTTTGTTTTTAATGCTATTCACTTCGTTTCGTAAGCGCGCAATTTAAATGTGCTTTTTCTGTTTTCATTTTTTTATCTTTATTTGCTTTGGCTCGTGCAGCGGCCGAAAGTGACGCAATCATTTGCATTTTGCCTAAATATGTATGATTGTTTCATTCCTAATGACTGCAAACCAGTTATAGATATAAACATGCTGTGTTTTATTCCATTATTATTTTATTCCATAATTGTTTTGTTACTGTGCTGTTGCCTCTCCTCCCATTTCCTGACTGTATGCGATGTGATTAGCAGCAGTAATTATGCCAATAAAAGTTCATTAAATTGTTTAATTTATTAACGTTGTTGTCACTGCTGCAATGTTTCTTTTACTGTTACTTATATCGAATGTCATTTTTGTATTTTTGTTATTGGCCAGCAACAGTTTTTCATACGCAAACAAAAGACTTAAGCAACGAACTTGCCACAAAAGCTGTCGCGTTGATAATTTAATAAACTATTAACTCAAGGCGCATTTTATGCAAATGTCTCTCTTTTATATTCATCTATTTGAATTTTTTTTGATACAACGACTTTCATTTTCCTTATTCAAGTCTTTTCTTAATGCCCTGAAAGAAATTTTATTAAATTATTCAGAAATTAATACCTTCATTTCCAACTTCGTCATTCAACTATTAAGGGTTTCTTGATAATACGAATGAGCTGATTTTCATGTGAGAAGTTTACGTTTACGTAATTTTTGAAAAAATAAATATATACATTTTCATTGAATATTTTTCTGCTGTAATAATAAGGTGACCTTCGCATATTAAAGTTGTTAAACAGTCTAATTGGCACAGTTTCTAAATTTTCGTTTTGAATTTATCATTCTCTAAATGAACAATGAACATTTCCTATGCAAAACATAAGCTTCTTGATAATTGAAAATACATGTTTTGTTAAGAAACTAAGCAAATAATCATAATTTGATTTCCCAAGTTCAAGATTTTAAAAAGATATTGTATCCCTGTTAATATAGTTATTGGTGTCAAAAATTTTAATTTATTGTAGATGGTCAAGTGGCCTTGTAATTTGCTGCTAGCCGTTTTCCGCATACCATTATTTAAATGCATTGAAATGGAAAACAGCTGGAAAAGCAAGTGACACATGAGACAACTTTTATGTTTGGCATGTGCGAAATTCTACGCCGACTAAGCACATAAAGTCCCCATCCGAGGGAATACGTATAGGAAGAGCGGTTGAAACACTTCTTAGTCACACACCGCTGCTCATGGATACAATTGTAGAAAATCGTGACTATGATGAAAGCCCCACAACATATATCGCAACGGGGCGTTTTGTCGCCGCAACCGAACTTATGATTTGTAAGCAGTTATCCAAGTCAAAGACAGTCTTGTCATTACAATTATCATTACACGCTAATTATGTCAAAAGCAGCGTCTAATTAGACCATTCAATCACTCGCATTGTGTGATCGCATCACAGATCTGGCATTTATATATTCTCCTCATCTCCGTCTGGTTGTTCGCTGCTTTGCTTCTTTTTGTGGGCGTTTCATTCATGGCTCGCAAAAGTCGTTTTGATTGCTTGTGTGGGCCGTCAGCGGCGCCAAATCAATTTTTTGATGTTGAGTCTATCGCTTTATGGACAGCCCATTGACAGAAATTACTTAGTTCTGCTGTGATGAGAGCTGTTTGGAATGCAGAAAGGTGTCAGTTAACAAGTTGATCGCCTTTTTGGAGCTCACTTTAAATGATAAATCGAATTCAATCAAGCTTTACCATTTTCTGAAGGATAAATTCGAGCGGTTTCTTGTGGGGAATGAATACCTAAAATGAACAATTTCTGGGCACATTTGATGACAACTCGAGAAAGCAAGCAAAGATTTGCCTAGAACACTCTAATCTTAAATTATAAAAAGTGTTAAGCAGCCAATGTCAAACAATAAATGTTTAGTGGAAACCTTTGATCATCGTTGTAAATTGCATGTAAATCTTCGTAGAGAGAACTTAATTGCGTTATGTATGTTCATTAAGAGATAATGATAAATTCTTTAGAATATTGTTTTTCTATAAGTTGCTTGTCTGAAATTAAGTGATTATAGAAAAACATTAACAAAATATTTATATATATGCGGGAACAGGGTCTAGCGAGTCAATATAATTTTCAAATGCATAGAAAAAGTATTCAATAAAGCCAGATTTACAATTACTTATCTAACACACTTAAAAGAAATCTAATTAATTTTCCCAGACTTATAATTTTTGGGCGTTTCTTTAAAATAGTCTTAAGACTCATTGTTGAAACCCAAAAATAAAATGGAAAACCAATTGAAATGTAAATCATAGTTGAATCGCTGCACTCAGCTTCCTCCAGCATTGCATTTGGAACGGTCAATCGAGAGCAAAACCTCAAAGCGGAACTTGAACATAATTTACAGCCAATCAAAATAATTTGGTGTTACAAAACGTTGGCTGCATTTACATTTAACATGCGAGGCATGGCAAGGCAAGTAGCATGCAATCGTCGGCGGCCGCAGCACGGCCAACAACCTTCAATGCGGCTCATTGATGCCGCAATCGTGCTAATCATAAAAATACAACAGGCAACAGTAATAGTGCATGTACCCCTCCTCTCTACACCCCCCACTGTACACTGCTGCTCCCCCCTTTCTAACAATTGCTTAACGTTCATTAAACTTGAAAAGAAAGCAATGCTCGGCAACAAAACCGCGTTTGTTTTAATTTTGGCCAAATGCGGCAAGTGCAAACAGAAATGCATCAACGGCAACAACAATCAATTAATATTACATGCTCTTTAAATATGTGTGTGTGTGTTTTATGGTTTGCCATCTCTGATTTAATTGTGGAAAATGTGCAAAAAGCAGCAACAACAATCACAGCAATTAATCAAATGGAAAAAATAAAATTCAATGGCGACGGCCTCCTTCTTCACTTGGTGCCTGGCGCGCTTTGCCATATTGCAGTTGCACGTTTGTAACAACAGCAACAGCAACAACAACAACAACAACAACAAGTTCAATTGTTGCACGTTTGTGGCAAGTTGCTTTGGCGAGGTCAATGGCAATGCCGTCGCTGCCAGCGTCACAGTCGTTGTCATCCGAGACCCTTCACATTAGTCAGCCAAATTTTGTGGGACGGCATTTACGAGTTGTTGCTGCTGCTGTTACGGCTGTGTCGGTTGTCCAGTGTGTCTCCATTTGATTAAAATTCATTAATTATATTTTCACAGTGGGGCCAACAAAAATGAAAGTTTTTAACCAATTCCGCCTGCACACAAAGCGAAAAATAAAGCAACTTTGGCTTTGACTTTGACTTTGGATTTTGCTTTTTGGCAGCTGTTTTAGCCACTTTTGGTATTGGTCGCCGCATGATGTGATCAGTTGTCGTAGCTTATGGTTGTCGTTGCTACTGCTGTTGCTGTTGGCTATTGATATGACCAATTTCAGTGAATGCGTTAACCCTCGCATATTAAAAGGAAATTCAAATGCCCACACAAACGACTTTTCCAAATTAGCTCTGATGTTGATTCTTCCTTATGTATTGTTTATTTTTTTATTTATATTGTTTGTCATTTCATAAACTTATTTAGGGTATTATAATGTGGTCATTAAAGAAGCTATTTAGGAACTCACAAAGTAAAATATAAATCTTCTTATAAATCAGATACTGCACATCAGCACTTTGCATCTATGGTTAAAATTATATTTTGCATCTAACTCAGACTGTAATTAAAGTTTTTTTGATTTTTTGAAATTTTGTATTTATTTTCTATGTTTTATATTTGTTTTTTTTTCAGCTTCTGGCAGCAGCGACCGCAGCACCAGCTGATGTGGAACATGGCGCACAATTTGGCTGGCCAATAAATTAAGACCGTAAACCGAAAGTGTCACGAACACTTCGACGACGACAAAGACGCCATTAACAAGTAGAACTCGATAAACGTGCTGCACCAGAAAAACGACAGACAATCGAAACAGAATACAAATTGTTAAGTGAAATTAGAAATAAAAGTAAAAACAATCCGACGATAACCGGAAATCAGCGGCAACTGCACAAACAGCAACAGCAACAATGTATCGCCCAAATTTCTACGAGTCAACTTGCCTGCGGTGCAGCGAGACCGTCTATCAGGTGGATCGCGTGGGGCCGCTCAAGGATTTCACATTCTTTCATTCCGGTTGCTTTAAGTGCGTACATTGCGGCACCAAGCTGACGCTGAAGACATATTTCAACAACCAACACAAGCAGGACGACAAAGAGGTGAGGTGTAAAACGAAAGACTTAGGCGACAAACGTGCAACAAAAACAAAATATTTGCACAGCTGCCACTTTTTGCATACAACAACGCGCATGCATAATAATAAATAACTTTGTTATTGCACTTAGCCAAATGTGTGTCACTGCGGTCTGTCTCATGTGCCCATATGTGTTCAGCTATAGCTATATAAATATATATCTCAATATTTATATACATAGCTTGACAGGCGGCCACCTGCTGTGAGTAGGTGAATCGGTTGAAAATCGCACTGGCCCAATAAACGTAACGTTCGTCCTACTGTCTGACAGTTTACAAAAGTAAAGTAAAAGTAAATATCTTAAAGATCCGCAAGAATATATGAACAAATTTAAGCTATGACTGCATTAAGCAAATGACTTGAGCCAAAGAAAACTCAAATTTTAGAATTAACTTCAATACTTGCTGCATAAGTGATTGACTTGTAAAATGACCTCACCTACAACTTGTCTATTTAAGTCAATTATTAATCATTTTCAAACCGGCTTTTACAAAATTATTTCATAAATCAGTACTCGAAATTTTAACTGACAGTCGACCCTTATGGGCAGTATAGCAAAACTTATAACATATTCATTTTATGAATGTCAAATATGCATATTACTATTTTCGAATCACACATCTTGCTAATTAATATTCATGATTTAATTTAAGCCCCATTTGATTTGTGGTACTTAAAGTCGAAACTGCCCTTACACCATTTTGGGCAATATTTTCAAAGTAAAATACTTTATCAAAGTAAAATCTCACCTTTTATAGCTTGACCTTGTATATAAATATAAATTGTTTATTTTACTCAGTGGAAATGAATGAAATATATTAAAAAAAAGTACACTCTTTTTCTGATTTTATTTAATCCCAATTTGATTTATGAATTCAGCATCCAATTGTAACATCTGAGCTCTAAAGTTTAAAGCCCATTTTGGGGCAAGTTCCCAATTCCTTGTAAGGTAAAATCATCAGATCATATAAAAAAAACACCTTTTATAGAGATTTCGTTAAACCTATGTATGAACAAAGCGAAATTTAAAGCAAAGATTAACTAACAATATGCGTAATAAGCATTTCTGGCTAATCTGTCTGTACAAATCAGCTGGCCCAACGCAATCTTCAATCTACAATCTAATTGCAAGCAAGTCTTACGACAAAGGCAACATTTCATCATGATAAACGTTTGGGTTTTTGCTTTTCTTTTTCCTCTTTGTTGATTATTGTATTGTGGGTTTTGATATGTAATGTCTGCTTGTTTGGCTGGCTGGCTCAATTGCAGGTCTATTGCAGTTCACATGTACCAAAGAGCGGACCCGGCCATCTGGACCAGACATCGGTGGGCATTCGTCAGGCCTTGAATGCGCCGCGTACTAACAAATTTGTGAACGAACAGATACGCGGCACCCGCACCGAAATCGACGGTGAGTATTTCAAATGCCTAAACTATTTGTATTCATCACTTGCTAACAATAATAACAATGTGTTTGTGTGTGTCTGTGTGCGCTGCAGGTGGTTTGGGCTCGCGCCAATCAACGCCCAATGGCTATGGGGGCCGGGAGGAGGTGAGCTCGCCATCCCAAAACGATTCCAATTACAAATATGGACGCTTCGATGCGAGCGCTTTGCATATTGCGCATGCGCTCAAGCAAACTGAAATCCAAAAGGCCTACAATAAGGCGCGCGAGAAGCCAATTGATTTCTACCTGGTAAGTCTGCAATTTGAACAGCCTCCCTCTCCACACACCCCCCATTTATGTACAACTATATGTATATTCTAACTGACTGACAACTGGCCGCAAATTAAGAAATTATTTAGTGCAGAACATCTAATGAAATTTAACTGCTCGCTTGCTCGTTCGCTGCTGCTGCTGTTGCTGCTGTTGCTGCTGCTGGCCAGCAATCATTGTTACAGTCGTTTATAGCGGGTTGGCAAACACTCACACAGACTGAGCCATGCACAGCCAGTGGTAGTCTTTACCCAGTTGTGTCTTGTAAACAAACGGTTGTGCAATGCTCCGTCAGTCGCCGTTTTGCCTTCTTCGTCTCCGTCTCCATCTAGGCTTGTTGTGTCCGCCTTACGCTGATCCGATTCGAGTAGCTTGTTGAGTTGGGGGGTATTTAATTAATGCAATGGCAGGCAAAGTCATGATTATGTAGGCTAGTGTGCTATTTGCACTTGTGCAGTCAAGTTTGTTGCCTAAGTCTTTTGTTTTGATGGGCCACTTGAGCAACTAAGAATAGCCAAGATTAAAATGAGTTGGACCACAAACTAGAAAATTAAGTAATTAAAACGGGCATAAAGGCTTAGTAATATTTGAATACATATATATATATTTAAAATATCTTCAACATTAAAGTTTTCGAGTGAAGGAAACTCAAATCCATTAGTCGGATATTAAATTTAACTGGCTAGGAGAGTCTGGCTATAAAATAATCCATTTTCCGTTGGTTTTTCTGTTTTCTCTAACGAATATTAAAATGCATTTTATTTGTGCAAAATTCATTTAAATGCAGCAACTAGCGCCAAGTTATGCCGCATCTCGATTACAATTTATGCCTATCTGCACCATTTATCGGCGAGTGCAGGCAGCAGTCAGTTTGATATCTTTGTGCATATGCTTGTATTTATGTATCTGTAGCAGATCTCTGCCGCATGACTTGCCACTTGTAATTTCTTGACTCTGCAAATCTGGCTAATCTGCATGACGGTGAAAGCATTATAATCGCATTTTACGTAAAATCCGATTTCAAAAAAACGAAATTAAAATCGCACAAGCTATTTTTCATTTCTTGTGTGTGTGTGTGTGTATGAGTGTGTGTACATGTGTGTGTTTGATCTGTTCGCTTGCTAGTGCTAGTAGTATGCCACCAAACAGTTTTTCTTTCACTTTCGAGAATGCCACACGCGAGTGAGCAGCAAGCAGCAACAACTGCTAACAGCAGTAGTGGCAGCCGCATATTACTGCAACGCTCAATTTAACAAATTTCGAACAGGTGTTTGATAGCTTTGTTGTTGCCACACCGCAAAGCCACAAAAAAAACACAGACACACACACAAAAATACACACGCAGACATAACAAGAAAAAACGACGTCTCGTCGTCTAATAGAAAATATGTGAAAAATTGCATGCATGCAATCATTAAAAATTTTGCATGTTTTACAACTGCCACGCACACACTTACAGACACTTGCACACACCCACCAGTATTAACAGTAACCACAACAACAACAATCACCAGCAAAATAAAAACAGCAAGAAACACTCGGCAAGTTCATTTGAATCAGGTTTAGTGCAGCGTACTCAATATTTTGGCCAGCAGTGTGCGACTATCTGTATGTCTGTCTGTCAGTCAGTCTGTGCTCGGCAGCATAGATTTCCATATACGGATATCTGTGTGCGTCGCCGTCACTTGTTTTTCCGGCTGCACCATAGCGACGTTGACGTCAACGTCGCCGTCAACGCTGCACTGTTTGCTAAATCCAAATTATGCGCACCAGAGTGAAAGTAACGGCAACGTTGCGACGCGTCGCATTTGCTTCATCATTCAGCTGACAGCGACACGGTGGCCGCAGCGCAGTTGGCAGCGTCATTCTTTTGCACTCTCTTTTACGCTCTCTTATTTTCTGTTTCTTACTCTCTCTTATTTTGTCTCTCTCTGTCTCTGTCTGTCTCATCAATAGACCCTTATGCAATGTACGCGCTTTTTAAGCGCACCATATAATTGTTGTTATATTATCGCAAACACTTCCTCATGCCGCCGCCTAGCTTTGAGCTTTTTGCGCACTGCGTATGTGCCCAAACTTACAGTTAATATGCATGTGAAATTGTTCATACATATTTGTATTTGTACAATTTGTTGGCTTTTGGTATTGTAAAAGCCGCTTGCGCAATAATTAATTTCGACGCTTTTGGTTGGACTTTCGATTTCTTTTTGGGTTTTTTTTTTGTCGCTGCTGCTGTTCTTGTTGTTGTTGCTTTAGTCACCGTGGGCGCAATAACTGTTGTTGCTCTCAATTTTGATTTTTTTTTTGCTCACGCAATTTGTTGTGTCCATTGTCAACGGGGCTATGAACCATTTATTGTTATTGTTGCTACTGGTGCTTCTGCTGCTGGTTATTACTCTTTTCATGTATATTAATTTGTTGGTTTTTGTTTTAAAGTTATTGTTTCGAACTTGACATTGAATTTTGGTTTTAATTGCATATTGTTATTGTCTGTATGTCGTTGTTATTAATGTATATTGTGTGCGTGTGTGTGTTTGGCGCTAAATGCTTCGAAATTCCCATGCGGAAGCATTAATTAAAGCGGACCACAGCTAATTTGTCTAATACCGTATTATTTGCCAAACATATGGCCAAGGAAGTGCAATGCAACATGCAACTGCACTCCACTGTAATTATGAACAAAAACCAACTAATTGAATATTATGCGGTTTGAAGCAGGCAACAGCAGAATTTGCTAATTACGAGGAGACACCAGACAATTGTGTAAAATATTTAGTTGTGATTTTTAAGTTGAAGCTAGGTTTTTGTTGAATAGTTAAATATTTATTTGTTTAACGTAAACTATAAACTGTGAAAAATTACAAAATATAAATATTTATTTAAAGTAAAATGTTAAAATATAGTCAATTTAAAAAGAGGAATCAATTTGAAATTTACATTATTTAAATCGCAAAAGAAATAATAAAATGACTATATGTTGTTTTTTTAATATGCTTTAAAAATCCAAAACTCATAAAACGATTTTAATATCTGAATGGCTCAGTAAATAATTAATTATTTTTAGTATACTTTGGTTACTTTGAGCCGAATAAATCTTGAGCAATTATATCTTATTAGCTTAGAGGAATCACTAGCAAATAATATGTTGAATTGCATCTGCCGCCTGAAAATTCTGTGGGCATCTCAAAGATTTGCTAAGATTCCAAAAGTCCGTTGGCTAGCGGTTCCACTTATCGGGAGGCGCACGCAATGCGTGACCAGAGCTGAATGAGTCTGTGGCTAGGGTGTGGGATAGAGCAGAGGAGCGCGGATGGTTTTGGCCTGCAAATAATGTCAGATATTTTGCCAAGCGTCGCAGCTGAAGCGTGGCATTATAATTAGCCAAGTTAACAAGCCAAGCATTGCAAAAGCCGCAACGAAAATGCAACTGCAACAAAGCTAAATACAACTATAAAACACAGATACAAATCTGAGCGATTTCTCTTTTCCGCTGCTATATTTCATCTATGGTTTTTTGACTGTTTCTTGCAGGCTCGCGAGGAGCAGGCGCACCTGGAGATGAAACATCGCAAGGAGGAGGACGATCTGTATCGAAAGTTTGCGCGTAAACGCGAGGAGGAGGATCGCAAAATACAGAACGAGTTCCAAGATGAATGGGAGCGCGAACTGCAGCGACTGACGCACAAGTTCGAAAAGGAGCTGGCCACATCGCGTCGCAATCGGGACGAGGCAAACGTCCTCACGCTGCGCCACGAACAGCAGAAGGAGGACCTCGAGAAGAACATGACGCTGCGGCGCAGCAAGAAGAAGGAGAGCATCACACGGAAAATGCTTGAGCACGAACGCTACGAGACGGCCGCACTGGTGGATCGCCAGTCCAGCGAGATGCTGGAGCTGATCAGCGCCCGTCGTTCCGAGTACATGCAGAGCGAGAGCATCTTTCTGGACGATGAGTTCAGTGAGGGCGCCGTGCCCGTTGAGTATCCGTTGAATGCTCCAGTGCCTGCACCGCCGGCGGTCAGCAAGTTTCAAATCTACACGGATCCCATAGAGTTCGAGGATGTCGATCGCATTGCCATCTCAGTGGCGCAGGAGGACCAGAAGACCTTCACCGATCTGGTGCGCCAGCTTGTGGGACGCTGTACCACCGATATCGAGAAGGCGCGCACCATTTTCCGCTGGATCACGGTCAAGAATCTGAATGCCATGCATTTTGACGACGATCTGCGCGGCGATACGCCCATGGGACTCCTGCGTGGCATCAAGTACGGCACGGAGAGCTATCACGTTCTCTTCAAGCGCCTGTGCAGCTATGCGGGTCTCCACTGTGTCGTCATCAAGGGCTACTCAAAGAGCGCCGGCTACCAGCCAGGCGTCAAATTCCAGGACTCCCGTTTCCGCAACTCCTGGAATGCCGTTTACGTGGCAGGTGCCTGGCGTTTCGTCCAGTGCAATTGGGGTGCACGCCATCTTGTCAACGCCAAGGAAGCGCCTAAACAGGGGCGTGGCAAGAACGACAGTCTGCGGTGAGTTCAGCAGAATGCATATCGAGTTATCTCATCAATGAATCCTTAGTTCTTAGTAAAAGCTTAGCTCTACTTAGACTTGGTCAGCCAAAGCTAATCCCTTCGAATATTTCTAGGTATGAATATGATGATCACTACTTTCTCACCGATCCGCGTGAGTTCATCTACGAGTTCTATCCGCTGCAGGAGGAGTGGCAGCTGCTGAAGCGCCCGATTACGTTGCGTGAATTTGAGAATCTGCCTTTTGTGCGGTCGCTTTTCTTTCGCTACGGACTCCACTTTGCGGATGAAGGCTACGGTGCCGTGGTCTTTACGGATGATACGGGCGCTGCCACGGTGCGCATTGCGATGCCAACGGACATGCAGAGCTGCCTGATATTCCACTATAACCTCAAGTTTTACGATAGCGAGGAGGAACTGTCCTATGATGGTGTCTCCTTAAAGCGCTTTGTCATGCAGTCGGTGATTGGCAACATTGTTGCGTTCCGCGTCCATGCACCCTGCTCGGGCGCCTTTCTACTGGACATATTCGCCAATGCGGTCACTCCACAGGAGTATCTCACGGGCGAGCCCATGAAATTCAAATCCGTCTGCAAGTTTAAGGTGAGCCTCAAATCTCGAATACAATTTTACTCCATGCTTAACTCTTTGGCTTCTTTTAGATCTGCTGCGAGGAACTGCAGACGGTAATGGTGCCGCTGCCGGACTGCGCCAGCGGTGAATGGGGTCCCACCAAGGCCACGCGTTTGTTTGGACTCATACCCATAACACATCAGGTGAGTTAGCTCGAGATTAAATCAGTTCAAAGTCTACATTCGATTCCGTTCGCTCTATTGCAGGATCCATTGATATTCGCCGGGCGGAGCTTGGATCTGCAGTTCCGCATGTCGCGACCGTTGACAGACTTTATGGCTACGCTGCACAAGAACGGAATCGAGGAGAAGAAGCTCGCCAAATATGTTACACACAGCACACTAGATGACATTGTCACGTTTATCATTAAGTGAGTGCCGGAACGATGGCTCCACAATTCGCATCTCGCATTTGGCATTTGGTTTAATCCTCTTTAACTTTTGCAGTTTTCCGGAGGAGGGGCAGTATGGTCTGGATATATATACGCGTGAGCTGGGTGCGCCGCAGCATCATCATCACAACAACAACAACAACAATAACAATAATAATTCCTCCCCATCATCCGGCGAGAAGCATTTGCTGACGCACTGCTGTAAATATTTAATCAACTCGTCCAAACGCAACTGAGTTCAGCTGCCAATTGAAGCTGCGTGTGTTATGAATTTGTTGGCAAACAAAATGCAATATTAATTAATAGTCTAAATGATAAGCAGATACTAAAACATACAAAAATATTTCCAGGTGCTAAGCGGTATGCCCGTAAAAAGCATCCACTTACATATATATATCTATATATATGCATATATATCATGCTCAATCATTTGTTAATCCACACAGGCTTCAGGCTTCATCATATATATATATATATATATCTTTATATACATATATAATCTTATGTTAACAAATTGGCAGCTATTATCGCATCGAATTGAAACATGTAAATACTCTAGACTCTAATCATTAGTCCTTAAATATGCCTAGTAATACCTGAAAGATCCAATTTTAAATACGTGTTGTACTTATTATTAATGCCTAATAATTTATTATGAATGAAAAGTATGTCTCTAATACACAAGCTTATATTACATTAAATCTAGTTTTGGATTTAACGTCCAATTTTTTTTTTATGACAATCGCCTGCAATTTTAAACTAAGATTTTTGTGAGTCTAGCGCACTGCTTCTTGAAAATATGCAATTTAATTATAGTTTTCATAAAGAGGATGTCAAGATATACACATTCTAGTTTCCTCTGCGATGGTTCTATCGTTTTGCATATATTTTCAAGATTTCGTCAACTGAACAATAATACAAAAAAGTTTCGATCATCCTAAAAGTATGCTTTACTTTTTTGATTGGTTCAAATCATTTCACTTCGAATTTTGTGTGCTGCCAAAAAGTATGCTTTTTAATTGGCTTGTTTTCGAGGTGGAAGATCCAATTCACCAGAAAGCCATGTTTTTAAACCCTGATGCTATTTAAACTGGGAAAAAAGGGAAATAAAATTTGAATATATTGAATAGGTTCAGGATATGTCGTAGCGAGCTTACTCGACTACAGCTTTCTTGTTTTTATCACTTTTATAAGTCGACCCAAAAGGTCTGTTTAGAATAACTAAATTTAACATCTCTTCATGACTACAAGAGTACTAAAAAAATCTAGAAAACTTGGTAGATCTGAAAATGTTCAATCTTACCCTGTATTTCAGCTATGTACCCTTTAATAAGACATTAAATCTATTTCAAGAACCTTCGATAAACAACTATAATTTGATATAATTAAAGAGAATTATTTTATCGGAATTCTGAAAAGAATTTATTAGACAATGGTTATCGGATTTCGTTAAATGCAGTGACTAGTAAATGGTACTAATGAGGTACTGATTCCGCGCATTTCATCCACCCTATTTCATAATAAAATAAAAAGTTTCAGGGTTCGGGTAATTTTTTGCCTTCATCGTCGGTAGCACGATCGATGCAGATGGGCGGGATTTGTGAATTTTTTTCAGGTTCTACCTTTGGTACTGGGCTTTCTTCCTCCTTGGGAATCGATGGCTTAGCGTTAGATTTTTTTGGGCTACGAGTCGATTGCTTGGTACTTGGCGAATGTTTTGAGCCGCGTTTAAATGTTGGACTTAATGGTTTGGTACTTGGACGATCTTTTGAGCCACGTTTAGAGATTGGAGACCATGACTTCCTACTGGAGGTATTCCTTCGGCCTCGCTTGGACATTGGCTTGACACTGACGGGATTTCTTGAAGCACGACCAGCTCTTGGCAATGGAGTTCTCTCTAAGCCCCGCACAGGAACAGTGCCGTAACGGTAAAAGATTGAGTGATCGTTAGCGGCTATGTCGGCGGCACTTTCCTTATCAATGCCAAGGATTAACAGGGCCCCGCCACCCTGATCTTTGCGGGTGGCCAGCTTCCACAAGTTGGTGTTATATTGGTTCTGAGACTTTAGCAAGCTAAGTATAAATTCGTCAGATTTGCCAGCACTGCGTGGCAAGAAAACGCTGATAAAAATCTTCTGCCCAGGAAGTTTTACGCTGCCCAACTTCGCCTCAACGGGTCGACCATTGTATGAGTAAAGACGCGGCCCGGTTCGCAGTAGCCAGTTTGCGGTAACCTGGTTGGCGCAGTCCACCTTCAAGAAACCCGGCTTGAAACGGATGTTGGTGAAGCGCAAAGGAGCCCCAGCTTGTGGTGCCATTATCATCTCCTGTAGAATGGCCTCCTCAAGATCTAATTTCTCTTGTTGTGTGAGACTTTCATTCGGATATCCTCTTGGCACAAGGCATACCGTCAGCTCGTTTGAATCGCCGATTCTTTCACCTTCATCCGTGGGCGCCGTACGTTCCTCATCTAGTATTAGTTTGTAGTTAGCAGCTGGCTGAGTTGGCTCTTTGGCCATGCATAGGGCTTCATCATGGGAAAAGCCCTTGTTTTTATAGCGTGCATACCACTTCATGCGTGAGCCACATAGACGCCAAGAGCGAATGCCAGGTTCGGGGCTTGGACCACGGCCACACCGGGGTAAGTCTCGAGGCGAGTCTCGCCCCAGGCTATTCTGTCTGGATGAATTCAGTGGGCTACGGCTGCGAGTACGACGACCTCGAGAGCCTCTCTCCGGACTGCGACTTGGTGGACTTTGATAGAAGTCGAGAGATCGTTCACGGCTGCGACTCGGTGGTTCAGGCAGGTGACACGGCCTATTCTCGAGGGAGAGATTTAAATGGAATTCAGAACCTCTTTCCGGGCTGCGATTAAACTGAAAGCCGGGTCTTCTATTTGGGCTACAATTAGGCGGCCCTAACGGAAGTGGCCTCTCCAGGCTATACAACTGGAATCCTCGAGCTATCTCAGAGCTGTTGTTATTCAAAGGGAATTCCCTACCTCTAATCGGGCTGTGCTTCGAGTGAAAACACGGTCCCCTATTCGGGCCACGATTGATTTGAAAGCCCGGTTCCGGGCTGCGATTCAATCGCAATCCCGATCCTCTATCCGCACTGTCATTGAACTGCCCCACACACGACTGTGCTGCTGGAGCCGATTCCAATCCACCACGATTATACGGCCCTTGATTGAAGACCGCTTCTGCCATCGGCATCGGGAAACAATTGCTGGGGGTTTGAAGCAATGGTCTCGGCGACCCATTTAGCATGTCTCGACCCTGATCTCGAAGGAGCATGGATTGGTTGTTTAACTGCCGCTGCTGCTGATGATATTGCGGAATTGAGCCCCATTTCTGGGCATTCGGATGTTGCATTGGAAACTCGGTGTTAATTGGTGGGATATTCCTCATTTCAGAAAAATATCCACCACTAAAATTCATTGGCATTTGGTTTTGATTTGATTTGTTTATGTTGTTTGTTTTAAAGTTTTTGTTATTCATTGTGATTCCCACGAGCTGCAGAGAAATATGAAGGTCCGCCCGGGCAGAGATCTGCGATGCCCGGATAAGGCTAACTACAACAGGCGGTCGCCACTTGCCTGAGTTCACCGTTTGCGACTGAAATATTTGTTGATCCGGGCCCTCAGCCTGGCCGGCTCTCGGCACGGTTCGATTAACACGTTAGCCCGGCCCGGAGTGAGATGTGGTACAGTTGGGTGGATTTTTAAGTGGGTGGGGCTATGCTTTAGCAAGCGGGCCCACAAGCGCCTGGTCAATAAGGCAGTCGCCTTATCCGCTGGCTGTCCGGGGCTGCCTCGTGGCAGCTAGTCTGCCCCGCGTTGCCCACTTGATGGGGCGTGTTGTGGGCGGGGCAGGCCGTTCGCTATCCGCAACCTGCGACCCGTCCGGTGGCCCCAGCTAGGCACCTGGCCGAATCATCTCACATTGGTTCGGACCAGACCGGAAACAATATAAATTCCGCGTTTATTTATACTTTATTTGTTCATGCTCCTTATTCATATAGATTTATATGTAGTTTTTTGACAGGCTGGTGGAGGAGGATGAGGGTGAAAAGGGTCACATTTTAATATATGTATCAATGTAGATGGGGCATTTTTAAAGGTTGACTTTACTTAAACTTACACAAGAAATATTATTTTATTACTTGCTATATATTGGGGGACTCATATAATCAGTTGCTTTTGTATTTTAGTTTTTTCTTTTTTGTTTTCTTGTTTAGTAAATTTTAAAGTTAATCGTGAAGGCAGCTTAGCACATCGATGGCTCTTCTTCTGCTCCAGCTTCTTCTGCTCCATTTATTTGTGGTGGTGATGGTGGTTGTTGTTGTTGTTGCTGCTGTTCCTGGCTGTTGCTGTCATTGCTGCCCACTCAAATGTTTCGTCTGCCATTCTCGTGGACACTGCAAGTAGACGGGAAGTGGAAGAAGCGTTTATGCACAGGCATAATTAATTTAGTTGTCCGAGAGTCAAAGTCATAAATCAGATATAAAATCATAATACAGAAGTCGCTCGAGATAATTAAAAGTTACACTTTAAATAATGAATCGAAGATTGGAATTTGAATTTAGTTATTTTTTTTTTTTAATAAAGATACAAATTATTTATATTCTAATTATAAAGCACAAGTTCTCAATTTGACTTTCCAAGCAAGCGACTGTAAAAACAATATGGGAGTAAACGCGTTGATGGAGGAGTGTGGCGAGGAGGATGAGAGTATGGGGGGGGGGGGGGGGGGAATGGATGTGTTGTATGAACCGAGACACGTTTAGTTAAAGAGTATATCCAATGTTTGTTGTAGAGCTGTTGTTATCATTGTTGTTTGTTAGTGGCACCACCGTTAAGAATTAATGAAGAGCACAATGCGCGCCGTTAGGAGACAAGGGATTTATTGTTATTAACAAAGACCAAACAACAAAATCACTAGTCTTCCATACGGAACGCATTTACACCGATAGTTAGTTTCAGGCATTGATTGATGATTGATTTAAAATATAGTTTGATTTGACATGCAACAGACACGTTAAGCGATTAGCACTTTTGGTTTAAGTTGTGTTTTTAGTTTAATGAGGGATGGTTTTGGTTTTCTTTTTTTGTTTTTTTTATGTAAGTCATATGAAAGGAGATTTGTGCATACTTTTAGTCTGTTTGCGACACCAACCTCTGTTGCAGCAGATACTGGGCCATTTGTATTTGCTTGGGTGTGCCCGAGATGGTAATGATTCGATCATTTGACCCGGGCAGAGGCTCATCGATCGTTATATACGCACTCGACTCGTTCCGAATGCGACGAATGCGGCCGCCGCCTTTGCCAATGATGGCGCCAGCCAGCTACGAGATTGGAATAGAATAATAGAAAAAAACAAATGAATAATCATCTTCTAATCTTTAAATCGGCTTCTACTCACATCCTTGGGAATGGTGACTTGTGTGCTGTTGTTGGGATCGTGGCCCTGGGGTATATTGGAAGACGTATTCGTGCTGTTATTTGAACCGCTGTTGCCGCCACCGGCATTGAAGCCGCCGGAACCATTGTTAGCACCTAGTCCACCAACGCCGCCATTGTTCACTGAGCCGAGACCGTTACCCAGGCTATTGTTGCCGGCACCAAATCCAGCGCCTAGGCCGTTGCCCAAACTGTTGTTGCCGGCTCCGAAGCCAGCGCCGCCGCTGTTGCTGCCTTGGCCCTGGCCAAAGTTGCCAAGACTGGGCAGATTGCTGGTGCTGCCGCCACCGCCCAGCTGGTTACCGCCTCCAAAATCGTTGGGGCCACCGCCGAAGCCATTATTGCCAAAGTTGCCACCTCCGAATGGGCCATTACCGCCAAAGTTACTGCCACCGAAGCCGCCACCATTATTGCCAACACCGAAGCCATCTCCATCGCCACCACCGCCATTGGCCCACGGATTGATGAAGGGATTGTCGCGTGGTCCGCCCATGCCACCAAGGCCGCTGGCATTGCCACCTGCGCCGCCGCCGCCACCGCCGCCACCTCCGCGACCGCCAACAAAGCGTTGTTCATTGCCACGACCACCATTGCCGCCACCTCCAAATCCACCACCTCCGCCACCTCCACCACCGCCACCACCAGCACCACCACCGCTTCCGCCGCCTCCTCCTCCGCTGACGCCGCCGCCATTGCCTCGACTACTGCCACGCTGGCTGGGACGGGTGCTGCCGGTGCCGGTGCCGTAGCCGCCATACTCATCTGCATAGACACGATCGAAGTTCATCGGATCATAGTTGTGTATGGGCCCCTTGATGGGCGTGTCCCTGGTCAGTGTAATCACCTCGCGCACAGCATCGATGACCTGCGTCTGCTTGCCAACCGTCTGCACCACGCGATCTGTGCTCTGCGGCGCCACATTTGAGAAGACCTTCAAGAATCGACAGCCAATGCGCTGCAAAGAAATTGAACAATTTATGGATTAGATATTTAATAAATATTTAAACAAAATAAATTGTATAGTGCATTTGAATCTATAAGAATAACCACATTTTACACTTCTAAATAAATAAATACCTGAAGTGACAACTAAACAACGCAAAACACATTTTATGCCCCAGAGTGTAATTTAATTTTAATAAAACAGATTGTTTATTAGCTAACTTTGGCTGCAAATAACCTTTTATTTCTATAGAAATCCTTGCAGTATTTCATATTTCAATTAATATTATTTCAACTGCTTCCGAGAATATTTTAATTATTCCTCAAAACGAAGCGTTATAATTTCGTAGCGATTAATATTCGATTACTTTTGGTTGAATTCCTTTGCAGTTCACTTGTTGTTCATTACATTTCTGGGAATCACTAAATCCAGGAACGGGCAAACAGAAGCACTTCAAAGGCCACAAGGGCCACAGTCAACTACCATGGTGACTCGAGCGGAATGGCAAAATGGCAGGCAGGCAGCCGGGCTGGCTGACAGCAGCCGTCAGTGGTTGGTCAAAAGCAGCTGATGCCTTATCCATTCTCCCTTCAGTTTTAATCAGTTTTGGCCATGACACTGACCCAGCCAAAATGCACAGCAAGCGACGGCTTAGGCTTATGACACGACCCTATCGAAAGGGACTCGTTAAAAACCTTTTCATCATCATGATGATGATTATGAGGATGATCCTATTCACAGGGCGCAGCTGTGCATTGAAAATGCTGCTGCTGACAGGATGCAGGCACTTCTCTGCTCGGCACTGTTTAGCTACCTGCCTCTGTCTGGCGGCACAGTTTTTGGGCAGCTGCTCCCAAGCGGAGTCCTGCACCGGAAGTTGGGCCCCGACATCGTCTTCATTCTAAATGCGCTGTCATCGTCTGCAGCGGAAGTGTAAATGTGTAATTCGATAGCCACTTAGGAATGCATGCCTCAACTGAGGGGAGACACAACACACAAACACTCAGATTTTGGTGCCTACGTGCATTGGAGCCTGCTTCCGTTTACATCCTGCACAAAATTTATACCCTCGCACAGCTGCACATTTTCTCTGACTCTGTCTCTGTGTGTGTGTGTGTTTGTGTGTCCTGCGGCAAGCCTGCCACAGCCAGCCAGGCTAGCTGACTGACTGAATGACTGGCCTGATGATTGCATCATTTCCAACAGCCTTAAATGCTCAGCCACAAGCAAATTGCGTGCTACCCTCCGCTTAACTGTATCTGTATCTGTAAGTGTGTGTGCGAGTACGTGTGTGTGTGTTTGAAATGACCAAAGGCTGCGTCATGCTGCTAACACTAGAGCACCGCTTCTTCCACTTCTCTCCCCTTCCCTCCACAACTAACACTCTCTCCCTTGGTGACACACAACTCGTTGCGTGCGACCCCCCAGACAACAATGGCGACACACCAAAAAAAAAAATGTTAGCTGCTGTAGCTGAAGTGCTAGCGGCGCCCCACGTTGCGCCTTATGAATGGCGGGCGCAAAAATGTTGAGTCACACACACAAAGTCAGTTATAGCTTGTCTCCGTTGAGAGAAAGGAGAGTGGGGGAGACGTGTTCAGCTTTTATGTCACAATATAAAACATCAAAAGGCAGCGAGTGGACTGGACACTCATTGAATTTATTATTTAATTTAAAGCACAACACAAGCATAAAGCTCGCAGCAGTTTGTGAGTGTGTGTGTAAATGTGCGCGCGAGTGTGACACATATACATTTACATATCTGTATACAAAAGTGTAGCATTCTTTTTGGTGGTCGCATAAATAAAATACATAACTGTTAATACGAGCAGCAGCAAAAATTTTGTATGTATGTGTGTGAGTGGATATAATATGTGTGTGTGTGTGTGTATAGTCATGCCAAAATAAGCATCACACACACAAAGCAAAAATTTACACTATATATTACTGTTTTTAACATCTCCGTTAAGTGTTCGTGTTTTTTTTTCTTGTTCGTACCTTTTCACTTTTTGTTTATCTATATATACAATTTTTATATATATAAGTAGAGTTACGAGTCACTTGAATAACTGTTTGGTTTTAAAATTGTTTATGCGCCTGAAAGCAGAAGTAATTCTGGCGCAGAAGTGCAGGAGCAGAGCACGTATAACCGTTCACGACCAGCGCCAATGTCGAACTAATTGGGTTCAACGAATGCCAGTTGCCATGTAAGGAGAAGACGCAGCCAGCCGACAGCAGCGAGGAGAGCAGAGAGAACACAAAACAGAAACAGCAACAAGAACAACAACAACTGAGACCAGCAAGAGAGGAAAGCAGAGACGGCAGCAGCAGTAGTAGTCAGCATGTGCGCGCCTTTGCCTTGTAGTTATTCGTGTTGTTGTTGTTGTTGGTTATAGGCAGTCAGGCAGTCAGTCAAAAGGATACGCAGGCAGGCAGGCAGTGAGGATAGAACAGCAACTGAGGCTGCTGCTGCCGCTGTTGTTGTTGTTGAGGCGCAGCTGCTGAAGGAAACCGGTGTATTATTCAGCTTCTTTTGCTCACAAATTCCTTCTTTTTTTTAGCTCTCCCTATGTGTTGTGTGTGAGTGTGAGCTGTGTGTATTGGCGCATGCGCAGTACCTTTGCAGCAGTTAAATAGGCACACACACACACACACACACACATCGAAATAGATGTAGCCATTTGAAATAAAACGTAATCATTGCTGCATCTAATTATTAATTTTTATACATTTCGCCTTGCATTTGATTCTTTAGCTACTTTGATTCCACTTTATGTTGTTGACTTTGCAACGGAAAAATTCTAAGCGGCTTTTTCGCCACACACATAGATTCACACACACGCACACTCACACAATATGCAAAACTAAGCAAAGGCAGCTGCTGTTGGTGCTCCTTGACGAGCTGCTGCCCATATCCTGAAAGCAACGGCAGTAGAATGCAGCATCACTTGTGCCACAGCCTGTGGCACACATAATACTCTTTTAATGCAAGGCAGATTGCCTGTAATTGAGTTTTTACACGCTCTTTTTTTACACAGTAACAGTCACACACACACAATCTTACACTGTCTGCGAGCATCCTTAAAATCAAAGAGCATATGCAATTATAAAACTTTTGGCCCCAAAGCAACACAGCAGCAGAAATGAGCTGTCAGGCTGAGTTGGCAGGCAGGCAGACAACACTTGAAACAAAGCGGAAGCAGCGTAACAACATTTAAGTTGATGCCACAAACAAGGGTGAGGTGAAATTTAAACCGGATATTGAGAAGAGGCAAAGCGCGACAACTCGAGCAAAAGGAGCAAGAGGAGCACAAGCAGGATATGCAAGGAAGCTGTCAGCGACAGCCGGTATGTGTGTGTGTGTGTGTCGCAAAAGAAGTTTCATAAACATGTTAATCAATTGATCAAAGAGACAACAGAAATCAAGTTTTATATGCAAAAGCGTCAAGTCGAACTTTAAATATTAAAACTATTGCTAAACAATTAATAAGAATATTAATGTTTAAGTTGTAATTGTGATTGGGATTATCTGTGTAAACAAAAATGGTTTCGATGCAAGGGATTTTCTAAGCGTTATCTTTTGAAAAGACAGTCTACTAGGTATACTGAATCGATTTTTGAATATATATTTATGTATGTATATAAATATATATCCTCTTCAATACATAATTATAATATGCTCTGCACGCCTAACATGCATGAGAAGTAGAGCAACAATTTGAGCAGCTTGTAAGTAAATACCAAGGAACAGATGCCAATGCTTATGCAGTTGTGCAAGTCTCAGCTGCCGATATGTGCGTCTTTCTGTGTGTGTGTGTGTGTGTGTGTGTGCGTGCGTGTGTAGCACCTGTTAGACATTCATTAAGTGCTGGCACAGCAACAAGAACAACAACCGAGACCTAAGCGCAGCAACAATTGTAAGCCGCAGGCAAACAGCCGCCTCCGGGACGATGACGAGGACGAGGGGTGAGCTAAACAAAAGCCATTGGCACGCTGCTCAACTCAGAATGCTCAATGCTCAACACTCGTTGTGGGCATTAGGATTTAGTGGATGGATCAGATGAGCAGTAGCAGCTGCTGCTCGTTATTAGCGGCTGGCAGATGCCACAGTCGCCGACGCCGCCGCCGCCATTGCCGCTGCAGCAGCAAAACTCATCAGATGTGGCACAGGACAAACATTTAATAGGTAACAGCTTGAGGAGACCGCTGTTGTTCCCTGCCTACAAAATGGATACATTCCATTGGATATATATATATATATATATATATGTATTTTTAGGCACACGTACACATTATGAAGAAAATGCGACGGCTGCAAGTGAAAAATTTGGCGCTTAACCGAAAATGTGACTAGCAGCGAAGCAGGATGCGTAAAAATTGAGATATGCGTTGCAGGAAAACTCACTTAAGGGACATAAAAACATTAATTAACTCTTACAAAATAGAATCCAATTGCATCGTAATTTTATGAGAGCTTAACTGGAATCTAGGCAAGAATAAATTGTAGTTGGAAATTATGTTTAAATTTGAACCTTTTATCTTTAAACATAATATTAGCTAATTTCTTAACCCAGAATTTCATAGACCTTTATTGCTATTAAACCAGGCTAATAAATGGCTGAAAGAAAACAGGGTGGCAACAATGTCCAAACTACATATGCGATATTAGATGCGCTCGTATCCTTTTTACGCTTCAAGGCAAATTTTGTTATAACATTTTTGCAAGGGCATATGAAAAACACGAAAAACTGAATAACCGGCTGTGAAAGCCAAAAACATAAAGTCAAAATGAACACCAGAGACACGCAAACAGGCAGCCACAAAAACTAAAAGGAATAAAAAATAAACGTGAAGCAAACGAAATAAGGTAAGAACAAGGATAAGCAGCAGAAGAGAGGCAAGACGCAAATACCTTTTGAAAGAAATGAAAACAGCTGCTTGCAGGGCCAGTTGGTCTGAAGACAATGAAATAGGGACGAGACAAGACTACCCATTCCAAAGAGACACAATATATATTCATGTGCCGACAAACAAAAATAAAACACATGCTGTGGCTGTGAGACAATGCCTGCTGCTCCTGCTGTTGCTGTTGCTCCTTCACTGGTGATGATCATCTGCGCTGACAACAGACACAGAGACAGATAACTATGGGCGACGGCAGCTGCAAGGATGCCACCAGGATGTGCCAGATATGTGCGACAAAGCAGAGCACGTCTGAAGAATGCTGCGAGGCGGGTGAACACAACAACTATGACTACGACAACTACAAACAATTTGCAGCACCAAATGCAATGCTTAGAAATGCAAAAGGACATAACGAAAATAAATAAGTAAACGCAACGTTTTCAGTTTTCAGCAAAGGGACCAAGACGCAGGATGTGTCCTTTTGTTGTCTTGGACTTGTTGACCTCCATAGAGCACTCAGACAACGAAAAGCAAAAAGAAGAGTTACCCACTAAATAGTTGCAACTTATATGTGGTTATTTTAGGTTTTATAAAAACGACTATTTTAAGCCAATGTATTAAATCTGAATATGAACTTAATGCAAGTTCAGGAAATATAATAATATAAACGTATATTGTAATATTTTCAAGGTAAGATAAAAATTGTATTTTTTTAAATATAGAAGTGTATAACAAAAATATTAAAATTCCCATCCTGGTAATCAATAATTAAGCTTAAGATGAATATACTTTACAGGGTATATTTACGAATATGTAAGGGACCGCAGGCGGGAGCAGGTAGCACACAAAGCAAATGAGACTGGCAAACCTTTTTTGCGTGCTCTGAAAAGTATGCAATAATAAATTCACGCGCACCTTTTGTGAGACAGAAAAAGAAACGAATGGGAAGGTTGAAATGAAAGAAAATACAAGTATGTTTGTATGTATGTGTGCCGGTTTGAGTCAGTCGTAGTAACTGTGCACGCACTCACACACTGCCTAGGGGATGGGGGCTGGAAGAGAGTGAAGTCAAAACGTGCAAAAACAAAGATATTCCAATTAAAATGCAGCCACTTGACAGAAACTACTCATTATCAATTAATTAGAGAAACGAGGTAAACACATTTAATGAACATAGCAGAGAAATGTAAAGCAAAACTTATAATTGATTTTCTTTACCTGACCAAGCGCAGCTGATATATATATATAAGTATGTATTTAGATGTGTGTGTGTGTGCTACAGCTGTGCAACTGAAAATCGCTTAAAAAATGCTCACAGCCACACCAAGCGTTACCAGGCAGCCTGCAATTGAATGTGGCGTTGATGGAGACAATTGCATTATGAGAGAATTCTGACAGAAAAATTACGCTTTAGCCAGAAGCAGATCCTGTGCACTCAAGTGTGTGCTGCTGCTGTTGACAACTAACTGTAACTTCACACACAAATACACACATATGGATAATACGACTAGTATGGGCTATCGATTTCCTGCCTGCCTGAGAATTGTGTAGTTGCGACCCGAGTGAGTTGCCACTTAACGTGTCCGCTGAAGCAGCAATCGAAAATGCAGCCAAACTGACTGTTATTAGTCATTAAACTGCACCACGGTAGTACTCAATGGCAATTAACTTCATTACAATTGGCCGATATACTTGGCTAGCTGGTGCAGGACATGTTTCCCGCCGGTCACATAATTATTTGGTTATGGATAGCTGATTAAATTGGTACTCACATCGCGTATCTCTTTGATCTTTTGGCCACCCTTGCCAATGACACAACCGGCCAGGCTCTGATGGATTAACAAGCGCACATCGAATTCATCATCGCGCTGCAAAAGAAGACCACATAAAAATTAGATAAGCAATATAAAATAGATCGAAAACAAAACTCATTAACGTTCGAGTTACACCCACCTCTTCAAAATATTTCAGCATTTCCGTGATAATCTCCAACGTGGAATCGATATCCGCCGATATTTGTATGGTCCTATGTTAAAGCGACAAAGGAGCAGAAAAAGAGAGAAAGAAGGGAGGGTTCTCCCCTCATGCATAGAAATATATTAATAATAGAAAAAAGGACATACTTATAAGTTGCATCTTAACGCTAGACCTGAATTTTAAAAATATATTTAAAAACTAGACATTACATTATACATATAAATTTATATACTTATATAAATTTATATAAGTATATAAATATATATATATAAATAAAACACAACTTATGGAGAGAGATTTACGAGTTATTCTGAGATAGACGACATGGACTCGTTGCTGTTATACTTTGTAGTTGTAACCCACAAACCACACACATTGAAGGACACACAGGACTCTTGCTGGGCGGGCGGGCAGGAGGAGAGTTTATAAGGGCAAAATAAGATATCTAAGTGTTCCTATGGAATTTGTTGGGTTCTTTTAGGGTTGATTGTGGTTAGTTCTTCCTTTAGGGAATGGATTTTGAGCGAGTGCTGGTTTTTATTATTTTTGCTTTTAGTATGTACGAATGAAGTTAATGCCATGCATTGGGTGTTTTGCTTGGTTTTTGGCGGTGCAACTGTTAGTAGCAAATATTAATAAATATTTGTAGATTAAATATATAGATCGAAAACGAAAGACACGCTGTCTGGGAATATGTAATGGATTTCGTTAAATATATATGTACAAGACATGTAAAAGACGTCACACCTTCAAACAAACACATTCGCTAAGGACTCTAGCACATACAAAAAACAACAAATACAGAGCGAGAGAAAGAGAAAGTGTGAGAGAGAGAGAGAGAGAGAGAGAAAGAGAGCGAGCGATTGAGAGATACGCGTCCAGCAGGTACAAGTGTGTGTTCTTGTTGATTTTGGAAGGAATATACATGTTATGTATTTTCTAAGAACTATGGAAACATGATTATATAAATGATAAGGTTAACTAAGAAACCTAACAATAAGGCTAAGATGCTACTAAAGCTAATGCTTTGTTTCACTGTAAGAAGAGATATTTGGTAAGCTTAAACAAGATGAAATATTTGGTATAGTTGTAGATTTTGATGTGGTTTACCGTTCGGGGCCTTGGGAATCGTCCACAGACACAGTGGCTTTATACTGCGCGTTACACATTTGATGGTTGTGGACAACAGACGGGCGGATCGGGCGGGCGATTGAGCGGGCGGGCGGTCGGTCGGGCGGGCGTTCGTACGATTTGTTCAGTTGGGCGCATGGACGATTTTCGATATCGTTCGGTTGATTGGTTTGCCGTATGAATTTAGTTTGATTGGTTTTTTTTTTGGTTTTACATATATATTTATATATATATATTTATTATATTATTTTGCATTGTTGTTGTTGCAGTTTGCAGGGAGTAATAAGAGAGAAAGAGAGAGAGAAAAACACACACGCACACACAGCAGGCACAACCACGCGCAGCAACGCACAACAATGGGAGGGACACGATGATGGGCCCAGCATGGAATTATTATATACAATTCATTAATATATATATATATATATATATATATGTATTTATATATATGTATATATGTACGTATGTTGAGAATTATACAGGTTTTATGCACATTATATAAAACATGGCATATTTATTGCGTTCAGTCGGGCGGGCCATTTTTTGATTTTGGTGCATTGTTCGACATCGGTTTTTGATTTTGGTATTTAGATGTAAGATTCAAGGATCGACACATTTCGGTTCATATTTATCAGTGGTTTCATCGGGCCAGTTTGAAAGATTCAGATTCAGATTTCAGAGCAGTGGCAGGTGACGAAGCGAGACCCAGACCCAGACCCGGCAGGGGGGAGGAGACGCCATTGTGTGCGGGACAGACCAGAGTGGACCAGACCAAGTGGTGCGGGCGGTCAGGTGGTCGATTGGTCGGTCAATCGATTGATCGATTTGGTTGATTATTTTTGGTCGGTTTATAAGATTCGATATATTTTGGTTTTTTCGTTTCGTATCGTTTCGTATCGTTTTTTTCGTTTTTTTTTTTTTTTTTTACATATGGGTCGTACGTAAGAAGTGGAAGAAGAGAGAGAGAGAAAATTGTTCATTTAGTTAAAAAGGTTAAAAGCGTGTAAATTGTTCGTTTTTTGTTTTATTATTATACAACAAAAAAAGTGGCAATTTTCATGTTCATTGTTGGTAAATAAAGCGCCTAAATATTATATTTTCAGTTTCAAACCTTAGAGACTGGGTCAGAGGCGAGAGACGAACAGATCGCGAGAGAAAGAGATATAGAGGCAAAAGTGTCTGTTAGCCGAGAAAAAATTGAGATAGAGAGAGCGAGAGACAGAGAGTGAGAGTTAGTTAGAAGCGTGTCGTTTAGGCTGAGAGCTTGTTATTGAACAGATCATTAATTGCTTGGTGGTAATAACACGCTGAAGGGGATCTGAGAATAAGACACGGGAGCTGCGGAATTGCGGGTCCAGAGCGGCATAAGAGACTTGAATTTGAACTTGACATTGGAAATATATAAATATATATTATATATACCAAGCCAATGAGAGAGTATATGAAAGAGTCAGTGAATAGGAGCGACACACAAAATAAGGACAGAAGTTTGCAGTTTGATTTTTGTCTTGGCGCAAGCGATCACAGAAATAAATGGTTAATAAATAATACTAGACGCTTCAAATGTTTTTGATACTCTTTCTTTTTTTGATGATTGTTGTCGAGTGTTTAAAATAATTAATGGTTAATCTGGCTTTGTCGTACCTGAGTGCGCATCTTCTGTATGTGTTGGCCTCCCTTGCCGATGACAGCGCCAGCAATCTGCAATGGTAACAATTCAAACACAAAACACATTAGGCTCTGCTCTCGATTTAGCTTACACTCAGAAAAAAATTGCATGTGAATATTTAAAATTTATACTTTGCTTTATATTTGTGCATATTATTTTTAATACATTTGAATTAACTTTAAAAGAGACGATTCGAATTCAGAAACCTTGGCTTGCATTTATACTTTATAGAAATATTTTTATATTATAGAAATATTACTCAAAATAAAAAATTCATGTTTATGCGATTGTCAAGTTAGGATTAACGTTTACATTTTAAGACTTTTTATTTGATTTATTTAGAAATAATTATTTATTCGATTATTATCTTTATTCGAATCTTTATATTAGTTTGATTTTTTCTGTGATGCCGTCGGCTGGTTTAAGTGGATTTTGTTGGCATACTTACACTGCTTGGTATTAGTATACGGACCATGTCCTCGTTGCGTCTGTTGCGCTTCTGGTCCTGTGGTCCATCGCCGTCATTGCTCTCGCGCTTCATTTTCATTCTATCTGCAAATGGCAAGAGCAAAAGGCAGACAAGCTTGTTAATCAGTCAACTCTTGAAACTGGAATATGCTTGCACCAGATTACACATACGCCGAGTGCGCCAGATCAAAATCAACGTTTGGCAAAATCAACAAGTCTGAAAAGTTCAGCGTACGAAAATTGTTTGCGTTGCAGTCGAGAGCTTGATGCTCTATTTTGACTGCATGATGCCGAGTAACTACTATTTACTCTCCATCATACTTGCCTAAATATGTAAATTTAAATGTTTTTGTGACGGCACATGAATTTATTTTAAAGAGTACGTGACTTGATCGCATTTTTACAGACATTTCTTTCACTTACATAACGTGTGTATGCACTTCCTTTTTCGCTTCTTCTTGAATTCAAATTACCTTTATATATAAATTGAAATATTTCAATATTTATTTTACAGTATGCACTTTTTCAGATCTTGAATATTTAAATATTTATTTTACAGTATGCACTTTTCTTTACCTCTTGAATATTTAAATATTTAATTTACAGTACGCACTTTTTGTTGCTCTGAAATATAAATTGCCTATATTAAATTTTATGTTCTTTAAAGACACTTTAGAAATATTTTTATTTTTTTCCACAAAAATATTTATATGATATTTATTTTTCCCGTTTTTTTTTCTTAGCTCAGCAGAGAAACAAAATGTTCAACAAACTTTCTCGGAATGAAAATAACATTTGCCAATCATTTAGTATTACAACAAATGTCAAAATTAAATGCAGGCATGTATTTTCGATATTTTTCGATATACTTACGGTATTGTTTGTCAACACTAGAAATTAAATTCAAATGTAATAGATTTGACATATTAAAAGAAGATTCTAGAATTCTGTTTATTGTTCAAGAACACTGTTTCTAGGCAGTATCCACGCTGCAGTGTTAGCTTTTATGTGACAAACTGGAAGATTGAGTTGCTATACTCTCAGTGTGGTTGATATATAAAAATACAGTGTGCCAAATGGCAGCGCATTGTGGGTTGGAATTTGAGTTTGCCAAGCGCAATTAAACAACAATTCAATTTGCCTCATATCGAATTCATTGTAGTTGGAATGATTTGCCGACTCTCTGACTGACTATTTGACTGTTTAGGAATCGTGCAGCTGCCACCGTTTCGACACAAGGCGTACGTCAAGGCACCTGAGAAACTGTGTACATGCTTAATATAGATTATATAGCTGACTCAAAGTCTGTGGCGAGTGCAACAACAATTGAGAGGCTTTGTTGAATGCCGCCCACATTCTCATCACAGATGAGGTGTGTGTTTCTTTGTGTTTTATTTTCGTTTTTCGATCTTGTTTGTCTTTTCTAGCTGAAGTGCGCAAAACTTTTGGCTCATATGTCAAAACATCAATTGTCCGAGTTGTTAAGTTGTCAAAAATATGTCCGATACAAAGGTAAACAGCAGCTGTGTCTCTTAAATGAGCTTTGCTGCTCGAAGTGCTAAGCTCTCCACAAATGAGTCAAACAGCAATTACAGTCATACGTACAAATGTGGGCAGCACAGCTCACTTACCAAAGGGTTACCAGCCCAGTAACAGCAGCTTGAACAGCCGATTTTGTCGTCTTATCTGAGCAAGTCTTGTGTGTATTTATTGGACAGTTGGCTAACTGCCGCAGGCTCTGTGCCCAGCAGACCGTAAACCGAGCTCACAACACTTACTGCTGCTGCTTCTCACTCGAGGTAACCCAAACACAAATGTTATTTGTTCCCGCTTTAAGCTAAGAAAGGCTTCATTAGCTTATCAAGTTATGTGTACAGTTGTGTTCTCGAAATTAATTCACTTAATCTATTTGCTCTTAACTTCAGCTGTCGAACTAATCTAATTTCCGAAATCTGATCACAGCGAATATGAGGCCAAATATATCTGCCTCTGCTTTCAACACACATATGCACAACTTGAGTATAATAATTGTAATGAGAAAATGTACAGTTGTGTTTAGCATATATACAAAAGATATTGAATGGGTCTAAGCCCAAAAGTCTATCGTCTTTGTCGAAGATGATGTATTGAGAATCTATATCGAATTCTAATTAATTTTTATCGAGCCTAAGTTATCTTTTATGATACCATTTTTTTTTTAACTAAGTAATATTGATTTACCTTCACACCTTCATAGGTAAGAATTAAGTAGAGTTTTGGAATGACTTCCCAGCATGTATAAGTTTCTATAAACTTACAACATTCAGAATTTGTAATATGTATTAAATTTTCTTTTCAATTAACATTTGTAAGCAGATGAAATTTCCATTTTGATTATGTCAAATGATAAGTTTTTCAGTCATATATCTTTTGAAAATTACCTTTTTCTCTTCAGACAATATCACAGATTCTCAATTTCACAATAATTGTTGAACAAATTTACAGCCAATTAGTTAGTATTCACATTCTTTTCATCACAAACAAAGATATTTTAATTTTTCCACAAAAGTTACATAACGTCTGATAAGAATTTAGATGCGGTAAATTGGAACCAGTTGAGAGAAATAGCACTAGGTGCTGTCCTGTTGCAAGTACGGTTGAAAAACTAATGAAAATAATTTCCAGAAATCAAGCTATTTATAGGCAAATCTTTGACACCGACCAAAAAGGCTGCTGACCAATCATAACCAAAGATCGGATATGGATAGCTACGGAAACGGAAATCGCTGACCAATAGAAATCGTACAAATGTTCAAGTGACAATACCTAAAAAGGGGAAATATTGTATTATGGATTTCCGATGCTAGGCAACGCCACTAATTGTCCCTGTCTGCGCTGGCCATAACACCAGAGCTAGAAACTAGAAGCTACCGACCGACCCTGTATTAACAGATAGGTAAGACAGACAGACAAAGCGAGAAAGCATACCAGATATATCAGTTCTATATATATATATATACCTATAAAGGTATGTACAGGACAGCAAGTGGTCAAAAGTGCATTGCTATATCTTTGATTGATAGATCTACACATATGTATGTGGTGGGAGTGTTTGTTGAATAAGGACAACCATATGATATTATATACATATATATGTATATAGATATTTTTATATATCTATGTATATGTATGCATATAAAGACAAATTACATATTGGCTCTTATATAGTAATTGGCTTTGGGGCCACCTAATGAAACCAAAGTGCCACCGCAATATAGACTAATAACTGAACTAGTATGATGGATTTTTAAGAGGGTGTGGGAAAAACGGCAGCTCTTTGAATTTTAGATCAATGTGGACCCTTCAGCTGATATTTTCACATTATGCATTTTTAAAATGCGCTGTCCAAGACAGCAAACGTTTAAATATTGAATATCGGAGAGGGGGTTACGAAGAGGAGGTTTAATTTGAGGATAAATGCATGGGAAATGCAACAAATTGTAATTGCAACTGTGCGGGGTGGCAAGTATCATTAAGGAGGAGGATTACGTGGCCATCAGCAGTCATTATGATATATTATAGATATGAATATAGACGTATACCTTTGAGAAAATTGTCATAAGGACGCGACTTTGTGCATTATTCATGTAATTAGGGCAATTCGAGGCCCATTGGGTGAAATTGAAGCAACGACTTTTAAGTGCCTTTTGATGCACCACTTGCAACAAACAATCTAAAGGACATTTGCCAGCCGGAGCGGCCGCATTTTTAATTAAGCACTGGGAGTTTCAACAGTCGTTGGCCCCGATACTTTCAAAAAGGGTTAATTGCTTTGATGCAAAGAAAAGCCACAGTGTAGCAGCAGCAGTAGCAGCACCACCACCTCCTCGGTTGCACAAATAGCATATTGATTGAAGCAACCACAGCTTCTTAAGCAAATATTTCCCACGGTTAGGAAATACTTGCTGGGGGGCAGTGGAAGTCAACGGAAATTTAACAATTGATATAGCTAAGCAAGTGGCCTGAATATGACATAAATGACAGGTAACAATTATGTAAAAATCATTTGATTGTCGGGCACACACGAACCCACACACATACAAAGACTCACGCATCGACATCCTGTTCAAATAGCTTTTCACATCGCACACGCGCCTAACTAAGACAAGCAGGACAACGCCCACAACCCCTTACTAGCACACACTTACACCAATACACACACTACACATTAAGCATAAAAAAAGTGTTTTAGTAGAGAATGTGCGACTCTAAGTTTCTCTATACCCCATTTGACATTTCTTATTTCGCATTTATCCATAAAATGCGATTAAATGTTATAAATCACTCATCGATAAAAATCGATTATTGTTGTCTGTGTGAATTATGGAAACAAGTACATATACTTCGTCTCTGCTCTTCAAACTTTAGCTGTGGAACAAATATACTTGACGAGATCTGAATTAAGAATGTCCCCCTTGGTAATACCTATTATAGCAATTTTAATGAGTACAGGGTATGAAAAGAAAAATAAGTTAACATAACAGCGAGGTGGGAAGTTGGCAACATTTTTTCATGTGCCTGCAAGGTGTGTGTGACTGTGTGTGTGTGTGTGTATGCTGACAATAAAAATGTACAAGCCAGCAACAGTGGGCAGAAGGCGAGACGTGCTAAGCGTACAACGGGCACTGGGACTCAGCAGGAAACGGTTATGTGCTCGCTCAGAGCATGCTGTTATTTTATGCAGGACAAAAGCTGGAGCAAACTTTTTTACCGCTGTCCACTTCCACACTCCTCTCCATCCATGTGAGCACCCCCGGCCAACTTAATTGGACGCTGTCCATAGCTGTTGCTGCGGCTGTTGCGGGGCATATGCGTTCACCAGCCACTCTATAATTTAGCGGAAAAACAGCTAATGGACGCCATGTTCAAAGCGGCCGCCACGCAACAACAATACGACAGAGACTGCGACTGCGACCGCGACGAGGACGAGGGTACGGTGGGCGGAATTACCTACAATTGACAATTCTCATCGTCCAATTTTTAGAAGGGAAGCAGATAGCCTGATTCTCCCTCTCTCTACTATCTCTCTCTTTCTGTCTCGTTGCCTATGTCTGTCGTACTTCAAGGCTCTCATGGACATGTTAGCATGCTCAGTGAACCCACAATGGTGGCGGCCAGTTTGGTCATCGCGTGTCTAAATATCCCCTACACCACCCATCTACCAAATCTACCAAGAGGTCCCTGCGCTAATAACTAATGTCCTTATGGCGTGTGCTGCCCCCACCCATGTTTAAGGTACAGTAAAACTTTCATCCAGTGTCTTGTCTGTGTTTGTCCGCTTTGGCTGTGCTCCGTTAAGCATTCGATTTGAATTATTAAGGGGCTTCGATTGGAAACTAGTTACCCACATCCCCCAGCCATCACCACCACCAACAATTGCCCCCACATCTAACCGCAAAAGAGCAAAAAGCAACACACATGCATGGAAAATCAGCTATAAATTTAGATACATTCCGCGGAAACCGGATCTCGTCTGGTGTTCTGCATACTAAGCTGATTAAAACTAAATGAACAATTAGCTAAACTAAAGCTAAGCTAAGCTATATTTTTTTTATTAAGTAACACAAGAGTTTTGGTGTTGAATTCTGTATTCTCTTAGTTATTTAATTAACTGAACAGTTTTATTCGTTTTTACTATAACATATAATTTTTATAATTTTAACAGTGAAATTTGTAGTATTATTAGCAATGAGAGCTTTCGGTTGCGCAGTCTTAGCATAGTAAAATGCCAATGCCTGAAATCTTTATGTTAATCGTGCATTTAGACTGGAATTGTCAATTTTATCAGCAGCAAAAACTGCTAAGCATGAAATAATTTATCACATTAAATTTAAAATAATGGTTAAATACTTATTAAAACGTAAATTTAAATGATGAAATAAGTGCAAATATAAAAAAACCTTAATGTTATCAAAATGTTCATCAGTATGAAATCCATTCAAAGAGAAAATTTAAAACAGACTAGAAATACCTATTGATATATATATATAATATATATTTATGAATAAATTCCTATAGATTTATTAATTCGCAATTCCCTTGAGTATCTTCATTATTTTTGATTCAATGACAAGTTCTTAACTCAAAAAGAAGGCACAAAAGAATTTATAGGTTGCCATTTTCCAACTGACAGATCAGACTTGCAAATTTTGCCTAGAATATTTATTTTTATTTATATTTTCACTCAGCACGCCGGATTTACAAATTAAATAGATAAACTAACTTCTCTCGGGAATGCTGGTGAATGAATTGTGGCAAAAAAAATTGTTTTTGTTATGTAAACTATCTTTTACAATCACAGCACAAAAGACCACAAGACAAGCTGCAATTAATTACAGAAATTTGTACACATATATTTTTGTGCGAGTGTGATTGCCATGGCTCTTTAAAAGATTTTCGCACACAAATTTGCTTGTGTGTCGAGTCATTGCAATTGAAAAAATGAAGATGACGACAATGACGATGATTGTTGTTTAATAAACGCAAACATATATTTCCATAGAGGTTTTCAACAATACGGGTATCATGGGAAAAACAAGAAACGCTGCAAGGCAGCTCAAGGCTTCGTCTGTCTACTGGAAACGTGTTTTCAGCATTTGAGTATTAGCATATAACAACAACAACAACCAAAACAACAGCATAAATACTGCTTGTTTGGTGCCATTCAATAAGACAAAAGCTATCAAAATACTTGAACGAAACATGTTTTGCAGGGGGTGGCAGGGCGAGCAGAGCAGAGCTGAGCGTAAAGAGGAATGACGATAATAAGTAGCACACAGAGCGGGAAAGGAAATTAACGATTGTTAAGCATTGTCGTGACGTCACATTAGCAAATCAATCTTAACAGATGAGCTTTCCATATGTACAAATAGTCAGATTGTCAGATTGTTTGCTACAACAATTGACCCGCATTTAAAATACATACAACATAAAAGAGACTTGGGAATGCGGGCAGCATGTGCTATTTTCAAAATGTTTATATTTTTATATATTTACGTTTTCACATTGTTATGCATAATTCGATACAAATTTGAGCCACAGACGGATTCAGTGTGCACTTTTTGGGCCTATGGGGAAATCAGGAAACGAAACTCGGCATTTAGGCAGTGAGGGAGCGGAGAGCAATGTTGTTGCTACTAGTTTGCCAAATGGTAAAAAAAAAATGAAATACATAACAAAAACAAACAACTGAAATACAAAATAAGTTAAGCTGATTGCATTTGCAGCAGTTGGAAAAAGTGCATGAATATTACATGAATATGGCCTGGACAAACACCATGAATAAATAAGCCAAGCTTTTGTATAAAGTCAACTAAAAAGACCAGTAAACAGTAAGTGAAAGAATAAAAAGGCTTGTCAATTCTGCTGTGGGCTGTCTGTGTGCTATGAGTAAATAGGCCGATAACAAACACCCATAAGAGAAATTCAATTTAATCAAAAAACGAATCAACTTTTTGTTGCTTAACAAATTTTTTTAGTCAAAGAATTTGAAACGTGTTTTCATTCGACTAAAAAGTATAACACCAAATAATTATTTGACACGACATTAACTTAAATTTTTTAACAACAAGAAAAACGAGTAGCAAGAGTAAAAAATCACAAATAATAGAAGAAAATTGCAAGTAAAAAATATTATTCTCAAGCAAAAAATACAATGTGTTCGGATAATAAAATACAAAATAATAAGCAAGAAAACAGTCACGAAAGATTCGGCTCAATGTCAATGAACGCGACACACACACAATGGGCTTATGGACACAACGGTAGAGAATGAGAGAGAGACAAAGGCAGAGAGAGATAGACACAAATAGAGATTTGCAAATATAGTATATAAAACAGAGAGAGCAATCTCAACATTCCGTGCACTTGGCGTAGATTGCCTCATTGCCAAAATATGCAAAAGAAACACAAACACACATTCACACACACGCACACACAGAGAGACATATACACATGCCATACCAAAAACAACAACTAAACACGCTATACAAATTAGCAATGTCGAAGTTTTAGCATCCCCAAAAAACCCCGACCCTCTTCCCCATTTCTAAACTTGGTAAATAAAAGCGAGCGCTAAACTGGAATTTGCAGGAACAAAAGCAAAAGTCAATTTTTTGTGAAGAGTTCGTTACTAACGCTGCTATTGCCTGTTGGTTGGCAGCTTTAAGGCAAATTCCAATAAGCCAAAATGGCAACGAAACGTCTTCAAAAAGGTGTCAAACTCATTCATCTTGTTTGCTCTGTGTGAGGCATTCTTCACACTCGGCAAATGTGGTTTTGCTGGTGAATTACAATGGACTTTTTTATTAACTGGAAAATTTTAAGGCCAACAAGTTCTCAGACAATAAAAATGTTTATTTTTATTTTTGGGCTTTGTGCAGAAATTTAATTTGTAAAGATGTTTGTTTTGAATGATTTTAAAAAATGGTTTTGTATATAATAAGATATATAAATAAAATTTATATAAACATAAGACATTTTATTAACACATAAGGGAATTCACTCAAAGAATGCAGGTGCTTCAGAGAAATATTTTAAAAGAAAAATTCACAGCAAGTCAAGTGACGGAAATTGAAATTTATTGCTTTTCTACTTTTGTTTTCATTCGCTTCTGTGCCGTAGTTGGCAACACTTTTATTGATGCTGCACAAATAACGGCAAATAGTATGCATAAAATATAGGTTAGGCTGGCTGTTTGCTTGTTTGTCGTTTTTTGCCATATTTGTCAGAGCACGTTGAACTTTGCGTTGTTGTGGCCTAGCCAAGCGTGGGAGTTACTATTTCGAGTAAACATTTTGTTTTGATTTTATCTCTTTTGTCTAACAAAGACGACAACAACAACAAAACTAAATTACACTATAATAAAGTTTTTCACATCTCACTGCGTGCATGTGTGTGCCGGCACACGCGCTTGCTGGGAAGCGCCTGTTGTAGGGCGGCTAATAGGCGCGGGGGAAAAATGAAACCAAAACAGAGTGAAAAGGTAAAGAGACAACAAAAACAGCAACCAGCAGTAATTACTAAACGCGGAAAGAAGCCGGTGCGCGCCAGGTTGGCTGCGACACGTGAGTGTAAGCGAGAGGGAATGTTACGGAACAAAAAATACGAAGCTAAACCGACGCTTTAGAACTTTTGTTCCAAGCACACTTTTTGGCATGGTGGTTGTAAATGTGTTGTGTTATGTGTGATGGGTAAGCCAACAAGAAGCAAGAAACACTGGGAACAGACAACACAAGGGCTGCAATTGGCAATGTGCCTACAAAGAAACTTGGAACGAGCGCAGTAAAAAAAAGCCAATATACAAAATTCACAAACACGACGAATATTGGCAAATTATTACGCACACACACACACACACGCACTGTAAGTGTAATGCGAAAATTGTTATTGCAATTTCTTTGTCACAAGATCTTTATGGTTGATTGTTTTTTTCTTTCCTTTTTTTCTCTATCCATCGCGCGTCGCTTTCCAACTTACCCTCACTCACTTCCCTCGTTTGACGCTTTGGCTCTGTCGTTTTGCAAACACTATCTTAACAGCAACCAAAAAGTAGGGGTGATAAATTTCACCAAACTGTCTATATTAAAACACACAAAACACGAGCAATTATTAACCGAGAGTTAAAATGACTGTACGTCTTTCGAGTACTTATTTTCGCATTTTTTGTACAAACTGGTGGTGGTCGACTATCGATAAGCTGCCAATTACTGAAATCGTTACCAGTGCTAAACAAGCAAGTTGGCATGCTCGTGTTTAATAACATATTTGCTCCACATTGAACGAAACAACTCCACATATAACGAAATAAAGATAATGTTGCATACTCTCAAGCTCTGAGAAAAGTCAATTATTATTTGTTGTGCCCAAAAGTATGCAACACTTGAGCGTAGTTTGCTTGCATCAGGTGTTTTTGCGAGTGACGAGTGAGCAGCTGTTTAGAGCGCAGAGTGACCAATTAATGGTGATTAGGTGTCGTTTAGCACATTTGTATATAAACGCGTTATTCTAACAGTAGCCAAATTAAACAACAAAGAAGACGAAATATTCATTAATAACTCTATACTCGATATACTTGGGTCACAGCACAGTGATATAAATATAAGCAAACACTTGACCTTGGGGCCTGCTGCGTCATGGCAAGCCCAAATATCAACTATCGCTCCCTCGCCGAGGAGAATGCGAATCCATTTCGCGACGTACAAGCCCCAACAACAACACCAGCAACAATAACAACAACAACAACACCAGCAGCAGCAGCTGTAGCGAAAACAACAATAACAAAATCGGACGACGCAAATTTATTTACAGCTGCTGCGCATTTAATTGATGATATTGTTGGCCATGAGGAGGAGCATTCGGTGCTGGAGCATGAAAACGAGGACACGCCACGGGACATGATGATTCACATTGTGCCGGAGATGGGCAAGGAATCGCATCGCTGGAATCATATCGAGGATCTGGATTCGTTCTTCTCCCGCATGTACAACTATCAGCAGAAGCACGGATTTCGTGTCATTGTTTTGGATGAGGTGTTTCAGGTGCTGGAATTTGGTTTTGTTGTGTGGCTGTTCACCTTTGTGACGCACTGCATCCAGCACGACGTGCTCTTTGGCAATACCCCACCCGATTCGAATCGAACCAAAACCACGCTCAGCGATGTGATCATCCCTCGCGGCGAATGCATCAAAAATATCGGCTTTTTCACCTACCTGATCATCTTCATGGCGGCCATCTATTTGGGCATACGCCTGCTGAAGATGGTTTACCACATCACACAGTACGCGGATATTAGGCGCTTCTACAATCAGGCGTTGGGCATCGAGGACTGCGACCTGGACAACATCACCTGGCACGATGTGCAGCAGCGGACGAGGAAGGTGCAGGCGGAGCAGCATATGTGCATTGACAAGGAGCTGCTCACCGAACTGGACATCTATCATCGGGTGCTGCGCTTTAAGAACTATCTCGTGGCGCTGATGAACAAACAGCTGCTCCCGGTGCGCTTCCATCTGCCCCTGATTGGCGAGGTTGTCTCCCTCAGCCGTGGCATGTTGTTCAACATTGATTTCATACTCTTTCGGGGACCGGGTTCACCGTTCCAGAACAATTGGCAGCTGCGCGATGAGTTCGCCGTGCGCAGCAATCAAACGGAGCTGGCGCAGCGCCTGTCCAAGCTGATATTGGGCGTAGCACTGGTGAATCTGCTGCTGGCGCCAGTCATCTTCCTTTGGCAGCTGATCTACTTTAGCTTCTCCTATGCGAACATATTGCGCAAGGAGCCAAGTGCCTTGGGTCTGCGCACCTGGTCCAACTACGGACGCCTCTATTTGCGCCACTTTAATGAGCTCGACCACGAGCTGGACGCCCGACTGAATCGTGCCTACGAATATGCGGATCGCTATCTGAGTTCCTTCTCCTCACCGCTGGCGGCGGTCATTGCACGCAATTTCCTGTTCGTCAGTGGTGGTGTGCTGCTCCTAATCCTGGCATTTGGCATCTATGACGAGCACGTCTTCCAAGTGGAGCATGTGCTGACCATCATCGCTGTGTTGACCATTATCGGCGTCATCTGTCGCACCCTCATCCCCGACGAGAACCTCATTTGGTGTCCCGAGCAACTGATGACCGCCATTCTCGCCCACGTCCACTATCTGCCTACGGAGTGGAAGCAAACGGCGCACACAGCTCATGTCCGCCAGGAGTTCGGCAATTTCTTCCAGTTCAAAGCCGGCTATCTGCTCAGCGAGATCTTCAGCCCCTTTATTACACCCTTTGTACTCATCTTCCTCTTCCGGCCCAAGGCCATGGAAATTGTCAAGTTCTTCCGCAGCTTTACAGGTAATTTAAAAATCTACAATTTTTATATAGAACACATATTTTCTTTAAAATCAATATTTATTTATTATTATTGCTTAACACTTTCTTTTTCTATAAATCATAATTTTTTTTATTTATTTAATTATCAAATTTAAATTTTTTTTTTCTTAGGAATTCGGTTTGGTACATATTAGAATTATCCACTTTTATTAATTTTTTTTTTTGTACAAATTCAATTAATTTATATTTAATATTCAATGAAATATCAATTCCGAATTTGTATATTTTTGAGGAATTATAATTGTTGACATATTAGAATTTTTTTTTTCTTTTTTTGAACAATTGCTTTACATAAAAAAATTAGAATAATTTGTTATTGGCACTCAAATAATTGTTTTTCGCACTTTTTTTTTCCTCATTTTAATACCTCTCCTTTTTTTACATACTGTTCATAAATTAGAGTCATTTTTTATTGATGTATTTGTTTTTTAATTAAATACATTTAATTTAATTATTCATTATTTTTCTTTGCCCTTTTTAAAGACTTCATCATAAAACTAAAAATCTTAATAATTTTTTATTAAAATTATTGTTTTTTAAAAAGGGTAATTTATTTTCGTCAGCTCTTAAGCACTTCAATCATAGTATAAAAAACACTTTCAAAACCCTTTCAAAGTAGTCCTAAACATTTAATTATAAATTAATTTTTTTAATTAACTCAGATGAAGAAATATTAATTGAAAATTTCTTCTATTTTAGTATCTGTGCGTGGCGTGGGCAATGTGTGCTCCTTTGCCCAAATGGATGTGCGGAAGCATGGCAATCCGGACTGGCAGATCAACAACAGTGGCTTCATGGATGGAGCAGGCTTGATACCCGAGCAGCAGCAGCAACAGCAGCAGCAGCACCAGCCAGGATATCAGCAGATGCAGCAGAGCATGGCTGGCGGCAAGACGGAAATGTCGCTGGTGCGCTTCACACTGAACAATCCCGAGTGGCAAATGCCGAAGGAGGCTTCGCAGTTCATCAAGGGCATACGGGAGCATGCCATCGATGAGCTGGTCAAGGCGAAGACAGCGCCACAGGCGGCTGCACGCGACAATCCGCTCACGCACAGCCTGATCTCATTCGGCAATATTGGCGAGGAGTATTGCTCCATTGCCAATTCGGTGCTCGCCGCCCAGCTGAGTCCCGAGCAGCTGCAGCTCTCACAATCGATGGCAGCGAGTCGGGGCGGCCATGGAAATGTGCCTGGTCCCGCTGCTTCCGTTGCTGACGGCATCGGCAGCGATTTTCGGCATATGCTGCAACAAAATCTGGGCGAGCCGATGAGCAGCACCAGCTTCCGGCGCATGTCCAGCAGCATGGGCCCGGCGGACAGCATGCGCCGACTGCGCCTCAGCAAGGCCGAGGGTCGCATTGAGGGGCCAGCGGACACATTGCTCTATAGTCTGTATGGCGTGGAGCCGCGTCTCGCCAAGAATCCGATTGGCGTCACCGTCGCCGACATGTGCCTTAGTGCGCTCTACCTGCACGAGCTGAGCCAGCAGAAGCGGATGGCGCGCCAGTCACGCATCGATGAGGCCGAGGAGCTGCCCGGTCCGAGCAATAGGCCGCCACGCCCACATGCGCCCACTGGATCTGGATCTGGAGCTGGAAGTGGTTCTGGAACGCGCCTTACCGTGATTACCTCAAAGGCTGCCGAGAGCACGCCGCTGCTGGGCAACATACGTTCATAGCAGCGACCCGTTTGGATCTAATAATCCTAGAATTTAAGGACAACAACAACAAAAAGGATAACAAGTAGAAGAAGAAGGAAAAGAAGAAAAACAACAAATTGAATACATATTAACAAAAAACTTTGCTATTAGTTTGTAAGTTGTAAAGTACGTGTTTGTGTGAATCAGACGACGATGTTTAGAGTTATATATAGCTATATCTATATCTATATCTAATACGAAAAGCAATAAATCAAATGCGTCAACGAATCAAATTTTCTCGCATATTCTATGTACAATTTGTAATGCTCTAAAAAGTGCAAAAGGCCAGAAGATCGTCAAAAAAGAAGAGTATTTAAAAGGCAACGAAGAAAGTTACTTTAAGGATTAGAAAAGGGGAATTTATTTAGTAGATGTGCTGTAGAAGTTAAGAGGAAATGATCAAAACACAAAAAACGAAATATCTTCTATTAAATTACTAAACATTAAAAAAATAAAGAATAGGTTTTTTGGGCACGCCAAAGATTAAATAATCTTGGTTTGAAAATTATTTTAATTATTATAAATATTTTCCTAAGACAAAAATTATTTCTTGATCTCTCTTTTCTTTTTTTCTACATGCCACCAATGGTGGATATGTCAGCTATATTATATAGCTTTCAGATTCGTTCAGCTCCAATTCTGTATACTGCCCTCAGCAAAAAAATGAAAATATCTACAGTTTCATTAGCTAATCTCAAAGAGACAAAATATTTTTTTTTATACATAATTATAAAATAGAAATAGGTCTTTTATTATTAGGAGAAATATATGCACGAAAATTCTTATTCTCAGTCCAGAGATCCCTCAACAATCATAATTATAAATTAGAAAGATAACTTTTATTATTGGGCGACTTTGTGCAGCAAAATTCTTAATTTAAACCCATCAATACTTAAATCAAAATATTTTAATCTGTATAAAAAACATTTATAGCTTTAGATGATTTATTTTGTCTTCTCTCAATTTATGTCCAATTTATTTATATATTTATACAAGACTCAGGCAGGAGGCAAGTTATTTGTGGGCTGTTTTAAAAAGTCAACAAGAATATTTGTAAATTGAATGATTTATTTGTTAATCAATCTTCGAGAGGTTCCCAGGCATTTTGGATACACCACAAAGTTGCGCCAATTTTCAAATGGATGCTGGTTGGGGGGTGTGGATTAGAGTCGGCACATCCAGCTGTGCGGCAGCGCCTCGTGTGTCAATGGCCACACACGAACACCATTTGGCGATGGGTGTTGATGGCATATGCAAGAGTTGCTGAGATGCCGCAGAAAAAAGTAGCCGAGCTGCAGTTGCCAGTTGCAAGTGGCCAGTGGCCAGTGGCCAGTTGCCAGGTTGGCGGCCAGGTGTCAGGTGCCAGTTGCCAGGTGCGTGCATTTATGCATCTCCAGTTATTAGCTCCCAGCTGCAGTGCAGCAAACACATGCAATCGCACTGGGGAATGGTAAATGGTTAGCTTATGAATTATGAGCGTGTCGTGTAAGATTGAGCTGCAGTTGGAGTCGCAGTTGGAGCTGAAGACGGAGCACGGCAGAACACAGAACACGTTGTCTCATTTTTACGCTGCACGCCACTTTTGGGTTCCATTGCTAAACATTAACTAGCAGCCATTTGTTAGAGATGCCCGTTTTGGGGTGCTATCTGAAAGCCATCTGCAACAAAAAAAAAAAAACAGAGAAGAGCAGAGATGGAGAGTGGGTCGAGGGGGTGGGGAGGGGTAGGAAAGGGAAACAGACTAGAGTTACCAGCGTAGTTGCATGTTATACTAATTGTAGCGCTCATGTAGCCAGTCATGTTATCCGATCCGACATTGGGCCTAGGTACATGACGAGACTCCGCTGTGGACTCTCGACTCCGTTTTGCTGGTTCTGGCCAAATGTGAACGGCTTTTGGCCTGCCATAAATGCCATAAGTGCCAGATGCAGTTGAAAAGCGCGTCAGTCGCCAAAATGGATCTGGTACAGTCGAACCTCTCTAAATCAAACTTCTCAAACAATACCAATCCAAATTGAGTCGTAATTGCTTTCAAATTCGCTGCAATTCGGTTTGCATAACTCAATCCAAAAATTTGCAACGAATTTTTCAGCTGAAAAAATTTAATGAGTTTCGTGTTTTGTTTCAAATTCAATTTAGCCCAATTTGGTTATGTTATTTATATTGCTATGCATTTTCTATACGTTTTTGAATAAAATAAAAAAGTTGTTTATTTAAAAATTTGCAATTAAGTTTTACATTATATTTCACGATTGATTTAAGTCATTAAATAATTTAATATATTAAAATAATTAAAAGTTTCTTAGCCGCACAAAAACTTATCAAAATTAAAATGGTTTTGTTTGATTTTGAGCCTAGCAGGTGCAAATATATATGTCTATATAGATATAGTAATCGGAGCCAGTCAACTCTGACATATTTAGATAATGTAAATGTGCTTTATTTTTTTAGCAATTGTTTTCCCATTTTTTGTTTTGGGAGAGCTTTTTGGTTTGGGCTGGAGAAGTTCGACTGTATTGCGATTTGCACGAGCCTTGTCAAACAATCGGTTTTAATTTATGATTTCCTGCGGCAATTGGACACACTGACACCGAATGCTGCCGGCTGCCAAGAGTCAAGAAACAAATTCACAACGAGTAATGACACTGCATGTGGCTATGGCCCAAAGATCATATGATCGATATGCACAGCAGGGCCCAAAAGAGTTGTCTAGAATTGGAAAGGGGACGCCTTGCATATATCTATATATATATATACGTATATATAAATATATATATATATATATATATACGTATATATATGTATCTGTATATTTAGATGGAGAACGTATTGACAGTCGGGACCCACCGCGTGGTTGGTTAACCAGTTCAAGATCAGGCGTCACTTTACCCAATGCTGACAGTCGCCACTCGGTGTCACTGCATGGTAGTAGCTGCTGCTGCAAAGTAGACCCATATCCAGATCTATGGCAGCGGCCGTGGCAGCGGCAGCGGCAGCAGCTGCCATTCTGCAATTAGAGTAGCTATCCTCAGTTGGAGCACATCGGCGCGTATCAAACGTGTCTGTATGTCCAGGCCAGGCCAGGCCAGGCCAGGCTCGGCCAGGCAGCTGGCAGCGACTAATGATGATAGTCACACAGTGCTCGAAGATCTGCTGGTCTCCTTGTCGAGTGTGAAGCATCTGCGTCGCATTTGATTGACAACTGATCAGCGAATGTGCAACGTGCAACCTGCAACGCGAAACGTGCAACGTGCCGACTGTCACTCCTTTTGCCTGGGCTCATTTGGCTCGCAGACCGTTGGCATCCATTTGCAACAACAAATGCTTCTGCAGGCCACATTTCATTCCACGTACGCCACTTGATAAGCTATCGACTGAGATTACTTTTAATATACCCTATTAACATACAAATTTATTCAATAGGGTATCATTAAGTTGTCAATAAAAATGAAGCAAGCAGTTGACAATATTTAGAATTAAATGCGGAGTTTACATTTTTTATTAGCACTAAATCTCACTGAGTATATTGGCTATAGTTTTCAGAATACATAATTTATATATTTAAAAAAAAAATCATAAGAGAATCAATTATTCATTTGATAATACATCAAATCTTCCGTCTGTCCACAGGGTATCTTTTAGTCTAGTCTCCCTCAAAACTGGAGCAGTTCTTTAGCTTATTTTATTTTTGGGTTTGTCATATATTTCTTATAATTAAAAAACCCGTTCTTGCCACACAGCCGCAACAAATAGGCCTCTCATATGCGTTCAGATAGTTTAGTCAAATTGGAGCCGCTTCCCGATCCGTTGCAGATACCAGAATATCTCCTCTTGCCACTCCTCCCACCTCGCTCACATAGTTTCTGGCTGCATTTGCATTGCAAATTAGAAACGGCAGCTGGACCCCATTTCCCCTTCTCCCTTCCCCCCCCCCACGATTTTAGCCTGGTTGTAATCGAGCGTCGATTCAATAAAACATTTAAACATTAAACTGCTTTTATGCAAATTGCCAGCGTGCGCTTAATTTTCCAATCCAACCAGAGAACTAACACAATCCCAAATGCCCAATGCCAACGGGCAACAGACCCCAAACGGGCATCCGGCAAGAGATTCGCTTAAATTATCTTTAGATCGCATGCATGTAACACCTAACCAGCAAATTCCCATTCCCATTCGCAGCACCTGTCCCCTTGGCTTTTAGCTGATAGCATCTAGAGTGGATCTTCAACAATTTTTACTTAACTGTTTGCTGCCTTGCACCACTCCTTCACTCCTCCACTCTGTAACTCTCTCCTCCTATTCTCCCACTCTCCCAATCTATGCATCTCTCTCTCTTAATGGCAGTGGCTGCATTGCTAATCAATAGCTTATCGCTATTAATCTCAGGCTTCGATTTACCTTTGGCAGCAACTTTGCTACTCGTTTTGTAGTAGACAGCCAGAGAACGAAGATACTCCCGTCCCCATCCCCATCCCCGTCCCTGTTCCCGTTCCCGTCTGCTTCTGGCCTGGCCAATTCATTAAACACCCAATTGCTGTCGCCTGTTTGTAAATGTTTGCTGCTTAAAATCTTGTACACGGCCATTAACTTAATTGGCAGCGTGGGTCAATTTAACTGATTCGTTTGGGTCAACTTCTTAAGAGCCACATTTGCAAACGAGGAATTTGACTAAAGTGCAGGCTTTCAAGTAAAGTGCATCAGGTGTCAATAGGGGCTATGATGTATTAAAAAGAATACAACCATTGAATTCATATTATTAAATATATTATTATTATTTATATTCTATATTAAAAAAGTGAATTTTCTGAGTTTTGAGTCCTCAAATAAAATCAACAATTAATCTTATGAATTTACTTTATTTTCTACTGAGCAAAATTAATAAAGATTGCGGGAAGTAATAATAAATAATAATAAATCTTTAGTACTTAAAAGTTACTGTCCATTCATATTACACTTAAAAAAAACTCAATACATATTTAATACACTGTTTTTGCAGATGTTTTTTCTGTAGAAATATTTCATAAAATACTTGACAAAGTACAAAAATTGTATATTTCAATCGGAAAACTAGCGAAGATCATTAAAGTCGTCGTTAAAATTAATTTTATCTGAATCAAAACAATATTAATTATATATAATATAATTATTAATTATGTTATATAAAGTTCAATACAAAAATCTCTATTTATTCAGTACAACAAACTTAAATAAATCTTCTATTCCAATTTTTGCTTTGCTTAATAAATATATTTTTCATTCCCGTGTTTTTTCCTCTGATCCCATTTGTCCAAAATGAAACTATTTGCATATATTTTGCTAGCATATAAATATAAAATGTAAATCTTTATTTTCCTCTTACCACACATTAAACTGGAAAATAAATTTCCCTTTTAGATTGTAATTGAGAACAGGATGTTCGCATTTAATATGAATGAGCCTCGTTTTTTTTGTGTTTTTTTTGTATTTGTTGCGAACATGTTGCATGTAATTGATATGCAGATAAAATGGAGAATTTAGTGCCCAGATACATGGGCAGTTGACATGACTTCAAACAGCTGAGTTGAGTATTGGGTACTATATAAACTGATCTGGTGATGGTCATCAATTTGCGCAACTTTTGCGCCCTGTAGGTCAACTGATCTGGTGCGATTGCAACAGTAAAAATGCTAGACATATTTATGAGGCCGCCGCGCCCAGAACCAGATGCAGCCAGTGGAGATGGGGAGTGGATGGGAGGTGGGTTGCTAGTAGAGTTAACATGAGCCTGCCGGGCGGCAATCGCATCGTCGTCTGCATCGACGTCGTCGCCAGCGGTTGGCGCGTGGGCAGCGCTGTCGCCCGAAGTGGATTTTCTGTTCAACAAGTAGTTTATGATGTTTTTGTCAATTCATGGCAAAATTAATGACGCTGCAGAAACGAGGCACGCACAGCCAAGTTGGACCTGTAGCTGTAGCTGGAGTCAGTCGATAGGCAATTGGGGATCTGCCTGTGCCTGTGCCTGTGCCTCAGCCTGTGCCTCTGCCTGAGCCTGTGCTTCAGCCTGGGTTAGGCGTTAAAAATTGTTGCCTATAAGGCATTATAAACTGCAATCTCCACCACCCCACTTCTGCTTGCCTCCCTTTCCATCCCCTGATACGGATGCTGTCTGGCTGAGTCTGCATTTAAAAAATACCATTAGTCACATTTGTGGGGCACAGTCGCAGTTGCCACAGTCGCTTTTTGCCTTGACTTGTAATTATACTCTGGCATCCACGAAAAGGGAAACGAGTATTCATTGTTTTTCATAAGCTAGAAATTGACAACTTGCAATATTTAATTGAATATGTGAAACAACATAAAAAATGTTTACAGCTTATAAAAAGCTATTTACATATCTTATTTACATATCTTTTATAAAGACGTATTTATAAAATTTAATGGGAGATCGTTTTTAAATTTCAACAAACTTAATATTGAATATTAATCATCTTTCTTAAATCATTTACTTTTTACAGTTATTTTATCATTTGTTATCTGGCAACAGTTTTAGCAGTTTTTTAAATTCGACTCTATTCAATCAAAAGCTGCTTACAGAGTATGGCCAAGTCGAGCATTTGCAATGCTCTTTCTTACTTGTTTCTTTTTTAGCGTTGGTCCAGAGGCAAGTGCAACTTGTTTAAGAGGCCCGCGGGGCAACCATGTATTTGTGCTGTGTGGCAAACACAAATATTTCTATTGCCGTTAATGGCGTTAATAATTTTGCGCTGCAACGAGGGGCAGCAAATGGACTGAAGAGCGCAGTTTGTGGCAGGTAGCTGGTAGTGGCTATTGGCTAGTGGCTGGTACTTAGCTGCAGCTGCTCCTCCTTGAAGCCCAGACCCGGGTAGGTGGGGATTAGCAGCGCCTGTCATGTTGAAGATGACGTTACATAGTTGCGAGTGACAGGCGGCAAAAAGCATCAACGAAATATGAAAATGCAAATGTGAAATTAATTGAAAAAAATAAATGAGGCAGAAAAAAGTGGGCAAGTGGGCTGCTCGAGTGCAACTGGAGGCAGATTTGGAGCACTGTGTAATAGAGTGGAGCAGCTTCTCTGCAAGCCGAGCACCAGCACTGTATCCAATTTCGGTCTGGTAGCCAGGCGCTTGTCAGTGCTGGTAATAGGATACCACCAGTGGCAGCCACCAAAGCCACCAAGTCGACCAGTCAGGCAGAGGCGGCCATGTTCAACAAGAGATCTAACAGAATCCCAAATGCTGACGACGCACCTGACCAACTGAGCACCTTAACACCTGAGCACCGGAGAACTTTAGCTAGGGGATTATGACCAGCTGTTGGCAGCAGCCACCAGCAGCTGAAAACCCGATCGCAAATCCCATAAAATCTAAGCACTTGCTCAACTCACTTGCAGACACAGTTAGTAGATTATTTCAGCGTCGAGAAGCACTAAAGAGGAGAATTCCATAAGTATAGCATTCTTGATGACTACCAGTTAAGTCTGGGATATTATTATGGAAAGTTTATATTGTCAAAATAGTTTTGAGCCATGGAAAGAGCTGTGCTTGGGCATAAAAACCAGTTGCCTTTTTTGCTTTGGAGTGGAAAGGCAATAAGCTGAACAATTTTTATAAAATTCTATATTATATTTAAAGTTTATAATGCAATCGTTGATGGATGGGGTTTGTAAATGACTCAGTCATTGAGTGGATCCGGGTACGGCTTTTAGCTAAATACAGCTAATTATGTTGTCAAATCGAGTATTAAATTTTCCTAAATTGAGTTCATTACTTCTAACAGATAATTCATAATTATTCCGTTGAGTATGTTTTTTAAAACATTTTATGACAACCAGAAATGGGTTTGCCTTAAAGGTAAACATGTGGAATAATAGTTAAAGTATTCACTGTGTCATTTGAGCTGAGATTAATTTTTGTTTTAATATTTTTTGTATTTATATATTACTATTATATTATTTACTACACCAAGACAAATTTTCTTACAATTTAAACACATTTTTTTTACAGCAAAATCCAGATCTTTAATATAAAGTTGAATAGATTTTTTACTATTTCCACATATAGCTATATGCCAGTTTTTTTTTCAGAACTTGTACTCTTACTAAGAGTATCTATAAGTATCCATCTTCGCACAATTTTATTAGTGAGCTGCATTCGTAAACGTTTTTCATCGGCTCGCAAAAACGCACAACTTGTCGTTAATTTTGCAGCAGCATTTGGCTTTTATATGGACGCCATTTTGAAGCGGTTTTTGCGACAGCAACTGCCTCTAATAAACACGCCCACTCTGTCAAATGACACCTGTGCGTGTGCACACCACTGTGCGTGTGTGTGTGATCAATGTTGTTGTGGTCGTAATGTACAATTATAAAATTGCAAAAAAAAAGAAAAGAAATACCAAAAACGAGAATCAAAATAAAATCACGCATACGCAAAGCTGGCCCCCGAAGCGTGTGAGTGAGGCAGCAAAATTGAAGCTGCTGTGTGTGCGAGTGTGTGTGTGTGCGTGTGTGTGTGTGTGAATGTTTAGTGAATGGCTGAGCGAGCACACTTGTTGTTGTTGTTGTTTTTAGATTTTATTTTTGCTTTTTATTTTGTATGTTTTAGTCGCGTAATCGCAATCACAAAATGCCAGACTCGTTTTTGACAAACGCTGACAAATTCGGCAAATGGCAAACTACAAACTGCTCAAACCTGCCAAAGGGGTAGCCAACAACACAACACAACACAACATTGGTGATTAGGGGGAGGGCGGGGTTGCCACCAAGCCTGCAGGCTCTATTGCCACAATTTATTTGCACATAAAAAATGCAGCGTGTAAACTCCAATTAGACGCTAATTTTAGCATACACATTGCATTTAAATAAAATGCAAATATGCGTGCAGGAAACTGCTCTGTGTGTGTGTGCGTGTGCGTGAGTGTGTGTGGGGCACATTCACCTGGGCTAAAACTAAGGCTGAGTGAGGCGTGCAAAGTGAACGGCTGTTCCTATTAAAGCAATCAATAAATGGCTGACATGCCTAAAGCCAAATAGCAAAAGTTATTCTACAAGCCATAACCAATGCGTGCAACTGCTGCCCCCGCGGGCCTTGGATTCGTGGCTTAAGATTAGGATGCTGACGAAGCACACACATCGAGTCACTTTAGGCCCAGCTGGGCAACTAATCCTTTCTCTTAACTCTAAACCACAAACTGGCCTAGTGATAAGTTGCCGATTGCGTAATACTCTGCTGTCAACTAACCAGCAGAAAAGAGCCTTCTTGATTATGTGGCTAATGATTTTAAACCGGTGACTTTAACATTTATTATTGAAAAAACTAATTATGAACATAATTTATAACAAAAATTCTACATTCAAAGTTTGCCTAATTCAGCAGTGCATTCTAATCTGGAGTCAAATATCGTACAATTATCTATTCAAATGCTTTCATTCTAGAATAAAATTAAGATTGGTATTAATTAATATCAACAAGCAATTTATTTCTAGTATTATTCAATTTAAATAAACTAAAACAAATTAATTACGCTTAAAAGAGATTAATTCCGAATCCATAATTTAAATTAGAGCTATTCTCTGTTTTATTGACTTAATCGATGAAAAATATACAACAAACAATTGACACAGATATATACAAAATATATATTCACAAGTTCCAAAAACTGACTATTAAAATCAAAAAAGAATAAAAAAAAAAACAATGCAGAATATTTGTAAATTTTGGTTGGGGGAGCGGGAGTGGGACAACCCGCAGGGTTTGCGTGCCACAGGCACAAATATCTATTGGCAATTATATGCGAGATATATAGTCGTACTCCCAGCAGGCTCAGCAAACGCGCCCACGACCATTTGGTAACGGTAATTGGCAATTATGCGACGAATCAAAGCAGCCAAATTTGGCCGAAAGAAAATCAAAATAAACTCAGCGTTTTTATTGCAATTTTGTGAGAGTTTTGCCCCAAGCTAATGTTTTTGTTGTTGCTGTTGCTGTTGTTGTTGTCGCTTTGGCCGTTGTTGTAATGAAGTCATTATAAAATATTGCGTCCAATGCACGCACCAGGTTGACCAGGCAACAACAATTTCGACCAGGCTGAACCAGCCTCTGGCTTGCACGGCATTGGCCATAAATTCTCATTCGCTCGCTTCGTGCCCGCCGCTCAGTTTCAACCTGTCACGAGACAGCTGGGCCACGTCTAATCTAATCCAATTGCATTTTTTTATTCGTCTCTCTGCGTATGCGTGTGCGTGTGTATGTGTGTGTGTGCGTATGTATGTGTGTGTGTGTAAAACTGTGGCAACTGCAACTGCAGCTCCTACTCTAAGCCCATACACCGACCCCTTCCTTGGTTGCCTTTTTTTTATTAATGCTAGAAACTCATTAACCTGACGTTGGGCAGCCCATAAATCCACCTACTAATCCCAAATTTCCGTTGCCAGTCTACCAGTCTACCAGTTACCAGTTGGCAATTGCCACTCAGCTGACTGATCGAGGTGTCAGTGTCAAGCCTCTGTGCCACCAGCCACCGATCATGGTCCCGAAGCTTTATGACTGCACCTGACTCCAACTGACACACACTTTGTTTCAGCTGTCGTCTGGGCGGTCCCCTAAACATGTCCATGCATTTCAATTCGCTCGATTTCCATTGTGGCAACTGCAACTGCTACTGCTACTGCTACTGCTGTTGCCACTGCCACCGTTCCCAAGGGCTTAATTTGGCCAAAGTATCGCGCTGTGCGCCCAATTTTTAATCAGCAGCGACAACTGCTCCAAAATGATGAATGATTCGAATAACGCTTAAAATAAGGCGGTTTTGCAAATTGACCAAAGCATTGCAAATTATTAAAAAAAAAAAGGATTTGTTTAATTTATAAATAAATCTAATATATAAACAAAATTAATTTACCATTTGAAACAAGTTAAAAGTATCACTTAGACTTATTTCTATATATAATTAAATTATTATGAATCATTTTAAGGTGAATTACTTTGTTAGAATTAGTTCGTTAATTTATGCTAAAAATTGTGTTTCTGTCTGCAGTGTAAAATTTGGAGCAGTTGAAAAGTAGACTTTTACTAAAGGTAAAATAAAAAAATTATATTCCGCTTAAAAATTGTATTAGTTCTGACCAAGCTAGAATTTCTTTAAGTCCAAAGAAACTTTCTTGAACTTTGCCTTGGTTGAGAGAGTTTTGGTGTGTCCATAATAAAAAACTAAACTAAAACTAAAACTAAATTAATTGGACTGCTCATGTGCCTAGCAGATGAAGAGTAATTGCCTTATTTACGTTATTAAATTGTAGAGAGGGTATAGACTACTAACCCTTTAGTACACAAATCAGTTCATAATTAAAAACTAAGTTTTCTTCTCTACGGTTTTTTTCTTTTTTATATTGCGCATTCTTTTAGCTCCGCCTTTAAATATCCTACTTAATTATAGTTTGAGTCAATCATTGATTAAACCAAATATTCTCTTCAGTTGCATCTACAAGCTAATAATGAGTTCGCATTGCTACACGGCCTGGAATTTATGGCTGTTGTCAATAATATGGCAACAGCTATGGCAAGACAATTATCTTTTTATACTCTAAGCCCAATAATTAGTTAAAAGAGCTTGAGAAAGTTTTTCCAATATGTTTAGCAGATTTAAAATGTCAGCTCAAAATACAAAAGACAAAAATGAGAATCTTAGTCGAGTTACCAGTAGTTGTCTGTTTTTATATACTAATTATATGTGAAGTAGGACTTAAGTTAGATAAACTCTATTAACTATTCATAATATTAATCCTTAGTTACAAACGATGCACAATCGATTTAATTTAGGAACCCGTTTCCTGTTTTTGTATACAAAATAAATATACAATCATAGCTTTTATTAATAACTTCATCTATAAACATATTTATTAATATATCTAGAAGATAAATTCAAGCTTGATTTAAGTAGAAATATCAAAATATATTTTAAATTGCTCTAATTAAACTGTTCTAGATTCGTTAACTTAATTCGCTTCAAGGGTATTTGTTCTTCTGTAAGCCCAAAGAGAAAACCTATATGTTGTTCACTGTAATTACATACATTGGATACTCCTACAGCAGACTCTCAATCTGAGCGAAGTAAGATCCACACGCCTGCCACCAAACAGGCAGCATCTGTAAACAGTTCACGTAGCTCATTGAGGCGACTTTTTGTGCAGCTGCTGAAGCTGCAACTGAAGCCGAAGCTGAAGCTGGTTGACCAGCTAGCCAATGGGCGGCACTTGCACACGCACACAAACACATAAACAGTAAATATATATATATATATTTATATATATATTGATCTGTAGTATATATATATATATAGAGTATGCACTTTTTGCGCGCCTCAAAAATTGTTATTGCACATTTAAAGGCGTCATTATTAGCGCAACATGGAAACGCTAATAATTGTTTGCATTTCAAATAGAAGCGCTTTACTAATTGGGCCTAGAAATAGGTCTTAAAGCAGTTGTTGTTTTTCTTGTTGCTGTTGTTGTTGTTGTTGTTGTTGTTGAAGCAAAGTTTTTGAAGTTTTGTTATCACATAAATTGTGCGCACAAAATCTTGATCTGCAAATCATTTTCGACAACTTTACGAGTGCGTGAATATCGTGGATATCGTGAATAAATGCGCCCGAAGTAAATCTCTGAATGACCAGACACACACATATACAAATGTCTGTTAGTTTTTTGGATTCGTTATCTGTTGCTTAGATCTGCGACCATGTTGCAGCCGCACATTTTGTTGGCCACATTTCCTGTCTCTTTATTTTATCATATTTTCTTTTTCCTCGTTTTTTTTTTTTGGGTTCACTTTTAAGCATGGCATCACTTTAGCAGCACCTACAAAATATTGAATTATGTATGCAGCCAACTAAAGCTGACATTTAATTTAAGTGCCAACACCAGTGCCAGACCCCAAAGAGCACCAAGTGCGCCTTGGACAAGAACTGTCTATGTATCAAAATTTATACCCGCCGGCTGGCAGCTAATGAAATTTATGCATTTATGCCAACTTGCTTAATGCTGAGATGCGGAGATGCCGTCACCGTCAACGACGACGACGACGACGCCGCCGACGCCGATGATATGATCCATGTTAATGTCCATCAACTAATGTTGGCCCGGCCTGACTAGTCCGGCTGTCAATTCGATTGTTGGACATGTCCATGTTGTTGCATTAGCTGCTGCATTGCACTGCACTGCGTTGAGATCAATTTGCAATTAGCCGCACTCGCAACGGATATGGTTAGCGAATGCAGGCGAATGGGATGTGTAAGCTGAGCGAACGGTTCGTATCGGTTTGGTTTGGTTCGATTTGGTTCAGTTCGGTTCGGGATGTGGTAATGTGGATGCCCTGCGCGCTATCGCGACACTTGCCAGCTGCGTTGCCAGCCGTTTCCCGTGAGAAATTTCAATTATTTTAATTAGCGTCGCAATCCGAGCGGCTGCTTTATTAGGCGACAACAACAACAACAACAACTTGGATGATGACAACGACAACGACAACGACAACGTTGAAGGCGATGTTAGCGCGTCTGCGTCTGCGCAGAGTCTGAGTCTTGTTCCCATTGCTGCTGCGCGGCTAAGCGCCTTTGAGCCAATTTCCGCTGCGCCGCACGCAGCGTCGCGGTCGACGTCGCTGCTCGCTTGGAATGCGAATGTTAGTTGATAGCAGTGTCAGAACAGGATTCTGGATAGCAGTCGTCGTCTTCGTCGTCGTCGTCATCATCGTCGTCGTCGTCGTCGTCGTCGTCGTTGTCGCCGCCGTCTAATGACATGTTTTGGATAATGATGACGGCAACGATTGTGGCAAGTCTGCCAGTGCCAGGCATGTGGCGATGATAAAGTCTCGAACTTAATTTAAATTGATGACACTGCGCACTCGGCACACTCAGCGCTGGCCATTTGGAAAATTGTTTCTAAACTTGGCGAGCAAATCAATCTGCATGCCACAGCAGTTAGAGTCCGAGTGCTATCTGTGTCAAGTCAACGGACCACCCGGTAAATAGCCAGATACCTTAAATAAAAATAAACGTATACATAAATACAGTAAAAACAATACTAATGTTGATAATAGTGTTTTATAGTTGACAAATTTTCTTGGTATTATCTATTTTTTGCAGAAAACCGGAAGCAATTAAATTACCATCTAAAATTCTTTATAAAAAAATGAAAAAATTATACAAATGTATTTTAAATTTGCAATATATTCGAAATACTTTGGAGAGGAAAAAGGAAACACTTTCATATATTAGATTTGAACAAAGTTGTTGCGGATCCAACAAAGTTAACTAAACACATTTTTTTTGATTTCAACCACATTTTTCTCAGGCAGCAAATATAATAAATTCAAAACTTGGGTGTCCGCTCGTAGGAGCTTACACTCTATAATCCTGTGTGTGTGTGTGTGTGCAGCTGGTAAACAATTCCAGGTGCTCTATAATTGGTCGCTGTGGTGTCAATTGCAGCGTCAGCGCCGGAGCTCAATTAAAGACTGCCTACGCCGCCTGATGCCTGATGCTTGCCGTCTGCCGCAGCTGTGCAGCAGTGTAGCAGTGGCAGCAGCAGCTCTTCAGCTATGGGACACAGCTCCCCTGGGGCCCGGCAAATGTGACTTGCTGCAGTGCAGCGCCCGCTGTGCGCGGGTATGCCAATTTCAGCAATTAACAACAATGGCCATAAATGCGTGAAACGCATAAGCTGGCAGTGGGAAAGAGCGAGAGAAAGAGAGAGAGAGAGAGAGAGAATAAATAGAGAGCATAAAAGAGAAAGAGAGAGGATACAGCTGCTGATTAAAAGCTTTAGATAGAGAGGCTTACACATTCAGCAAGCGGATTATTAAACGCCAAACAGCAACTGGTGTTTGGGGCAGGCTTAACTGCTGACACGATCTTGAATTTGAATCTGGGCCCATGCTCAATTCGAGCGGCGCCATTTTGTGGCGGCCACAAAAAGTAAGTGGTAGCAACAACACACACATATACACATACATATATATATACAAATATATATATATATATATATATATATATATATATATGCACTAGTACAATTCGCAGATTGTGGCGACCATTGACAGAGGCAAAGGCCAGTGGCTCACATTAATCAACATTTCATATTGGCCACTGTTTGTTTAAAGGCACTGCATAATTATTAGGTTAAACAAATAATAAATAATAACCTAAATCAGCTTAACTACGTTATACCACTCAAAAATTGTAGTCAATAAAATATAAATTGCTTAGTAATTGATACTAAATCCTGAAGGAGTACTAAAACTGTTTTATGCCAAAATGTAAGCAAAAGTTAAAAGATTTTGCAATTAATTTTTCAATAGATTTTATGCTTATTTAAGTCTAAGTGTTTTTAATTTCTTTCAAATGAATTTCTTCACAGATGACTTTAACCAAGTTATGATTAAAATCTGATTCAGTTATCAGCAGTCTAAACATGCTAACAGATGTAAAATCAAACCGTTATCTGTATAAATTTTATTTACATTCCGATTGATAACAAAGAGATTTTTAATGATATCAGTTTCCTATTATTTTCCCAATTTCTCATTAAGTTCAAAATTTGCATGCAAACTGAGTAATCATTTTTAACTGCTGTCAAAATTATGAAATACTTTATTATAATTTACTTAATTATATACCCCATATAGCAGAAAACAATTACTGGGTATAGCCAGCAAACCAATTACTCCATAAATCTTTTTCGGTTTGCCCTTTGGCTAAAAGTGAAACTTAGACTGTATTTTTGGCAACAACTTCACGTTTATTCAAGGCACTGCAATCGAGATTCAAGTTCAATAACTCGATACAATAAATTTAAAGAAACAATGCTGATGAATTGTTAAAAGTATCTAATAATAAAATCAAAATAGCTGTGAATGGTAACAAATATAAAGGTGCATGATCTGATGTGTTGACCTTGATTGAGATTGAGTTTGGGTAAATGAACTATTTAACACGTTTTTAATGTTAGCTGTCAATGGATTGATTGGCTTGAAGTGAGCAATGTGCGTTTGATAAGACCGAAAACCAAAACGGCAACAGCAACGGTCAGTCAGCCAGTCATTTCCTGGCCAACATCTCGACCCGCTGGCATTGGCCCTGCATAAAACCAGTGTGTGTGTGTGTGGACAATACATTTGTATGAAATAGACAAGAGCCAAACAAAGAGCAGTGGCAAGCAAATAGTAAAGTACAATTTGATAGAGATCCAAGCATTTCGTGAAAATGTGTTACAAATGCAGTCAGAGCAGAATTCGGAAAGAGACACGTTCGATACAAATACAAGTTTAATTATTACACAACACGGGACTTGAAATTAAAAAATTGAAGACGTCAAAAAGCGTTGCTTTGCACCTGAAAAGCACAATAATAAGAACAAAACAGACAGACTCGAGTTACCTGCACCTTATCAAATAAAATACACAAAGCGGCAAATGAATCGCACAAATTAGAATATCTATCAAACAGTCAGAATTGCTGAATCAGAAAAAAGCCGAGATCTGCCCACTGATCGAAATATGCTTGCAAATGATATGGCGCGTTGGTGTATTTGTGTACATGTATTTATGACAGAGTTTAAGATTCCATTCTGGCTACTAATTTCAAATCTTCGAAATTAAAGCGATTTTAGCACGTCGAAAACTCAACCAAAACGCGTTCCAAGCCAAATCCCCACAAAAGTAACAACAACAACAACAACAAAAACAGTGCGAAGCCGAGCCGAGGGCCGCCGCACGTCGCGTCGCATTGGGGGGCTGTGACTCGTGTTGCGGGCTTTCGCTTTCAGTTGCTGCTCGTTGCTGCGTCCGATTGGTGTTGCCTTAGTTCGCTGTCCGCTGTTCGCCGTTCGCCTGATCGCCGCTCGCTTGTTCGCCGTTTGCCTGTTCGCCGCTTGCCTATACGCCGTTTGCCTTTTCGCCGTTCGCCGTGTCGTTCCTCTTTGTGCCCGGCTGTTAACGGTTATCGTTCTGTTCTGTTCTGTTCGTTGCATTCTCCAAAAGCCAACGGTAAAACGATCGATTGCTTATCGATAAGTCGATAAAGTGCAACAGTTGTGAAAAATGTGTCAATAATTGTGCCTGTCTCTGTGTCTGTCAGTCTGTGAGTGCCTGGCGCCAAATTCAAAATGGATTACGATTCAAATACGCAGGACAATCATCGTGGCTCTGTGTCCTCCAGCAAATCACTGGAAATACCCATAACACCCTCGCGCTCACCCAAAAAGGTTTCCTTCTCCGACGAGCTACCCAGCAGCAGCAGCAGATGCAGCAGCAGCGCCAGCATCAGCGTCGTTCAATCGGAGCCCAGCGGCGTTAGTCAAGTGCTCCACCAAGCCGTTCAATATCTGGAGCGTTTGCACGGTGCACGCAACTATGCCACGGATGATGCGCCAATCGAAAAGCTACCGCCTGCCGCTGTGCTTGATGTGGATAATGAATCCTTTGTGCAGCCGGAGTCGCAACAGACGCTGAGCACGGCCGCCACCTCACCGAGCATTCTGATTGCTGAACCAAATGACGGTGGTTACGGCAAGCAGGAAGTGCCATATGAGCCGCCGCAATCGAATTTGTACATGGAGCGATACAAGCTTAATTTAGATAAAAACTGCAGCTCGATGGAGCTGGAGGCGCGACGGGAGAAACAGCGCTGGCTATTGATATCTGAATGCAGTGCCCGCTTCGGTGAGGGGAAACACACACGTGAGGCATTTCGCAAGCTATTTCTAGACGAGGTAGGAGAAGATTACAATGCATCAGCTGCATTAATTACCACAATATATCATATAACAAATGAACTTAAGTGTGCAACACGACCCAAAGAGTGGCATCGGGAATAAAGCTGCAACCCATATACAGTATATATTTTGACCTTGTGCTACATATTTTGTGGTCCTTTACCTGTTGCCAAAATAATAAACTGGTTTTTTTTTTTGGTTTTTTGATTTATACTTTTTGTTGTTTTTTGTGATGCTCTTCCTCTCTTTCACTCTCTCGATCGCTTTTGCGTTAAGTTTAGTATTTTTTTTGTGTTGTTTTGTTCGTTTTTACGGGCTCCAAGAAAGCTGTCCAACCAGTCGCTGGCCCAAACTGAGATGCTCATCCGTTAAATATGCACATTTTTCATCGGGCTGGGCAGCATCTACCTCAGCCGATCCCATCTGCTAGCTCGACCAACGCGACCAATGCAAACAAGATAGATAAAGAGACAGACAACAAAGAGATGCTTCTATTTGCAGCTAAAAAATCGTGAGATTGAATGTAATTAAGATACTAGTAAGCGTTTAATTAATGCAAGAAAAAAAAAATAAGCTGCAGATTGCCCAACACCAAATGGCAATCATTCAGCTTTGATTATGTTGTTGTTGTTGATGTTGTTGTTGTTGTTGTTGTTGTTACATCTTCCCACTGCTGCGCATAAATCTTCCAGCGGTGTTTAGCGAACTGTAAACAAATGTTTAAATAAACACTGGTTGTACTGATCAGTGTAGTGTAATAAATTTATTGGCGCACATATAAATTGTATTTCTTTAAAACTTGTTCATTTAATTACAGGAATTTCAGCAGAAACTTTTTCAGCTTTTCGATCTTGAGAGAAATGGATACTTGTTGCAAGATCGCTGGATTGAACATATTAAGGGGCGACTCACGTAAGTAAAGGATAAACATTGTGTGTACAGTCGACACTCGAAAATGAGTACTCACTTTTTAGGTATTTGCTATTTTTAAACACTTCTTTACATTGACTTCGGTGGTCACAGGAAACCCGCAATTAAAATTATTCAAAAAATATAAACAATTTTTTAATATATTATTTTTGTAACATTCTTAAATATATTACAACCAATTATTTTAACTTAGCAATTATTTTTTATTTTGATTATAGAACTTGGAAAGAAATGTATTATTTATAATGAATTTATTTATAATTTTAGACTGAGACATGATTCTTATTTTCGTTATTTTGATTAATTCAAGAAATTAATTGGTTATAACGAGTGACCACTGTATTTATACGTACATTTATGAGGCTTCAGCATTTTTCTTTGCTCTCGTTTTTTGTTCCGTCTCTTCATTTGCCTTTTTAAAGCGGTGCCAAAACAATTAGCCCGCTGCCAGTAAAAAAGCTGTCTCGGTCTCCAAACCGATCCCAAGTTCGCACTCTCTCCCAGTTTCACACACTCAGCGCACACACACACAGCACACACACAGCACAGACACAGGCACGCATACCCAGCTAGAAGTGCCCTGTTCCAGGCTCTTTGGCATTCCAGCTGCGCCAGTTGTGCGGCTACCAAGCAGCGAATGCCAGCGCTGCACTTTGCACGCCAACGGCGATGCCATCGCCAAATGGTGATGCTATCTGTGTTGTATGTTAACATATACAACAGCTAACATAGTCTGCATGCCCCTCTGCCCCGCCGGCCCGGCACTCTGGCAGCGACTGTCACTGGCCGCCTGTCGTAATGAAGTCATTCAAATACAAATATAGCGTGTCGGGCGCGGGAGGCTGGAGCTGCAGCTGCAGCTGGAGCGGTGCTTACCATGACTGGTGGTGCATTGTGGTGCTTGTTACCGGTAATGGCAATCGTAATGTTAATACTTTTGCCTCTTGGCTCTTGGTCTTTTCTTTTTCTTGGCTGTACCTTTTTTTATATATATATTTTGCAGCGACGATCGCCAAATGGACTTTGCCGAGCAAATCGAATCGGTGGCCTATGTGATCTGTGGCGAGAAGAGCCAAGTGAGCTTTAAGAATTTCCGCGATATCTGGCATACACGAGGCGTAAGTAACTGAACCCAACTGCTTAGGGGTTTTGACTTATATATTCCAAGCTGTTTGCAGATTTTGGATAAGCTGTATCGTTTAATTGACATCGATGGAACCAATCTAATCTCAACGAATCAGGTCATGGAATTTATATCGCATCTGACCAACTCCAGGTAAGTTTTAACTTTTTCCTATATGCTATATTATATTAGATTATATAAGAGCTTATAAAAGTTAGATTTCCTAAATTTTTAGTGAGTCTCCTAATTGAACTTTTATATATATATTTACATTCTAAAGTATCTTTATTCTGATACTGCTACTAATTATAAGAGAGGTTAGAACTTATAATTATACTAATTTTCTACGAATTACAGAAATGGAAAACTGAAGAAACTTTTTAATGTTTTTCTAAATATCATCCAACTTTCTTAAGTTTCAGATCTTAGAGCAACATCTTACTAAATTCGATCCTTAGTTTACCCAATAATCTTTCTTTTAAACTGCAGACCTCGCACGGGCTTTGACAAGAGCTCCCTGGCTCGCTTGGAGCAGCTGTTCCGCAACACGGTGGGCAACGAGCAGGAAATACGACGCGAGGAGTTCCAAAAAATTGTGACCTCCAAGAATGTAGGACATATAATCGATTCCATTGCTTACATAATACATTTAGTAATTTCTTTGTCACTTGGCAGCCATTCTTTACGGAGCGGGTATTTCAAATATTCGACAAGGATAATTCGGGCTCAATATCGCTGCAGGAGTTCATCGATGCCATACATCAGTTCTCAGGACAATCGGCTGATGATAAGATACGTTTTCTGTTCAAGGTCTACGATATTGATGGTGCGTCCTAACCCCTCCAGGATAACCCATACTAATTTAATCCCTATTCCACAGGGGATGGTCTAATACAGCACAAGGAGCTGCACGATGTGATACATCATTGCATTAAGGAGAACGGCATGGAGTTCTCCGAGGATCAGATTGAGGATCTAACCAGCGCAATGTTCGAGGATGCCGATCCGCACAACAGCGGCGAAATCACCTACGAAGCCCTCAAGAATCAGCTCCACAAACACGGCGGTCTGCTCGAGAATTTAAGCATTACGTGGGTGATCTTGAAATTGTTTTTATTTTTGGAATGCCTTTAATAGTTCTCCTTGCGCAGCATTGATCGCTGGCTGGTGCCCATTTCGGAGGAGCCATCGTCAGGCCAAAAAAAGTCGAGACTGTGGAACACTATACCTCACCAGCTGACGCTGGCCTACATGAAGAACAACCAGGTCTTTGTCACCTATCTGTTCTGCTACATTGCCATCAATCTGTGCCTCTTCATCTCCCGTGCCATACAATATCGGGCCAGCAATGGCTTTGTGATTATTGCCAGAGCCTGCGGTGAGTACCTAAAGATGCCTCGGCAACATTTAAAAATATAAATATAAATATCAAAAATAAAATTAACATATAAATAACTATTCAAATGTGATAATCAAGCAGTGCACAAACATACCACAAATAATTCCCCGAAAAGCTTTTATTAGTGTTTTTTGTACTATTTCAAAATATCTTAAAACAATATTTTAAATACCTGATGAAATATTTCGTTAAATCGTATTTCTTTTCTGTAAGTTAAAATTTAAAAAAAATACTTCTGATGTCAACATTAGGCAGTGACATCACAAGTTTTTATATCTTTTTTATTTTCGTATAACCTCAAATTATCTTAAAAATACAATTTTAATATCTTAGAAAATGTTTCTTTAAATCTTATTTATTTACCACAACTGCCTTTCCAAAGAGAATAAATCTGTTTTTTGTTTTTTTTTTAACGAAAATGTTATATTTATATGCCTAACTTTAATCAACACATTAAAATATAAATGAAATATAAATTTCCATAAAAATAAGCGAAAAACCAGGCAAAATCTTGTAAAACCTTTTAATATCTTTTTTTTTAATCTCAGGACAATGTCTGAACTTCAATTGTGCCTGGGTCTTAGTTTTGATGCTTCGTCACTCACTGACCTATTTACGCTCGCGAGGCTTATCCTCTTTTCTGCCTCTGGATCATCACGTTTACCTGCACAAGCTGACCGGCATCACAATTTCCGTGTTGAGTTTGGTCCACACGATAATGCATCTTTTTAACTTTTCGATAATTGTGATCAACGATCCGAAGATTAATGCGGGACACTTCACCATTGGAGAGTGGCTGCTGACGGATCGTCCGGGTTTGTTTGGACTGATACCGGGCTGTGCGAATCCCACGGGAATTGCTCTTCTCACAATTTTGATGGTCATGTTTATCTGCTCGCAACCGTTTGTGCGGCGCAAGGGCAGCTTTGAGGTCTTCTACTGGACACATCTGCTCTATGTGCCCTTCTGGATACTAACACTGTTCCACGGACCCAACTTCTGGAAGTGGTTCATGCTGCCGGGTCTGGTGTATATTGTGGAACGTGTGCTACGCTTCGTTTGGATGCGCGGTGAGCATGGCAAGACGTACATTAGCTCCGGACTGCTGCTGCCCTCCAAGGTCATCCATTTGGTGATCAAGCGGCCCTTTAACTTTAACTTTCGTCCCGGCGACTATGTTTTTGTGAACATACCAGCGATAGCCAACTACGAGTGGCACCCATTCACCATCAGCTCGGCACCCGAGCAGGAGGATTACATGTGGCTGCACATACGCACCGTGGGCGAGTGGACGAATCGCCTCTACCGCTACTTTGAGCGCGAACAGCAGAAGCTGCACAATGGCGACGTCAATGAGCACATGCACGCCATTCCCACTCCCAGTTTTATGCTGTTGAATGAGGCACGCAATCCGGCGCTGGCCGAGATGTCCCGTCTCCCGCCAACGGCCGAGACGACGCCCCAAACCGACTTTCTGGCACGCAACATGACCAGCCGCAGCGAACAGACGCCACCGGAAAGACCTCCCCGACAGCATCGCAAGCTGGTGGCAACTGCCACAGTGGATGCGCCCTCCTCGACGACGGGCGTGAATCGCATTCGCAGCATTAAGAAAACGCTGCAGCGCACCTTCTCCCGCAAGGAGGCCGTCGAGCCGAAGAGCAAGCTCAGCCGCCAGCCCATGGGCATATCCAATGGCGCCTTTGTGGCGGACAACGAGCGACGTCACTTAAAGCTTAGAGCCACACAGAGGCCGCTGGAGAAGAGCATCTCGCTGCCGGACATCAGCATGAAGAGCAAGAAGCACAGTCGCTTGAAGGCGTATGTATTACAATTATAATAATAATAATAATAATGTAATTAAATTATATTTATTTTATTCATTCGATGTTTTCTTGGCAGTCTGCGCGCTTTGGGTCGCTCTGAGTCGGAGCGGGCCTTTGATGAGAAGCGGATGCGTCGTGCTCGGAACAGCAGCGTCGGCTTGGCCTATCTGAGTCCGCAGAACAAGTCGCTGGCGCAGAGTTTCCGCTATATGCGCAACAAGCCAACCATTATTGCCTTCAAAACGCCTAGCTTGGAGCTGAGCGAGTCGCAACTGCTGACGACGGCGATGACGGCGGGGACGGTGGCGTCAGAGAGCAACGATGGCGCCTATGAGGTCAACGCTGTGGAGCAGGGGCGTCTGACAGGCGCAGAGAGTGGTGCAGATCGGCTGACACGTCTCAGTCTGACTACAGAAGATAAGCCGCTGGAGGTAAGGCATATGGAAGGCATATCCCAATAAACTAATCTTAGCCTAACTTAAGTCTAATCGAAATCCCATTGCTAATCCATTGCTTTCCAAGGATAATACACACACGGGCACGGGCAGCAGAAAGTCACGTTTGCGTCGTCCCACATTTCTGCGCACGTTGTCCACATCCCTAACAAATCGGGCCACGGGCGGCGGCGGTGGCGGTGGCAGCTCCACAACTAACAGCAGTAGCAAGGTCACACTCGATGCGGGTGTCATGGAGGTCAGGGTTACACCAACACCAACACATACAGACAGAGTTCTCTAACCCAATCTCAACTAACTAACCCGAATATTGGAATATCTTTGTAGATCTTTATTGATGGCCCGTATGGAGCACCATCGAGCCACATCTTTGGCGCACAGCATGCGGTGCTTATTGGCACGGGAATTGGAGTGACACCCTTTGCCTCCATACTGCAGTCGATCATGCATCGCTATTGGAAGGCAAGGCACAGCTGCCCGCGCTGCCAGTTCGAGTGGTCCAGCGAGATACCCAAATCTGTGATGAATCTGCGCAAGGTGGACTTCTTCTGGATCAATCGAGATCAGCGCTCCTTTGAGTGGTTTGTCAATCTGCTCTCACAGCTCGAGATCGAGCAGGCGGAACTGGGCGGCGCCATGGAGCGGTAAATTAAAAAACAAAATATCTGAGCACAATTAATGGACTCTGTTTTGGTTCTTATGCAGCTTTCTGGACATGCACATGTACATTACGAGCGCACTGCAGCGAAACGATATGAAGGCAGTGGGTCTCCAATTGGCGCTGGATCTGCTGCACGAGAAGGTAACGAGAGTATTCACTGACTATTTATAAATCCACTGAATACCACCGTTTCCAAACAGGGCAAACGTGATCTAATCACTGGCCTAAAGACCCGCACCAATGCGGGCAGACCAAACTGGGACAAGGTCTTCAAGCAGCTGCAGGCACAGCAGAAGGGCAAGGTGACCGTCTTCTATTGTGGACCACCGCAGCTGGCCAAGACGCTGCGCGTCAAGTGCGATCAGTATGGATTCGCCTTTCGTAAGGAGTGCTTTTGAGTTAGCCATTCTCATCCCATATATTTGTATACATCTGAAATCCTCTCATCCATGTCAATCAAATAGGTTTTGGGTTTTTGTATTATTTAATTAAGTTTTCGATTTCTATTTATTCGTCATGTGTTTTGTTGCCTCATTTGCATTGCGCGTGTCGCCAAACTTGTAAATATTAATATTTTTATGCATTATAATAAAAATTGTTAATCTATCTGTGGTTCTGGTTTCATATAACTGGCTATCTATGTGCCTCTTGTGATGTCCAGGCTGAGAACACAACTGACTGATTTTTTTATTATAAATATTCTTGATAACTTTTAATTAAATGCAGTTTTTAGTTACATCTTTAAGTGAGCAGTTATTGAGATATATTGATAAAAGTGATATTCATGCAAAACTTTAATTTTAATATATCGTTTATGCTAAATGTAGTCGGATATTGAGAATTTGATCAAAATATTTTCAGTTAAAAAAGTTTTTCATATAGCAGCTCAATTTAGTTTGACAATATATTTATATATATTATATATATTGTAATATTATATATATAACATTAGTCTATTCAATGATTTTATTTTTGCTATTTGTGCCGTCCAATCCATATTTTAATTGCAGTCTTGAATTTTGAATTCTTAATGCACCATTGCAGGTGGCTCCGAGTTTTACATCTGATGGGATTTCTAAGCGCCTGACGACGTCACGTCCTTATTTCAATATTGCTATATGTTACAAACCCTAACACACTCTTACACACAGGCACAACGCACACACACAGAGAGAGACGGACATAAATAAAAGTAACAGCAAGAATTGGTTCCACTTAATCTCAATGCTTTAACCAGGTGCTAAAGTTCAAATTGCTGGGCCTCGACATGCGCTCAATGGTGATTGTCTCGTCTGAGTTGTCCACGTTGTAAAATTCGCGCAGCTCCGCAATGGCCGTTTCCTCGATTTGGGTGTGTACCAGCGACTTGTTGCGCATGCGCTCGTAGCTCTCGCGTTGGCGCCGCTCATCGGCCAGGATCTTGGAGAAGCTGTTGGCCTGATCGGCGCTAGTGGCTGTCTTCGCCAGCGCCTGCGTCTGTCCACGCATCATATTGGCAAAAGAGGTGGGATCCGAGATGCTGCCAGTGGCAGGCGGTGAGCTAAATGGTTCCGCAGATATTGTGGCAGAGCTGTGGGCTGCCACGCCCCAAGCATTAGGCACCACCACGGGTGTGCTATTCAGCTCCAACGGTGCAGAGCTATTGGCGCGCCAACTCTGCGACTCGGAGGAGAGACGTTTGCGCTGCTTTTGCGATAGCTTCTGTGACTGCGGCACAAGACTGCTTAAGTCTAAGTTGTAGCTTTTGCTTAGTGGCGTGCTGCACTCGTTGGGACTGGTGGGTGGCAGTGGTGGCGTTGACTCCTTAATCGGTGTACGCTCCGTAAAAGAGCGTGGCGATAGCACGTTCAGTTCTGGGGATTGCTGCTCCTCCTGTTTGAGCACACTGTTAACTTTGAATGACGTCTCGGCCAGCTTGCGCTTCTGCTCCTTTTTATCGACGACTCGCGACCAGTTCTGAGCCTCATTTGGTAAACTCGCCTGAGCAGCAGTGGCTGGGTCAGCTGATGCTTCACTAATGCTTATCGAACGCATCATGCTCGATATTGCCTGCTGCTCATAATGCCGTGCATCCTGCTTATTGGGCAGCTCTTTTTGCTTGTGCTTGGCAGCCTCCTTTAGCTTGGCATCCTAGAGGGAAAAAAGAGTTGAGTTACACATATAAAATATAAACACTATACATTTATATAAAGTGATCGCTTAATATAGGAATAACAACAATTTCAGATTAAATACATTTCTAAACCGAGCAATCACTATATAAATATATTTTATAGATGTAATAGATTAGATTAACCAACCGCATCCATGCGATAATCCAAATCCACTTCGCATCCCTCGACAAAGCTGAGCAAAAGATCATCCTCAATGGCTTCGGAAAAGGGAGTTATTTGACGGTAATCAAACACCGACTGAAACATCTTTCTATAATGCTCATTGAGGTGCTTTAAGGTGCCCGCCTCGCACTGCTCGATGCTGCGATAGCTAAGCACTCGCGCCAGATTCTGGCAGATGAAGTCCAGGCAGCCCTGCTGCAACAGCTTGCAGTTGTACATGACCGCAAAGTCGAGCATCTCGCCGCACTTGCGTATGCTAATCTTGTCCAGTATTAGGCATTCACAGACGTTCTGCAGCGACTCAATAAAGTATTGATCGCAAAGCGTAATCATATTGTATAGGAACGTTTCCGTATAGTTTTGCTTGCAAAATGATTCCGTATCCAGGCTATACAGATAATCAAGCACTGGCTTCATATACTCAGCTGGCACACCGTCAAAGTTGACGGTGGTGCGCTCAGCCCAGGAGTTCATGAACATCATCTCAAAGTATTCCAGACGCGCCACCAAAATGCATTTGTGCGCCTCCAACTCTTCCCCGTCCTCGCAAACGATACGCACATCGCAGAGTTCAGGATAGTCCGAGCGATGCAGTCGATTCAATCGCTGTCTTCCAGGGAGTGGCAACTGTTGTTCAGTGATATAGCTGCAAGATGAGTTGTTTATATAGCTAAAGTTTAGTTAATATACCAATGGGAACTCACTTTTGCACATATTTGGCCAGTTCGTGCAGCTGAAACTTTTGCAGGTGTGTGTAAAACATTTCACATACGCGAGTACGCTTATGGGGATTCTGCGGACCCAGACTTTGCTGCATGCAATCGATATCTGTTGGTAAAAGATTAGAGAACAGGTAGAAGGTATTATTAAGACACTACTTACCATCCTCTGTGGGCCAGTAGTTGGTGTAAATGTGCTTGAGGATCAGCTCAAACATTTTTCCCGTCAAATTCTCAAAGTTTAGATAGATATCCTTGTCCAGATAAAGGCGCACCAGTTCGCGCAGCCCAGCTGCGCGATTGAAGATGATAAACTTGTGCGCCGCAAAGATCTCGCCATCCACATGAAAGATTATGTCGTGCACGGCGTCAGAGTCGCTGGTGTCGTGGTAGAGTTTCTTAAAACTGTGCTCTCTACGCGGCAGCGTTGGCTTACGAAAGTACTTCATGTGCGACTCCTGGAGCACGGCAAACGAAGCGAAGCTATCGTCGCAAACGATGTCCACGGCTCGATCAATATTGGGCACACGCTGCAGATCGATGCGAACATAATGCTCCCGCGATATTTCCGTGCGATTCTGATCGTTGTTCTGCCAGATGTCCACGTTCGGTTTTGGCTTATCCTGAGCACCTCCAGGCAACGCCAACTGATTGCACTTGCCACGATATACGCAGCCATCCGTGGAGAGCACCAGCACCTGGTTGGATTTGTAGAGAACCCGTTTGATCTCCGGCATGCGAATGGGTGCAAAATTGCATCTGCAGCAGATAAGAATAATAAGGGACAACATCTAACGGTTAACAAGTTTCTGCTTGCCTGTAGAACTGCTGCGTGTTCTCGTACCACAGAAACACGACATTCGTTTCGGTTAGCATCATTAGTTTCAGAGCGGCTGCCGAGCCTTTTGTGGAGTTCTTCAGATTGCCGCCCACCACCGCAATGCTCTTGAGATCCTCATAGCTGCACGACAGGTAAATTGATTAGGGATTACTCACACACAGATCTATGCCCAACTCACTTGGGCGTCTTTATAGTTCGGGGCTTGTCCGCGTAGAAGAGCAGGATGAGCTTCTCTTCGGTGTAGACCACAGTGGCTGCATTGCTGGCCTCCACAAAGCGGATGTGTGTGCGCTCCGCCAGTCTCATCTGCAAGAAGTGGCGACTTTAGTCGAGCTGAAAAGCTACCGATTTGATATATAACTTACCTGTGTGGGCGAGACAATTGTCTTGGTATTGGCGCTGATGCCAAACTGCCCCTGATTTGCGCCCCACACATAAATGCACTTGGAGCTGTACGCAATGGAGTGCTGATCGCAAGCAATCACACGCAGCAGGCCAGTGGCGCCCTTGTCGCGCAACGAGACCACTTCCTTGAACGTGGTTAACTGCCCGCCCGCATCCCGTACGCCCAACTGCTGGTTGTCGTTGACGCCGCAGGCAAAGACGAGCGAGCGATTGGTAAGCACCAGCGAATGCTGTCTGGACACACTGATGCAGATGATGCGCTCATCCGATTGTTTTAGTGGCACCTTGACGCGCTGAGGTGCCGGCAAACTGTTTTCCACACCGATACCAAGTCGACCGCCCTTGCCATGTCCCACGGCATATAAGTGCCCTTTCTTATCGCAAAAGAGACTGTGATAGGCGCCCAGCGCAACATGCTCGATCCAAATATTCGATTTGCGAAAGAAATCCACCGCCTGCGGTGCATTCGTATTCTGTTCATTGCCAATGCCCAGATTATAATTCTTGTTCGAGCCCCAAACAAGTGTCTCATTTCTGTGGGAATAAAATACCTTGTATAAAAAGTCCTTTATAGGAAATTTCAACTGTATTTGATTTTCTTCAATTGTAACTCACTGAGAGTCAGTACTGGGATCCAGTTCACACTTCCTGCAAATTGCCTGCAGCGGGCATCGGGTGTCCTCATCCAGCAGCTCCAGGCTGGCGCCGTATCGCAACAACAGAACTGCGCAATCGATGCAGCCGTAATACAGAGCCCGGTGCAACGGACTGCTGCCCGATTCTAAGTCGCGCTCGTTGACGTTGGCGCCGTGGTTCAAGAGCCATTCGAGTATTTTGTAGCGGGCGACAGATGCGCTCATGTGGACGGCGGAGCGACCCAGATAATCATGAATATTGCTAAAATTGGCACACGATTTTGCAACGAAAGCCGCCAAGTGTTGATCGTCTATGGAGCGTTTTGTGAGCGCCGCAGTAATGCAATTACCATGCTGGCGATGACGGCACTTGGCGGTGCAGTCATATTCTTGATTTTTTAGAGCTGACATGCGGAGATTATTGACTAAAAACGCCGGAAATTTGTCCTTTTCACGTGAATTGTTGTTTTGCAGCAATTGTTTTCGTGAATATGCGACAAGAAAGTATCGATACTTGACATGCGACCAGAACTATTTTCAAAATAAACTATTACTTGCCCCTATGTTATGCTTCTAACTAAAGAAAATTAAATATTAAGAAAAACATAATCCATCATTAAGTGCAATTCTTATTTGCACAAAATTGTGAAATTACAAGAGCTTTGATCCGTCCTGTGCCGTTCTTAGCTACTGAAACATACTCGTTACTGCCCACTGCAGGTAGTTACAGTGAGAAGGTATTTTCGAGCATGTCGCATGCGGTCACACTTCACTCCACTTGTAGTAGTAGTTGTTGCGTGCACCGCGTAAAGAAGTTCCGCGCACTTGCTACGTAAGAAGGGGTGCTAATTTATTGATAAAGTAACAGTAGTGAAATATTATGTAAATGAACTAATGCAAATGACAAACTCTTAACACATGGAAGTGACTGCAGTGTAAAATAACTGATTTAGCGATGATAGAAATAAGTGTGCATATGTGTATGTGTGTGAGGTGATTGGGGTTCAAGCGGAAATTCATGGATATTGAGTCATAAGCCAGAAGAGGAACTTGTCATGCCGTTGTTGTGTTCATATCTAACTATGTATTGTATATTGTCATCGGCATTAATTTGATTAACGGACTCCCAATTGAATTAGTATGCAAAAACACAATTTAAAAAATACACACATACATACACGCCAACTGCTGTTAGTGTTGTGTTAATGCAATTTGCTCATCTTTATTAATTAATTAATTACTTGACCTCTGGGCACGGCACTTGAGACCTCAATAATTGTTTAAAACAATTCATATACATAAGCATACACACAATTAGAAAGAGAGCAGTCGAATAGTTCGCGTTAAGTTCGAGTGCACGTAATACTTGTTTACATAGCTACAAAAACACACATTCATATCTAGCTACCATGCTGACAGTGTTTATGTGTGTGTGCGTAGATGTGAGAGCGAAGTTTCTCTCAGTAGCTGCGCTGCTGCTCATTTCGTTTTAATTTCTTTTTATTTACTTTTAGTTCACACAGATCAGGTTTTGCTACGAGCACCGCCAGCCAAACAGCTCAAGTGAAGTCCTCGTTGCAGCTGCATTGCATTTCATTTCTTCGTCTCCCTTTTAACATACGATTCTAAGGTGCGAAAGAGAACAAGTGGCAGAGCAGGTTGAAGTTGAAGCAGAAACCGAAACAGAAACTCAACGCAAGAACGCATCCCCGGAAATGCCAATAGAAAAACAAGTAGGATAAGCGAAACACCAGATAAAGAAAGCCTGTAAAACGCAAAACGATCAATTTGAAAAAAATTGAGAGGGAGAGAAATATATAAAGAAAGTACAAAACTAGAGTGAAGAACTTAACCAATGTAGCTTTTTCCGCTGCAGCACACACACACACGCACACACACAGACAGAAGCACACAGACATAATCTTTGGCACAATTTTCTGAATGGAATAATTATGTTGTGATGGGCTCGTGCTCGTGTACACGGCGACACTTTCTGCTGTCAACATGCTTCCTGCAAATGGTGAGTATTGTGTGTTGTGAGAATGCTGTTGTGACCCTATTTACAAACACTAATCTCTATTGTATTATTTATTTATCTGTTTTATATACTTACATGCAAACAATGCGTGATATATGTTTGATTTCAATGCTATATAGATAACGATTATCGAACGCCAGGTATTCGACTTTCTCGGATACATGTGGGCGCCCATATTGGTCAACTTCTTTCAAATACTGTTTATAATATTTGGATTCTATGGCGCATATCATTTTAGAATCAAATACATTATAACCGTAAGTACCAAAAAAAAAAAATCCCCCACTACAACTCCATCCGGTGCGATAACGTTCGATCGATAACCCAAATTTTCTTTGTTTGGTCAGTATTTACTATGGAACTTCGTTTGGATTGGCTGGAATGCGTTTCTGATATGCTTATATTTGAATGTCGGCAGCCTGGATAGGGTAAGCAGCGTAATTGGGGTCACCTAAGTCCAAATGCACAATTTACAACTTCCTGAAAATTGAAGATTTTCATAAGTTCTTAGTTAAACACTTTTAATTTTAATTATTCAAATTTGGATTTTTTAATTGGAAAATGGTTATATTATTTATTATATAATTTAATACCCAACAGGATAGCGATTTGCTTAACATGGGCACTGGCAGCGTGTCGTGGTTTGAGGCAAACGGTTATGGCTGTAAGCCCACCTATAACATAACTTCAGACGACCCATATCGGCCACTGCGCCCGGAACGTGTGGAGGATTGCCTATTGAACTATACGCTCGTTGAGGTCATCCACTCGGGCGTACAATGCGCGCTGGCGGTGAGAATATTAATAAATTTTAAGTGCTCCGAATTGTTATAAATTGTGTGCTTTACTCTTTCTCTACCATTGCATGTACAAATTTTTGCAGTTGCTGGGAATACTTGGTGCGATTCTGATCAGCTGTATATTTCTCGATGAGGACGACAGATGTAAGTTACTCAAATACACTCTCTAAATACATAGCACACACATATACACATAATTATGTATTTATAAATATATAAATATGTATCTAATCACTAATCACTAATGGGTAATTGCTATTTAACACATCTAGTTCGAGTTATTCTTATAAATTGTATACTCAACCTTAACCTTTTTTTTTACATAGTTTTATTGAAATAATTCTTATTTCGTTTCCTAAGTTAAAATTAGTAAGAACAACAAAATTGTGCCGAATGTTTGTGAACGCAACGAATGTCTTGTTTATGTATATACTTTAAAATATAATATTATTTATTGTTAAAACAAAAAAAATTGTCATATAATATGATTTTCGATGCTTTGTTATGTCCACCAACTTGCCTGGAATGCGAAAGAAATATTTATAAAACATAAATGTTCAACCACATATGCTACACACACAAATCACATATCATTACATATACAACATACATTATATGCTCGTCAACGTAATCCATGTTATTATTTATGTCATAACAACAACAACAGCAACAATCAAGAAACAAAAATGAAAGATATTGTATTGTATTATGTAAATGCTTATAATGAACGTTATAATCGTTGATAATAATCTTATGTTAATATGATATGTACTTTATTATAATGTTAAAGCATCTTAATCAATTTCTGGTTTACAGTCGATTTCATGAACGGCGACGCGAAGAGTCCACAGCACACCGTCGTCCATCCAATGTACGTGAGCTATACAAGTATTCCAACAACATCCGCAAGCGCCACAATGCAATCTAATAAGCAACTGCAGCAGCAGCAGCAGCTGCAGCATCATCAGCAGCAACAACAACTCCAACACCAACAAAACTCACTGCAATTCTATCATCATCAACACCGACACAAAACGAGCAACAACAACAGCAACTACAACAGCCACAACAACAACAACAGCAATTGCAACAGCTACAATAATACACTTAATAATGTTCATCAGCCACAGCCACAGCCTCAACCAGACACAGCAAATAACCATAACGCATACCAACAACCACATTTAACCCCCACAAGTGGCAAAAACGCAGCCGCCATCGAGCAGCAGCAAGCCATTTGCAACAGCAGCAGCAGCAGCAGCCTAAGCCGGCTCAAGTCGCTCAGCCGCAAGCAGCAGCAAACACAATCATCCAACCACAATGAGAGCAACCACAGCAAGAAGGGCAAACGTCTCTATCAGTCCAAGGCGCATGCCTTAAACTCTGTCAGTCCCATGTCCACATCTCTGTCGCCCCAAAGCGCTCAGCTTTCCACGCCTTCGCTTTCGTATGCCTCGCTGCAGAACTCCAATCCGCAGCTGGCTACATCGTTGAGCAACAGCAACTATAGCATTTTTCATGGTGGTGACACCAGCAGTGCCGCCAGCGGTCATTTTGCACGTATCCATCACAAGCCCAAGACTCCTAAATCTGTGCCCGATATTAAGTTCACTAACGTGGCTTTGGCGCGCCTCTCGCGCAATCTCGAGGAGGATGAGGACTGCTTCTCTCTGCAGAATCTATCGACTAGTGGCGATACTGGCGTCACCTATGTGCCATTCCAGAGTCCCACACCGAACAGCCTCTTTGTAGGCGGTGAGAATAACAATTTGGGTCCACCGACACCGCACATTGCCTTCAATTCCTATCAAGATCAAATCCACTCTAGTCCCAACAACAACAATCGATATGCCTACGAGCCATCGCCACAGGCGTTGCCATTGATTTCGGGCTACTCGCCTAAGCCGCTGCGCGGTTTCAAGCAATTGCCACGGCCCACTCAAATTCCCATGCCCACTGTGCCCATACACAGCTGTATCGCTGAGCAGGAGACGCTGTCGTTATCGCCACCGCCGCCGCCGGCTCCCCGTCCACATATATTCCAGCCGCGACTTGGACAGGCACCCTATCCCGATCTCTCGCCGGAGATTGCCGAGAAATATGCGATGCCCACACAGCATGTGCCCGGCTCGCCAATGATGCGACGCAGTCAGCGTCGTCCACGTGCCCATCTGGCACAGGCCAATTTCTGCGATCAAATACGCGACACTCCGCCCGGCTACATGGTTCGCACGCACAGCGACGATAAGCTGGAGGAGCAACAGTCGGCGCCGCATGTCAATCGGCGCAGTGGACACAAGACGCGTCCGCGCTCCTTCTGCAACTCAATTGTGGGCGCACAGGCCTAAGATCAGCTCAGCTCAGATCCTTATCACTGCGCTCCTCTCTGATTATTGACCAAAATTTAATAGAATTGTAGACAGGCAGCTGTTGTTGTCCCATTTTCTCTCTTTCTGTCTTTCTTTTCGATCTTATTTATTGCCAGACAGACGCTGCCGAAGCTGAAGCTCTTCAAGCCTCTCTACCCCCAAACTCGCTCTCCCTGACTCAAGTATGTCCAGCTCCTCTAATATAAATACATATATTTTGTAACTCTCACTCTCACTTCTCTCTTTCTCTCTCTCTCTATGTCTGTCTCTCTATATATATATATATATATGTAAATTTCTCCTGCAGGTGCTGGGCGTTTTGCCGCTTGTGTCCCATGTGTTGTCCATACTAACGTATTACGTATCTTATTTCACATTTTAGTATGTGTTGTCGTTTTTGTTGTGGCTAACAGAGTTTGTTTGTTTTTCTTTTTTTTTTAAATTTTTTATTAAATTTTAAATACATTTGCATTGCGAAAGCGCGATTAGTACACTTTGAGCAAAAATAATTGTTGCCAATTTCAAGTGCAACATTTAAATCTCAAAAATGAAACACGAGAAATTAACTACTTAATTTTACTAGTAGCGATTCCAGTTACCAAACAAAACAATTAACAAATGTGACAAGAACATTTGACAAAAATAATACAAAAACTATTGCAAATTGTTTTAAATGCACATATTGAGAAATGCAAATTTACAGCGAATTGTTTATAAATTAATTTTTAAATACCCGCTACGGGTTTACAATTTGGTAATTTGCAAAAAATTCAATATTTTGTATAATTTCATATGAAAACCAGAAATAACTGAAAGTAGTTTAGAGAAATAAATGATTGCTCTGTGTTCTGTTAGTTTGCTCTCGATGTGAAAACTAGATGTAAGATAAAGCTTTAATTCGGATGCCTTGAAAGCCATTAGCAAAATTATAAATTATGTGACACACACACAAACACACAAACACATACACACATTTACATATACAAAACACACACACATGTGAGACTTTCCATAATGGCTTATTTAAAAACATGAAATGTGATAGAAAAAAATGTTACAAAAAAAAAACGAAACAACAAACAAAAAACTATAAAAGGAGTGGAAATCGAAAAGAGAAGCGTTACGCGAAGCAAAAAGTTCAATGCCTTCATAATTTTATGTTAAACTGTGATACTACATAAAGATAAAAGAAAAAAAAAAACCACAAACACACACATAAAAATGTCACAAAACTTTATCAAAAAAAAGCGAATTCAAAATTGTAGAAAACTGCAAACAAAATGCTGAAAACGTTTCCAAATAAGAAATACGCCAATGCAACCAAAATGCCTTTGAAACCGAAGGAGGAGAAGGAGCAGAAGCAGAGCAACTGCTGCCATAGCTTCTCCAAGGAACTACTAACTGAATAAAGTTGCCTTTTGTTGTGTTTTTCTTTTTGATAAATGAGAAAGAAAATATCTAAATAGCATACCATACAATAAATAAACGCGTAGTTATCAAAAACGTTGCGAGATTCGTTATATATATATATATATATATATATACTGATAAATATATATCAATTGTTAAGACTAGAGTTAAGCTTTACAACAACAAATTCGCTAATTAGTAATTAGTTAAGTGCGAGCACACACACAACACACACACACACAAACACACACACACAAACACACATAGGCAGAAACGATCTAGAGTAATACATATTTACATACGAGCTGATTGCGTGCCAATTTTAGCAACAAAAAAACATAAAACAAAACAAAATTAAGAAAATAAAATCCAAGAAAAATTCAAGCGTTTCCCAATAAATGTTCATTTACACAATTGTTTGGACTTTAACTTTAACGTCGTCCTAAATCTGGTTAACTGGTTTCATGTAGCAAAACTTGACTCTGTGTTTTTATCTCTCTCTCTCTCTGCTAACCAACAATGTCTTTTTGTAGCTAATCCTGTTTTGCATTTAACCGCCTTCCAAATATAAATTGTAACATACACCAAATCTCTAACCCAACGCCCAGGTAACTGCTGCCACCTGTTTAGATTTTGCTCTTATTTTAGCTAGCTTTCTGCTCGACTTATCCACATACGCAATTTATTGACACGCTCTCTGTTCTGTAATCCCTGCAGTGAAGCACATTAACAAGCAGTCCAAGCATCGCCAGTCGCTGTACTCCATCGAGTTTAGCGCCAGCAGCGACACAATTCGACACCGTGGCGATGTCATGCTGGGCTACGGCGAACACGATCCACACGATCAGGATGGCGGCGAGCTGAGTCCCAAACCGATGACGCCGCGTCGCGTCAAGCGGCGCTCGGTGATGGCACGAGGCTCCCACGGGCGGCAATCCAGCGGCGGCAGCAGCAGCACTCGACGCTCCCATCACGGCTCCAGTAACACGCTGCGCTCCAAGCATGGCGGCGGCGGTGGACACGCTGCTGACAGCAGCAGCGGCAGCTATGTGCGCAGCAGTACGCGCAGCTCGCGGCGCAAGTATCACCAGAATCCGGTGACAAAGCTGCTGGATCAGCAGCAACAGCTGCATCATCAACAACAAAAACATCAGCAACAGCAACTCCACCAGCAACAGTACCAACAGCCGCAGTTGGGCTCGTTCCATCGCCAGGAGAAGCGTCCGCTGACCGCAACTAACTTGCAATCGCTAAACGATGACATTGTCAACAACAGCAACAATGTGGCCGGGCAGCTGGGTAGCCTGGGCAAGAGCAACAGTCATTATTATCACAGCTATCGCAAGAACATTCCGCTGGATCCCATCTACTACAATACCAATGGGCAGGGCATGCTGTTCGCGGCTGGCAACATGGAGGAACAAGCATCGCCACCGCTGCCTCCGCCACCGGCAGCGCCGATTGTCAGTCTGCAAAATGCTGGCGGGGTTGGTAGTGGCCATTACAATCCCAGCTATCAGCACTCCACCACACAGCTGAACGATGTGGGCCATGCCACCGATGAGCTCTACAACAATCGGCCGCCCTCGGTGCGTTCCAGCTACTCCAATTTCCATGGCTCGCGTCCGCTTTCCACTGCTTACAACACCACCGAGAATGTGTTTGCCGGCTTGAACGGTGCCAGCGCCAGTCCACCGCAGCCGCCCTGCACTCCACCGCTCTACCAGCAGCATCCCATCCACCAACAACAGCAGCAGCAGCAATATCTGCCACCACCTGTGCCCGAACCGGCGCCCAGCTATGTCAGTGCCCAGTCGCATGGTCATATGTCATTCTCAAAGCGCACCGCTTCACGGGAGAGCATCCGCTCGATGGCTTTTCTCAACAACGGGCCGCCCGCCTACAATCTCAACTATCACACGCCACCCGACTCAGAGACGACGATGTAAAAGACCAGTGTGGTTGCCCCGCAGCGTACCAATTACTTATACGTACTTATCACAATCATCCATCGCAATCCATCAATTTCAGATTTCATCTATGATCTCGATCAGTTCTCGAATCAAGCAGACAACAACTCTCTCGCCTCTGACAATATTTATACAACTCGCTCATTTGCATGGATAACTATAATATTTGCAGACTTGTGCAACAAGCATATATCATCAAGTATATATCATAACTGTTTACTTATATCTATATATATATATAAATGTATTTAACGTAAAACTAAATTAGTCTGTAAGTTTCTGTCGTTTTACCAAAGTGCCTTTGTATATAAACAACAAATAAATGATTCTTTTGTATGTATTTTTCGGTATTTTTCGCATTTCACTATATATATAAGATAGTATTTCCGATTCGCTTCTATTTGATTTACACAATTTCTTTAATTTCATCTGAAATTTATTTTAAGCTTAACAATTGAATATCATTGGCAAATTTGATTGATAAAGATTCACCTTGTATATAAGAGATATGATAGAAAAGTATAAAAGTTTAAAATGGCATATATGTATTTTACAATTATAGGTATAGTATTTAATTTAGGCATGCTTCTATTCCTTGCGACAAACTGGGGATCAAAAGAGAAATATTCCATTAAAATCATAGTTATATTAGTATTAAGCCAGTTGCACTTACGGTCATCTGCATCCCAGCCGGGCTCGTTGTCCAGCTGCATGTTGCGCTTTTTTAGCCAGTTGAAGAGCGGCGCAAAGTATTCCAAGATGCCCCGTCCGCTCAGCTTGCGCTCACCCGTTGCTATTTGCATAACATCGCGCCAATGTTTTGTGGCGCCCAATTTCATCATATCACTAGAGGAATAATATGATAAGGAATAAGCTGTTAAAGGAGTTTTTGAAGGTGAACTTACCGGAGCAGCGTGCCGGCTTCCTTGCTGTCATAAAAGTCGCAGTTGTTCAGCGGATAGCTGGAATTGCCAGGCTTATATTGGCCACTGGCCAAACAGAAGGACCGATAAAATTGAAAGCCCAAAATTTCTGAAATGAATTTTCTGCAACAAAAAAGTTTTTATGCCAGAAAAGATTTAAGTCAATTGGATGACCCACCTGGTATTGGATCTGTCTGGTTGCATGCCGCGATAGAATTTATAATCGACATCAAAGTCCTTAGCGGAGCGCCAGATGGGCGGCTGGACGCCAGCAAACTTGTCCTGTAGGCGCCAGTAGGCGCAGTTGTAGTCCTGCACCCCGATGCGTCCATCCATGACGTCCACGAGGAATTTGTCGTTGATGAAGTATTGCGGCACAGCCAGCAGCGTGTGGACGCCCATGCGGAAAAGACGATTGAGCAACTGTGGCTCCGTAAGACTGTCATTGAGCAGGATGTGCAGGCGGTGCAGATGACGCGGTGTACCGGAGGCCAGGACAGCTGTCTCGCCGAGCGCGGAGCTAAAGCCCGGACAAGGCTCAGTGTCCAGGCCGAAGGGCAGATCCCGCTTGTAGATGTTGTACTGCAACTCCGCCATGATGCCGTGTATCTGCATCATCTTCTTATAATCCAGCTTGGGGCAGTAACGCAGTGCCACGTCCGGTGGGAAATAATACACTTGTGACTTGCAGTCCGCACCTCCCTCGTCGTCGTTCATGCGGCGCGAAAAGCGCTCATAAAAGTTGCTGGCGAATTTTAAGGGCATATTAAACGAAACTGCAACTTCAGCTCGGGGCAGGCACTTACGCGGACATGTTATTCAGGCCCAGTGACTCGAAGAACTCGGCGGCTTTCTTGTTGATTTTAACGGGCGTGACCAGCACCTCCTCCAATCGATGATGCACCGAGGGCAACTGATCCTTGGGAAACGGTGTCTGAAAGATCTGATGCGAAAACCATGCCTGCGATAGCATCTGATCCATAACTGGTGCCGATATGGCGCCATCATCCTTAAAATTCGCCTTGGGATACGCTACAATGGCCGAGTGTCTCAAATATGCGTGCATCTGCCGATAAAGTGGCATTATCTCCCAGATAACTGTGGGTGTTTAAGGGATAAGTATGGAGTATACAAATTTTGTTATACCCTAACCCATTGAAAATGGCAGAAGAAACCATCTGCGACCCATAAGGTATATATATTCTTGATAAGGACTAACAGCCTATAACTATAAGAGCTAGAGACTGAAATTTAGAATATAGGCTCTCGTATATCCGGCACTCATCAAGTTTGCTGTATTTTTATCGATAATTGTTTACTTATCTCGATTATCGATTCATTTCGATTTCCGATAGCAATAAGCTCCGCATTTTTAAAGGCAAACCGCCATTCTAATTTATACATAATATGCATATGCATAATATTAATCAATTGCCCATTTCATAAGGATCGGATAACCAACACTTAAATTATGGTCAAAAATATATTTTCATATTGATTGCATTTCTACCAGCAGCCGCAAACATTTTCTTTATGCGAGCGCATGTGTAAGAAAGAGGTGGCATGATAATCTAGAGTAAATCATTAATATGTTTTTGTGCGTACTCTGTAGAAAGCCGTTACCTACGATAGTGGGTGTGGATATATTTGCATGTTTTCTAGCCAGCCATTTAGAGATCAGTTGAATAAAAATATGCTCTGCATATGTTTTTTTTACTCTGTAATTGTTAAAGGGCAATTTGTAAATAAAATTACACTATTTTAAGCCGAGATCACTCGACTACAGCATTCTTTTTAAATATTAAGAATGTATATTTAAGTAAATCGAAGGGAATAGGGGAATATATTTCAATATATTTCAATCGCTACTCTAATTCTTATAAATTAATAAAACAGATGTAAAATATTTTTCAACTCAATTGGAAGGATTTTTATGAAAGAAATCTACTCTCCTTTACAAATTGTATTCATATAGATATTTACCCTCCTCCATCTCCGCCTGGAAGTTCTCGGTGTCGAAGTTGAGATACCAGGTGCGAGAGGGCGTCACATGTCCATTGTAGGTGGCTGCAATACGCAGCAGGCGAACATAGTCGATGAACGTATTCTTGGCATTGTCTTTCTCGTTGATGGCGCTGCGCCAGCTGTACCAATTCAGCTTGAGTTCCTCGTAGCGCTTGCTGCGCATATTCCGGTTGTAGATTTGCGGATACATGGCCAACGGACGGCGGGCGGAGCAGTCGTCGGTGTTGCACACAAGGGAGCCGCTAATGTAATTCTGCATGTCACGCAGCAGATCCTTGGCTTGCTCATAGGCCTCGGGTCGCAGTCCCTGCAACTGCAGCTTGGCCAGTCGCTGGACTCGCCGACGCAGCTCCGCACCACGCAGTTGCTCCACGGGCACCACGCTCAGATTCGCAGCCAGCTCATAGACAAGCCTGTAGGTCTCCTGTTCGACCTCGTGCTTGCTGGGCGCCTGGCCACCCAATGGCGACTTGCCCTTCGAGGTGAGCTGCATGAAGATGCTTCTGCGCATATTCCAAATGTTGCGCATCCGCTGCGTGGCCACATCAAGAATACGCAGCGTCGACTCCTCATAGCTTGCGAAGTGATTTGAACTAGGTGCAGTGGTTGGCACACAGCACACCGTTGCTACCAGGAGCAGCAGCACGGCGAGCACAGAACCCATCAGCATGGTTAAGAAATTAAAATTTCGTCTACTTCGTTTCCGTTGCGTACAGCTGAAGCCGATAAGTTGAGGGCTTATCGCCTAAATCCCAAGTGCGTTGTAGTTTTATTTATTTTTTTTATTATTCCACTTTGTCTTCGCCGCCAGAGATCTGTGCTTCGCGAGCTCTTAACGAGCACTGAGCGCGAGATTCGACTCGATCTTCTATATGGGCATTGTTTAAGGGTGCGGGTGGGTGGTTTATTAAGTATACCCTATTGATAAACCTGTAGTAACTGGGTTAAGCGTTTAGATTTTATATGGTTTTACTTTTAAGTAATACTTGAGACTTATGTATAGATTCATTTAATGATCGATTTAGTAAAATTATATATAATAATAAAATTTAATTGAAATGTTAACTCTACAATTGTTATCAATAATAAAACAAGTTTTTAGTTCATAATTCATGTTAAAATCTTATAATTTTATTTATAATAGAAAATTTACTTAATTCTGTTAATATTTATTGAACTCAAATACGTTCTTCATTTTAAGCAACTTTTTTGGATTCTTTCATTTTGAATATATTTTATTATGTGTATAATTGTAAATTAGAAATTTTAATAATTACTTTTAAAACTACCCATTTTTCAACGATTATTTTCAAGCCGTTTTTATCACTTCAGCGAGCTGAACTGAGCAGAAAAAACTGGAGTAAAGAGTAAATCGCGCTTGCCTTGATAGCGTCTCAGTGTCGGACTTGATTCAAGAAATATGCTATAAATAAAATATTTATTTTTATTTCATAAATAAATTATTTAATTACTTTACTTAATTGATTGTGATCCTAAATGTTGAAGGTTGGGGACGTATGCAGTGAACCGTATAATGTGACGCATACGCCATGTGGCAGACGCAACTGAAAGTGTTAGTTGCTGATATTACGTATACAGTATAAGGCAGGCAGTAAACTTGGTTTCGGATGGGAAAAGTGCTGCGTAAGGCAACACAGCTTCAATTCTATTGTTAGCTAGTTGGCCCATATTTGGGCTTAATAATTTTGACATTTTTAGACAGCGGCCTGCGGTGCAGCAGCAGCAGCAGCAACAGCAGAAGCAGCAGCAGCAGTAGCAGCAGTAGCAGCAGCAGTAGCAGCGGCGACAGCAGTGTCCGAATAATAGCGGGAAATTTCACAAGCCCAGCAGCGCATTTGTTTATGCCGGCAGGAGAAACTGTGCCAAATCGACGCCGAGAGTTAGTTGAGAGCTGAGAGTTGAGAGTCCTTGCCACGTCTTGTATTGGCCTGTGGTCGTTGCTTTTGACATTTTGGCCAAAACAGACTGTGGGTCGCTGCGTTGCGACACGCACACGGCACACGCCACGCCAAAGCATGAGCGAGAGAGCCCTAATAAGAGCGAGAGAGAGGTCCTGGCATGTGCGCAATAGGGGGAAATTTAGGGATTTTATGTGCGCTGCTGCTCGACTGCTCTGCAGATTACGTCAAACGGAAATGAAAACCCGTTTGTTGAGAGTCAGTCACCAACGAACCTTAGAACCGAGCAGTCGCCATGCAAATGCACGCGTCCGTAGAACAAGACACAAATACAAAAAAACAAATGTAATAATACAAAAAAAAAAACAAAATCAAAAACACAAAAAAAAGAAAGACAGCTCACTGACACACACACACACAGACAGACACTGAGACTGAGAAACAGAGTCATACACAATCACACACACGCACACGTTTTAGTAGTCTGAGAAACAGAGATTTACAAGTGCAAGTAGCGAAAAAGTGTTCTGCGCCCAAAAATAGAGTGAAATGTGCATATTGTTGTTGTTGTTCTTGTAAAGCAGGATAAAACGGAAACTAACCTACATTTTCGCGCTCTTTCGCACGCTTTCGCACATGTCCAATACCAATACAACTAGCACATACCCACACACTCACACACAAACACTCACGCACACATTGGCAACTGTGACGCCTGTGCTCGTGCTCTCTCGTTTCCGCGAGCGCGCTTTCCTCGCACAAAAGCAAAAAGAAATCAACAGTAAATTGTAATAACACTTCTCAGCTTAAGGTGTGTGCGTGCACCGCTGTCGTCGCCGTCGTCGTCGTCGTCGCTGTCGCTGTCGTTGTCGTCGCTTTCGCCCGTTTGTTCCGCCCGTGTGTGTGCGTGTGTGTATGTGTGTCAAACAATGTGCGTGCCAGCGCTTTTTTTGTTACTCTTACCTGGTCCTGCTCCGCCGCTGCTGCTTCCATTTTGCCAACGTTGTTGCATAGAGTCGCGAGACGGCGATTGCGACTAAAATAAAAATGTAATTAATGTTAAAATTATACATACATACATAATAGAATAACAACACTAACAGCAGCAACAAAAGCAACAGTAATAATAATAATAATAATAATAATAATAATAATAATAATAATAACAAAAGTGTGCCCAGCTCTGGGAAATTGAAGTCGCCGCAGTTTCACTGCAAAGCCAAAGAAGGAAGCGACAAAGAAAATGAAACAAATAAAATGAATGGCAATTGCAACAATCGAATGCAGGCGAATGCGTATATAAATAGAAACTAGTGCATTGGGCAACTTGAAATGTAAATACACACATTGCTACACGCGCGTGTGTGTTTGTATGTGTGTGTGCATATCCTGTGCGTTACGATTACATAAAGAAAATAGTAAAAGTAACAGCAGCTGCAACGGCAGCAGCAGCAGCAGCACCAGTAACTACAATAAAAGGCAATTAGCAATTTATAAAGGTAAATCATCGAACATTTCAATCCGTTGCGCTTTTTAGTTGTATATGTATATATGTGTGTGTATGTGTGTGTGTTTTCATTACTGTGTGCACGACAGCTTGAATGTTATACGTATCATGTGGTTTGCTGTGGTGTGCTTATGGTCGGTGTGGGGTTGGGTTCGGTAAGGGGTTTTCTGGTCGCTTTGCCCATTGCGGTTTGTGGCTTGCGGCGTTGGTTTTTGGCCCATAAATTAGCGCTTGATGTTGTGCACTTAACTAGAGCAGCGCACAAGGCAACGTTCGTGTGCCACTCGAAAGAGAAATGAAGAAAGCAAAAAATAAAAAAAAAACGTGTAGCATAGCTCAAGGCGCAGTCAACAGCTTCCGCTACGCTTTAAAGCCCCCCTCCCTAGCTCCACAATTCCCTGAGGTCACGCCCAAGAAAGTAAAAAAATGAAATACAACAACAAATTCATAATAAAAATACGCTTTGTTAATGTCCTTCTGCTCTCAATGTTGTAATAAAAAATATTTTGACGATTTGTGTGCTTAGCGCAAGCAGGTTTTCTTCTGCTTACTGATTTCGGCTACTTTCGGCCGCCTTTTGCCCGTTTCTCTTATTGCAAATAAGAAAGCACACACAGACACACACACACACATCTCTCTAAGGCCGGCCCGCCTTTATGACTGCATTGTTGCTCATCAAGAATATGGACTCTCCCATGCCACGCGCACCCCTGCCTCTGGCCACGCTCAATCACTGTGTGCGGCTTCCGACACGGCAGCTGGCTGCCAGCTTGCCTGCCTGCCTTGCACTATGCGAGAGGCAAGAGCCGAACAGTGGCAAACTTGATATTGAATATTTTATGGCACTTCATCTAACGTTTTCCATTCCGCCAGCTTCAGCGGTGTCAAGAAGTTTGTAAAACACAACAGGAAGCAGGCCTACCTGCCTGCCACAGCATACCCGCAGCAGAAACAACAACAACAACAACAACAGCAGCCACAACTACAACACTAATACATAAATACCAAGAAACACAATACAAAAGCTCAGCGAACTGAGCAGCATCCAAGCGTTGCCTTCTTCAGCATCTCTTCCTTTGCTCTTTGCTCTGCGCCATTTATCAATTCTTGTAACTTACTTTTGCTTGTTTGTGTGTGGGTGGTTGTTTGTGTATATTTTTCTCACTTTCTGTGCGTGTTTGTTTGTGTGTGTGTGTGTTAATGTTAATTAACGTTATCTTTGTTAAGCTTTAAGTCTTAAAGTGTGTGCACATTTTCCGGTTTGTCGTGTGTTTATCTTTTCCGTTACGCACATTACGTATACGTTACGTAAACTTAATGCGCTCGCATTACGTGCAAGCCGCCACATAAGCCACATTTAAGTGTAGGTGTCTTAAGCGCTGCCTTAGCGTCTGCCAATTTCCGTTTAATGACTGTCTAAATCATGCACTGCTAAATTACTCAGGGACGACGACTTGCTGCAGCTGACTGACATTTTATACACTTAACCACACACCAGCTATACCAACAACTAGTTTGCTCAATAAAATCAATTTAAATTCCCCTTTTTAAGGGTCTACACTCGAGTTTATGTGGTAATTTTAATTGGCGAGAAATGTGAAGCTCTGCACTTAATTAATTAATGTAGATTTAATTCACAATTAAAAAGTTATGAGACACAGCTTTCAAGAACACTATTGGTAATATTCATTAATGATTTAAGAAAATCCTCAATAATTAAGTAATTCGTTTGAACTATTGGACGAGAAATAAAGTTTATGGTGTTTAGCGTAGAAAGCCAATAATTTATTTATAAAGGCGATTCAAATTTCCGAAGAAATTGTCAATTTAGGCACTATTTCAAACAATGAGCAATGAAAGAAAATAAATTGAATCGAGAAATTGAATTTGCTAAACGTTCTCGAAACAGTGTGAATAGAATGTATTGAGAATAAATTAATTTTCGTCCGTTTCGTTATGCATCCATACTCCACATTATTCTTCCAACATACAACTAATAAGCTGTCTTTTTTCCCCAATTTTACAGAAGACCCAAACACAAAGCACAAAATGTAAGGCGGCAACAATAATCAACGCAACGCAAGCAACGCAACAAAGCAGTAAAAAGCAAGCGAACAAAAGCGATTTGTGGGTCTGGTGTGTGCGGGGCCGAGCCGAGTCAGTGAAAGCAAGGAGGCGATGCCCCATTATTGGAAACTGTCATACTCGTCAGATTTGCATAGCTTCAGAACCAACGGAATAAAAACGGCAGAATCATGCCAATGCCGAACGTGATAAGCACAACAAATGCGAGAGCAATGCGAAATGTTAACAATGGCGAGAATATTAACGCTAAATGCGACGATCCCAATGTGTGAGCCGAGTACAACAAAGAAGTAGCCAAAAGTGTGTGTAAAAGAGACAGAGTAACTCAAAAAGATACAGACACAGACGGAGAGAGAGAAAGAGATAGAGCCGCAGCAAAGGGAAAGCAAGCAAGACATGCAGTTGCGATAAGAGCGAGCAAGAGGAACAATAACATCAACAACAAGAACATCAACAACAAGAACAGCAACAAGAACAACATCAACATCAACAGCAATCAAGCAAAAAAAGCAACAAGGAGATATACGAGGACAATCAGTCAAGATGAGTGATGATCAAACGCTAGCAGCACAGAATGATGATAAAGGTGAGTGTATAAAGGTGCTAAGCATTGCAATCTATGGCTAAAGGCCACCAACGTTTCTGGCCGGCCAAAAAACCCATAAATATCGAACCTGAAGCAGATTGCTTGCTTGGCGAGGATGAGTGCTGAAGGGGGGTGGGTGTCTGTGTCAGAATGGAAATGGGAGTGTGAGTGTGGGAGGTGCCATCAAATCTGCGCTGGGTCTGGGCCATACATACAAAATAAGCCCAAGTTTAGGGCCTGCCTCTGACACCCAGACAGCTGCCCACAGGCAAACAAGCCAAGAATATTGCAATCAAAATTCTAACGACTTTATGATACACTGTTCACAGAGCTAAAAAAAAGCCAAATAAAATCTACCAATCGCTTATAAAACGAGCTCTTTTTTCCACACCAAGCACTTTATTTTAGCCAACGCTCAAATGCATCCATCAAAATTTAAGTATTTCACTTAACAATAACTTCCTCAGAATACGTGGCAAAACCGTTTTGTGACTTTGTGGTAAATTGCCGCTGTTAGCTATAATGTTGTCCCAATAAACGTACTAATACAGTTACAAATATGTGCAAATAAGTTTTCATTAATTCTGATAACAATTCTCAGAAGTCATCAGTAAAGCACATAAAATATTCTGTAATCTAAAAACAGTTTGAGACATTTATATTGGCTGTTTGACGTTTGAAATACAATTTGTAATAACATCATTTATTACAAATGTCTTAAGCAGAATCTGTAAGTTGTTTGTAACTCAATAAATCAAAATTGTGATTGCAAAGTGGAATGAAAAGTAGCTTTTGAGGATTACAATTTAATTGGTTGCACATTCAATTTATAAAGCAGAATAACATGTTTATATGTTAAGCTAAAATCAAAAGGATAAACAAATTTAATCAAATTAAGTTGAAATCAATAAAACAAACCAATCCCAGTGGATGTAACTCCATTGTAAAGTCAAATATTTTTGCGATTAGCATGGCTGATAATGCTTATAGTAAACCTCGACATTTTATCTGACATGACTAAACATAAATATACCCAATTTCCCATCGGGCACAGAGTATAACAACACGCAAGGCTAAAAGCTGGGCAGGGATTGGTATTGGGCAGAAAACATGCCAAGTGGCATATGGGACATGGAAGGCATCTGCATGATGTGGGCGAGTATTTATGGTTAGCATTGGTGTTGGGTATGCGTGTTCTTTCGACTTCTGTTTGGGCAACGGCAACTGCTCTGGCTTCGACGCGTGTTGCTCGAGCTGCTTGGATCATCAGCATAATTAAATAGCCATTGCTCATTTGTGTGTGCAGCTCAATAAAATTTGACTCGAACTTGAATGAAATATGCCGCACACACTCACACACACTTACAAGCAAGCCGAGATAAAGAAACGAGTACACTTAAGCAAGAGCAGGACTGGAAGCTGTTTAAATAAATGATTAACTAAAAACGCAATCGCTTTGGGAGCCAGCTGCCATCTCAGCAGATATCTCAGTCTCCAGCTCTGCCCTTTGCTAATCACTGGCCATAAGTTACGCAACTGTTCGAGCCAACGCAATATGCAGTGCTTGTGGCATATGGCACAAGGCGCTTGGGGGCAAGGGCGTGCAGTGGTTGGGGGTGTGGGCTTGGTGGATACAATTGCCAGTTGGGCCAATTGTTGGCCTTTACGCTGCACAGAGAGCCCTGTGCAGTTGTGACTCGAAACAATGCACAAGACCCAAAGCGCAGCGCGTGGGCCAAAAGACAACGCGACTGCGACAACGGATTATAAATATGAACGGAAACGGAAACTAATTAAATATGTAGAGCAAACTGTGTGTGTGTATCAGTGTGTGTGTGTGTGTGTGTGTATGTGTTTTTATTTTTCGCCTCTTTTTTTGTATTCCTTTTTAGTTTCGGCGCAGCTTTAGTTTTACCTTGAGCTGCATTCTATTTTAATTTCGTTTCACTTTTTATGTGCATTCATTTTGAACTCTTTTGCTGTTTTTTCTTGGCGACAAATTCAATTTGCCTTCGGTCAGGAAGCGGCCCAACAGAAAGAAAGTGCCGCTGCACTCCCCAACAATTATGCCACACACACACACACACACACCTATACACCGTTAGTTAGTATGTTATGTGTTTGAAGCCACAGTTTGCAGTCACCATTGAACTTGTGAACAAAAGTCTGCGCAGCTGCAGGCAACTTTAATATGAATACAGCTCCGATTGGTTTTTGGCTTGCTTTCGGAAAATACAAGTTGCAATGGGTTTTTTTTTTTTGTTTTTTTGACTCTTTCTCTTTTTGACAACAAATATATGTGTCTGTGTGCAATTTCCTATTTCTTATTTGTTGCTGCTGAGGCGCTTTGAGAATCATGTTGCTTCCGCATTAACTTGTTGGCGCATCTGCCAAACATGTTGCAAGCAGGTTTCCCCTGAACTTAGCTGGAGTTGAACGTGATTTTGCTGCTGGGGCATATTATGCAATACAGGGAAGATGTGCGTCGGTTGCATTTAATGTTAACGTGCGACCGTCAACCGGTTGCCCATCTTCATTATCATTGTTGCCCTCTGCAGCCAGACCGACTGCCACTTTTCTCTACAAAATTTCTCCCACTCTCTTGGCTGGCATTGCCAGTTAATCTTAATCAAGTATTACATACAAACTGGATTTCCACTGATATTTAATGGCTTGTAAAAGGCACGAGATTTACTTGCTTATACAGCGTATTGTGTTTATATTTAAAATATATTTTGTATCTGTTTTTACCTAATCACCGTTACCAGCTGTACTCGACCAATTTCAGGCATTTCCACTCTTAAATCGTGTTTGTAACGCATCAATAAAACGCTTTGTTATATATTGTAAGTGTGTTCAATTGCATTAATAATTGATTTCGGAAAAATACCTCTCACCCACATACGCCTACATATATTTTATTCATTCACTGAATAATTTATTATAATATTACCACAATTTTTATTATTGTTCGCTTCGTATTGCTTCTCAGTAATCATAAAGTGGACTTATTTTTATTTTACCATGACACAAAATTACAGTAGTATTTGGGTTTTCTGATATTTTAAAAAACTTAAAGTTCTAAATCAAGACTGCAAAAATCATTATAAAACTATATTAAATTGTATTAATCGCTTTTGATTGGAGTCTCTCTTTCGGAATGTGTTTTTTATTATATAATTATTATAAAATAATTATTTAACTTATCCTATTTGCATAATAAAGTTATGTCAGTGTATCTAAGGCAACGGTGCAGCATTCGAAACTTTCCACTCTTATTTTATTTGTAGCAGCTGCCCTTATTGCTGCTGTGTCTATTTTGTTGTTGATGTTGCTCTTGTTGCTGCTGTTGAAGTGGTCAGTCATTATATAAGCAGTGGTTTAGTGATGATTTCCATATGATTTCGATGTTGTTGTGGCATTTTATAGGTCTTTTGTTTACATTTATAGGTGAGCCGAAAATAGGTGTATATTAATTAATTTGCCAAGAGGCTTCGAATCTGATCAGTTACACTTGCAAAACACCAAACACCAGCCAATCGTAACAATGGAATGTTGAGCAACTAATTTGCATTGTTACATGTCCCGCAACCCCCCAAGTGAGTAATGAAAAATCGTTAACATTTAATGAAAATTGACGCCCAACAACTGTGGGTGAGGCAGTAAGTGAACTAATGAGAGCCCCACTGTTAATCAGCAGCGAAAGCATAACAATGAATAGGACCAAATACAAATACAGCACTAACAAGTGCATGTATTTATTGTATACACATACGTCTATATAGAGATACATTGGATATATCCGAAGATGGATGCGGGCGCTGGCCATGACCTCCTCTTGGCTGTCTGATGTAAGAATGCCGCCAGATGAGCGGACAAATCAGCAAAAACTCACTCGCAGCAATTTCGCCAACGCTGCATCGGAGCGTGATTTGATACATGTTTTTTGTTGCTTTTTTTGTCTTTTTTTTGACGTGATTTTGTTGCCACACAGTGGTTGCTGCTGCGGCAGTCAGTGGCAAGTCTTAACCCAACGACAACCAATTAGTTATTATTTATTTCAAAAGAAATAAGTTGTTATAAATATATATTTCACATATTAGTTTCTCATTTATCATTTTAATATATTGAACTGAGAAAGGCAATGGCATAATTTTGCCCCAATCTGCCCACAAGCAATAAATTTTGCAATAAAACAAATGATTAATAGTTTCATTATCTTTTCACACTCTTTTATCTCTCTTTATAAAAACTTTTGTAAGATTGGCAACTTAAAAAAAAAGACAAACAGTGAGAAGAAACAAGAAAATCAATCAAACAGTTGACAAAAAATAATAGCAAAAATGTTATTGTAATCTATATATATATATTACACTTATATCATTGAGATATATAATCAATTTGAGAAGCTGAGGGAACATTACAAATATTTGTTATATGGAATTAAATTTATAAAAAGGTCTCTTTGATTTTGACTCTCAGTTGGAAAATAATTGGAAATTAGCGCGATTTAATTTATTAAGATTTGCAAAATATTCAATTCGGATAATGATGTTAATGGGTTAACAACGAGTAAGCCAAAAACTCGATACTCAAAAACCCGTAAGCAAAAGGGTTTGGCCAATATGCCCACAGCAATACTATTCCAATGCAACAAGCGGGTTGTGCCGTTATGCAAGTGGCAGCCTCAGCAGCAGCAGCAGCAACAATCGTTGACGATTTTGCTGTTGATATTGTTATTGTATAAGGCTCGCAACAACAACAATAACATCAACAGCAAGAGTAACAACAACAACAACAACAGCAGTAACAATGATTAAGTAGCAAAAGGAATTTCCAATAGGAAGTTCATATCAGCAGCAATATTACCATAAGCATAAACGCAAACACAATCAAAATAACGGTTAACGTCAGCAGCAACTAACAACAATAAATAACGGGCAACGGGGCGGACGGGCAAACGGGGCCTTGGCGACCAGTGTGGGGGACTGTGGGGTGCGGCCCTAGGCAAACTGGTCAAAATGCATATTAATTTGATTTTCGATTTAAAAATTGAAAATTTCAAATTTGTATACTTTGAGCCCAGCAACAACCAGATTTTCTCTAAACGATGAAAGTGGAGCACAGTCAAAGCCACCACCACCACTAGCAACACCACCAACTAACCAAAAGAGCGGAAGAGCTGCAACTATTTCGATCTCGATCTCCGACAAGTTTTGCAAAAGGGCGCTCGACGGTCGCGACTCGTGTGAAAGGTCAACACTCTCCGACTCAAAGCGAAAACATGAAAACTGTGACTCTAATAATACGAAGACTTAATTCCCTAACCAGATAAAGATAACTTAAAGCATATAATATGCTTGAAATGGGATTTTAATAATATGGCGAAGATATTTTTTTATCATAAAATTCAGGCGTGCTCCAATTTAGTCAAAACGCATTTGTTTTCTTTTATGAATACTCTATTTTTAAGCGCTTGTTTTTATCGGTAAATACTGATTATTAGCGGTTATTCCATTATTTGCATAAATATAAATTAAAACTAAAATTTAGCTGTTTTATAATTGTAAATAAAAACCGACGAGTTGTTAAGTCGGACTAATGAATTTAAGGTGTAAAATCTAACTGATTTTTATTACTTCTTTTAATACTTTAAATACTAGACTTTTACATCAAACAATTGTCACTCGTTTTCGACGCATGGGTTTGTTTTAAATCTTTTCTATTTTTACTTATTTCTATGCTTTACTTAAGCAGTCTCTGCTGCCGCTAGAAATGTATATATTAAACATACATATTTTTGTGTTATCTTAAATTAGCTTTCATTCTTGAACAGCCACAAATTTCTTTAAACAATATTATTAATATTTAATATATTTGAAGAGATTATTATTAAGCATGTTATTATAATATATGGTAAATATAGTTGTCTGTTACTGGAAAGAGCATGTTACTAAGAAAAATGATTGAAATTAAAGTTATAAACTATATACAGTAGTATAGAATTATTTGTCACATGTCACATCCCTTGTGCTATAAGCAATATACTCAAAAGAAAAGTGTTTGATCATAACGAAAATGAAAACGAAATTGAACGAAAGCGAAAAGCGAAACAAGGCGGCCTTCAATGGGTTGCTGTCTTCGTCGACGTCGTCGTTGTCTCGTGGCTGCTGCAGACTCCCAGTAGCGTCGCTCTTTGGAAGATAATCTCTTGCACTTGCTGTGAGATGACGGCGCACCACTTACATAACGAGAGGCCAAGCTCGGTGGTTCGCACTTGGTTTCGTGTATAAAACGCGCCGTGGCGCAGTTTGCCGAATCATTTACAGTTTGTCGTTGTCCCAGCAGACGACGGATCAGTGCCTGTATCGAACCCTAAACAGCTGAGTTCCCGTTCCCAAGCGAAATGGCGGCGTATTTAACAGTGAGTGTTTGTGGTTGATTCAGTGGTGCAGTGCTTTCAGTGACTAACGGCTCCCTTTTCCTTTTGTGTAGCTGAGCATTCTACTGCTCGCCAGCGCCCCGATCTGGGGCAAGCCCTCCTTTGGCCGGGAGCACGTACACATTCGCATCCACCTGCCCGAAAGCGATGACCACCATGGTGGTGGCGGTGGCGGTCATGGAGGTGGCGGAGGCGGCGGTGATTTCTCTAGCTATGAAGTTCATGGCGGTCATGGAGGCGGAGACATTGGCGGTCATGGCGATGGTGGAGGCCATGGAGGAGGCGGAGGCCATGACCACCATGGCGGTGGTGGTGGTCATGTGAGCACCTTTGCTATCATTACCGAGGACCACCACGGAGGCGGCGGCGGTGGTGGCCACGGAGGTGGTCATGGAGGTGGCCATGGAGGTGGCCATGGAGGTGGCCATGGAGGTGGCCATGGAGGCGGCTTTGGAGGCGGCTACAGCGCTGGTGGACATGGTCACGATGAAGCCCAGATTGCAGTGATTGCATCATCAGCCGGTGGCGGACATGGCGGTGGACATGGTGGTGGACATGGCGGTGGACATGGGCACGGTGGTGGTGACGCTGGTCTGGCTCATATTGCGGCCATTGCAGCCTCAGATTCCTCCTCGCACGGTGGTTATAGCGGCGGTGGTGGACACGGTGGATACAGCGGTGGTGGCGGTGGACATGACTCTGGTCTGGCTCACATTGCAGCCATTGCAGCTAGCTCTGACTCGTCCTCGCATGGTGGCTACAGCGGTGGTGGTGGACATGGTGGTTATAGCGGCGGCGGCGGCGGTGGACATGGTGGATACAGCGGCGGTGGTGGACATGGTGGTTATAGCGGCGGCGGCGGCGGTGGACATGGTGGATACGGCGGCGGTGGTGGCCATGACGCTGGTCTGGCTCAAATTGCAGTCCTTGCAGCTAGCTCCGACTCATCCTCGCATGGTGGCTACAGCGGCGGTGGTGGACATGGTGGTTATAGCGGCGGCGGCGGCGGCGGTGGACATGGTGGTTACAGCGGCGGCGGCGGCGGTGGACATGACTCCGGTATAGCTCACATTGCAGCCATTGCAGCTAGCTCTGACGGCAGCGGCTATGGTGGCTACAGCGGCGGTGGTGGAGGAGGTGGTTACAGCGGCGGCGGCGGCGGCGGCCATGGTGGAGGTCATGATGATGGTCACTTGGCCGCAGTGGTAAGCTCATCGTCCTCGCACGGCTCAGGCAGTGGTGGCTACAGCAGCTATGCTGCGCCTGCAAGCGGCTGGACGGGCAGTGCTGGCGGCTCCGGCTACTCCAGCTACAGCAGCGGTAGCAGCTACAGCAGTGGTGGTAGCTACAGCAGCGGCGGCGGTGGTGGCTACAGCAGCGGCGGCGGCGGTGGTTACAGCGGCGGTGGAGGCGGCTACAGCGGTGGCGGCGGTGGACATGATCATGACAGCTTGGCCATTGCTGTTAGCGGTGGCTCCCATGGTTCCGGCGGCGGCGGTGGCGGCTATAATTACTCACCACCCGCTAGTTCCAGCTGGTCTTAGGGCCAGCCAGCAACTTGGCCATTGGTCATCTAGTCTACGTTCATTATCATGGCCCATTTGGTTATAATTTAAGTTATGATTCACATTCAACATTCAACAGTTGGCAGCCTCATCCAAAAGCACAACTGCAGCATCATCCCCAACTGCATCCAACTACATCTTCACATGTATATTTCGTATTTATAATCGCCCACTCCTCCAATAGAAAGGGAATGGATTATTTTCCCAATGTCATGTGTCGTCTATTTGTACAAAATAAAGTATATAGTGTAATAATTTGTAAGAGCAATTTGTATTTTTTTATAAGATCCACGTAATATGTCAGGCAGGCTTGGGGGTGAAAGTGGCCAGCGGAGAGTGGCCAGCGAAGATGCCGTAAGAGTCGACTGTGCCTCATTGCGATGACGCAATGACGCAATGACGGTCAAGAGCAAATCAAGATACCGTCGATGTTGCGATATTATGCGATAATCACTTTTACATTTTAAGCAATTCAAAACATTTCAAAGCAATCAAAAGCTAAATTTAGATTGACATAATTAATAAAATTGTTTAGCTTAGAAACCAAAGGGAATTCCTATGTGGAAAGTTTAAAACCGGTTTTGTGATCTAGAAAATATGAAACTGTTCTCAATTCCAACGAATTTCGAAACTTGGAGTTGCTAATATATATAATAATAGTAAATTAATAATAATGAAACCGTGTGAAATTTGTGTTACAACACTTTGACCTTTACAGAAAATTAATCGTTAAAATCATAAACAGACTCTTCGTAACATTCACTTTGGCTTAGGAAAAGATATTTAAAAAGATAGTTACTTCAATAGCCGGAGAGATTTTTGTTTCAATTTATATTTAAATCTATGAAAAATGTGCTTTTGTTCCAATCAGTTTAATAGTTAAAGTATTTAGAAATATTTGGTGTCTGTTGTAAAATGCATTCGTCTTTTACTATATAATTTAATTCGTTTAAGTGAAATAGTAAAACTTATTTGGATTGATTTTTTTTGCCTTCCGCTTGTCTCTTGTTACTGGGCATGGTGACATAGTGATTAAAGTAATCGTAAATTGTGAAGAAAAAGGCGGACATTGTGCCAGACTTGTACAGCGTGGGCACCATTCCCTTGTAGAAACCCATAACGCCTTCCATTTCCATCGTATTCCGAATGCAGAACATTATCGTGTTGCAACGGGGATTGACGCCGAATGTTTTGCGGTCAGACTCAAAGTGACTCAGCATCGAGCGCTTCTTGATTAGGTCCAACGGATAGACGATCATCTTCGAGAGAACGCCGGAAAGAGCGGCATTGAAGAAGAGCAGTACGCCGGGTATCATATGCCGCTGATGCGGATCCTGTTGGTGTTGGGCGATCAGCTTGCCTTCCATGTGATTTAAGAACTTGTAGATAACAAAATTGGCACCCACCAGCGGGTAAACCTGTAGCAGGGTCAGCATCAGGCCGCTCGAGACGCCACGAAATCCCTCACGCTGAAAGACGTTCTTCACGCCCGACAAAGCTCTCAGCTTGCCCGCATCACTGCCCGGATCTGCGGCCACCACTCGGGTGCGCACAACATCGAACGGCTGAGCCGCCAAGGTGCCAATGCAGCCAGCCATTCCGCCGCACATGAAATAGCTGAAATTCGGATGCTTTTGGAAGAAGGAGTTTTGGGAGGCGGCATGGCGCAACTGCTCATATGCCCAGAACTGCACTAGAGCATAGGTTATGCTCATTGTCTGGGCTGATATGTGACCTTTCCAAATTCCGCGTAGTCCCTCCTCGCGATATATGATGGAGAAGGCGTTCAACATGCCGCTATATTTGGAAGTAATAGATTTCTTTTTTAACGGCTCCACCTGCAATTGGAATCGTATCTTCAGCACATCGAACGGGTGCGTTACGAAACGCGTTATTCCTCCAGCAAGCCCACCTCCCAGTGCCTGCAGAATTTGTACAAACGGCGAGTTATGTGAGGACATCTGTGAAAAGGACTTGTAATTTCAAGCAAAAATTATCTTACTCAAATTATTAGTGGCCATCTGTGAAAGCGTTCGATAATTTCAATTTAAAACAAGTAAAAGTGGTATAGTCGAGTGAGCTCGATTACGCTTTTCCCTGAATGCAACTGATAAATATATTATGATTTTATTGGCAAATTTCCCTTTAAAAAGTTTTGCACCCAGATATGAACAGCCTGAGTGATTTCTTATAGTAAATATAGGCACTGAAAAGTAAAAAAAAAAAGGAATGCACCGCATAATTTTATTCACAATCCCGAACTGATCAATTATTGGCTAGATAGAAACGATTGTATATACTTTCTCGTACTTTTATTTTAACTGGAAGACTATGCCTATCGGTAATCGAAATGTACGATAATCAAGAAACGGACACAACTATTAATAAGATAAAGCAAACTTGAGAACATATATCCAAATATCAAGTCTCTACTTCTTATAGTGTTTTGATGATCCTGATCAAGAATATATATACTTTATGGGGTCGGAGATGCATCATTCTGTTTGTAACATACATTTTCAGAAAACCATTTACCCTTTTTATCCATTTTCAACAGGTTCAGGCTATAATTCATTTACTAAAAAAAAATATCTCTGTTGTTTCTAATTGCTGCTAAAAATAGCAAAAACAAATATAAAAAATTTAGGTCAGCAATATATTAAGTTGGCTCTATTTGCAAGGACAATTGTTGAACGATTAATTTGAACCCTGTGATGGACATGTTAACCTTTAGCATTATCCTTTTGTCTCTTACTTTCAGTTGCCAAACACCAAGTCGTTGCCTACACGCAAAAGTCGCAGGTCAAACACGAGAATCGGCATATTCAGTTGGTGCGCGAATATGGCTTTCATCCGCGCACCAAGGCCTCCGTGGAGGATGGCGACGTCTTGCCCCGTAAATTTGAGCCTTTTCCGGAGGACATGTACGGCAAGCCGCTCGAGGAGATTGACACCTTTATATACGAAGAGGTAAGCAATGCAACCACCCTAAAAGAAAAAATATCCATCTGCCATTCATATGCATATTAGCGTGACAACTCAATTGCACAGCTTAAGCGACAAAAGCAAACAAACAACATCAACAACAGCAAAACGCTGTATTTGGCCCATTGCCATATTTCCATTTCCATTCGTTTTAATTAATAAGTTACACAGGGTGTTTTATGTGTGCCAGTTTAAAACACGCCCCACTCCTCACTTCGAAAACCCAAATCCATTCAGAGTGTGCACCAAGTGACACAGGCGGAAATGGAACGCGCTGCTCACGCTGACGTCGACTGTAACTGTATTTGTTGTTGTTGTCGCAAGTGCAAATGCAACGACTTAATGAAAATGAATGCACTTTTGATGCCAAAGCTGAGGTTAATGGAAATGCGAAAAGTTAGAACAGCCCTCTTTGTCCACCACTTGACAGGCCAAATGCGGCTCGGATATCAGCGAAAAGTGAGAGTAAATTTAGCAGAGCCACACAAAGAGCGACACTAAATACAAACCCAAATACAGCTAGTATAACAGTACATTTCACACACACACACACACACATAGGGACAAATTAAATACATTGCGGCAGGGAAATGGGTCATGCAGCTTTTGCCGTTGTAAAAGGACCGAAAAGGCAAAGCAATGTGACAAGAGTATTTACGTGTAACGACGGTCGCCTTAAATAAACTGCTGGCACCCGTCGGAATTGGGTGGTGCTGCTGCTGCTGCAGCAGCCAGTAGTGGACAAATTATAGACGAACATGCAAGTTTACTCAAGACTTGGCGGCCAGAATAACAATACATACATACATACAGAACACACTCTCAACCATGCGCTTATATGCCGTGGCCAAATATTTTTAGTTAACGTTCGGTCAGAGTTGGGACGAGTTACCAACGGTAAACATGCATTCAAATGGACAAGCCACGCCATAGTATCAGGGCTGGCGTAAATGTAACGAAATGTTGCCAGACATTTGCACGCACGCATGCATGGCAACGCCATTAAACATACAATTTGTGTGGTTGACTGTTTGTGTGTGTGTGACAAATGTGGGCAAAACAAACTCTGGCAACGGAAAATCAAAGTGCTTAATGGCATTTAATGGCACACACTTTAAGCCGGCCCAGAAGTGCAAACATCTGTGGCGACAACTACAACGGCAGCAGCAGCATGTTGCCACAGACTCGAGATAAGACTGCCGCATGTTTGCCAAAATGTTCACTAAATGCAAAACTGAAATTTCCATTTCTACATCGTTACAAGAGCTAACACAATTTTTCATTTTGCCCACTTAAAACACACTCGCTTTTTCTTAAGCTCTCGTGTTTAACTCAAACACACACAAGCACACCAATACACATGCATAGTGGACCGCAAAAGCACATGCAAATTTACAAAGCACACACACACACAGCACATAATGAGTGAAGGGAGGGGATGATGGGAGAGAAATGGCCAAAACTGCCACCCAATTGTAATTTGTGCTTGTTACATTAAAATTTCTGCTTACTCGGCTGAACGACATTTATGTGTAGCAAATGACCTTGTGGGCGGGCGAGGAGGGGTTGGGCGTTCTGAACAGGCTGTCATTTATCCTTTGTCAAGCTTAACAAGGCGGGTGCATTGCAGAAATCACAGTGCTAATGAACTACAACCAGCCACTTGGGGATCGCCTTAGCCTGTTTTGGCAAATCGATATGTCCGACTCCCAGCAGATTGTATAATTTGTCTAATTAGCTGACCACCTCACACATCGTTAGAGATACTCACTGCAGTGGTTTTCCTCTTATTCTATTTGGCGAATTCCAGTTTTTAGGAGTGGGTACCCAATTAACACACGAGTATTTCCGATGAAGTTCTGGCAAACTTGTTTAAATAAATCAAATTAAATACACATAGTGGCCTGAGCACACTAATACTTCCGTTTGCAGTTGCGGCGGCAAACTCCTATTCTGGCCACAGACGCAGCCATGCACAAAAGCAAGCACAGGTCACACTCATGTGTGAGTAGGGTTATGTTGAGAAAAGCACGCTTGAATATTTTTTCTTTTCGTTTTTACTGTCCGTTTTGGCAATTTAACACAAGTTTAGGTTTTTTTTTGTGGAACAATTGTAAACCAGCAATTTATTTAAGTTTTCTCAAATGGAAATTTCAAAGTGAATTTGTTGTAAAGCACATTTATTTTCTGGTATCGAAAACTCAGTTTGCAAATTACTTTCGGGCTTCGAGTTGCCCAGTCGGCATTCAATTTTTGTACGTCAATAGGGGTTCCTAAAAGTAGAGAAAAAAGAGCAGTTTAAATATCGATCGATGGTAGTCGCTTGCAGCTGGGGCTCCGCTGGCAGAGTACTTACCACGAAAATGGGCAATGGCGATGCGATTACTTGGACCTTGCACGCATCTTCCTGCGCTTACGCTTCAACCTACGCATACGCTTCTTACGCCACTGTAATAACACAAAAAATACACTCGTATTACAATCAATGGCTTATTAATTATTTAATACACTTTTTTTTTTTATCATTTTGCACTTGATACGGTAGAATGAGAAAGTATTTTTACCTTAGCTCTCATATTTCTTCTGGTTTCGAAGACGGTCAGAGAACGAAAGAACGATGGGCAAACGGAAGTTTAGCTGGCAGCTTCGCGTGGCAGGTTTTGACGTTTCCAAAGTATCGATAAGTCAGAAAGTGATGTAGCATCGAGTATCTATGTTAAGTGCGGAGCAATTCTGCAAAGTACGAGGCATTGCTGTTATAAGCAACTTTGACTGTTATGTTACCTATGCTCATGTTAACCTGTTGCAATTCTGTTAAGTCAACGATTACATTGAAATCAACTCTTAGTCGGCGCCGAAATTAGAATCAAAGTAGCTAAATATGTTTAATAATTCATTTTTTGCAGACTTTCTGTGTGGTGTCGAAGCGATTCCGAAAGAATTACATACATCGCTTCACGGGCACCCAGAGCCTTTTCCTCTTTCATCCATGGAGTCCATGGCGTCGGGTTTGCGTCTACATTGCAACGAATCAATTCTTTGATTACTGCGTCATGGCAACAATTCTATTCAACTGCATTTTCCTAGCAATGACGGAAACCGTGGAGGAAGCAGAGTAAGTCTCAAATAATATTCATATTTATGATTATTTATGCATGTATTTATTTATGTTCCAGATATATCTTCCTGGCCATTTACTCAATCGAAATGGTTATCAAAATCATTGCCAAAGGCTTTTTGCTCAACAAGTACACCTATTTGCGCAATCCGTGGAATTGGCTAGACTTCGTGGTGATAACCAGTGGATATGCGACAATTGGCATGGAGGTCGGCAATTTGGCCGGCTTGCGAACATTTCGAGTGCTGCGCGCACTAAAAACCGTTTCCATTATGCCCGGGCTCAAAACGATTATCAATGCATTGCTGCACTCGTTTCGGCAACTGGCCGAGGTGATGACGCTGACCATCTTTTGCCTAATGGTCTTTGCCCTGTTCGCGCTGCAGGTTTACATGGGCGAGCTGCGCAACAAGTGCGTGCGGAATGTGCCCGCCGATTGGACCAACATATCGCATCTGGATTGGCAAATGTAAGCAGGAAGAGAATATAGATTTAGATCTTTGTGCAACTTTCGCCCGTTTTAGTTGGGTCAACGATACGGACAACTGGATGTACGACGAGGATGAGATGCCCATGCTGTGTGGCAATTTGACTGGTGCACGCCATTGTCCGTTGGGTTTTGTGTGCATCTGCGTTGGCGAGAATCCCAATCATGGCTACACAAACTTCGACAACTTCATGTGGTCCATGCTGACAACATTCCAACTGATTACGCTCGACTACTGGGAGAACGTATACAATATGGTAAACACAATTAAATTGATCTATTTACAAGTTATAATAATCTGTTTTTATTTTTATAGGTGCTCGCTACTTGTGGTCCAATGAGTGTTTCATTTTTTACTGTGGTTGTGTTTTTTGGCTCATTCTATTTAATTAACCTGATGTTGGCTGTCGTTGCGCTCAGCTACGAGGAGGAGGCGGAAATAACAAATGAGGCGAGAATCATAACTCAATAATAACTCATTCACAGTTCTCGTTTTTAACTGCAAAACGTATTGTTTTAGGAGCGTAAAAAGGATCTGCTGGATCATCGGGATGATTCCACGTTCAGCTTTGATCCGTCCGTGTTGAACGTGAAAATGCTGAATAAGAACAACAAGAAGAAGATTGATTCGCGGAAGGGTGTGCTCCTTGCCTCATACAGCAAGAAGAAGACGCGTCGAAAAAAGACCAAAGGTGGCAAGGACAACACCAGCACCAACGGCAGCAATGGCAATGATCACGAGAACGCTAAATCACCATCGGGCACGCCCAGCCCCAATCCAAGTCCGCGACACAGCAACACAGATCGGCCATCGGCGCTGGCATTGCAGGCGCAGAAGCAAATGGAGCAGCAACAGCAGCAGAAGCAGCTCAGCAAATCCGAAACGACAACGGCGGCGGATACGTCGCAGCAGCAGCAGCAGCTAAAGACACGCATCAGTTTCAAGGAGGGTAATGTGAAGAATCCCAATATGCTGTATCCGTCGGACTTCAAGGGTCAGCTTATAACGAGCAGCCGTCAGACGAGCTCTAATTCAAGTGCCGGCGTCAATCGTGAGTCCTCTCAGGACGATTCGGGCGTTGTCGATGATCACGAGGAACAGGATACCGGTAATGAAATGGGCCACGTCTCAACCGTGGAGCTGGCGTTGTCGCCGCGTGAAGTGCGCCTCATCAAATGCAATGGGAATATAGCGCGCATCAAGAACCACAATGTGTATGCGCTGCATCAGGAGTTCTCCTCGGAGGTCGTCGTCATTGGTAAACACATACATATAACCATGTGCTGTATATATAAATTAATGCCTCTCTTCGCAGATGATCTGCCCGATCGTAATTGCGATCGCTGCGTGCATTGCTGTGCGGATTATGAGAGCTGGCTGCAATTCCAGAACTGTCTTTATAAGGTGGTTCGCGACCCGCTCTTCGAGCTGGCCATAACGCTGTGCATTGTGCTGAATACCGCGTTTCTGGCCATGGAGCATCACGGGATGAGCGAGAGCTTTCGCAATGCGCTCGATGTGGGCAACAAGGTGAATGTCAAGTTTTATTAACAGCTCATATTTATTATTAAATTACATTTTATTTGCTTATCTCAGGTTTTTACGTCCATTTTCACGTTCGAGTGCATTGTCAAACTGATGGCGCTGTCCAAAGACTTCTTTCTGTGCGGCTGGAACATATTTGATCTGATTATTGTCACTGCCAGCCTGCTGGACATCATCTTTGAGCTTGTCGATGGCCTCAGCGTGTTGCGCGGTCTGCGCTTGGTCAGTCATAGAATTTATTTTTGATATCAGCTTTGCAGTTTTTCATTTGTCCCGCTTGACATTGCAGTTGCGTGTTTTGAAGCTGGCACAGTCTTGGACGACGATGAAGGTGCTGTTGAGCATCATAATATCGACAATTGGTGCGCTCGGCAACCTCACGTTGATCCTTGTCATAGTCATTTACATATTCGCTGTGATCGGCATGCAATTGTTCTCCAAGGACTACACGCCCGAAAAGTTCGATCCAGATCCAGTGCCAAGGCAAGCAACCTTCTAATCATAATACATTTTTTTGTTATTGATAATAATTTCTTATGTGCAGATGGAATTTCAATGATTTCTTTCATTCATTCATGATGATTTTTCGCATATTGTGTGGTGAATGGATTGAGCCCCTCTGGGATTGCATGCGTGCCGAGGAAGAGGTAAATGAGAATTTTTTATAACACAGATAAACGGCAAATACGTAAATGCTAATCAATTCATTTTGCAGCAAGGGGCATCGACATGCTTTGCCATATTTCTGCCCACCTTGGTAATGGGAAATTTCATGGTTTTAAACTTGTTCTTGGCCCTGTTGCTCAACAGTTTTAATTCCGAGGAGCTCAAGTCAAAGAAAGAGGCAAGTCAGATGCGTTTTCCAGTTGGAAATATTTCGATCACAATTGTTATTTGAATGTATATTTGTCTATCCGTAAATGTGTATGTGTGTGCAAGAATCAATGTTAAACCACTTAAACAAAGCCAAACTTAAACTTCAATGTCCTTGAGGACAAGCGAAGCTTGTCATAAAAATCCAAACCATAAATTGTTTACGACCAACATATTTATACAATTTAGCATATAATCTATATGGTGTTTAGACGAATTTGCATTGCACTTGTATGCGTGTCTTTGGGTGTAAAAGCGTCTCTCTATATATTTCTAGTCTTAAATATTCAATACACTCACACACACACAACAAAAACATCAGCATAAGAATTGAATATAATTGAATTATACACAAAAGAAATGTAAAGCACTTTTTTATCAAAAGGTGAAACATATACAAACTAAACACAATTTTTTAAATTAACTGCCCAAATTCTTATACACTAAACCAACAAAATACAACAACATTTAAACTATTGTTGTAATTGTTAACTAATTAATTTCTTTTTAAATGCTGCGCACATATCGTTAAAGATCATTTTGTGTCAGTTGCTTAATTTCGGCGCTGTCGAAATTTCGTATTTTCATTGTGGTATTTATTTAACGTATGTCTTTAATGCATTTCTTACAACCCTGTTTAAGTCTCAGTGTCTAAGTCTTGATATTTATGTGATAATCTATCTGTTTGCACTATATCTACTTGAATTAACTAAAAACTTCTGTTCGTCAACTTTGCACAATGCGTTTAAACTTTTAACTACTTAAAAACACACACAACAAAATACACTTTATAATCTCAACAAAAAACCAAAAAAAAAAAACTAAATATAACCCCGACAAATACCAATTTTTAAATACACAAAAAAAACGTTAAACAGATTTTCAAGAAAAAGGTAATTTTTCCAAACTCAACCTTTAAAAATATTTAAGCCATTTGTTTGCTTTTTTGTTTATGTTGTCGAAAAAAAACTTAATCTAAATGAAAATTTTAAAAGCCCTGTGTAAATAATTCCCAATAGGCTGCATACCAATTGTTAACACTATATCTGTAAAATATTGCAACATTTTGTGTTCGTAAATGTTTAGCTTTTTGCTGTTAGATTGCATATTGCATTGGATAATCGATTAATTATATGTGTAAACTTAAAAAAAAACCAAAAAAGAAATTTAAAAATTAATAATTAGTAGCATATTCTTTAGTTATTGGTGAACAACAAAACTTTGCAATTGTTTTACTAACTTTAACTCTTTTTTTTGTGTAGGAGGTGGGCGAGGAGTCAAAGCTGGCGCGCAGCATAGAAAGGGTGCGTGATTTGATACGGAAGAAGCGGCAGGAGCGCAAGGATCGCAAGGAGCGCAAATATGCGGAAAAGTTTCAGCAAATTGTACTCGAGGCACAGCAGGCGCATGCGACCAGTGTGACGGCCAGGGAATTGGAAAAGCCCAACTTGCTGGCGGAAACAAAGTTTCATAGACTAAGCTATCAGGTGAGTGCTTAACTTTACTTAACGTATCACAACCATCAACTCAATTTAACACAATCATTCACAGGAATCGATGAACCGTCCAGTTTCCGGTTCCGATTTTGGCTTTCAAATTCCGCTCAGCGATGGCCTCCACACCATAGTCGATGGCCTGGAGTACGATGAGTCGTCAGAGCCGACATCCGAGCAACAGCAGCAGCAGCTGCAGCAGCAACAGCCGTCGTCCGACTGTCTGCCGCCTACATATGAGTGCGCCATGCTGACTGCCTCGAGCATAGAGAACCATGGCTGTGAGAACAATCTGTCGCCATTGGGGCCCACAGAGCGCAGCAGCCGATTGCAGCATCAGATCTCGTCTGGCGTGGGCACCCAGCACAATGATTCGCGGGATGAAGCCACCTATACGGAGTCGATTGAGCTGCGCCTACTGGGTCAGTACAACTCGACGGATACGGATCCGTATGCCTATGCGGCGGATCAGCGCAGTGGGTCCTTTGCGCGTGGCGATTCGTTGCAGGACACCGACGAGGCATATCTTAAGTACCAAAAGTCTTTGTTAACACGCTCACCAAGCTATCGCAAATCCCTGGATCGATTGTCGCAGTCCAGCGGTCAGTCGCAGCGTTCGCTTCTCCCCTCGCGCAGCCTCAAGTCCGAGGAGAGCGCAATGCGACGACATTCGAGTGGGCTTTCACTGAACTCCATATCCTTGGAGCAGGATGAGCTGCTGTCACAGCAGGCGAATCTGCGCGAGGAGCTGCTCAACTGCGATCAGAAAGAGCTTTTTCAGTTTCTGCAAGAGGACGAGGAGCTGCTGGGCATGGCGCGCAGGGAGAAAAAGCCAACGACGAGCAGCATCAAATCAAATCTCAGCTACATTTCGAATTCCATATTGCAAACGCTCGATTCGAGGCACAGTGGCAGCCACTCCAGCCATGACAATGGGCAGCAGGAGAGCGAGCCACTGATGGAGCACTCCGAATTTGACAATATTATACAGAGTTTCGAAAAGGAGCTGGAGGAGATTAAGCGCTCAACTAGCTCATTGGAGCGCAAAATCTCAACGCTTGCGGAACCCTCGCCCGCTGCCGATGAGGCGACCAAGGCCATTATGGATCACATTGCGATCATTACAGGCGCCTCGGAGCGCACCACGGCCGATGAGGTTGTGCATCCACTAAATCCCTACGACAGCTATGATCTGTCCAGTGTGCCGCGACGCTCGCAATCCGTCAGCGCCGCCGCCCAGCGCCAGTCCGTCAAGCTGAAGCGTCGCAGCTTGGAGAAGCAATGCAAGATCGACGAGGACTTTAGCATATCGAATGAAATACGCAAAATCTGTGATCAAATCCACGCACCCTTCGCCGCCATGGAAGCGCTTGCCGTCGCAGCGACCACCAGTGCCACCGGTGGCAACCAATCGCCGTTTATGCGTCGCAAACAGGATCCGTTCAGCGTGCAATTCGATCGCTTCAAGCGGCTCTCGCTGATCGAGCGCGTCGAGGAGCTGCCTGAGGAGGATAAGCCAATATCGACGCTGCGCATCGAGTCCGAGAAGATGCCGCGCAAGTTTCTCAACAATGACAAGCTGCGCATGGACAGCCTCTCATTGAAGAGCACCCATTCGTATGAGAATCTGCTTATCCAGAAGCAGCTGTGCCGCGATGCTGGCCACCATCCAATGGTAATGGGTGTGCCGGCCACACCGCCGACGTCCCTTAAATCGAGCATTGAGCCACCAACACTGGCGCAAATTTCATCGCTAAAGGCAACACCGCCGCTGGCTGCCCTAACGGAGCATCAGCAGCACTATCATGCCACCAGCATACAGACCACCCAACAAGCAATACACCCAACGGCTGTGGGCGCGGCGTCAGCCAAGCGCCGCGCCGAGCATCCACAATCGACACTAGACAAAGCCGCTTCCTTTCAGTCGGCCCGTACCGAATCGCACAGTTCGGGCGCCGCTGATAATAGCTCGGTCCTGGCTTTGGGGCATGCCGGCAATCGGTCCCTGTCCAATGGCCATCATGATCTCGCCAGCGACAAGACTGACCCGACAGCCAACGCAACAGCAGCAGCAACAAAGCAGTCGGCGTTCTCACGACTGACCGAAAAACCATGGCATTGTCTGGTTTCCTACGTAGACGATCTCACTGTTGGTGGGAGACGTAACTCGCAGGGCGCCTACAATGATCCCATGACTTTTCCGAGCTACGGCGAGGCAAAGCCGCCAAAAGTGCCGGACGATTGCTTCCCACAGAAGTGCTACGAGCAGTAAGTAATATAAAAATAAATAATAATATATTTCGATAAATGTTATATTCTCAGTTTTATAAAAAACTATGTTTAATTGCATTCTGAAGTCGATATTTAATTATTAAAATTAAATAAATTAAATTCAGTTTCTATTTTCTCTATATTTGTTAATAAATTTTAAATACAGCTTGTTTTATTTGAGCCTTAAATATATAAATTAAATAAAACTTACTTTAAACACAGATAATAATAAAAATTTGCATAGTCGTTAAAAAAATTACTTCTATATGAATATTTTAATTTATATTTTCGCTATTTTATGTTTTTATAAAAATCGATTAAACATTATATTGTTATATTTAAAATAAAGTTTGTTTGATTTCAGCCTAATGTCGATATTTAAATATGTCGGCTGGAACTAAATAAATAAATTTAAATAAACCTTAGCTAAAACATAACATCTGTGTGACTATTTCAGTTTCTATTTTCGATGTCCTTGGTTCATGTCCTGCATGGACACGCCGAGTGCCAAGCACTGGACGCGCGTAAGGACGGCTGTCTTGGCGGTTGTCGATACTCCAGCCTTTGAGTGGTTTGTGCTAGTGTTGATCTTTGCGTCGAGTATTACGCTCTGCTTCGAGGATATCTATTTGGATAGCAATAAGACGCTTAAACGTGTGCTTTACTGGACCAACTTCTCCTTTTGCCTGATATTTGTCGTTGAAATGATACTCAAATGGCTGGCTTTGGGCTTCTCCAAGTATTTCACCAGTTTTTGGACCATACTTGATTTTATCATAGTGTTTGTAAGTACTACAAATTGTTTATAGATATAGATAATAAATGTTTTATTTGTTTATCACGCGTTTAGGTCTCTGTTTTTTCGCTGCTTATTGAGGAGAATGAAAATCTGAAGGTTTTGCGCTCATTGCGCACCCTGCGAGCACTGCGTCCGCTGAGAGCCATCTCTAGGTAAGTTAGCCGACCTGAATTTGTATATTAGGTTGCACCAACTACTACTACTACTACCACTACTACTACTGCTAATTCTACTGCTTGCTCCGTGAGAGTTCTATCTAATGCTAAACTACTGCAGTGTCTAATTCAACTAATGAAATAAACCCTATTTACGTAGGTCTCAACTTTCTTACATGCATTTATCTTATTTCTTTAACAAACATTAAATAAAAAAAATATAAAAATTAAAAGAACAAAAACAACAACATTGGCATTTGCGTTGCCAGAGCTGTGCAGTGTTTAATACAATCTCGTCTTCTTTATGAATTTCGAATAGAAATCTATTTGTGGTTCATATTGCATCGCCATGTCCTCAACTTGTGTACATAGTACGATAATTCTAGTAACTTACTTCTTACCTATCCATTTAATCTTTGTAAATAAGCAGTTATCTTCAATTATATTGTAAATATGCACAAATATATACATAAATAAATAGTATTACGTGTAGTAATTTTAGCAGATGAGAAACGAAACAAATATATATCAATAATCAATATTCGCACAATCCAAATAATAATCGGTTTATCGTTTTGTAGTTGTTTTTCAAAATGCCCATCCCGTAACTATTAGCATTTCATGTTGCATTTCTATTCCAGGTGGCAAGGAATGCGGATTGTAGTAAATGCTCTCATGTATGCAATACCATCAATTTTCAATGTGCTTTTGGTTTGTTTAGTTTTTTGGTTGATTTTCTCAATAATGGGTGTGCAATTCTTTGGTGGTAAATTTTTCAAATGCATCAATGAATTGGGCGAGTTGCTGCCAATTACTGTAAGTATGCCAAGATAATAAATAAAAAAGCAAAATTAACATTTATTTTACAAACCCCATTAATTTGACTTGAATTGATGAGTATATTTGAATCTTACAGGAAGTAAACGATAAATGGGATTGCATTGAGCAGAATTACACGTGGATCAACTCGAAGATTACCTTCGATCATGTGGGCATGGGCTATTTGGCGCTGCTCCAAGTGGCCACCTTTGAGGGCTGGATGGAGGTGATGGCGGATGCTGTGGATGCCCGTGGCGTTGATCTCCAGCCGCAGAGGGAGGCCAATTTATATGCGTATATTTATTTTGTTATATTTATTGTGTGCGGATCGTTCTTTACACTCAATCTATTTATTGGAGTTATCATTGATAATTTCAATATGCTCAAGAAGAAGGTAAGAAATTTGGCCTAAGCCGTCACACCATACACCATAAACTATACAGATTCAATTTCACAATACGTATTTGTATATAAAGCAACTCCTAAGAACATAATCCCAACAACCCTATTGGACACCTCACCAAGAACTGTACAGGGCAATCTTCCCCTATCCAAATTGTGTTGTTGTTATTTTGTTATCGATGTTACATAAATATAGTGTGTATTGTGTGCTATATGTTCTGGTTTCATTTTCTCCAAATTATCTTCTTAAATGTATTGTATGTATTTGTATATATAAATAAATGTTCATTCTATTCTCATCACTTTTATAGTATGAAGGAGGAGTGTTGGAAATGTTTCTCACCGAATCTCAAAAACATTATTACACCGCTATGAAAAAATTGGGACGAAAGAAACCACAGAAAGTTATTAAGCGACCTATAAATCATTTTTTAGCTATGTTTTATGATTTATCCAATTCGAGAAGGTAAACAAACGAAACGCTTCTGAAAAATCAGCAAATTGCTTAATTACTTCTATGTATAATTATCTATAGTTTTAATTACCTACTTACTTACTGTTAGTCCTTTAACATACTATTATAATACTATTATAATACTCTCTGGATAGGCACACAGACATCACTATAACTTCTACTACTACTACTACTATTATAACTATAAAATTTATGATTTGGTGATAAAATTCATTTGAACACTTCACATTCTCCGCATTTGATGATATTTCGAAGGCTGATTTGTTGGCTACTCCTTTAACAACCGAAAGAAGTCGCACAAACGCCATTAGCAATGCAATTTTCCAACTTTTCCAATCCGATGTTCTTAGATGTTTTAGAGCACCCAATATGAATATAAATATCGAAATTTCCTAATGCATATCAATTCCTATTATCTAGTTTAATATACTACGCACTTCCCAAGTGTGGGCATGAACTATAACGAAACTAATTAGCTACAAATTAAGTTTAGATAAATGGGGTGAATTAATATTTATGTGACTAATTAAATATATATTTTAAGCATGTATATAAACTGGACTTAGTTTTGCTGTATGCTACTCAAATATACATAATTATATATATATATATATATAGATATATATAATAAATATATTATAAAATATATTATAAAATATATTATTAAATTTGTAGTCATAGTTTTGAGCAGCATCTGCACTTCGGCACGCACGAAGTTAGTTCCTTTATTCGTTACTTAACCAATATCCGTTTGTAATTTCATATACTTTGGTGTTTGTGTCTGCCATTAACTCCACCATGTATACGAATCGCCTTCGATCATACTATGCAGATTCGAAATTGCGATCTTTGTACTGATTTTTCTAAATATGCTTACCATGGGCATTGAGCACTACGATCAGCCGCATGCCGTATTTTTTATACTGGAAGTAAGCAATGCATTTTTCACCACTGTCTTTGGACTCGGTAAGTAAATTTGAATATAACAAGAATATTTTAATACCCATGCAGAAAGTATTTTAGCTGTGGATTGAATTATATATATATATGTGTAAATGTATTAATTTAATTACATAAATAGGTAAATGAAACTTTCTAGACACAAACTAGATGAGACCAGTTGAACTCCGATCTGCAAGGGAATTTCATTTCGGCTTGCCGAGAATAGCTTTTCTATCTTTTTTTCATTAGAGTACATTGACAGACAAGTTTTTTTTCCACAGAGGCCATTGTGAAGATTGTGGGACTGCGCTATCATTATTTCACGGTGCCGTGGAATGTCTTTGACTTCCTGCTGGTGCTGGCCTCCATCTTTGGCATACTTATGGAGGACATAATGATCGATTTGCCCATAAGTCCGACGCTGCTGCGAGTGGTTCGAGTCTTTCGCATTGGACGCATTCTGCGGCTCATCAAAGCAGCCAAGGGCATTCGGAAACTGCTGTTTGCCTTGGTCGTCTCGCTGCCAGCGCTATTTAATATTGGTGCCTTGCTCGGTCTGATTACGTTCATCTATGCCATACTGGGCATGTCGCTCTTTGGTCATGTGAAGCTGCAGGGCGCTCTTGATGACATGGTCAACTTTCAGACGTTTGGGCGCAGCATGCAGCTGCTGTTTCGTCTGATGACATCGGCGGGCTGGAACGATGTGCTGGAATCGCTGATGATCCAACCGCCGGATTGTGATCCATTCTTCAATCGGCAGGCGAATGGCGATTGCGGCCATCCGCTGCTGGCAATCACCTACTTTACGAGCTTCATAATAATCAGTTATATGATTGTGATTAACATGTACATTGCCATCATTCTGGAGAACTTTAATCAGGCGCACCAGGAAGAGGAAATTGGCATTGTTGAAGACGACTTGGAAATGTTTTACATACGTTGGTCCAAGTAGGTTCTTAGTGAAAGTCCTGAACGAGATTGTGATTGAATTTAACGTTGCGAATCGTGTAACTTGATGTTTAATTGATTTCGTTGCAGATATGATCCACATGCCACCCAGTTTATACACTTCTCGCAACTGTCCGATTTTATTGCCTCTCTCGATCCACCATTGGGCATCTCGAAGCCCAATAATGTCGCGTTAGTGTCATTTAATCTGCCCATCTCTAAGGGCAATAAAATACACTGTCTTGACATTTTGCACGCGCTAGTTAAGCACGTGCTAGGTCATGTCGAGGAGACCGATAACTTCAAACAGTTGCAGGAACAAATGGATGTCAAGTTCAAGAAACAGTTTCCAACGCGCAAAGAATTGGAAATTGTTTCGTCGACGCGGATCTGGAAGCGCCAGGAAAAGGCGGCCAAGACCATACAGACCGGTTGGAAGGACTATTTGCGGTACTAGCAAAAGCACCCTCACAAAAACAATTAAGCTCAATCTAAATTGAATTCAATTTATTATGATTTCATTGCTGTTTCACAGGCGCAAGCAGGAAAAGGAACGCTCCAATTCCGGGGACAGTGCAACGCAACACTCGAGTCCCGGCGGCTGGCAATCGAAACTCTCCGCACTCAATTTCTTCCATCTGCAGGTGTGTAATATAACTGTAGTAAACAGAAAGTTCCATTTGATTCATCATGTTTACTGTCTGTCACAGGTGAGCCGTCGAGGCACTGCCTGCTCCAGTCGCGCCTCATCGCGCAAGTCCTCACGCGCCTCCGATGCCTCCGATTTGAGCGAACTGGCCGGGCCCTGGTTAAATCTGCCGCTAATGCTTGTCTCTGGCGCCGATGATGTGGTCAGGGATATCAAGCAGCAGAGCGATGAAATGGGCAAACGGTAGTTAATCTTGTGCTTTACACTCTGACACACAATCCACACACAAAAAAACACACATGCAGACACACATATATCTATATGTATATATATAATATATATATATATATATATATATATATGTATGTATATCATATACGTGATTCGAAATGCAATTTTTAGACGAAAGGCTTTCACAATCATGAACAGCAACAGCAAAACAGCAAAACCGCAAAAACAGCAACATTGATAAAAATCTAACGTATTTTGTGTTCCACAATATATGAAACTTGAGCCCTATTTTTAGCATATCCTCTTGTATCTCCTTAAACTATGAGTCCCTGCTCGCAGATATGGTCTCAGCCGTTTTAAGAAGTGGCTCCCAGCCTAGTGGCTTGAATTACTTAGGTAAAGGCAATGCTCATACCAGTTAGCTAACCAACCAAACAACAACAATTACAAATAGCAATCTCTCAACTTTGTTTTAAGTTCTCTTCAATAACTCGCCGCCACCTGATCACTCATATTTACTCAATATATATATATATATATTAATTATATATTTATATTTATAACTAGCCAATATTCGTACAAGTCGACTTATAACTAATTTCAACATCTATATCGCTCCTCATACAGCAAAGCAAATCCAAACCAATATCAAAATCAGTTTTATTAGCAACAAAAGTCTCATTTGCTACAAATGCTCTATTCTAACTCTACTCTAAACAACAACTACAACGTATTTGCAGTTCTAAGAACACGTATTCAGTAATATGAGATTATGAAATTATCATTTGTAAGTAGTGCTCTATCCGAAAAAAAAACAAAAACAAATCATTGAATTACTCTCTCTGAAACAAAAACTCGTTGATCACCGAATGCGTAATTTTAGTTGATTATCTTCTGAGTTGCTTAGCCGCTGCCTGCCCTTTGCGATCTATCACGATTTTCATTATATATTTTATAGTTTCTGTAGCATTACAATACAACTCTATCCTATGCCTTAAAAATTATACCTAGCCCCGAAATTCGACATCTATCTGAGCAGCGATCTTAAAAGTACAGCTCTTTAAATATCGCTGAAAGCAAAAAGTAAAAAAAAAACCAAATATCGGGTAACTCCTCTACATTATTTAATCAATACTCGTACCTATTTACACTTCCATACTTGTATTATAAAAATGTATAGCTTTCTTAAATTGCAGCTTTTTTGTACAGTTCTATGACAAATTGAATCCGTAATTTCGTCAAAAAATTGCAGAGCTAATATTAATCGTACAGAAAATTGATAACAAAAAGTATCTGTATCTATTATCTGTCTTAATTATCTAACATTCTACAGTTTCTATTACGAATGAACATCAATGAAAAATTTATGTATATGTTTTTTCGATTATTATTATTTCTATTACTATCATTAGCGGTAGCATATTTGTGGAAGCGCCTAGAGCAAGTCGTCGCCGAAGCTTTTATAATTTCTTTTTGCGTCATCAGGATGCTGTCGATGACAGCTTAACCTCACCTTCAGTACATAGAAAAAGTAATTATTGACAAGTGCCTAAATCACAGCCTCAAACCACTCAATCAATTTCTACCTCACAATCAATCAATATCAATATGTATGTGTTTATGTATATAATCTTGTACATAGCCAACACCACCATAGACAGCACCAACAAATATATATTATTATATTCTATACTCACATAAATAAAAACATGTACCAAGTATTTATAAATATATGTATGTTTATGTACATATATCATTATTCTCATGTGGCTTTTAAATCTCTCTCTCTGTCTCTCTCCTCTCAATATATATATATATATATATATATATATATACATATATATATGTATGTATAAATTGTTTTCAACCTATCGATCTCTAAATCAGTTTTTATCATTGTGAAACAATAATCGCACATTAAACGTTGCTTTTGCCAATTAAAAATCATCGATGTACAAACACACGCAATTTATTATGAATCGTTTTTTTCATGACATACTCTTTGTGTACTTACTATTTACTAATACCTACTACTACTACTAACATTTACTAATCACTCTTTAAACTGATTACTTGACTTACAATTTATTGATTACATCCTTATTACTTACTACTTTTTTACCTATTACTTACTTTTAACATGATACTTACTGACTTAGTACGACAAACTTACTACTACTTATTTATTTATAACTTACTACCTGCAATTTAGTACTCAATTAATTTCTAGTTATTGACTGTTTAATGACTAACGACTAACTACCAATTGACTACTACTTACTGACTACTTTCTACCCTCTTCGTTATCTATGATCTGTTTAACCCCTGTCACACAACCTTTGTAAATTGGAGCTAATCACTATCGTTTGACACTAATGCGTGCATTTCACCCACTAACAGCTGCAATGAACACCAACACAACAACCTCAACCTCCACATCCGCCTCTGCATCTGCCTCCGTCTCTGCTAGCGCCACCAACGTTGAAAGCGACAAGCAAGCGCAACACCAACAACAGGTGGCACCAACTCCAACGCGTAAGCGCGCCTCTAGTTTTATTCGCAAAAAACCGCCCCTAGAAAGAGGTTTGTCAGCACAAAGCGCTTTAAGAGTTAACAAGAACGCTTTTGTCTGTATGTGTAAATCGTATTTAACCATCTCCCATTGGAGCAATTGGCCTAAAATGTTTGCCTTTTTTACACGCTTGCAGCGGATGGCCCGGCGCCGGAGGTGATTGTGACGAAGCCATCACCGGATCAGCAAACGCATCCGCATGTGCATGCACTCGGCCTGCGACCGGACAATGCGACTCTGGTGCATGTCCTGGTGCATCGGGAGAGCGAGGAGTACAAGGAGGAGGACGAGTCTAGTCCATCGTCGCCCGTTCTCAGCACACCAAACGGCAATGGCCTGGATAAGCCAAGGCCACCTCAAATACGCATCTGTTCGGGATCACCCGAAATGGCCATGGAGAGCTGTCTCTTGCCCACGGTGCAGATAATGGTGGATAGCCCAAAAGAGCCGCCACGTGGTGATTTCAGCACTGAAGGCGGCTTTCCAAATGCTTCCTATGCACCGACGACCGTCGATGTAGATGCGCCCATCGATGTTAATGTGCAGGGCGACACATCGCAAGTGTTCTACGACTACAATCCCGAGGAATCTAATCTTGATAATACAAATGACATAGTCTCAATTGAAGAGCAGCCGCAATCGCTCCCAGACGCTACTGTTGCCTCTGCTGCTGTTGCTGCTGCTGCTGCAATCGGTGATCAGCAGAGATGACCTTCAGTGAATATGAGAACAGATGAGGAGCAGCATTCAACTTGTAGTAGCAGCAGCAGCAGCACTACGAGTAGATGCAGCAACAGGAGCAGCAGCAGCAGCACCTCATCTGCTAGCCAGTCAACTGGTGCCGCCAAGCAGCGTCCAAGTTGACAATCTCCAGTCTGAGAGCAATTATCATGTGCATTTTTACGGGTACTTGTAATTGCTTAGACCTAGGCATGGAACGATCGGTTCCCCTTTGTTATAATAGTCGATTAATCATATATACATAAATACTAGTCGCTTTATACGATACTTAAACGGAACTATCCAATGTTTATATCATTCTATATACATATATATATGTACACACATATAATACATTTGTGTCTTGGCAACAGTGCGCTGTGCGTCCAGCAAATTCTAGACTAGTCTTAGTGTTAGTCCTAGCTTAGTTTAGTTTAATTTAGTTTACGGAATCAATATAAACTCTGTGTTAACAAAACGTGCATTAAATCCGTACAGTTCGTACACGTTGTAATACTCAAATCAAATCAAAACAAAACAAAACGAATGAATACACTAACATTTACATTAACATTAACATTAATATTAACAGTAACAGTAACTTTAACAATAAAATTAATATTAAATTGATTTATATATACGATGTAGTAATGTATAATTAGACACTAACTAATCGGTTGGTTTTACGTTAAGTCAGTCAGTCAATCAGTCAGTCAGTCAAGTAGAGCTATATCGAACGATTTTGAAGATATTTTAAAGGTTGTTTTAAATTATACAATACAATACAATACAATACGATACAATACGATACAATACAAAACGATACATACTTAAAAAACATAGGAATATACATGCATTACATAATTGTAACTAACAATCGCGACGTGGAGTTAATTATAGAGTTTGTTTTCTTCAATGCAATATATATGGACAACTATATATTTTGTATATATGCCAAAGGAAGTATTTTAAACTAATGAAAGCTAATTATATACATACATACCTATTCATACAACATCCAAAATATATATATTAAATTAGTTAGAGCAAATTAAATGAAATATTTATGAGAAGGGAGTGTTCCCAATTTGGTTTTACGTTCGATATATTTAATTACGAAAATACTATTACATTTACATGCTAGAATTTATATTATAGCCGTACAGAACAAGTGCATTAAGTACAAAAAAGAGAAGTATTAAACAGTAGATTTCAGTACTTGCTCCTAATCTCATCATTTCTCAAATCAAGATTCAAATATAAGATGAAAAACTCAACAATTAAAGCCAAACAAAAAATGTCAAGTGATTTAAGCATTCCAAGCAACAAAAACAAAGTAAGCAATTGATATCACTTTAACTCATTTAATAGCTAAGGCCCAATCGGGTATTTATTTATACTACATACTAATAACACACACCAACTACATAGGAAATACATATATATATATATATATATATATATATATAACCAGGAACACTTGTCACTTAATAATTATTCTATAATTAATACTTACGTACCAACAAACAGACAGTTGAACCGCAGTCCTACCTAAGCAATGTGCATTGTGTACCAGTGAGAACTTTTATTATACGAACTTATTGCTAAATCGAATACTTACCATAGGCATACAATGTTTTTATTTAGTCTAACTAATATGAATATGAAATCAAAATTGCATCAATGCTCTTCTATACAAGCTTCCACAAAAATTTATATACATATATTTACTTATACTTACACTTACTTATATGATATTAAAAAAATACTTATTATATTTGTATTATATTTTAGGCTCTGGCCAAGTTTCAAAGAAACTTATTTAAAGTAATTCTGTGAGAAATTGATTGTGTTAACTTAACTGCATGCAATCATATATTAAGTTTTAACATCGAACAACTTAACCGATAACACCCCTTCCTCCGCAGCAGTCCGTGCAACGCACACATTTTTACACTTTACACTTTACACTTCTACTCAACTTTCTATCTTAACAACAGACAATCAGACGGCGATTGATAGTAAATTGAAATTATGGTACCAACTAATTCTTTTTATCCAAAAGCAAAACAAAAAATAATAACAAAATGTACACACTTGTGATTTTAACTGAAATTTTTACACAACAACAAAACAACAAGAAGAACAACAAACAAGGATCATCTTAAGATCATAACTTTTAATTAGAATTGTTAACAATTTGCTAAATGAATAAAATGTAATACAAGTAAGTGAAAAAAAAGCGAAAAAACAATTATATATTGAATACAGCAGACAGAAACCAAACACTCGTCAATTAAGTGATATTTATAATTGGTACATAGGCATAATAAATTTGCAAGGATTATTATACATGCATACTTACATATACTATATATATTGTACTATAAAGTAGGATTTACAATATAACTCATATTCGATTTGTACATAATAAACGGATAGCAATATCATAGCAAAAGGAGCTAAAGCGAAACCGAAGGAAATTAATGGAAATTTAAAGAAGCTTTAATTTTAACTATGTCTTTAATAATAATTGCTTGCAAACGAAATGTAAAATTATAATTGATTAGGATGCGTAACGAAGGCATTATTATCACGTCTATATTCAAATAACACAACATTTTATTTAGTCATAGAGTATAACGACAATAAATCGAATGAGGCATATATTTATTATAAACGCAACCAGTGCCAGGGGGCCATAGCTTAAAAACCCAACAAATAACAACAAATTAACTAAAAAAAACTAAAAAAATATACAACAAAAAAAGGCCACCCAAATAAAATGCAATTGCTTAACTACAGACCCTGGCAAATTTCCTACTAGTACCAAAAATAAAAAATATAATTAATAACAAATAAAAAAAATGAACGATGTACCAAAAATGCAACAGAAACTGACACAAATAACGGAAAATTAACAAATATAATAAAAACAGTCCTATGCATTTAACATAGCTCACAGCACCGCAGTGCAGGGGACCGAACCGGGTCTAATTAGAAATACAATTGCAAATGGAAAATAAAAAATATATATACATTAAATACCTATATAAATATGTATAGTTAGTACAGTTAAGTACAGTACAGCTGGTTTGATTAGGTATGCCTTACAGAATACACGATTTTATTTGTTGAAAATTTACGCGTTGAGGTTCAATAAAGTTAACGTTTCATATATCAAACATAAATAATAAAAAAAATAAACAAAATGAAACAGACAAAAAAATATTTATAATTATAATAAATAAGACAAAAAAAAATGGGCAAAGCATACAATTTGTTTAACATGCTCTGAAAACAATGTCAATTATTTTGATTTGCAGTTACAAAAATTGTAAAGCGAACAGTTTTTTGATATTAGAAATGCGTTTTTAGTCGTCGTCCTAAACTATAATCAAATATTTACCTTAATAGATGCATAGCTTCAAGTTATATTATTATATTCATAGCTGCGCTCAAATTGCAACGGATCAAAGACAAATCAATGGCAATCAAAAAATGTTTGCTAATTTTGATCTCTCTTTTGGAAACTTCATTACCAGCACATTATTATCGCAATTTTGTATAACATTAAATCTGATCATCTATCGTTTTGACTTAATTGGCCTTGTTAACAGTTAGGCATTTTCCAAAACTCTCCGCAAGTTGTTAGGCCATGAAATTGATTTGATTTGATCCGATACGCTCATAGCCAATCCAATTGTGTATAAACTTATATATTAGGTGGCCATCAATTGGCAGAGCTCCCAGTTAAAAATCATTGATGATAATATATATATATATTGTGTCATATTGAACCGAATCATATCAAATCAAACAGATAAAGAAACACAAATAAGAAAACACAAATCTAACATTTGTAATAAAAAATATTTACTCGGGTACAAATGGTACAGTAATGATATTCGTTTATACAATATTTACTGTATAAATATTATATAATCATTATACTTATACTAAATACTTATATGTATACTTATCAAAACTCAAAATTTATTAACTGATGTCAAAAACCAATTTTAAACGGGACATTGAAATTATGTATTGCAATTGTGACCACAGGGCGCATGCATAAAAATATGTTTATACATATATATATATAATATATATGAACATTTGGCAAAGAATGTAAAATGAAAACCTTATTAATTAAAGCAAACAACAACAACAACAACTACAAAAGCAGTAACAAAAACAAATAGCAGAACAAATTGTTTTCGGTTTTAGTTTGAATTGTATATAGTATATTGAAAAGATCGTACCTATTATAATAGTGATTATTTCCATTCAGTTAATAACTCTTAAGGGTTTTTGTTAAACTTAATTATATTTATATATTCGTATGTTAATAAAACAATTTCTGACTACAAAATAAATATAATGCAGATCAGCTTCGATCATGGGATACATAGGGACGAAACAGGACTCGAGTAGTAGGGGAATGGGGATTCTATGACAGGAAGTGACTTAAAGTTTTAATTGCCCATTAATTTTTATTGCCCCATTAGTTTTTTGGTAGGGGTGAGAATGGTGCGGGATCAATATCAAAACAAACAAATAAATAATGTCAATCAAAACAAACAATATAAATTTGATCTTTAAAAAATGGTACATGTTGTTCTTAATTTGTAGGCAGCTGTTTTATGCCGCCGCATAGTTAAAAGGAAGGGGTGAGAGACTGTTTGTTTAGCTGATCTTTGCAGCGTCCGATGTTGGGTCAATTTTGAGAAAAATGTGTGGGTCAATTTTGAGAAAAACAACAATTGGGCGGCAATTTTCGTCATTCGCTTTGAAATTTGTAAGCTTCTACAAATTTGGTCAATACTGGGAAAAATGTGTGGTGGGAGGAATCTTTCAGAAAAAACAAACGCTTTAGTTTGGTTTTTGCAATCGCAATCAATTTTCATCATTCGCTTTGAAATTTGTAAACTTCTACAAATTTGGTCTGTTAAGTGTGTATATGTGTGTGTTTGTAGTATGTGTGTGTAGTGTGTGGCATTTCTAACACGCCACTGTGGGTCAATTTTGAGAAAAACAAATAAATAATGTGTGTGCTTGTCAGAATGTGTGAGCTTTAGTTTGGTTTTGCAATCACAATTGGGCGTCAATTTTCGTCATTCGCTTTGAAATTTGTAAACTTCTACAAATTTGACGTTTCTCATTGGTTTAAGGATCACTCAGCAGCACTTGTGTATACGTTTATGATTTTATTTTGTTTTTGTTTAAGGCGGAGTTTGTGTGCAAAACATGTACACACACACTAGTGTGTGTGTGTGTGTGTGTGTGGTCGATCAAGATTCCATTCATGAGGGTGGGGTTCACTTGTGAGTGTGCAGTACGGGCTTATATTTTTTAAGGAGATTGTGCACAAGACGGGCACAAGTATGCATGTACATGATTTCGGGTGTGAGGTTGGATTCAATGACCTTTTTACTCTCCCTTTTTACAGTGAACTCTGCTGTAAAATAGCCTGGTTTGATTTGTCTACCTACAGACTTGTCAATTAGATTCAAATGTTAAAATAAAGAAAATTGTTTTTTTTTTTTTTTTTTCTGTTATTTATTTATTTATTTATTATAAAAATGCTTACAACTACAGACATTTGTTTATTTATTTTTTTTTCGCTCTTATTGTTACAGTTTAATTTCAAATATTCATTTTTCATTTAAAGTGTATTATTATTAATATCCCTATTGTTTAACCTCTTCCTAAGGTTAGTGTATTGAAATATAAGGCGATCCAGTTTTCTCTCATATGATACAAAGTAGTGACAAGCACAAGTATCAACTCCATCTCTAGCATCATTTGTGGACCATGAGCCCACCGTCAAGTGCTTTCCATATTTTGATTGAATTAGACGATAGTTTTCATACGTCATAAAAAATTCTCGATATTTCTCCAACAATTTAGAATGCTCAGGAAATAGCACATCCTCAAACTCCTTGAGAAAATCATCAACTTTCCTAACATTTCCTTTAAATACAAATTTCGAAATTAGATCCATTCTGTTGTGTATTCTTCAAAAGCAGAAATGCAACTGAACTATTTCGTTCCCTCTGACTATTTTCTGCAGAGGTTGTGTTATTGGTTTAAACGTTTCCTCTAATTGATACTCATTTGCAGCTCTTCCTAATTTAATGCTTTAAAATTTTCTTTTTAATGCGAGTCTTGTTTTCGTTAATTCTTTCAGAAGATGTTCATCCATTTTAACTATAAACCGATCAGCTCTAAACCGATAAACACCTTTATAGGCGGTTTGTGGTTTTCAAGCGGTTTTTTGCTGTTTTTGAGCGGTTTGGCGCAGTTTAACATGCGGTTTTTGCTGTTTTACATAGCGCTTAACGCTGTTTTTCATACAGTTAACTAGCGGTTTTCAGATAATTTCCGTTGTTAACAACACAAATACTATAATCAAACTAAAGATAGACTGACTGTTTGTAGCTGTTATATACTAAAATAAAATATTAATTCGTATTCTATGTATTTAGTTATTTATTGAAAAGTTGAATACAAGTTACTTTAAATAATCGTCTTTATACTGCATTAATAGAAATCTTAAACATAAGTGTCCACAATTAAAAGAATCAAATCGTTGAACTTGATTATAATTGTATTTTATATTCTCTCCTAAATATCTAATAAGCTCTAAAGGTGGTGGTAAATTTCCAAAACTATCAAAATATCTGATTTGTTTATCTCGTTTGTAGTAAGCTACCCAATGTGTTCCAGCTCCACTTGAAAGGTCCAAGTTAACAATACCACTTTCCCTTCTGTGTACTCGTTTTGGTAATGAGTCTCTCATAAAAACACCTCTGAAAAAGGGGACATGTTTGCGAGTAAAATTCATAATGTCAATGTTTGAAAGCGGCTTATTAGGTAGCTGTCTTAAAAGTTTTTTGAATGGTCAGTTGATATACCATATCCCTTTTGATATGGTTTTAAATAGAGACCATTGCCTAAAGCAATGGCTTCCATTTTTCTGTTATGTCGTTTATTCTCCTCTAATTCTTTCTTTGCATTTTTCGCGTTGTTAATGCTCTTTGCTATAGATGCACCACCAGAGGCAAGTCCGCCCAATGCTCCGAGTGCCGTTATAATGGGTATAAGTGGCAAGAAACCACCAAGTTTAGGAACACTAATAACTCGAGGAATTATTACTTCATTTTTCTTTCGTCCAAAAGTTTTGTCTATGGCTTTCCTAGCGATTTTTATAGCAGATTGAATATCATATGGCTTCTCCTTCTTTAATACTTTAGTAGCCACTCTTACGGCGTGCATAAATTTTTTCTTTTTCTCACATGGTTTTATTTTATTTTTTCTTTGATTTAGTCCCATACCAAATTTTTTCTTTGCTTTCATTATGTTTGATACAAAATAAGCAGCGGTTTTTTCACCGAGACTACTATCTGACGCCTTTACACGCTCCCACGCTCTTTCGGCCAAATTTCAATCAGCTATATGACGATCGCTCAAATCTTTATTATTTGAATATGCTATGTCGATCTCCCTACAAGCAGCATCTAATGGATTTATTCCTGTTCACAGCATGCAATTAGTTATCAAGTGAGAAGTCTATTATACAAACCGATGGAGCGTTCGCTATTTTCTGCATGCTAACATTCCACACATATAGACTTCGCTATGTTGGGTTGAGATAACAATCCCAACTGCTGAATGCTACCAGTAGTGAAAGTCATTTCGAGTCGGATTTCAAGTAATTGGATTTCACACGATTTACTTATGAACATATCAAGCAATATTGATAGCTTTGACTCATATTTGCCATAAAATTACCATTCGACATATCGATCAGCTACTTGATTCTGCCATATAGTATGAGTTGAATTATAACAATACGATCTGCGACTAATCCTGATATAATAGGTGAATACTCTTTATTGACTAACCGATCATTGACATAAGTACGACAATTATACTTGTCAGTTGTTTGAATTAATTAACTTTGCAGCTCATTTGACTGAGTATATCAAATTCATCCAACGTATCGATTGATGTGAAATGTGTTATAACAGTCACATCAGTCTGAATATGTTATAATATACAGCATCAAGCGATGCTTCAATGAGAAATGAGTGAGAAGCCGCGTAATTTTATTTATTTCCCTGTGACCACGAGAGAGATACATTCATTAAAAGTACGGATTGTTGATCAGAACGGAAATTTAGTTAATTTACGTAATGAGAGTGTTACACTTCGGTTACATTTAAGGCAACAAAAATGATTATTTATAATAAAAATATATGTTACTCCCCATCATCAAACACTTTGAGTTATACTGCAGAAGAAAGAAGGTCGTTAAATAAAAAACTCACAGCTGAAAATAAATTATTTTTAAAGTCATTGGGTCTAAAAATTAGAGAACAATGACTAATTTATTAACTGTTCGAGAGAAACCCTATTCGGATGAGAGTATAATCAAAAAAGAATACCATAGCTACTCTCCTTATCTCCAATCATTTAAGAGTAATGATGAAGTTAGAATCACAATCCAGAATCAGGACTTATATGTGCTGCCAACCGAGAGTTTTATTAATATTGAAGGCTTCATTTCTTTGCCTAACAACACGCCTACTGGAGGTGGTAAACTAAAAAACAATTGTATGAGCTACCTGTTCGACGAGGTTCGATATGAGTTGAATGGAATTGAAATTGATCGAACTAGATTTGTTGGTACTTCAACAACCTTAAAAAACTATATTTCATTGAATAAACCTGAAAGTCGTATGCTTGAGAATTCTGGTTGGTTTAATGGAAACGACAAACAACTAACAAATTAAATATCTGCTTGGATTTTGTGAAGACTATAACAAAGTCTTATTGAATTGTAAACATGAGCTAATACTACTCATAACTAAAAATATGGATGATGTATATCATAGTAAAATTGAAAGTGCCGAGTATAAATTAAATATATCAAATATTACTTGGAAAGTACCACACATTACTCTCAGTGATGAAAAGAAATTAGTAATGTTAAATATAACAAAAAGCGGAGGCTCACTACCAGTAGCATTCCGCAGTTGGGATTGTTATCTCAACCCAACATTAGCAGAAGGTACTCATCATGTGTGGAATGTTAAGCTTGCAGCAAATAGAGAACGCCCTCGGTTTGCTATAATAGGCTTTTCACTTGATAACAAATTGATTCAAAATCAATTACGAAACTTGAAAGTGCATTTGAACTCTGAGGCGTATCCATATGATGATATGAGTATAAATTTTAATCGTGATCGATTTGCAAGCTTGTATGATATGTATGCAAGTTTCCAAGCAAGTTACTATATGAAGCAGTCTGAACCGTTGCTAACGCCTAAGGAATTTAAAGAAAAAGCACCGATTGTTGTTATAGATTTAACACATCAGAATGAAACTGTTAAAACAGGTCCAATCGATATCAGAGTTTCCATTGAGTTGGATAGTGCAAGTATTAAAAACACTAAAGTATATTGTCTACTTATGCATGATCGGTTAGTTGAGTATTCACCATTAACAGGATTAGTCCAACGTATTGTTTAATTCACTTTAATGGAGAATCAAGTAGCTGTCGACATTCAAGGATTTTATGGAAATAACAACTATTTTATATTAAAAGAGATTGCTTTAGTTTTTAATAATGGATATTACAAAGACGTTCATTACCTCATAAAACCGCCATACGATTTTCTTAGATTATCAAAGAAGGCTCGTAAAACGGCTATATGGTTAACTAAAAATCAACATAATCTCTGTTGGAATGATGGAAATTATAACTTTTTAAAAGTGAGAAATTGGCTTCGTGAGATTATTAATGGAATGGTAGTAATCACAAAAGGAGATAGTAAAAAAAAGTTTCTCGAAAAGTTTCTAAGGACGTATGTAATAAACATTGAAGAATTTGGTTTTCCACGATTAGATGAGATGAAATTAAATGAATTCGCCGACTGTGGATCTCATCTAAATAAAGGCGTCTGTGCTTTAAGAAATGCACGTGTTATACTAGATTTTACTATAGAGTTGAATTTAAGTGACATCTAGAACGAATATAGTTCAGTTGCATTTCTGCTTTTGAAGAATACACAACAGAATGGATCTAATTTCGAAATTTGTATTTAAAGCAAATGTTAGGAAAATTGATGATTTTCTCAAGGAGTTTGAGGATGTGCTATTTCCTGAGCATTCTAAATTGTTGGAGAAATATCGAGAATTTTTTATGACGTATGAAAACTATCGTCTAATTCAATCAAAATATGGAAAGCACTTGACGGTGGGCTCATGGTCCACAAATGATGCTAGAGATGGAGTTGATACTTGTGCTTGTCACTACTTTGTATCATATGAGAGAAAACTGGATCGCCTTATATTTCAATACACTAACCTTAGGAAGAGGTTAAACAATAGGGATATTAATAATAATACACTTTAAATGAAAAATGAATATTTGAAATTAAACTGTAACAATAAGAGCGAAAAAAAAAAATAAATAAACAAATGTCTGTAGTTGTAAGCATTTTTATAATAAATAAATAAATAAATAACATAAATAATAAATAACATAAAAAAAAAAAAAAAAACAATTTTCTTTATTTTAACATTTGAATCTAATTGACAAGTCTGTAGGTAGACAAATCAAACCAGGCTATTTTACAGCAGAGTTCACTGTAAAAAGGGAGAGTAAAAAGGTCATTGAATCCAACCTCATACCCGAAATCATGTACATGCATACTTGTGCCCGTCTTGTGCACAATCTCCTTAAAAAATATAAGCCCGTACTGCACACTCACAAGTGAACCCACCCTCATGAATGGAATCTTGATCGACCACACACACACACACACACACACTAGTGTGTGTGTACATGTTTTGCACACAAACTCCGCCTTAAACAAAAACAAAATAAAATCATAAACGTATACACAAGTGCTGCTGAGTGATCCTTAAACCAATGAGAAACGTCAAATTTGTAGAAGTTTACAAATTTCAAAGCGAATGACGAAAATTGACGCCCAATTGTGATTGCAAAACCAAACTAAAGCTCACACATTCTGACAAGCACACACATTATTTATTTGTTTTTCTCAAAATTGACCCACAGTGGCGTGTTAGAAATGCCACACACTACACACACATACTACAAACACACACATATACACACTTAACAGACCAAATTTGTAGAAGTTTACAAATTTCAAAGCGAATGATGAAAATTGATTGCGATTGCAAAAACCAAACTAAAGCGTTTGTTTTTTCTGAAAGATTCCTCCCACCACACATTTTTCCCAGTATTGACCAAATTTGTAGAAGTTTACAAATTTTAAAGCGAATGACGAAAATTGCCGCCCAATTGTTGTTTTTCTCAAAATTTACCCACACATTTTTCTCAAAATTGACCCACACATTTTTCTCAAAATTGACCCAACATCGGACGCTGCAAAGATCAGCTAAACAAACAGTCTCTCACCCCTTCCTTTTAACTATGCGGCGGCATAAAACAGCTGCCTACAAATTAAGAACAACATGTACCATTTTTTAAAGATCAAATTTATATTGTTTGTTTTGATTGACATTATTTATTTGTTTGTTTTGATATTGATCCCGCACCATTCTCACCCCTACCAAAAAACTAATGGGGCAATAAAAATTAATGCGCAATTAAAACTTTAAGTCACTTCCTGTCATAGAATCCCCATTCCCCTACTACTGACTCGTTATAAATTGCTGGGAATAAATGCATAGGCCTAAATAATTATATAAATACTTGATCTTCTCTGCTACACATTTTAGTTAGTTGCGCTCTTGGAGCAGCTTCAGCAAGTGTTCCAGTTTCTGTTCGATATTCTCCAATCTTCTTTCAGTGATTTGTTCGCGATGACGCTTCTGCTCCGCACTGGATTTCTGATCGAGTACGGATAGTGCCAGCTTGACAGTTCGATTGTCGATCTTGGAGCACTTGCCGGTGAGGACGGAGCAGCAGCAGGGCAGCAGCTTTAACGGTGGATCGAGCAGCTTCTTCTGCTGCTCCAGTGCTCCACTTGTGGCCAGTGGCTGAAAATTGGCCTTGTTCTTGCCATAGCTTAAGTCTTTCAATTCGAAGGCATCCGACATCGGTATGAGCACCTTGTTGCCATCATTGGGCAGTATGGATATCTGTGGCACAGACATGTAGTTCGGATAGATGTTCATCAGGCGCTGGCATATGGTGCGGAATGGCTCGCTGTTCACAATAAATCCAGTGCGTCCTTGTCGACCCGTAAGGACCTGCTCGTAACGCATCAGAGTATTGGTGCGGCAGATGGCACCATTCAGCTCCGCCTGAGCTTTGATAGCCTACAGGAAAATAGAGTATGTGATAAAATTAAATATTTTAAAATTACGATAAAGAAATACAATCAAATATTGGTTATGTGGGACTTTAATCTTACCTGCGTATCGGAGACAGCCAGACCGTTGAGCAGGTTGAAGAGCACAATTGTCATGAAGAAGACAAAGAGCAGAAAGATGAAATAGGTGGAGAAGCTGTCGAACTTAATGTCGCCGGCATCGAACTCGCCCGTCAACATGACGATAGTTTTGATCAGAGCCTCAATGGGCACTGAGAAGCTATTGAAGTCATCTCCATCTTCTCCTTTCTCATGAGTTGTTGTGGTGTTTGATTCCTGCTGCTGTTGAGGCTGATCCTGTGGCTTACCAAAGAGTATGTAGAAGCACAAGCTGAAGGTGAGCACAAAGATCGAATAGAGTCCGAAGCTTTTGATGAAGCTGCTGGAGACGGCACGCAACATGAGCATGTGCGTCGATATTGAAAGTACCGGCAGGGAGCCAACGAGCAGGCAGAACTCCAAGGCTACCAACAGTATGGTAAACACGGCCAACACGCGTTGTGTCTCTTTATCATAGTTGGACTCAATCCGAGTTAATATGGACAACAAGATGAGTGCCACCTCCATGATATTGGTGAGCGACCAGAAATGGGAGAATGGGGATATGCAAAACTGTATACTCTCCCTCAAGATCAGGTAGACAATGCCAATCCAAGTGAACAGTCCAGTTAGAGCCGTCAGAGCCGTGTGCTCGCTCTCGTGGAACTTAAGCAGAGTGTGGCTAATGATGGAGGCGGTGAAAAATGTGTAAAGCAGAAAGTTGATGTAGAAAAGGACGGAGAGGCGATGCCATTTCAGGAACAAAAAACTGGAGATCAGCGGGTGCTGCAGCAGATGTCGCAATTCCTTCGACTTGGCCATATGGGCAATCGGAGTCATTTCATCGTGCAACTGCTGCGACGATTGCTGCGTACGCATCTTGTCAGATTGTGGCCCTGCTCTCTGCTGACGCATCAAATTCCTGTAGTTGATTATGATCTCAAAATTCTGCTCTCCGGCCTTCTGTGCATTGGTCGTGATGCAGGAGTCAAAGTGCTGTTCGAGCATTTCTGGGGTCATGTCCTGCATGGCCAGCTCATTGAACTGGCTTCGAGTACCAATGTAGGCACCGTGGCGTAGGAGCATCTGCACCGCTTTAATATTGCGGTACTTGACTGCATAGTAGAGCGGCACCTGGCCACTGGCATCCTCCTCATTGATGTCTACTATTTCGCTGCCGAGCAGCAGCTCAAAGCAGCGCTGATGATCACAGAAGTCATCTAGCGGCGGTTCCTCCAATCTGCTGATTACTCTATTCAGTAGTGAAGAGCGTGGAGCCAGCTTCAGCTCCGGATGCTTCAGCAGCTTGTCCAGTGCACGCCAATTGCCCCAAATGATGGCCAATTCGGCGGGAGCTGTTGGCTCGCTGGGGGTGCTCTTGTTGATGTTGATGCCGGAACTGAGGATTGCATCAAAAGCGGAATGCTTGCCACGCTTGATGGACTCGAGCAGCATTGGCATATACTCCTCCTGTTTGGAATTGCGCTGGTTATCCTTGTCGCTCACATTAAGCTGGTGTTCAGCGAACAGCTGCGCGAACTGGGCTTCATCGCCATCGCGTAGCTGGCGCAGCAGACGCTCGCTAATCTCCCCATCCGCACTGCACTCCCGCTGTGGTGGCAGCTGAATCTCTGGATAATGCTGTTGGAGCAGCTGTCGCACCTGCCCATTGCGATAGCTATCGATGTCCAGTTGTGGCTGAGCAAGGAAAAGCAACACCAGCTCCTTCTTCTCGGACTTTATCTTGTTGCTTTGCAGCACATGATGCAACGGCGTCCGCTCTCCCTGATCGATAGCATTGGGGGATGCACCGTAGTCCAACAGTAGCTCCATGCAAGCCCGCACCTGATCCACGTTATCTGCAGTCAGATTTTTGGCCAGCGAAAGGAGTGGCGTCAGCTGCCCATATTTGCGATCCACCTGGACACCAGGTCGACGCAGTAGCACCGCCAGATTGCTGGGATCCCTCGAGTCGGCAGCATAGCTAATAGCAGCCTTGTTAAGCTTTAGATTTATCTGCAAGACAACGTTGAGTCAAACACCAACTCCAACTGGATAGATCAGCCAGTGCTACTCACGTAATTCACATTGCACCCATGTTCCAAGCAGGCCTCCACAAAGTCCGCACAGCCTGCGGTGGAAAGCGCCTTCTCGTAGATGCTCGTGTGTCGTTCGTCCTGCAGATTGGGCTGTGCACCCATCTCGAGCGCCTCCCGGAATTCACGTATGTTGCGCTTGGCAAGCGCTGCGCTCAGCTGCGCCTGCGGATCACTAAAGCCGCATCCGTTAAAATCCATCTTCTTTGTTAATTGTGCGGACGATTTGGTAACTGTTAAATAAATTAAATAGATTAAATGAGATTATAAGGAAAAAGTTAAATGATGAAAAACCCTAGCAGACTTAAGGAAGATTTTACCTGACCTGTATAAATGGATTTGTATGTGTTTGTTAAAAGTATATAGATTAATTTAAATAAATTAACCATATGCTTAAAGCATTTGGCAACTTCTTATTGCGAAGTTGCAACTGCTAATTTATGCTTTTTTAAGACAAAGTTTTGGCCTTAATACTAAGAATATATGCTCATTTTATGAGTATTGTTCGTACATTAAAAATTTCTTTTCAATTTAATTGCAGTATTCAAACCATAAATCTTGAAAATCGGTTCGGTTTTATGGTTTCATACAAATGTTGGATATGTGATAATTGAAGCCAATGAACTGCAGATTATAGTGAATTTCCTCAGAATATCTCTAAAGTGATATGAAATGGTGTCATCCGCCATTAGATATGCAAAAGCGGAAAACGAGAAAAAGTTGTTGATAATACTTATACTACTATATACTGAACTTGAGATTAAAGTATATAAAAAGAATGTATATAAAACCCAAGCACAACAATTCAGTTTAAATGACAATGAAGAAGCCCGCTTTCAGTTTAAGATGTAATTCGATGCAGAGTTTTGGATTTGTCCAGCATAATATATGCTAAGTTAAGTACTACAGAGATGAGGAACTGGAACCTTGAAACGAACCAAAACCTCGCCTTCTGATCCACACTCATAGAATCATAGACAATTGACAAACGCTTCACGGTACGTTGATTTTCACAAGCACTGTGTTAGTTGCTTTGGGCCAAGCAGTTGGTTTTGGCCAAGTGTTGATGCGTTGACCGTTTTGGTCAAATTCAACAGCTGGCAGTCGGACAGCTGGGCAGTCTCTCTGCTGAAAGCTGCCTTACAGGTTTCCCTAATTGGTATGTATATATATACATATATAAATTTACTATTGGGTTGTCCAATCTGCGCTGTAGTAATTAAAGAAAGCGCTCCTAAGTGGTTTTTGTGGTACACGACCCCATGTAATTAGTTATTAAATTATAACAATGTATTTAGTTATTAAATTATAACAATGTATTTAGTTATTAAATTATAACAATTGAGCCACATTCAAGTGGTGCTTCAGCTGAAGTTATGTGGTGTGGGAGTGGCCAAGTGTCTGGCTTAACCTTGTGATCGGTTTCGCAACTGACTTCATCCGCTTTTGGGGTTTGCTATCAGATTTAACGATCATAAAGAATAATCATAAAATAATCGACATATCAATATCAATTAGCAATCAATTTGCTTCGGTTTACGCTTTAAATGTGCTGCGATTCTTTGGGGCCTGCGGCTTCTCTTGGGAGATTCATTTGGCGGCATTCGTAAATTTCAAGGCGGCTTCTTTTGTGCGATTTTTCTAAGAGTCTGTCTACGATCGACAATATATGTTATACGAATATATAGCCTGTCTGTTTTGAAACTTAAAATGTGTGAGAAATCGGCTAATCACTCCAACGACTTGGGCTAATTTGAATATTACCCAGCTGCTGTGTTTTAATCTTATGTATATTTTAAATACCATCAGAAACGTGAACGTTCTCTGCGAATTAAATGGGAAATACTTTGCGTATCAATAAGTAATCAGCGAATAACTAATAAGTAGCTGCCATCATTTGATAGGTTTGACAAATTATTTATTGTAAATGTTGACCCCTCCGATTATAGATGAGCATCATTTTGCAACATCACCTTTGTTAATTGGCTAAAGGTACACAGAATTTTGTTGACTGTTTCTTCGTGTGTATTTACTTGTCAACAGACATATTACCAGTATTTACTTTTACTTGTATTTACAAAGCCAATTTTCAGTTAACAATCGAATTCACTGTTTGACATACAAAACAGTAGAATGAAGTAATTGCGCAGTTTTTAAAAAAGATAGGATATAGAAGGAAAAACACTAGGTTTGCAAGTTTTTTTGGAACTCACATTCCAATCTTAGCTCAGTATATAAAGTGCTGTATCCGCAGCTTGAGTGGAAACGGGAATTGCATATGGAACAGCTTGCCAAACTCGTTCATCGTGTTTTCTTTGCAGATCTCTGCAAGCAATGCCAGAAAAAACAAAATAAAATCAGAAATAATTACTACACTTCGAGGAAGTTTTGCACAACTTCCATGACAAGTTTATTGCACGGATCGCATAAAAACTTAATGTTTGTCAGCACTTTTTGGTTTAGGTTTCGAATACGTGACGAGTTGCCTGAGAGGCGTGACAGAAATTTCGGGCATCGTGATATCGCTAGATATTTGAGCTGGGATCTGGAGGTGGGGCAAAATACATATCCATTATAAACCCACACTATATACACACACTATATACCCACATATATACACAAATGCGATAGCAAAGCGATCCAATTTGTTTGTGTTGTACAAGTTTATTGGCAACTGCGATCTTTGTTTATTTAGTTTATAGTCATTTTAATGCACTGACGGTAATTGCAAGTTTTGTTGTTTATTTTTAATATCAAAAAAGTAGAACAATAAGAAATGAAATCTATAACCAAAATAGATTCCAGTGAAATTATAAACAATATGTCTTCAAGATCTTGCTACTTAATTTCATGAGGCACGCATTTAGCTACATCTCATATAAATAATAAAAACAAATTTCTCAAGTATTACAGAAGCCACTCATATAATTTTTCCTGTTCTTCTTTTTAGCATTTTTGTCATCATAAAAACTTCATAATTAAGATGGATGTGGAATGCTCTGAAGCTGCGCCGACTAATCATGACTTCATGGCAAACTGAGTTTTGGTGGCATCTGCCAAATATAATTTCAACACAAGAAAAAGCAAAAATGTTTATATGAGGAAACACAATACATATACATATACATATACAGATACACACACACTCACTTACATAAACACATGCTTTAGTAAAGTGGATATATTGCCCATATACTGGGGGTATGTGCACTTCATAAACAATTGACTGGCCTACATGAAGAGCAACAACAAAAACATTTTCAAACACAATAACAAAAGAGAATGTGTAGGCCAACGCAGCCCAAGGGGTGAGTAGGGGTAATGGGGTAATGGGGTACATTTGACCGAGTCAGTGCCCGGCACATTCAATAATTTGAAATAATTAAATTAAGTCCACGCTGGCAGAGAGAAATATTCTCGATGAGTTAAGCAAATTCTCTCTCTCGTCAGCTCCCAATTAATTATATGGAGTGCTTCATTCAAATATAGCATACAAATTACTAAGCGAACAGAACAGCCAATCAGTTGCGGTTTCAATAAAAAACAATTATAGATTGACCAAGTAATATAACCCCTCTCCACAATCTGTCTCACCGATTGCCTACGTCTTTGTGTGTTTTATGATCAGAAAAAAACGAAATAAAACTTATCTGGGCGGAGCCAAAATGCGAAAGACAAATTCGAAAAAACAGTCAACTGGAAGAGGCAGCCAGTTCAAGCATTTCTAGAAAATGTGGGGGGAGGAAGTGAATAACAGGTAATAGAGTAGTAAACATATGCAAATATGGATACGTACTCATAATTGACCCTAACGGAAATTCTTTGTACACATATTTGTGCCATAAGTTAATGCAAATGATAGCTAAACGATTATCGACTCTAAAATGTGACTGCAGGCACTGCACAGATATTACATACACACATATGTATATAAATATATGCAAAGTTCTTGAAATTAGTTTCATTAAATTCGTATTTTGTTTTTTTTTTTAATTTGAATTTGAAGCCAGAGGCTTTTAGCCTTTTAAGGCAGCAACAAGTGGTCGGCTCTGCCCACTAACAAAGCCAAATTTGCAATTGTATTGTAAATTCTAAGAAACGTTGATGATGTCACGAACTTTAAAAAAGAAACGCATTCGCTTCTAATCATTTGTCATTAATTTCTTAATTATTTGGCAAACGTCATAAAACAAAGGAAATTTATTTTTATTATTAATATAATTATGAATTTAGCTGGGCGCGATTTCTGCAATTTTTTTTAACCTTGGCGATTGGCGTTTTAAAACTTGTTTTTATATCAACCCTCCTTTTTATTAATTGCTGTGTGGGTTGTAAGTGCTGATCTTAGCAACTGCCGTTTTGCTCATGTTAAAGCATATGGCAACTTCTAATTGGGAACCTGCAACTGCTAATTTATGCTTTTTTTAAGACAAAGTTTTGGGCTTAATACTAAGAATATATGCTCATTTTATGAGTATTGTAGGTACATTAAAAATTTCTTTTCAATTTAATTGCAGTATTCAAACCATAAATCTTGAAAATCGGTTCGGTTTTATGGTTTCATACAAATGTTGGATATGTGATAATTGAAGCCAATGAACTGCAGATTATAGTGAATTTCCTCAGAATATCTCTAAAGTGATATGAAATGGTGTCATCCGCCATTAGATATGCAAAAGCGGAAAACGAGAAAAAGTTGTTGATAATACTTATACTACTATATACTGAACTTGAGATTAAAGTATATAAAAAGAATGTATATAAAACCCAAGCACAACAATTCAGTTTAAATGACAATGAAGAAGCCCGCATTCAGTTTAAGATGTAATTCGAAGCAGAGTTTTGGATTTGTCCAGCATATTATTTGCTTAGTTAAGTACTACAGAGATGAGGAACTGGAACCTTGAAACGAACCAAAACCTCGCCTTCTGATCCACACTCATAGAATCATAGACAATTGACAAACGCTTCACGGTACGTTGATTTTCACAAGCACTGTGTTAGTTGCTTTGGGCCAAGCAGTTGGTTTTGGCCAAGTGTTGATGCGTTGACCGTTTTGGTCAAATTCAACAGCTGGCAGTCGGACAGCTGGGCAGTCTCTCTGCTGAAAGCTGCCTTACAGGTTTCCCTACTGAATTTACTATTGGGTTGTCCAATCTGCGCTGTAGTAATTAAAGAAAGCGCTCCTAAGTGGTTTTTGTGGTACACGACCCCATGTAATTAGTTATTAAATTATAACAATGTATTTAGTTATTAAATTATAATAATGTATTTAGTTATTAAATTATAACAATTGAGCCACATTCAAGTGGTGCTTCAGCTGAAGTTATGTGGTGTGGGAGTGGCCAAGTGTCTGGCTTAACCTTGTGATCGGTTTCGCAACTGACTTGTTCAGCTTTTGGGGTTTGCTATCAGATTCAACGATCATAAAGAATAATCATAAAATAATCGACATATCAATATCAATTAGCAATCAATTTGCTTCGGTTTACGCTTTAAATGTGCTGCGATTCTTTGGGGCCTGCGGCTTCTCTTGGGAGATTCATTTGGCGGCATTCGTAAATTTCAAGGCGGCTTCTTTTGTGCGATTTTTCTAAGAGTCTGTCTACGATCGACAATATATGTTATACGAATATATAGCCTGTCTGTTTTGAAACTTAAAATGTGTGAGAAATCGGCTAATCACTCCAACGACTTGGGCTAATTTGAATATTACCCAGCTGCTGTGTTTTAATCTTATGTATATTTTAAATACCATCAGAAACGTGAACGTTCTCTGCGAATTAAATGGGAAATACTTTGCGTATCAATAAGTAATCAGCGAATAACTAATAAGTAGCTGCCATCATTTGATAGGTTTGACAAATTATTTATTGTAAATGTTGACCCCTCCGATTATAGATGAGCATCATTTTGCAACATCACCTTTGTTAATTGGCTAAAGGTACACAGAATTTTGTTGACTGTTTCTTCGTGTGTATTTACTTGTCAACAGACATATTACCAGTATTTACTTTTACTTGTATTTACAAAGCCAATTTTCAGTTAACAATCGAATTCACTGTTTGACATACAAAACAGTAGAATGAAGTAATTGCGCAGTTTTTAAAAAAGATAGGATATAGAAGGAAAAACACTAGGTTTGCAAGTTTTTTTGGAACTCACATTCCAATCTTAGCTCAGTATATAAAGTGCTGTATCCGCAGCTTGAGTGGAAACGGGAATTGCATATGGAACAGCTTGCCAAACTCGTTCATCGTGTTTTCTTTGCAGATCTCTGCAAGCAATGCCAGAAAAAACAAAATAAAATCAGAAATAATTACTACACTTCGAGGAAGTTTTGCACAACTTCCATGACAAGTTTATTGCACGGATCGCATAAAAACTTAATGTTTGTCAGCACTTTTTGGTTTAGGTTTCGAATACGTGACGAGTTGCCTGAGAGGCGTGACAGAAATTTCGGGCATCGTGATATCGCTAGATATTTGAGCTGGGATCTGGAGGTGGGGCAAAATACATATCCATTATAAACCCACACTATATACACACACTATATACCCACATATATACACAAATGCGATAGCAAAGCGATCCAATTTGTTTGTGTTGTACAAGTTTATTGGCAACTGCGATCTTTGTTTATTTAGTTTATAGTCATTTTAATGCACTGACGGTAATTGCAAGTTTTGTTGTTTATTTTTAATATCAAAAAAGTAGAACAATAAGAAATGAAATCTATAACCAAAATAGATTCCAGTGAAATTATAAACAATATGTCTTCAAGATCTTGCTACTTAATTTCATGAGGCACGCATTTAGCTACATCTCATATAAATAATAAAAACAAATTTCTCAAGTATTACAGAAGCCACTCATATAATTTTTCCTGTTCTTCTTTTTAGCATTTTTGTCATCATAAAAACTTCATAATTAAGATGGATGTGGAATGCTCTGAAGCTGCGCCGACTAATCATGACTTCATGGCAAACTGAGTTTTGGTGGCATCTGCCAAATATAATTTCAACACAAGAAAAAGCAAAAATGTTTATATGAGGAAACACAATACATATACATATACATATACAGATACACACACACTCACTTACATAAACACATGCTTTAGTAAAGTGGATATATTGCCCATATACTGGGGGTATGTGCACTTCATAAACAATTGACTGGCCTACATGAAGAGCAACAACAAAAACATTTTCAAACACAATAACAAAAGAGAATGTGTAGGCCAACGCAGCCCAAGGGGTGAGTAGGGGTAATGGGGTAATGGGGTACATTTGACCGAGTCAGTGCCCGGCACATTCAATAATTTGAAATAATTAAATTAAGTCCACGCTGGCAGAGAGAAATATTCTCGATGAGTTAAGCAAATTCTCTCTCTCGTCAGCTCCCAATTAATTATATGGAGTGCTTCATTCAAATATAGCATACAAATTACTAAGCGAACAGAACAGCCAATCAGTTGCGGTTTCAATAAAAAACAATTATAGATTGACCAAGTAATATAACCCCTCTCCACAATCTGTCTCACCGATTGCCTACGTCTTTGTGTGTTTTATGATCAGAAAAAAACGAAATAAAACTTATCTGGGCGGAGCCAAAATGCGAAAGACAAATTCGAAAAAACAGTCAACTGGAAGAGGCAGCCAGTTCAAGCATTTCTAGAAAATGTGGGGGGAGGAAGTGAATAACAGGTAATAGAGTAGTAAACATATGCAAATATGGATACGTACTCATAATTGACCCTAACGGAAATTCTTTGTACACATATTTGTGCCATAAGTTAATGCAAATGATAGCTAAACGATTATCGACTCTAAAATGTGACTGCAGGCACTGCACAGATATTACATACACACATATGTATATAAATATATGCAAAGTTCTTGAAATTAGTTTCATTAAATTCGTATTTTGTTTTTTTTTTTAATTTGAATTTGAAGCCAGAGGCTTTTAGCCTTTTAAGGCAGCAACAAGTGGTCGGCTCTGCCCACTAACAAAGCCAAATTTGCAATTGTATTGTAAATTCTAAGAAACGTTGATGATGTCACGAACTTTAAAAAAGAAACGCATTCGCTTCTAATCATTTGTCATTAATTTCTTAATTATTTGGCAAACGTCATAAAACAAAGGAAATTTATTTTTATTATTAATATAATTATGAATTTAGCTGGGCGCGATTTCTGCAATTTTTTTTAACCTTGGCGATTGGCGTTTTAAAACTTGTTTTTATATCAACCCTCCTTTTTATTAATTGCTGTGTGGGTTGTAAGTGCTGATCTTAGCAACTGCCGTTTTGCTCATGTTAAAGCATATGGCAACTTCTAATTGGGAACCTGCAACTGCTAATTTATGCTTTTTTTAAGACAAAGTTTTGGGCTTAATACTAAGAATATATGCTCATTTTATGAGTATTGTAGGTACATTAAAAATTTCTTTTCAATTTAATTGCAGTATTCAAACCATAAATCTTGAAAATCGGTTCGGTTTTATGGTTTCATACAAATGTTGGATATGTGATAATTGAAGCCAATGAACTGCAGATTATAGTGAATTTCCTCAGAATATCTCTAAAGTGATATGAAATGGTGTCATCCGCCATTAGATATGCAAAAGCGGAAAACGAGAAAAAGTTGTTGATAATACTTATACTACTATATACTGAACTTGAGATTAAAGTATATAAAAAGAATGTATATAAAACCCAAGCACAACAATTCAGTTTAAATGACAATGAAGAAGCCCGCATTCAGTTTAAGATGTAATTCGAAGCAGAGTTTTGGATTTGTCCAGCATATTATTTGCTTAGTTAAGTACTACAGAGATGAGGAACTGGAACCTTGAAACGAACCAAAACCTCGCCTTCTGATCCACACTCATAGAATCATAGACAATTGACAAACGCTTCACGGTACGTTGATTTTCACAAGCACTGTGTTAGTTGCTTTGGGCCAAGCAGTTGGTTTTGGCCAAGTGTTGATGCGTTGACCGTTTTGGTCAAATTCAACAGCTGGCAGTCGGACAGCTGGGCAGTCTCTCTGCTGAAAGCTGCCTTACAGGTTTCCCTACTGAATTTACTATTGGGTTGTCCAATCTGCGCTGTAGTAATTAAAGAAAGCGCTCCTAAGTGGTTTTTGTGGTACACGACCCCATGTAATTAGTTATTAAATTATAACAATGTATTTAGTTATTAAATTATAATAATGTATTTAGTTATTAAATTATAACAATTGAGCCACATTCAAGTGGTGCTTCAGCTGAAGTTATGTGGTGTGGGAGTGGCCAAGTGTCTGGCTTAACCTTGTGATCGGTTTCGCAACTGACTTGTTCAGCTTTTGGGGTTTGCTATCAGATTCAACGATCATAAAGAATAATCATAAAATAATCGACATATCAATATCAATTAGCAATCAATTTGCTTCGGTTTACGCTTTAAATGTGCTGCGATTCTTTGGGGCCTGCGGCTTCTCTTGGGAGATTCATTTGGCGGCATTCGTAAATTTCAAGGCGGCTTCTTTTGTGCGATTTTTCTAAGAGTCTGTCTACGATCGACAATATATGTTATACGAATATATAGCCTGTCTGTTTTGAAACTTAAAATGTGTGAGAAATCGGCTAATCACTCCAACGACTTGGGCTAATTTGAATATTACCCAGCTGCTGTGTTTTAATCTTATGTATATTTTAAATACCATCAGAAACGTGAACGTTCTCTGCGAATTAAATGGGAAATACTTTGCGTATCAATAAGTAATCAGCGAATAACTAATAAGTAGCTGCCATCATTTGATAGGTTTGACAAATTATTTATTGTAAATGTTGACCCCTCCGATTATAGATGAGCATCATTTTGCAACATCACCTTTGTTAATTGGCTAAAGGTACACAGAATTTTGTTGACTGTTTCTTCGTGTGTATTTACTTGTCAACAGACATATTACCAGTATTTACTTTTACTTGTATTTACAAAGCCAATTTTCAGTTAACAATCGAATTCACTGTTTGACATACAAAACAGTAGAATGAAGTAATTGCGCAGTTTTTAAAAAAGATAGGATATAGAAGGAAAAACACTAGGTTTGCAAGTTTTTTTGGAACTCACATTCCAATCTTAGCTCAGTATATAAAGTGCTGTATCCGCAGCTTGAGTGGAAACGGGAATTGCATATGGAACAGCTTGCCAAACTCGTTCATCGTGTTTTCTTTGCAGATCTCTGCAAGCAATGCCAGAAAAAACAAAATAAAATCAGAAATAATTACTACACTTCGAGGAAGTTTTGCACAACTTCCATGACAAGTTTATTGCACGGATCGCATAAAAACTTAATGTTTGTCAGCACTTTTTGGTTTGGGTTTCGAATACGTGACGAGTTGCCTGAGAGGCGTGACAGAAATTTCGGGCATCGTGATATCGCTAGATATTTGAGCTGGGATCTGGAGGTGGGGCAAAATACATATCCATTATAAACCCACACTATATACACACACTATATACCCACATATATACACAAATGCGATAGCAAAGCGATCCAATTTGTTTGTGTTGTACAAGTTTATTGGCAACTGCGATCTTTGTTTATTTAGTTTATAGTCATTTTAATGCACTGATGGTAATTGCAAGTTTTGTTGTTTATTTTTAATATCAAAAAAGTAGAACAATAAAAAATGAAATCTATAACCAAAATAGATTCCAGTGAAATTATAAACAATAAGTCTTCAAGATCTTGCTACTTAATTTCATGAGGCACGCATTTAGCTACATCTCATATAAATAATAAAAACAAATTTCTCAAGTATTACAGAAGCCACTCATATCATTTTTCCTCTTCTTCTTTTTAGCATTTTTGTCATCATAAAAACTTCATAATTAAGATGGATGTGGAATGCTCTGAAGCTGCGCCGACTAATCATGACTTCATGGCAAACTGAGTTTTGGTGGCATCCGCCAAATATAATTTCAACACAAGAAAAAGCAAAAATGTTTATATGAGGAAACACAATACATATACAGATACACACACACTCACTTACATAAACACATGCTTTAGTAAAGTGGATATATTGCCCATATACTGGGGGTATGTGCACTTCATAAACAATTGACTGGCCTACATGAAGAGCAACAACAAAAACATTTTCAAACACAATAACAAAAGAGAATGTGTAGGCCAACGCAGCCCAAGGGGTGAGTAGGGGTAATGGGGTAATGGGGTACATTTGACCGAGTCAGTGCCCGGCACATTCAATAATTTGAAATAATTAAATTAAGTCCACGCTGGCAGAGAGAAATATTCTCGATGAGTTAAGCAAATTCTCTCTCTCGTCAGCTCCCAATTAATTATATGGAGTGCTTCATTCAAATATAGCATACAAATTACTAAGCGAACAGAACAGCCAATCAGTTGCGGTTTCAATAAAAAACAATTATAGATTGACCAAGTAATATAACCCCTCTCCACAATCTGTCTCACCGATTGCCTACGTCTTTGTGTGTTTTATGATCAGAAAAAAACGAAATAAAACTTATCTGGGCGGAGCCAAAATGCGAAAGACAAATTCGAAAAAACAGTCAACTGGAAGAGGCAGCCAGTTCAAGCATTTCTAGAAAATGTGGGGGGAGGAAGTGAATAACAGGTAATAGAGTAGTAAACATATGCAAATATGGATACGTACTCATAATTGACCCTAACGGAAATTCTTTGTACATATATTTGTGCCATAAGTTAATGCAAATGATAGCTAAACGATTATCGACTCTAAAATGTGACTGCAGGCACTGCACAGATATTACATACACACATATGTATATAAATATATGCAAAGTTCTTGAAATTAGTTTCATTAAATTCGTATTTTGTTTTTTTTTTTTACTTTTTATTCGAATTTGAAGCCAGAGGCTTTTAGCCTTTTAAGGCAGCAACAAGTGGTCGGCTCTGCCCACTAACAAAGCCAAATTTGCAATTGTATTGTAAAATCTAAGAAACGTTGATGATGTCACGAACTTTAAAAAAAGAAACGCATTCGCTTCTAATCATTTGTCATTAATTTTTTAATTATTTGGCAAACGTCATAAAACAAAGGACATTTATTTTTATTATTAATATAATTATGAATTTAGCTGGGCGCGATTTCTGCAATTTTTTTTAACCTTGGCGATTGGCGTTTTAAAACTTGTTTTTATATCAACCCTCCTTGTTATTAATTGCTGTGTGGGTTGTAAGTGCTGATCTTTTCAATTGCGGGTTTACTCATGTTCGTTACATTTGCATTACAAGCATGATTCACTTGGTTTTAAGATAAATCACTTAATTTGCGTACTATAAGTCATAGTTTTTAATCAAATGCGTAAAAATTTTGAAAATTTAGTTAGATATGAAAAGCACACAAAAACCCTCTTAAGGAAAGCACAACAAAATGGCGATCATTTATTTATTTAACACCGCAACTCACTGCTTCCGCGGCAGACGACTGTTGTCCGAAGCAACGAAAGACGAACTGATCAGGCAGTGAGCAGTCGGAACCACAGCCGTTGGGCCCCAAAAAAAAGCTTCGCAAAAATTTCAACATATATAATCAGCACGGCATATAAAAGTATGCTTTAGTAAGCAGCACATTTTGATCTTTCTGCAAGCGCCGAAAAGGCTGCAATAGAAAGTGAAAATCGCATGCAATCAAAAATTAATCGGAAAATATATCGCATGCAATTAAGTATTTCAAAATATTATTAGTGAGAATCTTTAACGCTATAACATTTAACAAGTTTGTATTTGAGCTAATTTACAAACCAGTTACAAATTAAATGTGTAAAATGATATATATAAATTGCATATCTGTAAAAAATATTATTAATAATTAAAATCATGGTGTCTACAATTCACTTTATTTGCAGTTTATTTATATTATATTTAACAATAAAAATTGATTTTTCACAAAGTCGGCCCCCAAGAGATGACTTCAAATGCAATTTCTTTCAGACTCTGAGCATCGATGGCATGATTACCCAACGTATTTATAATATTTTGAACATTTGGCGATTTCTGTAATACAAATTATATGTAAATTTATTTAAATAAAGTAGAATTTAGTTAAAACTTACCATCGACTTATCTACGAGCAGCTTAAAATCAGCACTGCGAATCGCATCGTAGAATTTGGAAAAAACACGGCCGCTTTTGCGCTTCTCATTAATCAGTGCGACGAAACGATCCAGCGGCAGATGGCCCAACAGCTCCCGGGTAAAACTAATAAAGCTGTCAAAATTGGGAGACGGCCCGACTTCAAGGGAGCTTAGGGGCAGCAGCACTACAATCATGCCTTCTCTTATACTATTGCCAGCCGGCACATCTATAAACTCATATCCATAACTTTTGTGTGTGTGCGTGATTAGTTGTCGCCTGAGTCGCACATCGATTTGGATCGTCGATCTGATATTCGTATCGTTCAGATGCACGAAGTTTATAATCTCAATCACCTCGGGCAGCGACTCGGCGCGTCGTTGCAACTGCTTAAATTCGGAGCTGCGCAGAAATTTGGTCGCCTTGCGGAAATCAGAATCAACAATCATATGTTTTGCGATCAGCTCGGCGACTGTTGTGCTTGGTATTAGATCGATAAAGTCGCGCAGATCTTGCAACAGCTCCGGCGAGTACGTGACCCGAGGAGCTACAATCGTCCTCGTCCTTCTGCTTGCCACAAACAAAACGCTGCACAACGCAACACAAATTGAAAGCAATAACTTTGACATTTCCACAATTAACTCGAACACAATCAAACTTGACTCACTGCTTACTGACTGGCGACTGAGTTAAATATAAATTATGCTCTGCCTCTGCGTCTCTCAATCACCGACACGAAAATGTACACACATTTATCTCTCATTACACATACATCTTGTATGTGTGTATAAGTTATTTCTGATGCTGATGTATGTATGTATGTAAACGCTGATGCTTATCAGTTTCAGAAGTTGAGTCGATTGAGAGAACGTTGTTTTCAACGCTCGCTTTGCTTGGACTGGACTCTTGTAGAAGAAGAGAGCAAATAAACAGTTAGAATAATATATTTATAAATTCCGACTTTAGCTCGGGCGATTCTTATCCAAACTTGATGAAATATGTCGAATTGCTCAATAATGTGTCACGGTGTATTATATATTATTTAGGAACCACTATATAAATTATAAATTGTGCCCCTTATTGCTACAGTTAATCGAAATATATCGATATTAGAAAAGGCATCTATGGTATACGAGAACTTATATTCCTTATATTTCGCATACTCCGACATCCGCGTGCTCATACAGACTGACGGTGTTCAAGTATGAACATGAGACGCTGCAAAGCTCAGCTAATTCAAATGGCTGCACTTAAAGCTCAGATGTTATGTATAAACATCACATTCGTAGAATAATAAACCTCACATGGAGTCGCCCTACAAACGCTGCAAAGCTCAGCTATTAAGTATAAACATCACATGGTGTCGCCCCACAAGCGACTCCGATAATATAAACAAACATAACTTCATATGTACTTAGGTTTAAGATTTTTGTATAAAATAAAGAAATGCTCGTCACAACGTGATGACTACACCCTATACGTGTTTCACACAGACGACCATGGCTTAATGACTCAGCTATGCATGCTGATCAAGAATATATATGCTTTATATGTCAGAGATACTGCCATCTGACTGTTATATAAATGTTCACAAAATTCTAATGCTGTGTCACACATTTTCAATGGGCTTACAAATGAATATAATACATCGACAGCAAGTTAAAAAAAAATATATCAATAATAATTTAACTAATTTCATGCTCTTCAACTTTTCAGTTAAGTGAAAAAGTTGGGTTAGTAAAATATAAATAAAATATTGTCGACTAATATCGGAGAAATCAGACTTTCATTTATAGGGTCAACTCTTGAAAACATGCAGACACATTTTACTCCGTTCAGTTTAATTTTCCAGTCTCGTGGTGTATTTCTTAATAAATATTCCATGTCGTATTAATATATACTTTTGTTTTAGATTTTCTCCCACCGTTTTTTAAACTTGAATTTTATAGAATATATATACACTTTTTATTAAAACATGATATTAATTTTAACTTAATGATAACTATAAACGTATCTGAGACTAAAACATAATTGATTGCACATTTCCGGCCCAAGGACTGCTAATATTTATCACAATTCGCATCTGATAACTAAGAGATACGATGCAAGCTATATATATATATATATATATATAAACTAAAAGCTGTTTTATCTATGGAGTATTCATTGTATTGCAAGGGGAAACATGCACTGATGTGTCACCTAATCTGGTGGCTATTGCCGTTTCAGAGCCAATTTCCCCTCACTTATTGAGTATATATTTATATATAGACTTATGGAATAAGCTTATGGTTAGGTATAAATTGCACCTTATGGTTTGGCAAGAAAAGTAATATTATTGCACCTGGTTGCTTCAGGCTTGCACCCGAAGGCCCCTAAGCTAAATAAAAGTCTTTCGTCGTCTGGTTTTAGATATTGCACAACCCTTAATACTAACTAACTTTTGCGTATCATCTTATAGAGCACCGAGTGTGTTTCAATGCTCTCCGCACCCGATTCCCACATATCCTCCGCGTTCGTCTCCTCATCCGATGAGCCGCAGCAGGTGCTGTGCCCGCGTCTCTGCTCATCCTCCGATGAGTACGACGACATGGTGGTGCTACTCCCGCGCACGCCATTCAGCTCATTGGTTTGAGAACGCGTTATCGTCTTATCCGACTCGGCATCACTCAAATCCTCGCCAGCATTGACCACCACTCTGCTGCCCGGCGTCACCATGTGCTCGAGGTCCTCAAAGCGAGAGGCATCTAGATCCAAGCGACTCGAATTCCCGTTCTCTTCTTCATTGTCCTCGATGGTGTCCACACGAATGATTGGTCCACGTCCGCTCATCATCTTGAAGTTGTATCGATCGTAGACGTTGCGCTTGTAGAGCTCCGTGGAGTCAGTGCTCATATAACCACTGTCCAACTGTCCAAAGCGTTGCTCGTAGTAATTCTGATTACCCGGCTGAACCGCGGTGCCAGGCGGTGCGGTCCCATCCTCAATGATGGAGGCAATGCCATCGTCCTCCAGAAACCCTGCTGAGGTTTTGGAGCCATAGGTGGGCGCCGGACTCTGGCTGGGACTGAACTTATTGGCGGCCATCGTGACAAACTTGCGCCACGCGTTCTTCAGATCCTTGGCCTTCTTGGCCCGATCCTTTAGCCCAATAGCGATTTGCATGCCAGCCGTCAGATGTGCCGGCTCAATCTCACAGCGATAGACGGTTTGGACGTTGACTTGAGGGGCATTGCCAGTTTGATTCCCACTGTTCGCCGCACGCTGTGGATAGGCAATCCCAACGGGAACACCTGCATTGCGATACATCTCCTTGGTGCGCTCCGAGAGATGGCCGCTGCTCCGATTTGAGCGAGAACTAATTGAGATCGCATCAAACTGATTAAGATCCACATCCTTAAGATTCTTTGCATTGTTGTTGTTGTTGCTATTGCTGCTGTTGCTGTTGCTGTTGTGCTCCAGATCTATGGCATCCTTCAGCTCATGCTCAGGCTCGTTTTCATTGCTGTTGTCTCGCTCGTGTTTCTGAGACTTGCGCCGATTCAGATACTTGTTCAGGCTGTAATCATTGCGCAGACTGTTAATCTTCTTGCCATAGAGTCCATCGTAGTCGACATCCAGTTGCGTCTTCTTCTTCTCCCTGATGTGCTTGGACTGCTCTGTGAGAGTTGAAATAACGCTCGACATGGTGTTGTTGCAGGAGTTATCTATGGTATCCGATACGCCCGTTAGCTCGGTAATCTCACTGTGTAGACTGTAGGCATCCTCATCGTGGGCTATGACTGGAGCTGGCGAGGGAGGCGGAGGTGGCAACGGACGTTTATTATGCACCAGTGGAGCACAAAAGTGTTGATTTGCTTTGGGCCGTTGTGGCGAAGGAGGCTTTCTCTGCCCATAGGCCCCATGGACTTCGCCAGTTTTAAGCTGTTGCTTGTCCGCCGGCTTCGGTGAGGAAATGGTAATGGTGGTCTTGTTCATACCACAGGCACTACTGGGCCTGCTGTGCTCTATCATGGAGAGCGTGGGGGATGCTTGCAACCCACGCTGACGGCGCGAATGCTTTGCCTCCAGCGTTAGCATGCGTCCCTCCTCCTCCTTGGTGAGCTGGCGCTGGTTGGGCTCACTTTTAAAGTTCTCCTGAACAGCTAGCGGGGATTCATAGATTTCGCGCAGATTCCGAAAAGAGTTGCTCGAGCGCAAAATAAATGATGCAGTGCGCGGCCTACTATCGTGGTGACTCTGCTCCGCAGCAGCGCATAACTGGCGACTAAGATCAGGCAACGAATTCATCTGATTGTAATCGGAATCCACATATTGCTCACTGCTGCTCTGGCGGCCATGATTATCCCAGGCATTGATGTCACAGAAGCTCTGCTTCTTGGGTTTGCGATCGAGGGTGTCCGGCTCGAACTGATCGCTGTCGGTGCGCTCCATGTCGGAGGGTGGCTCGTGCTCCACTTCGATAGTCATGCTGCCGCGGAACGGAGTATCGTATTTGATCCGTGCAGCTACCTCCTTGTGGCGCTGCGTCTGGCTCTGTCCCTGTCCATGCTTCCCGGCTAGACGCTTCTTAAGATCGCCCTCCTTGCGAAATCCATTTATGCGATCATAGACAGTGTGACTGATCTCCATCTCCTCCTCCAGTGGTAGAGCTGTGCTCAGACTGGGACTTAGTTGTGAGCTCACATCCGACGAAGGTGAGCTGGATGAATGCGAACTCTTCCGCTTACTGGGCTCCAAACGCTCTAAGCTATCCGTCTCGTAATCCACAATCAGATACTGTGGAGATTTGCGTCTATAGATGGGTGAATCGGGCTGGAACTGTTTGAGTGACTTGCGACTCAGTGAGCTGTAGTCCGGCGTGGGCACTGAGGGAATGCTGCTCTGGGTGCTGCTATAAATCTCCTTGATCTTCTTCTCAATGGTGCTGTCGTAGTCTGGCGTAGGAATATGAGCTGCATACTCCCGCTTCAGAGAATCATAGATAATCTCCGTTGGCTTCATGTTTCGCAGCATATTATAATGTTGACGATCGAAAGAGTTGAGGGAGGTGGGCGTGGAGTTGGCAGCTGCAAACTGATCCAGGACATCGCCGCGCTTTCGCAGAGATTTGCAGCGACTGGAAGTGCTGCGCAAGGAACCGGCAGGTGAGTCGGCGAGCATAAATTTGGGATTATTATAGATCTCCCCACCAGTCTCCGCAAACCCATACACATTCGCAGAGTAGGCCGAGTAGCTATCGTATGTAGGAGATCTGGGCTTGACGGCCATGGACTCTGGACTGGACTTGCCAGTCCTCTGCAGGTGTTGTTCCTTCTGCGATTCCTGCTCATGGCTCGGCTTTTGCTGCGGCGGCGGTGGTGGACGCTCTTTGGGCGCGGAGATTTCCCTGCGCAGCGATCCTTTAGTCGGAGAGTTATTAGTCTTTTTGGATGCCGTTGTCTTTTGGCTGGGCTCCGAGTTTGGCACACTTTGGAGCCACTGTTCGATGCTGTTGCGCTTGTCGCCCAGGCTCTTAGCCTGCAGATTCTGCTGCAGCGGCACACGGTACTTCGAAGAGTTGGACTCCAAGCTGGCCTCCTCGTGTATTATGTTCAGCGATGGCTGATAGCGCTTGGTGGCCATTTTATACTTGGCAATGGCAATCACCTCACGTATCTTTTGCAGGAACTCAATGGCAGCTTGCGGCGGCTCCTAAGTATTGGTAAAAAAAAATGGTATCATTTGTAAATTAAATTACACAATTAAATTCGATAAAGTTATTTTAATAATGATCCAAAAATAAAACTTATTTTAAACTTACCGCCAGCAGATGAGGCTCAAAATAAGCCGGGTTAAAATAGAGTTTCTTGCGCACATTGCTGTTAACCATGGCACGCAGATTGTCCAGTTTTTCCTCGCTCATCAGCTCCTCAATGACAGAGACATTCTCGGCCGGCAGGCAGATGTCGTCCTGGAGAAAATCATCGTTCTCCAGGGAGTTGCTCTCGGTGGCGCTGTGACCCGGCTTGGGTGACTTGTTGGCCATGCTCAGCTGTGGATGCACCAGAACCGAAACGGATGTCTGCTGATGTAAAACCAAATCATGCTGTCTAGCAAATTCCGAATGAATAGGAACAGCCACTCACCTTGATCTTTTCCTCCATCTCGCATTCTGAATTTGAGTTCGATATATCGCTGGCAAATCCGGAGTTGTGTTCCCGTTCGCCCAACTGCGGAAAATGCTGCAGCAGCGGATTGTTCTTCACAATGCCCAGATCATCCTTCAAGCTGGCCATACTCGCCCGTGTCCCAGCCTCATTTCCACCACCCAGGCCCCCCAAGCTGTTTGCCGAGTATATGCTGCCCACTCGACTGAAGGGCGCTCCGTAGGTAACCTGATCATTCTTGGGATAGTTAATCTCATTGCCCACATTGTCCAGCGAATGACGCGAGTTGTGACGACCACGATTTTTGCGCTTCTTCATATACAGATAGAGAAACACGGATGCCACATAAATGAGACCCAGCAGCAGACTGCAGATGCCAATCACCACATACTCCCGCATACTCATCCCATCTGAAATGGAGGCGAGAGTTGTCGAGTTGGCCGGCTGAAAATATACTTCCGGTACATCTACAGAGAATAAGATTGGTGTTACTAACAGCCGGACAAAAGTTGTGCTTAATAATCATGCAGTTATAATTTATGAATGACAAATATTTTGAAATTAGAAAGTCATAAAACATAAAATTTTATCTGCAAGGAGATTATCGGCTAAAGATTTGACTTACTGTGTGAGTACTTCACGGGGCTGCCATTGATACGGAAGGCAACGCAGGGGGAGTGCACATTCTTGGGTGGCATCAGGTGATCTTTTCGAATGATATTGTGAATTATGGCATTTATGTTAGATGCGCTTGATTGGACTCACCCTTTTGACTGGCATTAAGGGCGACAGTCATGTCGCGACAGACAAGATGCACCACAATGAGACGACCCTGCATCTTCTGGCGCAGCTCAGCCTCGCCGAGCCACTGCAAAAAGCTACGTCCCTCGTCGCGGAACATGCGAAACGGGTAGTCGGTGTCGATGGGGTTACGCAGATCCGACCAGCCGTTGGAGCCCAGATACTGGGCACCCGTAACCGCACACACTGGCGTGTGTATATCTGGGCAAGACATATGTTAGATATATCTTCGCTTATGCTAATGAGGGGAGGGAAGGGGAGGGTTAGCTACACTTACTGGGAAAACTGATTTCTCTGCTGGGGTAAATGATTTGGCCGCGCAGTGGCAAAAACACAAACGGAATTTTCTCCGACGATGAGCCGCTGACAAATGGTGAGAGAGCGCATTCTGTAAGACACAAAAACAAAAAACCAAAAAACAACAATGAGAAAGTCTGATGATCAAACAAAAACTAGAGAAAAAAAATAGTTATAGCCATTTGCAATAGCTGTGTTTGTGTTGCAACTGTGATAACATCAATATTCGACATTCGATCGAGACGCTTATCAATTTATTTATTAAAAATTCCCTTTGTGTGCTGCAACTATTTTTGTTTTTCGAATCGCTCTTACTTTCAGTTTCGATTGTGTTTGCTGGTATTAATTTTTATTGTTATTATTATTATTGTTATTGTTGTTATTATATCAGCTGGTAGCGAAAGTTGGCTTAAGTCATTTTTCCTTTCATAAAAGTGCTGGCATCCCAAATGATTTGTTCAATAATAGTACATTTTTGGCATACTACCCGAAGTTATAGTAACAATAATTTGTTGTTATGTTTATGATTATAAATACCCTCACCGAATGTGCGAGTATTTTTTTTAAATTGTAAGCAACAATTAGGTATAGAATAAATTAATTATTTACCATCATTGTTGAATTTTTGCTGGCTAAATGAACCCATAAAAGTAGTTGAATTATTTAAGCTTTTTTGTATTCTAAATTATTAGCACATTTCTATGCTTATTTTAACAATGTGGAACACATTTGATTTTTAGCAATTTCTCGCATTAGCAGAGCATAAAAATTTCGGATTGCGAAATTGAGGGCTTTATCTATTTCGGATCTTTTGTTGTCGCATTATTTGCGTCACGTTTCGTTTTCATTCTGCAAATTGAGCGCCAGCCCTGCACAATTTTGTTATTATTACAGCATTTCTTATTCGCAATAAAAAACAAAAAAAAAATAGTTGAGCAACCATTGTGATTTTGTGTTGGAGCCAGCAGAGGCATGGCTAAAACAATGCCAGAGAGGCTCTCACATGTGGGAAAAGTTCCCAGAGCTAAGATGCCATGTGGAAATGGAGCAAACACAATTTGCACCGAATCGCAAGCTGACTAATTATTCCGGGACACTGAAGGCAAATGCTTCCGCGCTCGACTTCAACTATGCACTAATCACTACCACTTCTACTACTACTTACTACATACAACTTACCGTGAATGTCATCCACGCATATGCCCAAATCTTCGCGATAGGCGCGCAAATATGGTAAACAGCGGCAGCTGCAGCCCTCATCTTCTTGAGCCATACCCACGGAATGACCCTGCTCTTTAGCTTTCTGCTGCAGCTTCATGCGACGCGTGAGCAACTCCAGCGAAGATGAGGCCGAGGCTTGACCCAGTCCATCGGCTGCTAAGTAAAGATTATAAATGAGCTTTGAGTTTGAGACTTACAAACAAACAATTTTCATATTATCCGAGCTGTCTTTACCGTTGGAGTCACCGTTCGGACGAACCATTGCCGCTGTGCCGCTGGAGAGGCCAATGCAGGTGTCAGCATTGCAAGCGCCGCTAAGACCTAAACGCAAACAGAAAGAGAAACTGTAAATTCAAAAATGGTGGGAGCAAGGAACTATCCAACTGACTGATTTATGCCCATGAAAACAGAACGCTTCAAGGCTAACAAAACTGGCTTGGCCGGCGTGTCTCAGTTTGTGGCTAATAAGATGGCCATGCGAGAGCACTTAATACTACTGTCATCGCATCGGGTACACATGCCACACATGCCACACAGCTTAAGCTTTTGGATTTTTTTTGTGGATTTGTTCGTATTGGATACTCACCGCTTGTGTAGAAGATATCGCCATTGTGATGCCTTGTCAGATTGATTAGCTGTCCGTTAGACTGCTGCAGATCCTCTAACAGTAAATTTGCTGGCATTAAATCCTCCAGTTGATTTCTCTGATTGTTGCTGTCGCTGCGCCGCATTTTGTTCTCTGTGGCGGCAAAGACAGCAACCCGGGTGGCTGCCAATGAGGTGGCGCCAATGACCTGGGCGGCTGCAGTGGGCGTCGATGATGGAGGTGACGTCTTGCCGCTTCGACAGCAGCACTCGAGCAGCAGCAGCTGTAGCAGCAGGGATAAGGAATAGCCAACGTTGGTGCGCCACATCTTAGCAAGCGCCACATTGCTAATGCATAGAACGTCGCTCCAACGACTGCTCTTCTGTCTCTTCGTCTTATCGTTGAATCGTTGTAGTTGGTCTGGTCTGGATGTGGCTGCTAAGTCTCTGGTTAGGCGAACAAACAAAACAAGCACATTTTAGCCATAAGTAAGTTGTACGCTTTTCTACTGCCAAGAGAAAACGCGCTACTAATTATAACAAGTCCAAAACGCAACAACACGAAAATAAGCAGCAGTCGCAAAAAAGAAGAAAACACTTTGCAAAAATGCACTTTTGAGAGATACCCTGCATATATAAATATTCATCATTTGCGCATATTTATTTATTTAAAAAAGTGATTAAGTGAGAACTTTAGCAATTAATTTTTCGAAATAGCAAAATAATATTATTAAATTATGTATTAAAATTCAGGTCTTTACAACATTTCTCATATCTGTTGTTGACTGTTGATGCTGAGCTAGAATAAATGAATGGATTGAAAAAGATTTATTCTGCCATTTTACATAAAATTGCGAAACTTCATAATACCCATTTTCACACAAACTACATCAGTGAAGGGTATTGAAACAAATACGCAAAGATTTCCCCACAGACTGCGATTGCCTTCACAAAAACAAACATAAACACAACAACAAACAAAAACAAAAACAGAAAACAGAAAACAGAAAACGACACACACAAATACAAATACATAAGCAGCATTAGGTGACATTCTTTAAGCGGCGATAATGAGGCAAAATTGTTGGAGTCCATTTTTGTAAATAGAGCGGCATCAAAGTGGTGGTTGGGGTCGCTGTTGGCTTTGTTGTCGATGTTGCTGGATGTTTGTTTATAGTTGCAGTTGTCGTTTGGCAGCGGCAACTAACGGACAACATTTAAACAAATGTTGCAATTAAAACTCGTTCTGCCAGCAAATGTATATTTATAAACACACTGGGTTATGCCAAGCTCCGACTAGAATTATGCAGCACCAGCGGCGAGTGTTGCCGTGGTGTTTGGGTGGTTGGCTGGCGAAGTGGTGGAGCAAGTGCGTCGCCTGGGAACATGCTGCGTGTGTGAGTATGTGGGCATATGTGGACGGGGATGGTACCGTTACAATATATACGCTTGCAGTAAGCTCTGCTTAATCTACATCCAGTCAGCAGTCAGCTATACATACATACATAGTATTTACACCGGTAAACAGTTGCACTTTAGCTGCTTGACCATAATTTGCATAAATATTTCACGCAAACAACAGAAACATAGAATCATATTGGGGACTCATAACTGTTAGTTACACTTAAGCTTTATAGTTTTGGTAGCTATTCAAAAGAATACCAGCAACAACAGCTAGGTGGAAACAATCATTATGTCCAGCGCGAGAATGAGAAGAAAGCGATAAAAGCAACAGTTTGCGGCCTAATTTGAAAGTAAAATTTTTTACCAAGGCAACAAAAAAAACTAAATTCGTTGCCACAGTCTTTTTTTATATTTTGATTGGTCAGGTTAACAACACAACACACAAGCCAGCATAGGTAAAGCATTCACCAAACTGATTGTACAGTTAGGTGGCATTTAAGATTAACAATAAGTATTTGTCGACGATTTGATTTGTGTGAATATCTCTCTGCTGTGGCCCAATCTTGTATATTTTGAAACAATTTAATGACAACAATGACCTGATTTCGATATAGATATTTAGTTTTGTACATTTTGTTTTAGCTGCAGCTGCAAGATGAGGCAAAAAGTTGACTGATGTGATTTTGATGATGCCAATGTTGCTGCTACAGTTTGCTGGGAATTGTTTTGCTGACTCTGTCTTGTCCGGGTCTTGACTTTTTTGTATTCGTCTAAACTCAATTAACAGGTAATTGAACTTTGCGCGCTTCATAGACACACACAGCAACAACATGGAGCTGCATAAATTGTCTGTGAGCAGCAGCTATGTCTATATATGTATGTAGCTGCATGCCCGTTCATTAATTATTAGGCAACACGATTTGGCGATACCTGGTATATGCGCACATTGTTCTAAGTCTGCGCATAAATTTATGTTTATTACATATATATATATATATATATATTTATGTATATGTATGTACCACAACGCATTGTAACCTGGGCAGAAGCACGCAGATGCAGCTCAGATACAACTGCATGATGTTGATGTTGTTCCTTGTTGTTGTTGTTGTTGTTATTGCTATGGGCCATTGTCTGACTATATAGACTGCCGTCGCTACACTTCCGAATGCAGCAGTCGACGTCACACTCGGCGTACTTTTAACACTTAGAACACACACGCTAGCTATAGTAGCTCTACAGCTGTAGAGATTCAGCTCCCCTTCTGAGAGCAAATATAATAACAAATTTGAAATTTATTCAACATTTTTTGCGGCGCCGCTGGTCCATTGTGTGGCCAGAGGAGCGCATCATTTGCTCGCCGCCTTAATGGTCTTTAATGTGTACTTATGCTTCTGCTTCTGCTTATGCTTTTTATATTGCTATTGCTATTGCTATTGCTCTTAGCCAGCGCCTCATAGGGCTGGACAACGGTTTTTGAAATTGTTAAAACTAAATTACGACAGTGCACTGAACGCGAGATACAACTTTAGCTTCAGCTGTAGCTCCACTCGACTGGTCGACTGAATTGACCATTGCTGTTGCTCTCGGATTGAGTTTGGGCTTTGGGCATGTTTTTGTTTTATTTCTTGGCACTTTTTCGGCAAATTACTTTCACCTCAAAAGATCTTGATCTATTCGTAGTGCCTGTCCAGTGACCTAAACTCAATGGTCTGATAAGCTTAATTTCGTTCAAATGCACAGCAAGGGCAGCCCACAAAAAATAAAATGGAAACGGAAATGCCACAGTCCACAAAATAATTAAGTTTAACCTTTTTTTCGATCACTCTTTAAAATTATACAGAAAGTATCAAATAGTGTTCAAAATAGGAAATTCGTTTGAGCTTTCATTTGCATGTAAATTCGTGATTGAGTCTACGAAGTAATTAACAAAAACATTTGGTAATAAGATATTAATACTATTGAGAATCATTTTTGATTTAACAATGTTTTAAAAACATTGAAAAGAAAAAAATAATAATAAATGACTAGCTATAAATAAGATTGTAAACTGTCATTTAACATCTATGTGTGATCTTATCATATGCCTGTGTGGGTATTCAATCTTCTGCAATTCAATGATAACTGTTCTTTTTTTGGGGGCACTGGAAATGCAAATTTTACTCACAGCTTGTTTGGGGTTCCGGCCAATGAATAAATTAACACCTCGAGTGTTGTAGAAAATTCTGAAAAATTGCTGTTAACGGTAGAACCAGCTGAAGTGTTGGATTTTTTTGCATTTTATTTCGCTTGTGACTTTTGTGACTTTTGTTTTGGTTTTGGGTTTCCTTTTTTTCAGTTGCACCGACGAGTTGCAAACACACTCACACTTCTAAGCAGATGTTGTGCCTATGTAGGTTGTTTTATTGACTGCACTTGGTATTCACACATATTTTCCACATATTTCTTATAGATTTTTGAAACACTTTCGTGCCAAACACAAACACGCCAAAAACAATAACATTTTTTTGCAGCCACTATTCGAAGCTATAATTTGATGAAATACACTGCAAAGAAAGCTGCGTCAAGTGACTTTTCTTTATTTGGTTTTCCTTGGCGCTTTTCTTTCTTGATTTTACCCAGATAGCAGCCGCTGGCACGTCTATCAAGGTCGCCGTCAACGAAGCGACTGCGGCTCCCACTGCCCAAGCGCTGCCAAGCCGCTGCTGAGGAAGTCGGCGAAAACTTTGCAGCTACGCGCTGCTCTTAAACGAGTTTTTTTTTTTTTTTTTGGTTTCTTTTTCGATTGGTTCGCTGGCTGAAGTTTTGATTTATTTTCTTTGTGCTCACTTTACGCTCTTATATCTCGAAAGTATAAGTTTGTTGTTTTGACAAATGTTTACGATGTGCGAATGCGTCGCTCTTTAAGCGCACTAATTAACTCTGTCTCTATGCTATGCGACTGTAGAAGACTCAAATCAAGCATACGCAGCGTGCGTGTGCAACCCGAATACACTTCATAATGAAGCTGATGATGAAGATGTTGCTGCAATCCCGTTCGATTTGGCTGGGTGTAAATGTAATAGAATTGCCATCGCGTGCTTTGGCGACTAACGGATCTCCGAGATGTAGAGAGAGAGAGAGAGAGAGAGAGAGAGAAAGATGGAAGTAGAGAGAAGCGACTTCTCGCCAGTCTGCACGTGCCACAAGTGGCAAATTTACAGCGCATTGTGCTAGAGCTACAAATAGAAAAAGGCCGCCGCCAGTTGGCTTTGCTCCAGTTTGATAAGCGATAGCTTAACTTATAGCCAGAGCATCATTTGTCATTTGTTCAGCATAATTTTTATTTCAAATTTACTCATTTTAGTCACAGTCGAATGTGCCTTCGAAATGAACTAGAACAAGTGAAAGCTTTGGTGCACTTTTACCACGAAACAACAACTACTCCGATAAGAGGCCTAACTTGCTACCATTACTCACATTCAATCTTGAGTTATGAGTTTACAAAGTACCCTGTCCAAATTACACGCACAATCTGTTGACATAAGCGAGTTATGGCATATAAGGCGTTCAGCGTGCCACTTGCAGCGACTAACCAAAAACAATTACACAAACTGGTTTTAATTAAATACAGTTAAGTAGAGGAATAAAAAAAAAACAATCCTTTGACTGCAAGTCTCAAATGCCTCAAATCTTGGATCTTGCAACGCACGTCTCGCAACTCGCAGCTTGCAGTTCGCAGATTGCATCTGTGTTTCAGTTTCCATTCCCATTCCGAGCTGGGGCCAGGCAATAATTATGCTTTAGTTGGCGACACCGCTATAAATTTATACTATAACTATGAACGGCTGCATTTACAGTTGGCTTATTTCTTCGTTGTTGTTGCCTTTTTTTTTTGAGTCAGTTAGAAAGTTTGTTATTATAGCGACTACCATCCCGTTGCAGTTATAATATGACAATTTCTAATCCCAACTCGGTTCTAAAGGCGTCTTCGATTTTTATGACCTAGTAAGAAAATATTGTCGGTTTTTGGGTTTTATTACGAATGCCTCCATCTCCATCTGCATCTGCATTTGCATTTCTTATTGTGTCTGTGCACACACACGTATTTGTAACGGACGCCCGATTTGGATCTTCTTAATCGAAACGCAATTGCCTCCCGGTTGGATTTAACTGCAACAACTGGCTTATCGATCGATTCGGCATAAATTTCTGTGTTTGCGCATCTGAGCTGGGTTCTTGCCGCATCACATGCTTACTACAACATACACAATTACCCCTCGCATATTGGCTGCTAACATCTATAATAAATCTTGAACTGTGAAATAAGAAAATAATAAAAAAAAATGTAAGCACCTTTTGGACAAGAGTTAATGACTAGAAGATGCCCTGTTCCTAAACTTATTCACGTATTTGTTGATACTTATAAATTCGTGCTAATAGCATTATTAGCATAATACAATCTTTAATTATCATATTAGTAGATCTGATGTATCAATAGAGATACCTTTACGGATTGCAGTTCTCCCCAACAATTTCAACACTTTATGCTACCCAATTACAATTTGTAAAATGGGTACATGGGTAATGGGTAAAAATGAAGTAAAAAAAAAAACCAGCAGCTCAGGTCCAGGCCAGGCCAGGCCTGTCCAGACTCTAACTTATGCAAACTTTTGGACACACGTCTCGGCTAACCGCGGTGCCTGTCTGATCCGTGGATGTCGTCGCGGCATAAACCAGTTCATGTCTGCTCCCTCCAGCCAGCTAGCCAGCCAGCCTTGTTATTGATTCACTTGTTGCTGTTGTTGCTTTTATTATTATTGGTCTTATTGCGGCTTTTTGCCGTGCCTAAACAAACTAGCAACTTGCAACTTACAACTCGCATTTTGCTGCAACTGTAGTTGTATTCATAAATAAGTCTTGAATAATGTTTGCATTAGCTCGGTATTATTTTTTTGATTCTTGTTTTCTATTTTTTTTTTTTTGTGGTTCTATGTTCTTTTGCGGTCGCGCACTTATTATCAATTGCCCCATGTGCCGCTGCAATAAACATGAAAATCCGCTTTATACTTTGCGCACTGCGATGATCGGCATGGGGTCCATATAACGGTACTAGGCGGAAAGTACATGACAATTATGTTATGGGGGAGTTGCTAGATTGAGCGCATCTAGACATTTATATCGGTTATCTAATTAATTAAATATTATGTTCAGAAAGTTGCTTTATACTTTAAGTCACATTCAAAAATTCATTTAATTTGTATAAAGTAAATTTTTGCATTAAGTATAGAACATAAAAACTTTATGGAGATGATTAGCATTCTACATTTCATTAACCGAAAGCAAAAGAGTAGATTTGCAGTCAAATGTGCAATAAACATCTAATGTGGTAGCCAGACTTTGTGGCATACAAATCCACCATTAAACCCGCAATAGCTTCATATGGGACCATAAAAGTTACGGAATGAGGATTAGTCCAGGGATGGCATGTGGCATATGACAGTGGAAGCAGCAAGAAATGCCAAAGGTCGCCGCTGCATTGCAATCCGAAACAACAATTCCATTACCAATCATCATTGGGCTGAGCTGGTCGGTTGCCTGCTGTTGCCTTTATCCTGTTGCCTGTTGACAGTTAACAAGCCAAATGCATTTCAATTAAACGCTAACTGCTACAAATATTTCCATTTCTGTGCATCTGGTCAAGTGGCAGCTGAAGTCGAAGTCGAAGCCGTTGCTAAACTTCTCGATCTCGAAACAACCGTTCGTTGTTGTTGCCACTTTTTTCGTAGTCGCAGTGCCGAGAAGACAGACGCCTTTGGATAACTAAGAACTGAGAAACTGAGAACAATTCGCTTGCAGAGCGGTCAACTCATCAGTATGCTGTATAAATTAGAGCATCAAACGGCGCTTTGCCAACTCGGAACTGGTCTATACTGTTAGTGGCCATCGAAACAGATGCATGGCTAGTATATTCACCTATGTGCTGGTATTTATTTTTTCTTTGCCAGTGGTTCGTGTGTGTGCCTGAATCTCGCTTACAGCTCAGTGAAGAGTTCAATGCGACGGCTTTGACTTTGCGGGTTGCCGCAAATCGTACAACGCACAACGCAAAACAAAGCTGCAACAGTTTTTACTGTTGTTGCTGCCGCAAGGCTAACGATGTGCTTTGCACTTGTACATATATTGTTGTTCAAATTGATATCAATTTGGAGTAATGCTTGCGCCATTATGCAGCCATTATTTTATTAGACTTGTTCAATATTAAATAAAAACAAACTATAAGGCCCCACGGTGCTGAGAAGTCAACAGCCATCGATTGTGGTTCGTATTACGGGGCGTAATTTATAGCCAGTTAAGCAAGGCTGAATTTAAGTGGCAACACCTTGGTAACATCAGCACGTGAACGGCATATATAATGGCTCTTTTGTTGGTTTTCTAAGCGCCGTTGGACGCCTGCCAGTTGTTTAAGAACCTGTATTTAAAGCGTGGCACGCGACAAAATGCATATTTAAATAATCACTTAGCTGGTTTTCCCCCATTTAGGTTCGATGCTTAAAAAATTAAGACGTTACTCTAATAAAATGCGAAAACTTAAACAATTTGTTGTTTATGCAATTAAAAAAAAAAGATGAAGCTTTATAGTCGCACCGGAAGTGAACAAATTGACGAGTTTACAGGCTTGTAAGAGCCGCAGGTTGATTGAACTCTTTTTGGTCTTTTGTCCACTGAGTATTAGACTAGATAACAATGTTTTGTTATACGCTTCAAAAATTGTGAATAAATACAAATTTAACGTGAATTTCGTTGACATTTTTTCATTGTCAGTTAATGATGCTGATGATCTAATGGGTGAATTGAGTCACGCGAAAATTACGATCCACCAATTCTATTCATTCAGCGGGTTCATTGCACGCCACGAATGGCATAAATATATATATAATCTATTTATCTATTTTCTATTAAATATATATTCCAAAATGTAACCTAAACCAGTTAGTGAGTAATCAATCGATAGTTGAATCTTTTCATTATTACACTCTGTTCCCCAAAGAGACTTTTTAACAACTACTTTATGCTGAATAGAGTTATTTCAACTGCCACGTTCTTGTTATCATTTTATATAATTATTATTAAGGTGGTTATATTCATTTACCTGCACCCTTATATATATATGGATATGGATATATATGGATTATTCCTTTCCCCTACCAGAATTTCCTTATGATTATATTTCTTACAAATAGCGCTTTTTGCATTTTGCGATTTGCGGCACGTGTTACCAGCTGCTAGCGATTTACAAACGATAATCATAGGTCTAGTTAGCTAAACGTTACAGCTGAATCATAAATATTGTAATTGGAATCCTGCATAGCCAATCAATTGGCATATATAAGGCCGATGTGCATGGGACGAGCTACCAGAGCTACAGAGTTCGCAGTCAGTGGGTCGATATCGTTATACAGCGTTATCCGTTATCCGATGGCCAACGGCGATTTTCAGTTATATCTGCGCCTGATGCGCGGCTTCTTTGCTGAGTTTATATCGGTGCTGCGCAAGAAAAAGCAACCGTCGCGACTTGTCTTGCAATACAGTCGAGCATATATGGTGTATGTGTTGTGTATAGAACGTTGCTGATTCTTGGCCAAAACTAATTCACAGCGTTTCTGTTTCTGTTTAGTTTGATCGGCATCTACCCAAATCGCTGCCTGGTGGCCAATTCAACATACAAGATCTGCAGCCTACTTTTATTAGTTAGTTCGAGTCTATTTTTGCTATCGATTATTTGTGGAATTCCCGAATCCACGAATTTCATCGATATTGGTGATGATTTTGTTTTCATGATTGGGGTCAGTTTCAACACTCATGTCAAACATGTTAGAAAATTATTTTTATCTTAAATGCATTTTATGTTTACTTATTAATTACTTACTTTTTAAATTTTTTATTATTTAAATTTAGTTATATATATATATTTTGTTTATTAATTTTTAAATCTCTTTGGAGCAAAATTGAATTAAATGTTTGAGCTTTTTTTTACTATAGATAGCATTAATTACAACGAAGACCTACTGTATACATTTTCGCGCAAATGAAATCGATGATATTATTGAGGACTTCCAGTACTATGAAAAGATCTTCAAAGAAGATCAAAACAACGACAACCCCAATGATGATGAAAATAAAGAGATCGTGCAGTGGCAGCGCATCATTTTCCTAATTGAGTCGTTCTTGATTATTCAGGTTACGATTTATATGTGCCTCTTCAATGTGGCCCTCTGCATGCAACCTCTCTTTTCTGATAGGGAGTTACCGTACCATGTGGTGATACCCTTTGGCTGGCACCGCCCTGCCCAGCATCCTTATATGCATCCGCTCATCTACATCTGGCACATTTGCGTAGGGCAGTTGAATCTGCTGGCGATTTGTGTTGCCGATATTTTCGGCATTAACACATTTCTACACACAGCTCTAAATCTGAAGATACTCTGCATTGAGATGAAGAAATTGGACAAGTTGCAACTAAGCGATGTCCACTATCAAGTGAAGCTATGCAAGATTATTCAGTTCCATCAGCATATTATGCAGTGAGTATCAACATAAATCTTTATTATATGTATTAATCGTTTTTACAGAACAAAGCAGAAGAACAATAGTCTTTTTTATGGGACTTTTGTTGCCCAGATAATTGCCAGCAGTGCCCTGATATCGATATCCATGTTTGAGATAATGGCTGCCGCTGACAACCCCAAGGTGGCCACCAAATTTGTGCTGTTAATACTCATCTCCTTTGTCGAGCTCTCCTTATGGTGTTCTGCTGGTACCTTCGTCCACACTCAGGTTTGGTTATATTCCCAAAGTTTTGACAATTGCTTAGACATAATACTTTGCAGTCCATGAATGTAGCTCTGGCTGCTTTTGATCTAAAGGACTGGCACACAAAGTCCATCGGTATACAGCGTATCATTCTGATCATAATTATGCGTTCCCAAAAACCACTCATCTATGAGGCAAAACCGTTTCCCCCTTTCACCATGATCACTTACTCAATGGTAAGATAATAATTCTGTTTAATTTAAAAAGTCCTTGAGTAGGCAGTAATTTTTTTTTCTTCTCCACAGATATTACAGCAGTGCTATCGAATTTTGACTCTGATGCGCGAAGCAATGTAGGTTTTTAATTTAAAATCAAATTTACAATTCTTAATAAATAGCTTGTAAAAATATTCCAATTATGGATGCTAATATAATCCGCTTGCATAAAATAAATTTAAGCAAACATTAAATTGTATTTAGTATTCTTATGCTGACAAGAAGTGTACATTTTATATTCTCTGAAATAATTGTGGGGCGGTTACATTGTCATCATGACAAATACTAAACATTTGCGTTAAATTCTTGACAGACACTTTAGCTAAAACGAGAAATGAAAACAAGTCGGAATACTTGTTATCTTCACCAAGAGAGCTAGAGAATACGTGAAAACAAGTTCTAATCAATAGACTTTTGTATTTATGAATATTAAAGAAAGTGTAGGAAGCTAGAAACAGATTGATTTCCAGAAGGAAAACCTGCCAAGAGTTTATTAATATTTTGACAACTGATTGAGGTACCTGCATATACTAAATAAAATTGGTGTCAGCATATACGATAAATCATATATTAATCAATAAAAATAATAATGCATTTAATAACTAAAAAAAAACCCCACTTAACTTTCACATCTCAACATCTTATTAAATAAGCTACAAATATAAAATTTAAATTCGCAGTAAGTATAAACAATATTCAATATCCAACCAACATCACTATTACAATCCTCACCAGTTTGGCCAATCTCGAACCACCAGTTTTGGTATTAACTAATTTATTGCTGAGTGCATGGGCTGCTGCCACGCCCTACCTTATTATAGTGCAACCGCGCCCACAACCACACACGCATCACACACCCAACTGACAGGTGCTAGCTGCAAAGAGTATACCATTTAAAATATATTCTGGAATGGGTGATGACCGCTGTTGGTGATTCTTTGAATTGGAGCCAGCCTCGAACTTATTCAGTCGTGAAGCGCATTCACATTCACATTTAGATTCAGCTGCAGTTGTAGTTGCGTTCCTGCTATGGATGTGCAACACAATGCGGCACGGGAGCGGCGATCGTTTAGTTTTAGCTCTTGCGCCGACATGGACCTGTCGCAGTTGCCCTTCGCAGCTGGGAAAAGTAGTTGAACCTATATTTAAATATATATATATATATAAAGAGTTTTGTTTTTTTTTTTCGACTGTCCATGAATTTGAATCTGTATTTGAGCCAATGCTACTCCCACAGGTGTCATTATGGTTAGCGTTCAATGTTTCATGCACATTGGGCCAGAACGGGGGCCGTATCGAGGCAGAACCGTCGCATATACGCACTCACACCTGTACAGACAACTCACAACCCCCATTCTTAACACACCCAAGCGTTTTATGCGTGTGTGTGTGTGTGTGACTGTGAGTGTTTGTGAGAGAGGTCGTGGCTATTGTCAACGTTGTTCTGATGGAGTTTTGTGCTCTGCCCGCCGCACTGATTAACATTTGAATTGAAATTCACGTATTTAGAACTTTATGTTTGCTGTTATTGCTGCTGTTGTTGTTGTTGTCCCCACATCTAATTAATTCCTCTTTCAGAGCCATTGTTGCCATGGAGTTTCGCTGCCATGATTGGCACTGCTGCCCCCGCTAATGGTAATCGTAATGGGGTAATGTACCGATCCAATTGCAGCCACAGTCCAGAGCGTCAAGAGTGACAGAGTTTTTGTTTGTTTGCTGCTGACCAGCAATGAATTCAGTTAGTCGCAAATTATTCTAACGATCGGTCGGGTTTCGGTCCCAGAATTAACCAGTCTGATTGAGTGCTTAGTGTTTTATAAATTCAGCATAAAGAGTTTAACTTTCAATCTATTCATACATTTAAAAGATCCTTCAAATACCTATTTATATCAAGGTAAAGAAAACCAAGTGAAATTACTGTGGGAACATTAAATGTTCAAAGGATTGCAAATAAATAAAGGATTTATCTGCTGTGTCAACATTAAATGCTTAAAAGATTATGAATAACTAAAGGATTTATTTGTTTACCAAAGATGGAATATTGAAGTTATAAAATAAAGAATAAAGAAGTTATATTGAAGAATAGAGATGTGTGCCAAATATAGTTATTGTTTCAAGGACTCTAATAAAGGAATCATCTTTTCGTAATTTTGAATTTTGTGTGGGCACCCTTGACTCGTATATATTAACTCGGGAACATTAAAAAATATGCGAAAATAAGGCATTTATAGTTATCTTTATGATTTTGGTTTAAAGATAACCACTAATGATTGTTTGCTTAATCTGAATAGATTTTAATCCTTTATCTTAATTTTTAGGTTCCAATTTAATAATTGTGGAAATATTACGGATACAAATTTAATATATTTTAATAAATTATGGATCGTAATTATGGGTGCTTGTAGCTTGAGTTATACGCATAAATTTAGAAATGTACAAAATAGGTTTCATTTGAAATATAAATTCACCATTAAAAAAATGGTACAGCCGTGCGAAGCCTTTGAGGTCAATGCGACAGCTTAGTGGCTTTTCCTTTTCCAAAAAAAAAAAGCCTCGATTTGTATTGTGCTTATTCTAAGCATAAATAGCCGAGTCGGACAATAAGCCGGAAGCAACATCCGGAGTTGTGGATCGATATGAGCAAAGCTACACGTAGCATTGTTGGGTTTTAGTTTAATGATCCAATTTGGCGTTACGCATTGTGCACATTGTGGTGCTGGACGCAGAAATATTTAACTATTCATGTATTTGGTCTCTCCATCCACCACTTCAACGGTGAGGCGTGGCAGGGGCGGCCGGGTGGGAGTAGTGAAATTTTGTCACTATTGAGGTCGATCACATTTTTTGTCATACTTGAAGTACTTGTAATTTTGTTAGCCTACAAACTAATTTGATCATATACGATAAACACACACACAAATTCTCATTACCTGTTAAAAACACAGAACACGCGATTGTAAAAACCCAAATGCGGTGCTAATAATGCGGCGCTAAGTTTTTGAACACTTCAGAGCGTAATATCGGAGCGACAATATGGAATTGCGCATAATATCATTAATATTAATGGCCACATTGGCCAGCCTCAGCTTTAGCCAGAGCGATGGTAAGTCTATGAATTTCCTGGAATTGCCGAACCGTCTAAAAGTGCGTTCCGCAGCACAAACGACCTGTAAGAATGGATTGGGACGCGTGCTCTATGAACGCCTGCCCAATCAGCAGCTGCAGGGTTATGACGATGATGTGGTCCGGGATACGGCACCACCATTTCGAGTGCTGGAGAAGTGTCAGGATCTGTGCTTGCGAGATCGCACCGGCACCAATAATCTGGTGCGGACTTGTACAAGCTTCGACTTTCAGCCAGGTAGCCGGATCACCTCGTTCGGTGGCACCTCTGAATACGAGGAATCACTCTGCTATCTGACCTCGGAGCAGGCCGGACCCGAGGGGATTGGCAGTTTGATGCTGGTGCCCAATAGCGTTCATTTCAACGAGATCTGTCTGACATGTGAGTGTGTGGGTGCTGACACCATCTCGAACAGCCACTTAAATTACTCTTTCATCTGCAGCTAGCCGCCCGGAGCGGGAGTGTCCAAGTCGACGCTATGTATTTGAGCGGCATCCACGCAAGAAACTCAAGTTGCCCATCAGCGACATCAAGGAGGTGAGTGAAGTGTGGAACTAAGAGCAGTAATTGCTCATGCTCAAAAGCCACTTTGATTGCCTTGTAGATTTCAAACTTCTATTTTATAAGTGCGTTTAATAAATTTGCAGAAGGAGAAATTTCTGTCCTCCTTTAATAAACGCAGCTTATCAGAGATTTCTAAAATCTCATAATTTCTTCTCCAAAATTGGGGACATGTTCATATGTATGTATGAGTCAATCGTAGATATTGTGATTAAGTGATTGAGAACATCACTAATAAAATGTATTACTTTACTTTTAAGCTTTTAAACTCTGATAATCTGAAAACTTAAAATTTATTTATACTTACATATGTATCATAATATAACCCTACTTAATTGCCTATCCAGATAACCGCCGCCAATCGCTCGGACTGTGAGGACAAGTGTCTGAATGAGTTTTCATTTGTATGCCGTTCTGCTAACTTTGATTCCACCATGCGCTCCTGTACACTGAGCCGATTTACTCGACGCACGCATCCAGAACTCATGGAGGATGATCCCAACTCGGACTATCTTGAGAATACGTGCTTAAACGGCAAGCTCTAAAGCAACCAAGATATAAACTGACTGTCAACTCTTATAAAATGTTCTCCAATTTCCGATCCACAGCTGAAAGACGCTGCGATGGTCTTGCTGTCTTTGTCAAGGAGGAGAACAAGCGCCTGGGCGGCCCCTTTGAAGTGGACATCTTCAATAATATGACGCTGGAGGAGTGCCAGACAATGTGCTTGCGTGCTGAAAAGTAAACCTTAATGATTATACTTTTATCGGTACTTAAGTCTAAACGCACACATTACAGATACTTTTGCCGTTCGGTGGAGTTTGATGACCAAAGCAAACAGTGCATACTCTCGGAGGAGGACTCTATTTCGCAGAAGGATGACATTAGCATTAGCTCGAGTCCCACACATCATTTTTATGATCTAGTATGCCTCGATAATCGTAAGTGGCTACTGCACCGTTTAGCGCCTACCTCAATTGCAGTGGACCCAAACATGGACAGACCAGGACAGACATGGACAGACCTGGACAGACATGGACAGACCTGGACAGACATGGACAGATTTGGACAGACTAGACCAACACAGACTTAAAGACTGAAGCAACAGAGGCAGACAGCGCGTTAAGTGCGCCATTAAACGCTGACCACTCAATCACTGAAGAGGAGGACAGTAAGACTGAGACTGAGACTGAGACTGAGACTGAGACTGAGACTGAGACTGAGACTGAGACTGAGACTGAGACTGAGACTGAGACTGCTCGACATAACGACATAGAGATTGCTATAAATGTGTGTGCGCAAAGTGCAACGTGCATCTTGCAACGGTTGCTTCTGCCGTTTCAACTACGACTATGTTATGCCATTTTCTGTTTGCTGTATTCCCGTTGCAGAACGAGCCAACGATTATCCAGATAACTCTGTTACCTCGCACCTCTTTTCAAGTGGCCGTCGGCCAGATACAGCATTCCAGCGTTACCGCAACTCACGACTAGGCGGCGAGTTTCACTCAGAGATCACGGGACGTTCCCTCAGCGAGTGCCTGGACGAGTGCCTGCGCCAGACGAGCTTCCAGTGCAGGTGTGTTGCCGTTGCCATTTGGCCTTCTACTCATTTATTTCTGGTTTTTATTGTTTACCTCCATACCCTTGCAGAGAGTACATTAAATTTATCAAGAGTTGCGTTTAAATTGTGAGTTTCTTTATTCTTGATAGTGATTTATAGTGCTGCCTTAAAAACAATGAATAGAAAATTGAAATATCTTAAATGAGTATTATTTGTATTTATTATCTGCAAGGGTATCTAAACTTCTTTAATCCGAAGATAACTGTTCTTTTGTGCTTTGTTTTTGTGGCAACCCACTCTGATCTGTTTTGATCTGTTCTACTCTGGATTGTGCTGTGTTTTACGAACCGCACAACAAATTGCAGGTCTGCAGTTTATAGCGATCGCTTTCGTACTTGTCGCCTCAGTCGGTACAATCAAAAGGATGGCATGCGCATTATATACGATGCTGATTATGATTACTACGAGAATCTAATGTGTAAGTGGCGGCAATAACTGCGGGTGATAATCTCGTAGTTTGTGATCTTTCCATCTTATATCCACTCCCTGTCTTTTTCGGCTCATTGGCTGCTGTCGTGCAGTAAACGTTGTGGGCAGCGCTGATGGCGATGCAGGCCATGGAGGCCACGGTGGGAGCGATGGCAAGCGACCCGGTGATCAATCTGGCAGCAACTGGAGACAGCCTAACAAGCAAGACGATCGCTATGATCGTCCGGGGTCAACTGGTGGTTCTGGCATGGGCGGTTCCAACTCTGGCATTGGCGCACATGGTGGTACAGGTAGCAATAGGTTGCCTCCTGGCGAAAGTATTGATTACAATAGGCCATACGATCGCTATCCAGATTTTGCTGCAAACGAATATGGTAATTCAATTAAATGAGTTTATTTTGTTTGTGTTGTTTTTACTATTTACAATATTTAATAGATCGCTACCCAAGTGGCGATCGTGATCGTGATCGTGACCGTGATCGCGAGCGTGATAGGGATCGTGATCGTGATCGTTATCCACCTGATCGCTATGCGGGTGGTGGCTCTCGTTATCCTGGACCTGAAGGAATGGGTATTGGTCGACCCTATGATCGCTATCCTGAAGATTATGGTAAGTTGACAATATCTTGCGCCATTAAAAACCATTAATACCACCCGTTATTTAAAATCACTGCTCAATACTGACAACTAATTGACTAACCCTAACGCATCACGATAACCTCTTAGATCGGTATCCTGTGGGTGCAGGTGGTGAGAGAGATCGAGATCGTGAGCGCTACCCCGAACGCTATCCACCCGATCGTTATGGAGACAGACGCTATCCGGATAGGGAACGGGATCCAGATCGTGACCGTGACCGTGACCGTGATCGTGATCGGTTGCCTTATCGCCCACTGCCTTATCCGGGTATCAATGATAATACATTGCCCAGCGATCTGCCCCACACTCGACCCTTTCCCAGCGATGACGATGCGCCCTATAGACCCTACGGATATGGCGGTGGCGGTCGATACGGTGACAACCGCTATAACAGTCGTTATCCGCCACGCTATCCTCCTAGTCGTGATCCTGTGGGTGGTTATACGGGCCGTGATGCACCCGACAGCATATTCCCGGACAGGCGATATCGTCCCTCCTCCATGGACGGGCAGCGCTATCCCTATGCAACCGACTCTCGTGCCCCGCCCGGACGCTATGATGATATTGTGCACAGTGCAAGACGTCCGGAACCGGACTCGGCCAAACGATATCCACCCGCTCCACTGGCGCCCACTGGCAGCGCTACCAAGTATGCTTCGACCCCGAATCGCTTTCCAGTAGGTAGTGAGCGGTATCCTATTGACATCTACAAGTATGGTAATCGCCTCGGTCCCAGTGATATTGGCAGACGCCCCGGTAAGTAGCACACACACACATACTAATCAACTAAAAGTCTAATACGACTACCATCCAATGTGATTACCAGCTAAAGAATGTGATTCACCTGCCGTAAGAAGATTTTGCAATATAGGACACTGGTTTCATATTGCTGATCGCTCCTAGATGTGACATACATACAAGATATGCTTATGCAACTAATTAGTGCCAAATTCTTGCTTTTTTTTTTAAAAAAAAAAAAAACATTGAACAGTTTTAATAAAGAAAATTGAGCTTGAGAATAAATGATAAAATTACTATAATTTCTTCCTTATGACTTTAAATATAATTTTAATTTTGAAACATTTTAGCAAAGCTTACTAATTAGCTGTTCGAAAAAGCTCTACCAGATCTCTTACAGAAGCTGCAGTGAAAGCTTTTATTTTGGTATTTAAAATGAATTATTTTCATTAGCAAAAGCTTTTTATTTTACTGCAATTTAATTTAATTAGTTGCATACTTTATGTATTTCGATCTAAAATATCAGCAGATCAGCAGAATAATTTTAGGATTGCATTTAATACTAAATATATAAATATTAATAATTTTCATTAATTAGGATTAGATCGTCCGCCGTCCTATTATGACTATGATTATGAGGAGCGTTATGGTGATCGGTTTTCATCGGGACATTACGATCGAGAGTACGATGGTCCGCCTGGTCGACGGCCCGGTGGTTCATATGGACGATATGACACGCCCTTCAATCGCCCTTACGGCGGTGGAGGTAGCAGCTTAGATGATCGTCCCTTACCCCTGCCCGGATTAGGCCATTCACATCCACCTACCCCGTACGGTGGGGGTGGTGGTGGTGGTGGTGTTGGTGGTGGACATATAGGAGTCGCTGTTGCAGGTGCTGGGCCGCCTCGACCACCCATCACGCGTTGCGAGGAAAGTGACAACTTTAAGCAGATTGCGGCTAGACACAAAATGCGCCGTAATTTTGTAAGACGTGCGCTAATCGTCGCAAGTCTAATACAATGCGAACGGGAATGCATCGAGAGTCGGGACTTTGTGTGCCGCAGCTTTAACTACAGGTTTGTAAACGAATATGCAAATAGCCGCTGATGATGCACTGAGCGATAAGTGCTTGGTGCAGGTGTTGCCACAACTACAATGCAATTGCATATTCAATTTGGCAGAGACACCGCCTCCAGCTATGATGACCGTGACCGCGATCGCGATCGTGATCGAGAGCGTGGGGACCGTGAGTCGCCCAACTGTGAGCTGAGCGACAGAGACTCGCGAGAGTTGGACATACACGATCCAGGCACATTTGATGCCTCCAACTATGACTTCTATGAGCGCAGCATTGGACGCAGCGATGGCGAGTGCATGGATGGTAATCACTTATTTCAATACAAACAGCCACTGGCATTCTCAATTGGATGTTGACTAATTGCACAAAATTTGCAGTTACGCAGACGTGCAATGAGGAAGGCATGGAATTCACCATTCGCACACCGGAGGGTTTTCTCGGCCGAATCTACACATATGGCTTCTACGATCGCTGCTTCTTCCGCGGCAACGGGGGCACTGTCAACGTACTGAGGATAAGCGGACCGCAGGGTTATCCAGACTGTGGCACTCAGCGCGTAAGCAACCCAACTTTTAACGGCAGACGAAACTGCGATCACATTGATCACATTGTCGTTCATCTGATCTTATCTTGCAGTACGGCGACACGCTGACTAATATTGTGGTGGTCCAGTTTTCGGACAACGTACAAACGAGTCGCGATAAGCGCTACAATCTCACTTGCATCTTTCGTGGCCCCGGCGAAGCGGTAGTCAGCTCCGGCTACATTGGTGCTGGGTAAGATACTTGACTTGATTATCATCATTATCTGCTGATTACTATTAAAGTTTTATTTCTTTCTGTTTTGGTTTTAAACAGATCGGGTAGTCCCATACCTATAGAGTATTTGCCGGCAGAGAACACGCTTAGCTCCAAGGTGCGCTTGAGTATTCTTTATCAGGGCAGACCCACAACTACGATTGCTGTTGGCGACCCGTTGACATTCCGTCTGGAGGCACAGGATGGCTACAATCATGTTACAGACATTTTTGCCACCAATGTGGTGGCCAGAGATCCCTACTCTGGACGCAGCATACAGCTCATAGATCGCTTTGGGTACATACATTTCTAAATTGCCCTTCTCGAACCTCTGTTGACTAATGTCCCTATTTAGCTGCCCTGTCGATCCATATGTGTTCCCAGAGCTAGACAAGCTACGCGATGGAGACACGTTGGAAGCACGCTTCAATGCCTTCAAAATACCTGAGTCCAATTTCTTAGTGTTTGAGGCCACTGTGCGTTCCTGCAGGGAGGGATGCCAGCCAGCCTATTGTCCAGGTCCTGCTGGTCGACAAGAGCCCTCCTTTGGACGCAAACGACGTAGCTTAGATCAAACCGAAATACCAGCGCCACAGGCACTTGAAACCGTAAATCCACTAAACACTGAGGAGATTACAGTGGTCAATAGCACCACAGTCAGTGCTACACTTGGCGGTGCACAGTTCAATGCTACAGAGGAGAGTGACAAGACCAAGGAATCTGAAGAGCCAGAGCAGGTTCGCGAAATGATTGAGGTGCGTGTGTTAAACTTAGAACTATAATAAATGCGTTAAACTATTATTTGAAGCTGGAGAAAATGCGTTTAGTGAGAATTTCGTCTGTATAGCCATTGAAAACACCCAACTCAAAGATATAAACCGTTCAACATCTATATATTTACTTTTTCTAGGTATTTGAGACGCGCGAGGAAATTGAAAAGGAATCTTATCCACGCAAACTAGTTGCGCCTGTGGAAACAGTTTGCATGACGCCTGCCGAATATCATGGCTTGATCACAGCTATAATACTGCTAATGATCTTGTTGTTTAGCATAACGCTAGTTGCCGGAATGGGTTACAGGTGAGCTAATGAGCTGGTGGGCATCCTAACTGGGCATGACTAACTTGAAATTCCACTTTGTAGACGCTATTGGAAGTCCATATCGAAGAATCGGTTAGTCGATCGCAACTCGCCCATACATTCGTTGGGTCATTCGCACTCCTCGATACGCACCCACGAACGCTTCACCGAAATCGGCCACATGCCCAATGGAACTGTTGGTGGAGGCACCAATCAGACTACATCAAATCGCGCCTCCAACGCTTTTCGCACGAACATGTCCATGTTTGGCGGCTCATTACACAAGACTTTTGCCACAGGGTAAGCAGATCTCTGTTGCCCACTTGATCTAAACCAGTCCACTTATTCTTATTCACTGTCTTCGCTTCTCTCTGTCACACTTTGTCCCTCCTTTTCTCTCCTTGCAGCAATCTGGCGCGCATGTGTCAGCTGCCGGTTATAAATCCCATTCGCTCGAGCGGCAACACCAATCACCAGTTTGAGGATCCAAGTGAGCCCATCTACACTGATCCATCTTTGTTTGAGCGCTCCAGGTAAATAGTTAAATTACTCTATTATAATTATAATTTCTATATTCGGTTATGCAATCCCCAGGAATCCCAAGGCCATAAAAATCGTTCGCAATTGTAAATATTTCGAAATTTCCTTTAGTTTAACTTTATTTGTATTAACATATGTATAATAATCATCCTAAAAAGCAACTACAACTTAAAAGATACAAATAACATAGACACCATTAGAGTTATTCAATATTTAAAAGATTTTAACTGCAGAAAACTACACCGATTGTGATTTCTGCACATTACTTTATTTGACATTTAATCATAAGTTATCAAACTTCAATTATAAATGCATGATATTCCGATATTATAAAGGCCTGCAAGTGCAGAGCTGCACTTTATTGCAAATGCCATCACGTCCGCCTGCTATTTGGCATCTGGTTGTGCACCAGTCACCCTCCAGCTGGCAAACACCTTCAAAAGTCGGAATCTTATCCGCAACTAAGCCAAAGACAAATGAAAGCACAATTTAATCAATATTAACCTAAATCTTCGAATCTGTCTGACTTACATGCAAAGACTTGTGCTAACCAGATTAACAAAACAGCGATACTGAAGTATTTCATTTTGATATGCACACTTATCAACAGACAGCCACAGACTGACAGACAGCGGCTCGGGTTCGTTTCAGTTGCGAGATGTGGCGTGTGTTGTTGATAAGGCTTATCAGTAACTAAATATAAATATCATCTTTCACAAAAAGGGCATGTTCTGACTTACAAGCATATATATTAGATTGCACCGCATTGTCGAGTATTTTTGATTAATGTTATTGCATGTTTTTCTCATTTTATTCTCTTATCATAGATCGCTGCGAAGTCTGACCATGGTGGCCGAATCGGAAGATAATCAAGAGGTCTAAGCATATGCACAAGGAAATTTGCTCGTCTTCTTGTGATTAGTTGTAAATACCCAAAGCGTACTATTCAACAAAACCAGCCCAATAAAGTTGCATGCATCGGAACTATCTGGTTAATATATGGATACATACTTATACGTAGGGCCATCAATATGGGCCCGTTAATTTGCTTAAGGTCCTGCACCTGCATTCAGTTACCTCCGGCATAAATATGTTTGAGGCTCAATACCTATATTGATATCAATTAGAAGTAAGCCTTAAAATCGAACAAATCTATGAACATTAACCAAACAAAAATACATAGCAAAACATATGCAAAATGTAAATCACATATATTTCCATATAACTAAGATATATCTTAAATGCAATAAAAATCAAACTTATCTATACAACATGTTAACACTTTTTTAACTTACGTTATTGTGTTTTTTTTTTAAATCCAATTATGTTCCTGTCACTTTTACACATTTAGGAAAGTATTGAAATTTAGACGTTTGCAGAGTGCAAATAAGACTGAAGAAACACGCAAAAAAGGAACGTGACTGCTTCAAGTTATGACTGAAGAGATTATGTAAGAGCCCTTTTCTGAGCTTTAAAAATGAGATGTATATGTGTTCGTTACATGACCACAATCAACACGGTTTTTCTGCTTCTGGCCCAAAATTCGTGCTGCTTTTGGCCTAAAACTGTGAACGTGTTAAAACACAACAAGCGCGGAATATTTCTATGCGTAATTCTGGCATACGTGTAAATATTAAAAATTAAATGAAACAATTGCTAAGAACTGCTTGGCGATTGTCACTGACACTTCCAAGATGCAGTTATATGAATGGTTTTTAGTTTGCTACCTAATCAATAATACTCCTTCTATTGGCTAATGGTCTTATCAATTATATAGATTTTTACCCAGCTTTACCAGCTGGCATTTTACCTACCAGCATATGCATTATTTTTAATCAGTCCATATGGGTTTTTATCCGGCTGCATGAAAGCATTTGGCTTAATCATCGAATGGTTCTTGTTCCGGCATCTGCAACAGAACAACGATCGCAGCATCGATCACGTCCATAACTAAAACATAAATTACTCATAATCAAGAGATGAAAGCGCCATGAAGAGTGGCTGCTTATTGCCATCTTGCTCTGGGCCATCATGCAGTAGCTTCATACTGATTCCCTTCCGGTTTTGTAGAGCACGTGGTTGGCAGAAGTTTGTTTTTAGTGGTTATTGTTTTTGTTTATTATTTAACAGCGTCGCTGCGACGGCGGCAACTAGTACATTTCTCAGATGTACATAAATCACGCCTCAGCACAATTGGCATTTCAGTTATGCAACATTCTTGAAGTGCTGAGTGCATTTAAGCGCAACGAGCCCTACTCCAAACCACAAGTTAGAAACGAAACGCGAGCGTGGTCGCAACAAAAAGGACATCGCAAACTTGGCATCGGAGTACCCAATACAAGTGTTTGACCAATGTACGTCTACATAAAGTGAAAACCAATCAAATCGAGTGTTGAAATTGAATATACATACACCGATATATATATTTCTTAATAGAGTGATTCTTAAGTGCGGCTTTAACATGATGAACTGCATCTGGCTGCTGGCCATTATGGTAGCAGTAAACGCGCGTTCTTTTCAAGTGCAGCCTGGTTATAGTCGAGGTCTTCCCCCACCCCATCTGACCAATCCGTACTACGCGAATTCCTACTCTTACGCAACAGCACCATATGTTCCATACAGCTACAAGCCGTTCATCTATAGTCCACCAGGAAGTTACTTCGATAGCGTCTATGGCGTTCGAAAGCCCTTACCTGGAGGTGGTGATCCAGTTACTGTGGACTATGTAGGTTTAACTAAAAATTAATTTAATATTGTTCAAACCTTATAAGTTACTTCTTTGTCCAAAGAATGATCGCTGCTCTAGGAATTACGTCGGCATAAAACCACATCCTGATCAGCAGCAATATTATTATGTTTGTCGGCCGAACTGTGTGATCTTTAGCAAGTGTCCCAACTTGGAAGTAAGCAATATTCGAAGCTTGATTTCCTTGTGAATACTTACACATTTCGTTCACAGGAATTTAACCCAATCAGTGGACATTGCGTGCAACGCGTTCTTCCAGATTATCCACCCATTTGTCATAAAAAAGGACGGTTTCCCTACCCCCACGACTGCAGGGTCTACTATAAGTGTGACGAGGATCTGATGCCCTACGTGTACGGCTGTCCCAGTGGCACCATATTCTCCCCGGTCAAGAGCATATGCATTCCTGGCGAGGAATGTCCTTCGACGGAAATCTCTGACAGCAGCTACGTACCTGAGAACTGTGAGCATATGTTTCCCGAGTGCACAGATGAAGGGTCTTTCGGATCACCCAAATTTTGCACAATGTACTACACCTGCAAGATGCAGTCCAGTGGAAACTTTTTGCAGACGCGCTTCAAGTAAGTAACATATGGAGTCAAATCCTACTACATTACAACTGTTTATATTGCGCATCTGTAGGTGTCCTGCCAAAACAAGCTATGATCAGGAACGTAAAGCCTGTCGGGCCCACCATTTAGTTCATTGCCAAATTGATTATCCACATATCTCCGAAGCCGAGTTTGACGAAGAGATCGTGGACACAGAACAAGAGCAACCAGAGACCAGCGTCAATATTGTAATACTACCAACAACGTCCACAACAACAATTGCGCCTCCACCTACGACAACACAAGCATGTCCTAGCTCTAACAATAACCAACAGAACAATGGAGCACCAGAAACGCGCAGCCTGTATAAAGAAAATCGCAAGCCAGTTGTCAGAATAGTTATAATCCCGAAAAAAACTTCAACCGAAGTTCCGACAACAACTTCAATCGAAGATCCTACGACAACCACCCAAAGAGACAGCTCTGTCCTAAAAACAACTGAGCCAACAACAAACACTACGACAACAACTCCCAAGCCAACAACAACCACTACGACAACAACTCCCAAGCCAACAACAACCACTACAACAACAACTCCCCAGCCAACAACAGCCACTACGACAACAACCCCCCAGCCAACAACAACCACTTCGACAACAACTCCCCAGCCAACAACAACCACTACGACAACAACTCCCAAGCCAACAACAACCACTTCCACAACAACTCCCCAGCCAACAACAACCACTACGACAACAACTCCCAAGCCAACAACAACCACTTCGACAACAACTCCCCAGCCAACCACAACCACTTCGACAACCACTTCGACAACAACTCCCCAGCCAACAACAACCTCTACGACAACAATTCTCCAGCCAACAACAACCACTTCGACAACAACTCCCCAGCCAACAACAACCACTACGACAACAACTCCCAAGCCAACAACAACCACTTCGACAACAACTCCCCAGCCAACAACAACCACTACGACAACAACACTCAAGCCAACAACAACCACAACGACAACAACTCTTAAGATAAAAACAATCACAACGACAACAACTACCAAGCCAACAACAACCTCTACGACAACAACTCCCCAGCCAAAAACACCCACTACGACAACAACTCCCAAGCCAACAAAAACGACTACGACAACAACGACTACGACAACAACTCCCAAGCCAACAACAACCACTACGACAACAACTCCCCAGCCAATAACAACCACTTCGACAACAACTCCCAAGCCAACAACAACCACTACGACAACAACTCTCCAGCCAACAACAACCACTTCGACAACAACTCGCAAGCCAACAACAACCACTACGACAACAACTCCCAAGCCAACACCAACCACTACGACAACAACTCCCCAGCCAACAACAACTACAAGTACATCGAGTACAACAACAACTTCGAAACCAACAACTATATCCTCAACATCACAGCCCACAACAATTCAGATAACAACTCCAAAAGCAACAACTACTCGGATCACAAATAGTGTGCCAACAAGTACATCGACAACAACTGGACCGACAACAATTCCAACAACAACCCCAACAACAAATTCTCCGAAAACAATCACTCCAAAACTCTCTGCACTGATAATAACAACAACACCGAGACCAATAACTACCACTCAAACGCCTACAACAAGTCCCACTCCAACGACTAGGAGTACGACTCAGCTAACAACATCAATGCTATCCACCACCACAGCGCCTGGTCAGAGTACCACCACAGAACTGTCAACTTGTGGTAATGGAGGTAAGTGCTTAAAATTTTAATGTAGATATAAAATATTTGCAGCACTTGCAACTGCTTACACAATATTTAACACTCAACCACACCCAACCACCTGCCTTACAGATACAAACACACAAACCCCATGCATACCACAACAACAACAACAAGAACAAGAACAACAGCTCAACAGCATCAGCAACAACAAGCACACAGAACCCGATTCACAATTTGCCACAAACACAGTGATTGGTAATCGTTTGTTCAGGGAAAGGGATCCAGCATCCTTGACATTGTCCCAAAGTTTAGTTTCCAGCGAGACTAGTCTCGACTACATGAACGATGAGCCCGCGCCGGATATGGAACAGGAAGCGTCATCAGTAAAACGGACAACAGCCAATCCGCTCAAGAAACCGTCGACAATGTCCACATTGGCAGCGACGCAAATATTAAAAAAGTTATTTAAGGCAATATCCACAACAGAAGCGCCCACTCCGAGAGTAACCTTTGCTGAAATGGCCAGGCATAATCTGGCCAAATCGAAGGTATTTATAGCGGAATCCCTGCGCCAGTCCATCAAACAGTTGGCATTAAATAATACGCTTGAGCAAATTGATAGAGGCATAGTTTCCAAATCACAAAATGGCACTGAAGAGACTCAAGAATCTGAGTACGACGACAGCGACTATGAAACAGATGAGCTAGACAATGTTATTGATAATCTTAGTGATGAGCAGAAAAATGTCAGATTATCAGTGGAAAACTCAGCAATCAGCAAAACACCAAAATTGGCACAAAGTGTTGCCACAACAACAATGAGATCAGTTCAGAGTGCAATAAATGCAGAACCAATCATAGCAAATGTTAAGGATTTTCTAAAGAACAGGTCGAGAGTACCAGTGCCGGTTCTAGTGAATACAACAATCTCCAACAAAAATACGACCAACGAATTGGAATATTCCGATAATTATACGGATTCCGATTATGCCAATGATGAGCCCGCTTCGGATGAAGAGTCAAGTACTATTATAGATATTAATGCACAGAATAACACGTTTGTCAATGTGCCTAAACAGAAACTAATCTTGCCAAGCAGTACATTGGCGCCCATTTCAGGGACGACCAGCTTAAATACCAATGGTATCTTCAAAGTTTCCAATCGTGACAATGATAAGGACGTTGTTAAAACAACAACCACAGCTAAAGATCTAAGCGAGCACAAAAACACGATAATTAATCTGCTAAAGCAGAAGCTTAAGGCAAGCACAACCTCAATCCAAAAGTCCACTACTCCCAGCTTAAAAAGCAACACCAAGGATCTCGCATTTGTGCCCGTTGCTGATAATGAAATTGCCAGCTCACAAACTAAAGACTCGAGGGGATTATTAATCAACCTGCTACGACAAAAGCTGACTAGAATGGCGATGGTAAAAAAGGCCACAGAGCTTATGGCCAGAAGCTCCACCTTGCCGCCTATTACAAGAGTGGTAAGCACCACGACGCAGTCCACAACGACCGCCAGTTCAATTGCAAACGGTGGCAACAATTCGGAATATTATGATGATGACGATTATGACTATGCAAACGATGAGGAGAACCTAGATACAGAAGCGAATGATAAACAGGAAACACTGGGGCCACCGGAAAGTGTCGCTGGGGCCACAGCCAAACGGCACTCGACACACCCATCACAAAGCCTAACTTCACTGAAAGCAAGCCAAGTCAAGAGTCCAAATGTAAGCAGCTTTGTCTCCCATGTCGGCAGCGAGCTAACGAGCGAGCCCAACATGAAACAAGTTATTGAAAGCCTTGCATTAAAGTCTCACATCCCAACTTTGCCCCTACCTCAATTTCTCAGGCAATCTGGCAATGAGGTTAGTGGGGAGTCAAAGCATAAATTAAAAAGCGAGCCTGTCACCAAAACAACACTTAGACAAATACGCACAGTACATACACTCAAAGAAAAAAATAATCAGAAGCCACTAAAGCAGCACAACAGCACAGTTAAACAAAAGACAACAACGATAACAACAGCAAAAACAACAACAACAACAACAACAACAGCAAAAACTCCACAGGTAACACCAACAGCCATACGCCGAGAGATCCTTACGGTGAACAGAAGGCCTTGGCTGCTGGAATCACAACAACATACCATACACCTAGCACCAATTCAAGCCCCCCCAGTGACTCAATCGAATCGTTCATTATTATTAGAGCACACCACAGTCGACGACACGACAGAGGTGCCCAAGCTAATATTAAAGGTCTATGAGCCCATCGATGTGAAAGTCGTCTTCTGTCCAAGATCCTGCGATGAAGACCACGATCACAAATTTGGTAAGCTAAAATAACCAGATAACCAAACCGAATTCTCCAACTTCATATAACACACATATTGCAGACCCAGCTGATAATTCTAAGTCGAATTGTACAACCGGTTGTGATACGCCCAACCCGAAAACCCATCACAGTATAGATTTATGGTGGAAGCCTCTTAAGCTCAGCGACACTGCTGGTTTCCAAACGATAACATAAGTAAATTATAGTTGCCCGATGCACTTCTTAACAAGGCTATACAACATTAACTACACATTAAACACTAACAATTTGCGTATAAGATATATATGTATTCGTGTACACTTTAATAAAAATTATAAATAAATTACAACTATTTGTTTGTCTCTGTAAATCATTAGGCATACTAGGTATACTAGACCTTGGCATTACTCATAAATCCCTTTAAAATATGTTAACTTAAAATCAAATTCAAAAGTTAATCAATATATTGTTCATCATGACTAGCACAGATGGAAAGTGTGAAACATTCAACTTTTCAAATGCTATGGTGGGATTTCAGCCAAACAAAAAAAATTAAACACGATTAAAGCGCGCAACTTAAAACTAGTTATAAAACGTAATGATTAATTTTATATTAAGATATATATACAGCTATGTACAAAGCACTTTTGTAATACTAAACGATAGTGCTAATCGTCAAAAAAGAGTATTTCCAATATTCGTTTCTGCACGTTTTTTCGCCGATCTTTGTTCATCTTCAGGAGCTCAGTGGTCACCAGTTCACCCAGTAAATGCTCCGATGAACGCTGTATACTGGGAGGATTTGGTGGCGTTTGGAATTTTCCAAAGTTGGAGGCATGCGAAGTGCCTGCCTGTTGCGGCAGCTGCTGATAGAGCTGGAAAAGGAAGTCCGTATTTGATGGAAACATGTTTGGATGTGATTGTTGCTGCTGCTGCTGCTGTTGTTGTTGTTGCTGCTGCTGCTGCTGTTGCTGATTATTATTATTATTATTGTTGTTGTTATTAGCGATGCTGCCATTTGTTGCGTTGCGCTGCATATTAATTGAATTATTGAAGTGATTGTCGTGCTGTAGCATTGTTTGTGGCTCCATTAAATCGTTGCTATTGTCATCAGAGTCATCTTCGCTATCCTGACCAAAATGCCCAATTGGATTGGATATACTCCCGCCATTGCTAGAATGTTGGGCATGGCCATTTGAGTTGAGTTGTACACGTGGTTTTTTCGTGTGATAGATGCTCGACGTCGAGGAATGTAAATCGTCGGTGCTCTTATGATTATTATAAGCGTGCGTCGGCAACTGTGAACTGCTGGCAGAGATCGCAACACTGGATGAGGAATGTACTGTCGGTGCCGGTTGACCCGTTGTTGGCGTCGACTGCTCTTCTGACGCACCGAGGCCTGGCAGTGGCGATGATAGCGGCGATTTCATTGAGGAAGACGTTGAAGTGAGGCCGCCGGTGCTGCCGGCACTATTCTGAGCACCGTTTACCACCTGATTGTCGCGATAGGGTTCCTGGTAGCTCTGTGATGAGTCGGCCATAACAGCGGCTACTGCCGCCGCCTGTTGCTGCTGCATTTGTGAATGGGATATTTGCTGGAGCTGTTGCGACGCCACTGCAGCAGCGAAATTTTGAAATATCTCCGCCTCAATCTTGACCTGACCATTAACATTTTCCAGTGCTGAGGCAGCAGCGGAGCTCAGCGCATTCATTGGTTGCTGTTGATCTCCCGACGTCTGCTGATGCTGATGATAATGATGATTCGGGGCAGTAACAGCGAAGTGGGACATATTCTTGTGCGAGCTATTCGACTTGGAGTCCACATTGTACTCGCTGTAATTGGAGCTATTTGCGGACTGAGGCGAGGTCAAGAAGTTTGGCACATTGCGGTAGGACTTGCGCGGCTGTATATGCTGGTCCAAGAATTTCATTTTCTCCAAATACGGACGGGAAAGATGCTCGTAGACAGGTGGATCGCCTTGTTTACGCTGCGACACATAGCGCTCGCGTAAATATTTCCAGCGCTTTTTACACGTTTCCACTGCAAAGGAAAACACACCTTTGTTGTCCAGTTTGTCAATTAGTAAATGGAAATCTTACCGTCTGTGCGCAGCTTGAGCGCAATGAGATGCCAAGCCTCGTCCTTGGTTTCGTACTTGCCTCCGCTGGAGGTGCCGTTTAAATAATACTTCTGGCGATTGAAGATCACGCCATGTTGAGCTACTTCATCAATTAGTTGCTCATCCATCATTATGTACATAAATTACGTGAAAAAATCACGAATTTTTTTCTTGTTGTTTGCTCCAGTAGTTTCGGCGATTAGCGATGAGTAACAGTGTTGAGTTAATACCGCAACTATCGTCAGCTATCGGTGCATGTATTTTAAGGTAATTTTTGTTAGTATTTTCAAAATATGAATTTTTGGTTATTTATACCCAAAGAGGCGGTCACTCTGTCAGTCGGCTAAATTCTTTACACTTTCGACAAGGAGATATTGGTGTTAAGTGCGCAATAACTAAACATTTTTTAAAAGAAATCAACTTTAACAGACTTTTTTATCGAAATTTAAAAGTGAAAGCAGAAAAGACTGAATAACTGTGCACTTAATGTAGCGAAGTTGGCAAACAAATTCGTTATAGTTTATATTTGTTGCTATTGATTGAATAACGCTAAATTGATAAACATAATAAGTATTTGTTTAACTGCTAAATATGTTCAAGCTAGCACAGAAGTTGCTGCCGCGGCAAAAAGTTTTCCAATGTTCAACCGTTGTGCGTCGCTTGATTTCGACGAGCGACGAGGTAAAATCTGTAGATACAATTGGCGGCCTGCCGACTGAGATAGTCAATGAGCAGAAACTAAAAAAGACAACCAGGTTTGTAATTACCTGTTTTATTCGAATAACTTGCTTGTGTTTACATTACTATTCTAGCCGTGCTCAACAAGGGCAGGGTTGGTTGGTGTGGTGCAATGGATAAGAAAGTAATCGGTCACGTACGCCACAGAAACAGCTGTTGCTACTGCAACACAGATTCTCATGTATATCATTGTTTTTGTTTTCTTTTGTATCGCCTTAGAACATTATCTACACTACAAAATCATTCGGTGCCAATTGCTGCTCGCGTCACAGTATCGAAAGATGAAAGCCGCGACTTTATGGCTGTATTTCCAGGTGAGCAGCGAACTGTGATTTATTTTTCCTCTTTTGCTTTGGTCAATTAGCATGACAATACTAAACTAAACGCATATAAATATGTACATTTATTCATTGTCAATGATCTTAGACGTGGTGCGCGACCTGACGAACGCAACAAAAGCATACAATTGCAGTGATGCCGCTAAATGGTTTGCCCAGGTCATGCAATACAATGTTCCGCGTGGCAAGAAGAATCGCGGCATCTTAACGGTGCTCACCTATAAGAATCTGGTGCCAGCTGACCAACTTACACCAGAGAACATTAAACTGGCCCAGTATTTGGGCTGGTGCGTGGAAATGGTGAGACTCAAACTAATACCATATGTATGAGAACAACAGCTTTACGACCATTGTTTGTTGCAGCTCCAGAGTTTCTTTATTATATCGGACGATGTTATGGACCACAGCACTACGCGACGCGGTCAAAAGTGCTGGCACATGGTTGAAAATGTGGGACTGACAGCCATCAATGATGCTTTAATGATTGAGAGTGCCACGTACGCCATACTCAAGCAACACTTTAGCCATTTGGATTGTTATGTTGCACTGATAGAGCTCTTCCACGAGATCACATATATAACCACCTGTGGACAGTCGCTGGACTTACTTAACTCAAACAAAAGCGTTTCAGAGTTTACCATGGAAAACTACAAGGCAATTGTCGAAAATAAAACTGCCTACTACTCCTTCTACCTGCCCTTTGCCATTGCAATGCATTTAGCCGGGTAAATATTTGTGTTTAAAATCTCTTACAAAGGTGTAATAATATATATTCCTTTTTAATTACAGCTACAAAGATCCCGAGGCATTTAGACAATCCAAAACCATATTGCTTGAAATGGGTAACTTTTTCCAGGTGCAAGACGACTTTCTCGATTGTTTCGGCAATCCTGAGGTAACGGGCAAAATAGGCACTGATATACAGGACAACAAATGCTCCTGGCTCGCTGTGGTTGCCATGCAACGTGCCAATGCTGAACAAAAGCAAATTATGATAGATTGCTATGGACAAACTGGTGTGTGCCTGCCTGCAAGCTAGTCTACAACGATTTTTAATACTTATATATTGTTTGTTGTTACAGATCCACTAAAGGTGGACCGAGTTAAGGAGCTATATAAAGAACTGAGCCTGCCCTCGACATATGCCACCTTTGAGGAGGAATCGTACAATATGATAAAAACACACATACAACAAACATCCCGCGGTGTGCCGCATCAGACCTTTTTGCAAATACTCAACAAAATCTATCAACGGGACTCTTAAACATAACAAATAATTATATGCTACAAACATATTGTAGAATAGTTTCAAACCAGATTGTGTGCATGTTTTGGTGTGTTCGAAAACTATAATAGAAATTTTTTACTGTGCTGAAAGTTTCTGTATTCTTTTAATCAATCATCTGTAAAGTCGAAGGGGGCAAAAATCTTTCGAAATTCTTCCACATTGGCAACTTCTTCGTCCCTCTCCAGGAGACAATCCTTCCAGTTCACTTTCTCGTCGCAATTTAACAAGTTTTCGGAACAAAATACGTCCCTAGACACATAATTAAATGTTATTTAAATTTAAAATTGGGAAATCCCTCAACTTACCTTGCAAAGTGTAGCGGAAAGTGTTTCATTTGTCGCGTTATTAAAGTGCTCTCATCGGGCAACTCAGCTACAAAGTATGGACCCATTTCAGGCAGCATCTGTGGTGAATTTAAAACAGGCACAGTCTCAAATTCCAAGTTAAACTCTTCAGCTTTGTCCTACAATCCATAGATATGCATATGTTAATTGGTATATGTATAAAATAATCACATGGCTCACCTCAAAACTGTGTTTTATCTTCCAAGAGTAGCCTTCCTCAAAAGCCATTACATCTATAGTAAGATGGGGAGACTTATAATGACGCTCTGTAAAACACACAACCTTCCCCAGTGTCTTGAAGAGCTTCCGCAATGCCGCTTTAAATTTGTCTAGCTCTTCCCATTCTTCCGTGCTCAGTTGAGCTGTGCAAGGCATGTGTTTGGTGGATAATATTAGAACATGGTGACTATTGATGGGTCCCTTTGCCAATGCCATATAAAATCGCTCTCCTATCGCTATAATGAGATGCTTTTCCACCTTAGGCGACGATAAGCAGAACCAGCAGTCATCTGAAACAAAATATCATATTAATTTACCAAAGATCTAATAAGTGCATATATAAAGCTAACCTTGATCAATCTGCATTATTCTGGGCCGCTTATCTTGATTTCTTCCGTCACCGCGCCTTCTACGATTGCCGCTGGAATCCATGTCAAAAAAGTACTGTCGGCTTTCAGACTATAAAATAAAGTAGATTATTATAAATTATAAAAATCGTTGTTTGTAGCCAATTTACCGTCTCATTCTTGCTTATGGAACCACCCATATCAAGTCCAATAAAGGGGCAAGCTATTTCATTCGTTGTCTTCTGCACTAGATCCAGCAGACGCGCCTTATCCACTGGCTTAAGACTAAGCGCATAAATGTATTTTGCCTTCTCAGCATTGCCAATATCTGCCAGCGATATAAATCGTGTGCACAGCTCAAACTGAGTAGTCTCATCTTTGGGTATGCGGAACGGTGGACATTCGTAGTACATTCCGTTGATGGCGCAGAAATGATAACGTGGCTTAATCTCGCGGCAAAGGAACGATATTAACTTTGAAGCTTTTTCCTATATAGAGAGTAAAGATAATAAGTATTTGAATAATAAGTAAACTATAGATTTATAATGGACTTTTACATTTCCTTTCTCCAGCAGGGCGTAGGGCCATTGGGAAGTTAGCAGCACATCCACTCCTCGGTAATCTGTGGCACAATTCTTCGAGACCAGGCAAGAATTGCGCACGGCCTGCACATCGGCTTTGGTGAATTCATGCTCTCCGGGAGCACTTCCAGCGGCTTCTATGCCACTCAAATATGCAATTTTAACACCGCTGGTCAGCGTATAAACACCACGCTTGCCCAGATACGTTAGATTAGTGCAGACTTCTCCGTCCACCAAATTCGCGTAGAACTTCTTGTCCTCCTCCTTGTTTGGTCCTAGTATGTATGTGGGCACAGTAACTGTGTAACACAAGTGTTTTGGTTATTGAAACACTCAAACTCAAATTACTTATTGCTTACTATGCTTAAATCCATTTTTATATGCAATAAGTTCTTCGTTTTGCTTATCCGCGCCAAAAAAGTCGCCGACACAGCACAGAATTTCGAATGGTCCCGCTTTCTTGTTGACCTGTTCCACTCTGCTAAACAGCTGCTTAAAATGACCGCGCACATCGCCCACAACCAATCTGAAAATTAATTAAAGCACTAATTTAATTAAATTTAAATGTTTTGTTCATAATTATTTACATTTTCGCAGTGGCGTCCATTAAATTCTCAACTTCTTCATACACAACCCGCGGCAAAACAGCTGTTTCGTTTACCGCGACCCACACTGTTAACAGCGAACGAACTATAACAGCGCACATCATTTGAAAATTTAGAGCGTTCTGTTAGGTGCAGGATGTAAACAGAGGGAATTAGAAATTGGTTAATGATATATAGTTTAATTGAGCAAATCATTAACTTGTGCAGGTAGTGTCACATTGTCACCTTCAAAACCCGAGCCACATGAGTCCCACAAAATCTACCAAAACATTTGACCGGGGTAATTGTACTGCCTTCTAAATTGCTGTTTAATTGACCAAGTGATAAATTCTATTAGAATTGAAAACAAATATGTGTTTTAAAACATAAAAAATTTTGATGTCAATGCTCCAAAATATAGCATTAGATATGACATTGGCCCAAAATAGCATCCGATTGCAACAATGAACCTGGGTGAAGTTATTTGTTCTGCGTGGCTGGCGCTATTAACTAGCTGAATTTTAGTCTTACAATCATATACTACTGAATGGGGCATATAAAAACGTTTGTTTGTCCAAGCCACATTATCAGTTAAGTCGGACCAGATCAGCAAGACGCATTCAGAATGGCGACTAGTCAAAATATAGTAGCTTTTCTTCTGATAGGATTTGTATTTAGCTCATTTGTAGTCGGCCAGACAATTGACTGCCAAAGACCTCCACAGCTTGTGGTACGTAAACAATTAACATAAAATAGATTTTTTGTATAAGTTAATATTTTAAAAAGGACCCATCACTTTGTTGCCGGGATGGTGGACGAGATCAAAATGCTGAGAAATGTGCCGAGCTGACAATGAGAACAGCAAACGGGCAGCCAAGTGCTGCACCACCTTCCATAGATGCGGCTACTGTGAGAATTTAATACATTTTAACATATATTCATTTAAATTCCCTACTAATAAGATCCCATTGATAGTGCATGGCTGAGTGTATTCTAACCACCTCAAAATACAAACATCAATCGACAACGCTCAACTTGGAAGTCATACGTAAAGATTTAACCATGAAATTCTCGAATGACTCGGCATATGTGGAGGCGATGACTGCTGCGTATACAAAATGTGAGCCGCAGTCTCAGCGGAGATTAGCGGCAATTCAGCAACTAAATCCGCAGCAACCCAAATGCAGTCCTTTTGCGGCCATAGTACTAGGCTGCACCTTCATGGAATATTTTAAGAATTGTCCAGCGAATCGTTGGACTCAAAGCGACGAGTGTGAGCTGGCCAAGACTTATGTCACGCAATGCGGCTTAGGTGCTTAATTGTTTTTGTTCATTTGTTTTAAGTTCACATGTTACTTTTCAAAGCGCATAAACCGTTTTAAGTGTGTACATAATAAAGTTTTTATATTTTATTAATCGAAAAGTGTCTTATCGATAACAGCAGTCCAGCCCTAGCCACCAACAGCGCTGTCTGTCTTTGGCTGACTTGCATGAGTGTGCGTGCGTATCTTTGATTGTGCGCGGCCGCGTCATTTTAAATACTTTTTTATTGTTAAAATAAAGTCCGATATATGGCATTTGGAGGGCAGATAGAGGAATTTTGCGCCTGGGCGACCGGCCTATGTTGCTCGCCCAGCGATCTGCCCAACGAGGACGCACTCAAATCGTAAGTTGCTGTAATAAGCCTACCCGCAAATGTCATCGATAAACTGCATTTGATTGTATTTTCTTAGCATATTTAAGTCGCGCCAACTGCCTCTGTTTGTGCAGCTCCAGTCACGCCTCCAGCCGCGCCAGCATGTGCAGGAGGTACGCGAGAATCTACTCATTGCACAGGTGACGCTGCACAAGGGTAAAGTGTTGGCCGCATGTCAACGCAGTTTTCTGCCCCGCCCAATGCAAATCCATTTGAAAATGCAGGATCTAAGGAAGGAAAAGGAGCAGATGGAACTGAGACTATCCGAGGCCAAGAAAGAGTTTGATAACTTGGCCGCAACCATAAAATCAAAAAGTAAGACCATTTAATGCCTTTGATATTTGCTCAACATCTAATATGACCCACTCACTAAATCACAGATATTCAAATAATCAGCGCAAAGCACAAAAACCAATCACAGCAATCACGAACCCAAGTGCTCCAACTCAAACTGGAGTCGCTTAACAAAACGTACGAGGAGGAGCTGGAAAACAAGGCTCAAGTCCTGGCTACGAAGCCCGTAAAGCTTAACAAGAATAATTCAAGCGAGAAACTGGCCATGGAGCAGGCTCAAAAGGAGCTGGAAAACTTTTACAACATCTGTAATGCAGAAGGCAACAACACCCATCAGCTGGCCGATGCCAAGCAACGTCTATGGTCGCAAATGCGCCAAACATTTGCCAATACGCCCAATGTGCTGCTCTTCAATGCCATTCTAAAAACTAAAGAGGAGCAACTGCAGCATGTTATGCAGCTGAATAGGAGAACCACTACATTGGATGCAACAAGTAGTGTGGCGCTCTCTAAGCCCCCAATGAGTTTCTTCGAAGTAAAGTTTCTGAAGACCAAGGGCGATCTCTTGGGACTGGTGTCCAAGTATGTAAGCGCCCAGATCGAGGTGTCGCAACAAGAAGAGCGTTTTGCCACCATCTATGACGGCTTTGTGGACGATCTGTTAAAGAATGTGAACAACTTCAATTACCGTAATTGTACCGACGCGGACGACAGCAATAATATCGAAGAGATCATCTCCGACTTCATGATGCAGTATAATAAACACAATTTTAATCAGGCACGCAATGGTTTTCTCACCGAACAGATTGAGCAGCTGCGGGTGGAGCAGGAAGCGGGTGCCAAGCACCTCGAACAACATGAGTTACTATTGGGATCCATTAAGCAGATGTACAGTGAAATAAACACGTCCGTTAATCGCATACAACACGATATGCTGCAGTTGTCGCAAATCAAAGAGAAAATTCTCTATTCCAAGAATATGTTGAAAAATATGCTGGACGAAATGCAGGCTACGTCACAGCATCAAAGCGCCAAATCGCATTTGCGCAGCACCAAATTGAAGGTGGGCAATATGTCGTTTTTGGGAATGGATAGCTTTAATCCGGCCAATGACAGCGTTTTTTCGAGCACCAAACTGGACATTGATCCCAGCCTCAATGAGACCGTAACGCGTCGCAGTTTCGACAATACCACACTAATGCCCGGTGAACTCAACTCAACCGCTTTAATGTCAACTGGCACAGGCTCCACGAATCCCTGTCATCTGATCGAGTTGAACACATTTGCCGAAGTATCGTTCGAAAAGTTCAGCTGCATGCCGCGTGAATGGTATGCTTAGTTTTTTATTCTTTTTATATGCATCTGGTATCTTATTTTTTATATTTGTATCTAGCGCCTTTTTGCTGTCAGCCAATCCGCTTATCGTGGAGTCGCAGGAGCTGGCATCCACCATGCAATTGGCGCCGGGCTATCTGCTAACACCCCACGGTGCCCTGCAGGAAGTACGTAAACGAATTTTGTGGGCGTCGGCAATTGCCGCACACACGACTGATTTGAAATTGAATTTGGAGCCGTTAATTGGTAAGCTCAGAGCCGGCCCTCTGACCCTTTAGACATTTTTGTTTAATTTCCGCCTGCTCCCCACAGTTGATCCGCACGATTTGAAGTTAAAAACACGACGACAGCACGAGGAAATCATTCAGGTACTGCACAACATTGAGGCATTGGGCAACAAGACGGAACATCAATTAAAGTGGCTCAAGCGCATCTTTCGTTTCATTATTGAAAATCCTCTTCGCAAATATGTGCCGCCTACAAAATTGTTTAACAATGTCAACTTTGCTGTCTACGAATCGGAGTTTAATCTGTATTACCGCATCGCCACTGCCGGTGGTTCGATTAAGGCATAAAATAGGTTCTAAACAAACAATAATATAATAGCATCATTGTTTCGCAATAAATTGTATTTTAAAAATAAGGATAACTTTTTGGCTTTTTACATATTTTTTTCTTTATTTTACTTAATTTTTTTTTTATTACAAAAGTTGCATCGTTTATATATTTACACCCACATTAAAATGGGTATTAATTGTTGTCCAAAAGTAATTTGTTTTTTTTTTCGAATTGAGCTTAAGATCTAATGATGTGCACAACGATTGAAAGTTGTTGTTGCTTCTATTCGTTCGTAATTGTATCTTTATAATTGTATCTCGAATTGTAATCGAATTGATCAGATATATCAACATAATTACATTGCAGCACGAAAACACTTTATTATTTATTTAATAAACATAAAATATTCTCATAATTATGATGTAAGCGGAATGGATTTTTGACAGCGTTGCATTGGCTTCTTTTTTTTTTGTGATGTTTGTGAGTGTTTATATATCGAGAATATATATATATATATATCGAGTCATTACCTTATAAAGATATTTAAAAAATATACAGAAAAAAACATAGATAACGGACGGGATTTGAATTGAGTCGGTATTTGGATTGGATGCTCGTACTAAATTAGATTAAGAAGCGCTGTGATTCGTTCGAGCGCTCATTTTAAACTTAGTATACCTAACTTAATACAAAGGGTTGGACGATTTATAGCTTGGATATAGGAGTATGGGTGATGAATAAGTAGAATAGGGAAAGAGTAAATACAACAAAATTAAAATATGCTATGTTTTGTAGAATTTGCGACACATTTCGAAAGGAGAATGTTTCTACAGATGATATCTTTTATGGATAACTGCTATATACTTGATAAATGTATATGTGTTGTCTTCACTATATTCAAGAGATGGATTAGATGTGGATCGTGGTGGGTGGTGGTTGCGTGGTTGGCTACTCTTGTTGGCTTATCTGGAGTAAATTAGCGCCAGCAAAACGCCCAGCAGAGCAACCGATGATGCCGAGGCAGCAATATGCTCGGCGCCGCCATAATTCGCCTGTCCACAGGCCGGCGGGCAGACGGGTATGATGGTCTCGAAGAGATTGACGCTCGCCTCGGCAGTGCCAAAGCGATTGGTTGCCTTGCACACATAGTTGCCATACTGACGCTTCTCAATGGTAATCACGCGCAGCGTCGAATCAGTATACTCATCGGCTGTGGCAAAATGCGATATGGTGTAATGTTGATTGTTTGCCAGCTGGATGTCATCCTTGGTCCACACGATCGCTGGTGGCGGATAGGCCTCAATGTGGCACTCCAGATCCATGTCGTATTGCAGCGCCTGGCCGAGACGTGGGCGGGGCACAGTTATAACCGGCGCAAACTCTACCTCAACATTGATGTTGCGACGATCCCCCTTGCTGACTCCATTGTCCGCCACACAGTAGTATGTGCCACGATCCTCCTTCTTCACCGACTTGATGCGCAGTATATTTCCCACATACGTGGCGCTATCTGAAAAATAGATAAGGGGAGAGATGCGCATTAATAAAGGGTGTTCAAGTGCGTCCAGCTAGTATCAATTCAACAATGCATTTTAAACGGTACGCCTTTTGTGTTTGTGCACTCGGAGTCGGATTTTAATGAGACATCCGTTTACATTTATACACTTTAGTTGTGGGTGACCTTTCAAAGCGGCGTCGAGTGTCGTCTCTATAACAATGGCCACGTTAATGACCTCTAACAAGCAGCCAAACCATTTACAACCGCCACCTTTTTTGCAACTAATTATACCCTGTAGTCTTTTAAATTGGTTAGATTGGTTGACCTGGGCATGAGACAGTTAAAGGAGCAACACTCAGCATCTCTTTAATTGGAACTAACCCATTTGACTAAATCATTGATAAACACTGATAGCTCTTCATTTATAAAAAAAATGTATTTTAACTCCAGTCTCAGGCTTAACAACAACAAAAAAGAAAATAATCAAGCAATAATTTCTTGTAGTTTGATTTTGAATTAATGGTGAATAGGAGTTGGTACTGACTACGAGGTAGTCTCAGGCCGCGCACTCTGGGCTAGAGTTAATTTGCTTATTTTCAGCTGGGAAATAAGCGCAAGGTGGCGGGGTAGGGTGTTGTGTTGGGTAGGGGTATTGCATCAGGCAACTGAAGCGTAAACGTGAATGGGAATGCGAATACGAATGCGAATGGGAATGTGAATGGAAAAGGTGCACTCTCTCTGTGGCAGTGGCAAGCATTCAGTTCATAACCGGAAGTTAAAACGAGTGCAATGTGCTCCGTCATACCTGTACAAATGCCACACCTCCCCCACCTAGCCACGCTGTGTGTGTGCGTATGCAACATGGCATCTGTGGCTCTTCAAACATTTGCCAAAAACAATTCAAGCCTAAACAATTGACACAAACTACATTTGAAAAGCAGCTATGCAACTAAAAGCTGAGCCAGAGGAGCGTTGACCGTAAATGTATATAAGCATCTATATACATATATATATATATATATATATATATATATGTTAGCAGGAATATGCCTGGCTATATGCATTGTAAACGTTATGCAAAATGCGGGCGAGACTGAACTGAGCGAGGGAACAAGGTGTACAGAGGAGGGGAGGGTAGGGAATGCATGTAGGGTTTATGGGCTTTTGCTCATTCGTCTGAAACATTTCAAATTAATTGCGCAAGGGAATCGAAGAAACGCATTTGATTAAAATTGAATTGACAGGCAGCCAGAAAGAGACAGAGCGGGAGTGATGAGTTGGGGGAAAAAGAGAGGGTTAAATAACAATTGAATTGCTTAGCTCAGCTGTGAGTTCAATTGAAATACTTTTGACACGATGCGGGCAGCAGCGTGGCAAATGCAACAAATCCATTTTGAATATTGAGAAATTCCACTGAGACCATCCACAACAACAACAAATGACGCCAGTATTTGGCTTTTGTTTAATTAGCCAACAGTGAATCACGTTAACCAACTATGCGTGAAAAAAGCACAAAAAGAGTGCTCAACTAACACATGCCCTGTTAACAAATGTAATCCATATTTTAGCCAAGTAGGCAATTCTTATTAATAAGAAATAAACGATATTTTGTTTTCATTGTTTAATTTAAGCAAGTTTTTTTTAAAAACATTAAACGTCTTTAAAAATGTGGTTATTATCATTGAAAAATAGAAAATAGGAACTCCTTTTGTGGCAAGTTTATTTAATCATTTTGTTGTCTATTGTGCAAATAGTTCTAATATTAAATATCTGCATATCAAATTTAGGAATAGTTCAATGGACATGTATCGAAAGTCTGGACTATTCTAGGAATGCAAAAGTATTTTCTCTGCCTGGTTGCCATTGATTGACAAACTTTGACTCATTTCTATTATTTACAGGGTAAATTAGCTGGTATTTAACATTGCGTTGAGGAACGTGTCACTGGAAGCGTACCAAGTGCAGCAGCGTGACATGTTCAGGCTCCGACTCACGTTTAGGTTCAGGTTGAAATACTACACGCAGCTGCCATAACAAATGTACTCATTCCTATTAGCCAATTCCGTTCCCCGATGACAAATGGTTGAGTCAAAGCCAAGTGTTAAATTTTATTGTTTGCTGTTGCTTGAAATGATATGCAGGGCAGGTTGAACACACATTTTAACCGTTAGCTAAGCGGTTTGTCAGTAAGTCAGTAAGTAATTTAGTCAAAGTTGTAATAAAGTTCATTTTCTGCTTAATTGGGGCGTGGCATACTGGCAAAAAATAAGAGAGAAGAATCCAAGAACAACTGTTTAATTGCCTATTAAACATGCAGCGCGAGTCTCGATTCTGCGATCCACACAGAAGATTCACCGCTTTCTTTTGACTCAGAGAAGAGCGAGAGAGAATTCTTTTGCTGAATTGTTATTGCTTCAACTCATTTTGGGGGCATGTTTGTAATTAAAGTCGGGAATTATGCACAAGATGTGACATTTTGGGTTAAATTTATTAAGCATTAGAAACTGTACGAGAAGAACAAGAACAGCAAAGAATAACTGAGTGCAACTCGTAGATGAGGCATGAATGTGATCAATGTGAATGCATTGTTGTTGCCACAACACACTGAAGTGACGTTAATTAGGGGTAATGCGGCACACAATATCAGATCATATATCATCCGCAAAAGTAGGCAAAAGGATGTTTTCGACTCTTTGACTGTACTAATTACAATTGCAGTTCATATTTCATCCCTTCAAGTTACCCCCTCTTGCGAGCATAATCGAATCAGGGACTGTACTAATTACAGTTGAGGATCATGATTCATTACATAACAAGGCAGAAGCACCTATAAATGACTCAAGAAGTTTATGTAATGCTTGAGATTTTACCTGCTTTTAATATTATTGACTAACCGAATAAGAAAGCCTTTAATTATTGAGAATTTTCAACTCTTTCATGTTGCTCTGAAAAGTTGTAGATCATAAATCATTCTATAATGAAACTAAACAACTCGAGTAACGAAGTAAGCCGATCGTACGGAAATATTTTTGACTCTTCGATCATTCTAATTACCATTTCATACGTAGATTAAATACTACAAATTAAAGTTAGCTTGAGAATGAAACTAGAACTATAAGCAAAACAAGTCCACTTCAACTAGTAAATTTAGATACATTTTTCACTCATTTTGACAATCTTAGTTCATATATTTAACGCAAGTCAGTGCGAAGAAATCAGCAAGTAAAGAATTACCTGTTATTCTTATAGACTCATTTTCGACTGATTGCTCTAATAACACGTTTTTAATATGACAAATTGAGAACATGCTGCTGCTGCTGCTGCTGATGCGTTGTAATCTAGCCGACACCAAGCCAACATCAATTAACCAGTAAATGTTGAGTGCCCGCATGCAGCAGACTATAGAAATGATACAGTCAGAGAGTAAAGATACAAATGGAGCTATATATATATATGTGTGTGTCTGTGTGCATCTGCTATGGCCACAGCCGGAAATGATGCATTCAGTCTCTGGCAGAGTCACTTCTCAGCCAATAGCCTAAATGGTGCGTTGTAATTTCAGTTACTAATGAGAGAATTAAAAACACTTTGCTCCAGGGAGGAGCATGACATTCTGAAACACACTCTATATGGTTGTTTGCTTGTGTGTGTGTGTTTTGTCTGTGTTTGGATGTGTGGATTGCAACGGCAGCCAACTAATGAAAGGAAAACAGAAAGGTAGACTTGGTGTTGGTAATGAAAAACCCGACAGGCAAGCATTTGTTTAAGCCAAGCAAAAGAACCTGTCTGTGCCAACAACAACAACAAGAACAACAACAATAGCAACAAAGACCATCTCCCTTAGGCAAACAGTTGGAGATAAATTGTCAGTTAAAGGCACCAGCAGCAGCAGCAGCAGCAGCAGCGAAGACGTCCAGCGTAGAAATGGAAAATTGTGCAAAGTGCAAGGGCAAGGTGAGAAGTAGAGAAAGATGAAGAAGAAGAATAAGCAGCAACAACAGAAACCAAGAAAATATACCTTATCGCAGGTAAAAGCAGCCAGAATAGCAGGTAATACTTGGGTCTCAAAAAATACAAAATAAAAAGGATGCGAAATGTAACAAGGCCTCTTTTGTGGCACTCACAAAAACATGCCGACTCAGAGGAAATGCATACACTGCAAGCGCAGAGGGGGGAGAGGAGCGTGTAAAGGTTATAACAGAAACTGAAATGCCGTCAACGGTTTCTTTATATTTTTTTTTTGAGGCAGCTTCAAGCCGGGTTCACCTGGTGCAGTGCATCGTTTCGCAGACGCTAGAGTGAATTACAGCCAGTGTTCAGTTCAAGCTGTTGAGTTTTTGAGCCATATTTTATGAGCTACCCCCAGTCATTGATACTATCCCTGTCCCGATCTACACAAACTTTGCACTTTGTTGTTTTTCGTTTATTTTTATTTAAATGTGTCTGCTCATTTTTTAATATTAATTTTTTGGTGTGCGCGCTGACTTGGAAAATTTGTGACAAGTTGTTGCTAGGAAAACTGAAGGGTTGCACTTAAATAAAAAACATGTTTTTTATATGGCAAACTACAGCGATTAGATGCCGCCATTTTGAGCCGTAACAACCACCGTTACGGCCGTTACGTATATGGAAATTAAATGGCATGCAAAACTCCATACGCACCAATCAGAGCCAACCGACGGGGAGTTCAAATTGACAGCGTCGACGGCCAGGCGGACAGGCGGACAGGGGACCAGCTTGCAGACGTAGAAAACGTGCCAAAAAAAGAAACTGAGTGTCTGCCACCCCACCTCAGTTGATGTCTGCTGCCATATTTGTTTTTCCCTTTTAGTTTCCTGCAAGTCTATTTTTTTGACAATGCAAACAAAACCGTTAAGTCAAATGAAATTTTCTTTATCGAGGCGAGTCGCTCAAGAAATGCACAAGAAAACGAAGGAAGAATGCGACAGTCGAAAGCGCTCGACTTGCAAATACCCAAAAAAAAACAAGGGCGTTTGACAAGAAAAAACTATTTTCTTGTGTGAAGAGTTATTGAAAATAAACTCGATTTACGAAAGGACAGCCATCTTACTTAATTATAAATAATATAAAAATAATGTATGAATCTGGATTTACGAAAGTAAGCTGTACTTACTAAATTAAAAACGAGTCTATCAAAATTCTCTGTAACTATTTTGTAGATCAATAATTTGTAAAATAATGTTATTGATACTGTAAAATGAATCCAAGTTGCATTTACTCTATTTAGTTATAAATAATAAATTCTCTTTTATTGTTCTCACGATTAAAAATTGACTAAAAATGTACTCTTCTGCCTAGTACACACTTTTTAATCAATTTTTCATGCATTATTATAGGGCATAGCAGGACAATACACAGCGCAATGGCATCCATCGACTCTTCAAATGTCAACACATTTAAAAAAGGGAAGGTTCGGTTCTATGATTCTATGACTTGAAACGTTGCCATGTGGAAATTATGAATGTTAATGCACCACGACAACAGCAACGACAGCAACAACAACAAAAACAACAACAACTGAAACAACCACGTGTGACTCATCATAATCAAAACGTTGACGTGCTCTGGCAAAACGGGTGCGCTTTTAATGACGTTTCATATTATTTGCGCCCACTGCACACATCCAGAACATAGAACCCAGAGCCCAACCCCGCGCCAATTCCAAAGCCAGGTCATGTCTCTTTTATAGCTCTGTCTCTTTCTCGCTCGCTCGTTTGCATTCTAATTCTTTTTTGCCGACTCTTGTGGCCAAAAGCGTTGGCAAAAATCCAATTAAAAACTGTGCAAACGCTGTTTGCCTCTAATGCAATTTTCATCTACCTTTTGGAGTATAGATGAATTTTTTGAAAATTTTGAAAGCGTTGATTTGTCAGCGTTTTTTCCACAAATATTAAATCTAGTCGAAATTGAGATACAAAAGTTGGGCAACATACTTTTGCTTTCTTTTTGTTTTATTTCAGGTATTTCATAGTTAATCTCTGCCAAATCCAGTTTTCTATCTCGATAAAAAGTTGAGTTACATGGAAACTACATTTTATGATCATATGAGGTAAAATCTAACATGTTGAAATATTGTATTGCATTTACTAATTAAGCTATGTACGGAAATGTTTAACTTCTCTAAAAGACGAATAATATTATTTTATATTCAACTATTTAACTCGATATACCAACTAACAAATTTATTTAATTTCCATCTTATATATTTTGTTTAATAGTGCTTGAACCTTATTGGAACCGATTCTTAGCTGCACAGCTGTTCTGCAAGTCAAGTTACTTGAGGTGGCCCAGCTGAACACCTTGTGTAGATGTTCTTATGGACATATTTTTCTTACAAGTCAGCATTTGGCTTGTTGTGCTTGGCACCTGACAACTGATGACATGCAAGCAGCTGCCGCCAAGTCTGTGTTCTTCACATTTGCAGCAACATCCTCTTTCTCTCTCTCGCACTATTGCACTTATTAAAAATTGCATGCCTGTGCAAATTTGTCGCCTCTTCCTGTTTTGTCACCCGAAACTCTGAGGCAACATCAACATTATGAGGAGTCATCTTGTTGTTGCTGCTGGTGCTGCTGCTGCTGCTGCTGCTGCTGCTGCACACACATATCGAGCATATAACAAGCTCTTGAGACATGTGAATGCACCCACTTTGGTGGCAAACGCATCAGCCTTCAACAGCAACAACAACAGCAAAAACAACAGCAAAAAAAGCAGTAGCAGTAGTGAGAAGAAGGTTGTGGCAACCGCAACCCACAACGAGACACCCTCCGGACGCTAGCGAGACTTGCAACCACCGCCAAAGTCGGAATTCTTGCTGCCTCCACCCGCACTTGCGATTGCTTGACGAAGCGACAGACTTGTTGTTGACTTTTGAAAAGTGATTTCTTCGAGTAGAGCACATTATAGCTACCCGCCTGGTATGTCATTTATTGGATTGTGCTCTCCAACTACACACACAGACAAAAACAGGCACACACATACAGTAGAACAGTTCAACAGCCACAACCCATACAAAAGGCCCAGCTCAATTGAGTTTGTATTTTTCATCTCATCTCATTTTTTTTCTTCTGTACTTTAAATATCATTTTTGGAAAATGTCGTCTAATTGAATTTATGGCGCTGTCGCCGCACTTTCTGTGGATTTACAGTGCTAACCCTGAAAGTGACCAAACTCATATATCACTCGATAATAAATAGCGAACAAAATCTCAAGTAACAGCTATTAAAATGGCAATTATAGCAAACAGCTACACAAAAAATATCCTTCGCTTGTAAAGCCGACAGGGAGTGTGTGTCTGACTGTGTCTATGTGTGTGTGTGTATCTGTGTGTGTTTGCCTAAACAAATATGTAGAAATCCTGAAAGTAAACACAAATAGAAATAAAATTCCCGTTCCCATTGTGATAAGGATTAAAAAGCCGGTCTGTGACATGCAACACGACGCCGAAAGTGCTAAGTAAATAATGAAATTGGCTGGAAATACGTGAATTTGGTGTGATAAGCGCATTGGACAATACACCAAACCATAGGCCGAAAGAGAGACCCGCAGATCTACATAAAAACACATTTTTAGCATTCTAAGCCTACGGTTTACCTTACTTTAGCTGTGGCAAAAGGTTACCCAACAAAAAAAGTGAATAAATTCAGCGACAGGGTGAACAAAATGGCGCCAATATAAAATGTAATACAGTTAAATCCTTTGGGATTGTTTATTTGTATATAAAAGCTTAGATGTGTTTATATTAACGCAATCTCAACGTTAAAGGCAGAGGTTTATTTTAGCTGATAAAATACGTGCTTTAAATAGTAGCAGCATTTTATTATTGTTGAATTCTGACCAAAGTTATGAAAAAGAAGATACACTTTAAACTCCGCATCTGGTTGATATTCAGCTTTCTATAATTGCACTAATTTTTTCAGTGAAAACTATGATTGATAACAACGTAATTATTGCAACTAAATAAAATTATTTTTTACTATGATTGATAAATAATAATGGCAAATAAATTAAATTATTATTTTAACATTCATGCATTGTGTGTTAAAGTTTATCACTGTATTTTCGCCTAACTATTTAACAAAGTTTGAAAAATATACAACTCATGAGACGCTTTATTTAAATTTATATAAATATTGTATTTAATTATGAATTTTTGACTCAAATTAGCGTAGTTTGCCTTAAATACAATGTTAACAACAAATATATTTAAAGCACAAGCCCGCTTTGCCATGTGGTCGTTGCCCCAGCAACCAACATACATAAACAAGTTTTTTGCTGTACGTCATCATTTTGTTGTTGTTTTTTTGTTATTGTGGTTTGTTACTTGTTTCTTGGTTTTCTTTCAAGTCTGCAACTAGAACAGCGCGCCATAATGCATAAAACAAACACACACACAAGACAATACACACTCTCTCACACAAAACACACATACACACACACAATGCAACATTATTGTATTCATTTCCTCTGGCCAAAGAGGCAGCTGGTTGGGGTTACAGGAATTATGCTTGCATTTGCAATAATAAAACATACAAAATTCTTCTTCTCTTCCCCTTCCCCTTCCCCTTCCACTCGCTGAGTGTAATTCCGTGTGTGCAAAACTTAATTACTTGCAAATATTTGGACAGTCGTCCTTTGAGTGGCACATCCATCCACCAATATGCAAAATCCAATTGCCCGGCTTATGTGGCAGTGTGGCAAAGGGGCATGCCTCTAAGAAGCATGCTTGCAAATTTTTCATTAAATATTTTTTGGGAAACAGCAACAACAATCAATTTGGCCACGTCCCGTTGAGATCTCGAGTGGCGCATCAATTGCGCATCGAAATGTTTAAGCGTAAATTTCATAAAATTTAACAAATTTTGCATATTTCACCCTTGGCAGCTAGTTTGAAACTGGCAATTGAATGCTACTAAATTGCATTTATATTTGGTATTTGATTACGCAATTGGAGTACTCGACTCGCACTTGAGCTCTTCTAATTTGCATAAACGTTTTCACGCTCAAGTGGAGCTCCCTTCTAATGGGATCAACGCCCAACCAAAAAGGGTCTGTTCGAGTCAAACATCAGCAAAAACAGGAGGGGGTAAGATTTATGTGACATACGACCCAAAACATACAAAAACACACACACACACATATCTCTATGTATAGTTTACATATATCTCAAATTCAGATCTTGATCTTTTGTGCATTATTATTGTCCAATTAATGTCAATTTGCTATGGCTACAAATGTTGATTCAAGCGCATGTTTTGATCTTATCGCTAGATTAGAAACTAAAAAAATAGGATGTGTTGTGTACTGTTTTCGTTGTGTTGTGTGTGTGTGTGTGTTTCATGGTGCCGCTGATCACAGCTTGTAGATCGCTGATTGCTGATCGCAGATCGCAGATGCTTCCTGCCATTCAAACATTATTACAAATGGCAGGCTAAGGGCAATTTGAAAAATAGTGCTGGGAAGTACAAAGGCAGAGCAGGGATTCAAACGCTGTACTAATGGTACCGAATAATAAGCCAATATTCTCATTTAAGAAACTTCTATTCAGTCCAAATCTCTACAAATGAGTAGTTTTATAAATTTAAAGTTTTTACCTCCTTTAATCGCTGAGATCCGTTTAGTTCTTTAATGAATCCCCAATACATATTTATAAATTTATATAAATATGTCTTATATACTTCTGCCTTTTACATATAATTGTATAATTTTTAATCAATTAATACTGATTATATTTATAATTTAAGTGAGTTTTGAATAGATTTTAGAGAAAATAACTCGTTAAATCAGTTAATGAAATGCTTGAAATGGGCAAATTTAAGACTACTCCGAATGCAATACTGCTCTAGCAACCCTCGCTTGTGTCCAAAACTCCACTGGTGACAGCTGGCATCGTTTGAAATGATGCCAGAATTAAAATCCAAATTGCTCGCGTTGCAAATTGAATGGTTAACGTTTGTTTGTTTGTTTACTTTACTTGTTTTGCGTTTTTTATTTTTGCAAAAGCAAAATAAAAAAAAATAAAAAAAATAAAAATAATAACAGTCCAAAAAGTAGGGCCCCACACAGAATACACATATCGGCGATGGCCTCACGTGACGAGTTGGGCCAAGGTGAGTATTATTATGGCAAACGCAATTGTTGCATAAATCATTTATCCAATGCATTTTTGCATGGCTAAGCAAAGGTGATGAGGGGGGAGGGTTGCAGCGACAGACAACGCCAGGTGCATGTTTCATTCTGAGCTGTTTACGCTTGGACGCAATGAAAACGTTATTAAAGCCCAAATGCCTCGCACCGAACCCAATCGATTTGCATGGCAACACACAATATGGTCCCTTGGACTGCAAGTCAAAGATCGAGCCAAAAGCGAACGCATGCCCAACCCAACCCTCCTACTCCGCTCCCTTCCCCCCTCTTTTCGGCCAAACCACTACTCTGTTTTTCTCTTGGCTAAAAACCGGCAACGGAAGCGCCTGATTAGGGGTTCCTACTGCGTTTGTTTATGTGTGCGAGTCGCTGTTTTGTTTTTCGTTCATTTCTTTTTTCGTATTTCGTTTTTCATTTTTCATGTCGCTTCATTTTTTGCGCTCGCGGCTAAGGCGTAGCCCAATCGCAATCCTTGGCTAGGGTTGCTTAGAAACGGTGCAGGATGCTTGCTTTCCTTTTGGGTTTGTTTGCATTTGTACAAAACAGGACACGCCAACAGTTGGGCAACGGGAGGGGAGGATGAGGGGTTAGAGCGGTGCTTTTGTTTGTTTCGTGGAGTGTTTTTTTTTTTACCTTTTTGGCTTGTAATTTATATATATTTTGTATATTGTATTGTATATATTATGGTATTGTATTTGCCGGATATCAAAATACAAATTATATGCACTGAGGGGATCAGCGCATTCGACATGGCCGCATTATTGTTATGGTTGTTGTTGTTTTGATACCCTGTAACCGTTGGGAATGTGTGGAAATGGGGAGAATCTATATATAATTGTTGATGTAGTTTTTTGATTTGAAACAAATAAATTTTTTAATAATGAATTGAAAGTTTTATAACAATCGTTGATACTTAAAATACAGACATAATTATAGGGTATATTAAAGTCAATGTGAAGCATTGCAATTTGTTATTGTTTTCCTGGTTATTTACTCTGTTTTAGATGCACTGTACGCGAAGCGGAGAGCCTTTAACCGTGTCTGATGAACACAGTAACGCCTCCTTGTCTCGCCATACGCCAGTTTGCTTGCCCATCCCCTTAGCCTCAGCCCTACCCCTAGCGCTACCCCAAACCCTAGCAGAAGCTAGCAATGTTGCAGAACCATCAAACGGTTACGTGGAACGTTTTCAAGTTGCGGAAGCAATTGCGCGTGCTGAAGTTGTCGAATGCCTCGAATGCGAATTCTGGCTGCATAAAAGCATCTCTAGTGCACGACTCTCTGCACCCGCTGCCGGTTTGCCAGCCTGCTGCTCCCTTGCAACCTCCTGCGCCTGCTTCTGCAGGACTCGACTCGGCTCGTTGCCGCATTTCAAAGCATCTTTCTGTTTGCCCAAACGCTTTAAATTATTGCGTTCGAAAACGTGTGAAACTCCGCACAGAACGAAGGGCGGCGCTGTTGCAAAGGTGAAAGCAAACACGGTTTAAGCCAAGCGAAAATCTCTGGCGATTTACCTTTGATTTATTGTATATATTGTGCAAAACACACACACACATTGTAAGCAAAGTTAACCCATGGCTGACATTGAAGTAACTCCCTCAAGCGTGTCCAAGTTATTGTGCTTTATTTTAGAGCTATGCCCAAAACCAAACCACGAACCCAAACCCAAACACAAACCCCAACGCAAGCCCAATCACAGGCCTTAAGTAGCTTTGAATTTCAAGTGCCGTGCCCGGCAAAGGGAGCAATCTTGGCCCGGCACACACCCAAGTTGATATCGTCATTTGCTGGAACCCACAACGAATGCCCACAAATAAGGCAAATCAAGGCCAAACTAATTAAAGATTGCACAAGTTGATCGGACAAATGATTAAAATACTATTTTATGCCCAGGGTGTGTCCAAGACATACTGAATTTTTCACATTTTTTTAGATTTAAGATAAAACTTTTCAATTAAGGCATTAGGAAAACTTATGTTGTTGGCATTATTTCCAAACAAGGGAAACGAACATAAAATGCTAAGGAAAATATTTTATATTTAGATCAAATTTAAACCTTTGAATAAAAATGCATAAGATAATATATCTAGTTAAAGAAGTCATCTAAATTAAAATACAAATGGTAATAGGTAAAGAAGCAAGAACAGCAGACCTATAAAGATTGTGTTCAGAATCTGTTTTCCAAAGTTTATTGAATAAATTATTGAAATTAGACATTTTTTTGTGGAGTTTGTCAAGAAATTTTGAGCTAATAAAAGGTTGCTTAATTTTGAAATGATCTTTCAAACGTAATCTATACAATTAAGTAAAATGAATGGGGAAATTTTAATTTTCCTTTCATTCAATATTTAATTTGTAATCGAAATAAACTGACAAATTGTTTTTAAAACTTGTACTAGGTTGTCTTATTATACCTGTAAACACAATTATATTAATAGCAAGCTAGATAAAATGTAGTATTACTATAAACCAGGCTACGGTAAATACAATTAGTCTTTGCCCAAATGGTAATCTTTACCTAAGACGAAATTATAATAACTTTCACATAACTGTCGAGTTCTTAATACAACCGTATGACTTACACATGCATTTTCCTAGTATTTTTGTACTCGGATTGCTTTGGGGATTAGTAACGCTAATTGTTGTTGGTTGGGTTGCTGCCGCAAATGACGCTGCAGTCTTGTTAAACACGCGGCTAGACTTAAAAATCAATTATGGCTTCGCTGCTAAACCGCGTTTATTGCAAACAAGGTGCTTTGAACAGGTAGAATTCAAACACCTGTACAATTTTAGTAATGACCTTGTTGTTGCAAGACAGTACCTGAGTTACAAATTATTTTATTAGCATTTCACAGAACAAAAGCAATAAACGTACAAGTTGATGGGCATTTCCATAGAAAGCAATTGAACAACAACAACAAAGAGCAGCGCTTGAAATGAGCACAACGATAAAGAAGAAGAAGCTCACAAGAGCTTGCGAGAACCAGCTGCATGTATGGCTGTATGTGTGTGTATATGTGTAGGTGAGAGCAGATAAACGCCGAGCCAAGCTTAACGCCCAAAGCTCAACAATTTACTATTTAATACAAAAGTGCGCTTTCATTGTGAGAAATTTAAAGATAAATACCCAAAACGGTAGTTAAGAACAGGTGGGAATAGTGAGAATATGCAAAACACGCAAAGCAACAAAGTAATAAATAAAAACAGGTATACAACTAACAAATAAACAAACGCCAACAGTGACGCATGAGTGAGTCACGGTCACACACACACACACACAGAGACTGAAAGAGAGCACGAAAGAAGACAGCGCCCCAATAGTAGACGGGCGGACATGTCAAGTAAATGTTAATGTTAAACGGCAGCCAACACAAACTTTGACTTGGCATGGCGGGTCAACAAATAGTGTAATAATTAGAATATAGAAAGAAACAGAAAGATAGAGAGACTCACCCGTTGGCATAATGGCATTGTTCTCGCGACGCCATGTGATGCTCGGTGTTGGATAACCGCTGGCATAGCACTCCATCTGCACCTGGCTGCCCTCACTGGCCACAATCGACTGTGTGGAGTTATCGGAAATGACGGGTGGACGACGCACAGAAAGTTTCACATTTGCGCTAACTTTGTTCACCGTGGACATTACCACCTGGCAGGTGTAGGTGCCCGCGTCTGTCTCCTGTATGTCCTTGATCTGCAGCTTGTACGTGGAAGAATTGGGATCGTAGCGCAGCGAGAATCGCGAGTCTTTAATCACAAGCGTCGAGCCCGTTGAGAGGAAGACGGGATCCGAGTCCGTTTTGATGAAGAGCACATTGTACTCCTTGGCATACTGTACCGAACAGTCGAACTCAACGGTGCCGCCGATGTCCTTGATCTGCTCCTGTGTTAAGTACGAAATCGTTGGCGTCCGTTGCGCCTCTGCGTGCGTGGCGAGTGCAACAAGCAGCAGCAGCAGCGCTGCCCACAAATCAATCTTAATCTTTAGCCACATTCTTAACGAGATTATTTGCTACTTTGAGCGTTTGTTTTCGTTAGTGTGTGTTTTTTGTAGATATAAAATAAATAATTTTTTGCACCACACCCTACAAATTATCAGCTACGTTGAGTCGTGAGAAACGGCGACTGCAATGCTCAGTGTTAAACTTTTAACTGCCGAAGAAAAACTACGGTTGAGCTGTTTGCGCTCTGCGTTCGCTGCTTTCGGAGAAGACACCAAATATACAAGTAGCTTTGACTCGTTTCGTTGCACGAGACGGCGCGGATGCTGTTTGCGAGACACACACTTGTTAGCTCGCTCTAAGCTGGTTTTCTTGACTTTCGATATGTGCGCGCGCGCCCTCTTACTGCTGTCTGTGTGTACGTGTAAGCCTAGTGTAATAGGTGTAAATATGTGTGAATACTAAAGTTATGAGTTTAAGATGTCTGCACGCTCTCACTGTTGCGACACGAATGATTCGAATGTTGCGCGCGGCAGCAGGCGCTTGCGTAAACGATATATATATAAGCGTAGTAATCGATAATATGCAGCGATATATCTGAAATTGCATCACAGGCTAATCGCTGTTGCTCAATTGTGCGTTAGCTGCTAGAAAATGTTAGCTAACATTATTAATAATGTTATCGCACTTTTGCCCACATCGATATATCGATAACGAAAAATTATTGAGCGCGTGCTTTAAATTTTATCACTAAATAAAATACATTTGCCAGGTTTAGAATTGTTTAAAATTTATTTTTATTTACTGTTCTCTATTTGTAATATTCTCCTTTATTCAGTGGTTAATTATGTATAGTTTCTATAAATGTCTGATTTTGTTTCGCCATCTTTCTGTGCTTTATGTATGCATTACGATTATATTGTATAACATTATTATGAATGCATATTATAAATTGATATTAATAATATGTTATGAAAATAGTATCGACATGACACTATTTCAAGTTAAGTTATAACATTGGATTCCTTGATCTCGTCTAACTTTTTTAAAAACTTGATGTAAATACTAAAATGAAACTCAGCTATATGTATAACATAAAGTTCAATATCCAAAATATTGTGGAAACTTTGAAAAGTTTTCTTCTTCTCATATTACACAATTTCACGTAGCTCTTGGCAAAAGATTTGCATGCTTTTCTTCTCATAATTAATATCGTATATCAAAGTGTATTAATATTTATTGTACTGCTGCCTCTGGGAAAAAATGAGAGGAATCAGCATTTAGAATTTGATTTTAGGTTTTCAACAAGTTGCTAGTTCTAAGTACATAAATGTCTATATATATATTTTTGTATATAATATTTGTATTTGTATTATTTGTTTGATTTTAAATTTGTTAAAAATGTAATAAATAGTCGCACAACTTCATCGTGCAATAAAGCGCTTTTAAAAATAAACCAAACAGCAAATTACAATTCTTCGATCTTATAGTAAAATTCAAATGAGCCATTTTAACATGAGAGAGATTCAAGATAATTGCGACTTCAAATGCAAGTCTTTCATTTTTTCACTTTCAATATAGATTTCAATTGCTGTCATATAAATAAATGTATGTACGTATATAAGTTTATATATATATAGATAGATGTATATATATATATATTTATGCCCGCCAACGTATTCACCGCAAGGAAATAAATTATAATGTTAAAGATAGTGTAGACTAAAGTAGTCAATAAATAAATTGCTCTAAATCAACATGAGTTTTAAGATTAAAAAGCTAAGCGAGTGCAATCCACATTTCTCCATTCCTTATAGACGACCCGCACTATATATATATATATATATATAGAGAAATCGTAGATCCACAATTTAGTTATTCTGGGAATTAAGACTCCATTGTGCAAACTGCTCCTGCCATTGGCTATTCGCATTTGCCTGTAAAATAAGGTCATTTAATAAATAGAAAAAATATATAAAACAAATTAAAATTAATATATATATAGTATGTATAGAGTACAAATTTTATTTATATTTAACTAGCTACCCAAACTCTACGCTTTGTGGCATGCAATATCAAAGAGTGAAAATAAAACAGATTTCCACTACACAAGCTACATACATATATTATATATAATTATATATATATATCGTTGAGTAAAAATTGGGTGCATGTGAGACAATAAGTACAAAAAGGAGAAAAAAGAAAAACAACAACAACGATAATAACATCAATAAGTAGGTAAGTAGAAGGATTTCATTGTGAAATCCTTTACCTTTTCATTCCATTCGGGATTATATGATTGAGATTCATCGAAATCTGAAATTGTATCAATGTGCATAGGCATCAGTTATATTTATGACATATCCCACACAATGCAAATCCTCTTTTTTTTATTTTTTTATTGTCTTTAAGCGAGCAACCAACACATGAACAGTCTAAATAGGCGCAGATAAGATATATAAGATATATAATGAGATATATCTACTAGATACAACTGGTGTGGTCTATCCCAGAAATGTGCCACATGATAAATGAGAACAGAGACGACAGGCGATTTAGTGAACAGGAAATGGAGCCAATTCATTTGAATATTCTAGCTAATCACCTTAAGCTGATCAGAAATATATATGGCTAGAGTCAAGGCAAGATTCAGCGGCGTAGCCAAGAGATATTTTAGAGGGGACTAAGAACTGTAGTGACAGAAATTCGAATATAAATTTTAATAAATGTATTTTTTTTTTCAAGAAATTATTGTACTAGCGTTAATTGACGAAACTAGTTTTTAAATTTTCCACTTAAGCACAATTAAAAAATTTTAAAAACTATTAATTAATTTATTAAACCTTTAAATTGTTTTCAGGAGAAATATGTTCGAGCAAATCTTTTATTATTAAATTTTAAAATATATATTATTTTAAAGCAGAATTTATAGGTTTCGTACTAATAAATTAATTTAATAAGCTTGTAAATATATACTTAATATTTTTTTGTTGAAAAACTTATAAATTTGACAAAAAAAACCGTTTGGAAATATTATATATTTTAATATCCAGAAAAATATCTCGCTACGCCACTTTATTAAGATTTGCATATGATAATCGTATGGATGTCAAGAAACAGAGAACTTTATTGCAGTTGTTGGTGCACTGTGAGAATCATCGACCTGAAGTGGATGCTGATGATGGGTCTGGCAACTACAACATTCGAGAGATGAACAATCTAAGAGAGGCATGTTAATTATATATAGATATATATACATATATATTTTACCTGAATAACGCGTAAAGCTACCACTGATTTTTTGATATGCTATTTGTTTTTATTTTCTTTTTATATATTCAAACTATATTTCATAATGTAAGCGTGCATTATTAGCTGCAGTTCATCGATTGTCTCACCGATCTCGTGCAGTGCCGGAAAACCGGCCTCGTCATCGTCGATGAAGAGTTCGGGATAATGGCGATAGGCGAGCATGCGATTCAGCTGGGATTGCTCGTCGCTCTGGCCAAAATTATAGTCGTATTGCACTGGCGAAAGCAGCATGGAATCACCATCATTGCTGGGCACAGCGGCAGTGGCGCCCCCTTCACACTCAAGATCCTCATCGGTGCGAAAGATCTCCTCGTACACCTGGCAATCGCAATCACAATCGCAATCGCATTTGCAATCGCAGTCACAATCGCCATCGGATTCGCGACCCTCGATGTGGCGATACTCTTTGATTTAGTGTTCATAATTGTATTGAGATATTTAATTGTGGGTCGTGTTTGGATGGTGGTGCATACAAAAAAATGATTAAAATTATAAGCAACTCAATATTTGCAGCATTTGTTCTTATGCCGTCTATTTGGGAAATAATCTATAAAAAAAAAAACAAACAAACAAACACTCAAAAAACCAAATTAACAAAATAAAGTAGGCAAAAAAGAGAGCGGCACACACAAGGAGAGATCTTGTTGAGGGTGGGGATCGGTGGTGGAGCTGGGTTTTAGGGCACACGAAGAGGTCGTAGACGGAGACGACATTGACTTACCCAAAGGCATAATGAAACGTGCCTGCGCCAAGGAGCCGCCGGCTGCTTGTCCTGCAAAAACACAAGCCCAATGCAAAAACAGAGAGCGACAGCAACAGCGAGAGAGAGAGTGAGACAGAGACAGGCGCAGTTAAGCATATTCACAGAGAGAGAGTGAGAGAGAAAACATTCCATTTAATAAATGGGTGCAAAAGTGGGCGTGGCCATTAGCTCTAGAAGCGTGGTGTTTGCAACTAATTGTTGGGTGCCAGTTGTGAAAACCAATAAAAAAAAAAAAAACAAAACAATAGAATAAACTAAGAGCTCTAAAAGCCTTCACAAAACAAAGGTGCAAATTGCAGGTGCAACATCTAAATATCTATGCGGTGTGTGGCAAGCAACAAGTCAGCAGAATCAGTGGAGCAGTTTGGAGCGAACGAGCGAGGGTAGAGCTAAAGCGAAGGGGGTTGGGTGAGCAGGTTCAGTTTGAGTTGGGGGGGGGGGGAGGGCGGAGGGTGGCAGGTTTGCGCGAGAATCCTGCGATTTACCTGCATTCAGATCGCTGACCATTGTCGAAATGGCCGACGTTATGTTGTCGGCGGTTTCGTTCAGTTCGGCATCGGCTGTCGGATTAGCGTTAGCGTTGCACATGGGCGGTGGGGCTGTGAAGCCACATGGAATACATACATACATATTTAAAGCGAGAGAGTTTTCTTTAAGGTGAACCACAAACTGTGATCCTCACAGCATCTGCCAGCGTGTCACGAATTGCAAGGATTTGATTGGAATTTGCTAAGCCTGAAAAGTTCACTTGCAGGCCAAACAACTTCAACTATTTCTGGGAATACGTCATTCTATTATTTAACATTTACATTACAACATAAAAGTAAGAACGATTTTTAATAATCACCTTATAAGCTGCAAATATCAAATAAATTGATTGTCAATTTGATGACTAACTTAATTCCAGAAATCAACTTCAATTTCTATTCTACCTAGACCCGGACTAATCATCAATCAGAATAAAATACATTATTTCATTTAATTGTGAATTCGAAGAAATTGATTGAAATATTAATTTAATGACTAGTCTTTTCGTTAATATAATGAATTATTTGGAATTTAAAGTAATTGATTTTTATATGGATATATTTAATATCCAATTTAATAACTAGTCTTCATTTAAAAATTATGATGTAAGCAATTGATTTTATAGAGTAAATGAATATTAATATCCGAAATATTAAAAAAATAAATAGATTTATAGAGTTTATCCAATAAAAGATGAGAAAAATAAATAACTATACCGAAAACTCAGTAAAAATTGGTAAAAATGTATGATTTTGTGCTCTTTAACAGACAGAAGAAAGCTTATCCGATTCTATAAAGTATATATATTCTTGATCAGGATCAAAAGTCTATACAGACATTTATGTCTGTTTGTATAAATATCCGGAACTCAGAGACTATTAGAGCTAGAGACTTCAAATTTGGAATATAGGTTCTCGTATACCTGGCGAAAATCAAGTTTTTTTTTTATTTTATCGATTTTGAATGCAAAATCTTCTCATTAATAAAACATATACACATTCTTCACTCTTCAGTGCCTGTACTCTGTATAAGAAATGAGTGCACTTGTAGCCTGCTTACATTTGGATGTACAACTTTTTAAATGAAAATTAAATACGTCGAGTGCACTCGACTATAGCATTCTTACTTATTTCAAGATTACTTTTAGGCTTAGTTGTAGCATTTATCAAAATAAAATTGTTTTCTCACGAGTGAGATTTCGTGACACGCGAGCAACTCCGTTCAGAAGTGTGTGTTTGTCAAGTGGTAAGTGGCAAGTGGTAAGTGGACAGTGGTTAATTGCAGTGTATGTGTGTGTTCGTGAAAGGGGTTGAGTGGCTGTGGCAAGTGGCAGTGGCAGTGAGAGATTAAGAGTGAGAACAATGTTTTTTAAGTAATCATTTTCTGCACTAAATATTAAGAGTGGAGAATACATTATTAGAGAGACCTAATCTGACAACCGAATTGTGTTGAATGCAGCCAACCTAAATGAGTTCAACTTGTTTACATAGGCCCCCTTAAACGCGTGCCCCAACTGCAAAAGGGGATGCCCCCAGTGCTGGCAATACTCACTTGCACTGCCATTGGCGGCGAAGGCGCTGCGCATATCGCTGCTTATCTGATTGAGCTGCTCCAGCTGGCTCTGGCTAAATGGACCATGGCCAAGAGCTGGCGAGGATTGAGACTGCTGCTGCTGTTGTTGTTGTTGTGCCTGCATCAATTGTTGCTGTGTGGAGCGCAACATGGGATGCTGCTGCATCTGTTGCAATTGCTGGGCATGCAGTGCGCTCATCGGCGAGGTGCCCAAGACGCCACCGCCCCCACCAGCACCAGCTCCACCTGGCATGGGCGGTGATTTGCCCGAACGTGGACTGGAATTGGGTGTGGAGCGCGGCGAGGCAGTCTGCTGATTCTTGAGCATCCGCATTAGGCCCTCCAGCTGCTCCATCAACTGCCGTCGCGAGTCCTGCAACGCACCAAGATGACCCTCCAGTTCGCCCTTGCGCTGCCGCAGTGCGCGCAGCTCGTTGATCAGCGCCGGATTCTCCGGTGCCATCTGCTCAGTCTCCTGCTGGCGTCGCAGGCGCGCTATTTCACGCATAATCTCCTTGTTCTTCGACTCCAGCTGTGCAATCAGCTCCCGCTGCGCCCGCGAATTGTCCGTGCCAATGGGCGTGATGCTCTCCGCGTTGGGCATGTTGGAGGGCTGCGTGACGGGGAAAGTAAAAATGGATTAATTTTAGATTTTCCGTGTTTATAAAATATAAATTGTAAAATCTGAGCAGCCATAATATTTATTAAAATGAAACCCAAAGAAAGTAGTCGATGGGTACGATCCAAGCTTGACCAATTCAAGACACAAAATAGGCTTATCCTGAGATGAGCCAAGCGACTGAAGCCGGAATGGGGGCATAGGAAGACACACAATACGAATGAATCTTAGAAACGTAGAAAGACAGAGACTACAACGTAGCTGGGCTAAGACACCAGTACTCCAACATGTCAGATGTCTTTTGGGTGGCTATAATCATAAACAATTAAAGCAAGCAACATCCAAGGGAAAGAACAGGCTTAGGATTCTCACCGGTCTACTGACTGGGACTAAGAAGCCACCTAGAGAAACTAGTTGTTAATAACATGCAGGAAATGTGAACGCGAGAAGGAATCCTTAATGCACTTTCTAGCCAGTAAACGATGCAGCATTCTAGGCATGTAATGACAAAGAATTGTTTCAACCCAACAGAGATTTTAGCATGCGTGCAAAAGCTGGAGTTGATGGAGAAGCTATCAGTTAAGAAGATGTATCTAATAGCTCTGAGTGAAAATAACCTTAAGGTATTATAATAATTATTATTAATTATTTGTGCTTTTTCCCAAGAGCTGATCTGGATTAATTTTCAATTTATTTCACTTACAGCGCGATTCTCCTGGGCGAGACGTGCTGCATAGCGGGCAATGAGCCGATGCTCCTCATCGTTGGCCGAGGCGGCAGCCACACGGGACATGGTGGTGTCCAGGCTGCGACCGGTGGCACGCGAGTCCAGTGTGCTGGAGCGATCAAAGATGCCGCTATGACCTGGTACGGGGCCGGGGCCGGGGCCGTGGAGATGGGCCAGCGCCGGATCGGAGAAGCCGTTGTGCGAGGGCAACGGTGAGGGTGGCACAATGTGCGACAGATTGAGAGTCTTTTCGGGCTGGTCGGGGAATCGTGGCAACACTTGCGTCGTCTTCTCGGGCACGCATCGGAAGCTCTTGCGCAAGGAGTGACCAATCTGTTTACTGGGGGACTTGTAGCTCGAGTACTCCTTGACCTCGTGATCGTTTTGGTGGTTCAGCGATGTCTTGCCATGCCAGAAGCACTCCTGGCACAACTGGTAGGCGTGACAGCGCTGACAACGATAACGAAATCCAGTAAAGTTTTCCTTATGGCAAACAGAACAGATCGTCGGATGCACAATAGTCTCAACGGTGGCCAGCCGATGCAACAGCGGCAGCCACACGAGACACGATGGTCCCGGTTCGGACATAAGTGTTGCCATGAAATCGTTCACGGTGACCTTATTCTCGGCCGGAAAGATCTCCTCCTCCAGCCCCTCCTTATAATGGAATGTTGGCGACTCATAAACGGCCGCCGGCAGCGCTAATACCTCACGCAAAAACTCTCCCAACTTCCACGCCACCAGCTGCCCAGCACCATCCGAAATCTGTGAAAAGATATCTGAAAAAGATAATGAATTTATATATATATATAAATAAATATATTATATGCTCAACTCCACTTACATCTGAGCTTATCCACAAGCTTGCCCGAGCACATGGTAGCCAATGCCACTTTAATGGAAAATACGCGTATCTTTCCAGAGTTGTCACTGCAATTCAAAATTGGACAAGCATTATTAAATGGACATTCATCACTTGGATAGATTAGTTCACCTGGTGTAGGCGGCTAGCAGCCAATTGAGCAGGAGACCCGCCTTCGAGTCGACTGGCACCTGTTGTGCCGTTGGCAAACGCTTGTTAAGATTGTGATATAGCGAGGAGACGAGCGTCTCAAGGCGAGCAACGCTCACATCGCTCTGCGGCTCAAGCGTGTTCAGGCCATTCTCGCGGAACGCCTCGATCACATTCCAAATGTCCACCAGATGCAAGTTCGTCGACTTCTGTATGTAGCGCAACTTGGAGGCGGTGCGATAGGAAGCAAAGCGTATCGAGTCGAAGGTCTGTAAGCGCAGATCCTGCAATATGGCCACACGCGGCTCCAGCTCCATCATACCAACTAATCAGCAAAACGAGTTCAACTCTGCAAATAGATTACAAACAAAGATGTTAACAACAATAATTTGCACATTGCAACTGTTAAACGCCCCACAAACATTTCACAATGCGTCGCTAATCCGCAGTGCAACAATAATATGTTGCTTAACTTGCCACATCTCGAGATGACTCCTGCAGTCGGCTCTTGCAACGTACTCATTCCGATTGAGACAAGTTTTGACAGACTAGCAGACATCCTTTATAAATGTTTAGAGTTTGATCAATATTTTAAGTTTTAATATTTAAGTGCAAAATAAATAATCTATTAAAGTATAATTAAATATTTAAATTTAAACAGAAGGATGACTTTCATGTTTTTTCCAGCTCAATAAATTTGGATAACAGGCTTTTCATATACACACATACATATATGTAAATGTATATACATACGTATACATATACAAAAAAATCCTTGTATGTAATTTTTTCATCCTAATTATAAGCTTTTCCTTCGAAATTTCAAACATGATCAATATTATTTCAAGTCATTCCCGGTTTCTAGTATATCTTGATTAAACATAAACAAATTCCTCAAATATCTGCATGATGTCAATTATTAATTTTAATAGATTTATTTAGTAAAATTTGCGTCGTTTCTTAATCAGTATAGATTAGGCCAAAAAGATGATTATCAAAAGCATAAATATCAGCAAAGAGCAGTCGTAAATTTAATAATTTATTTATTTTATTTACATTATTTTATGAACTACTCCTGGGGATGACAAGGCTGCGAGCGAAGACTCAGCGAACATGTAATTTATTTTATGGGGCCGCCGCCTTGCACAACTTAATGTGTGCGCTGTAAACAAGATGTGGGTGCTTATAAACATGTGTATATGGAATATTTAATTAAGGCATAAATAATAATGCTTATGGCAAAGCGTATACGCTCTTTGTCGCTCTCTGGCAGGCAGTGGCATTTGCAGAGCTAACTGGGTCATCAGCTGGAGGACAACAACGAGGACATTGTCGACAACATCATTCGTATTTTTTTTTTAGCTTCTGCCATAAACATTTAGCCACAAACACAGCCACAGCGATTGGCAAAAGGAGCAGCTGCCTTCTAACCAATCCAGCAAACTTTCTCAACGATTGTCGGTGCTGTTGGGAACATGCTCTCGGCCTCAACACCCCCACGCTCCCTTGACATCGACAATCCTGCTCCCTAGTTCAGCTGCTGTCTGCAGCCATCCTGCCAACAATGGGTTCTCTCGTTTTTTATTACATATTCCATTGTCAGCAGTAGCAGCGTCTGCCTGGCGACACACAAAGTCACAGAGCAAACCCAGACGCAAATCGTGGCAATCTCCATGGGCACCGCCAACGGAAGTGCAAGTGAGCAATCCAAAGCAATCGCCGCCTCCACTCCAAGCAACTAAAAACAATGCGCGTTGATAAGCAAATTTTATTAAAACGCTTCAATTCGAAGTCATTTGTAATCCGCTTTGCAATACCAATTAATCCAAACGGATGCGAGAATAGCAATCCCAATGGGTTTCGGAAAATGGCCAATGTGTTGAAGAGCAGCTTTACAAACTTTTTCTCTCTCTCTTTCTTTATCATTCTCTGGGGCTAGTTGTTTATTAACACTGAATGGGTAAAAAGGAAATAATGTTTTTGTGCAAATGTATGTTACAGGCAGAAGGATGCATATCCGGCCCCATAAAAAATATATTTATTTTTGATCAGGATCAACAGCCAAGTTGATATAGCTATGTGCGTCTGCCTGTATAAATACTAGGATCTCAGAGACTTCAAGAAGTAGAGAAATTTTAAATTTGAAATATAGATTCTCGTATATCCGGTGCAGACCAAGTTGGCTTTAACTGCCTCCGTTTCTCAATTATCAATACATATTGATTTTAAAAGCAGAATCTTCTTATTAATACATAATATGCATATGCGTATTATGAAACAACTACCCAAATTTAATTAAGGTCAAATAAGAAACAGTCAAGTTGAGGTAAAAAAAATATATTTTCATATTGATATAATTTATAATTTCTGTATTCATAAATATGCAAGCGCATGTGTGTGTGTGTTAAAAAGAGGTGGCATGTTAATCGAAGCGAGCGTAAATATGCATTTGTGAGTATTCTGCAGAACCCCGTTACCTACAATTGTTCGTAAGTATGTATGTATATATTTGCACATGCATATAGCCAGCCAATTAGGGATCAGTTCGTGCGATGTGTAATTTTTTTATACTTCAACACCTAATGAGTTAGCCTGCTCACATTTGGGAAGTTTTTTTTTCCAATAATAGAATATATTTAACAGCTGCGTTCAGGGTATATGGTAGTCGTGTGCACTCAACTTCAGTGTTCTTACTTGTTTTAAATTGCTTTTGCTCCCCTGTTTGGGCTGCACTTGTGCAGTTGTCGCAGGCCCTTGTCGCCAAATGTGTCAGCCATTTATTATGTTTCTTGCTCTTGTTTCTCCTCTGATTCACACATCAGAGGCCGAGTGGCAGGATATTATCCTGCTGAATGAATGTGTGCAACATAACTCATGTTTTACAGCTGCCTAGCCATATTTTACATTGATTCGACCTTGCAAAAAATGTTATCATTTTAGAGGTATTTTCATTTTGTCATGAAGTTTAAATTGTCATAAGTTTTGAATATTTTTCATAATTAAATATAGAAATATATAAAGTTTATACATATATTCTTGATCATCAGCATGACTAACCGGCTAGTGACTACTATTTTTTTATGCAAAGGCCTTCAGACTTGATGAAACTTGACACCAACTCGCTCTTTTTTGCAGGAGAGACATATAATTTGAACCAAGTTAAACTTGCTCAATATGCTTATGGAAATTCAGATTAAAATTGCTTTACTTATTTGCTCTCCCATGTTTTCAAAACAAACTCAACAGTGAAATGCGTTCTTTTAATTCTATATTTTTAAATCGTATTACTAAATTTAGATGTATGCAGTTTTCTTTGAGCTTTTAGCTTTATTTTGGTTTTACTTGTTAAGCTAGCTTTAAGTTCATTTTGACTGTCTCTAAAAAAAAAATATGAATGTGTTTCCATTTGTTTCAAGCAATTTACTTTCCATTAGCAAAAATGGCTATTGACTTAATGTTTAAATCTTAAACTCTTAGTGAATTAGAATAGCTCAGAGCCACAAAATTTAAGTCTACTTAAATTTCCACTCAGTCTGCCTTTGCTTCGGTAGAGTGCAGTTTAGCATCGAGCAAATCATATTTTTGTCAACCGTTGCCATTCTATGAGATTTTCGTTGTTGCAAATAGTAAATTGTCGCTGTGTGGCCTGTTTTTGTACGCTTCTGCACCACTGTGCACTGCCCATCAGCATCAAATGTGCTGTAGATGAGCGTTGTATACGTGATGACGCATTCAGGACACAGAAGCAACTCCTGCACAAACAGCGCAGCACAGCGGAAATATGGCATCCGGCAGGCGGACGCACACAGAAGGACATTTAAAAACAGGATTCATTTAAATGCTGACTGACTACTTATGTTTGCTGAGGCAGCCACACACACACTCACACACAAAACGAGATGGACAGGACAGGACAGTGAAGGACAGCAGAGCACACAATATTATAGGCACATTACAGGAACACGATGCCAGTCAGCCAATCTGGTTGTCCAATGTGCAATTCAATTTCGAAACGTCGAAGTCCCGAATGACAAACGCTGATGAGGATGGCGATGACGATGCTGTGCTATGACTCATAAGCTACTCCTGCTGCTCTGCTACTGCTGGACACAATGAGGCGACATGCGTCCCCCAGGATGTACATACAAACATGTGTATATATTTATGTAGCTGCATGTACATTGAAATAAATATGCACATACCAATTGACCGGGCAGATGTGGGCCAGCTAAACAGCATAACACACACAGGCAGCTGAGTGGAAAAGAGACTGAGCAACAGAGAGAGAGAGAGAGAGAGAGAGAGAGAGAGGGAGAGAAAGTTGCATGCATCTTGGACCCAAAACTGAATGAAGGACGGGCTGCGACGGGCTGTGTAAACATTTGCGCACAAAAGTATGCAACGAGACCTGCCTGAATAATTCGAGTTTGGCAACGAGGACGCATTGCGCACTGCCTGCAGCAGGGTGCACCGCTGTGTAGGGCGGCCAAGGGGTGACACAAACGGAGCCAGTAAGCGGGGGTCGCATTGCCAACTGGGCTCAGAGCGACGACATTGAGCACTTCTCTGTGTGTGTGTGTGTGGTTTTGTGAGTGTGTACTTCAAGTGGCCAGCACAAACAGTGGCCGATATGGGCTCATTCAGTGTTAAAAATATAAAAAACAAGAAAGACACGCAGCAGATTTTTTATACCCGTAGACAGCAGTCAAATTGACTTCAATTAAATGTTTCTATACATATTTTATAAATCGACCAATTGATCCTAAGAAAATTATATGATATGGTAAGCAAATGCTTATAAAAAAAATTACAAGAGAATAATAATATGCAAAATTTTGTAGTTTCTTTTATATATCTTCTTAAGCAACAAAGTCTTTAATACAAGAACTCATCTTTCCAGAGATCGTGCCAAAAGCACCCAAATTATATAGCAACGTAATCCGACTAGATCCAATTTATGTACTGTTTGCTTCAAATAGGCATATACTTGCCAAGATTAATCAAAATAGCTTCAATACTGAGAGACTATATTGCTTAGAAACAAAAAACAAAAGTATAGACAATCATGGCTATATTGATCCGAATAGTTATTGTGATCCAGAATATACATGTACCCTATAGGCATCGATCCATCAATGCTGAAGTTTAAACAGCGCTTTATATCCCTTTACACAAATTTAAGAACATATTTCAAAATTTAATCTACTCGCCAAAGTTCTACTAGAAAAAGTATAACTTTTAAAATTCGGTTTAACATTAATATGCTCCACTGTGCAAATCTCGTAGCTGAATGTCTGCTGCAGGTTGTTGAGTTGCATTGGGTTTTGTGGTCTCCCATATGGCTGACCGCTTGTTTTTGCCCCTTTGCATTTGTGTCATCCCCAGATTTCTGACACCAAAAAAGAACTCGAAAAATAAAAAATAAATTGTATATATATATACATTAAATATATATATATGGTTATATAAATATTGCAATTGCTATGACTAAATGTTCGCTCATCCCGCGATTGCAGTTTGCGAAGTTGTATTTGGTTTCAGCTCAACTCTTGATTCCTGTTGAAATGTTGAAAGCTTGTTGCTTGACAACCGCACTGGGAAAAACTATATCGATCATAAATAAATGAGTCAAGTTTTTCAATATCTGCTCATATTTAAATATAACAGATTGAGAAACGGAAACTTGTCAAAGGCAAAAGTTTGGCGCGGTGTGTCACAAAACTTTGATTAAACCAAATGTTCAACTTTGCTCATCAGCGAATGCCAACAGCATATTTAATCTTTCCAAACGGGGTCAGACTGGTAAGTAGAGAAAGAGAGGGAGTGATAGAGATAGAGAGAGAAAGAGATAAATAGAGAAGGTGGAGCACTCAGCAGGCAATACGTATATTTAGTTTACGGCACGATTCCCTAATGAAAGACATACGTGACTTTCAAACAACATAGTTTTGCAGATTGTTGAAAGGCTTTTCCGCACTTGTTCTCTACAATTTCCCCCAATTTATAAGTAAGCCCAGGTGAACTGAACTTTAACCTATTTTCACAACTTTAGTTTAATGCTCAATTTATATCAAAGAGAACAGGAAAAAAAAACCTACAACAGCACTGATGAAAAATGACTAGCAAAATAGCGTCCTTAAGAGCCGCGCATATAACAAACAGGAATCCTGGGACTTTGCAGGCTTCATCAAAAGATGTAAAAGTTTTTGCCGCAGCGCAAAAAAGAAAAAAAAAGTCGTGGCAACATTACTGAAACTAGCTGCCACAGCCCTAAGTCCTGTTTATCCCTATCGCCTGCAGTTTGCGTGCAAGCAAGAACCACGTTGATAGCTGCCTCATAATTCAGAATTTTGCATTCCAGTCCTGATTTAAGTCAGTTGTGGCAAAGTCGTTTCATTTATTTCGTGTTAATTCAACTGAAAACGGAACCAAACAACACTAAAACAAAAGAAATAAAAAATAGAACAAAAAAAACAAGTAGGAATTATAGCCGAGCAAAGCAAATACCCTGATTATCACTATCAAATCACTTAAATTACCCAATTACCCCATTTACGAATGCCATGAAAACATTCTATAAAAAAATAAGGTAAAAAAACTTTAGATGCTAAAGACAAAATTATGATCAAAATGGGTGTTTCTTGGAACTGAAGAGAGGGAAACACAACACTTAATGCTCTGACTTTCTTTTTAGCGTACATCTGATATATTTCTTGGTATATACTCTCAGTGGTAGACCAGGTAAGGGGTATTGGCAACAGCAGCAACAACGTGAAACAACAATCAACAACATTGCATGTCAGGCAATAATGATAATCTAAAATCGCCAAGCCGTGCAATAACCTTTTGTCTCGGTCTGTTGGTGCCACAACTGGCAAATGGAAAGCAGAGAAGTCGGAAAAACTATACACAAATACGGAGAGAAGAAAATTGCCATGTCTAAAGTGAAGTGAATGAAAATAGCAATTCATATGCAAAGCGAAATCTGTGAAAACTGCATTTGCCACACGCTTGCCTGGCCAAAGAGTTAATTGAAAACTGCACAAAAAGAAAAAAAAAAGCGAGTCTGGTTGAGATAACCATTTGGATGGAAAATTCTGCTCCATTAGTCTGGTTGAAACATGGCCTAATTGATTGGCAACAGAACGTTTTAAGGCATGGCTAAAACACCTCAATTACTTAATTAAGACAATTTACTATGAAATTAGTTCATGAACAAAAACATCAACAACAGCAGCAGCAGCAGGAGCAGAAGTTTGCCAACAGCAGAAAACATCAACAAGCGCAGAATAATAATCACAAAGCGAAAAGTTCAGGAAGAGAAGCTGGAAGAAGAAAGCAGGAAGTACTGTGCCAGTTACAGATGCCAAAGCACGTCATCGTCCTCCGTGCAAAGGAGGAGGTACGGGTACGACGCGTATGTGACAGAGAGGAGCAGTTGGGTGGGTTGGGGTGGTAGTAATTATGCACAGAAATGGGAGCATCGCCATGACGGACAGCAATGAGCAGCGCTCGGTTGGGTTTGAGGTTGGTCTTGGTTACTTGGGGTTGGTTTGAGTCCTGGTTTGGGTTGCTTCGTGCTACTTACAGCACAAGTTAACTCTACGGTGGATAATGGAAAATGCACATTCCGTCAGCTGCACCACAAAGCACCATTAGACGGGCGCCCAAGGATTAACGGAGTGGTTGTGAAGTGGACCGACGGCCTTAAAGGCAACAAAAAAGAAGAAGACGAAATATGTGTGTATTTGTGAATTGTATATCAAAGTATTTCTAGGCAACGCCACTTGACAGTGTCCGGAATTCTGTCAGCGCATAAAATATACCAGCTACATTCCATTAGAGGGTCGGTTTACACTTCAACCAAAGCAACCAAAAAAAAACTAAACAAAAAAATATTAACAAAGACAAAGAAGTGGAATATTAAAAAATGTTTTCTTTTCAGTTCTTATAATTCATTTTCATACAAAAAAGCAATTAAGTCGAGGTGTATTATAATAATAACTGAGAATCTTATGCAAGGATAAAAGTTATAAATATGTATATATGGATTTAGATATATATATAATTGTAGAAGTTTATACTTGAAAAGGGAATATAAAATAAATAAAATAATAAAAAATAGATATACGTTCAGACATATATGAATATCATGTATTAATATAGATATGCTTTAAAACGTAGATAAGGAAAAGTTCAAATAAATAAAATAATAAAATATTTATGAATATCACCTATAAATATATATATGGATTTAGATATAAATATAGAAGTTTACACTTTTTGAAAGATTACCTTTTCAATATATAAAATAAAGGAAATAAAATAATATAGATATAGATTCAGATATATATGAATATAGACATATAAGCGGTTACATCGGCTTACATTAATGAACTACTGTCTTATATTAAATACTTTAATTATATTTATATCATATCCTATTCATAAATTGTATTTGCCTGCCCGCAATTGGAGGAAGTAATAATTTGAATAGAGCACAATTCAATATCAATACATTCACTTTATGGCGTAGACAACCTTATCAAAATCAGTTAAAATAAGCTCAGTATTTTTATGAGATTTGATTGATTCTCGTTAAAGTGTCGCCTCGAATGAGTTATGATTTTACTGTTTACACCTGCTGTTGCAGCTGCTGTGCAGTTGCTGTTGCTGTTTCTGCAAGCGACTCGTGCAACGCCCACATTAAACTGGGCTCAGTTACACATTATTCAACTTATGCAAATATTGTGCGCACAAGTCGGAAAATGAATGCACTCGAAAAATGCCAAACAAATGACGTGGTCTAGGGCAAATCTATATATATATATATATATACATATATATAAGCAATTACTAATATTTTTACTAGCTGATGTATAAGGTGTGAATACTATTCAAATTATTAAACGAAAATGCGAAAAACAAGCAATTAACATTTGTCATCATGAACAATGCTATTGATCAGCATTTTAAAATTAGCACAGTTGGGAATAATTTATTATTTGGTTTTTCGAAAATTAGCAAGTATTATTGTTGTTGTTGAACTTTTTGACTCAGTCACGCCTATATTTATTACATGATGCTGACACGCCTATTACGTGCAACTTTATATAAACAAAGTATGACTTGATGTTTTTAGATTTTTCAAATGCAAGGTTATAGTTTTGTAATACTATAATAAAGATAATAAAGATAAACATCAAAGCTTGACAATTATATTTCCTACTCACATCATTTCACAAATATCATCAATTTATTGTCCATTTAGTTTTATTAAATATTATATAATGAAAATTTCAAACATTTGTCTAGTGAAATTCTTAAGAAATCTGTGATTTGTCATAGGATAATTAATGATTCATTAGCTTGAAAATGCCTGAAATAATTGAATGACATCACTGGAATGAATTAGCATATAAAATGACAGATAAATAAATAAAATAATTTAAATTGAACAATAATGAATTGAAACACTTTACTTCATAGTTGAACATCTTTAAACGTTTTTCTATATAACAAAAACGCTGTAGACTGAAAAAAATTGTCTAAACAAGCTGAAATCGCTTGACAGCTAAATGGCAAATAAGCCAAAACATTTAACATGAAAATACACTGCAAAGAAAAAATAAAATAAAGGCAACTAAATGGTGTATTTTGATGGGCTGCAAAATAAATAAATGCCTGATTGTTTTTGACTTTTTGTGGAGCAAAAAACTTAAAGCACAACTGTGACATATATAAATATGTATTTTTCTATATATTTATAGTACATATCTGAAGTTGAGAACTGCAGTCGTAGCATTCACAGCGTCGTCATCGGCCCACGCGTTGAGGATTGCCAAGTGGCGGTGCCCCATATGCCTCTCCCCCACCTCAGCAAAGCAACAAAAGTGTCTTGCGTCATGGAAGACAAATATTTTTCACACATTTTGACACTGGTCGTGGGCAGTTTTTCCAATTTGACGATACATTAGCAGAGTCAGAGCACCTACCCAACCCACCACAACACAACAGGGAGTAAACAGAATCTTTTCTTACTTTATTTTTTTTTTTGCTGAGCAGTTCAAATTTTTTGTTGGTATTTTCCTAGTGCCATAAACTCGATTATCAGTGCCGCGTTGATAACGACCTGCAGCAGCAGAATCAGCAGCAGCCGATAAGAAGCTTATTTTAGCCAAACTTGGCAAGACAAAAGAAGATAATTGCATAAGCACTGAGAAGCTTAGATACAAAGTTGAAGCGATTTTGCAAAAAGCGAATTGAACAGATTTCCAAAAAATCTAGCTTTGACAATTATGGAAAAAAAAAACGCTGTTGTTAGGAATAACGACAATATTTTAGTTGAAGAAAATGTGATTCAATCAAAGGTGTGAGTAGGTGGCAAGCTGCGAAGGTGCAAAGACGTTGCGACAGCAGCAAAGGCCAATCAATGCGGGCTGTGGCAATAAGAATATGGCAGTAGAACAAGAAGAAGAAGAAGAAGAAGCTGACAAATAGAACGTTTGCCAAAGAAAATTTCAAATACCAGCACATTTGATTACAAATGCCTGTTTGCTTGGTTTCGTTGCCGTTTTGCTCTGTTCGCTTTACATAAATACATAATGAGATTTAAAATGCAACTGTCGAATACATGTATATATGTAATATATATATATAGATATATAAAAACAATAAGCAGCGTCTGTATGGCATTATTGGCCATGTCAAACAAATCAATATGCATTAAATGCAAGGCCAGCCCAAATTGTATCTTACATATACATTTAATTCAATTACGTATACATTTCGCATGGGGAACGGATTTTTGCACATCCTCACAATAAACCGGAAAACCCAATATGTAAACATTGATTAAGGCCAATTGTTTATGAATTAATTTATGCATTGTTTATCTTGCAAGCAATGAAACGGCATTTATATATTTTTAAGCACGTATTTACAAAATAAAATCTTCCAAAATATCAAAGAAATTCCACTTTGTAATCAACTCATTAAACAGTATAACACATTAAACAGATGTTGCGTGTTTATTAAGGAATTTTAATTTTTATCTGCATTTCATTTTAAGTGGGTCGGTTTCTATTTTAAATGCAATTGTATCTGTGCAGTTTTTAATCTTTCTAATACATATTTCCAGTTTACTAAACTAGTAACAAATCGGTTGCTGTAAATTAATTTTGCTTAAGCTTAAACTTAGCTTTTGAAAAATTCAAATAAATATATCCTTTAATTTATTTTATTATTATAAAAATATGCTTAAATTTACTATATTATTATGTTCAGCATATATTGCAGCAATTTGTGTTGGTAAGTTCACATATAATATTTCCTTATCTTCAGCCAAGTCGAGTTGTTGCAGCTACAGCACCAAAGACTGTCATCATTTTTGAGACTAATTGAAGCTGATACGAAATAGAACAAAATCATGATGACCGCAATAAACTCTTTTGATCTAGTTCACAGATACAACACTTAAGCAACAAAAAGCGGCAGAAACGGAAACAGAAACCGTAACTGAAACAGAAACAGAAACACAAAACTTACCACCTCTTAGTCTCCGAGCTAATTCTGTGACAGCTGGCGAATAAATTGTGCATTTTGAAATCTGGCCAAGAGGCAAGTAAAAAAAAAAAAACAGTAAGAGAACATGCTCCACATACAATTTTGTGCGACAGGCCGAGTGGGTGCGGTGCAGGGTGGTGGGGCATGGGGCACGGGGCAGAGGAGACAGTTAACGTTAGTTCAGTTCAGTTCAGTTGTTGTGGAAAGCTAAATGAGGCGTGACATAGAAAATGTTATGTTGAAGCACAAGCCACACACGCACATCGTAGCCAGAACGAGATAGTCAAACACTTGGTAATTGGGAGCGCACCCACGACAACAATAACAACAACTGTAGCAACAGCAATAACAACAATAGCAACATAAACAAACTCTGACTGTAAGCATTGTGCCCCAAAACAAAGAACCCGTGAAGCCCAAGACAAAGAATATTTATACGGTGAAAAATTGAAAAATCTTATAAAGAGAAAAACAAGCAAAAAGAAAAAGGAAGCCGCCAAAGCAAAAACAAGGAGAGTGGGAGACTACCAGAGCGCGGAGAGAGAGAGAGGAAAGAGTGTGGGGGTAAGGGTCAGACAATTAACCCGTTTGAGGGTCGCGAGGGTAATTCAACAATTGCTTTGAAGTCGCTTTTGTGTTAGCTGTGTTTGAGTTGCTGTTAGCTGGCTCCCTTCAATGCTGTAGGTGTCCCATCCATCGTTGCAAGCGAGCCACAGTTGAGAATGGCTTTAATTAGTTTAAAGACAACAACGACAACAGCACACTTAATGTATAAAATGTATCGCTTATGCCATAACCACATTCACCGACTACCCCTCAATTCCGGCTCTAAAGTTGAGCGGTGAATGTTGAGACTCAATCATGTATGGCTTGGTTCCGAATCCATTACAGGCGGCTTAACGAGATTGCTGCCAGCTAGTGAAGCGTAAAGTTTGAACCTTCCCCCTGTCCACGCCCCCTTACGTTTCTCCCACGCAGTGGCTATTTTTAGCCCCAAATATGATCTCGATTGCAAGCAACCTATTTAGTTTAACTCAATATAAATTATTTATGTATGCACATTTAATAAAATAATAAAGTATTATTTATTATTTGTCAATATATGACTAATTCCTATAATCGACTATACTAAAACTGTGAATGGAATCAAGATCAACGTGTAATTCACATAAAACACTCGTTATTCATGGGAAATGCTAATCATTCATAGACATTTTTGTGCTGAAAGTGAGATTTTCTATTATCAATTACTCAAGCGCATAGAACATGCGACGGAAATGGGGAAGAGTAAGAAAGAGAGGGATAAAAAGAGATGGGATATGATAAATGTAGAGTGAGAGGTAGATCGCCTCGGCTTGTGGGCAGTCCGACTCGTGGGCAGCTCGACTCGTGGGCAGCTCGACTCGTGTGCAGCTCGGCTTGTGGGCAGCTTGGCACTACTTCGGCTGAGCTCGGCTTGGGTTCGCTTCTGCTTCGGGGCTCGGACACCTGCTTCCCCAGAAACGATACGAGCCGTGTCGTCGATTAGCGGGCGTATCACCCAGTAGCATTAGACATTCGAACACAGCCACAGCACCCGACCCCGCCCCCCCCCCCCATCATATGCCCCCCTCCCACACCCTACGGTGGTTCGTTGGTGAGCAGCAGCCGCCGTTATTCAAATGCTAAAATTGGCGATTAGTCAAAATGATGTCACCGAGTTATTTTGATTGTTTTTTTATACACACATAAGTATTTATTTATTTATTTTGCTTTGGCTTGCTTTGCTTTTGGCATTTCAGTGACTTTAATGAGCGCATAGTTCAATTGTGGGCCAATAATTTGTGGTCATTAAATAGGTGTTATCAAGAACTTAATAACTCTAGGTTATAAAAGATAAGAGATAGAATACATATAAGTATGTTTAAAGGTAGGCTTAATTGTGCTCGGATTAATTGTGCTTTTAAGGCACAATCTATCACTATCATAGATGCAAAATATATGCGAAATTTCTTGTTCGATATAATAATAATTTCATGTTGTTGATTACTTAATTTATAAATGTAATGATACATTTTATTTTGAAAATAATGTATAAATAAAACTTTTTAGATTAAAAAAAGCCTGAAATAGATATACAATAAAAGTTCATCCCAGTAAAATATAATTAAGATTTCGCAGCATTGCATATGCTTATAAGGTCATCAATGATATCATGCAAATTGGTAGAAACGCAGATGCAGAACAACTGAATCTGCCTACATATGTATACATTTATTCATATATATATATATATATATATATATATATATGTTTTTATACATATGTATATATATAGACATATATGTTTGTAAATACTATACAAACGTTTGCCATATTTAGAGAAAGATCTGATCTAATCCATCGATCGCAAAGGTAAACAAAAAATGCAAATTAAAACAATTAATGAGATACGAAACTAAGCCCCAAACCAACCACAAAGAAACGAAACCAAAGCCGAAAAACAAATTCAACTTATTAAATTACGGAATGCCTTTAAAAATAGATAACAATTGCAGGGGAAGATGGAGCGGGGGAGTAAATAATTAAAAATCATTTTCATTCGGTTTGATTTGCAACACATAAAAAAAACTCGCAAAAAAGCGACCACAAAAATGTGTAAGCGTGCCACAGACAAGAGTGGGGCGGGGAGCAGTGACAGGGTTTGTGGTGGGGTTGTGGGGTAAAGGGTGCCATCTGCTATGTCGCCACATTTCGAGTCGCGTTTTTATGAATGAACATTTGGCATTTAAGAAAACTACGAGAAATTAACGCAAAAATTGTGATTTGGTTTTATATCATTGCTGATTTTAGATTGGTTTTGTTTGTTGTTTACCTTTTTTTATTATTTTAATTCGCTGTTTTGCTGGTTTTTATGCGTCACTTTCGTCTTGCGACCAGATTTTCAGTTGGTATTTTGCCCTTTTCTTCTGAAGTTAGTCGCCTCCTCCTCTTCTTCTTGTTCTTTGAGCTGTGCTTAAGTGTTTTCTATATATTTTTCACCTGTTTATTTGTAATATATCACTTGCGGCCCTTTTGCACTGCTGACTTTGGCCTTGTAAAACACGTTAACAGACAGACAGATACAACTTCTATTTTCGGGCTATCTTCGATTTGGTTTGCCCGAGACGCACACACACACACCCAAACGCAGGCACGCACTCACATTCGCACACACACACGCAAACACTTGGGCACATATACTAACAAAACACAGCTTCGTCGTAAGCTGGGGTGCAGTGCGTGTAAGTTAGTGTTAATCCGCTCTCGTTGGCCAGCTTCGCACTCGTGTACACTAGTCTTGCACACACACTCAGTTCAGTCGCGTTTTATTTTGTTTGATAGCTGTCCGCTTGGATATATCTTATCACAAAATTTTGTTTACGCAGCGGTAAATTACACGTCGCCGCTGCTGCACTTGACTAATTTCAACCACTGACTGGCCAGTGTAACCAGCGCATAGCAAGCGCTCGAATATCTGCAAGCCAAGTATACAAGTGAGACCGTATGCGCTGGAAATACCAAATAACTGGCAACTGGCAAAATACCAATTTGCCGGGAACTACATACATTTAAATCGAATGTTGAAATGAATGAAATCTTAATTTCAAATTGCTACCCAAGCTTTTTTATTATTACAAATACGGGACAACACTTTATGTCACATAAATATGGAAGTTGCCATGTTATACACAAAAAAAAATATACACCTGATGCAAAATACACGTTACTAGGCATCGCCTGCTTGAATAATTGAGTAATTCCCTACAACTAATCCTCCTTTAAAGCAGTGTCTGTGCTTACGGGTGTACCTGCCGCACTATTACGCTCCCGGCGTACCCTCTCCCGCAGTTGGGCTGTCTTTAACGAGGCCATCATTTGTGTGGAGTTGTAGAGCCATGTGCCCTGCACAATTATAAATATTATAAACATTTAACAAGCATATCTCGCCAACAATTATTATTTTACTCACTATCAGCAGCATGCAGTTAAGCAGGATTGGAATGGAGAATACTGTCGAGATAAACAGGCCGTTGCTATCAAAATATTGCTGCTTGGAGAATGTTTTCCAGTTCAAGGCCGCATATTCATTGATGCTCTCCGAGAAATAAACTACACCCACTGATAAGAAAAGAAAACACAAATAAATCACCATGAAATGTATAAGGACTTCGTATACTCACAGAGCACGAGAAAGAGAATAACTTGGAAATTTGTGTTGTTACGGGTGAGTAGAGCCGTACTCGTCGTCAGCACGTGAATCAATATTAATCCAATAAGCCATGGATCCTTCCAATCGATCTATAATCATGATAATTTTCATGGGTCAACCAGCTGTATATTGGGTTTTTATTTTGCACACTTACGCTCAAAAGAAATGACCAATAGCCCGTAATTTCATTGACATCAATTTGCTCTGTATTCATCTTATGACGCTTTTAAACCAATTTACTTATTGACGTGTTTATTTGGGAGAGTAAGCGGCAGCTCCGTGAAAAACTGTGACAACAGCCACGCACAGAAAAGGTAAACAATAACTGCGTAAAAGCATCGATATATCAATGCAACGATTTATCGATATTATTTTGGAAAGCACAGCTGATGTGCTAAATCATCGATAGGTCGTTATAAATTAAGAGAGTGATTTAACGATTAATTTTTCAGTGGTAAACAATGCTCATCATATTGGGGCACACTGACCTAACTTGTGTAATTCTCGTGTGACAGCCCTGGCTGCAATATCATGCAGCTTGAACGTGCCTATTTTGCTTTCACTGACTGAGTAGCTTCAACATTAACAGAAAAGCTGAAAAACTCACAATAAATTTGTTCAACACAGTCAAAATTATAGTAAACATAGACGAGGAACTATTTAATTGTACAACCAGTGCGCGGGTGCAAGTCAAAAACAGTAAAGACAACAGCAAATCAAAATATATAATTGAGAAAAGAAGGTCGGCTGTGACAAACGGAAATTGAGCTAAAAACAAAAGCGAGCGTCGTCGCACAGTATTTTTCTTCTCTTCGCTCTTGTGTCTGCGTCTGATTGTGTGCAAGTGTGTGTGCCACTAAAAATTCCACAAATAGTTCAACAATTTGGTGGAGACCAGCGAAGTCCCCTTAACACTTTGGTTGGTTGGATTTGGGCTCATTATTGAATGGCTACTGCAGCTGCTGTTGCTGATTATTGTTGTTGCTGATGTTTGTTTAGATAAATAGTTGCTGCGTTGGTCAAAAGAAGTAAAGACGACTCGCAACGGCAGAAGGCTTAAGGACACGCGGCGACTGCGCACCCAGTGCACCCGTAGGTCACGCAGCGCCCGCGCCAACTCCAAGCCACCGCATCCTTCACTTAAGAGACACAAGTCGCAATTGCTTCGTCGCTGGCGGCAACACAAAAAACAAGAACAACTTCATTACCGATACCAACTAAGGCAACGATTAGCGGCAGCCGCCTTTGAAATGGCCGTCAAGCAAAACAATACCGAACAAAATGATGGTGCAACCGGAGGAGTAGGAGCAGGAGCGGATCCAGCAACAACAACATCATCGACGAACGCGCCCGGCAGCAACAACATCTCGGACAAAGGGGGCGGCTCCAATAATGGCGGCGATGCATCGCCCAAAGCAGGCGGCTCCGATTCATCGGATAGACAGCATGATATCAAGGCACTGCTGCGTATCATGCAGAGCATCAATCCGGAGGATCCTCAGGCGGCGCTGCTGATCTATCAGCATGTCATCTGCAATTTGGCGCGCATGCCGATGAGCAACAAGCCCGAGGATCTGAAGCGTTTCAAGGACGAGATCAACAAGGTGGGCAACTATCTGGCGATGCCCAACAAGAAGAGCTATCTGATGTTCTATTTGCGTATCGTCTACCAACTGATCACCCAATCCGCCTACGAGACCTCCTGCGCCGTTGCGATTGTCTTTCAGCTGTTCAGCCCTGACCTGATCATTGAGGCGGTGCAGTCGCTGCTCGACCAGGATGTGCATGACGATAGCATTCGCAAAACGGTGGGTTTGCTCTGCAAATGGATACGTGTATGCAACTTTTGCCAGAATCTCAATCTGTGGATTATGGCGCTGTTGCAGGGGCTGCGCGAACAGGAGAAATATCTGCTGCTCGACGAGATTGCATTGGACAACATCGAGATGCTGTTCGTGCCGATGATCTTTCCCGCAATGCGACCCAAAGTGGCGCCCATTGTCTTTCACATGCTCTCAACCATCAATCAGGCGCCGGAGATATTTCACAAGGTGAGCTAACAAAAGATTCACACTCCCAAATGCATCTCGATTCAAATTCTATATTAAATAATCATTTCAGATATTGCCAAAGATACCGAGGGTGATAAACTATTTGAAGATTCAATCGAATAGCATGGACGAATCGTCCATAGATTCGCGCACCTATCTGCAGAAGGTGGTCGATCTGACCAATGCGTTAATGATGCGATTCTACGACAACGACGAGCTCTATGCTCAAACCAAGGCCGCCCTCCAAATGTACGAGCCGTCGCAGAACTGTGTCGTCCTTGCGCGTGCCCTCTTCGAGAATGCCCTGCCACGCAACGCCCGGGTCGGTCTGGTCAATCTTGGCAACACCTGCTATATGAATAGTGTGCTCCAAGCACTGGCCATGACCAGCGAGTAAGTTTCTCTTTTAACTTTAAATCTTATTTTTTGTACGATCTGTTTTTGTCCAGCTTTGTGCGTCAGATTCTGCTCATTGAGAGCGGATCGTTGTTGTTGCTGAAGGTGCAGCAGCAGATTGCGTTGATGCATCACTCGATGCGTTATGAGTTGACGCCGTCGCGTGTGTTGAAGGCGACACGTCCGCCGGGATTTACGCCCGGACTGCAGCAGGACAGCTCGGAGTTCCTAGGCTATTTGCTCGATCTGTTGCATGAGCACGAGATCAACAGCGGGGCGCACAATTTGCAGCACATGGACACGGATGTAGTTGGAGGCCACCAGGCCAAGGAGTTGAAGGAGGCCGGCGAACCGGCTGCCTCTCTAACGGATGAGATAGTGGCCGCTGGCGTTATACCCTACAATAGCAACGATCATGAGATCTGTGCCGTGCACAATTCGAGGCCAAATGCACAAGGGGCAATTAGCCCAGCCACGCCAACAGCTACGCCCACCAATGCACAGCAGAAGAAGCCGCCGTCGACCATCGATAAAACCTTCGCCGGCAAATTGTCGACGACGTACAAATGCCTGAACTGCTCCTGGGAGAGTCGCAACGAGGATAGTTTCCGGGAGCTGCAGCTCTCATTTCCGGATGACAAAGACGACTGTGGCGCAGCCAATTACTCGGTGCAGGACCTAATCGATTACTACTGCTCGCCAGAAAAGTTGGACGGCGACAATCAGTACTTCTGTCCGCGCTGCAAGAAACTCTGCGATGCCGAGCGGCGGATCGGGATCACCCAGGCGCCCCGGAATCTCATCCTGACGTTGAAGCAGTTCAAGTACGATCAGAAGTACCATTTTCGCACCAAGCTCATGCACAAGGTGTTCCACGATGAGAGCGTAAGTGAAACTGAATTCACTTCAACTAAATTCCATTTGATGACTCTCTTTTTGATTTCGGCAGGTGAACGTTAAAGTTTGCTCCACGGATTCACTGCAGGAGACGTGCACGGTGCACTATGATCTATATGCGGGTGTGGTGCATGCCGGCTACAGCATGGATTCGGGTCATTATTTCACCTTTGCCGCGGATCAGTCAAAGAATTGGTTCAAGTTCAATGACAGTCTGGTGACCAACTCGAAGCCACAGGAGATGCACAGCCTCACCTCGCCGAATACACCGTACATATTGTTCTATCAGATGTGCGGCCGATCGACCGAAACGGCGCCCGATGGACCAATGCATCCCATAGTGCCGGTGCCCCTGATCCCACCACTGACGCTCGACGAGCTGCCGCGCACGTTGCGCGACTATGTCAAGCAGGATAATCGCGACTACAACGAGGAACTGAAGATGCAGCGATTCAAGCGCAACGCAAAGCGCACCAATGTCAGTGGCAATGGGACAATGACAAGAAACGGCTACGATGGCGACGACGAGGATGACCAATCGCCGCCGCCAGCTGGCGGCTGCGGTGGCCCCGATATGGGCATGAACATGAATCGTTTTGTCTACTGATCCTGTGAGTAAGGTGTGTGTGTGTGTGGCTGGAAGATCGGTAGACCGCCTATATATATACACATATATATATATATATTTAACTATACTACATGTGTGTGCTAAGCGAAAAATATATTTATATATATAAATAAGCAAAATAAGAATGTTTACGTTATATATAAATATATATATATATGTATATGTATATATATATATATAACAGATTATTCACATTTATTTATGCATGCTATAGCAAAATCTGTGCAGAGTTTTCCAGTTTCTTTGCTAGCTTCACATCGCACTCACACACACACACACCTACACACACACACACATCCATCTCACACATACACACACACTATATTGTTGTCATGTTCCTTAAAAACCAGCTCACACACACACATACAGTAGAAACTATAATTGTATTTCCATTTACAAATTTGTTATAATTTTTACGCATTGTTTTTTGTTAACACAACTTTAGTTATAGTCTTAACATATACATACATATTATATAGATATATATATATATCATACTACATATATATACATATTTAAAAATATTTAAATTAGCCAGAAAGCGAAAAATGTTAACGATACTCCTTAGTCCTACATCCAAACATCTTAAAAATCAAATCTGAGCAGAAAACGAAAAAAATAGAATCAGGCATCTAATCAACTTCCAATTTAGGACTCAGCATACATACACATATATACATATATATATATATATATGTATATGTATATATACATATTCAGATCTACAGTAGTATATATAGTACATCATTTACGCACAGCTCGATTTGTGTTTTGAAATTGTGTGCTTGTAAATTTGTCTAACAAACTTCTTTATAGCAACGGCGCAGCGGCAGCAGCAACAAATTAAATATCTGTAGTTGGTTTATATAGTATATATATATACATTTATATATTTAAAGCATGTAAAGAACGAGAATATTCAGAGATTTATGATTTGTTTTGTGAATTTTCAAAATTTACTTTTATGTAATACGAATTTTTTTATGGAATGATTCGCTCGCAACGTTTTATACTTATATGCATTATAAGCAAGCGTTGTGCATCAAAAAGCGTTAAGGTCTTGAATATTATTGCAATTTAATTGGAATAATTTCAAATTACATTTGTATATGCTGTAACTTATGAATATTTATCTATTACATTTATAAGGGTATCAATAAATATGAAAACACACACATCAACGCATTTATTACTTCATTTTTAATCAAATGCAAATTTAAATCAATCAATTATATATATAAATACAGAGTATTTTTCAGTCGAGTTCTATGAGCCTTAAATATTGTGGTGGCTGGCCGATATACAAGACTGTTGGTATATTTCTATCAAGCATATTTAACTTTGACAAACTATGGTCACACTTAAATGCTTATTCACAAAAGCCTCCAGCTGAAAGTCACACACACGCTCAAACACATTTTGGAGCGGGCCTATAAAATGAGCAATACGCGGCATGCTCTTGAACAGTCTCTCGATTCTTTGAGCATACTATTAAGACCATACGGGGCTGCCGTCTGGTTTAGTCGACGCAGAGCGCTGCAATAACAACGTCGAAGGCGACGACGACGACATCATCTACATCTTAGGGAAAGTAAATAAATAGCTAATTTAACGCTGTTATGACACGCGTGGCGCACAAAACAGTCGCATAGTGTGGCGGACTCAAAACGGGCATTATTCAACTGCAACTGCATAATACAAACGTTTTTATGGCGCATCAGAGAGACAAATCCACAGAAACTGCCGAGAAATACCACAAGAACAATAATAACAAGAAATCAAGAAGAAGCAGCAACAGCAGCAGCAGCTAACAAAAAGCCAACAAAAGCTACAAAACTGATTGCGATTTATGTAAATACAAATATTTTGCTACGTTTTTGTACAATCAAAACTAAAAGCCTTCTCAAGCACAATTGATTTATTGTGCGGCCTGGTGAACTGAAAAATCAACAATAACATTGCATTCAGACGTTGCCAGCTGTTCGAAACACGAAAAAAGCTCGCACGCTTCAATAAAAACACAAAAAAAGAAAAGAGGGAGAGAAAGGCCAACGTCCTGCTGCCCAATTAAAGTAAGTTAGGTTATGTACACCGTAGTCCTCGGCTGCTGAAGGTGAGCGAAGGACATTGCGCCTACCGACCGCTTAAAAAAAGTAAAACACTCAACGTATAAAACATACTTGATTGGGCAAATAAAGTTGTTGAAGATAAGAGCCCAGTGGGTCGACAGCAATTGAAGTAAAGCCGCCCTCCCAAGCGACGTACAGAGTAACAATAAAAACATAATACAATAAAAAACCGCACTCAACATGCGTATTTTTCCCGTGCGTCTCTCGGCCATCTCGTCGTCCATGTCGAGCCTGGCCAAAATGCTGGACTTTTATTCGGGTTTCAATCCGTCGCCGCTGTCAATAAAACAATTTATGGACTTTGGTAAGCATTTAAAAATAGAAATGTCCCTTGCCGGTTTTCGGTATGCGACGCTCTCTTCCCGATCGACTATATACATATATATATTGTATCACTATCGTAATTTGAATAATTAGTTGTCGTTTCCATTGCAATGCATCATTGCAGTAGAACATTTGATACATTTGTGTCGTAAACACGTGAAAGCTAGCGAATCATTAAATCGAATTGATTTGATCTGGACGGATATGGTGTTTGTGTGTATTGCGTAACCTGATAATAGTTTGAGAATCTATTAAGGTTCAAACATGCAAAATACATGAGTATGTTAAGCTTGCGGCAAAGAGCGTTTGACAGCAGATTCTATGCTTATGTGCATTTGTGTGAGTGTGTGTGTGTATGTAGCTGTACTGCGCAAATTGACTGCTATCTAAAATGTACATACCCAATATAATTTCATTGAATTGCCAATTAAGCATTCTTACTGTCCGAGTCGGGTCGCCGACGCCAAACAATAAAAAAAACAAAACTGTTGATTATGCAGAGCGATACAGGGAGAGGGAGAGAGAAAAAGAGAGAATGAGCGAGTATAAGCTTAATAGCCGGTTCAATTACAAGCTTCAATGCGAAACTAAACTAAACTACAAACATACATAGACGTGTATAAAAACGGAAGATTATACAAACAAACATATTTTTCATTAGCCGTCAACAATAAATGACAATGAAATTATATACTTTTGCTGCAAGTCGTCATCCTTCCGGTTTCACCAGCCCCTCTGCAGAGCGCCCACCAGTTGCAACTGTCATATGGCACGTGCTGCCCAAGGACGCTTCAATGTCAGTTATATAGACAACTGTTTTATTTACACATACATATATATTTATATACATGCATATAAACAAAGATGTGTGTGTGTACATTAATATGCATTAGAATGTTCTAAGCTGCGTCGTACCCTGCCCAAAAAAATACACAAGAATAAGTCAAATATGCCACTTCGTGATACCCTGTAAATTTCAATTACTTTTGCGCAGCTTTATTTGTAAACGTGACAATCCAAAGTTTACAATCACACATTTTTCAAATAAAGCAAAACAATGTGAAATAAAATTATATCTAGCTCCAATGCTAAAAGCAATCACTTTAGAATCAGTACTAAAACGAACAAAGGAATTGAAGCATTCTCCTTCAAATCAGTACTAAAACAAACATATGAAATGCGCATACATATTTAAGTATATGTATTATTTGCATTATATTATTTATCAGTAATTAATATAACCCAGTTTTGCAAAACGAATAGCAGGAAAAAAAATTAATTTGTAAGATAACAAAATATAAACAATTAAAACAAAAAAAACCGCAATAAATATAGGAAATTGCATAGGAATTGGTTACAAATGATTAAAAAAAAAAGGACCGGAAATGATAAATCACACACTGAATATCCCCATTATACAAAAACAGTTTAACAGCAGAGGCCTCTTTTTAAACGCTTTTACCAACGTCATAAGTAGCAACTGATTTGGAAAAGAGAGATGGGTGGGGATGGAGGAAGGACCAATTTAGAAAAAGAGGAGACAACTGTGTTATTAAGGGCTATATATAGCGACAGATGTCAAAAGGAGCCAAGTCAAGGTTTTCTTTAATGGAGGGATGGGAGGACTACGAGTGCCATGTTTTGTGTATATAAATATAATTAAAATTGTAAAAAAAACAGGCTTCAACATATTTAACAAGCATTTGGTCATATTAGCCAACTACTTAATAGATACATTGTTTTTATTATCTTTTGTTGTTTTGGTTTTTGGTCTTTATGATGTGTAAACAGAATTAATAAAGACTTTTGTGCTAAATTCAATACTATATGTGTTTGTTAGTTAGTTGAACTTTGATGCAAGCGATAAGATTTGAGCGGCTTTTGTTGCCAACTGTACTAGTGCTCAGCTATGCTTGAAAGCATTTTCATGGAAAATTTCCCTCAACGAAGCTGTAGTAAAATCGAAAAAATTCACGTCGAACCACCAACAATGCCAATGCAATGTCAATGGTAGACCCATGTTAGGTGCGAAAATTAATATTTCGTTATCACATTTTTACAATAACAAGAGACCCACTTCAGCTAACTGCTAATTATTACCTTTAATTTTACCACATTCAGTTATATTATTTACTTTTTTGTTTGTGGTCCCTCATCACTTTTCCTATCAGCAGTCAAAAATCCATATGTTAGTGGCATATAAAATGTATTTGATATCTTGAAATCAGCTCTTGAATCTCTCTTCAAAACACAAACATAGTTGATCATGTGCCAAATGCTGTGTGAGCACTAATCAAATATATATTTTATATAAAAAAATTTCTTAAGAACAGGCATAAAAAGTTGATATTTTTATATATAGAACAAGCAACAAAAATATTTTTAAATGGAAAATTTTTCACGTTTCCAATAAGTACATATACCCCATGTATATGTGTTATGATCATCAGAGGAAAATCTCAATTATATCTTAAATCTTTAAATAGTCAGGGAATCGTGTACTTTGGAACCAACGTTTGAAGACAGGCATAAATATGAAAAACAAAACAAAGCACAGCCGTCAAAACATAGCCAACTAAACGAACACCGCAAAAAAACGAATCAGAGAATAAAGAGTAGAAAAATTGACATTATTATAATGACATCCCCACGCGCCGCAGACTTTGCCCCTGTCAATTGCAGGGTATATATTTAAGTAATGAGATATCTCAACCAAAACAAATTTCTATGCCCTAGTTTCAAAATTGACTTTAAAGTATTTTTGTATTTATTTACTTTTTTATCAAACATTAAATATTATTTTTCTAGTTTCATGTGCGAATACTTTCAGTTTGTTTATTTTTAAGCAAATTTTGATCTTGAGTAGCATCTCAAAGTCCAGCAGCCAGTTGGTGTTATTTGTTATTGTTTGTTTCTTTTGCTTTCAGCTTATATTTATTCGCTCGCACGTTTTTGTCTCTGACGTTTGTCGGCGACAGCCCCGAAAGGCAATGGCAAATGTGAGTCAAGTATAGGGAAAAAATGTGTGGTGAGAGAGAGAAAGTTGCTCAATATTGGATATTGAAAATGCTGATGCAATAGACCGGGATGTCAAATTCGACCCAGCAGTCAACTGTAGGCGTGTTCTTCTGCAGTGACGTCACAGCTGTCAGCTGTACAATTGACCTGTCCAAAGTAGTCCAAAGCAATTGCTATTGAAATTGAATAGTGCTCAAGTAATTGCAATTACAATATGCGCATTTCCTTCTAGTGCGCGCGCCTTACTCAACTCGTTTGTCTAACTTGGAGTGGACGGGCTGACTATCCCTGACCTTGGGCTAGTGTGGGCTGCTCCTGCTTGTGCGTCGTGCTTATTAAGAAATTGCGTGTAGCTGTAAATACTTTATTACGCTCGCCAGCACTGACTGCAAAGCAATTGAGTAATTGAGTGCTGAATGACTAAACGGATAATGAGCGCAAATGTAATTGATCAATTGGTGGTTGATAATGAGAATAAATTCTCAATTGAATTCGTGACGTGCTCACGCTTGTCACCTGTTAATAATAAATTACGGTGCAAATTATATATTTTTATGCACTTCCAGACAGGCGCATTAGGAAACTTTCGTTGTTAGCTATCGGTTAGCACAATTTCATCAATCACAAAAGGCAAGCAAAACTGAATCCACATCTTATCAAAGTTCTTGTCAAGTGTCAGACACAGTGCGATCAAATCACACCAAATTGATTTTACAGACTCAAAGGTAAACAAGTTCTAGGAGCGGAAGCCGCCAGCAAAGCATGGCAAAGCGAAGCAGTTATATTTGAGGTCAGCTGGTGGCTCTCTTAGATCGAGCGGGTTGCTGAGGGGCGGTGCTAAAGTGTCGTGCGTGTGTCTTTTGTTGATCGCTCTTTTGCTCCCTTTCTCATTCTCGCACTCAAAAGCGTGCGTGCGTACGTAGTGTGACCCCCTATAAACAGCCGGCAGTTTCTCGCAAATTCTAGCGGGACGTGATGACGTCGTCGCTTGCTATGATTTTGGTTTGGTGAGTGAACCTGTTCGAGCGCAACTTTTGTTGTGCTTTATGCTGTGTGTTTGTGTTTTTATTGCTCGTTTTATTGATTCTGTTTTGTTTTAGAAATTCGTTACAATTGCCCAATAAGCAAAATGGCCGACAAAGCGATCGTTTTATAACTCATTTTTATATGTTTATGCAGGCGAATTAATGGTTTGTTTTCGTCTTTAGCTTGAAATTGCGATAACTTTTTCTAGGTACCCGTGTAAAAGTTGTTGACACTCTTTGTTTGCTCGCTGTCTGTTATCAAAGCCGCTGGTTCACAGTTTATCAGCAAGGCAAGAATGCATAAAAAGAGAGGCGTGTCTTTTATTTTCGAACTTTGACAACAGGCGTTGTTCAGTTCAAGGGCAATGTGAAACATTAGTATGTAAATATGTATGTAAACTTAATTAATAATTTTTTTACTGGCAGTCGAGTTCGTTGTGCTTATCATTTATTTCAGTTCCAATCGCCCGATTCTGCTTTGCATGAATATTTTATTTTTGTTACGAAATGGTTGATAATCAGCAACCAAAAAAAAGTTCAAAGTTTTTGAGGCTTTGCTTGACAATTTATGAACTAAATTGCATTTCAAGCTTGTCAAAAGTTTGCTCACACAACAAAAGCCAGTTTGACATGCAAACCTCTCAAACAAACTTAACCCAGTCTTCAATTCATTTGTTTACATTTGCCTATTATTATTATTACTATTTTTTTTTTTATAAATATAACTGACCCATTTATTGAGTGCTTGCTCAAAGCAATTGCGTTGTTTATTGTAAATAACACATGATCTCGGCACTGATTAGCTAATGTAGAACATACGACTTATAACTAATACTGATATTTTCTGTTTATTTGCGATTGCAGGACAAAATGCATGCGAGAAGAAATCTTATATATTTCTGCGGAAGGAGCTGCCCGTGCGCCTGGCGAATATTATGAAGGAGATTGCATTGCTGCCCGATAATCTGCTGCACACACGTTCCGTGAGCGAGGTGAGCTCCTGGTATGTGAAGAGCTTCGAGGATGTGCTGGAGTACGAGAAGGTCGAGCCCACTCATGACAACCTGCAAAAGTGTGAACAATCTATGACATATCCACTTAATGTCCACTCATTGTCTAATCATTGGTTTTATATTATTCTTGCAGATTTGTACACGACTTAGATCTCATTAGGAATCGTCACAATGATGTTGTCCAAACGATGGCCCAGGGCGTCATCGAGATGAAGGAAAACGAGGGCGGCAACGTCGATGCGTCCACCGAGAGTTCCATTCAATATTTCCTCGATCGCCTTTATATGTCACGCATTAGCATTCGGATGCTAATCAATCAGCATAGTGAGTTCTTGATTTTTAATTAAATATGGCACAGCTCTAGAGCGATGTCAAAACAACTAATTAAAAAAAACAACTATTATCAACAAATTTAGCTCATTAAAATGTTTTATTATCACATTTAAAACTACAAACAATAATGATTGTTATTCGGTTAAGCAAAAGACTGAATCACTGAAAAATAAGAGTCAAAATACAAAATATTCAATGGGCGAAGTAAAAGTTCTTTGAAAAAGTTAAGAATTTAAGATTTATATGTGCACATTTTCTTATGCTGTTTATTTGTAGAGTATTTCATTTGAAAAATATAATTAATAATGTATTTTTCTCGCAGCGCTCTAAAAACAAATGTTAACAAAAAAATGTAACATGTAAACATTTTTAATTAACACTTTTTAAACTATAAACAATAATGATTGTTATTCGGACTGAATTACTAAAAAATTAGAGTAAGAATCCGGTTACCAAAAAAAATATTCAATAAGAAAAGTAAAAGTAAAAAATTTAGTATGTTGCTATATTTATTTGCTTTTTATTCGTAGAGTATTTGACTTGAAATATATAATTAATAATGTATTTTGAATACTGCCCGCAGCGCTGCTCTTTGGCTCGAGTCCGCATTCGATGGGCCGGCACATTGGCTGCTTGGATCCTTGCTGTGATCTGTCCGATGTGGTGCGTGATGCGTATGAAAATGCTCGCTTCCTCTGTGATCAATATTATTTGGCGAGTCCCGAACTTGAAATTCAGCAGTACAGCAGCACGAAGGAGGCGTTGCCCATTAATACAGTTTATGTGCCATCGCATTTGTACTATATGCTCTTTGAGCTATTCAAGAACTCGATGCGCGCTGTTGTTGAGCATCACAGTAATGACAACTGTGATAGTTTGCCCCCGTTGAAGGTGGCCATCTCACGGGGCAGGGAGGATATTTGTGTGAAGATCTCCGATCAGGGCGGTGGCATTCCACGATCCCAGTCCGATCAGCTGTTCAAGTATATGTACAGTACAGCACCGCAGCCATCCAAGTCAGATCTGCACACAGTTCCATTGGCCGGCTATGGCTATGGCCTGCCCATCTCAAGGCTCTATGCACGCTATTTCCACGGCGACATCGTGCTGCTCTCCTGCGAGGGCTTCGGCACCGATGCCATCGTCTATCTGAAGGTGAATTCTAAATGACTTCAATTGAAATATTCAACTTATGCTTAACTTATTCTCTCAATTGTGCTGCAGGCGCTTTCGGATGAGGCCAACGAGTTGTTGCCCATATTCAACAAGACGAGCTCAAAGTTCTATCGCGCAACGGTGCCGACGGGAGACTGGTCGAATCAGGTAAAACACACCAAGAAGACGCAGAAGACGAGCGCTGTTAGCCAATAAACCCTTTCACTAACCAATCCTGAAAACCCCAGCCTACATCACAACCCAGAGATAACTTCAGCTCCAAATCCGAAGTGTTTAATTAATAATCTTTAATATCTGTTCAGTTTTATTTGTATGTTGGTTGTGCATTTGTTGTTTCCAAACATATTTGGCATTGTTTGCATTTTGTTCAATTATTGTTGTCATTTATCAGTTAACATTCCAAAATTTCTACATCTGCGATTAATGGGAATTTTTTCAGGCTTGGGTTAGTTGCTCTATAGGGTTTATTTTTTATAATTACTTTTAAGCTGTTATAAACACGATAAAGCCTTAAATATACATATATATTTAAAACGATAAATATATATTAATGATGCATCAACATAAAAAAAATGCAAGTCTTGAAATAGTTTACGTATATCAATGTGAATTAGTTTTAAGTTATATATATGAATTTTTGGTTTATTATCAAGCGCACACGATTTACATATATACATTTAAATATAAATACTATAAATATACAAATATGAAGCTTTAAACTAATAAATTGTTGACATTTGTATACAAACAAAAACACACATACACAGTTTCCATTTTCTGTTCAATTTTCATGTTCCCCAAAAAGTTAAAAATAATTAACAATGGATAATAAGAACCTTAGTACGATAATGCATCATTTGCATCCTAGATTATGTTGAAGCTCCACTCAATTATTGTGTTTGCAAACGTTTGTATTTCTTTCTTGTTCCCCAGATGCCTTAGATAAATATAGCATATTTTACGGCTCACTCCAAAAGAAAACCCAGAGTTATCCTTTCCATTTTATATCCCCAGTTATTTTTTATCTTATTATATTTACTCTCTTAATTATCTTGACTTATTTACACTTTCTTTCAGAATTTTTCCAATCGTTGGCGTTATATTTATGGTTTTCTAAAGAACTTATAAGACTGTTCCAATCACACAAAAAATCATCGGTTTCTGTTCGTACTCTTCAGTTTAATATAATTGCTGATATAAATTCCATATTATTTAAGATGGTATTTTGCTTGTCTTGAATTTATTCAAATATTTATTATTACCAGAAACATGTGATTTGATTTCAAATCATACCAAACTCATTCTTAGCTAAGTTTTGGTGGCTGGTCAAAATATTTTTTTAAACCTACCTTTGTTCATATTGGATACGGCTAAATTCAGATCATTTGCTTGTTTTTGCTTTGGAATTCTGAAATATATTCATATTCCAGAGCTCGGACATGAATGCACGTCAGCTGAATGCAACTACGCCAAAGCGGTACAGCGACTTGGATTAGATGTGCGGCACCCAAAATGATACTCAGGATTTCTACGAACAACAGCAACAATAGTTTTAAGTGCAACCTAAAGAGAATAAAAATTATATATCACTAGTTATAGGCAAACATTCCCAAATACAGCAATAACACAACTAAGATTTGTATTTGATATTGTATTCATGGCAGTAACGTGTTAAGTTTCTAATTGTTAAAAGCAAACGAAATTTACTATTGTTAAATATCAAAATGGAAAATCACCTGCATATTTTATAAGCGTGTTTTTTAGTGCAATAAATTGAAGCAGAAAATAAAAATATAAAACAAGTCCAACATCGAAACTATTTTTTAGGCACTACATTTTATTTTACATAATAATAAATATTGTTCATTTTGCTGAGCTATACAATAATTAATTGCGTGTGCTTGGTTTAGACATGTTTAGACAGAAGGAGACATATATATATATATATATGAATATAGATATATTTATAATATTCGTTTAGCATTACAATTATTTTATACAAAATTCTCACATTTAGGTTTTTAGCGTTTGCACATTATCACGACGTTTCTGACGTTTTTCTTTTTTGTTTTTACCTTTTACGTTTTGCTCGACAATTGACATTCATTTATACTATTTAACTACAGCAACAATTGATTTGTTTAAACAAAGTGCATTGGATTCGATAATATATAATATATAATAATCATAATTAATAATCATACATAATATGCAATATAAAATTATATAAACAATAATACACATACACATACAATATTTATAATTCAAGATCAAAACTCAACTCAAAAATGTAACATGAATTTAGCAGCATCAGCAGCAGCAGGCAAATATCGGAAATAAGCTAAGATACAAACTGTATATTCTCATATATAGTAACACAACTCATCTTTGTGTTGTGCAAATGGCGTAATTAGCACCGCTTCCCTCCCGCCCTCACTTTCGCAACGGATCCAAGCTCTCCAACGAGAAATCATCAATGTTCAGCTGACTCTGAAATTATATATACAAATTATTTATATTTATTGATGAATGTGGGATCGGTGCACTCACCTTGAACACGCTGGGTCCATTATTCATTTCAAATGGATCGGAGCCAAACAGATCCGTGTTGCCATTAAGGCCGCTGTTGGTCACCGAGGTGCTGCGACGTGGCGCCGCAATTTTTGGCGGAGGCGCCACTGAAAATATTCAGATACACAATAAAAATTATAATAAAGTTAACAATATTATTCAATATAAACGTACATAATGGTGGCGTTATGTTTAGCTCGCTGGAGAAGCCGCTGCTATTGATGCTCATGTTGTTGTTAATATTATTATTGTTGTTATTATTGTTGTTGCTCAGACTGCTGTTGTTGTTGTTTTGCAGCTTGTGATCGTTGTTGTTGAAAAAGAGCTGCTGGCCAAAACTCTTCGATGGCTCAAAGCCAAACAGATCATTGCTGATGGCATTGCGACCATTGCTGAGATTATCTTGTATCTCATCGGCGCGCGGATCAAAATCGCTGTCGGAATCCGAATTCAACAGCAGCTCATCCATTTTCTGGCTATTGCTCTTGCTGCCTCCACCACCACCGCCGCTGCTGCTGGTGCTCATCTGACTGGACAGATTGCTCCGTGGCGGCACAATGGGCAAGAACGAATTGGGCGACGCCGAGTGCGTTGAGGCCGTCGTCGAATTGGTGTCAATCAGCAGCTTGTCCTCATCTGCCGAATGTACACATTTGAAGATAAACAATGTAAGAACTGATAGGTTTTTATGTTGGTGCTGCGCTTACCCAGCTTGCCGTTGCTCAACGTTTCGTTGCCATTGAGCTCCTGGATGGGCGCTTCGACAATATCCTTGATGCCCAGCTTGTACAACATAGCGTCTAGCTCGGCCTTTGGCAATTTGACGGACAGTTCGCGCAGGCGATCCTTATAGAGAGCAATCGTTTGCTGCAGATGCTCAATCTGCTGTTGCGCCTTGTTTAAATTCGTCTTCTCATTGCTGTCCATGAATTTTCTGTGGTAATGCAGAAAGTATGAGTAATCAAAATTAAAGCAATTCAATCTGCGATCTGTCAACTACATCAATTAGTAAATAAATGCGAAACAACGCACCTGTAGGCCAAGTCGAAGGCCTGTCCAATGGTCAGCGTTATGTCGGAGGCCAGCTTATTGGAAATAAATACAAAACACTCGTGCGTCTCCTCTGGCTTTGAGGTGCCATTGTTGCCGTTGGTGTTGCTATTGTTGCTGTAGCCATTAGAATCCATGGTGTTGTCTTTTGACTTGACCGTCTTGGCAATGAAGCTGAAGAACTTTTTCACACCCTTCTCGTCCGCACAGTACGAGATGTTGTAAAGCGGAAACTGATGCAAGATTTTATGTGTACGTGGCTCTTGAATGGCGACACCCTTGATGCTAATGGTGATCTCCAGTTTCTTGAATTTCTCCTGTGTGCCCGTCTCCGCCTTCTTCATTTGCTGCGCGAACTGCAGCTTGCGTATAGCATCCTTGACCACCTCAATGCCCTTGGGTTGGTCCACGCTCAGGTTACCAAAGAACTGACAACAACAACAATAAATTAAATAATTGTATAATTGTTAAGTGTATCTTGAGCACAGCCTTGGTCACAGCCGAGGGAGCTCAACTCACCTTGACTAGATAGACGGCGTGTCCGTTGATCAGCTGCTCCGGCGTATGCAGCCAGTTACGTTTGCCATTTTTCGACTCGCTTTTTGAGTTGCCACCGCCTCCGCTGACGCCGTTGTTGCTACCACCGTTGCTGCCTCCGCCTGTGCTGCCATCAATGATACTCTCCCCACTGTTGTCCTGCTGCAGCTGCTTCTCCTGCTGCTTGTTGTTGTTCTGCTTGTTCCAGAACTTTAGCTGCGACATTTTTGCCGTTTTACTGCCGCCGCTGCTGTTGCCCGCTGGCTGATAAGGCATTTTTACAGTTTTTAATATATATTTGTGTGTATGTGTATTTGTGGGTACAGCAGGGGATGAGGGCGGATTCTGTAAATTAAAAAAAATTATTTATGAGATTTTGCATATAAGTTCCGGTACGTTTTTGGATTCAACTTTGTTCGCTTAGCTTTCGACTTGTTTCAACTTGTTTCCATACCCCTTAAACGTTACTAAAAATGGTATACCCTATATTCACGTTACATATATTAAGATAAATCTAGTACGAAATTGTTTTAAAAATTTTAAATGTGTGGAAAATCTAGCTTTTAGATTAAAAATGAAATTAAACTAATATACACATAAGACAGAATATAATCTGTAAAATTTGCTAAGCTACATTCTACTACTTATTTCCTCTTTATCGATAATAAAATACCCATATTTAAATAGCTGATCACAGGTCATCTTTTAATTCAGCGCTCAGTTTTTATTTAAGCATTGATTTTTTTTTTCATTTTTTTTTTTTTTTTTTGTATATATTTCTATTTGTGTGTCTTATTTTTTATGATGAATTTGCCGCTGGGTGAATAGCGATAGCTTCGGCGTCGGGTCGAGCTGTGCTTGGTTGGGGTTTTTCCTTGTCAGATGAAACTTAATTTACAAAATTGTGACGTTTGTCCCCAGACGATGCCAATGTTTTGCTGTATTGCTATTATACTGCTAATTAACGTTGTTATACAACAGCTTGCAATGAATCTGAATGCATTCCTTTCAGCTGGTAAGCCAATCCCCATCAGCGCAGTGCAGTGCATCTGCATCACAACAGACGACAATCGTCAAACGTCAGTCGTGTCAGCCAAACCAGTTGGCCGAGTGGCCAGCAGTAAAGAGTAAGCTTCAAGCACGAACAACATATACCTGCCACTGTATTCACTCGCTATAAATTACCAAATTACCAATTATGAGATTTACGTGCATATTACGAGAAAAAAATTATATTTCTTACTATTTGGTTTCATATACGCAAGGCGTTGACAAATTACAAAAGTTATTCACGAAAAACTATGTGTTATCTTTACCGAGGGAACAGTGTACCTCCAAGTACCTTTAAGTACACAATACTACAGTCAGCTGGACGTAACAGTGCAACCTCTAAAGACAAAGCAAAGACAATAAGCGCGAGTTTCTCAGAAAAAATCCACAAAAAAAAAACAGTGTACACACATATATATATGCATATATGAACTCACACAAAAGTAGAACAAACAGTGTCTCAAGTCGAATCATAATAAAAATCACACCTTGGCTGTATGCTTGTCTTTTGTGGGATATTCTCGTGCAATTCTCACATTTCGTGCTGCGTTTGAGTGACTGTCTCATAATTAACGAAAAAATCTTGCAAAATATAAATGAAGCTGTGCTATTTTTTTCTCCTATTGTTTATTAAAGTGCAAATTCACGCGAACACACACAGTACAGTAGACACTCGCTGCAATAACGAGACATATTTGTTATTACCAAGAAGACAACGCCTCGATCTGGCTCAGAAATTTCATTTATTTGTTCTTGCTGGTTTTAGTTTGAATGAACTCATTTTATTTTAAATTTGTTTCTTTGGTTTTTGTTAAATTTAAAAAGCAAGCAAATAACTCAACTGGGAACAGGTTTTTTTGATTTGTTAACTTCAACAGGTTGTTGATGTTGTTGCCGTTTCGTTAACTATATCGAATTAACACTGTAAACCTCAAAATAAGTTTGATTCATTTTTGGAACCAATTTGGGGAATGGCAACGAGACCTGGCGCTGGGGCATTAGGCAACAGCAACAGCAGCAACAACAATAATGGCACAAAAGCGAAAGCCAAATTATCCAAAAGCGGCGTGCGATGACAACAAAAACAATAACACAAAAATTAAAAGCAGTAACAGCAATAACAACAACGACAACAAAAATTGAAAAAGAGCAAAGCTTGACAAAACGAAATGAAAAGTGAAACACCCTGTATTTGGCAATTGTGCGCAATTATTTTGCAGCCCGTCACTGCTGCGCAATCAAACAAAAAATTAAAAATAAAATAAAGAAAAATAAGCAGTGCTCAGCTGACGGCAGCGACGAACAAAAGCGATAATGTTGACAAGCCAAAGTCAACCGACTAAGACCGCAATGACGACGACAGAACGACATCGCGGAAGTCACAGACGCTCGCCGCAACCACACTTCCTCCCCCGCCCCTATCATCCTCCACGGCACAACCCACAAAACAACGATCAGTTTAGCATGCAGAATGAGTCTGCTTAGAAAACGACGATGCAGTGTTGTAAAAATTATAAATACGAAAAATTGCATATGAAGAGCAATGATGATGAAGAAGAAGACAGCTACTTGCGGTACTTCAACTGCGAGCTGTGTCTACTGACTGTGAAATATTTGCCTGCGAACTATTTTATTTTGCGCCACCGTCATCATCATCTATACTTAATACTTATGTACATATGGCATGCCATTATTTATGCATAGAGCAGCATGTTGGTAAACGTTGATTTATGATTTCTTCTCAGCAATAAGCAGTGCAGCGAGCAGCATACTTTCTTTTGGGACAATCATGGTAACAACATTTATGGGCAAGTTGAGCCACACAGAGGTGTGTTTGCACAACAGCAAATCGAAGTTGTTGGCAATGAAATGTGTAAAGGCTTAGGCTTGTGCAATACAAGTAAGTAAGCGATGAAATAAACGCACGAACAACATAAGCAGCCCCGTGGGCCCAAAAAAAAAAACAATAAAAACTTTCATAATTAGCGGTTGCTGCGTACTGCGCTTGCGTGTATTCGCGCTAAGCAACAAAAATAATAAGAAGAAAATGAGAGCCTAGTAATTTAAATATAATTAAACACACTGACACACTAATGGCCATTATATTGCAATTTTACATTTGCACTTTTGCTTTCATTTGCACACTCTGATTCCAGAGAGCAGCACACAAAAACACGCATACCGTTTGTGTAGCAAGCCGTTAAATCGATGTTCAAATAACAAAACTTTTGCAGAGTCCCGCACAGAGTTAGTTACAAGATTTTCACCGTTATATTGTTGTTTTAATTTAATGTGTTATTTTTATTTTATAGCGCCACGGCGCCAATACGTAACGTACACGTCGGGAGACAGCTGCGTACTAAACAAAAAGCAAAGCTTCAACTTTTTCAAGTCGTTTCGTTTAATTCACTTGCAGTTCAACTCTACAAACACATGCAGAGAGAGAGAGAGGAGAGAGAGAGGGAAAGAGAGAGAGAGAGAGAAAGAGCAAGAGAGGTAGGAAGAGAGAGACTGCGTGGAGGAGCAGACAAAATAATAAACAATTGTTCAGATTGCCGCGCTCGTTGCTGAGATAATCGAGATTAGAGCAAACAGCAGCAACAATAAAGACGACGACGTCGCTTCTGGCAAGTGCTAGAGCACTCAGCTCAGCACATACATACACACACACATACACATAAATGTACATGCACATGTTGTAATTAAACATTAGTTTGCAGCGAAAAGCTTTGTCAAACCTCACATTAAGATCAATTTAAACATGCGAGACCGATCTTTTCCACCTCTCTCTATTTCTTTTAAAACTAACAATTAGATTTCGTTATTAATTTCCCTCTCTCTTAACGATCATCGCCCACATGATTAGCTTTTCTTGCAGACGATGAAGACGTAAAAAAAAAGAAGACAAAAAAATAGACCGCTCGCAAGGAGTAATCTCATCAAGCGATTTATTTTGAGCCAATTCCGGATTGAGAATCTAAATTTGGACAATGGGCCAAATTTACATACATACTTACTTACGTCTAATACACACACATACTATTCACTTGTTAAACAATTTTCGCTAGTTTTACTCGTTAAAAATGTGAGTGAATCTTGCCTTGTGCGCTGATTGAAGAAATTAGTGCAATTGATGCGATGCGGGCGAGGGTGCGCAGCTGGAGACTGCGACGACGACGACGATGGCGGCACAGTTTTACAGTTACACGCGATGCAAATACAAAAACAACAACAACAACAACAACAAATATAACAAAATCCGCAACAATGGCGGGATGCTGCGGCTGGTACAAAATACAAAAACACAAAAACAACAACCTTTATTTTTTTTTTCGCGCGCGGTCTCTCCCTGTCTCTATCTCCTCCGGTTTGCCTCTCTATCGTTCACTTTGTGTGTGATACGGCTTTTTTTGGTTTATTTGTGAGGCTTTTTTTTAAATGTACTGCGCAAATTTACAACAAACAAGATAACAGCAGCCGCAGCAGCAACAACAACAACCACATCGACACTGACGATGGAATATCCTCACCACCTTCACAGTCCGCCGAATTGTTTTTACCGATCACGCGCAAGAGACTGACGCTCCAGCTGCCGTTGCGTTGACCAAAAAGTTATGAGGCCGTTTCATTTTGCACCTGCCAGGGATGCACACTCTGCTCTCTGCTTAAATCTCTCAGTGCATTTTGTGATTATTTTGAGAGTGGCCAATTTCCATGAGAGCAACTCTGTGCCAAGCAGACGGAAAAGCTAATGAGCGAAAAATGTTTTACAACGTCCCTGGTTCATATGATACAAAACGTAAAACTAGTTATTGTTCGCTTAGGAAATGTACGATCGACTTGGCAGACACTCGGTGTGCGCTGCAACTGAGATGATATCTCTTTGAAAAGGAAGTGAGCTTGATTTTCAACAAGTAGACTTTATTTTCATGTATAATATATTGGGTTATTTATTGACAATATTTATCTAGATATGTGTTTTCATTGAAAAACTTTTACTATTATTTTGTGCACAAGGCACAATATAACGAGATGCCCGACATTATCAACTGTAGGAGATCAACCGTAGTTTTCTCTTTTGTGGTTGAAGCAAGCATACATGGAATGAGTAAGCGCTCAATTCAGCGCCTGTATGTGTACGTGTGTGTATGTGCTTAAGTTTTACCTGTTGCTTTCCAATTGTTTTACATTCGACTGGAATTGTTTGGTGCACAATTCGTTAGGCTGTTTACCATTGCATACAGAATGAACTAATAACCAAGATTTGTTTAACTATTGCAACTACTGTTGGCTAAAATAAAGAAAATACAAATGTATGCATATATATATATATATATTTATATGGCTGTGTGTGTGAAAGCGTGTTTGTGTTTGTAAGCTTTGCTTGTGTAAAAACAAAGACCCGACTCAAAGACCATATTGTTGCTGTGGTTTCTGTTGTTGTTTTTCTGAAGAGGGCAGAAGACCAAAGCAATAGCGGCGAAAAATACATGCAACATATATACAAATAGCCAAACATATGTAAAAAAGTGTGTATGTAAGTATGTAGATTTGTGATACGTAATTTCTTGGGGTTTTGTGTTTGGTTGGTTGAATTGCAATAAAACTGGTTTCCTAAGTCAGGCGTATAATGTACACTGTACATACTAATACATAAGTATGTTTATGTATGAATGTGTGAATAAGTGTGTACATACGAGGATTTAATTATTGTTGAATGTTAGCCGTCTTTGTCTTTGTCTTGTTTGCTGTTGTTGTTTTTGCTAGCGCTAAAGTCAAATGCATGCCGCACATTTTTGTCGAGTATTTTACTTTAATTTTGCCACATTTTGACTAATGCTGTTTTGCAGCGTTGCATCGACAGGCCAAGTGTGTTGATGCTCCCCGAAACCGGCTTAACATGTACCTGTGTGCGCCTGTATGCGTGTGAGAGAGTGTGTGTGTGTGTGTGCAAGGCTTCCACTGTTATCCCGGTATTGGAAGTACCTGTGACTTTTACGTGCTCTCTTTCTTTGTCTCTTTGTATGCACCACTCTCCCGCTTAGCAACCAACAAAAACAACAGCATTGACCATTTACAGTTAGAGGCTCCGTTGCTGCATTTGCCGTTTTCTTTGCCAACTGCAACAACAACTATATTTGGAGCTCATTTTTTTCTCAGCGCTTTTTGTTTTCATTGAGGGGTTTGTGTACAATCGTTTCGTTCATATGGCGACTCAGGTAATTGCTGGGTCGATTCTAGTTTTATTGGCATGCTGTTGTCATCACAAATACCCCTCCCACGACCAGTCTGTGATGCATAGAAGCGGGACCTTTTTTCGCAGTACATGCAAATTATAAAGAATATTGAGTATTAATTTTGTTATTGCACATGATTTACGCTTTTTATTGCTTGTTATCGATACGTCGCCATCGCTGCCTTTTTTGGGGGCGTTGACTGCCGCCAAGGGGGGCCTTGTTTTAAATCAAGTTTTTTTGTTATTGTCGTCGTTGTCGTCTTGTATGATTTTATTATCACCGTTTTCTGCTCGAGTTCAAAGGCCCAATTAACCGAATACAAAAACAAATAATAATAAAATGGGCGGTTTTCTGTTACATGCATTAAATGTCATCATCGTCGTCGAACAACGAAATGTTATTTTAAATGCATTTTTGTGCACTTATCAAATGGCAGACTAAACGCAAAATAAACTGGCTTTTTCGAAAACGTGCTGGTATTTTGTGCGCTGAGCGCAATCTTTGCTAAAACAAAAAAACACTTTTTTCATTTATTTTTTTTAAAGCCTGGGTGCGGGACGCTGTTGGCAGCGACGCCAGCAGCGAAGGCGACAGCGACGTCAACTGCATAATTTACATACGTGACGATGTAGAAGCGCAGCTCAAGTCACGTTTTCATTTCACGCTTCTTTGATTGACGGCTTTGAGTACTGCTTATCGCAGCAAACTGGAAACACCCTGTTCACATAGCTGTAGTTTACAAAATTAAAGCTTAGCTGCTTATCGGGTTAACTAAATAATCTGGCTTTATTCTGACTGACGCTTATCAGCACTAAACGCCCCCAAACACACACACGCTCACACATATACGCATAAAGTCATACGTACAAAAGAGAGTTTGAGTAATTCAATTATTTTGTATATTATTTTCAATGTGCAACAAACGCGACAATAAAATAACAAGCCTAACAACAGTAACAACAACAATGAACAGTTGTAGCACCGACAACAGAGATAAGTGTTTTGTCATATTGTTGTAGTTGTTATTGCTATAATTGTAGTTGTAGTTGTTGGCGCTATGGCACCGACTGGCACAGCGGCGAGGCAATTATTCTGTATTCGCTTCGTCGGCCGTTGGCTGAGATAGTGTGAGACTTCCCGTCGAACGGCAGAGTGAGAGAGAGCGGGAGAGAGAGAGAGAAAGAGGGAGAAAGAGAGAGAAAGAGAGAGAAAGAGAGAGAAAGATAGAGATATTAAGATAAAGGAGGGGGAGGGCAAGGGAAAACAGCGAAAGTTTTGTTTTAAAAGGAAAAAATAGTTATTGAAGGTTTTTGTTGTTTTTGGTGTCACGATAAGCAGATCGGTTTTCTTTATGTGCTAATAAGCTGCAGTGCTTGCAAAAAACAGTCTGGGACAAGGTCATTGAAAACATTTAAAATGAAACTATAGCTTTTCAAATCAACATTTGCGCGCACTTACTTATAATGTAGTGGCAGCATTGGCCACGAAGTGTGGCTTAACATGTTTATTTTCTTAGCATTGTGGTTACTCTATAGTGGTTGCAGTCTTTGCTCAACAGCTGTTGGGCTTTTAACAGGAGTGAGGAGCAGCACTGTTGTGCGACCACAATCGACACTTTAACATTTCGATACACAGTTGTGCACATATCGACCGGCCACCGCATTCTGTCGACCGTCTTAAAAATATTTATAATTAAAATTATTTATATTTACACGGAATTTTGTATAGCATTTTACGCCTACGTGAAAGTACAACAAATCGAGTGCGTAACTTATGCGCGTCAGACACAAACGGGCGCCGTGCAAATTAGTTTTTTTGTTTACCTTTTTTCCTGTGCTGCTGGATATCGAGAATTTTGCTGCTGCTGCTTGTGCTGCCAACATATGTATATACATATGTAAATAGCTATATACCTATATATGTGTGTGTGATTGTGTGCAAAAAACATACAAACATACGTTCATACATATAGATGTTGTGCTATTTGTGTGTAAAAATGGCATTTAACAGAGAACAGTTAAGTTAATGCGCAACGATGCAGATGCAGTCGACTGCAGTTGCGCTGCCCACCAGGTGTTTATTTTAAGTTGTAGCCAACAACAACAATACAACCAATAACAACAACAGCAACAACAACAAAATAAAAGCTCGTTCGCTGCTGAGAAGAGTGGATTTTTTAGGGGGCATGGAAAACGGGCCAAACAAATTTTTTTTTCCCGCTCCCGCTTATCGTAGAAGTAGCCGTAGTTGTTGCTGTCGCTTGTCATGAATCTAAATCTGAATCGAAATCCACACCAAAGTAAGTAAAACTCCATATGTCGTGTGTGTGTGTGTGTGTACATAACATAATTATCGATGAGTTTTGCTGTTATCTGTCCTGATAAGTGCACTTCTTCGATTAGTGTTGCCGTATTGGTTTTCCAATTAGACTTTTTCTTTTTCACTTGTTTCTTTTGCTTTTGTTTGTGTTTCTCTGTTTCTGTTTTGTTTTGTTTTGAGGCATCTCAACTCAAGGACACATTTGCCATGCGGTTTCATCTGGGACATTGTGCGATTTATTTTGGCATTATCTGTGCGCTCCCATCTATTTGCTATATTCGTCCTTAAATATCCTTTTTTTTTGTATATTTATTAAGTGTCATGCCTTATAAATAAAATAAAAAAAAACTCTTCGCTTTGGCCTGCTTTTGATTTATGTTTCTAATAAAATTTCAATAGACTTGCAATTTGTCGTGTTGCATAGCTGTGCTGCCTGCCTCTGCCCCCGCTCTCTCTTACCCGTGTCTCCCTCTCTGTCATGCTTCATGCCACGTGCGTTTGCACGCACAGTGGTTACAAATAGCTGAAACCAGGCATAAAATATAATTGAATTTTTATATGCTTCGTTTTCGAATAGAAAACCTAAAAAAAATTTATCAAACTTGGCTAAATTGATTTTTGATTAATTTTATGTGCTAAATTTTCTAATTGAAATTGATTAGATTTAATATTTAAAATTTCAAAAACTTTGCTGAATTGATTCACATGAAGCAAATTTATTTCAACATGTTTTTCAGATAATTTGAATTTGAATCCGAGCAATGCAGAATTGAATTTAAATAAATTCTAAAATTGTAATATTTTATGACTATATTAGAGCTGTAGATTGTAGGCTACATTATATTATAAATAAATATTCGCATTTTGAATATTTAATATTTTGATTGTTGTCGAAATATTTTACAACGATTTAGTTACATTTTACTACATTTACTACTTTATTTTACAGAATACTTTATAAGAAAGTTAACTAATATGAAACATTTATTAAATGCTAACGGGAATACTTTTTATATTACACAGCAACAATCATATTAAGTTGCATTAAGGTTGTTTTTAATTAAATATTAAACTACAAAAAAAAAAGAGTTACCAAATACAACTGAAACTTATTTTTATTTGTGCATCAATAATTTTTCTTGGGCTTTTAAAGATGTGCAGGCGATTGACAGTTTATAATTTATGGAACATTAACTTAAATATCTTTAATATCAAATTAATAATAAATTATTAAAATATGCTTTGGATTTTAGTATTTTGTGATTATTTGTAAAATGCTTTTTTGCACGTCTGACTTAGTTTTACGCACATTGACAAGAGACTCTCGAACCACTGTGCAAACATCAAAAGCCGCGACGAGCGCAAAAATATGCGAAGCTTTAGCAACCATGCCCCAAGCCCCATTCCCCGTTAAAATCCCCCATTGCAGCCCTTTCTTGCAAAAGTGTTTTATGTGTTACGCGAACATGGCCAGCACACTATTGTTGTTGTTATTACTTAGGTGTTGTTGTAGTTGTTGTTGTTGTTGCTGGGCTGTGTGTTAGGCCTGAGTCCTGCGTTAGGTCCTGTGTCCTGCCATACATTACAATGAAGTATGTGCGCCACGAATGAATGGTCGCTGGCTCAGCTCTGTGGATCTGACTCTGACTCTTCGCTGTCCGATTCTTTTGCTTGGCGACCTTTTCACACACACACACACACGCATGTGTGTGTATGTTTCTATACACACATGGTCACACAGACGGGGCCATGCAGCTAATTATGACCCGCACGTTTTCAAAACAAACAGCATTGCACAAAAACACAGCTGGCTTGAGGGCGTCCAAGCTGACTGTGCAGCAGAGCCAGAAGACAAGACATGGGGCAGGCGGCGGGTGTGGGGTGTATGTTCATAGTGGTGCACAAGTGTTTAGCTACGTTTAAATGTTTCCGGCGCTCACTTTTGTTTCGTGTCGCCTTCAGCCTTGGAGTCTATATTTGGCAACGCATGCAGGCCTGACACTTTAGAGTAGAGGCAAATCCCCCATCCCCCTCCCCTTTCGGGAACCCATTCCAAGCTGCTGCTGCTGTTGTCGTCGCTCTGTTTGTTTGTTGCACTTTTATTGCGTTCTTTCAGTGTGTGTGTGTGTGTGTGTGTGTCCAGCCGCTAAGTAGTCCTGTGTACGCGTCTGTGTGTGTGAGCCATAAACATGTCGTCTTTCGCTTGATTTAGCGGCTGAATAGCCTGTATGCCTCTCTGCCTGTCTCCCTCTCTCTCTCTCCTCTATATATCTCTCCTTCCTTCCCTCTCTCTTGCTGCCTTTAACCTTACCCCTTTTGTTGTTTGGCCAGCAAAATGGCCGTCTAAGCCGCTGACCGCGCCACACACATCGCGTATACGTAACGTTCAACGCTCAACTGATCATCTTGCAACACACAACAATGGTTCGCCCCATCACCTTGTCATATTTGTTGCGCCCCAAACGCTGTCAATATCTAATACGACAATATGTTGCAGATAACAGCTAACAGTGCTGACCACTTTTTACAGCTAAAAACAGGCAAAAATGGAAAAGAATTTTGTTGATCAGTTAATATCATATAAAAAATAATTTTCTTAAATCTATTAATATATATAACTACAAGTTTTCGAGATATTAAAAAGCTAAAGGGTCGCTTTTAAAATCAGCTTGATTAATTATTATGTTGATCAGTTTCTGGATATCTTATAATACATTTTTTGTAGTAACTAATCGAAATATAGAATATAAAATCTCTTATAAAGTGAATGATAAAAATTTTAAAAATTTCTTTGAATAAAAAAAAGTTAACCATTTATTTTTTGCTTAAAACGTTGACTTTTATTTAAATTTCTTAATCCATTAAATTTTTAGCAAATTTTATGAATGTACATCAATTTATACTTCTATTTTTGCTTCAAACACTTTATGAGTTTTTCCCGCCAAATGTGCAACACTGCTTAGCTGGCAAGCACCCAGCTCCAGCTTGCAGAACCAGTTCCTCTTTTAGCCATAAATCTGATGCTGTTTAGCTTGGCATCTGTCGTATCTTTTGCATCTTTTGCATACACAAAAGCGCTTCCATTTTGGGGCGTTGAGTTATGCGAAACTTGGCAAAAAGCTCTGATGATGTTGCTAGTAATGATAATAAAACCACTTCTATTCTGTTTGCAGACCATACAAAGAATGGCCTGAGCCGTATTAGCCTGGTCAAAGCGCAGAGCAGCGGCAAGCTTAGCCAGTGCAATGAGGCCGAAACGCCAGCAACAACAGCAACTAAAGCAACGACAACAACAACAGCAACAACAACAACCAGTTTACGCGCTGCCAAACTTAAGATCGAGGCCATGCAACAACAACAAAAGCTTCTTAGCACCATCAGCAACAACAACATCAACAACAGTAGCAGCAACAGCATTATATTGCTGCGGGGCACACGCAACGAGAATGGCCAGATCATCATACAAAACAAGCAGGACATTCTCAGCCTGCTCAGCGAGCAGCAGCAAAACAAGGCGACTGCCCTAACGCTCAATCAGCTGCCCACAACAACAACTGTGGCACGCAAGACAATTGTCCAAACAACAACAACAACAACAACAACTAATAACAACAGCAGCAACAATAGCATCAGCAGCATTGGCAACTCTGCTGGCAGCATCTCAATAGTCTCCAGCAGTGGCAAGGATTCCAATACGATTCTGCTGCAAACGCCCATCAATGCCAGTCAGCTGGAAAGCGTTCTCAAGGCTCAAGTCAATAGCAGCAACAACAACAACAACAACAATAGTCACAACAACAATGCCAAGCTGGTCGAGCGTCCTTTTATGCTAAAGCAGGTGAGAATACATGTATTTTTGCACGCTTATTTCTTGCAGAGCAACGAAGACGGGATCTCTGAGGTTAAACATAGAAAATTGAGACTAACCCTCTATAAATAATAAAAATTAATAAATAAATAAATTAAATAATAAGTCAATATATGAAATCATAAAGTGGACACAGAGTATTCTGTTTTGATAGAGTCTAAAAATAGTCAAAAATATTAAATTAAATAATAGTTCAATATAATAAATCATATAGTGGGCAAAGGGTATCCTTTTTAAAGAGTCTAATTGTCAACAAATAATCAAAATTAATAAAATATATATATCATAAAAAATGGAATTGAATTGAAAAAATAAAAAACCTCCGTTCTCGTACTACAAACCTATTTACAGATATCGTAGCTAGGTTAACAAATAACAACACTTTTTGGATTTTCAACGCATGTTTCAAATTTATATAATTATTAAAGCTATCAAGAAATTATGCAAAAATTTAGTTTTGTTTTTTTTTCTTTAAATGTATCAATTAATTGGTCTTGCAATTTTCTTGTGCTTATAAAATGAGAGAGATCAAAAAATTATAATTAATGTTGCTAACTTATTTTCATATTATTGACATATATATTTAGTAGTATTTGAAATAGTAACAAATACTAAAATGCCAGTTCAGATCAGTTTTAAATGTTGCTCTGCAAGGATATTCAATGCTTTTTTCTTGTCTAAGATTTGTTCAGCAACTTCACTGACAATTTTCTGTTTGTTTTCAGGCCTCGCGCAGTTTCAGCTCGGAGAGCAACTGCGACAGCAAGTCGCCATTTGTGCTGCAGACGCTGAAGCGACTGGAGAAATCGCAATCCATTCTGGTCATACGCAACTCAACGACAGCAACAGCTGCAGCGGCAGCAACAAAAACTGCAGCCAGCAGCAGCAATAACAACAGCAGCAGCAATAAGAGCAATGCTGTTCCTCAGCAGCCGCATATTTTGAGCGTAACGCGCAGCTCAAAGGCGCCAAAAGTGGTGGCAGCCGCACTGCAAAAGCTGAAGGCGCCCGCGGCAACAGTTGCAGCGGCGTCAGCAACCACAACGACAACAGCAGCCGCCGCCACAACTATTTTGAGACTGAGCAAAAGCGTCAACAAGCAGGTGACAACAGCAACTGCAACAACAGCAGCATTAGCAGCAGCAGCAGCAGCAGCAGCAGCAACAAATAAACTGTCCATCGAGCAGCCGCAAGCGACGAATGTGCCACTGGGGAACGGTAAGTTTCAACTTGCACAATAGCAAATGTTGTCTGCTTTGCATTTGAGATGCGTCGCATAAATCCTGCAAAGCTTTACAGGTTTCTACAGGTCTTCTACAACTGGCGCAGTCTCCAAACGCTGCTGCCTCCCATTTTTTTTGTTGGCCTTGGCAAACTGTTCAAATTTGCTCAGATTTAACAATTGTTGCCTACTTTGAGGCGTGTCGCTTTAAAGCGCGCTGATTTGGTCTACTCTTTGGCGAGCTCATCTTCGTACGTGGTCCGCCTAACAATTATTCAATTAAATGCGAATAAACTTGGCCCCAGGCACTTTTGTCTCTTCTTTTCGCTCCTCTTTCTCTGGAGTGTCTCTAGCTGGAGGCATTTGTCCAGCTGTGAACGTGGAGGTTCATTGATTTTCACACTAGCCAGCATTTGTTACATACCCTGTACCCAAGGGCATACAGTGGGCATATAAAACATACACTTTTAAATACATTAGAACATAAATTTGAATTTATTAAGATAAATGTATATGAAAGATTATTTGACATAACGAAACAAAAACTTCTCTTGTGTTGCCAAAAATATATGTATGCTTTAAAAATGTCTAGGGTATCGAATATTTCATCACATAATATTAATAATTTTGTGCTTTTCTTCGGCTACTGTTGTTGGGGAGTCTCTAGGGTCAGAGTTGTGGCTCAATTGGACAGCTCCTTGTTGTGTTATTGGGTAGCTTGTTGCAAACGAACAAAAAATTATTTTGTTTCTTGTTTTTTATTTTTGTTGTCTTCTGCTCTCAGTGTTCATTAGTGAGCGCTGTTGCAAGTTACAAGTTACAAGTCCAGCCATCCCGCTTCAATTCCTCAGCCAATCCACTCCACTGATTGTGGGCAACCTGTAACGAGAGCAAATTAGTTCAGCTAAGCGTTAAGTGCTTAAGATTCTCAACATCATATTTGATCCAATTGAGTGGTTCAACTAAAGTTTTTAAGTGCTCGCTCTCTCACTAATTATCTCTCACTTTCTCTCACTCACTCTTTTTCCGTTTGATCTTATTTAACAAAAGTATTTAAATTCATGGAAATATTTCATCGTTGCCTGCCAATTTATACTTTATTATTTGACTAACAAAAATGTATATTTAAAATTGTTTTTTAAAATTATATGTATTGTGATTTTTAAAAATTAATAATTTAATCACTAAATTAAACTAAACTAGACAGTGTTACTTTTAAGGTTTTGTGCGAGGTTTAATTTAAAAGTTGGACAGTTCCTTTTATTTTATTTTGTTTTATTTGTTTAGCTCGTCAAAAAGTTATTACGATCACTTGATTATTATAATTTTTTTTATTTTATTATTTGAATAACAAAAAATATCTTTAAAATGGTTTGTTAAAATAATATAAATATGGTTTTAAAAAATTACTAATTTAATCACTAAATTAAACAAAATTAGTTTGTGCAGAATATTTTTTTTTAGGTTTTGCGGAATTTTTAATTTATATAGTTACTCTTCTTTTATTTTATATTATTTGTTTAGCTGGTCAAAAAGTTGCACTTGATCACTTGATTATTATTTTATTTTTAAAGTACACATCGAATTCTACTACACTTAGAAGTGCTGCTTTTAGTGTGCTTACACTGCTTATCTTCCTTAAAAACCAATATTTAAGATTCCTATGAGATTGAAGATTGTCGCTTTCGATTAGCCAAGTGGCAGCTTGAGTTAAAATAAATCGCACGTTTCCAGAGAACGCCTGGAGGCAGCAGTCAACTCATGAGAATTTGCTGATGTCTACAGAAATGCTTGAATTATAGTTGTTGTAGATAAAATGTGCGACAATTGTAGCTAGAGTTATGTGTGCCTGTGTGTGTGTGTGTGTGTGTGCGTGTGTATGTACGACACGTCTGTCAGTCTGTCTGTCTGGTTGCCTGAGATGTTGATTATTGCGCTTGATACACAGAGCAGCAGCGTCTTCCTTTTGCCTCTTTTTTTAGTGCTGACAGGCCTAAACCTTTGTTGGGGGAATAGTACACATAGAAAATGTTTCTGGTTTTTAGAAATAATTTATTAAATTTCTCGATTTTTTAAGTGGATTATTTAAACTATATAAAAGTATATAATTTACTAATCAGCTTAGATAAAAGTTTTATGTGCACCTTAAAAAAACACACACACACATTGTAAATTAAACATTCAGTAAATTTTATATAAACCTCACCTTTTTGGGGGAATTGTACACATAGAAAAATATTCTTCCTGAAATAAAGGACATTTTTTTAACATGTTTAACTATTTTAAGTGTTTAAACAACTAAGAAGACATCAGAATTCTGTGTGCACATATTATGAAACACAAATTGTAAATTAAAAATTTATAAATTTAAAAATTATGCAAAGCAAAACACTGAATTGCAAAAAGAAAACATTCAGTTTTAGAAATATAATTTCTAAATAATAAATTAAATTATTCTCGTGGCCAAAAGTGTGTGCGATATTCAAAAATTAAAGACGATTATTTGGCTGAGTGTTACAGCCAGAGTTGCTGCTAAGTGATTTTTAAGCCAGATTTAAGTTATGGCCAAAACGATTGCTTTGTCCTCACTGTGTGGGCGTCAAGTGGCCAAAATTGTCGAGCGAGCTGTCGCCTCATATTGGCAACTCGAGTATTGCTGATGTTTCAATTGCTGGTGGCTACTTATTGAGTCGTTCTCACCTACACTCTCACACATACACACACACACACACACACACACACACATGCAAAGAGAATGTATATGTGCTTTTTAATGCAGACATCCGAAAGATACTTATCTGACTTGCAGCTAACAAATGCATTCGCCTGCCCCACAAGGCGTCTGTGCATGCTTGCATTTTATTGATAAAACTTTGGCTAAAATTTTAAATATTTTAATTTAGTTGTAGTTTAGTTTATGCCAAGTTTGTTGTTATTGTCTGTTTTCCTTTCTTTTTTCCTGGCCGCTTTATCATAGCCAGCACAGCCATTAGCTAAAAGGTGCCGGCTGCTCGTCAACCTTCAAAAAGCGCCGAAATATTCATTGCTCTTTCATTTCTATTTCTTTTTATACCTGCATTAAATGGATAGCCTAAAAGGGGTATATTTATTATTAATATTCAATTAAAAAATACGTATTTATTCAAAAATAGATTGCATATAAAAAATGGGGTTATTTATTTTTTATTTACTTGTTTAGAGGTTTATGTAGATTGATTGTATTTCAAAATTATATTTTATTTGTTTTAGTGATTTTATTAGTTGCTATTTAAATATAATATTATATAATAAATTTATGAATTAGTTTATTTCGTAAATCAGCTCAGATATTTTTTTACTTTAATTAACTTATATCATTTTTAATTAAGATACGTTTGATTATTAACTCTTAAAGTAAACAATGTGATTTTAAACTTTTCGCCTATTATTAATAATTACTAAATAGCAAAGATGAAATAGAGGGTACTTCATAGTCAGAATTCAACTGCAGTTTTTCGGGCATTCGGCGTTTTTATTATTTTTTTTTTTTGAAGGTAAGCAAATTAAACAAATTACCAACAAACAGTGGCAAAGTCCTAGGCACAGAAACCAACACAACCCCCACAGGCTCGAAAACATACGGCGTCGAGTTGGAGTCGACCAGAGAGTATCTGTGAGATACTTTTGCAATTCGCATGCATGCACCGTCATGTGAGTTTGTAAAAAAATCGGCCAACTTTTTTTTTAGCAGTTGGGTATTATTTTTTTTATTTTACTTTTCTTCACAAATCCTTTTGGCTGCCTTCATTATCTATATTTGGTGTGCTTTTTTCGAGCACATAATTGCCATGAGAAAGAAATAAAAAAAATACAACATTTGGAGAAAACTTTTGCGCTTTGTTTTTCGGCCTTTGTGCAACAAAAAAAAAATGAAGAAAACTTTTGCATTTCCGTTGTTGTTCTGAAACTTGAGCGCGGCCAGTGTTGCAAAAAGCAAAAAGAAATAGGCAAACAAGAAGCTTCTATCTCGTTTTAGTTTGCTGTGTTCTGCTTCTTTTTTGGCGAGTAAAATTGCAAAATATGATGGGCTGGCGCCTGGCACTACTTCACACACACAGATAACATCACAAAGAGCTAGTAGATTGCCCTGGTGTGGGCGTCTAATTAGATAACACTCTACCTAATTGACTCACACGCCCACACGCCCACTGCCCACCGCCCACCACCCATCGCTGATCTATTTGCACTGCTTCTTTTTGCTGCACATCATTTTTGGTAATATTGTGTCGCAAAGTTCTTTGCTTTAATTAGAATTTGCAACTTTTTGTTGCATACTTTTACGTTTGGCCATATTTGCAGTGCCCTGATTTGTATTTACACCACTGCCCCTCGCTTCACGCCCCTCTCTCTTACTTAAAAGGGTGGCTGGATGTAATTTAGAACAGATGAATTAACACACAAAGCGATGCAATTTTAACAAAATATGCGAAAAATGCGCCAAACTAACAAATTAATGAAACTGTTGATTTTTATTTTCACATACCTACTTACCTATAATATAATATTTTAAATATAAGCAATTTATTGCGTTAGTAAATATATAACTGTACAGAAATAATTACAAAAACAACAACTTTAAAATATTTTGTTAGATTTTAGTAGCTTAATTTCCTTATAGTTGAAATGATAAATGGAACTTTGGCTTGACTGGGCATTCTCTATTGGAAATATTCAAATTCGTATTTTTAAAAATGATGACCTACATTTTGAAGCAGAATAAAATATGAACATTTATTTTAAGATACCTATTACCTTACATTTAAGGAACCAAGTGATTTAGATTGGAGACGATTACATATCGTCTATATACCCAAAAGAGCAAACCTCTGTTAGCACACTTGAAGAATGCCACTTTCAACTGCAAGGATTGTTTTGATAAATGAAGACTACAAATTGTAGATTTGGCTGAAAAAGTATAAAGGTTGTTAATACTAATTGACTGAAGATATCTAAAGTTACATCCATAGAATTTCTGGTACGACTTAAATTCTTTATTTTGCACTTCCTAAAGTTCCTCATCTGTTGATCGAAACTTTGGCAATTTGGCTTTCGAATATCACTGCCACCTGTCAGGGATGTAAGTAAGTTTTCTATAGTTTTTATTTTTCCAATCAGTCACTTACCAGGCAAAAAAAGATACTTGTCCAAAACATCAGCCTCCATATTTTTTCTGTTCCCGTTTTTAACTAAACTGTATTGGCTTTAATAATGGAGTAGACTTAGTTAGATTAATATATGTCAATTTAACATAATTAATTTGCAGTTATATATGTGTATATATATGCAGGAAATCGGTGGGTTGATGCATGAATTCATTCAAGAATAAGGCATTATAGAAGGATATTTTAGAGCGCTACATAAGATGTCTTCATCTTCAATTATATATTCATTACTCGTCGAGCAAATTACTCCAAACTAATTAACTAATTAATGTCTTTGATGTATTGAGGTAATAATAAACCATCTTAAGCCATGTGCAACTTAATAAAGTGAAATTAGTTAATAAAATGATATTTTATCTGTTTTTTAATTTAAATACTTGCTTTTTGTTATACATTTATTTCAAAATACTTACAAATTAATTCAGCTAAACATATGTTTTTACAACTTATGCTTCATTACATATCCATTTATAGAACATAAAATTATTAAATGACAACTGTAATGAACAGTATCTTTTTTCTAACACTATAATTTCTATTATTATTATTGCAACTATTATGAGCGAACTTAACAATTATTTTTGTTGATTAAAAATTTAATTTAATTTAATTATTTTAATAGTTAGTTCAATGCTGATAGTATTGGCATATTTTAGGAAACCAATTTACACAATTATCTTTGTAGTTGAAAATTTAAATAAAGCGATTTACCGAATAATTTAGTTAATAATTAATTAGTGAGAAAAGCCCGCATATTTTTATTTCTTAGTGGGAAAAGTAGAGAAAAGAATTCATCAACATTTAACTCTTTATACTTTACAATTTCTGAACTGACTGCCTGAATTGAATTGAATAATAATATTTTTATATTTTATCCTAAGATATGCGTTACATATTAGGGACAAGTCTGATTTATATTAGAGTAGAGCTTTAGATATTTAAATGCGACTCTTGAAATTATGTGATAAGGGTGAATTTGTAAAAGCATATGTGGAATTTATATAGGAATGGCTTCGATCCGTTTGCACACTTGAAGAATCCCATTTTCGTCTGTAAAGCTTTTAATGGTAAATGGAGACTACCATTTGGTTTCTAAAAAGAGGACAATCGCAGAAACTGTCTAATAGAGATCCAGGGTAACATTAATAGAATTCCTGGAGCAAATTAAACCGCTGAAATCGCACTTGCTTAAATGGCCAAACTTTTTCAATTAACGGCCAAAACACAATATTAGCCCACATCATCAGCCAGTGTTATTTGTACTTTTTACAACTAAATTGAATAAAGCTTAAATTCATTCATAAGTAGACATGATTCGGATGGGTATATTGAAGTAATTCCTTCAAGTGGCTGAGCTTAAACAATAAATGTTAAACATTAAAAGTTAAATGTAAATATATTTAAATTGAGGTGATAACTTTAATGCGTTACAAAATAATAATACAAATGTATAAGAATAAAACTCCATAACTTCATTTTTCTGCATATTTTATTATCATTGGTAACTAAAAGTTACAATTTATTTATAACTATTTTATTACGTGTGATATACAATCTGTTTTACAGATATCAAAATAAAAACAACAGCCGTAAAATAGATTTTTGATTTTTTTCTACTTCTCTTTGTAGTTGAAATAATAAATAGACCCATTTACTGAGAACTTTAGCTTGTTATCCAAGAGCATCGAAAGACTGATCGCATATTCTCAATGGGAAAACGAGAGCGGAAATTCTTTACAATTAGTAAGGTGTCTGTCTAAAAGTTTGAATCAGAAATAAATATTGTTATTTTTATAGAAATATAGCTTATGCCTTACATAATAGGGACAAGAATGATTTAGATTGGAGTAGGGTTTTCGAATGCAATTTTTGCAATGATGTGATAAGGTGTTTTTGTGAATTTACAGAAGCTAATTGTTGAAGTCATACAGAAGAGGTCGCCATTCGTTGGCACGCTTGAAGTATGCCACTTTCATTTGCAAAAATTTAAGTTTTAAATGGGTACTAATATTTTTTACTAAAGAGAATTACAATTGTAGGACTTGTTATGGACTGAAAGATATCCAGCGTAACATCGATAGAATTTCTGGTACGAATTAGGGCCTTGATTTTGCACTTGTTGATCGACACTCTGGCAATCCATTTGCATATTAAATAATAATCTGTTCATTGATGTATGGGCTTACTAACTATGACCATTGGGTATTTATACAGAATATAAACATTAAAACATAAGTGATGTTTACTTATTCCAGACAAACTACATTTGATAAACACAGATGAGATTATTACAAGTTTTTCATACTTGTAAATTAAAAGTGACTTTATTTTCATTTTTGGCAACCAAAGATTTTAATTTTTATTGTTGTGCAAAGCAGTTTTAGAATTTGCATTTATAAAAAAAAATTACACTGCTTGCAATTAAATTAAGTAAAATTGATTATGCTAATATTAATATCGAAATTTGTAATAAAATATAGAAAAGATTTCATTATGAAATCATAATTTCTTTAAAGAAATAATTATTTTCTATTATTATTGTAGATACCATAAAAGATATAAAAGTTTTTCTTTTCTAGTATATGCTATAATATTTATATAAAATGGGTCATTGTGTCAATGGACACAATTTAATTGGAATGAACTATACTAAATATTCCGTTATTCGTTATTATAATTTTATATATTATATTTATATTATTAAAATGTATGTTAAATTGAAGTATATATATATATATATATATATATATATTTATATATTTACAATGTTTATTCACATATTTGCGCGTTGGCGTCGCTCACGTGCATTTGATTAAAAATTCCAGCAGGGTAAACTGCTGAGTGGTCGGTTCAGAAGTGTCCACATGTTGGCAGCAGCAGGCACTTGAACGTGCACCTCCATTAGTTGGCCTGTTGGTTAAATGCCGCGCATAGCTGTGCACCGTGCCACGTGCGCCACACACCGTTGCATTCGTTGTTGTTTTTCCTACAATGTATTTTTATTTTATTTTTGCTTTTGGGGTAGGATCCATTCTTTTAGGCGCGCGTCCGTTTTGAACGGCGCAGAGTGCGCAGGTCCTTTGACTACGGTTCCTCTAACGGCCGGAACAACCCCTAACTGCTGTCTCAATTTTTGTTGTGCAATAGAAATGTTTTGCTTCGAGTGTGTATGTGTAAGTGTGGGTGGGTGTAAGTATGTGAGTGTAGGTGCTGTCGACCAACCCATACACAGTGCTTGGGCATTAAGACGGAATTAGGCTAATTGTGGCAGAACCCAAAGCCAGAAGAATAACGTATACAAACCGTTGACTGCCTAATGCCAGAACTTACAGCGAAACACTTACACACACACACACACTCACACACACGACTACATTCATCATCTCTGGGAGCTCGTGCTGCACTCGTTGCGCTGCTGCTTCTCGCTCGCACACGCTGCCCGCTGCTGCCAGCTAAACCGACGAATCCTGGCTGAATGCACACAGCGTCAAACCGAGCGCCCGCTCGTGTCTGCTGCCGAAGTTCATTTCAAAAGCCGACATCGTTGACAAGGACACTGCTTGGGCTGACTGTCTGCTGTGTTTGGTTGCGCTTCAGTTTTCAGACCTTGGGCAAACGTGTCGGACGCAGTCGAGAGTCGAGTATCGTCGTCGTCATTGCCGTTTTACGTTACGTCTTACGTGTTGTTTTACGTGACGCTTACGAGCGTCTGTCAACAACTGCCAGCAATATGCCAATATTTATTATTGTCAATAACAACAAGAGCATCGACAACAACTTTAACCATTGCACAACGCTCCTCGTTTCCGTTGCCGTCTCCGTTTGCGTCTCCGTCTCCGTCTATGTTCTTGGCTCAGGCTCCGCCTCTGGCAACGGCTTGTTCCTCATTCGCAGCAACAAGGTTCCCTCAATTGCCATTTCTCGTTTTGTTTATGTAATTTGTTTACCTTGTGTGTTAACTGCGTTGTTTATTATTTACCTGTAACATTCCACATTCCACCTCTTATTTCAAATAAATGTCAATGTTGTGTCAATGTTTTCCACTGTAATTGGTGTTTTCTGCCTATTTTCTTAAATCCCACTCCGTTTCCAAAACTTCATATTGTTTCGTTTATTAGATATAATCAAATTGCTGTTGTCATTACTAATCGTGTTTATATTAATATACAAATATATATTGGTGTTGTCATCGGTGTTTAATATAGGCCTTAACTCATCTAAAACTGAACTATCTATTTAAAATTTACTGTGTTTAAGTGTCTAGTAATATTTGGTGTTGATTTGTGATCCATTTACTCAATGTTTTGAATGGCTCAGATATTATAAAATTATTGTTTATAATATGAGCAAATTTGTTTTTTTTTATCTCATGTTTACTTATTCTAAATGTTGTATATTTTCCTATGTGTTTTGTTTATGCTTTAAATATAAATGTTTATATTGATGTGTATGTTTTTGTAAACAAGCTAATCAAATTTAGATTTAGGTCTACTATTGCAAATTGGTTAAAAATCAGCCATTATAAAATCAGATCCACTGATTATTTAATAATAATTACATTATTTCACAAATAACTCTGTAAAGTGTGAAAAGTGCTTTCTACAAATAATTCCGAATTTTAAATATATTTATGTGTTTCGAACTATCCAATTCGTAAATTACTTAATGTTTTCACAAGAAGTGATCAGAATTGAGTTTAATTTAAGTCAAGTGTTGATTGAAAGAATATAAATAGAGGATGTGATAAAAGTGATACCTGAAATGTGATTCAAATGAGACCTGAAAGAGACGTAATACTCAAATATTCATTGTTTACTTTTAAATGAAATTGTTGATTTGCAAAACACTTAACTTAATTACATTGTTAGCTTTAAAGTCTACGATATAAAGTAAATAAGTTGCATTAAAACTATATTTAGTATAAATAAAATGGTTCCACAAGATGAGACTTAATCTTGAGATATTTTTATCAGCCAGTCGACAGTCTTACAGAAGTGTAAATAGTTATAATTTTAAACGAATTTCAATTCGAAAATGTATGCCACAAATGTGAATTGAACTACAGTTCAAGGCCGAATTAAATTTATCAAGCATTCTTGTAAGGCAAATATAAATAAATTTAGATAAGGCCAAAACGGCTGCTCAGTTTCCCAGTTCATAAATGTTGAAATAAAGTGTGTAAATCGAGCAGCAAGCAAAATATTTAAACTTGTTGTGAAAACACTTGATGCAAAGAAATTTCAAATTTTGACTCGTGCGTCAAGATAACAAACGGATAAGGCCTTATCAGCGTGGTTGGAGTGACATTATCAACTGTCCGACTAAGCCTAAAATCTACGATGCAATACCACTGAAAATATGAGAAAATATATATTTAAATTTGTAATTGTCAACAACAAAGATTTGAATTTGTAGGAATTACTAGCTAAGCAAGTGCGGAACTTAGTTAAAGCCCTAACTGCAAGCCGTTAAGACGCACCCAACGCTAAAAACAATAAAAGTGAACCAAGAAAGTGAAGCACTTAGAAATATCTTAAATCAAGTGATCAAACTATATATAGATATATATATATATATATACATATATCTATAAAAACATATGGCCGGTTATCGTGCGCTGCCGCTGGCGCCTGTGTCGGCAACAACAGCTGCCGCCGTGCAACCGAGCAACATCAGCAACAGCAGCGGGCATCCGGCCCCAACAATGGCTGCATATGCACATCATCAGTCAATGACGGCGATGTCGAATAGTGGTATTATCTATCAGTCGGCGGTGCATGCCTCGATACACAGCTTGAATACAGTACAAAGCCAGCATCGATCATCAACCACGCATCATCATATTCTAGCAACGGCAACGGCCACGGCAACAGCAGCAGCGGCAACCGCAGCAACAGCAGCAGCGGCAGCAGCAACAGCTGCCGTAGCTGTTGCACTACCAACGCCAGCAACAGCAGCAGCAGTAGAAGCTGGTGGAGTGGTGCAGCCGACAATAGCAGCAGCAGCTGCGTATGGACAGCAAAATATGCAACAGCAGCAGCAACAGTTGCAGCTGCAGACGACACATCAGCAACAACAGCAACATCAACATCAACAACAGCTTATGTTGCATCAGCAACACGCACAGCATCAGCAACAGCAGCATCAACAGCAGCATCAGCAGCACCAGCAACAACTGCTGCCACAGCAACATCATCTACAGCAACACCAACAACATCAACAACAGCAGCAACAGCAGCAACATTTAGGTTTGACGTCCGCGCTGCACCACCACCACCATCATCATCATCACCACCAGCAGCTGTCGCTGCACCAGAACCACCTGTACTTCAATGGTTTGGGCCACCACAGCCATCATCATCATCGGCAGATCTTTAGCCATCTGCAGAGCGCCCTCTTGCCGCTTAGTGTCAGTAAGTATGCATGGGCGTGGCAGTTTCTATGGGCGGCCAACTAACAACCAACAAAGTTTGTACTCAGCATTTGCATTTAACCAATTCGCATGTTTGTCTATGTTTTATAGCCATGTTTTTTTTAACTGTTTCGATGTTGTCTGTTCATTTTCTTAGTGTTCACTTGACAAGCAAAAATCTGCTTATTTTTTGTGTTGTATAAATTAATAATTAACCAAAAATTTTATATAAAGTAACAGCTGAAATCTTGGATTTCTTCAATTAAAAAAAATATATGTTTAGCACTGAAAAATAGGATTTGTTTTAGAGTAAAGCGAAATATCGATGGGCCAACATTGAGAAAAACTAAACAAACTAAACTTGACTTTATTGAATGTGCATTAAAGCCTTAGGTTTATACTGGATTTCTACTTGCCCCCACAATTGTGTCGTGTGTTGTTGTATGCAACTCATTTTCATTTTATAAACATTTCATTAAATTTTATTTCATATCTTCCTGGTGTAATAATTCGCACGCCATTCCACAAAACGCGTGCGGAGCGTCGCCAGTTTGTGCGCTTATTGTTGTTTTGTGGACAAAAGGACATGCATTCACACAAACACACACACACACATGTACACCCCAGAGTATCCTTTAACGAGTGCGAGCCTAAAACCTAAACTACCAAACAATTGAAAACAAAAGGGCTCCAAAGACACAAAAACCAAAGGCTCAGGTGTTTTTAGATGTGTCCGCGTCCGTGTGTATGTTTGTGTGTTGTGTGTGCTATAGAGTGCGTGTGTGTTTGTATTGTTGTTGTTGTTGTTGTGCGCGATTTTATGTCGCTAACAATGCAAAATATGCCCAACATTTGCTTCGTTTTTTTATACGTTTTTTTTTTAGGGCACATTACCTACGCCGTTTGTTTCGCTGTTACGTTTAGTTTTTGTGTGTTGTGTGTGTGTGGCAGGCCATGCCCACTGTACGCCCCCGTCTCATTTATGCCTTCCTTGTCTTTTGTGTTGCACATTGAAATATGTCAGCAATTGTGCAATGGTTTTTTGCGTGCCCCGTGTGTCCCGTGCCCTTGCCACCAGCCACGAGAGGCTCCCATTGCGGCCATTGTCACATTTAGATTTCGTTGTTGCCTCCTGTGTTGGAGTAGAAGGTGGCTTAACTTTATTATTTTAACTTAACGGCATTTTAAGTGTTTTTTATTATGCAACAATGACAATACTTGACTCAACCTGTGTGTGTGTGGGTGTGGAAGTGTGTGTATAGGTGTAAGTTAACATTTCATGCGACTGAGCAACGTTTGCGAGAACAACAACAACGGCAGCTGCAAATAATAACGAATATTATATACACTTATAGACATTGGGTTCAGTTTGACATCAGTGGTTTTATGCATATATATATATATATATATACATATAAAACAACTGATTGTTTAAATTGTAGGAGATGTATCAAATTGTTATGCGCTTTTTTATAATTTTATTTTATAAGTATGAAAATAACTGCCGATTTTATTTGCAATATCTTAGTAAAAATAAATTTTACCAACATTAGTTTATTTGTAACCACTCGTCATCTGATGATAATTAAGATTCTATATTCTTTATGGTTTTAAAAAGTTTTTCCGAATGCTGAGCTCTTTATAAGACTTGCAACAGCTGATTTGGTTTTGATATTTTATAAAAAATAAGTATTGCATATAATAACTGATATTTCACCTCGCGACTGTTGATTATAATCAAGAATATATTAATCCCTATGAGTTCACAGATGTATCCTTTAAGGATACAAAATTATAATACCATCCTTAAGGGCATAACAACAACAACAACAACAGCAAGAACAACAACAACAACAACAATAAAAGCCATAACAAAGTCATTTCTCGTTTATGAGCAGCTTCATTATGCGCGTTTTGTAGCACACTTTTTTTTACCAGCCACACCCTAACGTATATCCTTACATACCCCTTTTAATTCTATGCTGCACACCATGCCCCTTGAATCTTGTCTCCCCTTGCGCCACCCAAACACAACCACTTCGCCAATCGACGCTTTTGTCACTTGGGCACGCTAAAACTTTGCAACCAAAGTGCGTCAATGAAAAACCAACAAGTGTGCAATGTGTGTGTGAATGTGTGTGAGAGTGTGTTTGTGAATGTTTAGTTGTCTTCGGTTGCCACTGTTGCTGTTTGTTGTGCCAGTCAATTTTATTGTCTTTGGCATGCCATTGTTGTGACTACAGCCCGCAAGGCCTTCTTCTCTACAGCCCATACCAACCATCCCACCCCTCTTCTCCTTCCCTCGCTCTCTGGGCCTGTTACGACCTCAATGTTGTCATTCGCTTCTCGCACTCGAAAGGCCAGAAAAGCGTGTAAAACATTTTCAGCCACAACAGACTTGATAAGCCATCTTCAACGTGTAAAGCATTAACTATTTGCCTGTTTAAGGAAGTTAATGTGTGGAAATATTATTATTTTATGTAAATATATAATATTTTTTGTGCTAAGCAACAACTTATTAGTTTCACTGATTAGATTGGATAAAAGTAGTCTACATCGTTTTGTCAGAATTATTCTTAAAGAATGAGTTGCAATAAGAAATAAATTTCCTTCTTATTATTGACAAAGAAAAATTCCAAACCAAAACTATGGCTTTCAAAAAATCACAGTGTTTCTTTCGCTAATTTCTGTGTTTTTTTTTTTAAAACATATCAAAAAAATATGTCTCATTTTAAGGCTATTTTTTATTTTTGTACATAGAAATTTAATGTTGGCTTATATGTTGATCATAATATAAGCAATTTTTTTTTTTGGGTTTCCTATATACAACAATTTTAGATAGATTATAAACTCTAAATTCCAACATAGCAGTGGGGAGTTACATATTATATTTATCTTCTGAATTTCAAAAAGGAAATGAGAGTTTTGAGAATAATTTCTATTATGAAAAAGAAAAAAAGCAGAAAAAAGCCTTACTGATTTTTTAGTATTTATTACTTTTAAATTAATTTGGCTCTGTTTTTATTTATGTTTATTTTCATTTCTGTATCTTTAAGATGAAATACGTTCTGAGCGCATTAGACATGTCTCACTGAGCACTCAGTTTTCGGTACTAATGGAGATATGTGTGCAAAGGGTATTTTATACAAACTGTGGCATTTTATAAATGTATAAGCCACAATGCCAGGGGACCAAACTCTGCTGGCCAGAACTCCAAATCTCAAGTCCACGCAAAGTGTGAAAAAGTAATAAAAAAAAATGCTAAAGAAGTAAAAGAAGTGGAAAAAAAGTGTGCTGCAAAAGTCGCAAGTTGACAAAATTTTAATAAGGCACTTTGCTGGCCGCCTTTTGCATGCCAACGAGTCGGTTGCCAGCTGCCAGAAGGACTCGCCAGTGTTAGGGGAATATGAGGGGGGCATAAAGAGAGAGGCTGACCAACGTGTGCAATAAAAAATTCAAAACGCTCCACATACGAAACGGATTTGTCAAAGATCACGTACTCAATAAATATTGCCCATGAGCGCCACACAGTTGGCTACACTTTGAATTCGATTCGAGGTTGGGTTTGCAACTTGCCCTTGCTTTTTTTATGAGTAACTTTGAATGCTTATATATCCATATGAGTGTGTGTGTGTGTGTATGTTAAAGCCTTTAATTTCGGCTCAGTTATTGCCTGGGGACAGCTGTGGGCGGCTGGTTTTTGATGTGCGCCTATTAATTTCCACTCGGCATCGGCAATTCAATTAGTTCGAACAGCGCAAATATGTTGTCTATCTGGTTTATGTCCTGACTGATCCTGTGCGCTGACATCCTCTCTCTTCTGCCTGTTGTTTACGTGGCACGTAATATATTTGCTCATATTACTAAAAGCTACATAAATCGTGAGGGGCTTTAAGCGTCGGCAATTTATAGCCAAAGTGTTTTTAGCAAAGTTTTAAAGTCCTTAAAGCAGACGCTCGAGTTGAGCTGGCGCCTGACTGCCTGCCTGGCCAACCTGCCTGCCCGCCAGCCCCCCCTGGCCACCCTGCCTGGTGTTTGTTGTTTAGCCTGATCGATGGGCAAATGGTGACAAAATGCAAGGCCTAGGCCTGGCATGTTTACAAGCCGACCTATGGCATGCAAGCTGCCAGATAGAGGCAGCCAAAAAGTCCATAGGACACATGTCCTTCCTTGTGTCCTTTGCTTTGCTTGCAACGCGTTGCTGCTGCAAAAGTCGAAAAGTGTTTGCCAACGCAAAATTCCAAGCAATTAAATCACTTTGATGCTAATTTGGATTAATATGTTGTTGTCTATTGGCAATTTGTTGCCAGCAAACAGGAAACAGACCCCCCTCCCCCCCAGATCTATGCACGGATTGGGCTACGTTTTTGGCCAGGTGTTTCGATTAGCTCGCACGCACATAGATTTATTGAACAATGCGCTTCTAAACGTTGCCCACATTGCAACCAAAACACACATACACACACAAACACATATGCAAGAGTATTGGCCATCATTTTTGTTGCATGGCCAGCATACGCCTCCGGCTGCCTGCTGCGTTATTTATTTGGCTTATCGGCCCTGCTATGGACCGAAAATTGTGCTACATTTGTCGCTTGTCGGTTAGACAAACAATTTTTAGTATGTTATCCCCCCCGTCCCATTGATAATCCAGCTTCCCAAAACCCACATCCCCCGTTCTCAGTCTCACTTCCAAATTCTGTCCCTGTCTTTATTAGCTTACAACCATATTAATTTTGTTAGATAAATATTAGTTTTAATACCCGTAGTCAATATGCCTGAAAATGGGTATATCGTCGTTATGGGTTATACTTTGTCATTCAAGCTGTCGGTTAGTTAATAAAGATTTTGATATATATTATAGCAGATTTATAGATAGATATATATTATAGCAGAAAATTAGTAGATATTTACTTGCTGCTAGATTATGTTTTTTTTTTTTTTCTCCAAAAATATAACTTTATTAAATGACAATAAAATAGTTAAGCCTATAAAATAATTTAAAAAAAACCAAAAAAATATACCGACAAATCATCAGCATTTTTCTTGGCTTTCAATAATTCTGTGCATAAGGTTTTTAAATATTAAAAAATACTTATTAGCCAATATTAGTTGGCCAATTATTAAATTAAACGGATATTTCAAAGTCGGTTACAATGCTGCTCTGATTTTACTTATTAGTTTTGGGGCATTTAGATTAATTTGCTTTCGTGCAGCGCATTTTTGGTTTTTATGTATTTTTAATAGAGAACCGTTTTAGCCGTTTGGTTCCATGTGTTTTTCGGTGCGCTAATTTCATGGCACTTTAAATGTTTAATTTACAATTTATGTAAAAACACAAATATACAGGCGTTATTTGTGTGTGCCTGCCAGGCAAATAGTCGCTACATATTTATGAGTACTTGATAAATACTAGCATTAAAATAAATTACGGCTTTCACAGCTAAACCGCCAGGCACAAAAAGAAAAAAATAAACGAGGAAATAAAATATGAAAAAATATGTGTTTTAAATAAATACAAAAGCAGCCTGGGCCAGTAGAAAAAATAAAATTCACATGCAAAGGTGCCCAAAAAAAAGAAAAAAAAAAAAACAGATGAGTAACAAATATAAAACTGAAAAAATGGCATGTTTGTGTGTGGCAAAGAGGGAACGGCACGCCTCTGAAATTCCGCGACTGCATATTAATATAATTTGCAGGCCACACACCAAACCCCTGCCCCTCCCAACTGACCATATCCAGAAAGCCAAAGCCCCCAAACCCGTAGCACAGATAGCATATGTAGGCTGACAAGACTGACTTGACTGTAAGGAGCAAAAGTGTAGCAAAAGTTTGCAAAGTGCATTACAATTTTTATAGCATATGCCAAGAGTTTTGGGCTAGATGAATTTTTATTTGTATTTATTATACCCAGTACAAGTTGCTGTTACCGGGTATTTTGTTGATGTGTGTTTAAAAAATAAAATAGACAGTTTCGACATAGAAATGTTACTAGTTGTATTCTTTCTTAACATTAATTTTGATTTGAGTTGAGCTTTTAATGATAAATCTTTCAGTTCGATCCTTGATCTTTGTATATATAATTTATTTCTATACTTTGAAAATAAACAAGAAAACTTACTTCACATATATACTGCGGGGTATATATTATTCAATCCCTCCATCCAAAATAACTGTTTCTTTTTTTCTTTTTCGAAAATCATTTAGCAAATGTGAATTTTTGCACTGATTTACAACGCAAAGGACGTCAAAAAGGAAAGCGGAAAACAAATGAAATGCGCACGTAATTGCATTGGGCTCCGTAGACGTAGAAGTAGGAGAAGACAAGCGGGAGACTTTTGACTTGGATGGGTTCTACGTGGGGGCTGTGTCTTGCAAGTTGCACGTTGCTCATACGCCGCGTTGACAATGCTGCTGCTGTTACTGTTGCTGCTGCTTCTGTGGCTTGTTGAGGCGGCTTCGTTAGTCGTCATAAATGTGAATAATTTATTACATTTGAGCAGCTTTTGTTTTGGCCCATTGCTTTTGTTCTATGGCATTTCGGTTAGAAATTCATTAATAGCACTTTTATGACTTTTCGAGACGTTCCGAGACGGCGTCGACTTTCTTGTTTTGTTGCACATTTTTATGTTAATCGTCGCTGTTGGCCTGCCCTTTGGTGTGACTTGTGCTGCTCCTTGCATTCCAATCCACTGCCCTTCTGGCCAAATGGCGCTGCACAATATTTTTACAAAATTGCAGAGCATATCCTCTGTGATTGTTGCTATTTTTGTTGTTTTTGTTCTGGCTGTGGTTGCTATTACTAATTATTGTTTCGCTTAGTTGCTGACACGCTTATTTGTTGTTATGTGTCTTTTAATTGCTGTTTCTGCCACACAATATGCAAAACTCCTAGCTGAGAAATGGTTTCTTGTAATGCAATCAACAACAATCTGCTGTCGACCAACTTTACTACTCTTTTTGGCCAAAAACTAACAGTCAAATCACAACTGACATAAACGCTACATGATTTTTATCATCCGCAACGCGGCGTCTTTTCCTATATATTATAAATATATATTTATATACAAATAAATTTATTTGTGTGTGTGTTTGCATTATATAAATCATGTGCCGTACATCTGTCATAAGTAGTTGTAATAAATTTATAGAGAAGTTTACTTTGTACTGCTCAAGATAACCCAAAGTGGGATGCGTGCTTTCCTGCGACTCATGCTATGCTTGAGCGGAAGAATATTTTATATACATATGTAAGCCCTGTATATATATATTTAAGCCATATATATATATATGTATATGTAAGCCCTGTAAACACTGTAAATCCTAAAGAAGCTTCCAAATAATTTTATTAATATAATATGTTGTGAATCTACAAGAAAACCGGTTTTAAAAAGCGCAAATTAATTGAAAAAAATCAACTGTCAAATAGCAAACATTTTAATGTAGCCAGATAATTTTATAGCGATCGATTTAAAATCAAAAAAATTATTTAATAATCTATATTTGTACAGTATCTGTGAATTTCACTTTACGGCAGTCTGTCGCTTCAACACAATTCAGTTGAGAATTTTTGCTTTTATTTTTAATAGATATTATTATTTCAATTTGGTTTTTGCTGATTACCACAATTGAGATTATCTCTAACGAGATAGATTTATATAATTTTCAGAAGAGTAGCAACACTCTTGTTTTATATTTTTAAATAATAATTAATTTTATATGTTCAACTCTTGCTCAACAGAAAGTAATATTACAAAACCAGGTGCAAAATTATCACTGCTCAAAATTTCTTTGTTATCGTTAAATAAAAAAAACGATGACATCTGCTTCTTATCATTGTTTATTTATAAGCGCTTTGTTTTCGCTAAATTGACGTCATTATTATTAATCATACATTATATCTCTAAATCCATTCAAAATTCGGACAGTCGAGTCTATAAGCTGTTTTTACTTTTTGTTTGCTTAGTTAGTTGCAAGAATGTGGCCAAGACGTCATGAACTGAACTGCTTTAAGGCAGAAAGAGGTGCGTCCTTAGCTTGTTTGTTTAGTGAGATGTCTATAAAAATAAATATAAATATAGTTATTTTTACAGTTGGTTGTTGATTTTTAAGTTTTTCAAACAGTTTCCATTGTTCACTCAGACAGTTTGTTAACAGATATATATATAAGTGCAACACAATCACAGCGTTTTTGTTATTGCACTGTTTCGCAGACAGTTTGTTGGCTTTTAATGGGTTTTAATTGTGCAAGTGCCGCTGGAGAAAGCGTCCTGTGACAGGGCCTAAACAAAAGTAATTTCACACTCGCTGACTTTTGGGCCGCGTCGCTTCAAAGTGCAAACAATTTTTCTTTGTGCAACTCGAAAACCCTGACCTCGCGCCCACAGCTGCCCCCTGCCATCTCCCCTGCATTTATTTTTTTTGTTTTTTTTTTTTTAGGCCTGCCTGTCAGATATTTATTAGCCACAATTTGGCAGCCACAAATTGGCAGCTCAACCTGCGTCGCGTAACGCGAAATCGTAAAACGAAAATTTATTATTTATGTCAACTCTTTTGTGCTATTTGCCCTGTCAATGCTACCCAAAAACCCACCCACCCACTTGCCCTCATCCCATGTTGGTTACCTGGTCAACAGTTCTCACCCCTGCCCTGGGGGCCAACTCTCTTAAAGCGCACAAATTATGCGAGTCTTGTGCAAATTTTTGTGCCAAAGCGCATTTGTCACAATTAAGCAAAAGGTCTCGAAAATTATGAGAACTGCACGGCGTGAAATAATACCAAAAAAAAATTAAACAAAAAAATATACTTGCCGAACTCGCCGCGGTGAGTCCTTACGTTGACGTCGACGTCGACATGACGCGCCTGGGACCAACTCATACAAATGATGGCACCTGAGTTTAACTGAACCTCTCTCGCATATATATATATATATATATATATTTGTTTTTTTTTTTTTGGCACTGATTCGACACAGACCTCTTCCCAAATGCTAGACCTGAGCGCCCCTGGGCAGTCTATTATGTGACGTCGCCGTCGCCGTCGCCGTCGCAGTCGCTGTCGCCGTCAGTTTTTGAGCGTGTGCCATGAAATATGCAAAGCGCAGTTAAAAACTTTTTATTTGTATTAATCAAACAGAGTTTTTCCTCTCGACTCTGCTTTGGTTGTTGTTTTTGTTGCTGCACACATTTTTTGACATTTTTCCCACAACAATGGCAGTCGACTGCATAATAAAATTGCCAGAGACGGGCCCCTGATTGTTTCGTCATTTTGATATATATATATATACATATTTATGTATATACACGTAGTATACATACATAGGTACAGTGTTGCCTCGAAAAAGATAACGCTTAAGCTTTAAGATTGCCCTTTTGCAAGCCTAAAAAATTTATTTATATTAAAATTCTCAAGTAAAAATCACAGGCATGTTTATAAACATTTATCGGCATCTCTGAACACTTTACTTTAAAAAATAGATAGAATACATTCAAATGCATTGTCGGGAGTCTATATTTTCGAGTGATCACTGTGATATATACTTATTATCGACAATTATCGCTTTTGGGGGATTTTAAAGGCAAACTCAAGGCAATTTCTATGACAAATTAGTTGGGCAATAAAACTTGAGTGGGCTATCAAACTAAAAATATCACCATCAATTACAAACTCTATGCCAATTGGTGTGTCTATTTGGGTGCGTGTGTGTGTGTGTGTGTTTGTGTTGACTGTTTTTGTGTGTGCTGCCAATGTGCGGCTCACACATACACACATATATATAAAAAGGCCATAAAGAACGCGAACGACAACAACTTGAACTACGTCTAGGACTACATTGACGACACATTCGCCCGGGGCGAACTACATCATCATCATCATCATCATCGTCAACATGAGGCGGTGGCAGCCACCTCAATGTAAGGGCCCCACGCACTGTCTGTTTGTGTGCAACGCCATGCCCCCTCGACCCCCACTCTTGTGCCATTTGCAATTTGGCAACACTTTTCGGTTACGCGGCTGTGGGCAAAACCGTTGAGCACTTTATATAAATTGTACAATACGTTTTTTTTATGGCCCTTGAGAGTGCATTCTATATGTATGTGCTACTATTTTGTACTTACCAACTATATATCGGCTTTTGATATATTCGTTTAGTTCTACGAGTGCTTGTCGCCGCGACAGATCTGTCTCTGCCCCTGCCTCTTCCTCTGTCTCTGCCCCTGGCTCCGCCTTGTGTGACGCTTTATTATACATTTTTGCTAAATTACACTTTGGCCGCTAGTTTATTTCGAATAGCCCATTTGTAAGAGTAACAACAAAACAGTTGTTCTTTATGCCCAATATACCCTGTAATGCACAATATTGATGATAAGGCTATATTAAATAGAATAGTGCGTGTGACATTTAACAAGGTTTTTAGACTGCTTGAAAGTAGACTAAGATTGAATATGATATAGGAAAATACAAATATGCCAAATAGAGTCAAATTCGATTTAGAGTAAATTCTATTTGATTAATTGTATAAGTTGCATTAAAAATAAATACCAATTGATTTCAAAAGATTATCATGCTTAAATAACAATTAAACATTTACATTAATGCAACTAAGCAGAGGGTAATATTTTAGTTGATCAATTGTAAACTAAGCTTATTAACATTTTATTTTTATAGTTGCTTTGCATTAATAAGCCAAATGCAAAAGATCGATGGTTTTCTTTGCTGTGGTTCAAGTTGCAAGCGTCATTAAGTGCGCGTAATTATTCAATGACTGGCAAAGTTTAGGACAGGGCTTGGGAAGGGGCTGCTCCACGGACAACACGCATTTGGCCAGAATGCATTTTTCGTGGCAACAGCAACAGCGGACGAAGACATATGCCAAAAGTTGTCGAGTGATAAATGATTGTCGAGTCGGAGTCGGAGTCGGAGTCGAGTCGAGTTGACTTGACTTGAGCTGAGTCCTGAAGCGTTATTAAGATGACATTTAAATTCTATAAATCATGCCTCGGCGGCGATTTACATTTTTGTCGCATTTAGCCGCACCTGTTGGCCAGTGGCAGCTTAAAAGGGGTTGTCTTAGAACTTGGGCTATATGCAAAATAAATGTGCAATTTACATTATGCAACAGGATTGCGATCCACAATCGTACTTAGAACTTACACTTTCGTTGCATTTTTCGTTTTTTTTTTCCAGATGGCGAACCTATCAAACTGCCCGACAATTTGGAGAGCCTGCCAAGAGCCGACAGTTTCCCATCGCAGCGCCATCGTTGGAATACAAATGAGGTCAGTTTTACATATCCATATACCCAACCTATATCTATATATATATATATATATATTTATGTGTTGTTTGCCGTTTGCTGTCTCGATTTGCATTTGATTGCACATAAAAATGTCGAAAATGAAAGCTAGAAAGAAATGTAACTTAAAAAGGGGCGAAGGGGTCATAGGTCAGGGGTTAGCGACAGCGATTCACGCTTGACAGGCGGATGAGCCTGCCAGTCGTGGGCTGGACACTTTGACATCTTCAAGGAGTCGCTTCCTTCTTTCACTCTTTTAACTATTTTTTTTCATTCCACAGATTAGTAAGACGGCGGGCTGCCAACCGGATAGCTGGTTTGGTTTATTAGGGATGGTCGCGACTCGTCCGTCGGCTCTTTTTATGCGACACAAAACTATAATACAAATTCAAATACAAATACAAAATACAAATAGAAATTGTTGTCGTGCCAGGATTCGCGGGGTTAAAGGACATGGCCGGCGCACGTACGCGCCAAAGCCAAAGTTCAGCTTTGTGTTTACAATAAAACTTTTGCGCTTAAAAAAGCGAACGACAACAATAACAACAACAGCAACAAAAACAACAAAAACATGGCAAATGTCTTTTGGGCCAAACGCGAATGTTTGTTGCTGCTGTTTTACTTGTGAATTAAACGCAACCGCAAATATTCATTTGGACAGTTGTAAAGTTTTTTGCAACAGAAGCTGGGGCAGCAACAGAGTAAGTGAGTGAGTGTATATGTAGGGGGGTAGGGGGAAAGAAGGGGAATCAGCATTCAGTAAGCGGCATTTTACACACTCGCCCGACAAGCTGACTAAATTAAAAGCAAGCAAAAAAATTACAGTGAATGTAAAGAAAGTTTAAGCGAAGCTGAAATGCTCTTACAGCTTTTTTTTAATTGTTTATAATAAATTGAAAAGGATATGCAATGTAAAAACTCGCTTTACTTTTTCTGATAAACATTTTTAATAAAAACTTCTCTTCTTATTTATAAAAAAATATGTTTTTGAGGATACTGACTAAGTTAAATGATCAACAAATTTATCAAAAAATAATTAATACTTGCAAATACTTTTTAAAAATAAGTATAAAAAAAATAAATAATAATAAAATATATCAGTATTTTGACAAAAAAGAATAACCAAGATTTTGAGTAAAAGTGAAGCTGCAGTGTTATGTAAATAGATATTAGAAATAATATTACTTTTAAAAAATAATATTTACAAAGTATTGCATCTATTTATTTTAAAATAAAAAATTTTTAGTAATAGTGGAATTTGCAATTTTGATTGTTGTAAATTTATAAATTTTGTATAATTTTGTAATTGATAAAATGTACAATATTACTTTACACGTCGAGTTCTTTTCAAAATCTTTGCAAATTTGTATAGAAAGGTTGCCAAAAGCAATGAATATTTAATATTTAATACTAAATCATTTTTAATATAGCTCGAAAACTTCCGTAGGAGAGGGACATGGTCCAGCTAGAGGGTATATAAGGAGTATGCCCCTTGTTCTCATTATATAAGCATCTGCTGGCATATAATCAGAGTATAAAGCAACCCGTGCCACAGTTTATTAATATAAAGTTTCGCAAGTAAAAACGTTGAGGGGGAGGGGGAATGTTACGGCCAGTAGCTGCCATAGTCAAAACCACCCAGCCACCCAACCACCGCACTCCACTGAACGGACACTGCATCAGCATGCAAAAATTACAAAATGTAACCGTGTTCGGGGCATAAATAAAATTACGCACGCTTATTTTAGTCTGCTTACAGGATGACAGTAAAATAAGATGGGTGAGGAGGTTTGTTGGCTGGAGGGGTGGGATTGTTCAGTAACCGTTGCTGACCGTTAAATGGCCGCTTGGCTTTAACCACACAGTTTTAATTTGGCGGCTATCGCCGAGACTGGATGGCCAAAAAAAAAAGGCCCATAAAGCAATGGCAAAATAATTCAAGCAGCAAGTCCTGGCCAAATACATACAAATATATGGCAAAAGTGTGGTTAAAAACGTTGCAGCTTAAAAATCAAATGGGTAAATTGATAATGAGTCGCAGCAGCAATTGTGGGCAACATTGTTGCTAATAAAACTTGTAAATTGTCGCCTCGTTTGTGCAACTCTAATTGTTTTGTGTGCCATACGCGTAAATCATAGCTGAGCGAAAGTGTTGCAAGTGTGGAGTGGGGTGGGGTACTGGTTGGCGAAATGCGCTGAGCTGCGCATAAATATTTAATGCAACATTCGCGCAGCTACTCGAACAGCGTATGTGCCTAGAATTCATCATATATATAAAAAAAAGGAATGAATTGGAGACTGTTTCGGGGGGCATACATAAATAAGCAAAGCCAGCGCCGAACCCAAGGCAAATGCCAAAGTCAAAGGCAATTTGGGTAAAAAACAAGAAAAATGCAAACGTTTGCCACTTGACAAACACGCGCCTCTGATTTCAGTCTTGAACATCCTTCAAACTCTATCTCTAAAATTTTTATGACACTCGCAAATGCTGCGATTTCTGACATATGAAATTGTTGCTGCACATCGTCAATTGGGCTATATATATATATATATATATATATAGATATATAGACTGTGGACTGTGCTGGTCCTTTGGGCGTCGCCAGCTGTGCTGCTCCGCTGCCAGTTGTTGACGGCACAGATGAATGGTTGTTGGTTTGTCCTGTCCCCATACGTAGTACGAGCATGAATGTGAATGAATGTTGTATTCAATGTGTGCCTGTGTGTGTGTGTGTGTGTGTGTGTGTGTGATGTTGTTTTCGCTCACTTTACATTATTCATGCAACGTCAAGGCTGGCAAAACAAATTGATAACTTTATCGGCAAAACATGCAATGAAATGCCAAATGGGCACCCAGCAGTGTTCTTCCCTCTTAGCTTAGCTTCCTTGTGTGTGATATGCATTTGAATGTGGACTATTCATAGAAAGCTTCCCATCTCTACACACAGATGCTCTCCATCTCCATCTGATTATCTTCCTCTCTTCTTAGTCATATCTACTTTCATATTAACTCGCCTTTTTGACTGTTTATCAAGCATACGCGTTTCAAGTATACTGCAGACTTCCACTCACACACATACACACACACACTCATATGACCAGGTGTCAACTGGCGACACCTGTAAATTGTGGTCACACTTCTGTGCCCAGCGGCTTCCTGGCGCTTCCTGCTTTTGCTGCTGCGGTCAAATGAAATTTCTAGAATGTTTCCCTTTGTTTTATGCGCCAAAAAAAAAGTAGCAGCAGAAAAGTTTTACTGGACTCTGCAGGGGAATGGGCAGGAAATGCCGCGAGTGCCTTGGCCAGCAAATGGCAAATTTTCTAGCAACTCGGAAATTGTTAGCACGTTCAGTTGACTTGGTTAACGTTTGTTGTTATTGTGGCAGCTATTGTTGCATGAAAATTAGTAAACACACGTGACTTGCTGATTAGACAAACTAACAGGACGCTCACAGATTAAAAAATTGAATCTCAAATAAGAGCTGCTTCGCGTTTATTGTTCTTAATATAATACTATTTCAAAATACACTTCTAAATACATACAACAACTGATTAAAAATGGTGAATTAATAAAAGAATTGAGAAACATGTTTAAGATATGTATCGTTTAAGAATTGGGCTATAAAGGAGATTCAGCGAGATAGATAAAATTAGAGGACAGGATATGTACACAGACGTGTACGGACAGTAAAGAATTACGACAATATATTATAAATAAATTTGGTTAATTTTATCTACAATTTACATTTAATATTTATATTATTTATACTCATAAAAGTACCAAATCCTTAAGCTGCCCAATAAATATTTATTTGAATATTAGAATACACTTTCTTAGAGTACATATAAATATTGTGGCTGCACGTACTTTAATTAGTTTTACTCAAATATTTGTATTGTTTGTTTTTTTTTTTTACAAATGTTCAGGAAATCGCTGCAATTCTTATCAGCTTTGATAAGCATAGTGAATGGCAATCAAAAGAAGTAAAAACAAGGTGAGTCACTGGACCGACTGTCTGAAGCTCCACATTTGCATACAACGCAATAACCACAATTCTCACTCTCTCCGCCTCTCTTCTCCGCTCCTCTATCAGACCGAAGAGCGGCTCCCTGCTGCTCTACTCACGCAAGAAGGTGCGCTATCGACGCGATGGCTACTGCTGGAAGAAGCGCAAGGATGGGAAGACGACCCGTGAGGATCACATGAAACTTAAAGTACAAGGCACTGAGGTAAGCTTATACGCCGGATATTTATTTAACTCATGTTTGTGAGTTTTATGATATTTAAATAACAGTAAATAATTATTTTTGTTAATTAGCTCAAAGTTCAAATACAAAATAACTAACATTTCAAATTGAGTAAAAACTTCGACGAAAATGGTAAACCATATTAAATTTACCAACCTTTGACCAAGTTTGAGGCAAACAAAGAATATTTATAAACTTGAACGATATTCGAGTGAAAACATGTTGTATTTTCGTTGACGCCTGCTGGGCAATTAGTCAATTAGGCGACTGCCTTAGCCGGCCTTCTGACCAGAGGCCAGTTGGAGGAGAACAAGATAAAAACAAATACACGGAAGTCGAAGCTTAAGTTTAACTGCCTGTTTGTTGGGGGTTGCTTAGCACACTTCTTATATTCTTTTTTTTTTTTTTTTTTTTTTGGCATTGTGAGTTATGATTTTCCGCCGGAAATATACAGTAGCAACATTTTTTTTTGTCTGTGCTGGGTGTTTGTTTGTCTGCTAATGAAATAAGCTTTGCCAAGGGTTAAGCGTATTTATAATGTCTGACTGAAGTGTGTGTAAGAACCGTGGCTTCTCCGCAATCTCCCTCACTTGGCTGTTACTGAGACATAATCAAAAAAAAAAATAAAAAAGACAAAAACAACATGAAAACTGTTGGCAATTTCACGCCAATTTTTTTGTGCTTTCCGTTTGTGTATTTTTGTTTTAATTTTTATTTTAATACCGCTGCTTGCATTCTTCCCGTTTTTTTTTTACGAGTCCTTTCACAAGACAAGTAGCTACTCCGAGATTTATGCACTTGGCAAACACACAGCAGGGGGATTTCCTTTCCGTCTGTTCGTATCTCTGTCCCTCTGGCCGTATGTCTCTCCTTACACGATAACTAATATTTATAAACGCTGAACGTTTCAACGTTGAAAAAGTCAGCGGCATATCGCCCAAAGACGGCGGCCAACTAAATTTATCAGCGCCACCAGAGAAAGAAATGCGCAGCAAAAAACAACAACAACAACAAAAACAACACAAATAGAAGCATAAGTCAAAGAAGAAGCTGTTGTATAACTCACCAGTTGGGGAAAAAGGGTTCGATTTTTGGCACTTGTCTTTCGGAACAAGTTTTGTGTTGAGTTTTTTTTGTTTTTTTTTTCTTTTGGTTTGTTGTGCCCCCTACTCTACAGTGCTGGCGCCCCTAGCGTGGGCGACTGGTAATTTAATTTGAGCTGCGTCGTTTTTATGCCTTCCGATTAAATGACAACGCTGCGTGTAGCCTGATATATCTAAAACTAGAACAATATATTTTTTATGCTCTTGTTTGTGTTATTTTTATTTTTTTTTGCTAAATTGATTTTCGAATTGTTCCACAGTGCATCTATGGTTGTTATGTACACTCGGCCATATTGCCCACATTTCATCGCAGATGCTACTGGCTACTGCAGGTATGTGTGGAGAGCGAAAGGGAGGAGTTAGACCACTTTCAGCTATTTAGTTACAAACACTTTACCCCAAAAAAATAACAGAATCCGGACATTGTTTTGGTGCATTACTTGAATGTGCCATATCCGGATGATAATAAAATGGCTGTCATAGCGCCCAGCATAACGCTCTGGGGCGATAAGAAGGAGTGGACCAAGGAGGAGCTAGTTAGCCAACTGAAGCCTATGCGTGAGTTTTAATAAATGTTTTGTAATTATGTCTGTATACAAATGTTTCTATTGTGCGCAGTCTCCACGGTTAATTCGGATGAGGATTCCGACTCGGGCAATGATATAGAAATATCAGTGAGTATAACCGACCAGTAAACAACTTTATTTGCTTTTTAATAACTTAAAGAATAATTGTAAGATAAGAATAAAAGCTTATATAAAATTAAATATATAAATAAAAGAATAAGCATAAGTTAACAATAGAAGATAAAGTCTTCAAATAGAGGATGAGCCAAAATGACTAAATGACTTTTGATAATGCATAAAATTAAAGATTTTAATAGCTAAACAGATAATTTTGTATAAAAGTTTAATTGTCAATAAGTAGACAAATAAATCTATCAAAGCAACTTCTACCAGTTTTAACAGTTACATTTGTACTTTAAATTTGTGCCCCGCAGACAGCGGAGACGGTGGAGTCGATTGTTTGTCAGCTGATGGAGAAGCAGCGTCTGTCGAGGCAGGCAGCTCTGGTCAAGCAGCTCGATTGCGGATGCGGAGATGCAACGTGTGCCGATGGCAAAACCTGCACGCATCCCGTCATGAGACGCACGGGCGGCATACTCAAATCCGTATCGGAGAAGCGGCCCAATGATGCTTATAGCACCGCCAATGGTACGCCCAATGTTGTTGTGGCCAGCAAGGTGAGTTTTAGATGCGATTCAATTGATTGAAGACGCAGACAATCAGCTTCCACTTGCAGCTTTACTCGCGTTGGTCGGAGCGTCATAGGCAGCGGGAGGCTACTTTGCATATGGACAATCCGCATGCGCAGTTTCACAATGCCACGCAGCAGTTGCCGCAGGAGTCGGCGATCAAATTTCAAATCATTCCGCAGCAGCAGCAGCAACAACAACAACAGCAGCAGCAGGCCAATCACAGTGATGGCAACTATCAGCAGCAATATCGTGGTGCCAATCAAATGCTGGCCACAAGAAGTAATCTAATAATACAACAACAACAGCAGCAACAACAACAACAACAGCAGCAGCAGCAACAGCAACAACAATATCAACAACAGCAACAGCACTTGAATTTGCAGCGTTTTGTGGCCAGTCACAATCAGAGCAATCAGAGCCATAATCAACATAGTAGCAACAACGGCAGCAGCAACAATTCGGCACATTTAAATCATCGACTTCAAATTGCAAATACAACAATTACAGCAACATCTAGGGAGGCGGCAACAACAGCAGCAGTGGCAGCAGCAAATGCCTCAAATATCATGGATACGGAACTAATTGAAAATCAAAGCCAGCAGCAACAGCAGCAGTTGACCGCAAATGGCAACAAAATCAGCCACAACAGCAGCAATAAGCCATTAACTGCAGCAATAACAACAACAACAGCAGTCGCAGCAGGAGTTCACACAAACAACGAATTAAATGTCGTTAATAATAATGTGCACAACAACAACAACAGCAACAGCAATAACTTTATATACAATCAACAGCAGCAGTCGAATGCAAGCAGCAACAGTCAGCAGCAACAACAACAACAACAACAGCAACATTATTATAAATTGCAACAGACAGCTACCCCCGGCAACAGAAGCAACAGTAGCAGCAGCCAACCCCCAGTTGAGGCCATGTGCATGTCACCTGAGCATCACAGCAGCGGGGGCAGTAAAAATAATAACAACAACAATAACAGCAATCAGCTCACATCGGCAGCAGCAACGTCTTCCGCTGGCAACACTCCTTCCACGTCGGCTACATCATCCACCTCGAGTTCCTTACAGTCGATTATCGATGGCAATCAGCAGCAACAAATTACAACGACAACAGCAAACACAACAACAACAGCAGCAGCAGCAGCAGCAACTTGTGATAATTTAATGAGCGCCAATTCGCTTGCTGAGGTAAATTTTGAGTTTTGAGTTTGTGTTTATGAGTTTTGCGGCTCAACCGCAAGTCGGCTGCACTTATGCTATTTATGTTGATTAAATTTGTACTTTACAGCTGGAGTTGGGCAGCAGCAGCGAGCAGCAACAGCAGCAGCAGCAGCAGCAGCAACAGCAGACGTCAAGCAACTACAACAACAAGAACAACAGCGTCAACAATCAGGGCACGGATAAGGCCCAAATTCTCAATGGTTGTGCAAACTACAGTGCTTCCAGTGATAACAGTAGCCAAATTAGCACCAGCGACGAGAGTAGCAGCTTTGGCACCAACAACAACAATCCCATTAGCAGCAGAAGCAGCAACAACGACGATGAACAACCCCAAGCGGAGTCCATGAGCTTCTTCAATGAGACGCTCGATCTTTCGCACGAGGACATTCAACGCACGCTTATAGCAAACATGCCGTTCAATAACAACAACAACAACAACAACAACAACAACAACAATGTAGTAGCAACAGCAACAACAATAGTAACAATGACAGCACCAACAACAGCAGTTAACAGCAGCAACAACAACAACGAAACAATTGTCACGCACCAACAACAACAGCAACAACCGCATAGTGTGGAGGAGACAGAGGGTGAAGATGAGGACACAGCTGATGTCTTTGCCAATTTGGACGCCTTTGACATGCTGGTGGAGTTTCCAGAGCTTGATCTAGATGATAAACAGGCGCTGAACAACACAGCGTTGCAGCAGGAGCAAAGTCTGGTGCAAAGTTCCTCCTATCTAGGAGCAGCCACACAATCGCAGCTGCAACAATCGCAGTCGCAGACGCAGCGGAAACTGCTCAACATCTGTGACTTCAGTCCGGAGTGGTCGTATACCGAGGGCGGGGTTAAGGTGCTTGTCGCGGGTCCCTGGACCAGTGAGGGTGGTTGTTATACGGTGCTCTTTGATGCACAGCCCGTGCCCACTGTTCTGGTGCAGGAGGGCGTGTTGCGGTGCTATTGCCCCGCCCATGAGGCAGGTCTGGTAACATTGCAGGTGGCCTGTGGCGGTTTCTTGGTCTCCAATTCGGCCATGTTCGAGTACAAGCTATCGCTCCTCGCGGATGCACCCTTCGATGCCAGCAGCTCCAACGACTGCCTGTACAAGTTCACGCTGCTCAATCGACTCTCCACCATCGATGAGAAACTGCAGCTTAAAGTGGAGAATGAACTAACGGTAAAGATCTCAAATTCATAGCTGAATTGCAAACTGTATTAAATATTTTATTAATTTGCAGACCGACCACACATCTTTGTATCTGGAGCCGAACTTTGAGGAGAAGTTGGTGGTTTACTGCCACCGGCTAATGAAGCACTCCTGGAGCATGCCCAGTACTGGTGCCAATTGGAGTGTCGGCTTGCGAGGCATGACACTCTTGCATTTGGCCGCCGCCTTGGGCTATGCCAAGCTGGTGGGCGCAATGCTTAATTGGCGCGCCGAGAATCCACATATCATACTTGAAACGGAGCTGGATGCGCTCAGTCAGGATGTGCACGGCTTTACGCCGCTCGCATGGGCCTGTGTGCGTGGGCACTTGGAATGCACATTGCTGCTGTACAAGTGGAACCACAATGCGCTGAAGATCAAGACGCAGGCACAGCACACGCCCCTCGATCTGGCCAGCCTGAAGGGTCACAAGCTGTTGCTTCAGCAGCTTTGCCGCTTGGAGAAGGAGCGCTGTCGCAAACCCCAGCCACGTGGTGGCCTAACTAATCTCTCGATGAATCTGGGCATTGAGGCAACCACAGAGGAGTCCGCCTATAGCGTTTACGAACTGGAGCTCCAGCGCAGGCATGATGGAGTCTTTCTGCGACCCGTGGCAATGCACAGGTGGGTTAATGAGAATATTATTCCAAAACATCTAATATTTTATTAACCCATCGTATATCTTGTTATGTACACAGCAATCAAAGTCCGCCCAATAACAGCAGCCGCTACTCTAAGCGTTCCTCGATTGACAGTGGCATCAACATGGACATGCGCAGCAAATCTGGCAAGCCGCTGGCACGTCTGCATAGGTAAGTTTTGAGATCACTTCTCTATATGCACACATCTTAATCAATCTTATCTGACTTGTGTTGCAGCAGCTTTGAGCCGCATGACAACTTTGCTCTGGGCGTGGACTCTCCTCTGGACTCGTTGACCAACTGTTCGGGATTGTTGTCGCCGCTGCGAAAGATGGATTTTGCATTGTGTAAGTCTCGCATGTGCTAACTGTTTGTTTTTAGCCATTTCAATTATTGTGTTGCGATATACATATGCTAAAACAAACGACCTCTCGCTAAATTGTTGTACACACCAGGCGAGGTATCCACGGGCGAATCGAGTCCCGTACACGACAAAGACATCGATTGCGATGATGAGAACTCGACGAGCGTAACGGACGCAACCCTAAACAATGAGCTCAGCGATGCCGTCGTAGGTCAGTGAGGCCTATAAACCCAAACTCAAAATCTATGCTAACCTATTATCGTAATTTCGTAATCGTAACACGCTAAAACGAATGCCATCAAATTTAATATGCATTTGTGTATAGCTACCATATATCAACTATGGCTCTCTATCTGTCTGTCTCTCAATGTTGTTCGTTGCTGTTGTTCATTTTGTTGTTGCATATGTATATATACTATATATATACTTGTACTTGTACTATAATGTTATCTACACACAACTCACATATTTGCTGTTTCAGGCTCCGCTCGACTGTTGTAAACGTCATAATTTCTATAAATAATCTATGTAAATTAAAATTTTTGATGTTGATTGCTGTTTGCTGTGAATGTCTGCGTATGAGTATAATTATGAATATGCGTAGTATATTCATATTGATGTGAACAGGGTTATAGTCTGGTATATATATGTGTACCACACATATATATTACTATATACTTGTTCGGAATATCTGTTTGTTTGATTAGAACTAACCGTAAATGTGAGTTTTTATCGATGTACACACTAACTTACAGACACACACACACACACACACACACACTCTAAAAGTCACTAACTAAAATGTAAATATGTCTAATAATATGTGCTCATTCTGTAAATATTAAGATTGGTCTACGAAACTAACACAACTAACCAAACACAACTCATAATTGGGGGCAGCTTGAACAAGTAAAAATCTTACTTATAAACAGTATAGCAGAATATGGTAAAAGGTGATTAAATTTTGGATATTTCTATTCCTAAAAGTAATCATATTAACTCTCTCATCTTATGGCTTTTAAATAACTCTTTACTAACAACATTTGCAAGTAAGCAATTCTTTCGAGCTGCCCTCATAACATTAACTAACTGAAGTGCTTGTCGATGTGTATTATATATAATTAAAATAAAAAAATAATAATAAAAAAGTACAGATCAAAAATATGTAGATTTTGTATCTGTAAATTTGCGCATCATTTTGGATTAGCAACTTTCATTTGTGTGGTTTGTTTTCAGGGGATTCGGATGCAAAGGTCCTAACACTAGCGGAACACATTATAGCAGCTATGCCGGAACGCATCAAGGTGATGGTTAATATAAATATCTAATTAAAAAGTCAAAGTTTCCTCTAATTATTGTTATTTCCCACAGAATGAAGCGGATGAGATGATGGTGCTTGGCAGTCCACTGACGGAACCGCTGACCTCGGAGTCTTCGGCATTGACTGACAGCTTTATGGATCCGCTACTCGATTCGCTGCCGAATACGCATTTCGACAGTGATTTTAGTTTTGATTTTCACGATCATAGCTATCGCTATCACGATGTCAGCACACCTTGCTCCAGTTTGAGTCCGGCCAGTTCGGGGCCATTGCAGTCGCCGGCTAGCTATTCCATCCTGGGCACAGATCCATCGGTTAGCTCACCCAGTCCGCCGCCGTCCACCAAGCAGCTGACGGAGTTTCTACATGCCTCTAGCATATCGCAGTATCCCTTCGAGGCGGATTTCTCCAAACTAACGCTTACGGATACGGAGCAGCGGGAGCTGTACGAGGCAGCCAAGTGCATACAGAAGGCATATCGCTCCTACAAGGGTCGCCAGAAGATGGAGGAGCAGAACAAGGAGCGCACCGCAGCAATTGTTATACAGAACTACTATCGTCGTTACAAACAGTACGCCTATTACAGGCAGATGACCAATGCGGCGCTGGTTATCCAGCATGGCTATCGATCGTATCGGCGCAACAAGCGCTTCAAGAAGTCCCAGCACACCAACAGTGGCATGGGCACGGGTAGCGAGCAAGGCAGCGTTAGCAGCAACTCGCAGTGCCTTTCCAGTTTCTACGATCACTACAAGCAGGATCAGCAGCAGCAGCAGGAGCTCAGCTCACAGCCCAGCACGCCCAAGGAGACGAGTCCCTCGGGTCCCTTAAAGTGAGTACAAAAATAGATTTCTATTAATTTGCATATATAAATCATATCACTTTCTATGCACAGGCGTACATATTCTCAGTCAACACAAAATCAGGCTGCCAGAAAAATACAACAGTTCATGAGACAATCACGCATCAAGTAAGTACCAGCATTCAAAATACTTAGTTATAGTCATTAGATTATATAGTTCTATCGGGAATTCAAATTGTAACTGTCAACTGAATTTGCACGCAAGCATTTGGGATAGCAACTTGACGACTTTGGTAAGATCTCATTGGAGTATTGTTGATTTGCATAAATAAATCTTATTTGCATTTAATTGTATAGTTTTAATTAGTTAGAGTTAAACTTAAACTGATTTCAAATCAAAATTCTAATTCATGCTTCTCACTCTTCATCACATAGACTACAGAGAGAGCGAGCCGAAAAAGAGAAGCTGGTGCACCAACGCAGGGCGGAATACCTTCAAAACTTGCAGTTTCAAGGGCAGCAGGAAATGTCAATATCCCATAGTGAAATTAGGTTCGTATGTCTTGCTATATCCATATATAAAAGTATTACTAATAGATTCACTTTTATCCCTTGCAGCAACATCAGCAACAATCTGCAACACATGCAACCCAATCAATGAGCGCAACTTGCAAACTGAGTGAACTTTAAGCATAAGAATATCACAAGAGGAAAGATAAAAACTATGTTCAATAAGAATTTATTAATAGCTTTAACAACTGAGTGAAACTTTCTACTTTCATAATTGTTTATTAAGACACGCAGCACCTCTTGTAGACGAAATTTCGTTTCTTACTCCTAATATTATATATATACTTCTATATATGTAGTAGCAAGATCTGCACTTTTATTCATTTGCATAACGAATTTTAACAAATTTGTAGTACTTATATTTATGTATGTACTATCTACGAAACATAATTAATTTTGAAATGCTGCAAACTTTATAAACGTAGCGCATTTTAGGTTTAGTGCGATTTAAAATACATATGATTATATGATATGTATGTATATCATCGCAAGAGAGAGCTCTACTTTTCCATTTGTCAACTCAAAAGAACTTATTAACGAAGCCTTCGAAAACTTTTTAACTCCAAGTGTAGTGAAAAAATGTAGTCTATTATAAATACTAATGTATAACTAATATAAATCAATATTACGCATAAGTTTATGCCATATATAGTAAATAGTAGTTACCTTTGTATATAATTAGTTATAATTCAGATACTTCAGAAACTAGTCTATGTTATTGTATTATATTAAAATGCCACATTTTTGAAATCAGCTCTGCGTACTAAGCTTGTTTATAAAACAGCCCCCGACAGCCTGTAAAATCTGAAGCATTAACTCTCGATTTTATCATAGTTGTAGTATTATATATTGTCTGCGCTTTACTCAAAGCTCAGCTCGAAAGTCCAATGTTGTTATTGATTTCTAAAATCGGAGCAAGCCGCAGCAGCGAATAATACATATGTATATCATGTTAAAAACATTTATAGTTGATTTTTTATTTATGTATACTCTTTAAGCATGTACTAAAATTCTTTGCTGTTTTGCTTAACGCGGGTACTTAAAGCCAAGTCTTAAAACTTATGTGACTGTTTAGTCTAGCAACAAACGTAGTTAATGAATATAAAAAACAAAATGAAAATCTTATGCTCGCCATGTTACTGCAGCAAAACTTGATAAACAAAATGAATCGATAAATCGAACTATATTTAACAATTGTTCAACTTTCAACTGACCCAAAAATAAAAGAAAAATAAACAAATATTGTAGAAACTAAGATTAAGCAACAGCAGAAAACGATATTTTCGATTTTCCAACTAAATGTAACAATACAAGAATTTTTGTAAATTATTTTTGTCCGTCCACATTGTTAGCTTTCATAATATAAAAGAAATAAATATACTAAATATAAAATTATATATACAATTTATACCAAATAATAAGCCACATTTTAAACGAAGCGTTGAAGTTTAAGTAGACAACAACTGGCAGATATTGTATAAAACAAAACTACTTGAGTGAATGAGTAATGCCCCAAATATTCATATAGGAAAGTTGGAACCTTGGCATAGTACATACAATTTATATAGACATACCTCCAGCACGCCTCAGACTCCAAAAGGGAATAATTCTTGTCATCTATACAAATACATAAGAATTGATACAAACACAAAAACTTACAAAACTTACAAACATAAAAACCAAAATACAAATACACTAAAATTTAACGTATTTCAATTTCTTGCTATTGTTAGGCATATGCAAAAAAAAAACTCGTTGCATTGGGCTGTGAGTTAATCTATATACTATGTAGGCAATATGTATGAGTTCGGATGGACCCTAAATTGGGGCTAGGCACAGTTGTTGTGGGCTATCGAAAGCCATTTCTAGATCTATGAAAAAATTGTTAACTATTTAACTATGTCTAAACTTCATTTGCACCTACTCTTAACTTCAATTGCATTTCTTTGGATATAACTTAACTACTTATGTACTTATATATAAATCGAAACTAATCTGAAATGAAGACTAAAAAGATTTCTCTACTTAATGACTTATAAAGATTGCAATCAATTTGAGAGCAACGCATAAACCATTTATGCAGAGCTCTTTTGTTACTTGTTACGTCGCCGGAATGTAAAAAGATTTGCAATATTTGCACACATTTACTTAATACTATTACAACTACTACACACAACTACACACTCACCCACACTCTACACTAAACTACAGTCTTTGGCAACCACACACACACAAAAGTGGGCGTGGCTAGGGAGTCAACAAACCTGAGTGTGTGTTTAAGCTCTAGCTAAAAAAATAAATAATTAAAAATAAACTAAAAAAAAATGCCAAAAGGCAAGGAAAAACTTAAAGTACCTTAAGCCAATTGGCACTAAAACTTAAATCTAATAAACAATTTCATTTTTAATTATAAAACCAGACTATTATGCTATCATAAATGAAAAATAACTAACGTAGACCGAAATGTTTGTAAGTAAACGCAAAATATTAAAACCTTATCCATCAATGAAATGGATATTATATTAAAGTCCTTGCTAGTTTTATAGAATCCATTTTTTCCAAATGTTTTTAGGTATGACTATAAACACTCTATAAAACTAAAATGAACACCAATTGTTGATATTCGATAACATTTTATACTTACAATATATTCTAGCTAATGTACGACATGCTGATAATTGGTATTCACATATCTGTTTTATAATTGGAGAATCCCCCATTTATATAGATAGACTATGTCCTAAGAACTTTCAAAGTGCATATTCGCAAATCCGAAAGTGTAACAACTCTTATAAGTCCCAAATCTAAAAGCAAACAAAAATTTTAATTAAAACACCAACCAATTATGTTGTTTAATTATATGAATTTCGCACCAGACTTTGTAGAATGAAATGCAAAATGTAATAATAAACTGTTAACTCAACTTTTATGTCACATATAGCGTAACAACTTTTTAAATAATATATACATACATACCTACCTTATTACGAATTATTCAACATGAACTATATATACATATATATACATCTATATATATATATATATATATATACATAAATAAATCTAAATTTATAATTATACAACAAGTAAACGATGATTAACGTTATTAACAATGATAAAACGTATTATATATAAACTCTATATGCATATGTACTATATGCTAATATACATATTGTAAAACGACTTTCCAGTTTATGTAAAATTGTAATTACATTCAATAAAGTTTAATTCAACACTTTAGTTGAACTGAACGCATTGTCTATTTTTTAATGACGCCCCAAATGAGACGTTACCATTAACCAATAGTCCTATCGACGTCTTGTGTGATAAGTTGCATCCTGTCACACCTACAATAGTAACCTGGGAGAGCCGACCCGAGATACTCTGTTGCGCTGAGAACTTAAGAAACTAATTAGTAGTAATCAATTTGTCTGCAGCCGACAAAGAGTTGGCGCCATCAATTATCAATTAAGTTATAACCTTTACTTAACCCTATTTCACTTTTCTCTCCGCTTTGCTTCTATCTCTGGGAGAAAGTCAGCGCCTAAGATGCAACATGTGGCGCTGATAAGAGCGACTGCTCTGTAATAACGTTTTTTTTTACCTGCGTTGCAGCTGCAAACATTTTCCTTTTCCTCCTCTGTTTTTTTTTGGGCCTCAATTAACACTTGATCATTGGCTGCACATCGGTTAGCCTGTTTCCCTCGAGATTTTGTATCTTTTGGATGCGTTGTTTCCTAATTACGAACACAATGCAAAATGCCATTTGCAGTGCCTTGTTAATATATTGACGACCTTTGCAAGTGTAATTGGATGCTGGTGTTGTTATTATTAATGGACCAAAGCCTTCCTGTCTATTTTGCCAGATCAGTTTACACCTGTTGTATGGGCAATCGCAGTTTAGCCCAAATTGCCAAAGCAAATAGCATATCAAATGCGCTCTATGACAACTGCGATTTGATGCAGTCATTCTGCCTTAGAGATGGGCATTCGAATGGAAACACGAATTCAAATATGAATTTTTATCATTGTAAAAATAGTTATTTAAATAATAATGAGCAAATGAGATTTGAAACTCTCTGATGCAAGAAATAATGCTTCTTTTAACGTGATCACTCTTCGTTATATGTTGCCAGTTCGTGTCACGACTGTAGGCACGACTAGCACTCAACTCTAATCCGAAAGTGATGTGATCTGTCATTGTTACGTGGGCAATCCGGCCCAGCGGCAGACTCAGATTGGATCGCTTCAGTGGCGCAACGGAAGCGCCGTGGGGAAATGTGAAACCAACCGTTGCTATTCTGATTCCCGTTACTGTTCCCGCTAAACAACAAAAGCCAGCCCAACAATAATAATAATACCTCCAAATATATAAACAAGGTAAATAGATTTAATTACGTCCACTTTTTATTTAGGGTTTTGTTTGGCTTTTGACAAATTGGTTTATTAGCTGGAAATTTTGAGTAATTTTCATTTTGTTTCACGGTTTTGGATTTCATGCGTCTGGCAAAGTTGCAAGTAGCACTTTTACCACAGTTAACCTTCTGTGCTTTGTGCACACTATTATTTATATAGTTCCACATGATGATTCTATACATTTGTCATTATATATTTGGGATGATTTAATGCTGTTCGTTAATCAAATGAGGTAATCTTAACTTATAAGGCATTCCTAGTTTATTCTCTAGAGAGCATATTTCTGATCAATTTAATATTTTGTTAAGCAATATATATATATATTGGTTTTATTTGCATTGTAAATTATACCAACTAAGCTGAATTTTAGCAGTAAAATAGTTATTGCCGTAATTTTGTAGCTATAAGTTAGGTTAGTAATCTAGAATCGATTTGCTGTCATAAAATCTGACACCTTTGCATTATTGCTGTTTAAGCAATTAAGTGTCTGTAATTTGACAATTATAGCACTTCATAAAGTCTGTGATTAATATTCGATATAGACACCTCTGGTATGTGGGTCATAAGATCAATTTTGATTGGAAGTCTGGCTCAATAGAAGGCCAAGTTAGCAATTTTCTATACGATTGTTCTGCTTGAAGATACCCTACATCTGTTTAAGCCACATGTAAATAAGAGTATATAATTACCTTAAATTCAAGATTTTATTTTTAGTTTCGTTTAAGTATGCCTAAGAGATTTGAAATTTGAAGACTAAGCAGTATAAAATAAACTTGCCTATAGTATTTATGTATCTACAAACCATAAATCGACTCGGTTGCCTTGATTGACTCAGAAATAACACTAATAAATATAAATTTTTTTTATAGTTTTGATTTCTCCTTAAATCTGTTGAATAATATTGCCTTATAACTTTATCAACCTTTCCATGCAGTGTATATGAAAACTATCAAAACGGCACAGCTGTCACGACAATGAGCCGTAAATCTTGGTAATACTCAAAGAATGGCAACAATTATTGGCCATTTGATAGAGCTTTACAACTTGGCCATAAGCCGAGACAAGGTATTGTCGGCACCAGTAACTATTGTCGACTGGCTCATCTTTCTAGGAACCAAATTGCAGTTAATGTCAGCGATGAGTCACGTTTGCCAATCTCAAATCGAGAGGTGCTCACAATCAAAGCTAACTATTGCACTCGATGCCAAACAATGGACATTTAATAACATGACAAACACCTGTGAATGTTGTTGTTGTTGTTGCAGTTGTTGTTGCCAGTGATTTGCTGATTTGCTGAGTTATGAACTGTGTTATTCTGTCTGTCAACGCTTCAGTAAAATTGTTGTAATTTAACGTAATTGCATTTAATAAGCCATTGCAACGTTTGTTACTTAAAATGTCATCAATTCTCTCAAATGGCTTAAGATCAAGATTACATATGTATATACATGTATATGTCGATAAGTGTGTTTGCTTGGGACTAAAGCCATGCTAAACTTGAACATGGAAATGAACAACGCTGTGGCATGTGTGCTGCACAAAAATTTGCATAAATAGTAAATCAATTAAAGCGACACGTATCCAAGAAATGCATTAGAGCTGGCTCACAGGAGACAGCTTAAACTGCCCCGGATCGAACACCCCCTGTATACCCCTCCCACCTACACCCATCTGTGCCACCTTGCCGCCCCTCTGGTAGCGTGTGTCAAGCTGTTTTGTGACTGGCTGAGCGACTACCGCAAATGGCGGTAGCGTGGCAGAAGCGCAAAGTTAGCCAGTTGAAACAAATTTCACAACTGGCCAACAGGCTGTAAATAACCGACAATAAATCACTTTAAACAAAATGCTAAAAAAAAAAACACACAGCAGTAACAACTACATCGAAAAATACAAAAATGATTTGTAAAATAGTAAGCTGCAAATCGCAGTTGTTGTTGCAAATTTAAACAAGTTGTAAATTTGTGAGAAAACAAATGAAAAAAATCAAAAAACAGCAGCGTGAAAAATATTTGTAAACACGTAGTGATGATGAACATGATTTGTGTGTGTGTTTCTGTATTTTGAGCCACGCTGACAAATCACCTGTTGGGCATTTGATAAATGCTTAAGAGTCCAGCTAACGAATTCTTGACATTAACCCACTGGCGATGAGGGGCCGTTAACACGACTTTTACCCGCATCGATAAATAATTGATTTGATTGCCGCCACAATTTGAGGAAAGCTTTCCCAAGCCATTATCAACCGCATTAATGGCCTTTAATGGCTTGAATGACGACCCCAAACGCCAATCTTGTACTCATTTCAGTTGCGGCAGTCACGTGCAAGGATCTTTGCATAGACGCTGATCGGCGAGCGCTTCCAACATGTTGCAAGCTAACTAACGAACGAGGGCAGGTCGAAATGTTACGACTAAAAGGAAGTAAACTGGTTTGAAGATTACGATGTGAAAGAAAGTATAAATTGTTGAATTTTAAAATAATCATATTTTAACTTACATACTTTAAATATATTAAGAGATTATCTGATTAAAGCGTATATGAATGAGATGCTCTTGGCTAACGTAACTATAACGAATAATAAAAATATTACTGGAATATATATATATATATATATGTATATTTAAAACAAAAAAATACAATATATATATACAGAGCATACGGTTAAAATATCTTTTTTTTGTAAACCCAATTTTACAGTATTAAATAGATATACACAGTTCTTTCAGAGTATCCCATTCTCAATAATAAGTTTTAACTATATTTTTTTAATATTCGCCAAATTTGAATAACTTTTCGATAAAAAAGATTGTACTAAAATCGTAACGATTAGCGTAAATCTAAAACGGAGAAGTAGTAAAAAATGTTCAATCTTCTGATTTAACATCTATTCACTTACTATTCAAAAACTCTTTGGGTAACCCTTGCTTCACCCTCAGTCTCCTCGAACTTAGCTCAAACATGTTCGCTGCGCCAGCTGATTGAATAGTTTGTTTGAATTTCGTTCAACTTGCAGTTTGCCAGTTCTTATACGACATTCGCGTCAAGCGGTTGACCCGGGTCCAAAAAAAATACCCGAGCCCAAACGAAAACCCGAAGATAGAGAACAAAAACATCGCCATCGTGTCGTGAAGACTCGTGTCGTGTCGTGTCGAGTCGTGTTGCAGCGTTTTGGGAAACCTTTGCATTTGGCTGCTCGGGTCTTTAATTGTGTCACTAATGAGCCGCATTTATGTTAATCTTGGCACCCGGGCAGCAGCACCAGCAACATCCCCAGCAGCAGCAGCATAAGCGGTTGTCATCTAAGCTTTCAGGCGATCGTATGTTGGTTGCCGACGGATGCTTCCTGCACAGCGAACGCATCTTTATCGCGCTGTGAATTAACATACAACATTCAAACACTCGCAAGAGTCACAATGGGATTCAAAGACTCGGCATTCAGCTGAGTGTTTCTTCTTTTTTTTTTTGGTAGTTTTCACCTGCTGTGCCGTTTATGGTTATTGCCGCAATTTCGTTGTGACAGTCGGAGGCGCTTTATCATAAATTAAAAAGTCGTGTAGACGGACAGACGGACAGACAGACAGCCAGGCAGTCGGACAGTCGGACAGCAGATCGGCGGACCCGTGGACCGTGTGGAAGGCAGTCGTGTAGCTGCTTCTTTGCGTGATTCGCGGTCAGTGTGTGGTGCGTGTGGTGCGGCGGTTTAGTGGCTGATGGATGATGCTGTTGAAGTCCGAGTCAAGCTGAAGTTGAGGCTGAGTTATTTGCATGAATGAAACGCAACGAGTGATGAACGAGCTGGAACGTCTTAACAGTTTCTGCTCCGAGCTTTACCCGATCTTTGCGCTCATCTTTGCGATGACTTAATTTAAAACTGCTGCCAGAAGGTGTTAATTAGCATATGAACAAATACCAATACACTCAAATTATTTCGGCAACACATTTCTTATTTGGACTCTGCCGCGATCTCCATTGACATCTCAGTCTCAGTCGGGTTTCTATTTTATGCCATCGTCTGCGCGTTTACCCCATTAATAATAAAAATAGGCTGCAGTATCAAATGACAGCGATTTGTCAGTAAATATATATATATGTATATAAACAATAAAAAACGCGTCCCGGCTCATAAATCCACAATCTTAAAGAAAACAACAAGAGAAACAATAATAATAATAAAATGCCTGCTGTAATTGTGCAAACCTCGACAAATTTTATATGGCCAGTTGTAAAGTTTCGAATGCTCATATTTAGTGTGAAAAGAATATGATGATTCTCGTCGAACTCCTCGCATTTGTGTTTGTGTTAGTGTTTGTGTGTTGTGTGTGCCCCGCGTTTTCTCTTACGACGTAGTCATGTGGAAAATACACAACAAACTTTTAATATATTTACTCTGGATTATGGAAATAAGGTAAAGTACCAGACAAAAAAGGTCAACCACAAATCACATTTCTTTTTCTCTTCGTTATTCAAATTATTCAAATTAATCTTGACCAAACTGCCTAATATGTTTTGTATAAATAATAGAAGATCAATCGTTTTGTTCGAATGCTGAATCGAAACATTCTATTCAAATAACGATTAAATTTGGTTATGAATGACGTGACACATTTTTCTAAACATGGTTAAAAGATAGACGACTGGTAAAAAATTGTATAGATACAGTAGACGGTGTTGAATTATTTTAGCATCTTCATAAACTATACTCCAAGTCGACAAGTCTTAATTATCATATTATATTTATAGGATGACATATTTAATTTTATTGAAACTAAATAATTTAATACCTAATTTAAATTCACTAATTTAGTAGCAGCATCATTGCTGCTATCTAAATAAATTATAAATTATATGCACAGACACCTGCAATACCCATTAAATAGGGGCAGAGTATAAATCATTTCGTTGTAAGATACATGCACAGATTGGTAGCTTTCTCGTTGTGTTTTATCGATACAAGATCTTGGACCAGTTGACAACTGTTTCCTCTCAGCGTTGTCTCAACAGTTAAGATCGCCACAATCGCTGATTTTCATCGCGGCAACTGGGAAAATGAGTTGTATGTAAATAGTTATCAGCAGACGCCCAAACACAATACGCCCAAATCGTAGCTGAGATCGTCTATTCTAGTTGAGAGCAGGCGTCGCAAAAAAGGAAAAAATAACACGAATACACAAACAAATCGAGAGCGGGAAAACGCTAAAAAAAAAATCTCATTAAAATGGGCAATTAAATGACGGCAGCAGCAACTGAAACCAACTGGCAGACAGACAGACAGACAGACAGAGAGGCTGAGTGACTGAGAGATGAACGATGCAGCAGTTGACTGCCACATAACGAATGCCATTTTCCAAGTCAAAACACAGTTTGCCAATCAAAGCTGGCTAAAGGAGCAACGGGAGCAGCAGCAACAATCAGCAACAACAACAACAACAACAATAACAAGCACGAACGACAACTGGAAATCAATTTTTGCCATAAACTCATCAACGTGCCTGGCTAGCTGCGTGTGTTTCGGCTGCTATCTAATTGCCTTGGCGCAGTCAGTTGCAAGTATCTTAAAGATACACGCGCTGCCTGCTGCAGCTAAAGTGGGCTGGTCTTGTGGGCAGCTACGCCGCCGCCATGGCGGCCAGATTAACAACAATGCGCATCAAGAGCAACAGCTAACAACACAACAACAACAGGTATGAAGCGGGCTTCGACCACTTCACAGGTTGCTTCTCACACATCTGTGCCCAAAAAAGGGTCTTAACCCAGAAACGCAGCCACAGCGCTTGTAATTGGTGTTACTGCAATTTTAAAGCGCCTCAAATGGCATCTTGTAATTGCACACTTAGAAAAAAAACTGTGACCTAGAATTTGTAAAGACGTCCTGGTAAACAGAAATATTTTCTAAATCATCAAATTATATGTTTAACTTTCACTTTTGTAAAGTATTACAAAAAATAAATAATAAATTTTCAAGATGTTATTTCTAATTTTGAAAAGTTAACCAGGACAATTCCCGAAATGCATCATTTAAAACTGAAACTGAGTTGTTAAAATTTCATTTTCAGGGGCACAGAAGTTTTTTTTGTCTTTTTGTTTTTTGGAGTGCAGGAGAGTTGGAGATACAACGAGATATTGAGAGTGGGGGAAACGTGCTCGTTACATGCATTGGAACAATTGCAACTCATGAGCTTGCAACGTGCAGACAAACGCTAAAATTGTGATCAAGATCGTCGTAAGTCGTTGCAGTTACAAGCCCAAAAATGGCCTTTAAAGTGGTTCCTGTTGCCAGCCAAAGTCGAAGTCAAAGCCAACAGTCACAAGCCCAACCACAAACACATTTAATGCCGAAGTCTTTGCTGTGCGGGAGCCGTTGGCAGCGATGGGCTATGGTTGGTGGTGGTTGTGGTGATGGTGGTGGTGGTGCTTGGCGGTTGGTTTTGTACTTTGGATGAGTGATCGACTCGAGCACAAACAAAACAATCTGCGCTTGATCTGTTTGTCTGTTTGTCTGGCAAAGCCAGCTGGCCAAATGACTCTTGGCCAGTTGTTGTGGCTCTGATACTGGCTCTGCCTGCAATTTCCAATTGCCCATGACGAACGATCCGTTTGGGCTTTTACCTGTTACCAGTTAGTTGGCCAGCCTAGGACAGCCTGGCCATATGCCTATACGTCTTTCGCGGCTCAATTACGACGTCCGTTTTGTTGCCGGGATTTTGGCCGAGCAACGCGCTTTATTGTTGTACTTGTTGTTGCTGTTGCTGTTGTTGTTGCTGTTGTGATTGCCTCGCCATTTGTCTGCCGCGTGGCAGCGACATTTTTCTTGGCCATTGCCAGAGTGGTGCCAGGCTCTCTGGTATTCTGTGTCTGTTGTTTTCATATTTTTTTTACTAATACTCACTAAAACTTAGTAGAAAGGGAATATTTTAATAATTGCTAATGCATATAAGAAGCAGAAACAAAGAAGTACAAATATTGGCAACAGGAAAATGAGCTGATGTCGAGTTAATGTCTGTTTTTATAAACTCACAGATCAAAGAAACTTTCGAGCTGAAATTTGAAATGTTGATATGCAAAAGAAATTAATTTTTTTGCGGTAATCTTTCAAATAAAAATATCGATTTACACCTGTAAACTAAGTACAGGGTAACTGTTAGTCGTGCACTTGCTATTGGGGTATTCTTAGTTGTTTTATTGATGGCATGTTGAACAGCTTTTATGGGTTTTCAGTTTTGTGTTTTGGATATTTGGTACTCGGCATTCGCATGGTGCGAGGCGGCTCCTCCGGCGCCGCCCACTTTACATGCAGCTGGACAATGCAGCTTGGCCACAAAAAAAACTTTCAAACTGAGCCAAAGACAAATCCAGCGAGCTCAGTTGCATTGTTTGGATTAATGTGACTTTGTGGCTTCCGCCTCCAATTGGCGCTTTATTTTGGCTCCACACTCGTAAATTTGCAGCGGGCAGGCAGAGCGCCATGAACATGTCAGCGAGCCATGTAATTACCAACAGCAGCAGCTACAGATACAGATACAGATACAGATACAGATATAGCTAGGGATCTAGATGCAGCCAGTTACACAGCTCCTCACAGCACCCATATTTTCAAGTCCCCTTCGAAGCTTTGGCTTGAGCGGCAGTCTATCTGGTAGCTCCAAGAGACAAAAGGCTTGGAGCCCAATGCCGCCGCCTTCATTCCAAGGTAATTTGCACAGCGGTGGGTCGCTTAGGCCTAGAACACTAAATATGTACATTCAAAAAAATAAATAGGCTATCAAAAGTTTACAAGACACAAGTATTTAAGGGACACTAAATATGCACACGCAAAAAAATAAAAATATAAATAGGAAAATGGGCTATAAAGATACAAGTACTTAAAGCAATTGATGGAGGATCTTCTTGAATTATATAATCATTTGATGTAATCGTATTTCTCGATAGCTGATTCCAAGCTTAAATTTCTTAGTTATATTTTGGTTGTTTAACTCATTTAATTAATGTTTAAAACATTTGTAAATATGATTGTGATTTAAATTAAATTTATCTTATGTTGCTTACTCTTTTTTTTAAATTTTTACTTCTACTCCGAGCATTATTTTTTTTTAATATTTTCTTTCGTCGGAAATATTTGAATTATGTTAATAAGAATTTGTTGAAAGTGGGATGTGTTACTTTAGAATTAAAATAATATGAACCTAGACAAAAATTAATTAATATATTTTTAAACAATTGTCCTAGAGGCTTGTTTGATTTAAGTCTCAAGTAAGTTAACTATTGCTTAACTTCTCGCAGTGTACTTATCACTGCCCTATTGGGATCAGTCTGGACTTGGCCCCAGGTCTGACCACCGCTCGACTTGGGCCCAGTTACGCGATTGCGCTCTGGCTCAAATTTTTTGTGGTCTGCAACGCCTGCGCGTGAAAATATTAAAGTCATATTTTTATGAGACTCCGAAGTGCGCATTAAGAGTGTTGGTTGTTATAGTTGTTGTTGTTGTTGATGTTGCTGATGTTGCTGCTGCTGCTGTTTTTGGGTTGTTATTGACTCACAGTGCGCTTAAGCATTTTATGTTTATGCCTTGGACGATATATAAGTGGTCAGGCTCCCTAGTCAGCTTTAGTTTCAGCTTCAGCTCCAGCTCCAGTTTCAGCTGGTCTTGTTGCTGTTGCTGTTGTTGTTTTTGCTGCCTGCCGCGTGTTGCTAATTGGCGATGCCTGCGTATGCGGTTAAATTATGCGACTGGCCTAATCCATTTTTAATGCTAGTCGGCCGCCAATTCGGTTAGTTGAATGCAGCAAATCACATTTTTGATTTGCGCCCCATTTCAATGATTTGCCAATATGCCCATCGATGGCAGACGCAATTTGTTCGACCTGTACAAAATGGACAGACCGCAACATAAAATTGTCAGCAAAACAAGTTTCGATCATTTAAATGCCATCAATGAATAGTTAAAAATAAAATAAATAAAACAATAATAATTATGGTTTTTGCAGAGGCGGAAATTAATTACGCGAAAACTGGATCTGACTTAGTTACAATTTCGTTATGACTTTAATGCATGTGTAATACAAATTTTGTAGTTATACTTTGTATTTTGGCATGCTTGAAGATTTATTTATTTTGCAAATATATTAAACAAGTTAGTTGCCAAAAAAGAATTGACATCATTGGGTGACTTATAGTATTTAATAAAAATGCAAAAGCTCTTTTTAGCAACAATTTAAATAATAATAAATGCGATTTTGGCAGTCTGTATATAAATCAAAAACTGCAAGCCGAAAACATAATACGTTTTTAATTGAGTTGCTGATCTCCAAAATCCATTGTAACAGATGTATGGTTTTAAATATGATGGCAACCCTGGCGAAAATCAGTGATATCCAGTTCATGACAGGTCCTTGCTCTCTCACGCATCACACGTTTAGCTGGGAATCAGAATCTAAGCAGCGGTTGCAGAAAAAACAAAACAAAAAAGGGTCACGAAATAAAGGCGAGACCCAAGCGCAAACCCTACGCTTTGATCTAGAGCTACAGATAAAAGAGCTTGGCCTGCAGGAACAACAGCCGAATGATGACGAGGGGGACAGAGAGAGTAGGGCATCTGCAAAGAGCGGAGCAGGAACAAAGCACAAATCAAGTACACGTGACTTAGACTGTTGACGCTGCGTATGAAGTGGTGCTGAGAATGGAGATGCCATGGGATGGGTTTCGTATCGCATGGTTTTCAGCAATGGGATGAGTTGATGATGAAATTGTCGACGTTGACATGCAACAGGCAATGGGGCAACAGTGCACTTTAAGTGGCAGCGACAAATTAAATAAAGCACGAATAAAAAACCAGTAAAAAAACAAGATTGATTTACACGACGAAGGTTAAATACACTTGCAGACAGGAGCTCGTAGGTATAGTGAAGGAAGTCAGGATAACTACATAAACCAAAAGTATAGGTTTTCAAATCGGTTTAGTTTTGATACAATTTCGGACTGTTCAAATTTTCACCCATGCCTACATGACAAGTACGTATTCTTCGTAGGAAATTCATGCCAAGTTTTAACAAAAGTTCCTATATATTTATTGCTTGATATATATTTAAAAATTTTAAAACTAACTGCCAGAAGTCTTTATGCCATGCAGACAGGTATATGGACTGGCTGAACTAGGTATATCGATTCAGATAGCAGTGCAGATCAGGAATGATGATTCAGTGGATAGGAATATACATTTCATGACGAAATTTAAATACCCTTTTGCCAGGTTTTGTTCAATAACAAAACTGAGGCAGTAACAAAAGCCCTTAAAAACAAAAGCCCCGATGAAAACAGACAGATTGCTGCGCTTTGTTGTTGTACAAGTTGTTGTTGTTGTAGTTGTTGTTGTTGTTATTGCTATTGAGGTGGGCATGACGGTCACGGTGTGCGAACGCACGAAAAGCTATTGACTGACTTGACTGACTGACAAACGGACTGAACGGATGCGCTGCTGACAGATCGATCAACGGAGTTTAACAAAGTTAAAGTTGAAGGTTGGCTGGTGGTTTGATGGTTTTGTTGGTTTGGTGGTTTGGTGGTTTGGTGGTGGCTGGCCTCACCCAAGCATTGCAAGTTGTTGTTGCTGCTGCTGTTGCTTCGATCGCATCCTGGCTTGGTCGACGTGCCTGTTAAACGAGCCTAATTATTAGTTTACTACCAATTTCGGACTTGGGGCTCGGCAGCATGTTAACAGCATGTACGACAAGTCATGAACAACAACAGCAACAGCAAAAGCAACAACAATCAAGATTGTTGAAATGAAAACGATCGTCGGTTGTCGATGGTCGTTTCCAGTTGCTGCCTGTTGTGGCCCAGTTGAAGGGTTAATTTGTGCAGCCGCCCGAGGACATGATCACAAAGTCTCTGGTCTCCACCTCTCGCATGTGCTCCTGCCTTCTGTGAGCAGTGTAATTTTTGTAAATTAATTTAATTGGCCCAATTAAAAATGGGTTGTAAGCGAACTCGCACAGCAGACAAAAGAGAGAGAGGGAGAGAGAGAGAGAGAGAAACACATACGGCGAAAGCAGCATGGCCAAAACAGTTGCAGTTTAGCTATTGACAACCAGTTGGAATGGAATTAACAATCGGCATTTGGCCCGAGGATGTAGCACAGCTGTATGTCTCAGTCCTCTCCAGCTTCAATGTGGAGCTGACCATGTTGCTCATGTTTCATATCTCTTTTCTGTTTTTTTTTTTTTTTGCGCCTGCGCAACTGTTTGATTGGTTTTGTTGTTGGTGCCAATCGACAGGTAGACAATTGCTCGTTATTGCATCCACTGGAATGTTATTTTCTATAAACATTTGTGTCTGTGTGGGACGTGGCTACACGAGCCACAAATTCCATTTACAATGGTCTTCCTACGATTTATGAGTGATTACAGTTTGTGACTTGCTAAATTTAAGAAAATAAACTTAAAAAGAATCCAAAGAAATAGTTATTTAAACTTGAGATCTAAGGCAATGAAATAAGTAAAATTACAACAAGAAATAAAAATATTTAATGTGCACGGTAAATGACTTCATACAAAATACAACAAACAGAATTGGAAATTTAGCCAAATATAATAATGTCATTAAAAGCACATGTCATAAATACATTAATAATCCAACAACTAAAAAACACTTAACAGCTAATAATTACAAGCTGTGTTTTTATTGTGATGTGAAAGGTATTTCAAAGTTTCCAATTATTTACATAGCTGGCAATTTGCAAGTAATTTTCAGGCACTCGATTAATCCAATTTGACTTAAGTTGTTAGTTATTAGCTGTTAGCTAGTTATATATATATATATAAATATATATATATATATATATATATGGCATTAGCGTGTAGTTCGTCTTTTGGGCCCAACTGGCAAATGGGGTTTACGAATTAAAAGCCTTGATTAGACATTCCAAGCAAAGCTAAGCTTCTCCATTATTAGGCGGTGAGATGCATATAATTATGGCTAATAATACAGCTTGCGGCATTATTTTGACTAAAGCTGACAGTAAAACTGTCTACGCCCCCCAACAGTCCGCCACTCACTCACCTGCCCCTATCGAGCAACAACAACAACAACAACAACAACAACAATCAGCTTGAATTGAGTTGAACGCTGAACGCATTAATCTTGGCTTGAATGCGGCACATTTTGCTTTTCCATCGGTCCATTCATTGGCTGGCCGGCTAAAACTGTTAACCGCTAAATGCTGACTCGTGGCCAGTTGTTCGCTGCTTGGTTGGCTGTTTGGCTGTTTGTTTATTTGTTCATGTTGCTGTTATTGTTGTTGCCTGTTTTTCCATGGCAATGGCAAAGGCGGCAAATGAAATGGAAACGAATTGATCGCTGGCGGCATTTTATTGAGCACCGAGCACGACTTCTCAGCCATCGATCGATCCACATTTGCTTTTGCATATTTCTTGCCATATTTAATTTATTGTTTACCCAATGCGATGGCGTTGCTGCCGTTGCAATCGTTGTTTTATGCCATTGTTGTTGTTGTTGTTGCACTAACGCTGGTGGTCAGCGTTTAGTGTTTATATGACAAGCAAAGTAAAAGGTGAAAATTAAATGAAAATGTCAAGTTTCTGTGATCAAAACTATCTGTTATATTCCCAAAACCAACATTTTTGTTTTAAAATGGATTTACTAATTTTAAAAAAGTTTTTGTTTACAAGTATTGTTAGCAGGATATATCCACTGTAGTATCTTTAAATAGAGGCCAGCAGATTAAACAAGTTAACAAGTTCTCTGATGATGAAGGAGATGCATTCGAATAAATGGTGGTTGGTAGGGTTTCATCATAATTGACTGATAGAGTTGCAAAAAGCTGACAAACCAAACAATAAACGTTAGATGACTTAAGTTACATTTATTTTTATATTAGTATACATCATGATATTAATATGAGGATTAACGATCTGATTTCTCGTCAGATTAGTATCCAGCTTTACGTCCGCCATGCTCTGTGGCAGAATCCCAGGTCTGACGCAGGCGCAGCGACAACTCTGCAGCGAGATGCCCGACGCATTGATCGCTTTGGGTGAGGGTCAGCAGCTGGGTGCACACGAGTGTCAGCATCAGTTCCGAGGGCATCGCTGGAACTGCTCGGAGGTGTGGCAACGCAATGTCTTTGCCCATGTCATACCCATAGGTAAGAAGAGGAGTGGAGTGGAGTTGGGGAGTAGAAGCTACAATAATCATTGACGCCTTGTTCAGCTTCTAGGGAGGCCGCCTATACCTATGCTATAGCCAGCGCTGGAGCTGCCTATGCGGTGACTGCCGCCTGTGCCCGTGGCAACATCTCGATGTGCGGCTGCGATGTGCGGCACAAGACGTCGCCGCCGGAGCCCTGGAAGTGGGGCGGCTGCTCGGCGGATGTGGAGTTCGGCATGCGATATACGAGAAAGTTCATGGATGCGCGGGAGCTGGAGCGAGATTCGCGTACACTGATGAATCTTCACAACAATCGCGTGGGGCGAACGGTACGTATGGGTAATAATTGGGTTACACTAGAATTGTATATGATAATTTATATACATATTCTCAATGAAACCCAAACACTTAACCAAGGAGACCCAGGATGTTTAAAAATTAGTTAAAGCAGATAGGATTTATAATAGGAATACATTTTTGTCCACTTCTTTGAATTTTTCAAAAGCCCCGTCTTCAATTTTGAGCTTATTTCCCATTTCATAGTTGGTTAAGAAGCTGCTGCGCACGGACTGCAAATGTCACGGAGTAAGTGGCTCGTGTGTGATGAAGACATGCTGGAAGAGCCTGCCGCCATTTCGGCTGGTCGGGGAGAAGCTGATGCAGAAATATCACAAAGCCAAAACTGTTCAAGCCGTCAGAGGCAAACGTGGACTGAGATTAGTATTAAGCAGGTAAGTTCTCTCTCTCTCTCTCTCTCTCTCCCTTTCTCTCTCTATCTTTCCCAAAATGAAGGTCTAAAATTATTTGCGTCATTTTGTTGCTGTCATTGCAGAAAGAAGCATATTATGGCTGCTGCGCAGAAACCAGCTCTGGTGTGGCCCAAGAGGCTGGAGCTGGTCTTTCTGGAGGCATCGCCCAACTATTGTGAGCGCAGTATTCAGACTGGAACTTTGGGCACTGCGGGTCGTCCCTGCAGTCGCAGTGGCCATGGCCCCCAGAGCTGTGATCTGCTGTGCTGTGGACGTGGACACAACACACAGCACATCAGACGCAGTCGGCAGTGCCACTGCCAATTCCACTGGTGCTGCCAGGTGGAGTGCGAGATGTGTGACGAGAGCTACGAAGAGTTCACTTGTAAATAGCTGGATCACAGCCCCACCCATGCGAATGTTGCTAGTATTACTTATTTTAACTTATAGATATCCTAGTATTCCGATAAATATAATGTATTACATACACACACACACACAAGTTGTACAAGGAAACACAAATCAAGATACAAATATACAAACACTTCGTGTACCAAAACTATTCTTTTGTCTCTTCACGAATGTTTTCTGCTTAAGATATCAAGTACACGAACCGGAGACACAATTCAGGTTGCTGCATTGGTTAAATTACAAAAATTGCAAAAATGTAGCATACTTTTTGAAACACTTAATTAATGAGAAAACTGCATCTAGCCAGGGCAAGTGCTTTATGATATTCGAAGCATTAGAATCACATGTGCAAACTTTATCGAACTGCATTCAAGTGTTAAGTCATCTAAGAGAAATCGAAATCACAAAATCTTGCAACCATTTTTGCGTAATCCTGTAAAGCCTGTTATGGTAATAAGCAAATCTCTCACAAGTAGAACGCATCGTTTAAATCTTCTAATTTTACTACATTAATGAAACACTTCCTTTTCATTCGTAAATTTGTATTCTGCTCACGTTATTTTTAGCATTTGCGGTGAGTTGGATGCTTCGTTGAAACACTTGGAGAATGGCTTGACTGACCCAATTTCATGTGCATAACTGGTTAAATAAATCTATAGACTAGAATAGTGCTGTTATAAATAAATTATGCATCTATTCGTCGCAACTTAAATGTAAAATTGAATTAATCACCAATATTTAACAATATAGCATACTTTTAGGGCGGGTAAATAAATCAAAGCGGCATTGCCAGGCGAAAGCAAAGATATGAACAAAACGTATTTAAGCGGCGTAACGTAAGCAGCTAAGCGTTACGTGTGCCTGACGAATTGTGGCGGGCATCAGTTGTGGAGGAATCTGCACTTATTTCATATTTTGCTATTGGAATTTGTATTTAGCCGCACAATTCAAAACGCAGAGCCAAATACAATTACAGAGCCAGAGTAGGTGTGAGTGAGAGAAAAAGGGAGAGAGAGAGAGAGAGAGAGAGAGAGAGTGGAGGAATGAGAGAGGGCAAGCAAAACTGCGCGAGCGCGATGAAAATTCATTGATTGGAATCAGGAAGCGCCGAGTGCGCGCTCTTCACTATAGTTCTTTTCTGTACTGTTCTGAGTGTTTCGAAATTCACCACACAACGCTTTTGGGGAATACGGACTACGACTATGATTTTAACAATAGCTATGGCGACTATAACAGCGACTGGCACAGACTAACGGCGCTCAGTTCTTTGAGGGTAGTTAGTTGGACAACGGCGTTGCCAAAAACGGGCCCCACAGCTGCCGCACAACAATTTTTTGGGTTAGATTATACACACACACAGATTCATACATGCACACACACACACATACACACACTGGCATATGCATACGCACACTGAGTATATGTATCCGTTAAAGAGTCTTTTAACTGTTACTGCGGTTTCAGTAACTAAAACAGCAGCAGCGACTGGGACGCAGCACAAATAAAAAGGCCAACTTAATTGCCTGGCAGCAGAAAAGGAGGCTTAAACAAGTGCTGGGCTAATACTTGAGTGAAATTGTGTGTAAAACGTGTTTAATAAAATAAATTACAAATTGCAAACAACTCACAATCTAAAAGCAGTGCATAAAAGTTGGAAAAATAATGTGTGTGTGTATGTGAATTGTGTGAGTGTGTACGAGTGAGTGTGTGCGTGTGTAGCAGCAATTGTGCCTAAGGCCGCGACTGCTCCCTGGATACAGAAAAGTGATTTCCTGCAAAATGTGCTCGCGCCTCTTGGTTAAAAAAAGAAAAGAGGAAAAAAAGAAAGGAGAACAGAAAAGGAAAAACTGAATAGAAACGACAGTTTACGAGTGCTGAATCGAATCAAATGATTAATCATGAATAACGTATGAGTAACTGGAAGTAGAGTAGTCAGAAGCGGGCGCCAACTAAACGCAGCATATCGATTGATGAAAAAATTATTATAAATTGCTTCAACCTACATATAAAAGCGTGTGAGATACACACAAACACACACACACACACAGAGATAGAGGCACGCATACATTAAGTTTGGAAAAGCTATAAGCTGTATAACAGTAGCGACACACAAACACACACACACATACACACACGCACACACATATGTAGTGCAGGCTGGAGACGCTAAGAAGGCATGGTTAGGGTTAGGGCTCGGGGCTGTAACATAATGTTGTATGTGTGGTGTTTTAGGGGGGGTGTTGAGTTGGAGATTGGGCTGGGGTTTGGGGGCAGCCCTTATGTCGTTAGCTTCGTTAGTGGTTCGTTCGGTCGTAGTTCGCTTCGGTTCTCGTTTCGGTGCGGTTCGGTTCGGTTCGCTCGTTCGTTGTGTTACGTTACGTTTTGATTACGTTGTACGTAGCTCCCACTCCGGCAACTCCAACGTTAAAGCGCTGACTTCACGCCGCGACTCTCTCTCTCTTGCCCATTCTCTTAGCTTTGCTTTTGAGTGTGTGTGTGTGTAAGTGCGTGTGTGTGTGTGTGCTTCGTGCGTCAAAATGTGTGTCAGTGGCTTCTCGTAAAAGCACTGGAGCAGGCGATAAAATGAGCGAGTTAGGAAAAAAAAGTGCCACCTACTCCAACTTCGAACTCTCTCGCCGCCCACACAGCCCTTATAAATCACTCGTTGAGCACGCAGCACTCGAGCAACAACAACAAAAAAAAGATAAAATAAAAAAATGAAATTGTGCCTTAATTAACTTGAGACGAGTTAAAAAAGAAAACAGTTCAACAGCTTAACTAATGTGCGGTGTTTTTGTGTTTTCATTGTTTCGCTTTACAGCCATGTACATACATAAAAAAAAATTGCATTAAACTAGCTAGCGGCTACTAACAAAAAGCAATTAGTCAACAACAAAAAAAAAGAGAAGAAACAAGAAGTTAACAGAACGAAAAAATAAAAAAAAATTGAAAAGCATCAGCGGCAACGGAAATGCACATAGAGCCACCTAAAAGCAACAACTACAACAACAACAATAGCAATAACAAGAAGAAGAGGAACTTTGAACAGCAGTTATTCACACGCCCCCAACACGCATACACACCCACAAATGCACACGAACACACAATTACATTCATGCCAGGCAATGTAGCCGCCGTGTTGTGTGTCTGTGTGTAGAAGAAGAGCAATCAAAATTTTCTGATTGCAACAAATTGTTGAGCTAGGCAACTGCAGAAGGTGCCGCAACGGCTGGAATTTGGAGCTGGAGCTGAAACTGGAACTGGAGCCAGGGCATCCGCATATATATAGTAAATCTTTCATACGCAGCGCTCTACATAAAACTCATTCAAGATTCATCGTTTAAGCAAAGCGGGTGAGCACATCTACAATCTAAACTATATACTCTATATATATATACGATATGTGTATACTTTCTATTGAGGCTAATGCAGTTTTGACAAGACAAGCACATACACACACACACACACACAGATATACGCACGCACACACACGCACACACACACACAAGCGCACACAAATTTATATGCATTGTAAGCTATATTGATTTCCTGCGTATATCTTAAGTAATCGTAAAATAAAACCCTCGACCAACAATCAAAACCAACCAAGTATTTAACTATTTATGCTTGTATGACTAACTAACGTATGTATGTATGTATGTGTATTGTTCATTTATTAATACTACTTATTCTTCTTCTCATTAAACGACAAATATACCGATTTTTTAATATGCCAATTTTTAGCATTCATTTCAATTCAATTTTGGTTTGATTTAAAAAATAATTATAAAAAATAACATTGTGATTAGTTAAAGTAATCAGCATAGAGTTAAGTAAATATATATAGATCATACTTATTTTATTTAAATTACCCATACGCCCCCCGCTAAGTTGTAATAGGTCTTGTGTTGTATTTCATGCTTGATTTTAATCCTGACAATTCTAATATTATATTATATATTATATGCTGGCTGCATACTTATTTTAAGCCGAAGTGTAATTATAGCCAGATAATCGACTTGTCTTTCAAACAAAATTGGTTTTTCAGTCATGTCTTTCACATTTAAATGGGTTTTAAAAGTATATAATTAAACGTGGCTGCACACGAAATGCTCTGTCAATTGCACTGAGACCCCAAAAAGTCGTACTTCCATTTGAGCAGAAACACGCCCCCCTGTCAAATAGGCAGCTCGCATGATTTGTCATGCGGGTATACATACAGTCAGAGAATTGACTGTGGATATAACAAGTATTTCTCATAATGGTACACCACTCCTCACCCCTTTGCGTGCAGAGAAGCGGTGTTTGTTTTTATTTGGATGGAGAGAGTTGGGGATTTTTGGAAGGATTGTGCCGGCATTGCTTTGGTTTTAGTTTCAGTTACAGTTACAGTTCAGTTTTCATAGCCAGTTTCAGTTTCAGTTTCTTGGCGACATTTGACGTGTCTTAGTCTTGTTCTAATTTTAGACGAGTGGAATAATTTTTATTGATTTCAAATTTTAACCTTATTTTACACGCTCGCCTTGCGTGTGTATGCTTCTTTGTGTGTGTGTGTGTGTGTGTGTGTGTGTATGCGAGTGTGTCTCGCAGCATAGGTCTCTGGCTATATGCAAGACCACAAGAAAAGCAAAAAAAGAAAAAAAGAAAAAAAATAAGAAACGCCGCCAAAGTGTCCCAACGCCCAACAGCAAACAACAAAATGCGGCAAATGCTTTACGATGACGCTATTGTTGAATCGTCACATTAGTGTGTGTGTGTGTGTGTATTAGGGAGAGTGTAAGAGAGTGTGAAAGAGTGTGTGCGTGTGTGCGTCTCTTCTGCTGAGCGCCGCAGCTGCGCAAACTGCGTGTGGTGAATTGGCAGACGAGCAGCAGATGGGCGCCATCCGCAATTCAACATGTTTATTTGACAGCCGACCGCGAAAAGAAAGAGAGGTGGGCAGCGGGGCTATGAGATAACTGACAGTGCTGATAACGGCAAACGAGTGGCGGCCAGCTAGCCGCGAGCACTAAGCGCAGACAACAATTGTACACGATTTCGTCATCAGATCCCATTGCAAAAGTGACAAACCGGAAGCGCGCCTCAAAATATGCAGTGAGTAAAAATAAAATGTGCGCTGCCTGCATAGATAACTAGTTTCGAGGAGTACTCTAAGGGTGTGTGTGTGTGTGTGTGTGTGTGTGTTTGTGTGTGCCTGCTTTGCTTGCATAGTAAAGTGCTGAGCCTTAAGTGTTTTTTTTTGTTTTTGAGTCTAGCGATGTAATCGAATCCTAGCCAGTGAGATTGCTTACGACCAATACCCGATGCACTCCTGACCTCATCTTGATTGCATCTGTCTCTTGTGGCTGCTACAACTACAAATTTGGCCAATATGTGCTGCAAAGCGCTGTTTGTTGTTGCTGTCACGTAAATGGGCACTCAAGTGACACATACGCACACACACACACACACACATGAGCACACACAAACACACACAAACTCTGCACTTGCTCAGGCATGCAAGTAAACATTTGAATGGTCTTCCGGTCTGCTGATTCGTTTAGGTTTTATTTAGCCGCCTATCGCCTCTTGCTTCTCTTGTTGCCACACCCTTCTATGCCCTTTCGTTATTCCCTGCTGTGACGCTTTCTATTTAGATCTGGTCTTATCCATTCATAAAGCGGTGCATTCAGTTATCCTGCTTTACTTTTAATCCCTTCCGAAGCTGTTAGAAAAAATAGAAAATCGTGAGACTTTTCTTTCCTTCACGCAATAGAAATTGTCTACGGCGAGCGAGGGTAGCTTAAAGTTATTAAAGTTAGCAAAGATTTATAAATATTGTTAATAAGTAATTTGTATTCTATGCTTTCTCTCAAATTTAAAAAGTATTATAGAAACATCTACTAATCATCTACAAATGTTTTTAGCTGCTACAAAACACAGTCAGTTTTAGCTTTGTGTTTGTTTGATTAAATTGTTGTAAATTAGTGCATTGACTCTTGATTAGTTTAACCTACTTTTAGCTAACAATTAGGTTTAACTTTTAGTTTTATAATACTTCCCTTAAAAACTTTCTTAAATCTATTTAAAATTGACAATAATTAATTGCCTGATTTGCCATTTATCTTAACCGTTAAGTTAGAATTACTTTTAACTTGGTACAAAGAAAATTAGTAATTTCTACAAAATAATGAAATATAATTACAAAAAATTAAATGCTGGTTGTATAGTTGTTTATAGGTATTATTATTTATACTTATTAAAATTGCATAAAATTACCATAATGTGCGTTAGTTGTGTAGTTCATTGTTTTTGTTAAAGCGTTGATTTTATTTATTTGGATTTTATATATTTCGCCACTATTGGTTTTCCTGCATAAGATTCAACTTTATTTACTTAACCTCAATTGATAGTTATAAAGAGACAGCATAATTTCAAAAATGTATATTTTTATTTTGATTTCAATAAGGCAGATACAAATTGAAGTGCATATTGTTATTTTGATTTCAATAAGCCAATCGTTGTCTGTCTGTCTACTGATGCCACCCTCGTTGATATTCATGAAAACATCTTCGTGCTTTGTCTGTGTGTGTGTGTTTGTGTGAGTGTGTGAGTGTGTGTATTCAACTGAGTGCGACTTCTCTTGGCAGCGACTTGCTGGAGTGGCAATTTGCATGCGATTTGCTTTGTCTAAATAGGAAGGGAAATTTGCATAGAGAGCGAGACCTGCCACAATGCGTTGCACAATGCCCTCGTCATTTTATACTCACAACCTACTGCTTAGTATTTGCTTATGCGCTTACGGCTGAGCAGTCAGTAGCCAGCCGCAGCCGGACTGGCAGATGGGCTGAGATCTAGGTAAAAAGGTTAAGGATATGCGGGTTGACGTGGTCTAATTTAAATGCAAAACGGTTAAATGCTTAAAGGCAGTCGACTGCTGTGCTAAGAGGGGCGTATGCGTAATATGTTAATATGTATGTTTGGTATAATCGTAAGATTTACGTCTGTTTTGTGTGTGCTTTGTTTATTTTGTACCATGTCTGTTCTCTTCTCACTTCTTACAGTTGCAGATACATAGATGCAGCGAGCGAGCTACGTGTCTAAAAGAAAGCAATTGAAAACAAGAATTTAACACGACTAACACTACTAGAACCAAACACAAATAATAAAGCCAATCAAAACCGTGCATATCACTTATATAGAGCATAAACCAAAGATAAACCTATCAAACGTCGCATTTAAATAGCAAAAAAAGGACAAACAACAACAACAATAACAACAACTGCAAAAACAACAACAACAAAAACAACCAACAGCAAACAACTACAGCTCGTGGGTGCATGCCGCGGATCAGCCGCGGATTATGTCACGTGACGATTATAATCCAGTGAATAGCTCTGGTGTGCGCAGTCCTGGTCGCGTGCGTCGACTCCAGGAATTGCCACAAGTCGATCGCTCACCATCACGGGATTACGGCGCACGCGGAAGTCCACTAGGTGAACAAAAAAATACCAACAAAAAATAAAAATAAATAATTTAAAAAAATGTAGTTACTGATTACAGTTAGTTGCTTTAACTAATACAGCTTTCGAAAAGCAACAAAGCAAGCTATATCCAAGCACAAACGTAGCCGAGAGCACAAAATTCAAATTTGTTGCATATCCAAAAGATATGCAACAAAAACTTATGACAAATAAAGTAAAATTCACAGCTGCTCACGTTTGTGCAAAACAAAATATTAAAAAAAAAAACTAATCTCTATTTTTCAATTATTATTTCACGTTTTAACAATTGGCATATTTAGAAAAATTTCCTACTATCTTAATAGTTATCAAAATTTGTACTCAAAAAACCTGCTGCATGCATAAAAAGTGATTTATGTATGCATCGCAATGATTGAATATTGGCTTAAGATCATTCGACAATAACTTGTACAGTTTTATCTTGACTTGTGAATTTTTCTAAAATTTAATACTTTTAATTTGTAAATTTCATGAAATGCTTTTAGTTGTGCTATTGTAGTCGAATTAAAACTAATGCAAAATTTTATACTAAAATCTATAATTTCTGTCTAACATCACACGCATGCGCATGGTACATTTTTCGTTTGGCTTAACTCATCTGCAAAATCTGTAAAAATTATCATTTTCTTTTAACGAAACAACAACAACAAATTACACACTCTAATACAAACATAAACATTTTGACACGGCCACATAAATTGAAATCGGTGCGCTTATAAAATCAAATCGCATATGCATACTGAACTTTGCAAAACTTTCAATCCAATTATTAATGAAGTAAACCCCAGCAGCATCAGAAGCAGCATCAGAAGCAGCAGCAGCAGCATATAACTTGTAAATTGCATTAACTTGGCTGGGGAGAATGGCTTGTAGTTGAATTTGCAGCCAGCAACTGCCTTAAGTTGTTGCAGCAAACCAATTTAGTTCCTGCTGAAGCGTAACAGAAAATCAAAGCCTCAAACTGGATTACAATTATGGTTAGCAAACATTTACCTTAACCAATCTCCATTCATTAAAGAACTTTGTCCAGGTCATGAACCAAGTGAAAAATAGTGCATAACTGACTAACACATACGCAAACTGGCCATAATTTGAACCCAGTTATTTTACTTTTTCCACACATGCTCAACTACAAACTGGCACACAACAAATTAACTGGCCAAGTTATTCAATTGCAAAAATTGCGATTATTATTAGCCACGCAGTTTTGATAACACTCGAAAATTGATGACTCACTAAAGTTCAAAAGTAACCGTAGAGTTGGCAAATATTTAGCTTTTTAAAGTGAATTTACGTAGCTTCTTTCTTATCTTAAACGATTAGTACAGATAAAAATAGTTTGCAGTAAGATAAAAGCCGAAATAAAAATAAATTAATAATAGTAAATAAAAATAGTTAAAAATAAATTTATTAAAAATAAGAAATGTATTTATCTTGAAATACTTCTAGTGAACATTAATGATAACAACCAATTTACAAGCACTAAAAAAGATGATTGAAAGCAAAAGGATTTAGTCGAAAAGTATTAAAATGAAGATTAAATAAAATAGTTGACAAATTTTGAAGAGAAATGTCTAAAATTTAAATTAGACTTCCACTATGTATTCATACTAAGAAGCCTTAGAATTCACTTTATTATTAAAAAAAAAAGCAGCAAAATTGGCAGCACTGTTGCCGAAGGACATGGAATCGCCAAAGAGCTACAAATTAGGTTTCGTGTGGCTGGGCGGGATAAGTGGAAACGTGGTTGTGCTGTCAAAAGTTGAGTTTAGTTTATGGCACACGCCCGCTTCCTCATGTCCGATGCACAAATCACACAAGGCATCCCCTACAGCAGTGGGGCAGGGTTGGGGATGTTAACAATGAAGCTAGTTTATGAGCCGTTTTTTATGAGCTGCGAGCTGCTTGTTAATGAAACACGACAAACATTTTACGTTGCTGTTGAGTTTTTGCGTTCCTTTTCTACTAACCCAAGCGTTCCGTTAATCATTGTATATTATGTATAACTAGTAACTGCATAATTCAGTATGAAGCCACAACTAGCATTAGCGCAATAAGAAAGTGATTACAACGATCTAAATCCTTTCACTGCACTAGTTTCCACCTTCAAGCCAAAACTAGTTTCAGCTCTTGATTTAAATATTTTTATTTGATTATTAGACCACATACATACACACACTTTCACACACACCCACACACACATACATACACACACTCGAAAACGAAACCAAAACCCGTCATCCTCATTTGATCATCGTCATGAATTCTATGTGAATTTCAGCAATGGGCAGTCCATACTACCGCGACATGGATGAGCCAACAAGTCCCGCCGGTGCGGGACACCATCGCAGCCGCAGCGCCAGCAGACCACCGATGTCACATGCCATGGACTATCCAAGTAATAATCAACAATTCAGCTATTTACTCTGCACAATATTCTGCCTCCATTTAATGTGGAACTTGACATCCTTCACTTCACTTTTCACAGGAACCCGCTATCAGTCGCTCGATCGCGGTGGATTGGTGGATCCGCATGATCGTGAATTTATTCCCATACGAGAGCCACGTGATCGCTCCAGGGATAGATCCCTGGAGAGAGGCCTTTACCTAGAGGATGAACTTTACGGCCGTTCCGCGCGACAAAGTCCCAATGCGCTAGGAGGTAAATAAATGTATATTTTAGCTCGATATAAATAAATAATGAAAACTTTAAGAACACCAATTAAATAATTTAAAAAATTAATATAAACATTGAAAATATTTTGATAAAGTAAAAAATTTTACAGTTTTCGATATTTTCTAAATAAATTCTATATATTTTCTGCATGGATATTAGAGATACAAATATAGTTCAAGATAGAAGCGTTACAAAATTAGGGTTTTCTAAATTAAATTATAGAAAACATAAACCACAAAATAAATAAATAAATATTTGGAAACTTATTTATAGGTTATAATACGGGCATGCCTACGTCGGACCGTGCCTATCTGGGGGATTTGCAGCATCAGAATACGGATTTGCAGCGTGAGCTGGGCAATCTGAAGCGGGAGTTGGAGCTGACGAATCAAAAGCTGGGCAGCTCGATGCACAGCATCAAAACGTTCTGGTCGCCGGAGCTGAAGAAGGAGCGAGCACTGCGCAAAGAGGAGAGCGCCAAATACAGTCTGATCAATGATCAACTTAAGTTGCTCAGCACCGAAAATCAGGTAAGCAAAAAATGTTAACTTTTAGTAACACTACAATTCATATTTGGTCTTATTTCTTTTCTTAAATTAGAAACAAGCGATGCTTGTGCGTCAGCTGGAGGAGGAGCTGCGTCTCCGCATGCGGCAGCCGAATCTGGAGCTGCAGCAGCAAATGGAGGCCATCTATGCGGAGAACGATCATCTGCAGCGCGAGATAAGCATTCTGCGTGAGACCATCAAGGATCTGGAATGTCGCGTCGAGACACAAAAGCAGACGCTAATCGCACGCGACGAGAGCATCAAGAAGCTGCTGGAGATGCTCCAGGCCAAGGGCATGGGTAAGTTCCACAATATTTGCTATCTCTTTCGGTGGCATCAAATTGCGATTTGTTACAGGCAAAGAGGAGGAGCGTCAAATGTTTCAGCAAATGCAGGCGATGGCACAAAAACAGGTAAGTCCTTATGCACAAAAATATATCCTTGCGCCGCAACCAAAAAAAAAAAAAAAGATTTAAATATGAAACACAGGCGGCCCCCTGCAAAATAAAAAAGAAGACGATTCTCAGTCAACTTTTTTGCGGCAAACAATGCTCTAGTGACAATGATTTCGTACACGGGCAGAGAGGTGCAACAAAATGAAGAAACGCCTCTCTGCCCCAAAACTCTAAAACAAAAAACCAACAAGAACGTTAACTACCAAAAAAAAAAAAAACAACAAAAAAAGAAAAAATGACTACTTTGTATACTATTTATTTTTCAATTCTCATTTCTTTCTAACAACTTTTGCGACTGCAAAATGCAACGTGCTTAAAGTTTTATTATTTTGTTGTTTCACATATACTACCAGTAATATTCTACAAATACTAAACACACACACATACATCCAATAATACTCGTAAAAAATACTCGAAAGTAGTGCCTAGCATCCAAAAATTCGCATAAATTTGCTTCGTTTTGCTTTGAACTAACTGCCAGTTAAAAACGTTAAATACAAATTTCAACTTTCAATTTAAAATCTAGGGTTTGCAGTTGGTTCGTAGTGTTCAATTTTAAGTTCTATATACACACACACACTCACAAACAAATACACACACACACAGACATGCTTGATATGTTTTGCTTGTTGTACATGTCGTTGTTTAATTAATTTGAAACGTTTTCCTTTGTGTTCGCCCCCAAATAAAAAATATATATATATTTGAACGTATTGCAAATGAGTCAGCTATAAGCGCTCTTTAAATACATACAAACACACACACACACACACACACAGACACAGAGACACTGACAGTCATTGTTACAGTCACTTATTGTTAGTCATTTCATCAGCTGCAATCTCTCTCGATATGGGGCAAGCAATAAAATTCAATTTGTTGCATCCATTTCGAACATTTTGTAGACAGTTTTGGCATTGTTTTGAGCCCCCAACACCCAACCCGCTGACCCTGTTTCGTGTGTATCTTTGTAGCGCTTTATTGCTAGCTCTTATACAACAAGGAAAATGCATTCTATTTGCATCATAATTCATACTTATTGACACACACACACACAGAGCCAAAAAAACAAAAAGCTCAAGCTGCTGGCACCCCGGGGAAATCTACTAAAAATTGCCAGGGAGTTGACAAAACACTGACTCATCTATCCCCAAGGACAGCAAACAGGACAGCTGCTTATTACTGACACACACACACAGACATACATTCATACATGTACCATGTAACTATACTCTATAATTACGCGTATGGCAGCCCATAGATAAAATGCGTATACATAATATCATGTATTAAGCCTAGTTGCTGCGAGCCACAGTTTCAACATAAAGGCCAACCAAAAGGCCATTGCATGTCAACAGCAAAAAAAAAGAATAAACAAAAAGAAAAACAGAAAACAAATATAACAGCTATCCTTGACACACCGAAGATTAAATACCCTTGGAGAGCTGAATCATATATGTATTCATTTTGTGGCAGCTACCTGATTTAGTACCCCAATATTAATCATTTGTTTTAAAATTGTAAAAAACATAACAAAAAATAATAAGAAGTTAAAATAACTGTTCGAGAATATATGTACCTTATAGCGTTACTAGTTTCGTGTTCAAGTTAAAATACATTTGGCAAGTATATAGAAAAAAGTCACAGAGGAAGGAGGAGCGGGACAGGCCGTATGTGTTGGGCGCTCTGGGATTTCTGAAAAGAAATAACCTTGATACGATGATAGGCTACTTATTTAAGGCAACTCCACTTTTAGCTATGGACTGATCCTCTCTTTTCAGCTTTTGGCCAGCTGCCCACTTGGCAATTTATTCACATTTTATTTACGCATCCATTGAATGCTTGAATGCTTGACTTACTGAATAATGTTCGAATGTCGCAATTGTATATTTTTGCACACAATAAACTGCTGCTGCCAAGAGCTATTGAATGTCGGCCACGCCTTTGTGGGGCGTTTGTGGTTTGTACGTAATGAATTTGTCACTCGTGTTGCGAGACGATACAAACAAGCGGCATAAACACGAACAGCAGTAATTAAAAATCGTCATTTCAAAATGTGCCAAGTAAAAACAAGAGCAAATGGCAGTAATAATGTAACAATTCCGAAAATATATTTCGCCTTATAGCAAAATACTCTGCTAGTTGAATAAAATAAAATAAATGTATTCTTCTGTTATTATTCTAGCATTTAAATTGTATCAGTTATAAGCATAACAATACAAATTTTCTAGTTCTTCCCTAATATTAAATTTGGTAACTTTAGTTTTATATCTTGGCCATATCGTTAATCTTCTTAGTAATTTTTTTTTAGTTATAGCATTTAAAATGTTACACACAAAACCTACTTTTGTTGACCACAAAGTCAATATACTCATTTCCAATTCAAAAACAGAGTAACTAAAGAAAAAAATTAAATAAAAGGGATTTTACAGATTTTTGCAAGAGTGGGCGAGCAATTAAAAAGTTGGCCATTGCATTGCGTATACGCCACATTCGCCGAATAGGCTTGAAAAAGCGAGCAATCAGCGGCTCGCCATTTTGCTGGGTCGAGGTCAGTTCTTGTTTCGATTCCAATTGCATTTCCTATAAGTGCAATGTTTTTTTTTGGCCTTTCCACGCTGCAAAAACCTTTGTCACTGTAATTAATAGTTCTTACACAATGCACACAGCCAGTAGTCAATGTTGTTGTTGCTTTTGTTAAAACTTGGCCGTAAAAGTTAATCAAGGTTGTCAGGACTATAAGGAAAATAACATTGTTTTACATTTGATCAAGTGTGAACAACATAAAATCTAAGTAAACTTAAAAAGGTTATACTTAATGATTTTGAATCGATTCAGCTACGGTAATGGGAAAGCAGCTCATTTATAATAATCATAAGGAAAAGTTCATTATTATACATTTGATCAAGTGTGAATAACTTACAAAGTTAAGTAAACTAAAACAGGTTCTTTTTAATGATTTTGTATCGATTCAGCTAAAGTAATGGAAAAGCAGCTCATGCATAAATATAATTTACCAAAGCGTTTCAATAAATATGACGAGTTAATTTTATATCTTTTTTAGCCGCAATTTACCACAATTCAATTTTATAACATTTGGTTGTGGCCAATTAAAACCAATAATGAATATTTATGCAATCATGTCATTAATTTAAATTGTTTTTAAGCTATATTTAAAATCTATAACCGTTGAAATTATAGCATCATTTTAATAGCTTGTGCATAGATCCCATTGAGGAAATACATTTTAAGTGTATTTCGTTTTATGTTCATTTTCCTATATTCGTCATACTAAATAAATAATAAAAATTCATAGCATACTTTTAAGAGCAGCACAGATTTAATATTCCTGTATTGTTGTATTTTTGTGTTTATGTATTTGCTCAATCCAATGCTGTTGTTTATCTATTTTCTATTTCAATTCCTTAACTTTAGTATAAATGACATCTTTTTGTCTCCATGTCACATCTATTGAGTCATCTTGCTAATCTCGTGTCCAAGGCTAGTTCCATTTGCCAGGCTTTATATAACTTTAGCTTACGCATATTTTGTCTACTCTGTATATGTGTTGGTATTTCTGTATTTTATATTAACATCATTTATGGGCATTTATCCGGCGCCGCTTCGTCTGTGGTATACATTTGCCCTCTGGCATTGAGTCCTAGGCATCGCATAAGAGACTCGGCTGGCTAACAAAATATCTGAACATTTTTCACTTTCTTACCAACAGCTTGATTTGGAGCGTGAAATCAAGAAATACGCTCAGGAGGAGCAGGGGGTGAGGGTGAGTTTTGTCGCACACTTTTCTTGCCAGTTTCTCAGCTAGCCCAAGTAGTTTGCGCCTTAACCCCCTTTAGCCGAACATTAGCCAACAGCTCTTACACATTAGCCAAAGCCAGTGCTTTTAGGCCATCGAAACTACCTGAGACACCCAACCATTCATTTGGCATAGTTGCAGGTTGGCCTGAACTGTCGATGAATGGCAGTTACATTCAAATATTCATGCTGTTTTGGCCCTGGCCAAGCCAATTACCAAGCTATGCAAAACGGCGCCAATGCCTGAATTTTAATTAGCATGTAAAAGCAAACGACCGCTGGTGGGGGGTTCGGGGTGTGTGTGTGTGTGTGTATTTATGTGTAGAGCACAAGGATAAGCCCATGCATACGCATAAATAATAATGGGCTTGGTTGTGCGGGGAGTGTATGTGTAGGTGGGGTACGTGTGTGTGGGATGTTGCTGCGGCTGCTGCTCGTTATTATACATGAAATACTAGCCAGGCTCAACTCTTGATATATTGTGGCATTGTCCAAGGGGGCGGGGTAGTGGGCGGCGGGTGTTCATTTTGTATTTGGCCGAGGGCATAAAATAATTACGCGGCTTGCCGCAAAATTCATGTTGCTGTCAAAAAACAACACTTGGAAAAAAATTATGCCCTTGAATTTTAAGTATTACTCTGAACCTAAAAATTGGTTGTAATAACAATCTCTAAATTTAAGTTAAAATTTATATTTCTAAAGAAGCGAGTAGTCAGTAATTATAGCTTATTTATTTATAAATCATCGATTTTTCTCCGAGTTTACAACAAGAGAAGAAATTTTATAAAACAGGGTCGCAAGCGAAGTGCAATTAGAAAGTGCGCTTGCTATTTAAAAAGCGTTTAATTAGCATGGAAATGAAATGAAATGAAAACAATTAAGCCGGAAAAGGAAATGCGCAGTAAGCACTGAACTCTGAACTCTGAACTGGAGCCCTCTTTTAGCGATGCAGCAGCAGCAGCTTACAAGCTGGCACAGTGCCACACAAAAGTATACAGATAGAAACACAAAGAGCCTGTGAAAGGAAAGGAGAAAAACAGGCACAGGCAGCTAGAAAGAGAGAAAGAATGTGCGAGAAGGACAACAACAAGAAAAAGGAAACAGCAGCCATATCCATCCTATCCAGCATCCGGTATCCCTCTTCACTGGTCATTTTCTCTCTCTCAACTTGAATTGATTTATCGATTTCAATGCAATTGCATTTCAATTTTATATGAACAAACACAAACATTCGCCCCCATTTAGCCCACAACTGCGCGGCTTTCTCTGCAGTTGTCCTGATGTTGTCCTACTGATTGCGGTTATGTTTTCTGGGCCATCACTTTGCCTAACGCAAACACAAACACAAACACACACACACACCCAGTGGAAGTAACACACATACACTCTAAGCTAATAATCTAAACTGGAACGAAGGAGATAAAGTGAATGTTTGTTTAAGCAGTTAAACATTAGGAAAGCTAGAACAACTCCTATCGAAGACCAGCTGACGTTCTTCACTAAAAATTACACTTTAAATACTAAATCTGCAGTGGCTCTAAGCTTATCAAAATCAATCTAAAAAGTTTCATAAATAAATACATTACAAATAATGTAAATGGGCTTTATTGAAATCTTTAGCTTGCGACACTTGCTACAATCGTTGCTAAATTAAAAATATTTCAGATGAAAGATTAAATTTGTGGTATACCCATATTAATGAACAAAAAAGAACAAACAAACAAAGATCTAATTGCTAAACTTATCAAATATACATAATCTCAACAGCCGCATTGCGATACAGAAAATGTATAAATAGAATTACCTACTTTAATTTTAATATGCTGCAAGAGCGATACAAAACCGCATAGAAAACAGTCGATTTGGTACGTGTTTGCAAGGACTAATGGCTACAAAGGAAGAAAGGCAGCCTGACTTACACTTTCATTTGCAACTGCAACAGAAACTTTGAGGCGTCACTTGCACAAAACAGCTGCTGCTGCTGCAAAAGCTGCATTCATGTCAGACGCAAGCGCTGCGCACATCAAATGCACAGCAGAGCAAATATATGCAGCAGCCACTGCAGGGGACACCGAGTAAATCTCAGAAGTTTAAATTCGTTTTTTTTTGTGTTTAGCTAATTTGTGGCCAAACACACAGCGAGCGAAAGGCACGAGACGCAATACTCACAAAGACAGCTCACGAGCAAAGGCGCCAATCAATAAACGCAAAAGCAAACTTAAAACGAGTCGCAGCTTTTGAGCGTAACGCGTAAAAGCTTTTGGGGCTGCGCTACTTAGAAACCGAGCCAAAAGTTGTAAAGCTTTGGCGTGCAGCTGCCAAATGGCAGAAAGCCGAGCGCCGAGTGCCGAGTGCCGATTGCCGAATGATAAAATGCCGAGTGTGCCGATTGCTGAATGCACCGCCTGTCGGAAACCACATGACGCTTTTTGAGCTAAACCGAAGCTGAGCCGAGACTTTGCGCTCAAGCGTAGCTAGACGGAGAGGGTCGCGAGGCGTGGAGTGTCGGCTGCTGCTGCCAAACTGTCTCAATGGTCTGGCCTCGTGGGCGCGAAAGCTTTGCTGGCGCGAACAGTTGTATACGCAACGTTTTAGCTATCGAGACACGAGCCACGGACCGAGTGCACCCAAATAGCGCGACGCGTACGCAACGAAAACTCAATCTGTGGCAAAAAAAAAAAAAACTGTCTTACCCAAAAAACAAAAAAAACAAAAACTGACAGTTAAATGAGCAAAATACACATGAAGAATTTCAAACAAATATGTATTGTAAATAAATGCAAGAGATATATAGCTAGTTAACGATCGAAGCTGCAGCAAATGCCAGCGGAACGTGGCGCGAACGCGTGTGTGCCACAAAATCATTGAGCAAAAAAAGAAAAAAAAAAGATAAAGAAAGCAAGAAAATCCTTCAAAAGGATGTAAAGCATTTCAATTTGTGCCTTTAGCCTGTATTTTCAGTCGTTTGGTGTGCGTGTGAGTGAACTAAACATCAAATTAAAGCCAAGAGAAATATATTCTCATCTATATTTCAAAATAAGTTGAATAAAAGTGGTGCAAAAAAGTGCACTTCAGAATATATAAAAAAAAAAGCTAAGCCCTGCAGGAGCAGCAGCACCAGCAGCCGTCGTAGCAAAAATCAATAATTTTGTTTAAGCAGCAGCAACGGCAACCAAAAATCTGCGACAGCAGCAGGAGCAGCGTTAACTAGCAACAGCAACAACAATAACAAAAACAACGAACGAACGAATTAACAACAACCACAACAATAATAAGCAAGACAGCCGCAGAAGCAGCAGAATTTTTTCAGCGTCTTGGGCTGTGTTTTTATAATATATATACACACACATATACATACACACCACACAAAGCACTTGAGTGTGTGTGTGTGTGCGGGTGTTGGTATTCGCTAGCTGAATGTGCTTGTGTGTGTGTGTGCTACACATTAAGCAGACAAACGCTAAGAAGCAGGAAACAAAGTCGCTGCCAGCGGTTTATTATTGTATTACATTATAAAGCGACAAGCACACACACCAGAGAGAGAGACAGCCAGACAGACAGACAGACAGGCAGGCAGCAACACACACACACCCATACGCACGTGCAGCTAGACTCACACCTGCGCAGCACAACTTAGAGCCTAACTCAAATTACATAAATAGCAATAAGGCCCCACAGCCGCTGAAAGCGGAAAGGCCGACCTAAGTACAACGAACTGCAGCTGCAGCAAATTTGCATAGCAGCAGCAGCAGCAGCAGCAACAGCAGCAACAGCAGCAATCGCAGCAACGGCAGCAGCAACAAAAACAACAACATCTACTTCAGGCATTTAGCAGCGGCACAGAGCACAGTTACAAACCTATGGACAATGCCTATGTCTACTATAAGGTACTGTAAATGGCAGCAGCAACAATAGCATCAACAACAACAAGTTAACAACAACTAAGCAACAGCAGCAAGCTGGCAACAATCACTTCAGTCACTCGATCAGCCATCAAATCAACAACTCATTATCAACAAACAGCAACTAACAACAAAATGTCACACACACAATTTTACACGCATCGAGCGCATCAACATTCAGTTGGATTGTCATTTCATCATTATAAAAAACTTCAAATCCAATCGCAATCGTAAACGCAATCGCTGCACACAATTTTAGTAGTCAATCAACAGTGGCAACTGCAAATGTCTCAGACAGACAACAAACGCAACAACAACAACAACAAAAGCTTCAATAACAGCTTGGCCCCATATACCCCCCATATAGACATGCCACAACCCTAACTCCTTTGCCCTTACAAATTGCCCCTCAATCAAAAAAAGGAGCAGCGACGCCTGCATAATATATTCAAAAGAAAGAGGGAAAGAGAGAGAGAGAGAACGAAAGAGAAAACGAATGGGCTGGCAATTACCATTATTTTAAAAATTGTGTATTTGACTCAAGGATACCCTTTAAGCATTACTAAAGTGCCTAACAATTATTTTATTATTACATTTTGACTGATTTTTAAAATATTTTGCCTGTCGGTGGGCAATTTGTAGAATGATGATACATATATATATATATGTACCAACAAAAAGATCTCTATCTGTATAAAAAGAGCTTAGATAAATATAAACAATTTCTTTAATTCATATATGGATAAAGAACTTATTCATGACTCTGTTTTAAAATTCAACTCTGATTGTTTTGAACAGGAACTTTGCGAATTGCGAATTTTATTAGTATTTTATAGGGCTTCCAGCTGGGTAAAAAATTGCCATCGCAACGCTGAACTATTTCACTAATTTTTTTTGCAACCCTTTTTTTAATGGAGTACAAAAGCGGCATAAAACAAATAAAACAGAAAATCAGTTGCAGCTGCAACTGAAATATAGTTTTAAGGGTGCAGCTCAGCGCAGTTCGCATGTTGCATGTGCAATAAAGTTAATGTCTTGGCCAGACAAGTGAAAAACACACAAGCACGCCCAACACACACACACCCATAAATATGTGAACATTAAATTAAGTTTTCTTTTTGGGGGTAAATTGGATTTCAATTTGTGAGAACAAACAAAAAATAGCACACTTTTAAGCTAATCGAGTGGCAAATCGCAAGGGTTACATTTGTGTGAATGTGGGGTGTGTGTGTGTAGTTGTGTGGGTGTCTAAGTGTGTACTTTTTAAAGGTCACCATGCGTAATTAGTGAAATTTGGCATCAGGGCTGAGCGAATGAACGAATGAGGAACGTATAAGCGAATGAGCTCAAGTGCAAGCTCAGCAGGCACACACACACGCAGATACAAACAAATTAATACACACACGGGGACAGTCTATTCAAAATGAGAAACGTGCAGACATGCACAGCGTACAGTGCACAATGCAAGTTTGTTCGTGTTCGTGCTCGTGTCCGTGACGTATCCATCCGTCCACCCGTCCGCTCATTAGCAAAAAAGCCCCCAACGCGTGCCGCAATTGTTATAAATGCAGCCAGACACAAACTGAAAGTATCACAGTGTGTGTGTGTGTGTGTGTATTTCAAATGAGCTCCAAATGAGTATGACACACATACAGATACTTCGTTTGGTTTTAATGAGGGATAATCTCTGCGCTCAGGGTCATAAAAAACCGTCGAATTTGTGAGGAATTTCTTAATTAAAAATACAACTTGATGCTTAATTAAAATATATTAGAAGACATAGAAGTTGTCATTTAAATATAATTAATTCTAGAATTTAATGTGCTACTTAGCAAATACTGCAAGTGATTATGTTTCTTTATTAAGAACTGAAAAGAGAACTCATTCACAATTTTCGCCATAGTAAATTACAGGGTATTTTGAAAGGAAAATATGGGGGTGAATGCCAACGCACCGAACTGCTCTGCACTTTATGAACGTCACTTGAAATACATTTTTGTCTCAACAGATAGAGAGGGAGAGCCAGTGTGTAAAAAAGAGAGATAGAGATAGCTGTAACTGCACGTGCGTGAAATGGGACTAGTGCGACAGAAATGCAACGATGACAAGTGAGGAGTGCCAAGTATGGGGGAGTGAAGGGCCAGATCTGTCAGTCTGGCCTTGTAGCCACACACTCGAAACGTGATGATTTGTCATAATTCAAAGGGAACGCAGAAATGCAACGGCCACCAGGCTGACAAAGAAAGGATGGAAAGGAAGAGAGAGGAAGGCCCACAACTCCAATTTAAAATCCACATTTCACTTGCCAAAATGATGTTGGCGTGGTAACGTCCGCCCCCTAGCAAACCGTGTTGATATGAGTAGGTGAAGGAGGAGATGGGGAGAGGAGAGGAAGCCTGCCATTCAACGTTCTACTCAAATCATAAAAGAAACAGCCTCATCAGCTTCAAGCTCTGCTTTTGTGCCTTGTTTGACTGCGTGTTTTACAATAGCTTTTTATTTGTTTATTTTTAATTTTATGATTTCAACGAAACACGCAGCCAACGAAAATAGCAAACGGAACGCACACATTTATATACACGCATACATACACACACACACACAGACACACTGATATATATATATGTATACACTGTGCTACATGTGTACTTTTGCACTTAACACACTTATTGTTGGGCACTTTTTCTTATTCTGTTTACCGCTGCCTTCGGCTTCGGCTTCTGCTATTCGTGTTTCTTTTTCATTCTTTAACTTTAAGATTTGCCTTTGCCTTCTCCTTTTCCTTTTACTTTTTTTTCCTAATTTTCGTTTCTTTGTCTTTGTGTTTCATTTCATTTGTGTTCTGCTGCCGACCCCTTGTCTCGCCGCAGAGTCAACCGCATCTCCTGCCTCCTCTTCCCATCTAACATCCCCCAGCAGAAAGTCATCGTTATTGTGTTCTCACACACACAAACACCCACAAGAAAACAGTTACAGTTAAGTACTCACACACACACGCACGCACACACACACACACACACACACATGACGTATACGTAATAACCTTGTAACCAAAATGTTGTTATTTCGGGCCACATTTCTCTCTCCGAGCGTGTGTGTGTGTCTGTGTATGTGTGTGTCTGTCGTTTTTTATTTCGCTCTGTGTGTGTTTGTGTGGGCCAAAGTTCTTGGCATTATTTGAAGAGTGCTGCGAATCACTTTACTCGCTCACCTACTCTCTTTCTCTCTCTCTCTCTCGCTCTCTCTCTCTCTCTCTCTCTCTCTCTCCTAGCTATCTGTGTTTCTCTCTCCCCTCTCTCTCTCTTACTAAATGGTTTTCACTCTCCCTGTCTACCTTCCGCTGACTCTTTTGCTATATGTGGGTTGGCATAATTTCTAAATTTATACTTTAAACTCGCATACTGAACGTGCCTTTATTATACCTATTTATATCTTAACAAGATTTTTCTTAAGTGTTGGTGTTTATTGTCGTGTTTTGTTAAATAAATGTTTTTCATACCTTTTTCGTATGTTATTTTCATAAATTAATCCCTGTTATATTTCACAAATAACTGAAAAACAGCAGTACTTTATATTTTTAACTAAAGCGATTCGATATTTCACGTTTCAAGCTAGTACTTTTAAATTTTATTGTAGTATTCGTATTTCGATTAAAATTTAAAGTTAGTCGCAACGTTTTAACTATCTCCATTAATTTTTGATATTTATTATTATCTTTTTAAAAACAAAAATTTATAAACACAAAAAAAACATACGTTAATGCAGTACTTTCGTCTTAATAGGAAACTAGCTAAGAATTTTTCAAATTCTTTTATTTAAACTATTTTGCAGTATATCGCAAGTGTTCCAATTTAATGACAAAAATATTAAGTACAACTTCTTAAGGAAGATGAGTTTTTAATTTTAATATATTTAGAAGACTGTTAACTATAAAAAGGATTGAGCTCTATCAAAAGAATATCTGACAATGATGATTATATTACCATCCCACATTTTTTAACAATATGAATCACTTAATGAATCAACAGGATAGCGCTCTCAGTGCACTAAATCTTAATTTAATTTTAAAAAACAAGACAAAAAATTAAATTTGCTAGTTAGGTGAACGTTTTTTAGTTTCTTTACCAATCGCTTACAAGATTTTTGCTGTTTTTAATTTACTCCTAGCACCTGTTTTTTACCTAAATTCAATTACTTTACTTAGTGCTATATTTTTCTTACACTTTTTAAAACTTTTGAATTGTTTATTAGCATTGTACGGAACGCTGTTTGAATTTAACATTTTATTCTTGCCGTTACATAATCAAAAAGTAATATATATATATATACTTATACTTTAAAACACAAACACAAAGCAATGACAACCAAAACTAAACAAGAACAAAAAAATATATAAAAAAAATATTAACTAAAACAAAAATTTTAAAATTTATTAAAGCAATTAATGATCTATTAGTGAACTGTGATTTATTTTAGCATACAAGAATAATTCTTTTGTCATTTTATTGCCAAAAGATGCAGATTTTTTCACGAAACTTATCGATTGTAATGGCTCCAATAATTGGCTTTTTATATGCAAAAGTTAAAGAAACCGAATACAAAAAAAAAGGAATACTAAAAAAAACCATAAGAACACTTTAATCGTTTAAATGCAAACGATTTTAAAAGCGAGATACTTGTATTTGTTTCCAGAATTGATCATTTTCAATTACATAACATCTATAAAACATATTTTGTTGTTGTTCTAAAAGCAAACAGAAAACGAAGCAAAACAATAGAATATGCAAATGACCAAAAAGGTTATAAACCAAAACAAATTTTAAAACCAACCAACAAAAATTTAAACCGTATGCAACTATTTACAATATGCTTTTGTAATATTTTCGCACCAATAAAAAAACAAACAAAATCTGAGTACTGCAAAAATATCTAAACAAAAAAGTCAAAAGCTAGACGGGCTCTAAAAAGAAATAAGATAAAAGTTGAATCAAAAACAGAAACAGAAAAAAATACAAAATGTAGGCGAGGAAACTACTGACAAATCTCATTGACGATAAAATGATAAAACAATTATGACGTGTATATACTTACAATACGTACCTATCTATCTATCTATATATATATATATAAAAAAAAATATATACATATATATATATATATATATATATATCTATCTCTCTGTCGCTCTTTCACTATATATGTAACCAACATATATATATATTTAAATATATATATTTTTATATATATATGTATATATATTTATGTATAACATCTATCCAAATATGTTGTTTTTATTGAGTTACTTTGCTTACCAAAACTGTGCCCCAACACGAGCACAACAACAACAACAACAGTAACAACTACAACTACAGCTACATCAACAACGACAGACGAACCATCTAAATTTGAACAACCCTCAAAATAAACAATTGTTTATCCATTGTGATAACTACTACCCCCAACAACCAAAATACTGACTGGCCGCCTGTTGCAGCCACTTACGTTAAAATATATTACTTTTTGGTTTTGTAAATAACTGTTAAAGAACGCGAATATCAACTGCAATGCAATCCAAATTGAACTCCAAATTAAATTTTGGAAATTGAAAACTAACGCAGACCGAGCAAACAACAAGTCACACACACATACACACACACATACCCACAAAAATACACCATTCGTTGGGTTTTAGCACACTCACACACACACACACATAAATAGCCAACTACTACAACAACAAATACAAGTTCCGGCATTCCATTTAAAAGTCAACCGCAATAAACCAAATTGCGCTCAAATTCAATCAAAATACAAAACTCTATTTCTCCCACTCTTTCACTTACTCTACCTGCCACTATCTATTGCTGTCTATCTTCTATATATATCTCTATCTCTCTCTCTCTCTCTAACTCTCTCTCTCTGTCTAACTCTAAATCTGTCTGTCTTTGTTACACTCACTGTCTGTCTAAGAAACTTTACTCAATTACTCAATTATATATGATATATATATTATATATACCAACATATATATATTTTGTTTGATTTCACATAAAAAAACATAAGACACAAAAATACCAAAAATATACAGAAACAATTGTTTACAATATACTTTTGCACGTTATTTCTGTAATGCATCTGAACTATATATTGTTATAAGTAATTTATGTTTCTTTCCTGCGTACAAGCAAATACCAAATACAACAACAATATACCAAAAAAAAAATACATAAGTACCAAAATACCGACACAAAACGAAATCAGAATCCAAGTGCATTTGTATGCCTCGCCACACATGTCGTATACGCAATAATCACTAACTAACTAACCCAAAATCAAATCAACAGCGACCACAATACTCACACACACACACAAACACACGACCACTTTCCCAAAGTAATGGGCGTAATGCACGTGAACGTGCTACACCTACACACACACAAACACACACACACACACACACGCATACTGAATTGACCCCAGCCGCATGGCTCTCTCAAAGTGACACACATTTCCTGTTGCAAAAACCGCCCGTCCACTGCCTCCCCAAACAACACTGCCCGCCCCCACACGCTCTCTCTCTCTCTCTTTCTCTCTCTCTCTGTCTCTCCCTCTCTTTCAATACACCCCTTGTTGAACTTTTAGGTGCAGCTTGCCAAAAAAAAAAATAAAAAATAAATGTTAACTAAAGAAAGAAAAAGATATCTTAAAAAATTAAGCAAGGCTCAACTACAATTAAAAGAGAGTTCACAATTTATTAAAAAAAAAAAACAAAAACAAAAGACAAACTGAAACTGAAAAAAGAAAAAGTAATTTTATTACAAAACCTTATTGTAAATTAAGCGCAAAGAAACAAAAGTGTTGAACAATTTTTGAATTAAGTAACAAAAATAAGCAAACGAAACTTGTAGAAAAACAACAAAAGTCAGAAAAATGAAATGAAAACAAATTTTACGTACAAATATGGGGCCAAAATAGTCCGTAAGTATTCGGGCAAAAATCGCTTTGGTTAATTGTTGAAAAAAAATGTACAAAATGTGCAGAAGAATAACTTGTTGTTAACATAATAATGCAAAGACAATCATATAATAATTATAAACTTAGACATACTATATATAAATCGTGCCTAAATTGTAGCCAACTTATGATTTAATACAACTTGTAAGACGGATAACGCAAAAAACAAATCCACGTAACAATTTACAAAACAATACCAAAAAATTCACACCAAAATGAAAACAGCAACAACAATGAATTAAATTCAAAATAATAAAACAAAATAAATATTAAAAAAAAATATATATAAAAACAACAAACAACAACAACAAAAACATATCTAAATAACTCGAAAAACAACATAAAAAACACAAAAAAAAAGTTACAGTTACAGTTAGAAACAAGCCACAACAACAAACAAGAACCAATTTGAAATCGCCCATTTCAGATGTACAATAACTTCACGGGTGCCAGCGGAAGCCCACCACTGCCAGATATCATTGGACAATATTACGGCCCCGGAATCGGAATCGGGAGTGGAATCGGAATCGGTGGAGGAATCGGCGGCTACGGTGCACCACTTACCTGCGCCGGTTTGGGCTATGGCCAGGCCTATGAGCTATACGGCCCCTCAAGTTCCACAGGGTATTTATACGATCCGACGTCGAGTGCCGCCGCCGCCGCCGCTGCGGCAGCGCAGATATACGGCCAGACATCGCCCATACGGCGCAGGCGATACAGCATTGCCGGACTGCCATCGGCGACAATGTACAATGATGTATACGGTTATCCGGCGCCGCCGCTGCAGCAGACGAGCTCCACGAACATTGTGAATCTGTTGAACGAGGCGCACAAATCGATATCGCGCTCATCGCAGATACTCAATCTGAGTCACCAGGCCAGGCAGCTGGGCCAGCCGCTGATGCAGACGCAGACAGTGACGACACCGCTGTCCGGCCGCGTGGTCTCCAGTTATCCGACGCTGCACGGTGGCGATGTATCGCCACCATATTTAAACGATAACCTGCTGCAAATGTCGACAAGCTTCTCATCCCAGCCCAATATGTACTTCCAGCCGCAGCCGACGCAGCTGACGGCCGCCCAAAGTGCCGCTGCGGCGGCTGCGCGTCTGCGCCCCGCCTACTCCGTAACGAACCTCGCTGCCGGCTATCCAGCCAGCTGCAAGTACGGCGCGACGGGCTACGCGAATCCCTATCAAAGCGATCTAAACACTGCCAGTGCCGCCGCCGGCTATGGCCTTGGCCTTGGCCTGGGCATTGGTCCCAGTTTGGGGTCCGGCCTGGGCTTGGGCTTGGGTCTGCCGGCGGCGCAGCAGCGTCAGCTCATGTCACACTCACTGCATGCCTCAAATCCCGCCATTTCGCAGTACTATCAGCAGCATTCGATGCCACCGCCGGCCAGCTCGGCGCTGGCGTATAATCTGCATCAACAGTTCGCCGGTACGCAACAGCAACAGCCGCAGCAACAGCATCCCCATTCGCATATACAGGCCTCGGTGCAGCAGCAGATGAACCCGCAGTATCAATACCATGTGCATCAGCACCAGAACCATCTGCAAACCCATCCGCTTGCAGCGTTGGCAAATACGAGCGGCCCTTTTGGGGGGACGCTGGCGAGCAGCGCTCGTGATGTCGGCGTTGGTTACGATCCGCTGCATCATCATCATCATCACTCAACGCACCCAGCGTTGCATCATTCCAATACGCATCATCATCATCTGCCGGGCGGGGGGCTGCATGCCTCATCATATCCGCACACGCACTCGCTAACGCATCATCAGCAGCAACAGCAACAACATCAACAACTACAACAACAACTACAACAACACCATCACCACCATTTGCCATACTCGAAACTAGACTTAGATTATCCGAAACTGCCGCAAGAGCATAAGCGACAAGTAAGTTTTAAATTTGACGTAGACACGCTATCCCTAGATTCCTAGATACTACTACTTGATACTACTACTCGATACTACTACTACTCGATACTACTACTCGAAACTAATACTCGATACTACTCGATACAACAGCCACATTCAAAAAAACAACCAACTATAAACTATAAACATGCCCATCAAAATCGAATCTGAAACTTCTCAATTGCAATTATTTGCGCATCCTTGCGGATGGCCAAATGATTAAAAAAAAAAAATCTACATAATTATATACGCAAATGTATTCAAAATCGCATAGCCCTAATTGATGCATTTTACGCTTTTAACCCTCTCCCAACATCCCCAATCATACCAATCTTTGTCTAGGTCAAAAATCAAATTAGCCAACGACATTTGCAGTGTGCGGTTCTCGAAACAGAAATATTGAAAAACAAACACCAAGTATTACATACATACAATATACCATATATTATAGTTTTTAATTAATATATGGCATATATATATATATAAATATATATTTATTAGAAGTAGTTTAAGTGAACGTATATAAGGAAAAATCAAGAAGAACAAGAAGAAGAACTATTGTTTAATGTGCCATTTTAAAGTAGCGAGAAAAAGGATTTAAAATAATACATACAAATTTCAAGAGCTGTACAATTTTTGTATTTAGTTATCATTTTTGCTTGTTGGTATTTTCTTTCTATTCTAAGTATATATTTTGTGGTTATTTTGCATACCACTCAGGGCAACTTTTCAGAGAAAGAAATTGTAAAAGAACTGTAAAGAAATTAAAAAGTATTCGTTTGAAATTTGAACCACTTTGCTCTTGACTCTCAAAAGTAAAAGACTGTAAATAACAACAAGAAAACAAGTGAAACTAAATGATATTTACTCATAAATGTAAACCATTTATACAATATAGTTATACATAAGGAAAATCAAAAATAAAACACAAAAAAAAAAAAATATAAGATGAGGAGATAAAAATGTAATGAAAATGAGAAAATTTACTTTACTTTATTTGTTACACCCAAGACTCGTAAATGTTAAGTTATGCGAGAGGTGCAACAATGAAAAAATGAAAAAACGAGAATGAAGCTTAAAATTATTATCAAAACCTATAAAGTACTCGTACTCATAATTCATACTTAGTCTTATACTTATGTAGAAACAAAGAAAGAAAAAAACCAAAAACAAAAGAACAAATTGTTAGTGCAACTCTCTATTTGAAGAAGAAGAAATACTTAAACTACCTAAATACATGTACTATAATGCATTACCTACTTATAACTGAAGTATGTATAAAGAAATACTTTGCATAGTGAGACCCTACCACACCCTAGTCCCCAATTCCAATTTAGCCAAGCCTAAGCAAGGACCTCTATACCCAACCTACTAACTACCTAACTAGAAAATTACCTTACTAACCTAGAATCCAAAACTACTTACTAACCATCTAAGCATTTGCATAATAGATTGTGTTTCAATTACTTTAATCACAAGAGCTGTCGCTTCGGTTCTTGATTCGGTTCAAATTTGTACTTGGTTTGGCGGTCTACGGACTCTTCCAGCTAAATATATATGTACTCGTATAGCCCACTAAGTAATAGCGTGTGATTAGCAATGAAGGTCAATTATATGTAAAGATGAAATTTATATATGCTAAATCCAGAGACGGGTAGCAAAAGTATAACGAAACATTAGCGGAAATTGAAAGTGTAAAATGGAAATGTCGTGAAAACTGGATATATAAATATATATGTAAATAGCATATATAATATCTGGCAATGTGTCTAACACAATACTTTGGTTGCAGTTTTAAATTGAATTTGGAATCGAAAAGCAAAATATCGAAACAGAAACAGAAACAGAAAAGAAGAAGCATTCAAAATGTGTCTATGCGAATATTATACAAAAATGTATTATGTATTGTACCATGTACTAAAGTTCTTATATTCATACCTACTATTAGTGTTCCAACTGAACGTTTATATTTACTTATACATCTATATACTTAATATGAATATATATATATATACATATATATTTACCAATACATACATACATGTATCTAGGTGCTTTTTATTACAAACTTGATTCGTCTTCAACCAAAAAATGGTTACCTTTATTGTAGTGTGCAAATTATTCGGCTTAAAATTGCGTTATAAACAACAAAAGAAAAACTACTCTTTCGACATTTTTCGAATACATCTTTTTTCTCAAAGAAAGTAAAACAAAACAAAAAACCCCCCCAGTTTGTTATAGCCTAGTACGTAGTGAAATTACGTGGAGTTACTCTAATTTGTCATATATAGTAAACAATTTAGTATAGCATACCAATTGTAGTTGTGCACACACACACACACACTGGAACTAGTTCGGTGGGTTGTGGGATGTGTGTGCCTAGGTGAGGGGCTATCGTATACAATACGTTTTTTATGGCCCCGCATGAGCAATAAAACGTGCGTTGTGTTCAGTAGGAAACTTTAAATAATCCTAACATGATTTTTCGATTAAATATTTTTGTGTTCTGATTTCGTATAATCGGTATCTCTGTAGTCATAAGAACGGATAATAAGCTTAACACTAGCCAATTGAAAGCATTTATGTCAGCAGTTGCTGTCTGTGTAAAGGACATACTTACATACATAGAACAACATAAAAACAAACATTCGCATATACGTAGAGAATCATGTTACAACAGATACTTAGCTATACTTATCTATATAGATATTTCCCCCCTACTTTCACTAACTTCGACATTCGAAATTCGACATACGACATTCAATTTGGGTTCTTGTTTCTTCTTTACGAACAGTGAGTACATCAATAAGAAGGCATTTACTTATATACTTATACTTATAGTTATACTTATATTATTACTTATTGTTATATAAAAATGATGAGTCATGATGATCTTGAATACTTGAAATATTTATACTTATTATACGTATACATGCATACACAATATAATTATATTGATATACCTAATTAATTACTACTCCAGCGATATACTGTATACATACATACATATATATATATGTATATATGTATATATATATATATATATATATTTATACACTGATTTGTATTTGTAAACTTAATTAAGATTACTTCTCAGACTTAATTCAAAACTAATTCTTGAGATCGAACTCGAATCGAATTCTGTTAAACTTAAACTAAATCTTAAGCATTATAAATGAAATTTTCGAAAGCAAACAATAAAAACTTTAACATGCGACAACCGAATGGATAAGCTATGCCCAACGTCTAGCATCAGGTTAACAGTGTTAACAGCTCATGAGCGCCCCTCCACCCTCTCTAACCCTCTGAATATAAAAAAACACTCACAAACAAGCACACACACACACGCACACACAGCAAACACTACTTTTAACACACAGTTGACCCTCAGTTCTGCAAAGGGGGCAACGACTTTTGCAGTTACATACTCTATATATATATTTTACATACTCTCTATCTCTCATATTTGCTCGCCACGCCCACAAGCCCACAACGCCCCCACTCTCGCTCATACATACATATACGACATGTAAGCCACCCACAACCACCCACATTTGTACACAATTGCGCCGCAATATTGCACCAAGAGAAACTTTTACACACTAAAAAGTAAAAAAAATACAAAAAAGAAAAAGATTTATGAAAAAATTTAATTGTAGGCAAGGCAGCAGTGTTTGCTTTGCAGTTGTGATGCAATTTTAAAATCTTGGTATGTCTTGTATCTTATCCTTTACCCCACAAAAAAAAAAAAAAAAACAACAACAACAAAAAAATGTAATAAACCAAATCCAGTTGGACGAATTCCGTCTTGAAATACAAAGAAGGGATCAAGAGATATTGGCGATGGCGGCCAAAATGAAAACGCTAGAGGAGCAGCATCAGGTAATTGGCGCAGTTGCGAATCCAAATTGTTAAATTGTCCCCATGCACAGTAAAATATAACTTTCGTTAGGACTATCAGCGGCACATAGCGGTGCTCAAGGAGTCGCTATGTGCCAAAGAGGAGCACTACAACATGCTGCAGACGGATGTCGAGGAGATGCGCGCCCGCCTTGAGGAGAAGAATCGCCTCATCGAGAAGAAGACCCAGGGCACACTACACACGGTGCAGGAGCGCAATCGTTTAACCAGCGAACTCACCGAGCTCAAGGATCACATGGACATCAAGGATCGTAAAATTAGTGTGCTGCAACGCAAGGTCAGAGAGCAGATGAGCAATGAAAGAACTAAATCAAACTCACTCATAACATATCCAAATACACACATCACAAACACATATACAAAAAACAAACAACTTCACAGATCGAGAACCTCGAGGACCTGCTGAAGGAGAAGGACAACCAGGTGGATATGGCCAGGGCCAGGCTGTCCGCCATGCAGGCCCATCACAGCAGCTCCGAGGGTGCGCTTACCAGCCTGGAGGAAGCCATCGGCGACAAGGAGAAGCAAATGGCGCAGCTGCGCGAACAACGCGATCGCGCCGAGCACGAGAAGCAGGAGGAGCGCGATCTGCACGAGCGTGAGGTGGCCGACTACAAGATGAAATTGCGTGCCGCCGAGAGCGATATTGAGAAGCTACAGACGCGCCTGGAGCGGGCGGTGAATGAGCGAGAGCGACTCGAAATCAAGCTGGAGGCATCGCAGAGCGAACTGGGCAAATCAAAAGCGGAGCTGGAGAAGGCCACCTGTGAGATGGGCCGCAGCAGCGCCGACTGGGAGTCCACCAAGCAGCGCATCGCACGCCTCGAGCTGGAGAATGAGCGGCTGAAACACGATCTGGAACGTTCGCAGGTACTCGTGCATTAGAACCGGTTCCCCGGAACAGCCTAGCGCTATTATCCATAAACCATAAACCATTATATTATATCATATATGTTAAATCGTGTTCCTCTGTGTGCAGTGTACATATATTTATATATATATACTTATATGAAACCAAACTATTATTCAAATCTATCTGTTATCGATAACGATAGCGATAATTTAACCCAATATTTTTATAATTACTACATATATGCCTCTATGTGTGCTATATATATTTACATGTACACTTACAACTACTACAACAACTATTACTACTATGTAACAACAACAACATCTCGCATCCCAAACAACAACAACAACTTTATCACTCTACTACTATATATAAATAATCGATACATTAACCAACAACTAGATGCAGCTAGAAGAACAGACCACACTACACAAAGTAAGCCTACCGCCAAAACCTAATACCTACTACCTAACTACCTCTAAGTACCTACTCGTAGTGCCTAAGTTGTGCTCGTTTCTCGTAGTACCCATTTGTAAGACCACATCCCGTAGCAAAGCAAATTTTAGTTACGTGTTAGCATCTTGCATTTAGAGCCAGCAGGTCTTATTTTAAGTTTCAATTGAAAGATTCAATTCATGCAAAGCCACAACCCAAAAGTTTCTGAAATTCTAAATAATATTATTTATTGATTCTGAAAATAAGTTTTGTTAATTGATTTCAAAGAAATTACACATTAAATATGATCAAATTAGTAATCATTGTTTGCTGCTTTCTACTCACAAATTATTCAATGCACCAATGAAAATAAAAGAAATAATATTTAGTTAATTATGAAGCAATTGGAAAAGTGAATTTTTATTCAACACTCGTTCAATATTTATATGCCAGCATGTTAATATTTCAATTGCTTAGTAACAGAAACTTCTGGGTTCTGCCCATTTGCATAACACATTAGTCAGTCACCAGCAGCTCCCCGCTAGCACTGTGCACACACACATTCTTAGACTGGTCAGCACAAGCACAAGCACAAGCACACCCACTCACACAAACACACACCTACATCTACACTCAGAAATCCTTCTGCATAAACACACCATTTGTGAAATTAGCAAGTAGCCGAGGTTTTGATTTAATCTTGTCGACTTACAATACGTTTACAAATTGATATGCATAATAATTCAAGCTGTTACAACTATCATCGCCTTTAATTAAGTATGCCTCGTGCAATGTATATTTCTGAATTGTTTAATTGTTGCTGAACATGCATATCGTATCGTACTTTACAGAATGTACAAAAGTTAATGTTCGAAACGGGCAAAATATCGGTAAGTTGGCCACAAGCCAGCCAAACAAGGCCACAATGTAGAACTAGTGCTCGACAAAAAAAAAAAGATAATCGATAGCACACCAATAGTCCAATATTAATCGAAACGTTAAAACCAATGCTCGATTTAAAAAGTCTATTAATTCACTTATAAAATGCTTGGTTAGACTTTAAATTAGGCTTAAAATAATAATCTTAATAATTGCGTTAATTTTGCAACACTTGATACTGCACAGTTTATAAGTGCTGCGTTGAGTAGAAGAATGTAATTTATTAAGGCCTTGAATTATAAGAATTGAGTTTTGTTAGTTTTGCTTAATACACACCTACACACAGCCACACACACACACACACATGTTTATAGATCAGATATTTTGGTGTATACAAAACAAATGTTTAAAGCGTTAAATGCACCGACTACCAATTCATACTTAAACTTGAAGCTTGATACAAAATCCCAATTCAATACTCATGTTCATTAAACACAATGCTACACAATATATTGAATATAAATTCATTTAAAAACACATATGGCTTACACACAATACGTATACGCATCGTATGCCATTCGATTGCTTTCCTGCTGGACCAATTCTGCTAATGTTTTGAAATTGATGTTTATGCTAAGCTCAACTGTTTCTAACTCTCTGTAGCTGTATCGTTTCTAACTTAAATATTATATATATATATATGTTAATTTAACTAAATACTAATTGAATCGTTTTGCGTCTCGCACTCAACAAAGACAACGTTTGGACGAACCACAATGACCACGTCCCAGGAGCTGGATCGGGCCCAGGAGCGAGCCGACAAGGCCGCTGCCGAATTGAGGCGCACACAGGCCGAGCTGCGGGTGACACAGGTACAGTTATTACAATCATCATTTAGCCCATATTCGATGCATACATATATATCTACAAATTATACAAAACTATATATATATATAGATATAATACATATTCGTATTCTGTGCATATAACCAATACATATTACGAGCATCTCTCTCTCTCGTAACTCGTCTATTTGTGTGCTCTACTAACTAGTAATCTATGCGTTAATCAAATCTCAAATCTATCTCGCAAATAATATGCAAGTCAAATTTCATATCTCTGTGTGCGTGTGCTACAACAACAACAACAATAACAAGAACTCGTTCTAAATACCACAACAACTACGCATTGGTTTCAATCCATGAATGAATACTCTTTCTATATACTTTCCACAACAACAACAAAACACGTTCTAATTTATACATCTCTGTATGGAACACATTCAGCTGTCTTCTTATCGACACCTCCACATCGAGAGCAACAACCAAAACGCACACACAACCACACACAAACAGCCACACACACACCGAACCACACACAGCTAAACATTTTGCACCTGCAAATTAAATCACTTTTAAACGTATTTCAATTACAACGAGTATTCGCGAAATTTAATAACTTATTAAAGATCCTACTTTAAGCTAATTCTTTTGCATTTTTAATACCAGACCTCAACCAATTGCCTAAAATTAAAACTAATGTATTAATGTAAAATTGAGAAATTATATTAAAAAAAAACTCCAAACTTCTTTTGAGTTATTTACTCATATAAAATTGGTGAAAAATATAGAACAACTTCTTATCGCCTGTTGTAAAATTATTAAAATTGTTGATTTGCGCTAAAAGGTTTTACTGCTTTTTTCGCATAACTCGTAGCTGTAACGTAAAAGTAAAAAAAAAAAAAAACAAAAAACAATTATTTAACTACCTATAAATATTTTGTGTATACTAAAACCTAAACTCTATCTAAATCGTTGTGCTTACATTCATTTTCTATAGGGCGAAACTAAAGAACGTTTTGTGAGTAAATGCTTATAAACAAGAAACAAATGATACTCGTACAAGTTTTTAGTAACAAGATACAGCAACTAAAACATTTTGTGGAACCAAAATCAAAAACAAACATTGGAAACAATCCATATAAAAAAAACAAAACTAAACAAATTAGCTGCCATCTAATACTATATAAATGTCATGTGTTTTACTTACTGTACAATAATACTATTCGTAACTTGCATTGCCTAACATACTAACTAACCTACATATACTTATATACATAATACATATACATACCTATACATATATATATATTTACATATATATGTATATATATATATATTCAAACATTCGTTCAGCCATTGTCCTTGTACAAAGTTGCTTTGAGTCCATCTAAATCCATCAATCATCGTGTGGATTGCGAACATCTATTTGTGACTCCTGCATGAGTTTTGTGTGTGTTTGTCGAGTCCCCAAAACGAACAAAATTACCATCCGAAAGCCACACATAACCAAACAAATGAACTCTGACGAAGAAGCAGCTGTTTTTTGTAATCAACGACAACATTTAATAATACATTTTGTGATTAGGTCTTGTTGTGTTATAATTGAACAATAATTGATTAAATTTCGCACAAAGGGAGACCTAATTAAGTGGTTCTCGAATCATTCCAAGCACAACTAAAGTTTCTCTAAAGAAGTGAAAAACTCAACTTATAAACTATCAAAGTAGATGATTTCAACAGCTTTAAAGATGCTTTCTTTACTCTTTTAGACACATACAGCCAATCGAAACTTTATATTTACTTTATAAAAATGTGTATAAAAAGGAAACGGGTTGACAAAAAACATTTCATTATCATCTTGTAAGCCATTTTCGAGCTGAGCACTTCGCATACACAATTCCAGTGTGAATAAAAGTCAGTTTTAAGTACAAAGTACACAAGGAATTACTCAAAAACTTTTTCCTAGGGGACCACACACAGCTTCTCCCAAACACGCAAATACACACATACACAGACACACATACACAGACACACATGCACAACAACTCAGGCAAGACGTGAAGCCAATTTTGCAACGTGACTTTGGCAACTGTTTTCAGAGAGCTCTGCTGGAAAGTTGCAAAACTTGCGCTTGATTTACTTATGTTGTTAATTTCTTCAACTCATACACTCACACACACACCCATATACACACCCGCTCGCACACACATACACACGTTTGCCTTAAAGTCTTTGCCTTACGTTTGCCTTATTCCTTCACATATTCTTCTTTGTCTTTGTCTCATTTTGCACCCGAGCGCCACCTATCGCTGTCAGTTTGCTCAGCCTCATTGCCTGCTCTCTCGCTCTCTATCTCTCTCTGTCTTTGTGTATTTGTCCTTGTCGTTTATCAAGTGTCATCCACAAGTCCATTGTCAATTCGCTTCGTGCTCAACATTCGCAGCATAAATATCGCTCGCTATAGAAGTTGTTTATCGTAATCGTAATCGCAATCGCAATCGTTATCGTTATCGTAATTATTATTATTATAAGTACTCGTACTTGTTGTTTTATCTATTTATGTATTGTGTCTGACAATCAGTCAGTCAGTCAATCTGTCAGTCAGCCAGCCATTCAGTCAGTCATTCATTTAAGAGACCATCCACATCATGCGTGCCTGTAAATAATATCCGTATCCACATCCAATTTACCCCCCCCCCTAACAACAACAATTAACAACTCGATAACGATAACGCCAAACCCAAAAACCGCAGTCGGATGCGGAAAGGGCACGCGAAGAAGGGGCCGCCCTGCAGGAGAAACTGGAAAAGAGCCAGGGCGAAGTGTATCGACTGAAGGCGAAGCTGGAGAACGCCCAGGGTGAGCAGGAAAGTCTGCGCCAGGAGCTGGAGAAGGCCCAGAGCGGCGTCTCGCGTATACACGCCGATCGCGATCGGGTAGGCACAAAAGAATCTCTAATTCCCCCCTAACCCATACGCACTACCCATTAGCACCTAAATTCCCAACTACCCCACAACTGTCCTTCCAATTCACTCACACCCGGTTGGTATCTGTGCCGCAGGCATTCTCTGAAGTGGAGAAGATCAAGGAGGAGATGGAACGCACTCAGGCAACGTTAGGCAAGGCGCAACTGCAGCACGAGAAGCTGCAAAATTCGCTGGACAAGGCGCAGAACGAGGTCGATCATCTGCAGGATAAACTAGATAAGGCCGGCACCGAGAACCGACGACTCGTCCTCGAAAAGGAGAAGCTCACCTATGACTACGATAATCTGCAATCGCAGCTGGACAAGGCACTCGGCCAGGCGGCGCGCATGCAGAAGGAGCGTGAAACTCTCACCCTGGACACGGATCGCATACGCGAGAAGCTTGAGAAGACGCAGGTATGCGGTAATCGTTGCCACTAAACACATTCAAGGTGCCATCACACACAAAATCACACACACACAGACACATACGTCGAGCCATGCAACACGCGTAGAGCCTTGTGCAACCTGTACCCCAATCGATGTCTGTGCAATGTAACTGTAAAGTGTTGTGACTAACCCCTAACCCCAAAAACTAACCTAACTCAAAGCCCGTCTCAACTGTACATAACACACACACATACATGCTACTTATCTATCAGTGTTTGCTCTGAAATCGAATACATCCCAAATCCCAAGACAAATCTTTATTTTCAATTTATCATTTTTTGGCTCTTTCCAATTTAATTTGATTTTAGTTATCTTTATTTATTGAAAATAAATTAGAGTTTAGTTTTCTTTAAAAGTTTTATTTGAAATATTGAATTTCAAAAGGAATAGTTACACATCAGGTAAATTATTGAATTTTTTGTGACTTCTTGTTTATGATTGATCTATATCTATCTATCTATTGATCTATTGCCATTTTTCCCTTTCGCTGACTTATTTAATCGAACCACAAATTCCAATCACCTTCAGAGCGAGCACTGTACTCAATACTATTCTTTATACTTAAGCCGATTGTTGTGTATCATATCATATATAAACCTGCATATACCAATTTACCAATATATATATAATTATATATAAATATCGTACACATACTTCCTATGCATATTCGTATCTATCTTTCAACTATATGCTATATGTGATATATATATATATGAATACACTCGCGAATACATTCACAACAAAACAGACGCAGCTAGCGCGCATACAGAAGGAGCGGGATCAGTTCTCCGATGAGCTAGAAACGCTCAAGGAGCGATCAGAATCCTCACAGACGCTCCTAATGAAGGCCGCACGCGATCGAGAAGCGATGCAAACCGATCTGGAAGTGCTCAAGGAGCGTTATGAGAAATCGCATGCCATACAGCAGAAACTGCAGGTAATTTCACCAACCCAACTGAGAACCACTAAAATAAAGGTATTTTCACACATACATACTGAATTGGCAACAAAACTTCTATTATAAGGCATACATATACTAATCGCATAATCCAAAAACAAAAAAAAAATACAAAGCATGTGAAACTGAAAACTACCAGTGAAATTGGCTGTTTGTAAATTTGTAGCTTCCTTTAAAAAAAATGAAAAATTAATATATAAACACTGCTTGGCCCTCATTGAGACACTTATCACATCCCATTAGAACCCACTGCTATACTTAGTCCCTTCCTTTTGCTGTTATTGCAGATGGAGCGCGATGATGCTGTTACCGAGGTGGAGATACTCAAGGAGAAGCTGGACAAGGCGCTGTATGCCAGTCAGAAGCTAATCGATGAGAAAGACACCTCCAACAAGGAGTTTGAGAAGATGCTGGAGAAGTACGATCGTGCTCAAACCGAGATCTATCGCTTGCAATCCCGTTGCGATTCTGCTGAGGCGGATCGGGCCCGTCTGGAAGTGGAGGCGGAGCGTTCCGGCCTGGCCGCCTCGAAGGCGCGTGAGGATCTGCGTAAACTGCAGGATGAGAGCACACGGCTGCAGGAGGCCTGCGATCGGGCTGCCCTGCAGCTCAGTCGGGCCAAGGAGTGCGAGGACAATGCGCGCAGTGAGCTGGAGCACAATCGGGATCGCTTCGATAAGATGCAGGCGGATATTCGTCGCTCCCAGGGTGAGAAGGAGCACCTTCAGTCAGAGCTGGAGCGCGTCACCTACGAACTGGAGCGTGCACATGCGGCTCAAACGAAGGCAGCGGCCAGCGTGGAGGCTGCGAAAGATGAGGCCGCCCACTATGCCGTCGAGCTGGAGAAGATGCGCGAACGATACGAGAAGAACCAAGTGGAGCTGCGCAAGTTGCAGGATACGGATACGTTCGGGCGTGAGACGCGCCGGTTGAAAGAGGAGAACGAACGGCTGCGTGAGAAGCTGGACAAGACACTGATGGAGCTGGAGACGATACGCGGCAAGTCGCAGTACGAGTCGGAATCGTTTGAGAAGTACAAGGATAAATATGAGAAGATCGAGAACGAGATACAGAACATGGAGTCGAAGCTGCACGAGACGAGTCTACAGCTGGAGCTGTCGAAGGGTGAGGTGGCCAAACTGCTGGCCAACCAGGACAAGCAACGGAGCGAACTGGAGCGTGCCCACATCGAGCGGGAGAAGGCGCGCGACAAGCACGAGAAACTGCTGAAGGAGGTCGATCGTTTGCGCCTGCAACAGTCCTCGGTGAGCCCCGGCGAACCGGTGCGCTCGTCCGCGTCGATGTCGATCTCGGCGGGCGAGCGACAGGAGATCGATCGGCTGCGTGATCGCCTCGAGAAGGCGCTGCAGTCGCGCGATGCTACCGAACTGGAGGCCGGTCGCTTGGCCAAGGAACTGGAGAAGGCACAAATGCATTTGGCCAAACAGCAGGAGAACACCGAGTCTGCGCGCATCGAATTCGAGCGAATGGGCGCCGAGCTGGGCCGCCTGCACGATCGTCTCGAGAAGTCCGAGTCGGAGAAGGAAACGCTGCGATCGCAAGCCGGACGCAGTGGCGCCGCTGGCGGCGCCCATCCGCAGTTGGAGAAGCACGTCCAAAAACTGGAAAACGATGTCAAACAGCTGGCCATGGAGCGAGAGCAGCTGGTGCTGCAACTGGAGAAGAGTCAGGAGATACTCATGAACTTCCAGAAGGAGCTGCAGAATGCCGAACAGGAATTGCAAAAGACACGCGAGGAGAATCGCAAGTTGCGCAACGGCCAGCCCGTTGCGCCCGCCGCACCCGCCGAGCTGCAGGCCATGCAAAAGGAGATACAGGTGCTGCAACAAAAGCTGCAGGAGTCGGAACGAGCTCTGGCGGCAGCAGGACCACAGCAACAGCAGGCGGCCGCTGCAACAGCAGCCGCGGGCGCCTCGCGCGAGGAGATCGAACAGTGGCGCAAGGTCATCGAGCAGGAGAAGAATCGTGCCGACATGGCCGACAAGGCCGCACAGGAGATGCACAAGCGCATACAGGTTAGTTAAGCACAACCGAAATCCAAATCCAACTGCAAACATAAATTGTAATATTTCTCTCTCTCTCTTTGACTGCTTCAGCTGATGGACCAACACATCAAGGATCAGCATGCCCAGATGCAGAAGATGCAACAGCAGATGACGCAGCAGCAACAGCAGGCGGCGCAGCAACAGCAACAAACGGCAGCTGCCAGTGCCACCAGCGGCGTCGATGCCAAGGAGCTTGAGAAGGTCAAGGTTGAGTTGCAAGCGGCCTGCACGGAACGTGATCGCTTCCAGCAGCAGCTAGAGCTCCTTGTCCAGGAGCTGGAGAAGAGTCAGGTAAGAAAAAGCAAACCAGTCTCCGACAAACAGATGCCGAAAAGCGTGCAATGAAGGTAGTTTCAAGTTTATACCAGGCAGAAGAAAACATATCCGTTTACATGAATTATATTTATTCTTGATCAGCATTAATAACGGAGTCGATCTTATAGACTATATAAGCTATAAACATACATTTTTAATCATAAAGATTGAGCACTTCGGCATTGAGCTGGTGATCACACTAATGATAGCGATTGATATCGATATTATATGTTAAATACATAGTTACTTACAGAGTTATGTTAAAGCCTTAGTACTATAACAGTGTCCTGCATTCATCCGTACACGAAATTGTAGTTAACAGAAAACACACAAACATATTTATGCTCGCGATAATCACGCCATCTCTTTCTCACACATGCACTCTCCCATATGTATACAGAAAATGCTTGCGTCTGCTGATAGAAATGAGATCAATATGACCGTATATTTTCAACTTTAACTTGCGTTTTTTTTTATATAGCTGATATATATTTAATAATAAAAAATATAAGACTCTTCCGTTAAAATGGTTTTTTTCTCGGTAGTGGAAATTGAAATATTTCGATATTCCAAAAACGAGCGCAGTTATCGACAAAGTGTAACGGTTGAAACTGATTAAGTATATATATATACAAAGTTGCTTGCTTCTGCCTGTTACATACAATTGCGAAAACCAGTATATCTTTGTTACCAATTTTTTGGTTTAGTTTTTTTTAATGTTTTCTTAAATTTACACACTGAACACTTCATTAATATCATCATAATTTTGCAGATGTCTAATCAGGAGCAGGCAAAGCAATTGCAGACGTCGCAGCAGCAAGTGCAACAACTGCAACAGCAAATTCAAACACTGCAACAGCAAATGCAACAGCTGCAGCAAGCGGGAAGTGCGGGGGCGGCGGCAACAGATGTACAGCGCCAGCAGCTGGAGCAGCAGCAGAAGCAGCTGGAGGAGGTGCGCAAGCAGATCGATAACCAGGCAAAGGCCACCGAAAGCGAGCGCAAGATCATTGATGAGCAGCGCAAGCAGATCGAGGCGAAGCGCAAGGACATCGAGGACAAGGAGAAGAAAATGTCCGAGTTCGATGTGCAGCTGCGCAAGCGCAAGGAGCAAATGGATCAATTGGAAAAGTCATTGCAAACACAAGGTGGCGGGGCGGCGGCCGCCGGTGAGCTAAACAAGAAGCTGATGGACACGCAACGGCAGCTCGAAGCGTAAGTTGAACTGATTTTGAGAAAGTAACGGTTACTCGAAAAATTCTGCACATAAACATATTATTTTTGATTATATTTAATAAAAACACTACAGCTGTTATTAACATTAATATGCACATAACATAAGAAATCCATAATATGTCGATCAACGATATATATTAACATAGAGCAATCTGTTAGTGCTATGAAAATAAAAGTGTTCTTTCTACTGTATGCAACTTGCTGTTAAATCGCTTTTATTGCACTTACAGCTGTGTGAAGGAACTGCAAAACACAAAGGAGGAGCACAAGAAGGCGGCAACCGAAACGGAGCGACTCCTGCAATTGGTACAAATGTCACAGGAGGAGCAGAACGCCAAAGAAAAGACCATTATGGATTTGCAACAGTGAGTGACAACAGCTTAGCTAATAAAATATACAATTACTAATAGCCATTTTTTTCGCTCCGCAGAGCTTTAAAGATCGCTCAAGCCAAAGTCAAACAAGCACAAACACAACAACAGCAGCAGGCGGACGTAAGTGCAGTTTTTAACAATCTCAATCTCGTTGTGTTATAGATGCAAATTAATCGAAAATTTATTTTCCAGGCTGGACCCGCTGGCTTCTTGAAGAGCTTTTTCTAAACAGAGAGCCACTGAATTGTGTGTACAAATACTTGTTAGTCCAACAAGTATTCACAAACCTAACACAAAAAATAACAACAAAAAACAGCACTGTCTACTATTTTGTATACTACCGATTACCGATACCGACTATGCAGTATTTCTTCTACTACTATGTACCACACAGACACACACACACACATTTGTAAATGACATATGTAAAATGCAAGCAAATTATTTGATATATATTGTATTGTAATTAGGTTGCCGCTATACTCAAATTATGGGTGCATTTATGTAAATGTCAGTCAGATCGTAACGCGTACTTTGTAACTCTCTCTATATTTCAAACTCAAAACTCTCGAACATAAAATTAAACTTAACTTAAAGTAGACCCTTAACCACCCACATATAATCTCTGTCTCTGTCTCTGTCTCGATTTCTAACCCTATCAAACACTTTCTTTTTCTCTACCTCTCTCTATATGTCTCGCTGTTTGTTGAACTTGATCTTTTTGTCAATTTTCGACCTGAAAGTAGACTAAGCTTTCTACCCAGCACAGCCCTCTGTTTTGTACTCAAACTGAGGTCACACACACAAAGACACAAACTCACACACACACACATTTTGACAAGTATCACATGTAATTAAATACTTTTATAATAATGCAATATCTTGAAGATGTGTGTCAGACAGGCATTTGTGTGTGTGAACCCAGATTGAGTTGAAGTTTCTCTCGGCACAGATGTCTGAAAAGATAAACCCAAAATATAATTTGCATACGGCGCGAATGTGATTCACAACCAAAAAAAAAGCAAAATGAACAAATAAATAAATAATAATAATTATGAATAAATATACATAAATACGACATATAAATTGTTAGGCGCAACGTATATTTATATATATATTTAGTACTAATATATATATACATATGGATATGTAGTTATCGATATGCTAGCCTCTGTTATAGTTAGTTAAAACGGAACAAATGCAAAATTACACTCATTAAAACATCAAAAATTTATTCAAATAAATCACACACACTCTAACACACCACACACACTGTACATAGATCATTGAAGCATCTATTTATCGTAGTCGTACGATAAGAACACGAGATACAAATAACAAGTAGAGCAATAATTTATATATCCCAGACAGACATAAAAATAAAGCCGTATATATATATATATATATATATATATATATATATATATTTATATACACTATATATATGTATATGTATATTGCAGCTATATTGTATGACGAGTAAATTCAATATTGCGTAGCCTTTAGCCGTGTACCAAAGAATAAATATAACAACAAACAACTATAAATTAACAAAATATGCCTACTATACAAATATAATTCGAATACAAATTCAAATAAATACGCAAATTGGAACTCTATTTTAATTAGTTAAATATACATAAATATATTGCATCTATCAAGCATATTCCCTAACAAAAACAGCAATAAATCTAGATAAATTTATACTGAAAAACACTAAAAAACTCATCTTATGCTTTACTCTCTTGCTGTGAATGAGCTTTGAGGAGAGACTCAAGATCGTACTTTAGCCCCTTTATATATATATATACATATATATATATAGAGTGTTCACTGTCAACATTTTTGCTTTGTATACAAACGGTGTTATTGTTATCGTACACATATACATAAATACATACATACATACTAGCATATACATATATATATTTATATATATATATACATATATTTACATTAATATTATTAGCATATATATAACATATATAGAACGTGTAGCGAATTAATTGATTTAGCTTTGTTTAAACAAGTTCAAATTGTTTTTCACAACCCTCGTTGATCAACTAAAACAACTAACAAATTATCATCACTGCCAATGTTTCCAAGAATAGTGAAAGTTGCAAAATAACCAGCTATGTTCATTTATTATTATGCGACAAAACCAATAAAAAAATAATAATTACAAGTAAATTATGTTTATATATATATATGGATAGATTGTCTTCAATTGGATTTAATACGATAACATTTGAGATAGTTGCGCCTTGTTTACTGCTCTTAAATTATCGAGTTAGTTTTGAATACCCCTATTGTTCTGTTCCACAAGCCATGACATTCAGAATTAATAAACAATCATATCATACAACTAAAAATATATCATTGATATTCGATTCGATAATACACTTTCGACAAGTCGATAAGAACAAGAATAATCGTTTTTTTATACATACAACAACCAAACCGACATCGATAAGTCGATAGCATAGTTTTGAAATCTTAGTTTTAAAAGCAAAGCTAACAAAATTGATTTATTCCATTAACCAACAATTTTTTCGTCGTTATCGTTATCGTTAATATCGATAAATTTACCTAGCAAAATACTCAAAATTAGTCTCAGCAAGTTAGTCAAGTTGGATAACGAGCTGAAGTACTTAAATTATCATACGTTATTTATATATATTTACAAACAGAAATTAATCGATAGATTGGCGACGCTATCGAATCGACGCATTCAATAAGCGTGCGTCTTGTGTACATAACTAAGGGCCCCCAAAAAGTTCCTAAACCAGGAACGACGGGTAAGAAGCGCAGAAAACAAGAGTCAAGTCAAGTCAAGTGTAGAAATTAGAAAACGGCTACATTGCCCCAGGTTGGCAGCCCCAAAGCTGCCTCAAAAGCCTGCAATGTGTACATACACACTTACACACACACTTACACACATATATATATAAATATAAATATATTAGATATTAAAAGTATTTGAGTTCAAAGTAAAGTAAATACATTTTTCTACACGACAACCGATTGGCCACGTAAATAATTAATAATAATTATAAAAGCCTTGCAAGGCTATTTAAACGTCTAAGTAATTTAAATATATATATATATATATATTTATATGAGTTACAAGTCAAGTAAATAAATTTTTCAACACTGCAACAGGTTGGCAGCTCCAAAACAGCGCCAACTGTGTAAATGTTAAAATGTCACAGTATATTTTTAAGATGACATCTAAAGTTAAATATTAATAATATTAATATTGTATAATATTAAGCATATAACAGAAGCTGTATTATATATGACACATTAATACACTCAATACATATATATATATATATATTACTACTTATCATCAATACTTTCATTAATATTTATACACAAACAACAAAAAGAGCAACAAACTTTTAAATCAAGCAATTAACGACAAATCAAGAACAAACCAAATCGTTGCGACACATTACAGTCGCTCTCAAACTGCGTATACACAATATTGACAATATTTGACAGACACCCACACAGATGCACTCACACAAGCTACACTGAGAAAAAAAAAACAAAACAAACACATACAAACAAAACACCAAACCCAAACTATATCAAAATAGTAAAGTTAACAATAAGATTTGTTGAAGGCCAACATATCGGGTTTAGCAAATGATAGAGCACCAAATTATACATATATATATATATATATATATATATATATACATATATACTATGTAAATGAAAGATTACATCTATTCTCTATACCTATATATATATTTACATATATATATATAACTACATCTATATCCTTATATCCATATATCTGTAACTGTATCTTTCTCTTTCTGTGGACAGGTATTCAAGATTCGATGCACTCTCTCCGAGTTATAGATATGAAAACGTAAACAAAAAACACTTGCCTTTAAAATACGATCAACATATTATTAGATAGTTTGAACTAAACAACAACAACAAAAACTAACGGTACACTGTCTATATATACATACATATACATATATGATGTAAACTTAACTTAAAAGTAAATATATATATATATTATAAATAAATAATAAAAAAAACACACTTTAATCATATTATCCCCGCCGTCGTGTACCCAAATTACAAACTTATACGAAAAACTCGTACAATTAATACAAAATAATAACAAAAAGCTGCTTCAAATTTTTCTATACAACCAAAAAGAAAAAAAAAAACTAGAAATTCTTATATGTAATTAGCAAATTGTAAACTTAATATTATAGGCACACACACTAACAAAATTGATTAATGTAGTTATTACATTAAGATCCATAATGAATTTAATATAAAAAAAAAACAAATCATTTAATTTATTTTGATTTATTTTTGTTTTTTGGTTGGTGCCGAGAATGGAAAAAGAAATCATAATAACCGCATCGTGTGTACTTTAATGTACATATGTAGACTATACGTAGCAAATACATATACCCAAACATATACATACGATAGATGAATATACATACATACATACATGATATACATCCAAGCCTAGATATGTATTCAAAAATAAAACACGTATAGGAAAAAGCGCAAATAAACAAGAAAAACAGAATCAGAAAAACGTATGCCGAGAAAATACGAAAATGCGATCATAAAGAACTAACAAATAAACAGCAGCAAAAACAAGAAGAAGAAGAAGAACAGCATTGAAACTTATTTAGAGAGAAGCGTTAAGAGATGCCAGCATAAAAATACTAGGAGAAAGAATACAAAACAGATTAAAACAAAATTTAGAGGCAAAAGTAAAAAATTCGTGTAAACATTTTTTTAACAAGTTTGGTGATCTACGATATTGATTATTGATAAATAAAGTAAAAAATAAATACTTATACATATATATATATATATATATATATATATATATATATATATATAGTTAAGCCATTATATATACACGCATACATACATATATATATATATATATATATATATATAATATTGAATATATACATACATGAACTAAATAAGTTTACAAGGTATATGCATTAAACAAACAAACAAACAAAAACAACAACAGCAACAAGAACGCAACCGCAGCAAACTAAAAATAAAAACAACAAATATTAAATTTAATATAAAAATTTAATAAAATTTAAAAAAAAAAACAAGATAAAAGAATAACAAAATAAATAAATTTATTATATACATACATAGAAGAATATTAAAATCGAGAAATGAAATGGTATGAAATGAAACGATTATTTGAAACATGTTCATTATATATAAATGTCATTACAAATGTTCTTCAAAACTGCCTACCAATAAAATATATTTCAAATAATATGCAATTGCGTTTTTTTTACAATTGTTCCCCAATTGTTGGTTTTTCATAAATTCTTTGAGATTTTGAATCTTAACAGTAACTGTTAGGATTTGAATCTAAAGCGCAACCAACTTCACGCAACGCTAAGCGTACTACTACTGTTAAGTAAAATGTGCGCTAACAGAATGCGCAGTGCAGTGCAACTGCTTGCGGCTCACAAGCAGTGTCTGTTGTATCAATGACAAGCAGTGCCTCTTTAATTTCCAATCAGAAATTCTAGCGCCAGAATAAACAAAAAATATTTGCAAAAAATAACAAAAACACTGCTAAGCTTGAAATTGCATAAATGCCTAAATTAAATGAAAATGCAATCAGCTCGAATCAGATAAATAAATCATACAATCAATACACGTCCGGCATATGCACTATAGCTGAATACCAACCAGAATCCCATCTTTAATGAGCCAACAAATTGAACGAAGAGCGAAGAAGAGCAAGCATCTGCGCTAGTCATGGCAAATGGAAATGGAATCGCATTGCCAGCTGCCCTATAAAATATTAAAAGTCATCCACCCACACACACACACACAAATACACATACAAATTGTATACAGAATGATGTAATCATACACATACATATGTATGTGTTTGCAGGGGTCACATGTAGCATTTACTGTTAATACATATGTATGCACATTAACATATGTATATAACATATATATGTATATGTATATATATAGTTAGTTATTACTTGGCAGCTACAATTGGATTACCGCCCCAGCTTTGCAGCAAGCTTCGGCAGCAATAGCTCCTCTTCGCTAGGCGCATGTGCTGCTGTCGCTGTCGCTGTCGCCGTTGGCGTCGCTGCTGCTGTTTATCGATTGACCTAATTTTTTGGGTACATACTTCTAGTTGGATTCTTATCGCTGCTTTTCAACCGTTTTTGTTTGTTTCGCGCTGCGTATCTTTTTATTTCTGCTGCTGTTCGTCTTCTTGTCATTGTTGTTGTTGTTGGCTGGGGCCGAATTCCAATGGCTTCGTCCTTTCAACGTCCTTTCCACTGTTGGGAAGCTTTTTCTGCAACTTAATGGCCAAATTCGCTGGGAAAATGAAAAGCCTTGAAGCGTGTGTCCTCTTTTCCTACATATCGCATACATACATATTTCGCCAGAGGGGTGTGGCCACTCCTATCACCCACACCACCTTTTGTATGGGCGTGTGTATCCATGGTATTTTTGGGGCGTGGGTTTTTTAGGTGTGGGTCTGCTGGGATGCATGGGGATTATTACCAGTTTCCATTTGCTGCTGCTTGTTATAAATATACTCATTATGTCATCAGCAAAAGCTGCAGCTAAGAGCTAGTTGTACCCTCTCTCCCCTCTCCCACTGTCTTTCCCACTCGCTACGTGCTTAAATGGGGAAGTAAAGAGCCAATAAGTAAGCTACGAATTCCAATTGAAATCAAATTGCACAAATGTTATAAAGTTGTCTTTACTGTTCAAAAAATAAAAAATTAAGTTTTGTATTTGGTGTATGCATTTCCAAAGTTGTACTTCAAGTAATATTTAATAATTCAAATAAATATTAATTTTCATTTTAATTTAAGCTTAACAACTTGTAAAAACCCGATTAAAAATTAAAGAATATGAAAAAATAAAGAAATTAAATAGATTTTAATTAAACTTTATTATTTTGAAAATTCAGTGAGTAAATTAGGTCATCAAGAAATCTGACTCATTCGAACGGACTATAAGTATTTATATTTCAGAACAACGAAGTTTTGATAATTTTCGTATACATAAAATTTTATTATTAATTTCTCGTCTATATTTTCAAAAAAATGGCCCATTTATTAAGGCAGTTAAAACAAACAAAAGAAGTACTTATTTAAATCGTTTCTACAAATACATAGATATCTATTTTTGTGTGCGAGAGTGTGTGATTGTATTTAAATAGATGGGCATGTTTATTTGTGTTATATAAACAAACGGTTTTCCGGTCGACCCAGAAACATATTTGTGAAGCAATTACGAGTGTAAAAGAAGTTCCCAAAAAAAGTGCAAGATGAAAACTCAACGAACGAAAATTGACGAGCTGAACGAAATGAACAGCAAGCTGTAAAATAAGTTTATGCTTAAGCAACGGAACCGAAACAACAATGAGCATAAAGTACTGTTGTGCATCACAGCGAGAACCCATATGCATGAAACATGTGTATGCATATCTATATAAATATATAGATAAATACATACATAGATGCATGTGAATAGTACGCGTATATGACACGTGTAATTGACCTACTTTCCCTATTCGACGCAAGCAGCGCAGCAAACGCACAAGCATACATACCATATAATTCCGTAGCTATGCGTAGAAAAAAAACACGATACAGAAAGCGCGGCAAAGAGTGGGGGAGAGAGAGCTACTCTATGTGAATATACCAGCTGTGCGACATTGCAATACACTTGTGTCTGAGAGAAAGAATAGAGGAAGAGGCGCATTGATCAATGTTCTCGTCTATTGACATGTTTATAGTCGCAATTTGTTTTCATTTACCGATCTGAATTATGCTGCTGCTGCTCCACTTACACTCACACAAATATATAAATGGGTACATCAAATGAAAAGAAACAAAAGTGAACCATGAAAAAAGAGAAGAGAGTGCGTTGAAAGCTCGCTCTTTGCAGCTTTTATGCTTGAGCGACAAATAGTTTTGTAGCCGACGACCTATTTATTGTGGCTAGCTGCCCAGCGTTGCCATACACTCAGGAGATATATAATGTGCCAAGCGTCAAAACACACACTCCCCTTTAATAAGAACAAAGAAAATTGTATGATTTTTGTTTTAATTAACTAAATATTGGAAAAAATAACAACCAGCTGCTAAATATAAATATATACTACTTATCGGTTGGTATTCTACCGTATCTGGTTGATAGTTTTGTTTGTTCTTTGTCGCGTCAGATGATAAAGTCAATTAGCAGAAAACAAGCGCTCAAGTGCAAAACGTTGGCAACGCTCAAAGAAGCGAGTAATTAATTAGCTTGCAAAGGCAAACACACACACACACACGCACGCACACACATATACATATATGTAAGTAGTTCCCGCTCTTTGTTTTTGTCTTGAACTGGAAAGCACTTTTGAGCCGCTTTGGCTGATTTAATTGGCTGGCGACATTTGTGGTTCCACTAATAAAAACAGTTGGATACCCTTGCAAAAGAATTTGCAGCAGCTGATGTATGATATTTTGCTGCATAACTGATAACTATCAGCTATAAATAACTTGCCTGCTTACCAGTGGAAATATTAATTTCTTAATGCATTTAAATGTTACAAATTGGTCAGTTTTCTATAGGGTATCGTCATCGTCGGCCTTGCAGTGAGAGCTTTTCCAGCGCACTTTTAATTAAGTTTACATAGCATACCAAAGTAGTTGCTGTCAGTGCACAGTCAGCAGGCCAATCGATGTGGCATTCTTAGCACTATTTCGCTCTGCTGATGTAATCATTTATTGCCTGCCAAATTGTCTGGCAACAGCGGTCAGCTGTAAGTATTTGTATCTGCAATATACTTAGCCACTTAGTCACTGCCAAGTAGCTGTTGATTTAAGCACCGAAAATTTTGAAAAGCAAACACTCTTGAATATGTTTTCTCCTTTTCTTATTGTGTATGTGTGGGGAATGAGGCAGATTTAAGCTGCTTTACTTGCTACGTGACCACAAATTGTTCTGTGCGACTGTCAGTCGTGTCTCTTATTTATTTCCGTACGTGCTTCAAATCGTGCCAAGCCGAATATGAAACACACTACTGCATCAGGTACGCATAGCAGGCTAATGCTCAAAGACAAACGCTGACATTGCAATAGGGCCTAACCGAATGCAAGATACTTTGCTATTATTTGATCGATTTCCTTTTCTTCTAGTCGACATATCACTCCAATTTCTACATTTTGTGTGACGCGGGCACAGGCCAGTATACGGTCAGTGGTGCAGAGTATAAAAAGTCTATAAAGATAGTCTTCAAATGAATAAGTGTACGGAAAATGAATAAATCATTTTTCAAAATATGATTAACCTTCTAAATACAAAAATTTAAATTTCTCTAAGATCGAATGGATTAGAAAAAGAATGCTTTATAGGCATATTTATGCCAGTAAATAATAATATATTATTTAATTTTAATATAAAGAACTCGAAAAGGATTTTTTTTAGAATGTTTTCTGTATTTTATTTTTATATATTTGCATCACTACAGAATATTTAACGGCTTAATTTAAAAAACTAAACCTACTCTCTAAAGAATGTAAATGTTCAGAGGACTTATATAGATCATCCACGAATCATTTCGAATAACAGAAATGATATTATGCTGAAAGAGAACCCTAGAAAATCAATACACATGGACATATAAAATGTATATGGAATATGCTAAAAAGTTATAATATCTAATGGCATAGAGACAAAATCAGTTAGCTTATTGTGCGCATTGACTTAAGATCTGGATTTGATGGGCAGTAATCAGATCAAGTTGATTATCATTAAAATAATATACAAATAGATGATTGTAATTAATATGAGCAGGTCTAACTTAAGTGGTACGCTTAACATATCAATCTGATCTCTCGGGACTGGACTTGGGATCGCCGCCAAAAGTGACCTCATTGGACACGTAGGGGCTTGGAGCCGCCATCGATTCTTCGCGGCGTCGCTTCTGCTCCCGCTGGCTGCCAAAGCGCTTGTTACGCTTCATGTTCGTGAATCTGACATATATCTTGCCCCGTCGTTCCGTGCGATAAAAGCACAGCTGCTCCTTGGGGAACAGCTGCAGAATCTCCCGCTCCAACAGATGACTACGCTGCAGAGTCAAATGCAATCGATTGTCCTCATAATAGCTGCAGATAAGCTGAATGAGCAACAGCCGCTGCACTGCGTCCAACTGCTCGCTTTGCCCGAGACGCTCCAGCAGAGATTGCGCTTTCGCTGGCGAGGCATGTAGTATGGAGAGCACAGTGACGGCGTTCTCCTCACTTCCTGCCTCCAGTTTGGCCAGCTCCGGCTTGATCAGATCCGCCGTAACCATTTCCGTGTGCACCAATTCACTGTGATCGCTCAGTGGCAGGGGCACATTAAATGACGACCCATCCCCAATTTCATTCAGCGAGACAAATGGCTCGGAGGGCAGCTGCTTAGAGGCATCGTCCATCAGATCGGGATTGGAGAGGCTCTTCGCGTGCTGCGATTCCAGGGCGGAGCAGTGGCAGCCGTTGCAATGCACATTGTTGCTGTTGCCGCTGCACGAACGCTCCTCCCCCAGCGGATCATGCAGCGGCACATTCAGCCAGCGCCGCCAGCGCTCCAAATGATGCTCGAACCGTATCCGTGTCCCATATCGAAAATTGCGCAGCAGATCGTTTAGATGATGACGCTTTAGCATCTGCAGCTCTTGCATATTAATTGCCTCCTCTGAAAAATTATGACATAAAAGAGATACGCTTAAAACACATTCAGAAGATAAACAGAGAGAGAGAGAGAGCGACAGAGAGACAGAAAGAGAGGGAGAGATGGGGTGAGTTCGACTAGCATTTTATTTTATTCGTCTGTATATTTATATGCAAAATAAATCGACAGTTTTTAATCTATTTTGATTAAGCCAAGAAGCTGTTTTTAACTGCCGAATCAAATCACTATACTATATGACTTCCAAAGAAAAATCTAAAGATTAGTTCCTGCACAAAACAATTTTTTGTTTACCAAGATACGTGAACTAAACTTACTCAATAATAATCATTATTATTATTATATTCTTGACATTTATATTACAAATTTATCAGATATGACTACTATATACTATAGCAGAATTAGAAACAGACGGTCAAAAGCTGCATTCTTTGCTTACCTAGTTATAGTATATTAGAAGAAGGTTTTCTGAAAGCGCTGAGAAATCCTTAATGCACATACCAGCTTAGTGTGTCACCTTAACCAGGATAATATGTAGTAACCTAGGGATTCTTGTAATAACCTTCAAGGACATAGAAGCCCTCAACACACAAAGATTCTAGTATTCATGCAGGAGCTGGGGTTGAAGGAGGATCTTTAAGCTAAAAACAGGGCACAATAGAGCTAATAGTTCGCAGTGCTGTCTTATGTGCTGTTTATAATAAAATGTAAATAGCTAGTTATCCGAAACAAAGTAATTCGTTGTGCTCGTTATTATGCTCGTATCACTTAAAATAAACAATCAGCATTGTTTATTATATCAAATGGCTTTCATAGAAACAATTTCAAATTTAGTAGATGAGCGTTCAAGTCCGTTCCGTAATCATCAGCATACCTCTGATTGCTGTTCGTTCTTGTTTTAATATTTATATAACTAACACTTAGTCAACCTGAAGTTCAGCTGTTCATCCCGATATTGGGTAATTTTAAAGAAGCCTTGTGATATTTAGCAGCTTATCTACATGTTTATATCAGCTGCAGAATGAAACATCTTAACAACAACACGCTGATTGTTCTAAGTGATGAACGCCCTTGATTATATTGATTCATTGAAGTGACCTATTCGAGAATCAATTTCTATATACATATACAAATACATATATATATATATATATATATATATATGTAGGAATGTGTGTATGTATATATAATTAACAGTATCTTCACACAACTGTATTGGTCTAACAAAACTTTCATCCATCAAAATAAAATGTGATGATTCTGCTTTGTTTTGTTTTGGTTTTTGTTTACCTTGCATATATGGCAACAGCTCGCTAACGTTCCAAGACTTGAGCAGCTGAGCCAGCTCATCGTATTCGCCGTTTTTTGGGAAATTATCTATATACATCATTTTGTGTGTGTTGGTTTGCTTGATATGTATGTAGGTTTCATACGGGGCCTACAACCGGGTGTACATCCTTTCGTCACGAACGAAACAGCGGCACTGAATTTTGCAACAGGCGCGAAGCGCGTACATAGCTTCTATATGCTCAATACCTGGGCTGGCACAAAACGCAACCAGCACACACAAACACACACACACACATATATAGCTTGTCTATGCATGTATTTCGTCGTTGTTTGCATTCGATTGTGTACATAAATACATACATAGTACAGTCATGCCATCGTTGTTTCATCGTTTCGTCTTTTCGTCGTTTCGTTGCTTGTTTCGTCGAACGCTGTTCGCGTTTTCGTAGTCGTTGCTCGTAGTCGTCTTCATCGCTTTTATGCCCCAGCGTACTTACATACATGCATAACAGTGACGTAGTTCGACAGGGTGCCCTGGACAACTGTTATTACTACTGTTTAGCAAGTTTGTTTTTTATTTTGTATTTTCATCATTCGTAGCGATTTAAAGTTTAGACAGATATCTAGGTTGAGGTGAAGCATAAGTCTTCTCAGTTAAATAAATAGTTAAATGATAGGTAAAATGAGTAACCCTCTAATTTAATAATTGGAAATAAAATACAAACTTTAATTTAGCCACAAATACTATCTGTTCTTAGCATATTAAACCCATATTAAATTTTGAGAAATACCAATAAACCATTGTTATTTAATTTTATACTTTTGTAAATTGTTGCAACAGCATTTTAATTATACTTATTACGTATGTAGTTCTAGTAATTCTGGCAAATCAGCGCTTTTGCTAGTACTACATTCAGAACCCCTCGCAAAGAAATCGCTGACTACGCATCTGGATGCACAAATGTAAGTAAATATGTTTACATAATACTTCAACATGTGTTATGTATGTACATAATACGTACGTAACTACATACATATACAATTACTGGCGACATGTGACCAAGTCCTGTTGTTGTTGTTGTGTAAATATTATATATATACAAGTGCATAAATATGTTATGTATTTATGTATGTGTGTATTATGTTGATAAAAGCTTTTTAAATAGTCGCACCAAGAAGAAGAAGAAATATTAACTAAACACTAAAAGTGATGTTTAAGAGCACCAAAAACTCCGGCAACGCTCGCCGTGTGCTGAGAGTTGTAAATTGATTGTTGTCCGATCGTCGTCGTTCAAATGTGTAAAAGTTGTGTAAAACGATTCGAACTAGCGGCGAGGCCAACAGCTAAATTGTTATGCGCGTGTATATTGTTTTTTGTTGTTGTTTTTTTTTATGTGGATGGGGTGGAGGGTGCAACCACCTTTCAGCGCTGACTGCCCCCACACTATATAATGCGCAATACTGAATGCTGGCAACGCCTGCAGTTGTGCAGCTGGCCAAGCGTGGAGCGGGACTAGTTCTTTCTCGCTCTCTTTACCTCTCCCTCTCTCCCGCTGCTAACTTCATTGACGCAACTCAAAAATCAACTTGAAGACGTTGCTGGAGTTGGAGTTGGACTCGGAGTCGGAGGCGGAGCCGGTTGCTGTTGTAAAGTAGTCAAGCGCTACGCAGGTTCAATGAACTTCTTTTGGTAATGTTTTGTTTGCTGCTTCTTTTCTTTTTGGTTTTTTTTTTCTTTCTTTTCTTGTTTGTTTACTTAACCCGCTTTATTGTTGCTGTCATTTTCTTTTTTTGTTTCTTTTTGGCCTACGATGTTATTCGTCAGTTGCTTTATGTCTTGTAAAATACCCTGTTCCCATTTAAAAAAGTATGCTGATTTGACTTGATCACCATCAGTAGACAACAACATTAAAAAAGAAAGAAAAAAAATATATATTTTAAAATTCCTCGGACAGTAATAATTATAGTAACAGAATTTAAGAACAACGTGCAAAAAACACATACCAATAATAATTGTGTAAAGCCTTGATTACAGAGTATCTCCTAGAGGCTCTCTTAACTAGCACAATCTTACTAGTATTTTGGGCACTGTTCATATGACAAAACGCGAACTCCGCGTGGCTTGTTGTTGTACCGTTGAAATGATTTCATTATCTCACGCTACAACGTACTGCATATAGTAAATAGTCTTGGAATGGTGGGGAAGCGGAGGTAAACCTTCAAAGCTAAATGAAAAACCGAAGTGAGTCAGTCTAAAATTACGGATACGGATGCGCGACCTTCTTGCGTTTCCCCCTGTTCCCGTTTCAATTAACTGCTGTTTTATGCTATTGAAAAAATCTTTTATACGGCGACTACCTGACGCGACTACCCTAAACGCGAGTACCTACGTTTTCTTCCTCTGCTAATTCTTATTTTTCCCTAACGCTAATGAAGTTCAGCCCCTTGGAAAACGCACACCCAGTTTGGGTTTTTTATTAATTAAATTCATATTTTTAGTACGCACTGTCTTTGGTTACCAATTAAGTGCAAATTCCATAATTGGTATCTAGATATATATGTAGCATATCGATTTCCTTTCGTTAATTAATGAATGTATTGATATTCTTATGTCGCTCGCTTCGTTAACACTATTTATGATGAGTCTTTTAGTAGTTGATAATCGCTGTGTTTATAAAATGAAGTTGTTTGAACTATCAAAAATGCGGAGATATTATTATTATAAATATTTAAGAAAATTTAAAAATTGTCATCTACATTTAACAATATTTAAAAAAAAAACCGACTATTGCAAATATATATGAATAATAAAAGAAGTTTGAGTTATGAGTTTGGCTAAAATAAATTGGTAAACAAATAAGTTCTACTTACAATAACTAAGCTTCCGATTGATCATCGGAGCTATAATAGGCATATTGATCAAAAATATATACATAATGGCTTCACTCCATATGAATTTCTTTGACAAAATTATAAAACACTCCACAAGGTAGTCAGGGAAATAGCAAGTGAGATAAATATAATTAATTTCTAATCTGTATATACATATGTGTTTCTAAACTAATATTAATTCAGTAGAAAATCGTTGCACATTTCAACTTATTTATAATTGTTATATTTTCTAGAATTACCCAAAAAAATACACACAACCCAAAATGGTTGGTAAAATTATAGCGAACAATAAAAATATGTATTTTCTTCTCAAGCTCTATTTTTACAACACTTATTTGTACAAACAGTTTGATGTAAAAGTGATATATTATCTTTATTCGATATGAAGCCCGGGAACTGATAATGATAATGAATTTCTGTTATAGATTCAAGCTAATCAATTGCAACAATGCAACATGAGGAAATAGGCTTGAATGGCTCAACTAATTCTGAATAGAAATGGTCATGAGCAACCCCAGTTAACAGCAACTGGTTTCACCATCCACACAAAGATGCAAAGAAGTTCATAGATACTTTCCACCCCGTGGATACTTTAATGCTTCTGTGGCGATTGCATTCCCGGGCTGATAAGACGCAATTGTTACAATATGGGCAAAGTTGACGTGTCGCATAGAAATTCCTTCAGGTAGAAATACACAAAACAAAGAAACTGCATACATACTGAAAATGCGACATACAAAAAAAAAGAAAATAAAACGAAAAAAAATAAATAATGTTAAAAGAACATGCGCAGTATCAAGACAAAAATGCCTGGGGTTCGCCACGGTCGAGGTTTGCAGCGGAAGCTGAGTGGGGTGCGGACTGTAAATGGTAAAGTAAACCAAATCAAAAAGTAAAAAAAATGAAGTAAAAAACTTTTACAGAAACGGCGTCAAAACCCAAACTGCGGCTGCGGCATGAAATGGAATTCCGCGTAACTGATAAGTGCTCGGCTCCTAATCAAATTCATTGCGGAAACAAGTCACAGTTCTGCTGAATATTGTGTGCCCCCTTTTAGTAGAGTATTCGTTACATTATCAAAAAGACGCTAACTGCGCAGCTATGTGTGTTTTTAGCTATTCCACAGCAGCAGCAGCTGCGCAATTTGCAGCAGCAGCAACGCAATTGTTGCAAATACCAAGGCAGGCATTTGTTTGATAAAAACGGCATATGTCCAGTGGATGAGCCTGAAACGCTTTCGGCGACTTTGCCCAATAAGCGCAAGAAATGCCAATGCAGACATTTTTGGGTGGCTCAGCGAGCTTAAAAGCTGCGTGACGAAGAAGAAGAAAACGACGACAGCTACGATGACACGAAGCATTGTGTGGAGCTCTGTTTGTCTCTCGTTGACCTACACTGGCTTCCCCTACAGCAAGCATACATATAAAAGCCTCATTATATACAAACAAAAAAGCACAATACAATACATATACATACGCTACACATATATAAATATATATACTCCTATATGGAACACAATTTTGGTTGTTAGCTGGATGGTCGCAGGCGAAAGGCAACAACGTGAGCGCCACATTCGCCAATGATGATTCGCTGGCATTAGACGACGCGCATATTCCAACAGCTGGAAAACGGTCTGCTGTGGTGTTGGTGTTGGTGTGCTAGTGTTGGCAAACAGCAACAGCAATCAGCAATCAGCCATTGGCTTTGCCTCAACTCTTTGGGGTCAGTCATCAAGTTTCTAGCAAGGCAAACGGTAAACGCTCAGCGCAAAAGTGTCAATGATTACCATCCGCTTATGCGAAGATCCCTAATCGTGATAAATAATAAAACAAAATAAATAGATTACAAATAAATCGCATTAAAACCTTGGACATAAATCAATAACATATTCAATTGCAATTAACAATATCACGATTATGGAATTTCACATAAAAGTTGTATTAAATGAAAAACTGTAAGTATTATAACGAGCAGTTGTTTAAAAGTATTGAAATAATTTTATTGACACATCAAACATATGTTAAAATTTTGATTGATGATAAGTGGAATTATTTATGTAGCTACTGCTGTTGTTGTGGATATGAAACCACCTTGAAACCAAGGACACCTACACGCGCAATTCCCATATAAATATTTAAACAAACAAAAAAATCAATCAAAGAATTGTTACGTTACTCTTATAATATAGTATAGATAGACTCCAACAACTGTTTGAGCAATAATTGGAATGTGAACCTTAACAGAGCTTTAAGCGTTGCCAGCCATTTGCACCCTCTAATTAGTCACTCGTGTGCATTTCAAGGTTTTCCAGTTGTTAACTATATAAACATTTATATATATATGTGTAATATAGTTGGTCTCTCTCACTACTTTTATACAATAGCTTAATTTGAATTTTAAAGTTCAAAAGCGCAATGTGCAAAGCTGAGCTCACTAAAAAAACAAAACAAAAATGCCCGTTTCTAACTTGCCCAAGTATAAATATATTTATATATATATATACTATACACTCATCCGACTAGAACTGGAGAAGCTCAATTAAGACAAACGGACGTGCACAAAAACATGTTTTCAGTTTTATTATTTGTGCCTTGTTGTGTTTTTTTTGCCTCAACTCAAAAGCAGCACAGATCTGCTATGTGTCATATTATATTTAGTATATATTTGTCCAAATCTCACACATCTCGTATGAATGACATTAATTTTTATGCGTTGACAGCTGATGTGACAACAACCTGTATTAACAAACAGAAAAAAATGGTGGTTTTATGGTGGTTTTATTTATAAAAAAAAACTTTCTAAAACTGCAGTATTGTCGGGAAACATGAAATAACTATCAGAAAATCTATATACACATGCATACATACCCACATAACATATAGGTCAATATACAGAAGTTAGTTTGAACATAAACTTGTGCGTTTTTATTAAAGACTGAGCAGAGATAAGAGTGATGATTATAAAATGTATTTCATAAAATATTGTATGTAGGTCAAGTTTGCTCTTCAATTGTGTATATAGAGTTTAAACAAAAACAAAGAAATGCTAATAATTTGGGTTAGTTCTTTGTTAAATTTCGATATATCGCGCGACTCTAAAATTATGCATATTAAAAATCATCTTCAAAAATAAATACATTTTAATAGCTTCATTTTATCTACTTCTATAAATTATGAAAGTTCAAAACGGATATTGTGATATATGTAAACATATAATTATACGGTAAATCAAAGTAATATGCTCATAAAAATATGGTGTTTTACAGTTTACAATAAATGTCAAGTTTGCTTTTCAGTGTAAATTTCGAATTAGATTCTTGCTTTGAAATCAGCTTCTCTTCACCAAAATATCCAATTAGACATTTCGATTTCCATTAGCTGCAGCTTTATGCGGAGAGCTTTTCATATTAGCACTGCATTTCAAAATGTGTGTTGCTTATACAAATTTTAGTTTGATAGATGTGTGTTTGTGGTGGGGTTAGTAATGGGGGCGTGGCAGGGACTGCGTGTAGATTTTCATTGAAAGATTACTTTAGCTGCGAATCCAAATGCGATCGTGCTTGTGGCGCATTAACTTTTGGCCCACAAAATGATTTCTTTGTCTTTTGTATGTGGCCAGATTTATGTGGTCAACAGAAGAGAAGAGGAAAGGGGCGAAGAGGGACTACGGCTAACTTAATGAAATCACATGCAACACACGTTTCGCTCGTAAAGGCGGTAAAATACGAAAGACGAAAGACCATAGAGGAATGAAGGCAAAGGCAAAGAAAGACATAAAAACATGCACAAAGCAAGGAGTCGTAATGGTATGGAGTGGGGTAGAAGAAAATGCTTTGGTAGCTTTCTTTCTTTCTTTCGTTTAACGAGTGTGCGTGGCTCTTAAAAATTTAACAACATAAAAACATAAAACGAAATAAAACCGACAACAAAAACAACAGCAATAATAACAACAGCGGCTGTGGCGTCATCGTCAAAAGTTTTCGTTTCGCTTTTTGGAACTGGTTTGATTTCGATTCTCTTAATTTTGATGTCGTCATCAGTGCACAGTATATACACAGCGAAGCGTAATGAGCAATATGCGATAGGCAACATCAACAATAACAACAGCGAGAACAATGCAAATTAGTCATTTGATGCAATTTCCGCCCACTTGACGTTTGCATCTGTAGCTGCAGCTGCAGCTTTTCGCATGACAAGTGCACACAAGCAACGCTAGCTAAACTCAACGAAGGCAGCATTAACAGCGCGCGAGGGTATAACAGAAGGCAAGAAGCAGAAGGCAGGCAGGCAGGTTACAAAAAAAAAAACGCGCACCGCGCGCTTTTGCACCAATAACCCAGTTTCAGTTTCTAGTTTGCACTTAGCGCGCATACAAATTCTTAGTATGTGTGTGTTTGAGTGTGTAAACATGTGCTATGTGGTAGGCACAAGAAGTGAACACAAAGAAAAAGCAGCAGAGTAGAATTGCAATAAGCGAAGCTGTTATTGCTGCCTTTCGTTGAGTTGTTCGCTTTTGTAAATAACAAGTTTTCTAGTTGTACAAAATGATGACACACTTTTTACACATACTACATATGTGCATGTAGATGTTATATTATTATATTAGATTTGTGTGAGTATATTTCCTGCGACCAGCAAACTAATCAGAGCCTCTCTGCTCACGCTTTCTAATTAAATTTTGTGGCTTTTATCAAGCATTTGCATACGCCCACTCTTCGGATTTATCTTTGCAATTTATCTAAGTATAATGTCAGTGAATATTTTTTTGTTTTATTTTCTTCTTCTCTCAGCTGTGAAACGAATCTTTTCATTGCGTTTCAATAAAAAACGTCAAAGACGGAAAATTTCAGCGGCGCGTCAGCAGAGACAAAAGCTACAAAACTACAAAGCTGCAAACTTACACATGTATGTACATTTACAAAAAAAAAAACATAAAGAAACAACAGAAAAAAGAGCAGCGCAGCAGCACAACCACAAATTGAATGTGTGTCAACGACAAAACTACACCAACACACTCACACACCAACAATTCTCGCTTATATACAATGGCAAAGAGCTTTCACGAGGCTCGATGTGCTTCTCTTCTACACACTAGCAAACACATACACAGACAAATTATAAATGTGTATATATACATGCATATGTAGCTTATATTTACTGTACTTGCGCGCTGGCTTATATAAAACTGGTTTGTCGCCGTGTTGCTCTCGCTGGCTTCATTGTCGATTCATTCGTGCGTCGAACGTTGGACCGTGCGGTTCGTTGTGCGCTTGTAGCGCTTTAAAAAAAAATAGATAAATACAATCAAGTGAAAAGAATAAAAACCAAAGGAGAACACAGAATAAAAAAAATTCGTTGTTGCTAACGTCGAAAATAGTCAAATAGTGTGCGGCGCGACGGTTGGTGGTGGTTGTGGTTCAGCGCACGGCGCTTTCTTGGTGGTGGTTTTTTCTAATGAACTTTGCCAGAAGAATACGAAGACTATACATGTGTATGCTGCATATGTGTGTGTGTACGATTTATACCATGATGTGTATCATGTGAGCAATATAAAAACTGAGGGGGGGACAAATCGTGTATAAAACGAAATTCGAAAATAATAATTTAAAAAAGCCCGCGCATTACGTAAAATTCGCGCCTCATTTCCATTAAATACAAGAGAAAAGGAAAAAAAAAAAACATGTAAAAAAAGGTGACTTTTTTTCTGCTGCTGCTGAGAACCAGGAACTTGAATGACACATTTTCTGAATCGACCGACAATTACGCAACTTGCAAATGGCGTTGAGAAGAGAGTAAAGGGGGAAAAAGAAGAGCTGTCATCTCGCTTGCTCTTTTGATTAAACACATTTATTCCGACATGTTTGAATGGCCTTTGCAATGGGCTTTTTATATTATCGGATGACGGCAAGTCTGGAAAGTATGCCTACATGTGTGTGTGTGTGTATATCTACTTGATTTCATATTCACCTAAATTCAAAAGAGAGAAAAAAGCTCCGGGCAAACGTCAAAATTTATGAAACATTAACACACACACGCACGCACTCTTACACATGCATACATACGCGAATTCTAACGAAGTGCTTTCGTACGCTCGTTCGTTAAGTTGTCATTCGTCGAGTTTTGCTCGTGAGTTGCTGTCGGCAGTTGCTTTGTGTTTGCTCGCGCCATTTGCAGCTGCACAGCGAACAAAGTTGGCCGCGTTTCTGGCGTCGTAAGCTCCGTACATATGGGAAACGTTACACAAATCTAATGGAATTTTTTTTTCCGCTGGCGCGCCACTTGTGCTTTTTTCGTGTATTTGTTTTACAAGATTTTTCCACAAAATTTGCTGCTGAACGATTTTTTTAATCAACGTACTGCAACCTATGTGGGAGCGAGACGGGGACTCACTGTGCTTTTTATATAGTCAGTCTTTTTCTCTCTCCTATACAAATTGCGGGCGTATCAACATGTTCGATCGCCGATTATGCTTTTCGCATCCTGGAATTGGATTTGTGTCTGCATTGAAAAGTGTGATCCTAGCTATTAAATAGTGCCTACTCTTAAGATTGGAATATTTGTACATTGTTCTGTAATTATATTTTCCCCGACATGATATTCAAATAAAAAAAAAAAAACAAAAAATTCTCTCCTTTAAAGAACAGTCTGGAAACGTTTTCATTTATTACACATTTTATCAATTCCCCCAACAAAATCACATGCATGCATATTTCTAGCTCTGTCGCACTCGCACGCATATGCTTTATCAAATGGGGTACGCTTTTTCCACGAACGAGAACTGGCGACGCAAGCGATTGAAACCGTTACGACTACTGACTATGAACGGAACAAACAGCCGCGCAGCCTGTTTCTGTTTTTTCCGTCTTGTTGCTAAGTCAGTCAATGAGATGTGTATGTGTATATGTTTTTTTTGTTTTCATGAATAAATAAAACTACAGTGGGTAGGACAGAACTGGGAGAGTGAAAATTAATTGTTGTGGATGAGTGAGTGTGCATTTTATCGACCACGAAATATAAAGAATAATAATATAATAATAAAGAAATCAAATGAACATGAAAAGCTTTTTGGAACAAGTTGCTGTTACCACAAACAAACACCTGGCTCAATGTTCAATTAGCGAAATGATGCTAAACGTGCCAGCAGTAACCAAATCAATCTCGAAATTGAGGCAATCTTTCAATATGCATTTGAAAACAAACAAGCCTTTTCTCCCTCCTCTCCCCATTGTCAAACACGATGCTCTCACCCTGATGACAGGTGAGAACACAGCATGGGAAATTTATTTTTTTCAGTTTGGGGTGCTTAAGAGAATACACGCTTATAAAAATATGTGTGTGTGTGAATTATGAGGATGAGTATGTAAATGGCGGATGATGTGCCCAACGGATCGTTGATCATGTGGCCAGGCAGCACTATAATAGAGGCGCAGACTTTTTTCTATATACATAGAAATGTATATATTGAAAAAAAAAACTTGTATTCCCAGCACTTTGTGTATAATGAATGACTAAGAAAAATGCGGTTTGTATAGAAAATGCATTTGTTTGAGTTAGTTTTAATTGTTTTGATTGCTGCTGCTGCTGCTGTCATTTGGCTGGCTGATGATGCAATTTTCCTGTCAGAATTATTTAGAATTTATATAAAGTGCTTTGTTTAAGGTTCTGTACCAGGTAGTCATGGGACAAATGTGCTCAGCTCATTAAATGCCGCATTCAAATGGAACGAATTTCCATATGTGAGGTGATGTGGAAATTTTTTCATATTGGGATTAGAATACAGCGTTAGAACTCGTTATATGGCTTAGTATCACATCTAACAAACTTTATAATCAATATCAATGTTCTTTTATTTAGGGATTGTATTTTAAATATAATAATATAACGGTACATAATAATTTACATTTAAATAAGTAATTAAATAAAATATCTTCTGTCAAGGTAATCGTAAAAAAATATGTAATGTTTAATAAGAATATGTAAAATTTAATATAAAGTTGTGTTTTAAGCATTATGTAATACTATACCTAACATGAATAAATATATAGGAAGTAATTAGTTAATACTGATCAATTTATTTGTATATTTCTGTAATCATAAAAATATAAAATAGTACAATTAATTTATTGCAATGTTTTGCTGCTTAGAAAAAATATTAGATAAACTTTAATCTGAATAAAATTCCAGTTAAATACTGCTCAATGCAAAGATGTACATCGAATAGAAATAAACTAAATTGTGCTGATAATATCAAATTGCATTCAACAATGGCAAGAATTATATATTTTTTAATAGTCTTGTGCACTTAATTGCTGTAAACACATATTTATACAATGTACCATATATATATATATATCGGCAATGCGATTCATTGCCACTCATATATATATATAGTTGTGTGATAATGTTTGAATTATTAGCAGTTTGCACTGCGTGTGGTGGAGGGAAGGATGGGGGAGAAAAGCAAACAATTTGCCATGAAATCACGTACATATATCGTTTATTTCTATTGCTATATAGACTACAGTCATGTATAATAAAACGGTTTTATATATTTGTTTGCGTAAATGTACATTTTGCATTCAAGCTTGGAGTTTTGCAACAAAGTTTGCTGTGGGATCGTTCACAGGGTCATGGAGTCTAAGGCCTCAAAAGTGTTGGTAGAGGGGAGGGTCTGTGGAGGGAACACTCCGCACACCAACAAAGTTTCACAGTGTCAGGCCCCGCTGACCTTGGGCGCAGCAACTTTAGTTAATAAAATAAAATACAAACAGACAAATGAGCAGACAGCTAGAAAGACAGACTGATCTGTCTACAGAGGTATGTGTGTGTTAAGTATGTGCATACATCTATACACACATCCATATATATATATTTACAGACAGTTAGTCACTGGCAAAGCGCAGCTTTCGACTCCATGTTTCACATTTCGTATTCTACAGCAAATAAACTTATTGGTCACATAGCGAGAGAGATGACGCCATTTTGAAGCTGTAGCTGTGTCTGTATAGATATATATATATATATTTGTATATATATGTATGTACTTGTGAACAAATATGTTTGTAGCTAGATATTTTTACATATCTGTCTTTCAATGACAACAACTCCAATGAGCCATGAAGGCATCTCCAGTTCCCAAAGCATACCACAATTTAGATCTTCTGTAATTATAATCCTGCTTTGCGCTCTCTGATTTCACATATTTCATAAATCTCAAATGCTCTGCGGTTGTTAGCTGTATCTTGTATTTTGTACGATTCTATTCTAACACAAAACGCTCACATTTTGGCATTTAATAAGAAGTTGGCCTTGAAGCAACGAGTTGTGCCTGTGTGTGTGTGTGTGAGTGTGAGCGGTTTCGAGTGCCTCATTGTGTGTGTGTGTGTGTCTGACTGTGGGATCAAATATACCTACGTGTAGAATAAATATTAATATAAGACTATAGGTAAGCGTCTAGACTTTGATAAATGGGATTAGATGGCCAGCAACTGTAGATTCGAGCAACCAGTTATCCAAGAAAACATGATCTCAACTCGACTCTTTAGGAGACACGCAAATATGTGGAACCTACTTGGATGTCTGAACTCAACTCAAAACATTACACAGCAAAAAAACATAATATTCTTGGTTCAAGTACAAAATTAGCAGAAATGACAAGTCTTAAATCATTGTTTCTTTTATTTTTAATTTCTTAATTTGAAGAAGACATTCTTCATATTGTAGTTTACTTAATTGTAAATTCAAATTATTAATTTAAATTTGTACAATTATTACCTTTGGTCTGGGGTAAAAATCTAAGGTACTTTCCGTATTTTTATCTGGATCGCACAACTTAATGAGTTATTTGAATTCCTATTTCTTATTATTTCTTAGAATTCGTTTGTAGACTGATATAAATTAAGATTTTCTAATATAGAATGATTGCTAAGCAATATTTATATATTAATTATAAAAGTCGTTGGCTTTTGTTGTTCTTGTAAAAAAAATACATTTTGTGTGTCAGTAGCAAAATAAAATATTTAAATTCAAAGAAATTACTTTAAATTTGTATATTTTAGTTTACAGCACACAAATTATTAATAAGTTTATTTATTGGGTCTGTGGTATACTTTTAGGCTTACTAGATTGCCCAGAAGATATATATAGGTGATATATATGCGTATTTATCGTCCCCATATCTCCACAAGATCTTTGATGCCGTGGCCACGTTCCGAGGAGAACACAATAGTGGCGCCCTTGGATCCAGGTCCGCCGGCTACCAAAACGGCCGTGGCACCATTTTTCTTCATCTTATCGGTGACCTTAATGGCCGTGATTGTCAAACCATTTAGGTCATTCTACGAATTGAAGAAATACCGTTAATATAAAGAGACAACCGACAATAATGGCCAATGCACGCACCTTCTGCTTGAAGACATATTTCTTGTTCACCACCACGCCGACAAAGAAGGCCTTCGAAACGGTATCCTTGGCCAGATGATAGTCGTTGGGTCCAATCTCACCCCACAGATAGTCGTTGCCACCATAAACGGACGTAACCAGGGCACAGCAAACGAATAAGCCCAGCAGCGTAACTGTATTTACGGTCTTAGCCATATTGTAATCAATAACAAACCACTTGAAATCAAAATGTGCCTCGGCGCAATTTAGTGTTTGCCCTTTTATTGCAAAAATATAGAATTTAGCTACTATTATCTAACTGATAAAGCCTCCCTCAAAGTCCTCTATATACCCATATTTTGTTGTTACCATTAATACTTTTCGATTTCTGGCACTCATTTTAATTATTTGTGCCTATATCTCTAAAATTTCAAATGCTCGTGTGATATGGGTAAGTCCAAAATAAATGTGCTTTGACTCCATCGAATAGACCTCAATCCCCTCAGGCCTTAGGCGCACAAGTTGTAAAAAATTAATTAAGTATACCCCGCAAAACACCCTACTCTGCGTACGTCTCCAGAACTATTATCTACCTTTTTTTTTTTGGTATTGAGTAGATTATTAAGTCTAAATTTAGCGGTTGAGACACATGTTGAGCAATTGAAACTGGCTGTAACAAGAATCTAATTATAATTGTAAATAAAATTACGATAAGTTATATATTTCATTGGGTAAGAGAACGATTAAAGACAGAAGATGGACATTGAATTTTGTAAATTTAAGTAAAAAATTCGATAAAAATACTTATGATATCTCTCAACTGTACTCTGAATGAAAATCGTCCATAAGCAATTATTTCTTTAAGCTTTTTTGTTACTTTTAATAAACATTTAAGATTTTACTGATACAACCATTTTACTATTTTATTTAATATTTTTTTCTGAATTGCAGAGATGAATTTTTCTAAAATTAAATGTGTGTATTTCAACTTTTTAGAAATATTCTATATTATTAAGACTAAGCCTAAGAAAAGCATAATTTTAAGAAATTACTTTTGAGAATATTCAGTAAGAAAGTTTCAGGGCGATTTTATAGAATTGAAATATACATTTTTTTTGAAGGTATGTTTTACATAAACTATGTAATAGTAGAATTCTTAAATTTTTCTTTATAAATATGATTTGTATAAATTAATATATTTTTTTTGTTATATTTAAATAAAGGACGAAGAATTTTCCAGGATTTCTCTATAAAATGAATTTGTTTAAAGAATTACTTAAAATCTGAATTAATGTGGCTTTTAAGTTTCCAAGAACAAATTTTGGTAAAAATTTATTGTAACCTCTACTCATTTGGGTATTATTAAACAGTAAGTAACATATTGTGCTAGAAAATAAATATGATAATTATTTTAAGACATGTTTTCAGCAAATTAGGAAGATAAACAAAAATGTTTTACTAATTTAAGAGATTGCTTGGTGAAGATTATATTGTAGTTGTTATGGGAAATTTTTTTAATGTTCCGCAAATGTATTTTAAATTTATTTAAATATGTGCTGGTCACTTTAATTGACAAATTTAATAGATAGATAAAAAAAACATGAATTAGCCACTTATGAAATTAGTTTCGCAGCGTGCAATAAAATGTAAGCCAAGATAATCTCTCAAAACTGAGCTCTAAACAAGTCTCTCACCCATAGTCAAATGCTGTCATTGTTGGACACGCCAGAAAAAACGCGCCAAAAGGTTTTATGCGATTGTTGCGCCAGTTTTGGAGCCATTTGTCGAACAGCCGGCGACATGCGAGGGCCGCCAACAGCAGATTTATGGCGCCAATATCCCCGCCCCGACAGGAGCCGCACTTCCTAGCCGATGGAGTTAAATGTCTGAGAACTATATATGTATGCCTGGCTATATGCATATATATATATATCTGTTCCACACACTAGATGAATTTCTGGCGTGACTTGTCGCCTGTTTCCCTGCTAAGGTTTTGCAGCTGCATAGTTACAAATTGTATTCGAACATCTACATTGTACACTGAGCGAAAATGGGAGCACTAAATGGTAAATTGAATGCGTATTTTTAGTGGCTTAGTTGTTTTTTTCAGTATTCATATTAAAACCAATAAATACTTAAGTATTTAAAGGAAAATTTATATTTTCTTAATAATACAAAATATTTCTAAAAGTTGAATTGCAAACGCTGGTTTTTAAACAAAAAACCTTTTTGAAATTCAGAAAGAAGTGATATAATTTCATCACTAGAGTGTTATTTGTAAACTTAATTTAGTTAGAAATAGAAAATAAAAAAAATTGGCGGTATTCTTAAATTATGTGTGTAATTTTTTCTGAGTGTAAGAACCGACAATTACCTATTATTAATACATTCTTTTTAAAATTAATATCCTTAAATAATGTTGATTCAAAGGATTGCTTCATGATTTAGAATCGATGTTAAGTGTATATATAAAACATGTGCGTGAGGAATGTACTTTAAACCCAGCAGTGTACAGCTATTTGTGTATGTGTATAAGTGTGGTTTCATGTTACTTACACTCACACATAGGCATGCAGATAAATATATATATGTGGCTCGCTAATTGCTATTAATCAGTTGGGGGCTGACGTCAGTTGACAGCCTCATTCAATCAGCAATTATATCGTGCACTATTGACCGCAGCAGCAAAAGCAGCAGCAGCAGAAGCAGAAGCAGCAACAGCAATGGCAGGCTGTAGCCGGGTCTGACAAACTGTTTGATTTCGCTAAAGATCTCGGAGCATTACTTGGCTGCCAAATGGGCAAAGCCAGCAACACCAACACCAACACCAACCAACCACATGACAACTGCTCAAAACGCAGCGACTTCAATTAGAAGCCCCAGCAGCAATTATTAATAACAGTTGGGCGACTACAAAATACACTGCTCAAACCTAGCTTTAAGTGTCCAATACTATGCAGGTAAAAAAAAAATGTATTTTGAATTTTAAAGATTTTATTAATTTTAGAGATAATTATTCAACTATGCTAAAAGTGTTTGATTTTGAACTGGATAATTAAATAATCTACACTGCAAAAAGTTGAGCTGGCGCTGAAAGCAATCCAGGACTGAAAAAGTGATAAATTCTTAAACTGTGACTACAAATCAGTTGCTTTTAAACTGTATAAGAAAAATCGCTTATATGATTTTTTGAGTACTAAAATTAGAATTTAATACTTGAAATTTAAAACTGAATAAACAAAGAATACGAAACGAATGAACTCGTTTCTGTTTAGGAAACAGTATATAAAAACTAGAAATAATGATCGAGCTCAATGCTATGAAGTCATTTGAAAAACAATTCAACACAAAATTGAAAACAATTTAGCTTAAGTCATGTCACATTTTTGGAAAAGAGACAGAGAGAGAGAGAGAGAGAGAGAAAGAGAGGGAAAGACTAGAAGAGAAAAAAGTGCCGCATGGTGCACACAAATTTGTATTGTGTCATGTTTGATCCATGTACGTACATCTATACTATATATCTGTCGATGTATATATATATTTTTATATATATATTTTATGTATATATATAGACAGATGGCCATGTGGTGCCTATCCATGCACATTCTATTTGTTTAGCTCAATAGTTTTAATTATATTTAACGCCGCATTGCAAATTAAAACTGCGCTCGACTCAACTTTTTGCAGCAGCATTGCAATTTAATTGCCACAACTGGGCAAATGGGGCTGTGCAACTAACAAGGACACACACAACTCTTGAACAGTTTTAACATGACCCATAAACATTGCTATTGTGATTATGTTTGTTGTTTACCCATAAACATAACGAAATTATTACTTTACTATTAACGTAGTCCGAATAAGATTTTTTTAGTGTCAATTTACTCTTGGCATAAATGTTTATTACCTAATGTCGAAATCACGCGTTTTTTGACAAAACAATTTAATTAAAATGGCAATTAAACATCGCCTTAAATTTCTATGCATTACAGTTTTGTTTATTTTTTTTATTATCATCAAATATTTGTTATTTTCAATTTAATTTAATTAATTTGTATCTTTTGTATAATAAATAAAGCAAAAAGAAAATACAGTAATTGTTGAGTTTTTCTAAGCAATGTATTTTATTATTTTTTATTATTATTCATATTATTATTTATTTGCTCATAATGTTTTTTTTAGTTTTTATTTTGATTTTAACAAGCCATTAAATGCTGTTATTCATTCAGTTTCTGAACTTCATGCAAAATACTATTTTTAAAATCACCCTTCATAATTGAAATTCACTGATCTGGACTCCTAAAGCAATATCTATAGAAATTTACAGACTTAAACATACGTATATATTATTATATCTATAGAAATGTGCATATATCGCATATATATATTTATATATATATATATATATAAACAACGCCTACATAAAAAGCACCTATAATAATTTGAGATCTGTATTTGTTCTCATTTTAGAAATGAAAAACAGAAGAATTTAAATATAGTAGGTAGTTAAATGCATATAATGCAAATATTTTGTTAAGTGATGAGATATAAATGAATTTGGGTTGTTCATAATTACGGTTTAATGCATCTAATGCAAATATGTTGTTAATTTGTGGTATTAGTATTTCTTTCAACATGCTGCTTAATTATAATAGACTAAACACCCTGCTCTGTGTGTGTTGCAGTCAGAAATGAATGTAAATGTGACAAAATTGAAATGTGCACGAGCCATGCCAGATATAAACAGGGACTGGTTGTCTCTCTAGTTGGTGTCGCTTATCGTAATGGACATTAACATGGGGCATGTCGGCATTAGTTTGAGGCCCCAATCTGGTCGGCGTCGGCGTCCGCCCTCAACTTGTGTGCCGGCGACATATGTGGGTCATGTGGAGAGCGGATTGTCACTAAAACTAATGTGGCAACTGACATAAAGATAAAACCAACTAGTGGGGGCAAGGCGTGCCGAAAGGGGCAGTGCAGAGTCATCACAAGTGGATTTATGACACCAAGGCGCAGCGTATATCAATTATATATTAAATATGCATATGTCTGTGCTGGGCTGGCATGCAGGTTAAATTGGCCAAAAATCAAGCAAAACCGAGTGAGTTTTTTTTAAATAATTGATCAGCCTGGGGCGCAGTTGCAGATAAGGCTGTCAAGTGGGGCAAGCTTGTTAGGCGAGGAAAACGAAAATAAAAAACTAAAAAAAAAGGAAGGAGCGTGTGAAATCCCATTTGGCTAATGGCCAACGGCGTTGAGAGAATCGTCGCAAAACAGGAAATCAACCTGTTTAACCCAATCTCCCGAAAGACACGAACCCCGAAACACTGAAAATCTGCTGCTGCTGCTGCTGCTGCTGGTCGTGACTCAACTACAACTTCAACTGTCTGCGGAGAGCGGGTCGGGAAAACTCGATTCTCGATTCTTGTTGCGCTCTTCTCTTTTCGCGTTTCGCGTTCCGCGTTTTCCGCGGAAAACAAAATTAGGGCACAAGAACGAGCACATTTTACAAATGTCTCTGCAATAAAAAACAAAAAGCGAATCAAGCAAGATTCGCCAACTTGATGATGCATGACTAAGAGATGCCCTGTTACTATTTTCAATCTGAGTTCAAAAATAATTAATTTGTAATCTATTTATTTAAGAGAAGATTATCAAGTAAATTCTTAACATATTATAAGTACACTGTCTGAACTATTTATAGCAAAAAAAAACCTATATAGTAAGTAATATGTTTTTAAATAAAAATAGTAATTAAACTGAAATTTTGATTTAAAAAAAATTTTTATAATAATTGCTAAGTAAAATTTCATCTAATTTAGTGTATACCAAGCATCTGCATATATTTTACTATTATTATAAAAAATATAAAAAAGAGCTTACTTTTAAATACACGTAAGTACAAAATAAAAAAAATAATATTTATAGTTTTGAAAATAACATTTTGTCTGCATTTTATAATAATAGATGAAAATGTACTTAATGTACTTGTACTAAATAACTTCGTACATACTATATTTAATGTTTCTACACTAGAAACAAAAATTTTCTTGGATTTTAAAAAATCTTTCCAAAATGAAAATCGCCATGAAAACTAATAAAAACTTATAAATAATTTGCAAATTATCGAAAAAACACTTCATGAAATAAGAAAGGAATTTTTTTATATAATTCTTAATAAAATAACATAATTAAATTATAAATGTAGACCATTATATATAATAAAGTAATTAAATTTACTTTCTTGGCAGCTATTTATAAATCTTAAATTATTATATATGTGAAAGCTTCTGATACTTATGTTTTTTAATAATATAAGTATCTAAAATGCTATTGATAGAGTTCGTTGTGCACATATAAAAAAATAGCTTATAAACATACTTTCTTTAAATCTGAAAAGAATATATTCAAGGGAAATAAAAAAACAAATTCTCTAACTTTTGGAAATATAAAAAAATTATTATATGAATAGAATAAGAAGGTAAGTTGCACTTGGCATGAAGAATTTGCTGATTTTCTAAAATGTAAATCAATTTATTTTTGCAGAAATCATTATTTATGAATCTGTGCAATCGACTGGAAGTTATTAAAATAAGTAACAAAGCTTGTAAAAACTCTATTTTGCAGACTCCAAGACTAGATCTTATAGAATAGAATATATATCCTTTCCAGATCGCAAAAAGGACTCCTCACAAACGTTGCATAAATGTACATATTTGTTGCACAGTTGAATTGTTTACAGGGTATGCCAAATGGAAAACTGGTTTATTAATTCTGGCTGTTGTTGAGTGTGCCGCATGACACGTTGGCCTGATTGCTAACTTTTGCGCGATGCGTCGCGCCTATTTCCACTTGCCACATGCCACTTGCCACTTGCCTTCAGCAGCAGGATCATCATCGTCAGCAGCAGCAGCAGCAGCAGCAGCAGGACATTATACAATACAGTCAGTTCCAGGCAGTGCTTGCTCTTCCAGCTGCGGGGGTTGTTGCTGCTGCTGCGTGTGTGCACAGGGTGTGTCATGTTTTTTTTTTGGCACCCTCGCTAAAAAGCATGTAAAAGTATTCAGAAACTTGCGAGTACGTTTTGAGGGTTGTCGCTGCGATTGCCTATGTGTATGTGCGTGTGTTTGTGTGTGTGTGTGTTGGTGTGTAAGTTTGCTTATTTGTTTGTTGCCATAAAAGTCAAACAGGATGGCGACTCACAGATTGGGTAGCTCGGGTGGCGCTGTAAGCTCAAACATGGCCATTTGGGGGTAGCTACTAGCTACTTGCTACTTGCTACTTGCTACTTGCCACTGCTACTTGGCAAGCGATGATATCAGCAGAGAGTTGTGAGCGGTGATACGCTAAAATCGATAATCAGCCTCTTTTCACAGCTGGCTGCCAAACAATGAAGTCACATTTAACATGATGCACTAAGCACAAAATCAATAAGCTCTCTTTTAATTACGTATACGCAGTGTTCGCAAGTAAGAAAAAAAACTATAAAATATAAGCAGGGGGCTTTAATTAAAACAGATTTGTTGATGAGAAAATAAGCAGCATTTTAAAACTGATTTAAAATGTTAGCAAATTAATGCATTCAGCTTAAGCAAATGCAGAAGAACAGTTGTTGATGAAAAAAATCAGCATTTTAAAACTCATATCGAATTTAGCAAATTAATGCATTAAGCTTTAGCAATACACAGGCTTAGAAAAATCTTCATTCTCTTGGCAGAACTTGGTAGATAAAAAAGTTATCTAATTAAAATGTGGCCATTTTTTTTTTGACAATTAAAAGTAATTCTTTAAAAATCACATCATAGTGAATTGAGTCGACTTAGCCACAAAATGAATTAGTATTAAAGGGAAAACTTTAAAGACATAGACACTCTCAGAAATAAAATGACTATCAATGCCGGAATGGATATTTAATGGCTATAGGCTCAGAAGGGGACAATAGATCTAATAATAATAAAGCATAACGTATTTTAGAAGGATTTAGAAGCTATTTTTGGTTGCACCGTTTCAAAATTACTTACCAGTTACGAAAGGTATTAAATTAAATTTTAGGTAATTGGTAAATGAAGAAGAAATAAACTATTAAACTAAAAATATATGTGAAAAATTACTATAATCAGCCCTGTAGAAAATCGCCAAAGTTAACTTAGCTAATTTCAACAATCTAAGTTTCTCTTTTTTTAGTTCAATGTTCGATTTTTCTAAGATTTTTATACATAAGCATTTTATACAGTCGCGAGAAGTAATTTTGTTAGAATTCTACAAAGGATTTTTTAAAAAAATAGATATTTGCATATCTACCTTTTAGAAATGCTTAGGATATTAGAAATATAATTTTAAGAAATGTGTTTTTATGTTCTGAAATTATTTCTATAAACAAGAACAAGTTTCTAATAATCACAGTCATTTTTTACTGAGTTCAGCAGTAGTTGAAAAATCTCTGTATTAAAATCAAATAATTCATTTTAAAATGTACTCATATTTTAATCGATTTGTTTCTTTGCCGTAAATAAAGCCTTTTTATTGGCCATGGCTAATTGAATTGTGTTTATTCGCGGAGTTTATTTTGAGCTGAATGCATAAATTGCGTTTGCCCATTAAAACGCACAGAAATCAACCTATTTGTACGAAACTGAATTGTGAGTAAGTAAAACTCAGACAGAACGGCAACAAAAAACATAGTGACCTATATAGTAATATAGTAGTATGAAATCGGCGATTCGTATTATTATTATTTGTGATTCCGCTTGATCGTGTGGCATCATTTAAAATTCAAATTGCCACAAAGACGTCACAGATGCGAAGAACCCCTTAAAACTATATATGCATGTATATGCTTGATATTCTTCTTGATTTTTTTATTTTTTTGCTTGGATATTTTGGTTACTTTTTTCTGGTTTCATTACGATTTGGTCATGGGGTTCAAGAACCTGCACATTTATGCATAAACATTGTGGGAAGAAATGTGAGAATCCAAGCGGAAACCAAAAATCTGTGCTGCACACTTTTGTGGCTCGATGAAAATTGAACATTATTGTTTACAATTACTTAGATATTTCGATATACATTTAATTATTGTAGATTAATAAATGGAAGTCATTTAATTGAATGTAGTATAATTTACAATTATGAGCTAATTTAGTTTGCCTAATTTAAACTGAATACATTCAAATTGAATAGTTAGTCTGACCAATTTGTGGCTTATGAATTGGACACAATTATTTTGTTAATTGAATAAAATAATTTACTAAATTCATATAAATGAAATTCAAATTTATGAGCAACAGCTAATTGGGCGAGCTCTTATTGAGAATATTTAAATTGTACTCTAAACATTACTTTAAAAATTAAATAATATTTATTCAGTCAGACAAAATATTCATAAATGAATCTGCTTGTTAATTCGAGCTTATTAAAATATTTAAAGACCAAATTCACATTAGTAAATCCAAAAACTAAACTCTAATCAAATTATTATAGATAAAATTAATTTATTTTTAACATGCATTCAAATTCAATAACAAAATTCTAAGCTCATCTTTTCGCTCAATTACCCATTTTTAATTTTAACTAATTTTGGTCACAATGGATTTTTTGTGAAATTAATTTCGGTTTCCGCTATCCTTTTTTGTGAAAAATGAAAAAACCCTCGAACACTTCAAGTTTTTTTTATTTGGTACCTAATGGATTTCCTCCCAAATTGAAATCTGTTTTCCTTTATGATAACAATGGAAACCAAATCTTGTTACAAGATTTCTTTATTCACACTTTTTGAACAGTTTCTTAAACGGATTCGTGAACAATGTTTGGGCTTTCGTTTGGGACAAATTATTTGATTTTTCAGCTGTCGATAATTAGTCCTATTTGTTTACGTAATGTCGAGTTTCAATTAAACTGTGGGTGTTCAATCCCTTCAAGCCAATAATTAAATGATTTGATATGCCGCACAGGCATCAAAACAGGCGTCTAATTATGCATCCAATCATATTATTAGCCCACCTGCCCCAATTAGACATTAATTGCTGTGCTGTGTTGAGTGGGCCATATAAATACGGGAATCCTTTGGAGCAATGTCAGTTAGTAGTTCGCAATGTTTCCGAAGCATCTGAGCCGAGACTATCCGCTGGATAAGCATCTGTTCTTTGTGACCAGGTACATTTTTAGTCTGCTCGGAATGCGCTTTGAGCAGGCTCCAACTTTCAGCAGCATGACTTGGCTGGTCTTCAACTTCGTGAATCTGGCACATTGCTGCCAAGCCGAGTTCAGCTTTGGCTGGCATCACCTTCGCATCAGTCCGGCGGATGCCATGGATGCATTCTGTCCGCTCGCCTGCAGCGCGACGACGCTCTTCAAGATGATCTGCATGTGGCGGAGTCGCGCCGAGGTGGCCTCCCTCATGCAACGTATTCGCACGCTGACGGAGCAGCAGTCCAATGGGGAACGGCAGTCGCTAAAGAGAAGCTATTATCGCCTGGCCACATTGGTGTGCATGTTAATCTTTGTGCTCGGCTGCATCAATACGATGGCCTTTGTGGTGCGTTCGCTCTTGGAGATGTGGTTCCGTCGCGATCTACCATTCAAATACGATATGCCATTCAGAATGCTGTAAGTTTACACTCGACAGATCAGCTGAATTGAGAATATAAAATCTATAATCTCTATAATCTGGCAGATTTCCGCCCATAGCTCATCGCCTCCCCATGTATCCCTTGGCCTTTATCTACTCCACCTGGAGTGGTCTGGTTACAGTCAGTACCTTTGTTGCCACCGATGGTTTCTTCTTCAGTTTCACACTCTACATTATATTCCTGCTAAAAGCGTTGCAAATGGACATACAGCTCGTCCTAAGACCAGTAAAAGGTGAACTCAAATGCAGATTCTATGCTCCTTTGATTGCTTCAGGTTATTTCCAGTGCAGATCCAAGTCCACGGGAATGCGAGATGTGCTGCCAGCAGTTAAGGAATATCATCGATCGCCACAACGATATTGTTGGCATTGTTCAGCGCTTCTCTGTGATTATGGCCACGCCCACTTTTGCCCAATTTTTATCCGCCAGCTTGGTGATAGCCACCAGTGTGATCGATATACTTTTGGTAAGCATAAACCAGGGGGCTGTTTTTAAAAATATAGTTTTTCGATTATCCTTGTAGAGGATATTAAAATTATTTCGTGCCGACCCCATTAAGTATATAAATTCTTGATCAGTCGATATAGACAGGGACATCCAGCTTTGAATAAAGAGTTTTTGTACGAAAACATTATAACCCCATATTCGTTGTATTTCAAATAAAACATATATTTTAGTTAGATCGAACTATATTATAAAAAAGCTTCCATGAAAAACAAATGCAAAGAGATATTTGTCTGAAAAATATGTATGCTTAACAAGTAAAAATACTGTCGATTCGTCAACTACGATATATCCTTAATTTCCCTATAAAAAGTTGTGGACCCATATAGGAGCAGTTTAAGTAATTTCTTATAGCACAGGCACTGAAGAGAAAAAAAAAACGAATGCAGTGCATATTTTTATTCACAAGCCCGAAATGTTCCCTAATTGACTGGCTGGAAACACGTGCATATACATACATACGTACATAAATACGTACATAAATACGTACATAAATACGTACATAAATACGCACATACACGCAATTGCAGGTAACGGGATTCAGCAGAATACGCTGGCATCGATTATCATGCGATCTCTTTCTCGCTCGCAAATTTATACGTACAGAAAAGGTTTACAGCAGTTGATGGAAATGAGATCAATTTTGCTCATAACTTTGGTGTTTCTTATCCAATCTTGTTGAAATTTGGGCAGTTGCTCAATATTATGTTTATGCATATTAAGTGGTAACTAGAATAGAGCCTGCCTTTTGAAATTTGTCTTTTATCGCCATCAGAAATCGAAATAAGCAAGTCTCTATCTCTTATAGTCTCATACAGACACACTAACAGACGAACATGGCTATATCGACTAGTCTGTTGATCCTGATCAATAATATATGTATTTTATGGGGTCGGAGATGCTACCTTCTGCGAGGCCCGTTAAATAATTTTGCACAAAAATATTATACCCTTTTTACACTGTTTAAATTGATTGAGGATATAAAAATGATTTTTAACAAAATTTAAATTATTATGCTTCCAACACTTTTTGCAAATAACTATTAGCATTGGTCTAATACATCGCATTGCTTCCGTCGAAAGAGTCCATTGGTTTTCTTAAATTAGTAATAAAATTAATCTGGGACACCTCAAACTCTCCGTTCTGTGTTGTATTTTCTTTAGTTCTCAGGCTACAACATCATACGCTATGTGGTCTATGCGGGCACAGTTAGCGCCAGTCTGTGGCAGTATTGCTATGGGGGCACTGAAATGTCAATAGCGGTAAGGTGAGCTCGCATGTCAGCCAGATAAGATATATTATACTATAACATGTTGCAGAGTTTGGATCTGGGCGAGGCAGCCTACAATAGCCACTGGTATCAGTGGGACAGGGGTGTGCGCCAGCGAGTCTATCTGCTCATAATGCGGGCCCAGCGACCCATCATCGTTCAGGTGCCCTTCTTTGAGCCATCCCTGCCTACTTTCACATCGGTAAACAGGATATCCAGTTTAGAGAGACGGACTTTTTACAGTTTTGTTTTGTTTTCTTTGTCCGCAGGTCATCAAGTTTACGGGCTCCATTGTGGCGCTGGCCAAGACAATACTTTAACCGACAAAAACAACAAAAGCAGTTTTGTTCTCCACTAGACTGCAGTTATCGCAACTGGATGGCGCCACAAGATTGACTTGGATTTACTTAAGACACGTTACACTGTGTCCTGAAAGTATGCATCACTCTTTTCAGCTATCCAATTACTTATCAGCCCCCGCCATTGAATGCATCCAAAATATGGCAGTGGTGCACCTAATCACACAAACAACAATTTGGGCGTGGCAAAAACTCATTAAACTGGGCATGGATATTTTAAGCATCTATTGATTTGATCAGAGCCTCAAGTTGTTAATAAAAAACCATTTAAAGATAAGAGTAATTCAGTTGGAATATGAAATATTTGTGGCTTTATTTTAGTATTTAAGGTCTGCTGGCATTTCTAGCATTGAGTGTCCAAGGATGCAGGACAAAGAATCTGAAGCGCAACTCAGCAGTTGGTTTAAGTTGAAAATATGCATTTGCCCAGTTTCATATAAGAAATTTGCATTTGGTTTTGGTCGGTTTCGATAACAACAACAACAGCAATGAGCCACTGAAAGTGACGTCAAAGGGCGCCCAGTAACGAGGACAAAAACAACAACGACAAAAATGACCCTTATGCGAACTGGTTGATTAGAAGCCCCATCAGGCTGATGACATAACAAAATGGCAGCCAACAGGCAGCAGGCTGGCCAACAGCCAGCAACTGGCCAACAGGGCATATGGCCAACTGGGCTTATGCCTCGTATACGTAACGAGCTTAAAAGGTAAGCAACTTAATTGTTGTTGTTACCAGCAACATTGCTTCAATCAACTGTAAATTTTAAACACATGAATTCGCCCTTATGGCCATGTCCAAAACATAAGAAATTTAACAGTTTAGCGTTTTGATTTTGCAATTTTCGATTAGACTTAATTTCTGATTAGATTTGTTTGTTCAAGTGCAGATTAGCGTGGAGCTGGTGACCAGTCTTTTCTTGGACATTTCAGTCCACTGACGATTGCTGATCTCAGCACACAGCACAGAAATGCTACTACGATTGCTGATTGCCAGCGTTTTGTTCTTGGCCATTGGCCATGCCCAGGGCGGTAAGTGGAAGTGGCCAATTCTTATAGTACAGTTATGGAAGACACATTTTATAACAAAGATTATGTTCATTTTAATTTAAAGTCAGTTCTCGACATTTATCTATAAGTGGATTTCTTTTGAATACTTTGTTTTTATTATATATTTTTTATGTAAAGTGGATCAAAACAAGTCGACAATTTAAAACAAACTATTTAATAAATGTAAATTCGAAATTAAACTTACAAAAAAAATATATATATAATATAAACAGAAAAAAACAATATAATAAAAATTTTATTTAATAAAAATCTAAAAATCAAACATAATTTTTTGTGAAAAATTTCTTTTAAACACTTTTTTTTTTATTTTATATTTTTATTCAACGTGAATCAAGAAAGTCGAAGATTTTAAACAGCCTTCTAATAAATATAAATTCAAAATTAAACTTACAAAAAATTATATTAAATTTACGGAGAAAAATAACATTAAATTTAATTTTTACCAAACAAAATTCGAAATCAAATATGTTTTTTGTCAAATTAGCAAAATGTGCCAAAGAAAAAAACCATAATTTTAGAACTCAAACTTTTGCTTTAGAAATATTATTTGTGAACAATAACCTAAGACGATTATTGTTTAACTGTATTAGTAGTTTAATAAGATGGCTAACAGCTTATCAATAGCCATAAACCATAACTGTCATGGTGATTGCACATGACCAGGGCAGATTAGGCCAATAAACTGTTAGTTTACGTCCATTAAAATATAGTAAATACACTTAAAAAATATGAATTCTACTATTTACTGGAATATTTAAAAATGTTATCGTAATTAATATTGATTTAATGTTTATGTTTTATATACAAATTGGAGATAAGTCTTTTCAAAGGGTATTCTTTGTTCTACACTAAACCTTAATTAAATTGCAGATCGTCAACATGCCCGATTCTCTTTGCGGGATTCGCCTGCTGTGAAGAAGCCTGAGGAGATGCAGAGTAGCTACTGGCGTGAGAATGCTCAGAATACGCTGGCAGCCAAGTTGGCCGCTTTGGAATTGGCGCACACGAAGAAGGCGAAAAATGTGATACTCTTTCTGGGAGATGGCATGTCCATTCATACGGTGACGGCGACCCGCAATCTGCTGGGCGATAGCTCCGCTAAGGTCTACTTTGAGCAGTTCCCCTACACGGGTCTGTCCAAGACGTACTGCGTCAATCGCCAGGTGGCCGATTCGGCATGCACCTCGACAGCATATTTGGGCGGAGTGAAGGGCAACTACGGCACAATTGGCGTGAATGCGAATGTGCCACGTTACGATTGCAAGGCCGCCTATCAGGCGGAGAATCAAGTGGATAGCATTGGCAAGTGGGCACAGGATGTGGGCAAGGATGTGGGCCTTGTGACCAGTGCACGGGTGACGCACGCCTCGCCAGCTGGTCTTTATGCACACACCTCCGATCGCAATTGGGAGACCGATGCCGAGGTGATTCAATCCAAATGCAATCCCGAAGAGAGCATTGACATAGCACGTCAGCTTGTCGAGTGGGATGTGGGTAAGCGACTCAAGGTCATCTTGGGAGGCGGTAGGCAGAATTTCCTAAACGAAACAGAGCGGGATGAGGTTGGCTATAAGGGTTATCGCACCGACGGACGCAATCTGATCAAGAGCTGGCTGGAGGACAAGAAGGATGCAAATGCCAGCTATGTGTGGAGTCGCAAAGGTCTCAACCAGCTCAATCTGGACAAAACGGACTATCTGCTTGGTCTCTTTGCCAGTAGCCATCTACCCTACGATGGCGATCGGGAGCGCAGTTCCAAGAACAGCCATCTGGCCGATCCCTCGCTCACCGAACTGACGGAGGCGGCAATTCGTGTCCTCAGCCGCAAGGATGAGGGCTTCTTTCTGTTTGTCGAAGGTGCTCGCATCGACATGGCTCATCATTCCAACTATGCGCGTCGCTCCCTCGAAGACACTGCCGAGTTCGCCAGGGCTGTGCAGAAGGCGCGCGAAATGACCTCCGACCAGGACACGCTCATTGTCGTCACTTCCGATCACTCGCATGTGCTCACCATTAATGGTTATCCGGTAAGTAAACGACAAGCATACAAATATGAATTCTGCTCTAGGAATTGCTTTAACTATGGAAACCAAATGGGACACCTCAAACCTTGGCTTTCAATTGGATTTTCTACTATTACTCTTTACAACAGGGACTCTAAAGTATTACTTCTCAGACATCTGGTTCTATAAATACTCATAAAAGATTCTGAAACTGAATTAATAACTGTGACTCTGAAAGTTTGTACTTTTATAGTGTGGCTCTAAATCTGTTACATAAAATCACTTTTAAGTTGTAGCTATTATGATATACTTTTCCAGTTATTTGTGAAAATAACTACTTAGGAAACTCAACTACTTAGGAGTAAGAAGTTAGCAAAAAAACAAGTAGAAATGCTGTAGCCGAGTGAGCTCGCTACACAGCTGTTAAATATATTCAAATTTTATTTGCAAATTTCCCTTTAAAAAGTTTTGCACCCAAATGTGAGCACGCTCAGGCACTGAAGAGCAAAAAAGTAAGACTGATGTAGTGGAGCAATATCGACTACGATATAACCAGAACACAGTTGTTAAAAATATTATAATTTAATTGGTACCGTTCCCTTTCCCCAGATATGAGCAGGCTAAGTAATTTCTTAGAGCAAGCACGGGCACTGCAGAGTAAAAAAAAACGAATGCAGCGAATATTTTTATTCACAAGCCCGAACTGATCCCTAATTTGCTGGCGAGAAACACGTGCAAATATATACATACATACATCCATACATTCATATATCCATACATACATATATATATGCATATTATGTGTTAATTAGAAGATTCTGCCTTTTAAATTTTGGAATTTATTGCTATCTTTTACCTATTTTTTAGTGTGTTCAGGGTATAATTATTGACTCCAGGTCGAATGGATAGAATTATTTATTATTTAATAATCATTAAATTAAAAGCAAAATATAGAATCATTATCTGATCATATTTTATAAAAGAGTTTATAAATAGAGTTTGGGTTGCTTGTGCCTATCTAAATCCCGTTATATTCATTTACAGAGACGAGAGCAGGATATAACCGGATTGGCCAACAAGTTGGCCGATGACAATTTGCCGTATAACATTCTCTCCTATGCAAACGGACCGGGCTATGCGGGCACCTACACCAAGAAGGATGCTCGCAAGCGGATCACACAGGAGCACACGGAAAACCCGATGTATGTCAGCCCCGCGATGGTGCCCCTCAGCTCGGACACGCATGGCGGTGACGATGTGGCCGTTTTTGCCTCTGGCCCCTATGCACAGTACTTCAGTGGCAACTACGAGCAGACCAATATACCAGCCATGATGGCCAGGGCCGCCGGCATTGGACCCTATGCCAATGTCCAAGCCTAGAGCACAATTTGTTCTACTGTTTGTGTGCGTGTTCTTTATTGTCAATTTGAGTTACAAAATGCAATTAAAACTTATGCGAAACAGTTAAATGCACTTCTCATTACAATTTTTTATTTATACCCATTAAAAATGTTGCACTAAAGTTGTGGAAATATTTGCAACAAAAAAGCGCAAGCTTAAAGCAAATAATGGTTAATCTTAATTAGCACTGACAGATATCGATTAACGTTTTTGCAAACTGAAATAAATACTAATTTCTTAATTTTGATTTTTTGAGTAGTGCAACTTGTTAGGATATTTGGCGGTCGAACTGTCTTGAAAATTGGACACTTGCTTTGAATTGAAATTGGTTTTAATTGAATGCCAATTGGCAGCAAAAGCAGCGCAATTTCCTGTCAATTCGTTCATAAAAGAGACAGAAACCGGTGAGCTGCTGTTGCAGGTGCACAATCAAATTCAATTAACCGACGGCCTCAATGCACTCACTAAAACTCAATCAATCAGTCAATCAGCTGGCGTGATTGATAACTTCAAGTGCCAAGCGGTATATTCGAGTGTTTTGCAATGCAATTGCATATTTTTATGAATATAGAGTGGATTGCTGAGCCAGCGATTGACAGATAATACTCGGTGTGCTCCAGTTTCAACCGATTGTTGCCAGCACCATGCTTTTGCATTCCAGTTGGTTGCATTGAGGAGCAGGTGTATGCAACAAAAACCAAAACCACAACTCGCAGTTTGCCGTTTGCAGCAGCAGTTCAGCACTTGTAATTGTGCAAAATCTCGTGTGTGGTTTTGGACATTCCAATGAAGTGCTGCCGTGTGGCGAGCAGATACTTTTGGTCATTGTCAACCATTCGGTTGAGGGGCAATTGCAGTCATGGTTGACAATACACACATACACAACTGCAAATGTTTGCTGCACACACATACGTTGACAATTTAATTAAAAGTTGCAACTTGTTAACTCAACCGGCAAATTCTGCAGCTGATTCTCGTCCAATTTTGTATTCCTGATCTTGAATAGAATAACACAATTTACAATAACTTATGCATAAGTAAATATAATTATATATAATAATATTAGCTTAACTCTTCAACGGACTCCAACTCTGTGTAAATTGATTTTCTTGGAATGTTACAATTTATGCTAACAGTGCAAATAATTATTATTCTTATTGTGGAATTCATCGAATGATATCGCTGCACTTGAATTGCCAGATTCACATATTTTACCATATTCTGCCATTAATATAAGTCTAATTCTTAATGTGTGTTAACACAAAACGCCTATTAATCTATCATGAGGCACCATTTATCTGTGTATTTCATAGTTTGTGATACGATAACTAGTTTGATTTATTGTAGTGAAAGTTGTATCAAAAAAGATTTGATAGATATAAAGTAAGAAATATTCACACTTATATTTTGGTCCAGGGAAAAACTTTGAAAATATGTCAAAATAAAATGATTTAAGGCGAAGCGTTTGTGTAAATAAAGGGCAAGAAAATTTTTCAAAAAGTTTACTTTTAAATTATATAAATTGAAAGGTCTGAAATAACTTTTTTGACTGCAGCCTTTTTAGCAATATTTAAAAGATATTTTCATATTATACAAATATCATAAAAATATATCCACTGTGCCTATTTAAATTGAGGATACCTTGCATACATACATACATATTAACGTCTACAATCCTTTCGAAAAGGACACGTCGCACATTTGAACCATGCAATTTATTTCGGTTTTGCGTTTGCTTTCCAGCTTTTTGATTATTTCCGTTTGCCATTCCAATTTAATAAGATTATGTTTTTAATTTGTGAGCAAAGCCAAAGGACATTCCAACTGGACGCCCATTTTTCGGACATGTTTGGGAGCTGTGGTATGGTGGCGTAAAGGGCAAAGGGTGCGGCTCGGGAGAGTGGATGGGGGGAGTGGCAGCCACAAGAAAGTTACACAAAGTTTTACTGTGTGTGAAAGCCAAGCGAACTCAAACCCAAAGACCTAAAACCCACTTGGCCAGTGCAGTGGTGCCTAGGAAACTGGGTCAGCAGCGACATGAGTGCAGAGTGAGCTAGAGCGCGAAAGTGTATGAGTGTGTGTGTGTTTGTGTTTGCGTACTTCTCCATCTCTTGCCCAGCCACACACACGTACATAGAAAGAGAGAAAGAGAGAGAGACGAAGAGAGAAACAAAGAAATACAGGTAGAGAGCTAGAGAGCATGTCAGCTGAAAAGAAATCCAGTTGTTGTTGTTGGTTTTTGTGTGGTTTCGTGGGATCCACCGACCAGCAAATGTGGTTTAAGCTCTGCCAACTTGTCCATTTCTATTGCATTCAAATGAAGACGGAGGGGAAAATCGACAACAATTATGCGCAATGCGCATACACAAAATGCTGTCGTTGCCAAGTTGAGAAAAAACCAACAACGACGACGCGCTAAAAAGAAGACAGAGAGAAAAGAAATAATGATTGCCCTCGCAGGCAGCATACAGAAAATATGTGTGTCCAAACTAATGGCGCTGACTCAGCCGCAGCCGTAGCCACAGTCGCTGACGCCGACGCTGCCAGCGAGCGTGAGCTTAACGTGAGCCACAAAAAGCTTCGCTAAACTACACAAAAACAAATACAGTTACATACATAGTGGCCAGCACACGAACACGTGACGCTAGCGAGCGATGTGTGTGTGCTTGGGTATGTGGAAGCTGTCGCTTTTGCTGCCGCAGTCGCAGCTTTTTAACGAAACTTTCTCGCTCACCCTCTCCCTCTCTCTTTCTATCTCACCGTGTAGCGCGCGCGCACTTCTAAGCACATTCAAATTGAACGTGCTTTTTGTATCTTTCCGATACACATTATGTACAACAAATAGCATGTGTATGTACGAAACAGACGCAATGATTTTTTTTCTGCGCAGCGACTGCGACGTCGACGCCGTACTTAAGTGTGCCACATTTTTTTTATGCTTTTTTGCTGCCGTCTTCGCCCGGTTGCCAAGCGCGCACACAATTACAGTTATAGCAACAACTACAGCTACATCTACAGATACAGATAGAGTGTACATACATGCTAGCATTTGTAATTAATTTTTTTCCAGCCTTATGTCAAAATTCATGTGAATTAACTGGCAACGATAGCGATGACTGCAGCATTTCAATTAATGCTGTGTTCGTGTCAATGTATTTACACGTTCATGCAATATAGATACACTTATTTATTTATTGCTATGTATCTTGACAAGCTGCAAAACTCTTTTTCGCCCCTCTATACGTATATATAAATATATATATATATATATTTTTTTTATCGACATTTTGCTGTTGCCTTCTGTTTACTTAACCTAAATGCGTAATGCGGCCCATCAAACTACCCACTCTTTGTGTGTGTCTGTGTGGAGGGGGTAGAACGGGGCTTATGTAAGTCTGGGTGCGGAAATGGGCTACATATGTATTCCCGAGAGAAAGAGAGGAGGGGATCGCCCTTTGCCATAACAAATAAAGCTTTTTTAAGTGTACGCTTACACCCGAAAAGAAAACCAAGTTGAAAACAATACCAAAAAAGCAAAAAAGAGGATTGGTTAGAAGAGAAACACAATAGTTTTAAAATTTTGCCATTTATACATATATTTTATATTATATCTCTTAAGTGTAGTGTTACTTATTTCGATTGTAATGATTATATATATATATATGAAGATATATATATATATTTATTTATAATTATATATTTCATTTATATGTTATTATTTTGTTGAACGCATGTACATAAGAATCAGAAATCGTTAACACTTTCTAATCAAAACATCATTGATATATGCTGTTAACGCCCTTTTAACTGCAAGTATATTTGAAATTGGATGTTTATATATATATTGGTAATTTGTTTGTATGTTTGAATGCTGTATGCATGTATGTGTATGTATATGTGACCCGCCTTGGCCTAATTGCTTATTATTGTACACATTTCAATTCACATGATTTCTCAAAATACAATCAAATGTACATTAATGTTTGTGAGGCGGCTTTGTTGCTTGCTATTAAACATTTAATTAACTAAACATAGGAATTTAAAGGTTTTTAAAATAAATTCACTACATCCACATTTCAAAGCTTTAATCTTTGCGCAACTGTCAAACATGCATATATCTATATCTATACATCATCCGACTCTGATCTCTACAATATAATGCGCAAGTAACAAGGTATAAGTTCCAATGCAATAGTTTGTATCTGTTTCGTGGTGTTCTTTTTCAGGTTAATAATAGTAAAACATTAAGGACTTTTATTTATATTTATATAAATTAAGTAATGCCTATTTATATAAATATAAACGCGCAAACATTGATGTATGTTTAAGAGAGCATCATAAAGCACTTGAAACAGTTTAAAAATACAAAGAACTAAATGAGAATTACTTTATGATTGAAAAAATTAAAGATGTTTAAAAAATCTAACTCAGGCGAGTTGATGACTTGACTTGATTTGAATTTGATTTACAATATATTTTCTGCTTTCGTATTTATAAATATATTTGATGAGTGCATATTTTTTAGTTTTTTTTATGTTACATGAACATGTCTATATATATATAAGTATATATATATATATAAATTTATATGTGCCTGTTGTTGCTGCTATGTCCTTTTTTAGATCGTTGCTGTTATACAATTTATAATTATTATTGTTTTTTTTGTGATTTTTGTTTTATCAATAGCAACAACAACTACATATTTACATCGCATTTTTTAGTTTTTTTTTGCATTTTCAAGTACATTTTGCAATTTTTTTTTTTCTTTTATTTTATTTTTTTTATTTAAGATAGTTTTTGTGATTTTTTTCGTTTTTCATTTGATTTACTTCGATCTAGCATTATGTTGGGGATACGGGTCGACAGCTAATTGCTAGCAGAGCCCAGGTATAAAACCACAGGTAAATACAGGAATTTTGTTTATAATTATAATACAACTCAATTAAAATTTCCTTAAAATCTTCTCTCATATGGTGTACACATCTCTCAACACAATTACCACTAAATACAAGTCTCGAATTTATCATCGTATCTAACAGTTGGGAGGACGACTGTCTATTCTCTTTTCTCGTTATGTTATTTATCTTTCATTTCTTTTCTTTTTTATAGTTTTTTTTTTTGTTGCGTTCGTATTTCCATTTGTTTCATAAGTTGCTTAAATCGATTTACCTAAAAGCTAAACACATCTCGTTAGTATATATATATATATAATTGATTTTAAGGTTTCGGCTGCTGCTGCTCCTCCTTTCTCTCTGTCTTTAATCGGGTCCGTTGTGATTGTTCTCTCAGTTGATATTGACCTCTTGGTTATCGGCTCCATCGACGGCCATGTTCAGCGGTTGAGTGACATTTGACTTGGCCAGGCAGGAGCGTGCGACGGATTCAAAGAGCCTGCAAAGATAGTAAGAATGTTGTAAGCGAAATCAATCAACTAGCTGCTTAGTGCATCACTTAATATGACTTACTCTCTATATTTATTTTGTAAATTTACATATATCAATAAACTTTATTTTTATTTAAATTTGAAAAATTGTAATTTAGTTTTAGTATAGATCTAATTTTTGTTGTTCTTTAATATGAGTGGCATGCAAATAACGGAGGGGTGAATGTGTTGGGCGTGGTGTTGGCACATGTAATAACAATACTTAAAACTTAAATGCTTGCTCTTTTTATCAATATATTATGCTGCACACTAAAGGCTGTTCAAGATCACAGATCGCTTAAATACAATCAGACATTCACCAAAATATCTGAAAACAAAATGAACGAATGAAATAATAAATAACCACGCAACTGGTGTAAAACAACAACAAACAGTGTGTGTTTGTACGTGGCGGGTGTGTGATGCGTGTGGCTGTGTTCTCGGGTTAGTGTGCATACTCTCAAACTACGACTGGATTGACCAAACTGTATATGTATGTATATGGTATATATATAGACAAAAAGCTTACTTGGTAATCTCTGGTGCGCAATGAACGAAATCATGATCCCAGAACTTGTAAATTGGATTCTTGATCAGCTCAATGAATGTGATGAGGAGGCCCCATGGATGCGGGCGATTTACGATCAGGCGCTCGAGCAGCACACGCGTGATTTGCTCTTGAATAGCCTCCGAATTGGCCTCGGCAAATAGATGCAGCACCGCACAGCTGAAGTAGTGCGTGTGACTGTTTGGATAACGCAACTGATTGGCAATGGCATTGAGGAACAGATAGCGACCCTCGGTGTCCAGATCCACAGCCAAGTTTTGGAATATATCCATGTGAGCGCTGTGCGCAATGTTCGATGTGTTCGGCACAAAGTTCTTGTTTCTGTTGCAAAGATTTTGATTAATATTATGAAAACATACAAATATTTAATGACTGAAAGACAGAGACTGACCTGATTAGGGCTATGGCCTGAGTTCCCACATACATGACCAGGGCGTTCATGAGGGTCATGTTGTAGCGTGTGCCCGGCTCACTGGTCACTTGCAGATGACCACGCAGCTCCGACAGGAATGTGACGGGGGCGCGGGCCTTCAAGTACGAGTCGAGATCCTTCTTGAAGTTGGGCGGCTGGATGTTCATGATGTAGCTGCTGCACACCTTGGGCGCGTTGCTGCTGTCGGAGAGCATGTCCACCTTCAGATTGGGCGTAAACGGATCGGGTAGACGCATATTGCGTGGAAACGCCGACAATATAATATTGCGCATCTGGACGCAATTGGGCGGTATGGTGTCACAGAAACCGAAATGATAGTCGCACAGGAATTCGGGGAAATCGTGCAGCAGGACGAGGAGAACGCGCAGCGTGCCCTTGTAGAGCATCTGGACGGGCTTGCCCAGTTCGGTGTTGCGCAAGAATGGTGCGAGATACTTGAAGAGATCCTGCAACAGCTGGGCGTAGAGGGGCCAGCCCTTCTGGCCGGGTATCAGGACCAGAATGCGGCCAAGGAAGACGCGATGTGAGATTAACTCCAGCCAGGCGAAACAGAAGCCGGGCGCCACAGTCGGACTGAGCAGGTGATATGTGTAGGCAAAAGCCGACACGATGCTGTGCATCAGCGGCTCGGGCAGACCATCGGCGGAGCACAGCTCCATGAAGAGCATCATAAAGAAGCGATGATAGCCCACCTGCTGAAAGGCAACGCCACGTATCTCGTGATCCTTGAGCAGCGTGCCCAGCACAATGCCCAGCACTTTGTTGAGCAGATTAATCTTTGTCGTCGGATTACCACCTTCGCCCGAATGTCGCACCAGCATCGCAATCAAATGCACAAACGCATCGATCCATTGGAATATCTTGTTCTTCACCTGGTTAATCGGCATGCTCAGCTCGGAAAACATGCGATAGACAACATCCGTGCAGATGTGCGTCGCTTGCCGGAAGAAGCGTGTAATCAAATCGTCCGTCTTCAAAATGCCGTAGGTGTTCATCTTTTGCACAAAGGTACCAAAATTGCGGGCATCGCGTGTTGTCTGCTGATTCTGCTGTGTGTAGAGTGCGACCCAGTCCTTCAGCAAGAATTCTGTCTTCTCTTGCAGACCAGGCGGATCATCCGTGTCGCATGACTATTCAAATAAATAATTCAATATACAGTTGTATAAATCGGGGATAACTCTTCACTTACCCTCACATGATGCATGCCAGAGTGAATGTAGTGGGATGCGCCTGCGAGATATCGCTCGCCCGTGTTGAATGAGCCATAATCGCTGGTATTCAGGTTGCCCGACCAGAGTGTCTCAATTGCATTGACAATGCATTCGGGATACCGCTGACGATGCTGTGTGAGCCGGCCGAGCAGCTCAACGGTGGCCATAAACTCATTGTCGGACACAATGTTAATCGCCCGATCCTCCATTATGAGACGCTCGAGCAGCGCAATGCCGAATGAGATGGCCACATAGTTGTTGCCGTTGTCCATGCAGTCGCGCAACATGCCATCGAACTGATTGAGATTGACAAAGTGCGATGTGATCAAGGCGCGTGCCGCTTCCACATTGTAGCGCACCTCCTCGCGCAATTCAAAGAAGCATTTGGTCACAGCACGCTCCGTGTTGGGTGCACCGAAGCTGTTGTGCAGCAGACTGAGGATGCGCAAGTGAATGTCACGATAGAGTTTCATCTGTTCCATGTGATCCTGCACGTTGATGAGGCCCTCGGTTAGGCCCTCAACGGCCCGTGTTAGCATTATAAATGCCGATTCCTGATCGCGAAGACGCCTCGTGGCCATCAGTGCGTTGAGGAGAACATGCATCTTGTTGGCCTGCAGCTGCATTGTCGGCACATTGATGGCGGTATTCATGAACGCCTCCATTTTGCTGGCCACCTCGGCATACACCATGGCGCTGTCATCGTTGGCAAACACATTCGGCACCTGGATATCCTGCGGCTTGGGCACAAACAAGGCTATATCCCGATCGCTCATCTGCTGGAAACCGGGAATGCTTCGCGCAAACTCTGAATAGACGGCATACTGCAAGGGCGGTACTGGGCCCACCTTGAGACGCACTGGCTCCGGCAGACGCTCCTGCTGATAGCTCAGGATTTGGGCATCCACAAAACGGCTGCCCTCCTCGCGTGCAATTTTCCTAGTCTCAAAATCGGTCGACAGCCGACGATCGATCTCGAGCGCCGACTTCTCGCCGGATGTCTTCTGGATGAAGGCACAGACAAGCTCCATATTCTCATTGGCCAGCTGTATGGAGCCGGTCTGTATTTCGGACATGCTTGGCACACCAACACCACTCAACGCGGACATGAATGCCTTGTGCAGATTCTGACTGATTGCGCGCGCAATCTCCTCCTTGCCGGTGATCATGGCCATGCTAGCGGCCAGATTACGCACCATTTGATGGGCGGCGGTGCGCATGCGATTCTCGTCCGCGTCCAGGGCGAAATCTTTGCGTATGATCTGCTCGGTGGTAGCGCACGCAATGCGTATACTGCGATCCACAACCGGCTGCAGCCAATCGGTTATTGTGCGCTCAATGGCATTTACGACGATATGCTTGATGCCCGGATTGGTGTGTAGGAACGGTACGTTGGTGGGCAGCACCAGTTGCTGGGCAATCAATTGGAAATTGTTCACACTCACCTCGACATAAGAGTAACGTGGCTCGGGCGGTGGCAAAACCACCTGGCTGGGATCGGTTGGCAAATTTGGAGAGGAGACCGAACCACCGGGCGTATTTGCATTGTTGCTCATCATAATGGCCTGTGGATCCACCTCAGCGGATGGTGGCGGCGGTGGTGCCTGCTGCTGCTGCTGTTGTTGTTGCTGCTGCTGTTGTTGTACTTGTTGCTGTTGTTGCTGCTGCTGTTGTTGCTGTTGTTGTTGCTGTTGTTGTTGCTGCTGCTGTTGTTGCTGCTGAATTTGCTGCTGCTGCTGCTGTTGTTGGGGTGGTGGTTCTGTCGGCTTGGGTTTTGGCTGCGACATTTGCTGCTCGATGAGCATAGGACGCGTCGGACACTTTAGGTAGATGACCGGGCGGAGCTTTTCTAGCTCCAAATTGAGCGTTTTGCAAAGAACTTCAATTTCGAATTTGAGATTGAGCTTGAGATCCGGCTCCTGATGCAGTTCACCCAGCACAAACATAATGGCCATTGTCCACGGATTTGGTGATTTGAAAACTCGCGATTTGGCCGATGATTCCAAAATTTTGGCAACAAATGGCACCACAAACAGCAACTCCTGCTGACCCTTGTGATAGGCCTCGGCCAGCAGTGATTTGAGGTCGAGATCCTCCAGTAGAATGGGTCGACTCCGACCAAGAGTCATCATGCCCAGCCAATGGCCAAGATTCTTGAGCAAACTGCGATCTGAGAAATTGATGACGCCTTTGTCGGAGCGCAGAAGCACTTTAATATTGCGCAACGTCTCCTTGGTCACATAGCGATTGATCTCGATGTTCTTGAGTGCGTCGAGAAAGTTGTAGTAGAGCGTATGAAAGTTAAATTCCATGGAGGCGCGCTTGAGTACTAAATACTGCGCCAGCCAGGGCCAATACTCTTTGGTCATGATCTCCTTGATCTCCTCGCATTTCTGTGGTATATTCAGCTGGCTAAGATTGTTGAATATGAATGCGGTCTTGTCCTGCACGGGTTCCGGCGGTACAGTGACCTTCTCCTCCTGATTGGCCACCAGCAACGTATCAATATTGGTCGCATTTGCAATTGATTTCATGCGCGTGGCATGCGACACGGCAACTGGTGGCTTCTGTACATTCTGTGCGGCAGCCATGTTGCCTGAAAATTAAATACGATATGGATTCAGTGCAAATCGCATGTGAGCTGAGTAGGGAATCACTTACCAGGCATTGAATTAGGACGGTAGAGCGGTTCCGCTCCGCCCTGGGCGATTACCGATGAGGGTATGGTGTTGCTCAGCCCGATTAGTTTGTGTGGCGGCGGCTCCTGGCCGTGCATGCCGAACTCCACGTATTGGATCAGATGCTGCGGAAATTCGGTGAAGTGCGGTATGGATCGTATGTGCTCGCAGTATTTGTTGTAGGTGTGCAGACGGGTCTTGAACCGATCCAGGGCCGTCACACCAAAATAGTAGAGCTTGGAGCCCTCCGGTTTGCGCAGTGCATCCAGCACGCAGCGCAGCGACAATCCCAGAGCTACAAATGTCGGCACCAGATTGCGATCAATGATGCCGCCAAATAGTTGTGCGGTTATTTGCAGCTCCTTCTCGGGATAATGGGCGAAGAAGCGATACTCCTCGAACAGATTGCGCAGCATGCACAGGAATACCTCCTGTTCGCGGCGATTGGCCGACTCCTTGAAGCGTTGCAGTATGTCGAGGACCTCATCGATCGAGAGCGTCGGATTCGGTTGGTGATTGTAGATGCGCTGAAAGTATGAGTTCGCCTCATCCTCCACCTCCTTAGAAACTGGCATTTGTAGATCGGTCATCACCGGATTGTTTGAATTTGGCGGCGTTGGCGTCGGCTGCGGCCCAGCTGGCAGCATACGGCCGAGATTACCCACATTCGGTGGCGGTGGCGCTGGGATTTGTATTGGAATGGGCGGATAGGGGTTGGCGCCGGGATTCATTAAACGCGACGGAGATGCTGGAGTAGAAACCAAGTTGTCTGTAGCCGTTCATAAAGATAGGTAGTATAAATATAAAGCCAAATTACAAACATGCAGCACCCAACCAAACAAAAAAAAAACACCACAAGAAAAAACTTTCTAGTCGACAATTTTCCTGTTGGTAAATATGAATGCATGATTTTATACCGTGTTTTTTGCGCGATCTTAATGAAAATTTTACAAATTATCAATTTCAATACAAAGACAAAAATGTTGTGTTTCGGGGACAAATAGTTTTACATATACTGAAGGATTAAATCTTCTTATTCAAAGCAGAAAACAGCAAGCAAACACAAATAGGCGCTGTGGGCAGATTGTCCCCTTGGAGATGATCAGGAAGAGAGAATAAAGCTCCTCCGCTTGCTGCTCAACTCTAGTGGACACCACTTGGTTCCCATATTTATATACTTACTCAGCATGTTGCCAAAGTTGAAGGCGCCATTGGGGCCACCCAGATTGAGGCCAGCCAGATTGTTAGACATGTTGGTCAGCGGATCCATGCCGCCCGGTCCAAACATTTGCTGTGCGTTCAGGTTGCCCGAAAACGGTTGCTGCGGTTGCGGCGGTGGTGGCACCGAACCGGGCACAATGCCCGGCCCCGGCAAATCCATGCCGCGATGTCCACGCAAAATGCTTGGCGGTGGTGGCACAAGTCCCTGCGGACCGCCCGCCTGCTGCTGCTGTTGTTGTTGTTGTTGCTGCTGCTGCTGCTGTTGTTGTTGTTGTTGTTGGGCGGCGCGCGCCTTGTTGGCCATGATGGCCACATTGGCGGCCATTTGCATAATTATTTCGACAATTTCGGGTTGCATGCAGTTGTTGATGCACGCCTGCAGGCAACTGATCATTGTGGTCACTGTCTCGGGCAAAAGCTGTGCCTGCTTGGGCGGCAGCTGATCCTCGGGCAATTTGGCGTTGGTCACCTGCGGACAACGGCGCTGCAGCACCTTGATCATGGCTTGCATGAAGGGCTCGCCATGGTCGCGTATTTTATCGCTCAGCCACTTCTCCAGCTTTAAATACTCTCGCCGCGAGGCCAAACAGGCCAGATCGATGATGAACAGAAAGGAACGCGCATTGAGCAGCGAGGAGAGCGCTTTCAGATCTTGTGCCAAGTCCAGGATTCGTGAAAGCTTCACCTGATCGAATTCGCTGCCACGCAAATACCATTCGGACATGGCGTTCATGATGGTCGGCCGCAATTGGAAGTTTGTAGAGCTCCAGGCGCTAGCCAGTATCACATTCGAATTGGGATGATTGCCAAGGAACGTGGGCACGAGCTGATTGAAGAGATCCTGGCGCAGTGGCGTTAACGGCGGATTTATTTGCAATAGTGCCAGAAAGAGCACATCCGGACAGTTTTGAGCCGGAAACTTGAACAGCTCGTGCACTTGACTAAAGTAACCCTTGTCCCCTATCGACAGAAGCACCTCAACCAGATGCAGGGACTTCCAGGCAGCAACCTCCTTATTCTCAGCATCGGGCGGAGTTTTTAGCACATCTAGCCCCGGCTGACTGAAGACATAGTCGGCAAATGAGAAGAGATCGGGATTCTTTAGCATAGTTGTTATCAGCGACAATTGACCCTCTGTGTTCGCCCAGTGGCGGTAAATGCATTCCGGTTGCGGAAACTGATTTGACTGTGTGGCCAATCGCAGTATGGTCAGCAGCAAGTCTAAGCCGATGCGATCCTTCAGCACAAACTCTGGATGATCGAGCTCTGCAGATATAATTTTAAAGATAATATATTATTATATCACTATAGCCACTAAGCGTAAACTCGATAATTTTTCAATTCGTTTTTAAAAGCTAATACAAATAATTCTTGAGATTATAAATAAAATTTCATATAACAAACTAGAGTAACCGAGACCAACAAATTACAACCAAAAAAAAAATAATACTATAATTTAAAAATAGTAAATGTGAAACGTTAGTCAATCAAGTCAAAGCTTGCTTGATTAGAAACGAGAAACAGATCTGATTTTTACTAATGCATATTTGATTAGATATTTTTCAGCTATTCAAGGGATAATGGTTGATCTGCCAGTCATTTTGTGGACTTACCCATGCAAACATCCTTCCAGTTGAGCTGTGGCACGAGCTCCTTGAGCGCCTGGACGAAGACGTCTGGCTTCCATGTTTGTGTCGCATCCGTCGTTTCCTTTTTGTCCTTCTTCTCGCTGGTGACGCTGCTGGATTCGCTGTTGCCATCGTTATTGTTATTGCTGGTGTTCTGTTGCGCCGACTGGGAAGCGGAGGAGCTGCTTCCACCTACACCAGCCTGCTGCCCCTGACCCGGCCAGAAATTGGATGGAGTCGGTAGATTAACATTGCAATCAAGCAGTGACGAGTGACGCCGGCACATAAGTCCAACGATTTTGGCAACATCTTTTGGCTGCAATTCTCGGGAGCCGCTGCCGCAACACAACTGATTCTTGCACTCTTCAATGCTCGATGTAAATTCATAACCGATTTCAAGGATTAAATTAATCCAAGATGTGTCCATAATATTATTTTTGCCCTGCAAATTTAATTATTAATTATAAAGCTGGAATAAAAAAGAGAAGCGAACTTATTTGGGTGTAGTGCACAAACCTGATTTGTAAATATTATCTCGCATAAATGGTCATAGATATCCTCAATGCCAACTTCATTCAGATTATCTGCATTTGAGCTGCTCCAGCTGCTGGTGTTCGAATTCGTCGTTTCCTCCTCTGCATCAGTTTCGTTGGATTTTGCTGCCGTTGTAGTTGTTGCGCCCCGATATAATAACGGCGCTAAAACCAATGGCACCAACTCTCTTGGAAACTCCTCGCGTAACTTGTCCAAGAACTGCTTTTCCAGCTGTGGCGTGACGTACTCGCCCAAACAGCACAGCAAATACTGCAGTAAATCAAACGAGATATCGTGTAAGCCGCTCGCAGCAGCTGCTGTGGCTGCGTTTTGACCCAAATATGAATTGAGCAACTCGGGCAAGGAGTTTCGCAGATTATCCCTGGCGCTCTGTCGGAGTTCGGGATGAGAACTGTGTGTCACCGCTAGCGCAAAGATGCACTCGCAAAGTTTGTTTATGCCGGTATGCTTGGCCACCTGTCCAATGAGCTCGGAAAGACCAATAGGCTTCAGACTCTGTAAGAAGTACAGCAGCAGCAAATGCTGAGTTTATTTTTGTGGTTTTCTATTTGTGAATGCGAACAAACCTTTTGTTTGGCAAAGTGCTGATCGAAGGCAATGCAAATGTTAGTCACAAACGAGGAGCACTGCAATTGGCGCTGCAATTGGGCGCCCAGGAGCTTCGCCTGCAGCTGCGCGTTGCCGGTCGGTGTCGGATCGTTCAAGTTGAGTACCGTGAACAGATAGCGCAAGCAGCTGCGATCCGCGTCGACGCCGTAATCTTGGATGAGCTGCAGGTGAAATTCACACAGAGAAGAGAAAAGAAAAAGAAGAGAAAGAAGAGCAGAGTTGATGGTGATTAATATACAGAGTTGAACTGGCGATTACCTGAGCATGTTGCCTTGCCCGGGCAACAGAAGTTCGAGATCGATAACTCATGATAAATTTTTACAAAAAGTGGTCACCACACAATTATGATCTGATTAATAATAAATGCCCCTAATCGTAATTAGTAGTATGTTCTTTTTCTTCGATTTTCATTGCACACTTTAAAATTTTGACAATAAAAAAAAGAGAAATTAGTGTCATAGCCAGCTTCACTCCGATCAACAAAATACAAAATACTCAAATAATGAAATCTAGAAAAACCTTTGAAATACTTACAAGCTGAACGAAGTGTACGCAAAAGCGAGACAACCACAGTTGTAACCACGCAGCTGCTTCACAACAAATATGCAAAACGGAAAGAAAAAAAAAGTGACATACAAAGTGCTACTCCTCACTTAACTTGGGATTTTTATGCCTACGCACACGCAAGGGGGGTGAAGGGTAAGATGGTAAGACGAGGATTTTATGGCAATGAATTGATATTGGTGGCCAGACAAGAAAAATGTATACATGCAAAACAAATATGGGAATAACACAATTTCACTGCTGCTACTGTTGCTGCTTACCACAATCCGAATTTTTACAATAAAATTTTTTTTTTTTTATGAATTTGGCAGTTTATTGCGCACACCAAAAAATCTCATGTATAGACAGTAAATGTCCATACAATGAGAAACTGAAGGGCTGGCGACAGCGCAGCTGGCAAAAAAGTTTGTACGCGTTTTCGCTTTTCTGGTATTCCTTTTTTTGCACAGTTTCAGAGAAGATCCAACTAAACCGCACAAAAGAGCGGCATGCACTGTTAATATTTGTTATTAAGGCGTGTGTTGCACATTCTTAATAACTAGCAACTTAACAAAAAAGATAATTTTTACAAGAAACTCGCGCAACGCAGAGAAATTTTCTGCTTTTACACAAACTGTAATGGCGTCGGCAAAAATGCATGAGTGAGCGAAATGGCAATATAGATGATGTGTGCAATTAAGTTGGCAGCACTAACAGCGCTCACGATATGTGCACACTTTGCCAACACTCGTTTACTGTTTCAATGCTAATGCAATTGCTGCTGATTTTTGTTGTTGGTGTTATTACTATTTGGTTATGTATTTGAAACAAGGTTAAATGTTAAAACGTACCTGCTTTATTTGCTCGCTGTTCTCATTAAAATTTCGTTTGTTCACGTGTTTGACCAAATTACGTATCTGCGTTAGCGGTGTTTTCAATTGGTTCTCAACGTTCATAATTCTACGTATCAAATCGTTGGTAGTGTTCGGTGAGCTTTTTCTTTTCTTTCTTTTGGGTTGTTTTTGTATCGGCCGCTCTGTGTTTCGTTGTTTCGGATGGACTGAGCGCTAAATTGTGTGCTTGTGGTGGGTGGCGGTGGAGGTGTTGATAACGCCAAAAATTATTTTCATACGTATTTACCAATACCGATCGGATTGTCTTTGTGTTGGTGCTTGACGTATTTGTTGCTCTGTTGTGTCTTCTTCTTGCTCTCGAAGACGTAAACGTAAACTGTGCTGCGAATTTCTTTTCTAATTTGCGGCGCAAATTATTATTATTTAGTATTCGTTTTTTTCTGTCTTTTGTTATTTTTCTTTTCAATGTTTTCGTTTGATATTACATGGCACTTGGCTGAGGCCCCCCTTCATAGGGGCCAGCAACAGCTCTACATTGCTGGCATCTATTTTGACAACAAAATTGTACAAGTCATTATTGGTTAGCTGTGCTTCGACTGACTATTTATTTGGATATCTTTTTCCCCGACCAAAAACTTTTGACCAGCACCAGCACACACGTAATGGAAATGAATGAATCGCACGTACGCACACAGACAGCAACACACACAAATACACTACTCAACGCACAAAGAAATTTCTCTTGCACGTTTTATCCAAAGGTTTTTCGATAGAAAATAAACTGAGAGTGCCTGTGCACTGTTCAAGTTTGATAAATATTGCGGAAAATTGTATTGCTTCAAGTTGTAATTCAGATTATGTTAATCGCTATACGATCGCTTAAATTTTGGTTCGTGTCTGTTTCACAATTAGAGATGTACAAGAAACGTCGTTTCAATGTTATCATCGATGTGCAGATTCACGATATCGGCAGTGTTGGCAAACGTTCACATGTGCAAACAGCTGTTGAATGTGTTTAATTAATGAGTTAGTTAATAATGTTATTTTATATATTACAGCGTCAAAATATTTAAGCTGGAAAACATATGCAAATTATTCGACTAACTTAAGTTCGTTACTGTTACTATTAGCAGTTGTCCCCAAACGTCATCATGCAGTCTGCACGTGCAACGCGGTCGTACAACATACAAAAGGTACGTAACAAGAACGCACTTCACTTAAATTAGCCAATCAAGTTAAATGTGTGCAGCGCGTAGTCCAATTGTCAGTGCATTATTTAAACAAAATGTGGTCACGTGGAGAGCCAGCGCCTCCAGGCGGCTAAAGAAGTGCTTCACATCACGCTACCTGAGTACCAGCAGTCGAACCGACGTCGATACTGGTGCAGCAGCCGTTACCACCCATGCTCTTGCCAATCAATCAAAAACAGTGAGTGACTTCCAAGAGCTCTACGAAGCAACAAAAAAGAAATTTCAATGTAAGCCTTAGCCAATCAATACTGGCAGAGTATATAGCTAAATCCAAATAATAGACAACAAGAACAAGAAAAAAAAAACTAAAACTCTATTTTTAGCTGGGTTAAGTCGTTAAAGCTCTCCACATATTATGTGATTATTTTGTTTGCTTCAGCCAAAAAACTGCCCATCGATGTACATCCAGATGCCGTATTTGCGTGCAATGAACTCGACCTCAGCGAGGTGCAGGTCTATGGCTTCGACTATGATTATACGCTGGCCTGCTACAAGCCCATATTGGAGGATTTACTCTACAATTTGGCCCGTGAAATGCTAGTTAAGCGCTTCCGTTATCCCGATGACATACTCGATTTGGAATATGAGCCAAACTTTGCAGTGAGAGGATTGCATTATGATGTGGAGAAGGGTCTGCTGGTGAAGCTCGACTCGTTTCTGCAGCTGCAGCTGGGATCCGTTTATCGTGGTCGCACCAAAGTGGGCGAAGAGGAGGTCCTCAAGCTCTACCACAATCGTCTGCTGCCCATTGCATATGTGGAGGGTCCAAATAGTGGCCACAGGGTATGCACTTTAATCCCAACAGAAATACCTTTACTAACAATATGTCTCTGTCAATCTTAGCACAATACAAACTCGAAAATGGTGCAGCTTGCTGATCTGTTCTCTGTGCCCGAAATGTGCTTGCTGTGCAATGTTATCGAATATTTTGAATGCAATCGCATCGATTATAACCCAGAGATTGTGTTCCACGACACTCGCACTGCGATGGGTGCGTGTCATCCCATAATGCATGCCACCGTTATGAAGGATACCGAAAAGTACATTGAACGCAACTCGAAGCTGGTCGACTATTTTAAGAAGCTGCAGAATTCGGGCAAAAATCTCTTTCTGGTGACCAACAGTCCCTTCTCATTTGTGTAAGTTCTGCTCGCATTAAAATTATCTGTGATCTATAATCAATATCAACTAAACCATTAGGAATTGCGGCATGACTTATCTGGTGGGCAAAAACTGGCGAGATTTCTTCGATGTGGTCATTGTGCAGGCACGAAAACCCAAGTTCTTTACCGATGAATCTCGACCAATAAGGCTGTATGATGAGAAAACCAGATCGCATCTGTGGGATCGTGTTTTCAAGCTGGAAAAAGGCAAAATCTATTATGAGGTATATTTAAGAAAAAATTTAATATGACTACATATGAAATTAAATGCAGTGATCGCAGGCTAAATATTATTTCAAGAATTTCTAATTGAGAAACGTTAATTGCCAAATAAATACTTGCTACAAATAAATTCAAAAGATATTTCTGAAAATAAAATTTATAAATATTTGATGTCTAAAGCAGCTTAAGATGCAAGCTGTGCAAATGTTAAACTTAATAAATAAGTTATATTATAAGCTGGTAAATGAACCATTTAATATTATCCATTTCCAATTTTTCTGCAGGGCTCTGTGCGACAGCTGCAGGAGTTGAAGGGCTGGCGTGGACACTCGGTGCTCTACTTTGGGGATCATCCCTACAGCGACCTGGCGGATGTGACTCTAAAGCACAGCTGGAGAACAGGCGCCATTATCAGCGAACTAGCTGTGCGTAAAATTAAAACCAAAACTAAATCTCGATCTATATTAACCCAGTATAATTGCAGCATGAAATCCAGACATTAAATCTTGATGATTTTAAGACGAGCGCAAATTGGCTGCAAATGCTGACACAGTTGATTGAGGACACCCAGGACGATGACAGCGAGGCGGCTCAGTTGAATCTGCGTGCCTGGATGGATGAGCGTGATCAATTGCGGTATGCGACACTAATATAAACCACACATAGCTGTATAATTAAATTCAATTTAAATTAATTACAGCAACAAAACAAAGAACGTGTTCAACGAACAGTTTGGCAGCGTTTTTCGCACGTATCACAATCCCACGTATTTCTCGAGAAGATTGTTCCGCTTCGCTGACATCTACACCAGTGACATTACGAATTTACACAAGTTCTCTACGTCGCACACGTTCTATCCACGACGCGGCGTCATGCCACACGAATATGCCTCACATTTCATTTAGGAGCTCTCTATCTATCTTCAACCCTCAGCTAGTAGACAAATGTATGTAGTTATAGGTCGAAAAGTGCCAGTGTTTCTTGTTGTTTAGCTTGAATCTTAGAAAATTGATATATATATATATAGATAACTAGTATGATTGTTATTCGAATTTGCATAGCTGCTCAATAAAATCGTTGTAATAGTTGATGAATATCACATTCGTCTCGCTGGCCAAATTGGTGAGGGCTGCTCGCATCGTCTTCAATTGCGCCACGCTGCATTTGTGCTTGCCCCAGGCAATCAGATCGAATAAATGCGTCAGCTTGGTAACATACTCGAGAGAGTTGATGCCATACTGCGCGGCTGTGCCCTCTAGTTGGAACTCAATGATGCGTGCTAGCTGGCCATAATCGAAGTCATCCAATATGACGCCATCTGTGGAGTTGGTTTAGAAACTGATATTTAGCTGCGCTGGATTTAAAACAGTATTCACTAACCTTCCTTGGCTGCAAAGCATGCCACAATCAGCATATTGGCCAGACTCAACTTTAACCTATGATAGTCCAGCAGCCTATTGTTGAGTTTATCAAAGGATTTGTACAAATTACGACGCGCCTCCGACTCTTTGCAGCGCTCCAGCAGTGCCAGAAACTGATCGTACCACGTGGTCAATTGTGGCATTTGGCATTCGTTGCAGCAGATGTCTCCATTTCCGTCTGGATGCAGCCACCAGCTGAGGCTGCTTTGGTTGGGCACAAAAATCTTCCCACATTGCGTCCTCTCGCAGCGATAGCGATGGAATTGTAGCTGTGGAATATAAATGAGGTGTTTTATCAATGATTTACATACGAATGTTGGAACATATAGTTAGAATCAAATATAAATGAAAATTATGCTGCATTGTTTGTGATTCCATAATCTTTGTGGAGCTCTACCAAAATTGCAAATTTCGTAAACATGAAATACAATATTCTTTGCGACATTATCAGTACAATGATGAATGAAAATTATGATGCAATGTTTTTGATTCTGCTCTAATCTAAACAGCAACATCTTAAAAAAACAATGTAAGGCGTACATCAATTTTAATACAATATCATATTCAGCGAGGCGATTCAATGATCTAAAGATTGATGTTTTTTGAATTAACAAAAGGCATACAAAGAATTAAAGTTTCTGCAAGTTTACCACAGTAAAAACCAACTATAACGCACATAATCCTGATCCGGATGTGCACGTGAGCACTTATCGCAGCAGCATGTAAATTTATAAATTCTCTCCAGTTGTTGCCGTCTCTCTGCACACATCGAGTTCCTGTAGTCCAGTGTGTAGCAATTGTAGATCTCCTCGCCTGGCTCGATTGGCCGGGCTGCAAAATTGCTGACCGCACATCCATCGAACCGGGTGTGAATGGAGGGTGTACAGGCGTGATTACAAAGACTCAGATATGGTAGATTGATGGCCGTGTGGAGCGAAAACTGGGCAAACTTATGCAAGCAGCCGCGTTTCAAGTGATGTGGTCCTTGCCAAAGTGCAGGCTGGAGCAGCGGGAACTCATTGGCGGGCAACGAGCAGAGCGAGATGGCATTGCCCACATGGGCGTTGACAAGCAGCTGTCCAGCGATGCGCAGAATCAATGCAGCAATTATCAAATGCCAATCATCAGGAGACGCAGTGCTGCCGCTCGATAATTGTTCGTAGAAATGCGAGCATTGAAACAGATAAACTTGCAACAAGTTGGCGCACAGCGAGTAATAAATGAGCTCCGCTTTGGGCAACTTATCCAGATGCGTTAACATGCCCATGCTTTGCTGAAATGGAGGAGTAGCCGAACAGTTTGCATCGGTAGCAGCCATTTGCATTAGGCGATGCCATAATTCTCGAGCATTTGAGGCGCTTTGAAGTTGCGGCAGCCAATCCGGCAGATAGGTGAGAAGCAGTCGCATGGCGAGATGCGATATGCCCAGTATGCTCAGAAGATTCTTTCGATAGGCCGCACACTCGTAGCTGTGAATGCGATTATGCAGCTCACGACAGCGGCGGGAACAGTAAACCACACGCTGATGACATTGCGGACAGGGAATGGGTGCACAGAGCAGGCTGGCGGCGCATTTCTGGCAGATCAGTCGCTGCTCAATCGGTACAAAACATTCGGCTTGCTCCGTGAATATAACGACACCTTCACTTATTCGCTTCGTGGCAATCATGTGACGTCCTCTGCTGCCGGAATCCATTGAGCTGTAAGAAGAATTATATTCAACTACCGATTTGTGGTATTTGGTTGGTATTTGCTATAATCTCTTACATTTTGTGTGTGTTTTCAACGAATTTCTGCAGTTCTTGTGGCGGCTTTACTTCTTGCCTGCCTTGGAGTATCTTCAGTTCTTGCTTCAGTTGCTCAAAATGCTGACAGTAGCTGTGATTAAGCTGAAGCTCCTCCAAACAAGACAAATGTTCGCTCAGCTTTTTCGCATCGCCCAGCTTCCAAGCGCAGTGGGCCTGCCGCATTATGAGCTTGTGCTGCAGTTTCTTGGGGTAGCCAAACTCTAGGGCACAGACGCAGTCATCGTAGGCCTGCTCGTAGTAGCCGTAATCCTGCAGCGCCATGCCGCGATTGGCGAAACTCAAACAGAGTTCATCGAAGGCGGTTTCCGCTTCCAGAATTGCTTCTGTGTACAGGCGGCACGCGCTGAGTAGGCATTCCCCCTGGTCAGCATTGTTTTTACTTGATTTCGTTTGGTACACTCGGTTGCCCAGTTTCCGCAAGTAACGCGAACGTTCAGCACATTTTTGTCTATCTTGTGGCTGCTCCAAATCCTCCAGCAATTGTGTCGACAGTCGGTTGAAGCGTTGACGCTTAAGCGCTGGCAGCGCATGTATCATCTTAATAGTCTCCAATTCATTTTGATATTTGCCATCATATGTAATCAATTCATCTTGTTCTGAGAATATCTCTGCCAAACGATTCATTTTTTCTCTCTCAAATGTTACAGATGGACAATCAGCTAATGCAAACATCTGTTTAACTTCCAGAAAACTATCGATATCGATTAACACATGCGTCTACGCTCTGTTATCCTCAATTCATTAACATTTGCGCCAAATCAGCTTAAACCAGTTGACTTGAACTTAAGATTGATGACTTGATAGAGTGAGAAAGGGAGAGCTATTACGATTATCGATAACAAACAGCTGTGCTCTGTTATGGTTATGTTATTCATCTTTTATCGGATGGCAAAAGAAAACTTAAACTCGAAAGTTAATCACAAATTAAATTAAATATATATTTGCAATTACAATGGATTTGCAACAACTGGAAGAAGAAGCACGGCAGGCGGCGCTCAAGGATATACAGAACATGCTGCAGCGACCAGGGCAGCTTGAAAAAGTGGAGCAATACCGTCATCGCATTGCAAGGAAAAAAGCATCGGTGGAGGCGTTACTGAAGACCGGTATGCAGAACCAGCTGGAAGGTGTTCGTGTTGGCCTGAAGCAACTGGAGACGTGCATGCTGGATGTGCGTGAGGTGCGTCGCCGCATGGTCGAAGTGGAGCGACTGCTTGAGGGCGTTCCCGAAATCTACGATGCCCTGGAGGTGGTGCGCGAGGAGAACACAAAACACTCCCAGTACGCGACGGCGATGGAGAACCTCAAGCACATCTTCAACGTGGATGCGAGTGTGCAGAAGACAATGGCGCTCATTGACGAGGACAAACTGTTAAATGCGCACCAGTGCCTGGCGGATCTGGAAAATTCTCGCGACGATCTGCTGTACGAGCTGCACAAGCAGCCCAAGCAGCATGCCTCCGATAAGATTACGCTCAAGCGTCACTTTGAGAAGGTCGATCAGGTGTCGCAGGCGCTGGAGAAGAAACTGCGTCTCATTATTAGCCGCACGCTGAATACGGTGCGCAAGAAGCCAACAGTAATTGTGACCGCTTTGCGCATCATCGAGCGCGAGGAGAAGAACGATCAGTTTGCCCTGCAGCAGCAGAAAGTTACAAATTTTCTGCCACCCGGTCGGCCAAAGGCGTGGCGCAAAATGATTATGGATGTGCTGCAGGCAGCTGTCGTCACACGCATCGAGGGCTCCAAACTGGAGGAGCGTGCGGACAATAAGCTGTGGCTAGTGCGTGACTTGGAGATACTACGTCAGATCATTCTGGAGGATTTGCGTGTGGTCAAGTCACTGTGCGTGCCCTGTTTTCCTCCACACTATGATATTTTCAATGAGTATGTCAAGTTCTATCATGATGGCCTCTCAAGCTATGTGAGTATATATCATAGTATATCCTGGTTTCTTTAAACAGCAATTAATCGCCTAATTCGCAGGTGGACAATATTGTAAAGTCAGGACTGCAGGGCAATGAGTATGTCTCGATGCTGGCCTGGGTGATGCACACATATCCGGGCGCTGATCTCATGTCGCATGTGGATCTCAATGTGGATGTGCTAAAGTTGCCGCATCCGCTGCTGCATCCGGAGCACTTGAAATCGCTGGAGGACGAGTATTTGCAGAATATGGAGCGCAACTATCAGGATTGGATGAAAAAGACCGTTGATTCGGAGAAACAGGAGTGGTACTCAGAAATGATGCCCGATCAGAGGGATCATTATTACAACAGTGCTGGGCCCGTCATCATATTCGAGATGATTGACCAGCATCTGCAGGTTACAAATACGATACACCAGGAGCTGACATTCAAAGCGCTCGTCCTGAGCATTCAACAAGTGGAACTCTTTGGACAGACGTATCTAAAGAATGTCATCGAATTGAAGGAGCATCATTTTCGCAATCGCGATCAGATAAAATATTTTACACATTATATCATTACGATTGTGAACAACAGCCAGAATGTTGTGGAGATGGCCCAGCAGATGAAGCATCTGTTTTGGCCCAAATCTCGCACCGAACACTACGAGGACTTTGAGAAGCTGCTGGCCACGTTTCAGCGCATTCGTGCGCACGCCGCCAACTATTTGCTGGAGGAGGCCTTCTTGGACATGGAGTGCCATTTCAATGATCTGTTCACCATCAAGTGGCTGGGAAGCAGCATTGCTGTGGACACAATTTGTGTCACACTCGATGATTACTTCCAGGACTATAATCATCTGCTGCCCGCCAACTTCGAGATGGTTATCAATGAGGCACAGAAACTTCTGGCCAAACGTTACATTCGCGCCCTGCTCTCCAAGCGACTGTCGAAGACGCGCAGCGAGTGTGATGCGATCACACGCAAAATTAACCAGGAGGCGAAGCGCATTAAACAGTTCTTTGAGAAGATTGCGCCAAAGATTTCACTTAGCGATTCTCCGCTGGATTTGATAACGACGCTATCTGCTCTAATTATAGCGGATATTGAATTACTTGCCTTGGATTTGCATACGCTGCTGGGCAGCTATCCATCGCTCACCGAGGATCATCTGGTGCGATTATTCTACATACGCAACGATGTAAAGGCGGCCGAGGTCCGCGAGAAGGTGCAGGATGCCATGAAATCCAAGAAGTCCATGGTCAGCATTGCCAAGCAGGATTGCATCTTCAAAGAGATCGTATTCAGCGATAAGCTGTGGTAGTGCAACGAAAATATAAACTATTTACTGGGCATACTTATCCTACTTATTCCACACGCACAGTGGTCGCTCGCTAAATGGCGTTTCCAAAAATTAATGCTTCATCGCAAGCAAATGCAAAATGAAAAATGTATTAATATATTGTACACTTTATATTAAATAAGTTCATATCTCAAAGTTAATTTCATAAAGTTTTTAGATTCAAAGTGTCTAATGTATTTAAAATACAATTATGATTTTTAAAATATTTTGAGAGAAGAAATTTGAAACGTAAATTCCCGTATAGCTAACGCAGATCATATTTATCGATATATATCGTTATATCGTAACAGCCACAATTCTGAAGCTATATATGTATTCTAATTGATATATAATATATATTGACATATTTTTATTTACCTAAACTTCCAAGTTATAGCCGAAGAGATATTTCTATCATAGCGATTTTAAGCTGGAGTTGTCTGTCAGTATGAATTCGGGCATGTCGCAAGCTGTCATCAATAATTTTAAACTATACAATATAACTGAATAATAATGGAAGCAAATGTTTTGCAAACCTGTAATCTTATGAACAAATAAAACAAAAAATGTATGTATGCATTATGTTTAATGTATAGTTTTTTATTTTTGGTGTCCCTTTAGTAAATAAAAAAAATCCATCCACCTTGTAATTACATTTCCATAACTTTTAGCATGTACATTTCTGTATTGGATATATCAGGCCATAAACCCTTCTATAGGAAAATTTAATTTTATTAAAATGGGTTAATAATTGTCTTTTTGCCCATTAACCCAATTGATGGTAAAAGGGGCGTGAATGTTTATGTCAGACGATGTTTCAGTTAACCGTTCAGTAAATAAACTTCGAAATGGAACTGTTGTGTCAAGGAATTTACTGTGACTTACTATATTTCTTTATGTGATTTTTATCTCTCTATTTTTATGTAATAACTAATATTGTCTGTTCACAAAAGATTTGGAAAATTTGCAAGTCCTTATAAGTCTGTATTTGTATATCAATAATCTTTTTAACGACCTAAACTTTATTTTAAATTTAGTATTTTATTTTTTATAATTTTGGTGTCGACTGATTTAGTGTCATTAAACAAATAAATAAATAAATTGCTTCAAATCTGCCGTACTTCGATTTAAATTTATGGCGTTTTTATATATTTATAAGAGTTCGTCTTATTCCCTTACTAAATTTAAATTTAGGAAACGATGCTAAAATTTGAGGAAATATTCCGACAACATTCATTTTTGAGATAAAAATATACTATACATAAGCGCTGCGACGGTTTATAGTTACCACAATAGGATCTCTATTTACTTTGGCATATTTGTGTTTATATAAAGAAATATTATTTTTAATAAATTCTTTATTTTGTAATAAAGGAGACCTAAGTAATTTTTAAAAGATAATTAATTAATTTAAAATTCAAATTTTGCTACTTATTGAACATATTGTTTTAATTGAATTACTATTTAAATGCAGTTGCTACCACTTGCGACTACTCTGTTTACATACTTTTAAAGGTATTTAACATTCTACATCAACTCACAGAAAGCAACAATTCGTTTACCGTTACCCTTCGCCATCGCTCAGCTGTTGTACACTCTTTGGCGCGCTTTCGCTCGGAGCTTTCTGGCTGCGAAAGCTCTCAGCATGTGCGGACAAGTAGCAGTGGAGCCCATGGGTGGGGTGAAAGGGTGGTGCGCCAGTGGGCGCAGCATAAGAATTGTGAAGCAGCACGTTTCCATATGATTTTCAGTTTTGTTTGTCTCTGTGTCAACAGTGGAAGGCCGTCGCAACATTTTTTTCAATATTTAGTTATGTTTGTAGAGCAGTAAATTTCAAACATATTCAAACATTGTCAAGAATAACAATAAACGATATATAAAGTACAATATATAATAATAAAGTGCAACAAATAATAAAAACTAAAGCTATTTTCGGAGAGTGGGAATTGGAGCGGAGTGGAGTTCAGGAAGCTTTAGGTCGCTACATAAATACAATATATATGTATGTATACATGTTTATATGTAAGCGTATGCAATGCTGTGTTTGTTATAATATTGTGAATTTTTGAGTGAACCTTGAAAAAATATTTTATATTTTTTTGTCACTTTTGTCAAATTTATATAAAATCAATGTTAGGCTCTTCTCGCTTTCTCGCCACAGAGGCCAATTGTGTGAATGTTTTTTGTATGTGTGAGTGTGAAGTGAACATAAATTGTATAAGCGGCGACTGGATTTTGTGCTGCTGGGGTTGCTAACTAGAAAAGTGACTGGTGGACCAGCTTGGTCAGGCTAAGACGAATATTTGTTCTGCTATGTGCTATGTTCACCCGTTGAACACCAACTCAATGCGCTATTAATAAATACATACTGTTAATGCTTTCTGTGTGTGTGCGTGTTGCTGTGCGACAATTTGCGATCTATCTCTCACTCTCATACAATGCGAGTCTTATCAGTAAATTGTGCCGCCTTTATTTTGCTTATCAGAATTTAAGCATGCACCGTTACTTTGTCAGCTGCTTTTCAAAAGCAATTTGTTTTGTCTGAATTGTATTTGTGATTTTGTTATTGTTAGTAACCAATACTGTAGCAAAACATCTAAATAAGCAAATGAACAGACGACCAGTCGAATTTCGCCGGCACACGTGTGTGTAACAGCAGAAACCCACCCCAACCCAACCCCTGACCAACCACCACAAATTGCATATAAAACACAGACATATACAGTTGCAGTTACAGTTTTGCCGGCTTTTCAAACAATTCTAAGCGTTGGGTATTTTAGTTCTCAGTGGGTTTTGGGAAATTTTCTCCTTTATTGCATTGAAATTTTTTATCTTTTTTCAAAACAAATTCAAATAAATCAATTTTGAAAATACTTCAATATTCAGAAAATTATTGAGATTCGTAGACAATACAAGCAGAACAATATAAACAAATGTTTGGGGTTCGATTAACAAATTTTGAGTATAAAATTTGTTAACTAATTCCGAATTAAATTACAAAATTAAATGGCAAATTGATTGTTATAAAATTGAATTTTATTTTCAAAGGATGAAAATAAATAAAAATAAAATAAAATTGTTGCTTGAAATGAATAATTAAGCAGTTTTGCAATATAGTGGAAGGTAAAAATCAATAATCTTCTGGATCAACGCAGTTTCAAAAATGAACAATTAGTAGAAGATAGTGAAAATGTTTATTTTGATATACATACATTTTTACCCAGGGTTTTTAAAATTTTTGCAAAACTTTCATAAAAAAATAATTCTAATACTTTTATAATGCAAATTTTCAAATGGATATATAGACATTCAACAACGGAATAGAGTCAAATCATTTTATATACTCATTCTTTTTCTTATTCATATTCTTTAATAACAGCGCTCGTAAGATGATTGTGAGACTCTTAATGTTTAATTCGTTCTGTTTTGCAGTTGTGGAGGATTCGATTAGTTGATTGACTATATACGATATGAGCAAACTGCATCGGGATCACAAAATCGTCGTCATAGGCGCGGGAGCATCGGGAATTGCATGTGCCACCAAACTGTTGGAGTATGGCTTCCAAAATGTGCTCGTTGTGGAGGCAGAGTCGCGCATAGGCGGACGAATACATACGATACCCTTTGGAGATAATGTCATAGATCTGGGCGCACAATGGTGCCACGGGGAGCAGGATAACATTGTGCACGATCTGGCCAGCAAGCACGGCCTGCTGGAATCAACGGGCCCCGTCTATGAGAACTATCAATGTGTGCGCAGCAATCGTGAGGTGCTTCCGGAAAGTGTCGCAAACAGACTGAAGGCAATCGTTGGGGATTCATTGGTTACGCGGCAGTTGGAGCTGCAGCACTGCAGCGGCTCCCTGGGCAGCTATCTGGTCAATAAGTTCTATGAGATGCTGCGCCGTCCGGAGAATGCGGATATTGATCAGATTATTGCTGGGGAATTCTTTGATAACTATCAGAAATTTGAGAACTCTGTGGAGGCATCCGATACACTGGAACAGGTGTCGGGACGTGGTTATCTGGACTACTGGGAATGCGAGGGCGACATTCTGCTCAACTGGAAGGACAAGGGCTTTGTGGAGCTGTTGCGTCTGCTCATGCATAGTCGCGAAACGGAGCCGGATGAAGAGATGGATTTGGGCATTTTGGAGCAGCGAGTGCTCTTCAATAGTACCATTGCCAAGATCATTTGGAATCGCAATGATGCTAGAGTGGAACTGCGGCTCAGCAATGGCGACAGTTGTGTGGCTGATCATGTGATAGTTACCGTCTCCTTGGGCGTGCTCAAGGAGCAGCATCTGCAGCTCTTCGAGCCCAAGTTGCCGGTGGCCAAGCAGCGACCCATCGAGGGACTGGCTTACGGAACGGTGAACAAGATCTTTGTGGAGTTTCCGCAAGCTTTCTGGCCGGATGATTGGACTGGCTTTACGCTGCTGTGGCGTGCCGAGGATCTGGTCGATATACGCAATACCCCACGTGCCTGGCTGGAGGATGTCTTTGGCTTCTATCGAGTTAGCTATCAGCCACATGTGCTCGCCGGCTGGATAATCAATGCCAATGGCAGGCATATGGAATCCCTGCAACCGGCCGAAGTCTCAGCTGGCTGCATGTATCTATTCCGGCGTTTTCTACACTGGCACATACCTGAACCGTTGAGTTTTCGCACCTCCGCCTGGCATACAAATCCCCACTTTCGCGGCTCCTACTCCTTTCGCTCCATGGACACGGAACGCCTCGGCACCGGAGCCAGTGAACTGTCGCAACCACTAACCGTGGTCACCATGACACCTCAATCCCCCGGCAGAAATAGGTGTGGACCACAGCAGAGTCGCTGTGATAAGCCAATTGTACAGTTTGCAGGGGAGGCGAGCAGCGAGCACTATTATTCCACTGTGCATGGCGCCGTTGAGGCTGGTTGGCGTGAGGCGAAGAGATTGGCGGACTTTTATGGATTGAGCGAGACATCGACGACGACGACGACAACCCGGTCTCAGCTATAACAATGAGTTTTGTGGCCCCTTGGGGCCCTATTTTGTAAGTGCAATAATGTGTTAAAGTATAAACTGAAAAAGTGATGAAACTGCTAATGGGTTCCCTCAATCAATTCAACTGAACAATACTTCCTGAATAGTCTTCATAAGCTAAACATATACTAAATATATATTTATATACATATACAATTTAGCACAATAAAAATTGTTGATATGCATAAACTGAGAAATTGCTTAAAAGTATATTTTGTATTATTTTATATTAATATAAATGCTATAAATTTGCGAAAAGTTTTTGATACTTTCCAACTTTTATCAAAAAATATTTCAAAATTCATAATAACTACATTACTATGATGGATGAGTAACTGGACAATAAATTCATCAACATCATTATAGGATTGACTAAAGAATTGAAAATTTCCTGAGTGCTCTATACTTACCTATACAAAGACTATTGTACACATTCTATATGTAAATGCTAAATCCTTTCATCGCCATCATCTAAGGATTATCTTATAAATAAAATTGACTTAAACTGAACAAACTTCAAATTGCAAAAGGATTTCGTTAACCCTTCTTCCAATAAGTAAGCGCCATAAAATCCAAAATTGAATATTGGTGTTTTAGAAAGAGCAATGATTACCATCCAACATCCAACAGTATGAATTCTAAGAGACTTGGTTAGTTCTTAGAGAATCAATCAAAATTACTCATAACGGGAGCCGGCGCCGCTGGCCTCGGCTGTGCCGCAGAGCTGAAAAACAGTGGCTCAATGGGCGCATGGACAGGAAAACCATTTCGTCTATGTGATGGCGGAGAAGCACAATCTGTTGGAATCGACGGGCGGAATGTTTCTCTCGTGCGCTGATCACTAAGCTGATGAGCATCATGTTGAACATAGTCACCAAAGGGCGCTCGGAGCTCGTCAATCGAGATGCCATCTATGACTAGTATCTGATGGAAAAGTTCAACTAGGAGCTCTCGAAACCCAGTTTCAGACAAATCAATCGCGAATTTGCTACCAAGTTTCTGTGCACCCTCAAGATTATGGAGGGCAACACCATCGAGGCTGGTTTCCAATTTCCGGGACAAGGGGTACGCAATGTGCATATTGGGCATAGTCGAATTCAAATAATCTCAAATTCTCTAATTTTTAAAAATTTTCTAAAAATTACAAAGTGTATGATGAAGCTGAGAGAAGACAGACAAATGATTTCCTTGTTATTTGAGTTGTTTATAAATCATGTTCCGTCCGCGATAAGTCTTTCCCGTGTGCTGACTTCTGCGGATGATTTGAAACTTCTTTTAGCATCTGCTAACTCCTATTCTCGACAAAGTTTAGAAACTGAGCATTTCAGTTTGAATAATTATTTTCTACATGGATCACCTGATCGTATTAAATGTCTTTATGCTTTGGGAATATTTTTAGAATCCAAACTTAACTTTGATAAGCATTAATAATTTCCATTTTGTGTCCTGGGTTTCAATAAGAAATCTATATAACGAACCCTATTTTACAAAAATTCTTTATAGTTCACTCGTGCGATCTCTTTTTTAACATGGAAATCTGTATAATGACAATTTTTGCTATTTGAACTTTTCTTAACTGGAATACTAATAATAATTTTTATACTTTTCTTAGTAAACTTTTCTCTTTCCGATCGTAAAAATGTTCCAAATTAATTGGCCATCTTATTTTTTAATTCGGATAATCTGAAATACAAACTATGCTTTCCATAACCAATTTCGGATCCTATTGTGTACAGGGTATCTGTTAGCCTATCACTCTCTTGACTAGAGCGCACTGCCTGGCTAATGATGCACCTTTTTAAATTACAGTTTCCCAGAGATAAATTAGCTGGGTGAGCTGAACGCTTGCATCGATCGCCTGCTGCGAATGGAATGGGATCGCATCGATGGTAGTGTGTATTGGTATTGGTATCCTGCGAGAATGACTAAACCTGTGTCGCTGGGAGTGCTCAAGAACAACCCAATCTGTTCCAAACGAAGCGCAAGGCAATTTATTTTTTGGGTTTCGCTCTCATTTGGAAGATTTTCGTCCAGCTTGAGGAGCGTTTCTGGCAGGATAAGAGGCGAGGTTTTATTGCGGTGTAGCGCAACGAGGACATTGATCAATCGCAACTGAAATGGTTGCCAGACATATATGGATTTTATGTATACGCGAGTGCGGGTGGGATCCTTCGCCGATCTGATCGAGATCATGGATAGCAAAGTGCTCGCCCAGGGCGTAATGTATATGCTGAGGAGGTTTCTGCCAAACTGAAGATACTGCAGCCGAAGCGAATGCTGAGCACCAAGTGTAGCTCGGATCTGGTTCATCTATTCGTTTCCCTCGCTGCTGACCCACAACTACAATACCGAACCCGAGCAGCTCGCCCAGCCGGTTTATATGTTCGCCCTCGGGCGAAAAGGCCAACATGCCTTGGAATCATATGCCGATCTTTGCTGGTGAGGCAACCAGCTCCAATTACTAAACAACGGTTCTGGCCGCTGTGGAGTCGGGCATCCGCGAATTTCGAAGCCTGACTGGCTACCAGCTGATGTAGTTGGATAGAAGGTAGCTCTTGACTCTTGACTTTTGAATGTATGTATTTCGTTATTAAATGTGGTAAATAGATTGCTTTACTGCTCCCTGATGATCTGAGGCTTATAGTCCAGCGCGGAGGCACGTTGCAACGATTCGGCATAGAGTGGGAGTCGCTGCGTCATGCGGAAGCCCCAGAAGTCCTTGACTTGGCGGCACAAATTGAGATCCAGCTCTGTGACCAGCAGACCATCGTTGCAGCGGGATAAGCTCTGTGGAGAAACAGGTTTGGATTGTATATGAGAAATAATAGATTGTTCCGACGAAGATTAGTTATCTTTACAAAAGGGAATTCAAATGGAATCCGTAATCTAAAAATGTTTTCTTATAATTCTCTATGTGAGCTATAAGAAATATTTGTTGATCATCAAATGTTATATGCAATGGAGCATGATAAAATTTGTAATTATTGATCGGGTTACAAATTTAACCTACAACTAGTTGCTCATATGGGCGTTTCCTAGTAGAGACCTCTCGACTAGTGCTCATTTTGTGAGCGATAATTCCGATATAGTATCTATAGTGGAACATCAGTTTGACTTATATATACTCATAAAATATAGTTCGATCTATAACTAAAATTCTAGAGGTATTCTGGTCAACTTACCGGCGTTCTGGAACCATCTGGCGCTGCCACATATGTGGAGCCGTAAAAGGGTCCAAACTCTTTGTGGGCCGGCTGTCCATCACCGGAGGTGTATTCGTTGGGGAACTGCTCGCTGCCGACCCGATTGATGGGCACCGTGAAATAGCTGTTGGCAATGGCCGCATTGCGAGCCTCAATGCTCCACAGTGGCTCCGAGAGTCGCCCAATGGTTGCCGACGGATTAAACACAATTTCCGCACCATTCACGCCGAACATCATCCAGTTCTGTGGATGATGGCGTCCATAGCAAATGTTGACGGCTATTTTTCCAAATTCCGTCTCGAAAACTGGATGTCCAGTGTTGCCCTCCATATAGTAGGTGGATTCATTGAAGTCACCCACTCGTGGTATGTGATTCTTGCGATGCTTGCCCATGTAGCGACCACTGTTCGAAATGATCACAGCCGTATTCCAGATAGTCTCGCCATGCTCCACATCTCTCTCGAGTATCGAGTGTACGATCACCATATTGTATGCCTTGGCCAGCTCCGCCAACATTTTCGTAGTGGGTCCACGTTCCGCCTCCTCGGCGAACTCGCACCAGGGGAACTTCTCGCGCGTGCAAAAGGCAAATGGCATGGCTAAGAAGCAGTATAGAAAATTATTACTAACTGATTTTTATTTTTTACGTTATGCGTGAGAATTATACTCGTAATGATATAAAATATCTGAACTTCTAACACTAAATTTGGTATTAATAAACCATTAAACAAAATTGGCTTTTGATTTGCATAAGATATGAAAATTTAACACCAACATTTTTTAATGAAAATTAAATGATTTTATATAAATTAAATTATAGATTTTTAGTTTTATATGTGTTGTTTTTATAATTAATAAATTATTAATGATTATTTATATATGTTGCTCTTTTAATTTTTTTTAATTATTTTTAAATCAATGTTGTTTATATATTTTTTGTTTATTTTGAGTAATTGATTTTATTATTTTGCCTTTAAAATTGGGTGCTTTATTAGGATTACTCACTCCATGCTTCCTGGGTGCACACAATGTTGCATCCCGCCTGTGCGGCGGCCTTGATCATGACCTTCACCTTGTTCCAGATACCCTCGCGTTGCTCCGCAATTGGCGCCGTCGTCGGCAGCGCAATGGAATTTTGGATGGCACCCACTCGCACAATACGCGGCTGGCGCAGCTGCTCCTCACGCGCCCCAAAGCGATAGCCCCTGATCTCAAAGCCATTCTGCTCGGCGGTGGCGATGGCATCCACAGGTAGCTGTAGAGTATGACTGAGAAACAGAGAGAAAGAGAGAGAGAGACGGAGAGAGAGAGATGTAAGAGTAAGAGTCAATCTTGTTTTTTATTGCGCACTGATTCGTAAACAAATCGATTGACTTTTATGTATTTGTTTTTGTTTTGCTCGTCGAATTTTTCGCAAATAAGCATTTTATTTTATTATATGATCGGCATATACGTAAATTCTAATTTTAAATTTAATGTGAAACACGAGCACATTTGTGTCTCCGACATATTTAATTAAATGCTCTTCAAATAAATTTAACTTATCTGTGCAAGCTTTTAAGCTGTGTTGATTTAGCTCTGTATCTAGTTCATGCTGCACTTTAATATCTGATAAGCACATAATTTGCTTATACATATACTCTACTTACTTCTCCTCCACGCCATACAGAATGCGTTTGACCTCCCTTAGTTCGTCCGCTGGCAAATGCTGCTCCAAGCACTCGTCCAGATTTTTCAATTCAAATTTCGACATTGCTTTGCTTTTGAATATTTAAACTGATTTAATTTACGAGTGTTAAGAACAGCGGATGGGGTGGTTGGAAGTAGACTGAGATATATAGGGAGAGAGGAGAAAAACAGAGGAGACGACCACTCGCGATCAACGACTAATGCAGAATGATCACGCCAAATGATCGCACCAAATGCCGAAGGGAACCTGACTGACTGACTGCCACTGCTAATGCTGCTATTACTCTTTTCTTGCGTTCTCTTTGTATGTGATGCCAGCGCTCTCTCTATTTTAGCATTTGCTCAATTAGCATTGACTGAGCTGCTGAGCGGAGAGTAAAACAAAGCACCTAGCAGGCAACTGCATTAACATTCTCTGCTAAGCAGTGTTAACTTGTCGGGTTTAGAGCGACAGTTCTCCATAACTCCAAAATGCTATAAATGTCTCCATAAACTTCAGTCTCTTTCAAAAAAGAAAAACCTATTCTTATATTTATCTTATAATTTATAAGTAATGATATATAAATTAAATTTTCAAATAAAAAAATATATGAAATTTTAACTGCAATCTCAAACGAATGTTTGAACTATAAGCAAATTTAATCTCGATTGAAAAACATAACTCTTTAATTACAAAAAAATAAAATATTAAACTTAATTTATAGATGCTGTGTATTTTTAACCAGTTCTTAAGTAATGTAGTCGGTTGATTAATTATGTAAATTATATTTCTACTAGAAACGAAAGAGAAATGAATCGATTTTTGATAACGGGAGCTATTTACCAAAAGTAAATAAAGTATAGACATTAACACTTTTTATTTAAAACAATAAAATAAATTTAAAACAAGAATAAATGAAAAAATATATCTCATTAATTTCACAATCACTGCGAGTCACTTAAATCGAAATAATTTGGTAAATATATAAAACATATAATTTCATGACACTTATGCATGTCGAAATTAATGCTTATTTATTTGGATGGTGCCGCTAAAGATTCTTGCTAATAATAAATAGTTAATCGATTTTTTTTTAAATGTATGCATTTATTGAAAAAAGAAAAAAATCACTTAGTGTTCATCTTCTACACTGGGGTGATGTTGGATCCATTTAAGACTCCTGAGGATTGCGTATGGTGGTGGGGTTGGTAGAGGAGTATGGGCAGATTCCACATGGTAGCCGTGTTCATCGACAAAGTATTCAACGGAAACCCCCCCATCCCTCAGAATTCTCGATCTCTTCATGTTGATCGGTCTCAACGCCGGTGTCAAGCTCAGTGTTAAGAATTAAACTATCCATGTTCACATCAGCTTCGCTTTCCATGACATCGCCGCCCTCATTGGCGTAAGCCAATACCAACAGGCAGAAAAGGACGATCTGTAAGAAATTTATTTGAGTGCTTGTGGAATGTGGTTGTTATTCGGGAACACTTACAATCAACTTCATTGTGTTTACTGAAAGACTTGGAAAGACACACTGATAATCACTGCTTGCAGCCTCTATGCTTTTATACAGACTGGTCCGATGAGCTAGGAATGCTAAATGATCGTAAATTAGATAAATATGGTTTTAAGTACTGCTGAATTTTTAAAATTTTTTTCCATACCAGTTTGCCTTATAAACAGAACAAGTTTAACAAGCGACATCTGCTCTCTTTCAACTAGAAAACATTTAGAAGTCGGAATTATAGTTAGTTAGATTTTATTTTTATAATATATATAATTTATGTGGTAGCCGAATTTTTGTCGGAACGCTTTGAAACTATATTATTATTAAGAGCTCATCACAAAGCGTATGATTCCTGAGTTCTTTTTAATAATAAATAAAATATGGTTTTAATAATTTAAAAATTAAACTTAAAAAGAGTGTGTTTTAAATAAAGTATAGACATTAACACTTTTTATTTAAAACAATATAATAACGGAGGCTAGTAATATCTTATATATATCAATTTAAAACAAGAATAAATGAAAAAATGTATCTAATTAAATTCACAATCACTGCTAGTCACTTAAATCGAAATCTGTCTGGTAAATATATAAAACATATACTTTCATGATACTTATACATGTCGAAATTAATGCTTGGTGTCAACTAAATTTGAGATGATATCCGTTCTTTTTTTTGTTTGACACTTGAACCGCTAAAGATTCTTTATAATAATAAATAGTTAATCGATTTTTTTTGAATTGTATGCATTTATTGAAAAAGAAAAAAATCACTTAGTGATTATTTTCTACACTGGGGTGATTTTCGATCCATTTAAGACTCTCGAGGATTGCCTCTGGAGTTGGTGGTGGGGTTGGTAGAGGAGGATGGGCAGATTCCACATGGTAGCCGTGTTCATCGGCAGAGTATTTAATGGAAACCTCCACTCCCTCAGGAGACTTGTGGCTGTTTTCACCATGAACAACAAGTGTCTCCTTGTTCTTTAGCTCTCCCTGTTGATCGGCCTTAACGCCGTTGTCAAGCTCAAAGTCATACTTGAAACTATCCACGTACACCTCAGCGGTGTTTCTCAGGACTGTGGCTTGTTTATTGGCGTAGGCCAATACCAACAGGCAGAAAAGGGCGATCTGTAAGGAATTTATTTGAGTGCTTGTGGAATATGATTGTTATTCGGGAACACTTACAATCAACTTCATTGTGTTTACTGAAAGACTTGGAAAAACACACTGATAATCAATGCTTGCAGCCTCTATGCTTTTATACAGAGTGGCCCGATGAGCTTAATGATCGTAAATTAGATAAAATATGGTTTTAAGTACTGCTGAATTTAAAAATTTTTTTTTTTTTCTTATTTGTCTGCTGACTGCTGCACTTCCATACCAGTTTGCCTTATAAACAGAACAAGTCTAACAAGCGAAATCTGCTTTCTTTCAACTAGAAAACATTTAGAATTCGGAATTATTATTAGTTAGATTTTATGGTATTTGTGGTAGCCGAAATTTTGTCGGATTCTATATTATATTATTATTAAGAGCTCATCACACAGCGTATAATTCCTGAGTTCTTCTTAATAATAAATAAAATATGGTTTTAATAATATAAAAATTAAACTTAAAAAAAGTGTTTTTTTGTTTTTAAGAAAACAATTTAAAATCTTCTCGAACCGTTTTTAATATAACCACGAAGTTAATTTCGATATTGAAAACGATTTCGATAGGGTGTCAATTCGAATAACTTGCAAACTTATGCATTAAATAATTTTTGCATTTAAGTTTCACTTGATTCGCAGGTTTCGAGTCGTGCGCAAAATATAATATACAAGTATTATAATAATTTGCTACCCACTAGACTCCCATTTCGCTATATATCAGGTTAATTTTGTTTATAAAATTAAACATTTTAAATATTTAATATACATGAATTTCGTTTGGACAATCATTGTTTGAATAAAATAATTGTTATACAACAAATTTGTTCATTTAATAAGTAATTTCGCTGAAATTGGTTGGTTATATGTTGTTTTGGTTTTTGTTTTTTGGATTTGCTGTTTCTTGAATTAGTTTACATAATATAATATTTGGTTTCTTTTATTGTATTCTTTTCATAGTTTTCACTTTTACGCAAAAAGGTACATGTTGTGAAAAGGACTAACGCTGGACAGGAGCGATACTTCGAACTCCAACTCGCACTGTGTGTGTGTGTGTGTGTGTCTCTCTCGCTTTCTAACTAAATGCCGTGCAACATTGGCAATTATCTGTACATTTAGCTTAGCACTTTTGAAGTTGTCTCTTCTTTTTATAGGGTTTAATAACAACAACAACAAAAGAAATATATGGCTAAACTCGTATGGCAAATACTTTGGTGTTTTTCTTTTTTGATCTAACAAATTGCGACGCCCCGCTGCTGAGGAGGCGAGGCTGGGGCGGCAGGAGCGTTATCACTGCACCCAGATGGAGGGCGCCCAGATCGGTTCATTCTCCAACCGTTGCACGTGCTGGACGAGCTGTTCGAACGATGCCAGCAGCTCGCCATTGACGATCTCCACATCGAAAAAGTGGCCATAGGTGAAATCAATGCGTTCCGATGATTTTAACATATCCTCGAATTCCTCATCCGTAAAACTGCGCGCATTTGCCTCATCAAATGTGGACTTGGCACGCGCCTCAGTTCGCGTGGACTTCAAAGTGTCCAACTCCGGTGGTTTAATGTGTATGAGGAATGGTTTCAGCTGCGCTGTGCGCAACGTCTTTATGGCCTGATAGTGTGGACTCAGCACACAAACGCAACCCGCATTTACAATCGATTTCACGCTCTCCGCTGAGGTGCCATACAGGTGTCCCTTGTACTCGCCGTGCTCCACAAATTTGCCAGCTTCAATGTCCGCGTCCATCTTCTCCCGTGCCACAAAAATGTACTCCCGGCCGGGCACCTCGCCAGTGCGCATTGGTCGCGTAGTATCTGCCCGGGGATTAATGGAAAAAACAATGGGTTAATTTCTTGTTAAGTTGGCTAGGAGTTTATTCTTACATGGCACTGGACTGCGAAACTTCTCCGGATCGCGTGCGATGAGGCGACGCCTCAACTCGTTGCGTCCAACGCCTGGTGCGCCAATAAGCACAACTGGCCGATAGATGCCGGGGCGGGGATACAGTTTGGCGACCTCCTCGTATGTGGCAATCAGTTCGCGATCAAAGTCATCGTTCTCTGTCAAATCGTACATGATTTTTTTAGTCTTTGGCTGTCGACACGAGGAGCTGCTGCTGCTCGTCTGCAGCCGCGGCGACCCCGGCGGAGTGGTGCAAAGTGAGGCGCATGAACCCGCTTAAGGATTAGGTGACGTTTGGAGTTGCAGGCAATTTTGAGAGCGATGGTTGTTGTTGTTGTTATGAAGGGATTAGAATGAAATGAGTCAAATACATGCGAGGATCGATCAAATAATTTCAATTAGTATGTAAATTGACAAAACTCCGATTGGAACATTTGATTAGTGATTAGTAGCTGACTATTCATTTAACTGAAAACCTTGTTTTTATTAATTATTAGTTTCATTGGACTTGTAATTTCAAATATAAAATAAATAAAATACTGAATTTAAAATTGAATTTTAGTTTGGAAATGTGTGTGAAATATATGCTTTTGAAGCAATGCGATTGATGTGGATGTATCTGTTATCCTGTCATGATCCGTATGTGAATAAATGACTTGACGTGTGCACACATTGGTCCTCGATTTAATCAGAACACTTACGCTTCGATTCCATGTCGATGCCCTCGCGTTGCGTACGCTCGTGCAGAATGCGACGCTCCTGCAGCGCCCGGCTGGGTATAAGGCCAGCACGTGCTGAGCGTTCGTGATCCTTGCGCGCCTGCCACCAATATGCGTCATCCTGGGCCACAATGTGCAACACATCGCCGCGCTGAAAGGCCAGACCGGCCTCCTTGCAGGGTATGTATGGGTCCACGTCGGGATTATAGTCGAAGTGGGCGCGTACTCGCACCTTGGACTCACGCTGTGCACCTTTGGTGTCGGCGGGCACCAGCTTAAAGGTAATTGTGCCCTCGGAATTTTGCTACAAATAAACCGAACATAATATTTACAATATATTAATATCTTAAAGATCAATGAGGTGGATTGGGTAATTACCAGTATGGTGAGCACATCGCCAGGCGTCTTGCCCTCCACATTGATGCTGTTGACCTCGATGACCTCGTCGCCGACGTGTATTAAGCCGGAGCGATCTGCAGCGCCGCCGTGCATTATCCTTGCTATGATTATTTTGCCCGTCTCCTCGTCCGTTTTTATGGTTGCGCCCTAAAAGTATGCAATGGGTTTTTAATCAAGCTAACAGCGCTGTTAGTTCCTGTGTATGTATATATGTTAATGTGTGTGTGTATGTTTATGTGTTTGTGTGTGTGAGTGTGTGTGGGGGGCTGTACATGTGTGTTTTTGTGCTTTTTAGAGTTCTTCGTATGTTTTCCCATGTTTTATTAACACCAATGCAAAACATAACAGTACAAAAAGTGTTGGTGTTTGTTGTGTGTGGATTGTTGTTGTTATTTGTTTATTTGTTGTGGTGCCAAGTCTTAAGAGCAGTCTTGTTGAATGGTTGAACTTTACAGTAAGGACATTGTTTACTTACAACAATCGGTTCCGCACTTTGTGCTCCTGTCTGTGTTATTTTTTTGTTGTTTAACAGTTTTAATTGATTTTTGGTTTATGAGAAAATCAATTCGAATTTTAAAATGTTTTTTTGTTAGACAAAAGCAAAAATTTACAATAAAATTTGTTAGCGTTACAAAAACAGTTTTGAAATGAGGTTTAGGGAAATGAATTAAAGCGCAGATAGAAGCAGAGATGGTTTTTGGCAAAACATAAGAAGAAAAACTGAGAGCAAAGGGCAAAGGCATGGAAAGGACTCGTTATATGCAGGATAACAATGACTTCATAGAAATGAGTGCCAGATAAGCAGCTGAGCAATTAAGACAGTAAAAGCACAATATGCATTAAGTCGGCATTGAACAATGGATACAATGACAATGAGACTGATGGGCATGAGTTTCAAATGAGTAGCGATGCGAAGAAGGAGTATAGTTCATACTCACCAGTGGCTCATTGCTCTTCACGAGCTGCACAATCTTGATGGTCTCCTCATCCTCATCCATTTCAATTGGCGCCTCGGGCAGATGCGGATAAAAGTCCTTTTGTGCAATGGCATCGTGTGCGAACAGCAGATGCTGTAAATATGAGAAAGTTTCGGTTGCACTTAAAGTTTCGATTTTTTTCGTTTTAAATGTTGCCTGTACTGACCTGTAAATGCGAATCCTGCAGCAGATGAAACGCCTCCTTGCAGTCATTATTTAGATGACAGCTCTGCGCCAGCTGCTCCAACACCTCGTAGAGCACCTGGGCTGAGGTGGACAAAACCGGTGCTAACTGATCGTCGCGACCAACTTTCGCCACTTTTGTGTGCACGTTGACCAGGGCATTAAGCTCCTTGGACTCCAGCAGTGCCTTCAAAAAATCAATCTCCTGGTCATTGGACAAGTTGTCCGATTCCTTCAGCGTCGTTATCAATTTGGACAGCGCTGCAATTGAGACTTGAATAAATAAACAGCCAGCAAAACAGAGAAACAGACGCAATGCTCACCTGGATCCCAATTGATATCTGAAGCCATAACTGCAGCTAGCATGCTCCACAAACACACACCCACACACACAAAACCAACAGTGTTGTTAATTTGTAAACCTTATGCCTGAAAGATAAATAAAAGTATGGATTTGTGAGTGAGCATTTAATAATAATTTAAGAGTTAGGGTTTATTAGCTGATTGAATTGTGTAAAGATTAATATAAACACTTTTTAGATGCCATTGTAATTACAGAATTGATTTGAACTTAAATGAGCCATGTAAATTCTTTCAAACTAACTTTATTTTGTCCTTCCCCATTGACTAAAATCGATACTTGAATTAAACTCAATTTATGCGACATTTTTCGTGGGCAAAAGTTTTGTCCATTCAGTCATAAAAAGGCGATGAATGTACAATTTATGCAAAATCAGGAAAGAAATGCTGAAAGTAATTTTTCCTTGTTGCATGTTGCAAGCAAACAGCTAAGGCAAACCAAACAATTCTTTTGTGTTAGTTTGCCTTAAATGGTAACAACAAAAATGCGAGCGATGAAGGCAACAAAGTTGCCAACAAGTCGTATGTGTTATGCCACAGCATTTCTGAGGCCATTAGCTGCTGGCCAATTCGACTTCTTCATTTTTTTTCAGCTTAAGTTGGCGTCAAACTGGCGTCAATTTCCCCACAGTAATTTTAATCTGTGGCTTTCTCTATGTGTTCTGCAAAATGCAATTAGCTGGCATTAGGCTGTGGCCAACTAGACTGCTCCACTTGGCCCGCAGATTTATGCCAAATTAAAAGCGTCACAATTTATGTCCACTGTCGCGTGGGCTGCGCAATTTGTCTCTCTCTCTCTATCTCTCTCTCTGTCACTCATTGCTTGCCCCGTTTTTCGTGGCGCCTCGGCAATCTCGTTTTAGCCATAGTCATAAATTGTCGTGGACAGAGAAGAAAATAGAAGCAAAACATTGCCGCAGACTGCATACATTAAATGTTCCATGGCTGCGCTTCCTGTTGCCGCTGCAGCTTCATGTGCCCCACTGCGCCCAGCCAGCTGGAAAACAAGTGTTTTGCCTACTTTTGCTCTACTTTGAATTGCTTTTCTTCTGCTTCTGCCTCTGCTTTTGCTTCCGTTTCTACTTTTGGCCAGCTGCCAAGCTGCGGCACAAAAGTTCACTAGCACTTTGTGCCTGGATAATGGCCTGAACCCTTTGCTATTGTTAGCCGACTGCCACGGCAATCGTTTACACCAAGCCGGCTATTAGCTTTACGTTTACGGCCAAATGACCATAACAAAACTGCGATAGCCCAATGGGACTTTGCTTTCCTTTCAGAAGCAGCTTCCTTTGTCACACAGAATGAAAAATGAAAACAACTTTGTTCTGCGAAAATAAAGCAGTCATAAAGATAATTTGAATTATAATGTGTGTACTTCTTATAGGCTTATTTGACAAACTTTGTAAGTGGTATAGAATCATCTTAAAAAACTTACAAAATAGCTAAATATTGTATTTTCACCACGAATTATTATTAATCTTTTATTGTTATTTTATTTTTTTTAGTCTGATTGGGTCTTTTTTCTGGGTTTTCTCCAAATCATGAAAAAAAGTTTGATCCATTTTGCGTTTAAGCCTCCACAGAAATCTTGTAAAGAAATCTTATAAATTTTATAAGTAATTCTTATTTATAATATTATATATAACTTTAAATTTAACTTAATTAAATTGAGTATTTTTTGTGTTGACTGACTTTAGTTGACATTAAATAAATTAATTAATTAATCCAATTTTTTGCCAGCTATTTTCGCAGGTAGTTTTACATATCTCTTTTCGAAAGCAAGATAAAAAACTTTCTCAGACATCAATAGTTTCGATTAATTTTCAGCTAAAGGAATAAAGTATCTGTTAATTTAGACTAATTTTTCTGTACTTTACTTTTTTGCGTGCTACAGGAGAAAGGAGCACGCAGTTTGCCATTGGGATAATAATGTTCAGATGGCGCCATACATTTATAAATAGCTGTTGGCCAAGTTGATGAACCCTAAACGACATTCGCATGCCACAAATTCTCGGTGATGCGAATGTGCGACACGAAAGAAAGTAATCAACAAAGGCTTCAAAGGATTGCTAACATTTCCTTTGTCCTTGGCAGTGGAGAGTTGGGGTCAGTTGGGTGGACACTCAATTTAATGCGGCGTTGCTTAGCTGCTGCTCTACTTTCCAGCTACAAGCGAGTATTATAGAAAACATGCAATGACCTTGAACTATATACTACTCATATATATATATATACATACATATATATATACTTTTGTGTTAATGTGTATGTGTATGTAAATGAAATATGCCAAAGGTGGCCGAAAACAAAACGCTCAGCTGACGTTGTCAGGGTGAAATGCAACGACGTCAGCAACATAAATGGGGCGTTGAGTGATTTATTGGAAGGTCACAGGGGCGAAGGGCAGTGGTAAGTAGTGATAGCTATTATCCTGATTGGGTGCACTTTGACCTAACTGCCTTGAATTAAGGTGAGCGCAAGCCAACCAGCAAATTATCATCATTAAAAGTTGCCATGATTTGGTGATTGCATTAAGTTCTAAACTTCACTTTAGATTTACTGGTAAAATGCGTGTATTACATATAGTTGAGTACAGACATATATATTTAGTTTTATGAGCTCAAATATACTTCTAACAAATGATTAACTATACAAATATTTATTTATTTGGCATATATATTTAAAATTTATATTTTGGATAAGCAAATTCTAGAATATTTTTTAGAGAGCTACAATAATTTTATTGTTTGTATATTATTAAAAGAAATAAATTTATTAGTGATTTTTTATGAACTTTGTTTTTTTTTTATAACTATATATATTTTGACACCATAGAAGCGTCGTGTGCATTGAAATGGAAATAGTTAATTGTCTATGAAAAATGATTTTAATCTACATTAAACTTTTTCCTCTCAGCAAACTTTTCTATACTTATGCAATTTCGTGAGCGATATTTTCCGTCAGTGTGTTAAATATAATTTTACTAAATTGTTAAAGCTTAATCATATTTTTGCTGTGAGCAAATTGCGTTATGTGTGCCGCAATTACGCTAATTGCCCATGCGGCTACAAAGGACTTGAGACTCTGTCAAGTGTTTGAGTTTTATGTACTAGTTGCTGCTGCTATTGCTGCTGTTATTGTGCTTAATGATACGTGTCAATGGGCGTAAAAACAAAGGAAGCTACTGTGCCCCTAAGATAACGTAACGCAGGTAACACAATACGCCCGCATTGTGTGGTAGACGTGACGAGAGCAAAAATCAGGGACAAAAATGGGACAGCTTGGTAAATGGAATGAGTTTTTTTTTATCACAATCGAGTTATTATTGTTGCAGCAAATGCGGCGAGCAGCCTGCGAGTAAAATAAAATTCAAAGTCTGGCAACGCTGCACGAAGAGAAACGACACAGGCAGAGAGCGCGACTGTCAGTGTGTGTGTGCCAAAGAGAGCGCAGCGACATGCGAAAAATTTTCATTTAGATTTTAATAAAATATAAAAAAAAACACGCAAACACTCACACACACACAGTCGAGCGTAATTCTGAGCAGCAGTAGCTTACCCGAGATAAAATGGAATTCCACAATTTGATGCTCTCCGTGGTTGTTGTTTTTGTTGCCGTTTCTAGTTGTAGTTGTTTACGCTTATGTTGCATATGCTAAATTCTAATTCAATGCGCAAGTTGACAAAAAAAACCTAAACTTTTTTGAAGCTTTTCGCCGTCGCGGCGTTGTTTTATTTTTAAACGCAGACACACAAAACAACACAGCACTTGGACATTTATCCGTATATATATGTACAATTACATATATATATATATATATATATCTGTCAGATTTATGGCACAGATTTGTTGCTATTTTTAGTCAGCTCCACAAGGATTTTTTAGTATGTGGGTTTTAATAGAATGCGCTTTGTTTTGCTGTTAACAGAGTTTTACTGCAGGTTCTCGGGTGCAGAACCGTGCAACTAACGGCAAAAACCAAAAACACACACAGAGCAAGAGAGAGAGCGAGTGGCAGAGCGAAAGAGAGCGCGCAGTCAGACAACGACGAGCAACGACTGCAGCGAGCGACTGACTCGAACTGAGGGAAAGTCGACCAGCCAACTAACTGTCTGACTGCTTCGCTGGCTGCCCCATTCAGAAATCAGACATACACACACTGACAAATGCACACATACACATACACCACCGGACCGCGGAGGGTTAAAAATGCGCATGTCAGCGAAAAAGTGCGAGCAAAACATAAAAATATATACAGGGTGTCTCGTTCGATTTGGTTTTATTTGAATATTCTTGTTTTTGCACATAATCTAATTATAGTTTGTCTGCTAACCGAATAGTCCGATGCCGCCCGCACCGCCCGCACCGCCCAACAGGCCAGCGCCGCCGAAACCACCGACCACCTTTTTGTCATAGCGTGCGCGAAAACCGCCACCGCCAAAACCGCCGCCGCCAAAACCGCCGCCGCCAAAGCCACCGCCGCCTAGGCCATGTCCAAAGCCCCCTTTGAAGCCACCGCCTCCAAAAGCACGTCCTCGAATGCGGTAGCTCTCGCGATAGCTGCCAAAGCCACCACCAAAACCAGCAACGCCACCAGCGCCACCGAAGCCACCGCCGACCAGTGCCTGGCTCTGTGGCTGTTGTTGTATTATGGGCACCTGCTGTACAATCGGCACCTGTTGCACGACCGCTGGCACTTGCTGCAGCGTATTGAGACCACCAATGCCACCAAATCCCCCCACTAATCCCGCCGAGCTTAAATCGTGCGCCACTGCAGCACCACAGATCAGCAGCACTGGTAATAGTAAGTTGCAGCAGCTCATCTTGAACGAATTGTTGACAACGTTGTGTGACGCCGGCGCAGGCGCATCAGCGTTTTTATGGCCCCGCTTGGATGGTGCGTCATGTAGCAGACAACCCCCTCCCCACAACTTATGCTCTGTTTGCGCACGCATTAGGCAAGCAATGAGCGGGAATTGACATACCCGTCTCCATCCACGTGGTCCGGTCTGACCTTCACTCACTTTTTTAATGCTTTTGATGAGGTGTGAACTACGCTGGACAAAATCCAAGAGTTGCGATTGGTTATTTAGATAAAACTTTTACTAAAGTTGTCTATATCTATTCTAAAATCAAAAACTTGATCTAAAGTATAAATATAAAATATATTTTTGTGTTTAATTTTTTATTTTAAATCAAGCTAAATTATAGTCTAAAATTTAATGTGTTAACATTATATATGAAATTTATATTATTTATTTATTGTGCATATTTTTTATGAAGCCAACTTTTAGTCTAAACCTTTTTCTTAACTTCTATTAAAGTGCAATATCAATTCTGGATTAGGTTTAAAATTTGTTAGTTAGTAATATGCATTTATAGCATTGTATAAGGACAGTTACAGAAATTTCATTAAAACAATTTTCAGGAAACCAACTTAACCAACTTAAATAAGATGCTAGAAACCCAAATTTAAGATGATTTAAACGGTAAAAATTGTCTAACCAAAAAAGTTTGACTTCAACCCAAGAAGATCTATCGAATTAAGCTAAAAATTTTTTACAGTGCAACTCTCAGCCCATGTAAATTTATATTTAGTATATATTTTGTTTTGGGGAATTTTGGCATCCTATTTGTGAATTGGTAGCGTAAACAGGCCAAGTTGAACAGACAAGGACCACTAATTAATTTGCATAAATAACCGACTGGAGTCTGGGAATCAATTCAGTAGTTGCTGTGAACATGTTGCGGCAAATGGTTAAGTTGCCAATTTTCTTGGGACTGCTCATCAGTCTGGTGGTGGCCACGCCCATTGTGAACGAAGGCGATGAACTTGCGCGTGAGAAGCGCCACTTTGGCGGTGGCGGCGGCGGCGGCATCATTGGAGGAGGCATTATAGGCGGCGGCATTGTTAGTGGCGGCGGTAGTTATGCTAGCACTCCGCTGGTGCAGACAGTGCCTGTTTTAACCACTGTACCCGTTTTCACCACTGTGCCGGTGGTGTCCACAATTTCACAAGTTCAAACGATTCCCAGCTACAGCTATGGATTAGGAGGCGGTGACCTAGGAAGCTATGGCCTGGGAGGCGGTGGCTACGGCGGTGGCTACGGCGGTGGCTACGGCGGTGGCTACAGTGGTGGGTACGGTGGTGGCTACGGTGGTGGTTACGGTGGTGGTTCCGGTGGCGGCTTCGGCCGTAGCCTTGGTGGTGGCGGTGCTAGCTTCATTGGCGCCGGCATTGGTTTTGCCAAATTCAAAGGAGTTGGCTTCGGCGGCGGCTTTCTCGGTTAAATCAAATCTCAAGTATAAATAAGCCAATAAACAAAAGTGCTTAAAATAGAAAAAATATATATATATATATATACATATATATATATATATACATATATATATATATATACATATATATATATATATACATATATATATGTATATATATGTGTGTAAATGTGTGTTTAAGTGTGGATTTGATGATGCTGCAGTTTCTCTGAAGTTTGTTTACGCCCAAGTTTCATTTAAAGTTTGTTTGTTCGCTTATTTTGTCATTACTGAAAATAAATAAATAACACAAACAATGCTCACTTTAACAAATATCATTTGAGGCAAAGCTTAATGAAATCCACTGATTTTCGGTAAAAAAAAAGAACTTTTTTATAGCGTATAAGAAGATCAGCAGTTGTACTTAAGAGAGATCTGTCTTCACATGTCAATTACAGTGGAACCAGTTCTTAATTTCAATGAATTTGTTGTGGAAAAAATAAATCTGAGGGGTATTCTTCTGATATTATAAATTTACATACATTTAAAATATTTACATTTTTTAAGATGAAATATATAAAGCTTGTTATAAAACTTATATTAATGATTTGCTTTTAAAGGAAACTATGAGTAATAAAACTATAAAGAAACAATAAGTAAATTAATGTATTAATATTAAAATTATCTTAAAAGTGTATGTATAAGAAAAATAAATAAATATCTATTTTAAATTAATAAATATTTTGCAATAAACTTTTTGGAAGAATATCTAAATGTTTACCTGATGTTTTTATACTTTTCATACCAATATCCATATCGGTGCCTTATATCGTTTCGGGTTGGCCACATAAAAATGATATAATAGTTTAATACTTTGTATAAAAATATACATAAATTGATTTAAATATGGCCATATAATTCATGAAACATAAAAACACTAATACTCAATATGTAAATATTTATTTTACTTTTAAATGAAGTTGTTTTTTTTTTATTATTTTTCTTTAACAATTTTTAAAATCGAGTTACGCTAAAATATGATTAAAACAATGTTGTGTGTTGACAGATAAAATATAGGTCAACTGATGCAAACTGCTCTCGACTTGCTCACTTAAGTTACTTGATCTGTTCCACTGTGTACCTGTCAAGACTTCCGCATCTATATCAACATCACAAAAAGTACCCAATATGATTGGGTTCATTTCAGACAAACAACTTCATAACGTGTGGCTTTTATTAATAATTAGTTTTGGCTGTTGTGCCGAGCCAGAATAATTGCCAAAAAAAAACATTCAATGGCAAACCAAAGAATTCCATTGAACTCAAATATTTGGCTATAAATTGAAGTGCTGATTGGCGCACCGCTTTAGTGTTTATCCAAATGTGTTTCTGACTGTGGAATACAATGGAATTCTCGAATCTTAAAATCAGTTTGATGTTTTGCATCTGTGTGTTGCTCTGTGGATTGGTTAGCACCAAGGAGCAGGAGCTGAAGCAGGCGAAGGAGACGGATCAGGAAGTGGTGGTTTTGCCCGACCAGCTGCTGGAGGCGGGTGAAAATGGACAGGCCCAAGATGAGGCAGAGAGTGGACGCAAAGTGCGTCAATACTTTGGACCACCACCCTTCTTCGGTCCACGACCCTATAACGGTGGTTTCGGTGGCGGCTATGGTGGTGGCTTCGGTGGTGGCTTCGGTGGTGGCTTCGGCGGTGGCTTCGGCGGTGGCTATCGTCAACGCACTCGCGTCGTCACCCGCACTCGTGTTCGCGGTGGCTACTATGGTGGTGGCTTCGGCGGCGGTTTCTATGGCTAATGTTTGCCAAAGCGCTTCGCTGCTGTTATTTGTGATATTCCATTGTGCTACCTCAATAAATGTGTGATGTTTTCTCGTTTCTTCAACTGAGTGCGCGTTTTTATTGGTGGTGCTATTGTGGAGGGAGTGTCGCAGCTTTATGATGAGAAAGTTTACCTTGGGTCTGTCCACTTTGGTCGTACTTATAAATATGCTAAAGACCTGGCTCAGTTTTGATTTGGCCTTAAAATGTGGCGTTTCATTTGCTTAACGCGGCTGCTGCTGTGGTGCTGTGCTTTATGCCTGGTCTGTGGTGCCTTAGATGAGCTGGAGTACGATCCGGATGTGGCACCACCAGTAGTGGGTTAGTGATTAAACTGTGTATTCCACAATCTTTTTTTTGAGACATTAATATTGTAATTAAAATATATTCGATTGTTTCAAAGAAATCCATAAAATCTACAACTTCAGAGATATTTTTAAATTTTAAATTTTTAAATTGCTTGGTTGGTAATATCTATCTGATAAAATCTTTTTAAAGTCGAGACACAGAAAAGCCAATGAAAAAATTCATATTTCTATATCTATTCTATATCTGAGATTAGTTTTAATATAATTTTAATATATTTTTGGATTCATATTTTTATTTTAGGGCTATGCTTAGGGCTATACCTAAAATATACAAAAGGCATATTAGTGCTGATTTCTATTAAGAGTCGAGAAGATTTACATTTTTCGAGTAATTTAATTAATTTAGGCTTCCTTTTCGCTTTTCAACTGCTCTTTCAGCTCCGCGTCCAACTTTAAATCTGTGGCACAGTTTTTTGTGGCAAATGCGTCAGACTTTTCATCGCTTTCAGCCCACCACCAAAAAGCCCCACGTGCAACTGCGCAGCACCACGCCGGACACCGATTTCGAAAACAGCTTCACGCCTGATCAGCAATTCTATGGAGCACTAAATCCCATTTATCAAACACTTAACTTTTGATTTGGATTTTTATATGACAAACTAGATATTAAACTAATTAAAGTATGAAAATGCTTTGGATTAAATTGTGTGTCTTAGAATAGTTTGTTGAAGGATCCCTTGAAGCCGCCAAGTCCACCTCCAAAGCCAAGACCGCCAAAGCCACCACCAAAGCCATGTCCGCCAAATCCACCACCAAAGCCATGACCAAGACCCAAACCGCCCAAGCCGCCAAATTTGCCGCCCAGTCCGCCCAATCCGCCAAAGCCTCCAAGTCCTAAGCCACGTGCAACACGCTCGTTCTCCTGCTGTGGCAACTGCTGCTCCGCATCCAAGTCCACATCGAACAGATTAACTGGTTCACTTTCCAGCTCCACAGGCGCTGCCCAGTTGCTGCTAATCAGGCAGCTGGCAACTACGAAAACACACAGAATGAAAAAGTTCATTTTCTTCCTTTTGTTTTTTTTTAATTTTTGGGTGGCTTAGGCAGTTTAGACAGCTGCGCGTGCTGATTTGTACTTGATCTCAAATGGCAAAGATTGTTGCTTATATATGCTGGACACACTCTACTACTGTCTACTGTCAACCTTCTGAGCTCTTTTAGGGCGGGCAGCTCTTGAGCTATGGGCGGGGCTCCTACATTCAGTTGCTAATTGCGAGTGTCCACATTGGGCGACTTTACTTGCTTTTCATTCCCAAAATATACTTTCATTCATTGAAATTTTTTACCATCTATACTCTGTTTTAGGTAGGAGAAAATGAAGCTATATAATGTATAAAATACTTATATTCATTAAATATACCACTATTAATACTTAGTTCAACTTATGCAATTCTTTTTAGAATCTTTGGCAAGCATTAACTATATATCTCTATATCTCTATAATATTTGGGAGAATTAAAAAATAATGTATATTTAAATAATAAACTTAAAAGAGAAATATCAATAAATTATTTAAAATATGTATATAAATATAAAAATAAATAATTTTGATTTGTTATTTATATTTATAAGAAGTATTTTTGATAGATTAAATATTAATTGAAAATATAAAATTTATTTATTTTTATATAATTTATTATTTTTTCTTATTAATATATACACCATTTTATTAAAAATTTACACTTTTAAGGTGAGTTAGTTTAATTAAAAGCTCTTTTATTTTGTAAACTGTAAAAAGCACTGTATTCCTTAGTCGGTAAACTTTTTCTTTTTTCACACTTCAGCCAGATGTGGATTGGGTTGGTTTGCTTTAAGTTTGGGTTGGGTAAGCTTCTGGCTCAATCTTCTTCATTATTTGTGTCTTTTTTCTGCCTGTGACTTTTGCGTTTGCTTAGGTCTTTAGCTGCTGTGTGTTGTGGGTGGTTGTATGGGGGGGTGAGGGGCTCTTTTTGTTACATCATGTTTGCCGTTGTGTTTACCACCATGCTTGTTGCCGGGCTGGTCTTGAAACGTAATCCAATTGACCTTAATGTGTTTAACCAGCTAAAATTTGTCAGCGGACTTGAAGATTTGGTAATCGAACCAGTTAACCACTTTAGAAATTGTGCTAATTTTATCAATCAAATTCTATTGGAAAACTGCTTTTATAAGAACTGGTTTACGACTATACCTGCCCCAGAAATGGAGTTCTTAATTTTTTAATTTAATGGCGATCATCCTGAGTTCAACGCACCTTTCTTTATGTATATTTTTCCTACATTGCGCATTATTTAAATTTTTTTTATTTATTGTGCTAACTGCATATTGATTTACTTAGCAGTTTGCGATGCCTTCGCAAATAATTTGTATATATATAGTTTGTATTGGTGCTGCTATGATGTGGATACCAGTTGCGTCTCGGCTTAATCCTCTCCAGCATTGTTGACTTTTGACTGATGCGTGGCCGCCGAACTAAGTCCCGGACAAATGCACGCGACCAGACAAGCGGATCCAGGCTGGCATCATAGCTGGCTGCATTGTGGCGCCACCAGGGCATTGCCTCGCACTGCAGTATTGTGAGCAGCAAGAGCAGCAACAGAAGACATGCTGATGAATTATTTATTCCAGCTGTAAAGCGCATCTCGGAAATGGGTGTGTTTGTGTCCTACTTGCGTCGCGGTTAATTAGAAACTGCTGCATTCGGAGTGCAACGCAGAGCGTCTTATATAGAATAAATGCGGGTCGCTTGAAATTCCCTTTCCTCTGCAAATGCAACAATATGTTGAACAAGTAGATAAAAACCCTTAGCATACTTCACATTATCTTTAAGACCATCATTGAGATTACCTGCCTCAAACACACACAAAAAACTCACTCAACATTTTATGAATGATCTGTGGGATATGTAAAATGTTGAGCAGGTCAAAAAGAAAATTATATTTGCTGTTTTATTTTTTCCATTGAATTGTAATAAGTCATGTATTACACTATATTTAATTATATCGTTTTTATCATAAAACTATCTTAAATGTATTTCACCACATTTCACTAAAAATTAGACATTAAATATTTAATTATTCTATAAATATATAAGCTCTAAAAGGCAGATTTGTTTAGTATAAATAATAAGCTGTTAGATATTAGATAATACCAAATAGAAAAGATAAGATTATTTTGAGTGTATAAGAAATAACGACAAAATGCATCTTTACATATAAGCTTGCGAGCCTTACCAAACATAATATACCTATCGTTTCCAACAGGTACAGGTTGTTCACAATATTTCGAGAACATTGAAATAATTGGTTTACCATGGAATTTGTGAATGGCTCAACGGGTAGTTTTGGGTCACTTAAATTTCCGTTTAAGACAGCATGTGTCATCATTAATGGGTACTTGGATTTCACTTTCGTAATTGCAAGTGAAATGAGTCAAAGAGCTAATTGCAAGTTGCCAAACATACATAGATCTTGGGATACCTGACTGAAGTGTCTGGTCAATATACTCGACTCTGCGCTGCATTTTAGCCTTGCACTTGACACCAACTGGTGGCTGCACCATTAGTGTCTGTGTGTGTGTTTGTTGGCCTGTGAAATATGCGCAAGTTGTAAAACCAGTTAACAGCAGCAACATTAGCATCAGGGCGACATACAAACTAATCCAAAGTCCCTGTTAGCCCACTTTCGTGATGGCCCGCAACTAACTGCAATTGACACATTTGAGTGAGGAGTTGCGCATTGGAAAAAGAAAGAAGAAAACTAGAAAGAACAGCTATTTCTGGCATATCGAATATTCTATTCACTTACAGATAATATAATCCAACTAATGTATAAATTCAACTGAAAGCTTACCTAATATTCAAGTCTAATTTATGTATTTCTAGCATGATAATAATGTGTTAAAAAATCAAAAAATTTTTAATATTAATTTTTTGATTTTTTGATTAGATCGCAAGTCTTATCAATATATTACACATATATATGAATATTCGTATATGCTTTAAGCAGACGATTTCTTTAGTGATATGAAAGGAATGCCAACTGGAAGGGTATCGAAATTGACACAGAAATGTTGCATAAAAAGAGCAGTCGTCGCCAGTTTTGGCCACAGTCTGCGAGTAAAGTTATCTGAAGAAGATGTGCAACAAATTACTGCTATTGCAGCTGCTAATCCTCTGCCTCATCCTGGCCATTTCGGCACAGGTGCAACATTCGCGACTCCGTCTACCACCTGGCCACCACAATATGAGATTGGGTCCAGTTCCCGCGCGACTTTCGGGAAAAGGAGCTTACACTTTGGTCGGCAAGCGAGCATCGCCTCCAGCTAAGTGGCAGCAGCAGCAACAGCAAGTGCAGCAAGTGCAACCACCCCAAAAACTCCAGCAACAAAAGCAACAACCACAACAACAACAACTGCGACGCCAGCAGCTATTTCAGTGGGAAAGAATGGGTGGAAAAATGCACAACTAAATTTAATTTTTGAAAATGCATACGAAATTTATTTGGCTAAATAAATAAAATAAATTAGTTTGAATAAGTTAAATTTAAAAATTGCTGCTGCTTCAAAAAGCAGGTGCATAATTTTTCATGGTCATGCTGCGATCGAAGCCACCACCAAAGTAGCCAGGCATGCCAAGTGGGCCACCAGGCTGACCAGGCTGATAGAGTCCTCCTGCATTGGGTGCACCACTTAAGCCGGGCAAATTAGCCAGATTGATTATATTATTCAGTGCCTCAAAGTTATCCTGCGGAGGTTGAGTTCCAAATCCCTGTCCTAGCTGGGCGATGGGGTACAGTCCTTGAGGATTTCCCTGCATGAAACCAGGATTGGACGGATAAGCCGGATAGCCACCCTGGCCAACTCCAAGTCCCAGTCCAAAGTTAGTGCCAGCGCCAGGCAGACCCAGGCCGAAGCCTAGACCCATGTTGGGATCAGTTGGATAGTTGTTGGCAATATTCGTTTGCAGGCCAAGCTGTCCTGGCATGCCGAGGAATGGAGATCCAATTGCTCCACCGGCGCCAAGAAACATGCTTGGATAGTTGGCATACCGTGCAAGCTGCATATTTGCCATGGGATTCATGGATAGTCCAGTCATTCCCGTCATCCCTGACAGCTGCATGGCGGGCGTCATGTTGGCCGTATTCCCAGCGATCATCTTTAAATCCGCTTCGGTTGTGGCACCCTTAAGCTGTCGCTGCTCACGTTCCTGATGTTCCTTCAGCGGTTGCGCTGGGCAGCTAGACATGATCAGCAGCAGCAGCAGCGAGATTGGCAGCAAGGATTTCGCGTTGACAGACTTCATTTTGCTTAGATTTGCTTTGCTCAACTGTTTGCTTCCGGCTACTTGGAGGCGCTTTTTATGCGAGGCTGAGCTGGTCAACTTTCTTTCAGTTGGCAATTGCTTTTCTTTTTGGCTCATAAACTGTTACCAAAGCGACTTTTTTATGAGTGCGCCGAACAGAGCAGCTTGTCTGCGTTTGGTAATCTCTTTATAAACAATTCGCACATTTTGCCTAATGCCAATCGCAAATAAGGTGCTAAGTGTCTCAGACGGTCGACTAACGGTTTGACGCTTCGTCAGCAGTCATGCCGAAAATTGTTGGTTGACTGTGTGTGTTGAATTGTGGTGAATTAGCAAAGTGAAATGCGAGCCGTGTCTGAGTGAGCAGCTTTTTTTCAGTTCTGTTGCTGTTTCTGAATCGAAAGACTTAGGCAACGAACTTGCTGGTGGAATGCATGCCAAAAAGTATGCAGTCACATTAGATATCTAAAAAAGTTTCTCCTATGAAAGATGAGCCAAAAAAATTTATTTTAAATATGGAATATCGATTAAGAAAAGCAGATGAATAATTTAAAAATAAATTGAGCAAACAACTGCACTTAATTTCTGTGTAAATATTCTTTGGTGAGCTGCCTTTTAAAGGTCCCCAATATTATTTGCGTATTTCAACATGTTATCATAAAATTTAATCAATTAAATAAATTTTGGATACAAAAGAAATGCAGTGATTGACAGTGATGAGATAGCTTTTAAGAGTCTTAAGGCTAAATAAATTATAATTTTCAAAATAGCTTTGGTGGTGTTAACATTGCCATAGTTATTAAAAATGCCAACAGCTGAAAATAATAGTCAAGATGAAACTAATTTAATTAAATTTATTTTTATTTAAAAGAAAATGTTGGGCCAGTTCTTTTTTGTTTAAGAAACAAAATACAAATGAAAATTTTTTAAGTCAAAGCGGCTATCCTTATAAGTGTTTTTGACTATATTAACAAATAAAAAAAATTTGGGAATGCGACTAATTGTACCAATACAAATTTTTATATATGTTTTCTTAACAAATCCCATTTGCATGTAAATTGTTTAAAAATATAATTAAATACTTTTAACTGTGTGATTTAATATTATATTTAGTAGTTGTAATATATTTACATATAAATAAATAAATATTACGATCATGATAATATGATTCTTTGGTACTAAACTTAGAGAGACCTGTGACAATGGCTTAATGACTATATATATATATCCAGCTGATATATTCAGCTTATTTGCCATAGCTATCTGTGTAGGCTGCGCGTTCTCTGTCCGCACGATCCTTGCGTTCATCGAAGGAAGCGTAGGCACTGAGAGGATTGTCTGCCTGAACGGAACGACGATTCGAGCTCAAAGCATTTGGACTTTTGTAATAGTTATAGACAACGCTGCTGGGATAGCAGATGAAGTAGTCCTCCTCACGCTTCTTACGCACAGACTGGCCGCTCAGATCAGTGGGTGACTTAATTGCCTGATATGGATTATTCCTGTCAAAGGGCGCTGATTGGCACAGGCACATCGAAGCCAGAATCAAAGCAAAGATTATTGTGCAGTGCATGTTAATTAATATTCTTTTGTAATTTATAAGTTGATTACAACTGTTGCTGCTGCTGCTGATGTGCTGCTATTGAAGTTTCTTAAGATTCTGTTTCGCTGCTGTAGGCGGTTGCCTTTTTATATAAATCTGAATTTCACACTATGCGCACCACTAATTAAATTTGCTATACTTATTTTAATCTAATAAGCACCTCTTACAAAAACGCAGAGCATTTCCGAGGGTCACAACTCTCGTGACGTAAAAGCTGGAGCTGATGATCCATTGGGTAGATCATAAATTGTGGTTTTTGTTACGGTAGGCGTAACAATATAAATTCGTATGACTTAGAAGATTACTAAATACAAATTCATTTTTATTATTAAACTCATTGGCTTACACGATGTTTCCCAATTTAGGATTACTAATTTGTATCTTACAAGCATAGATTACTAACTATTCCCTCTAAATAAATTTATTTAAAAATGGGCATTAATATTAATCCAATAATATACATTTTAAGTTCAAGTCAGTTACTATATTTTATATTTTATTTTACTATATTTTTACTTTCCATTTTAAAAACACAATCCAATCTTGAGATTTTTAAACATAATTTGGAGTAAAAAATCCTACTTTAAATTTAATGTACTTTAATAAAGTTTTATATTAAGAACATAATATTTTACTCTGACTATTTCTAGATCGTTTATACTTGCATTTAGTCCAAAAAATTGATTTACTTAGCAGTTTGCGATGCCTTCGCAAATAATTTGTATATATATAGTTTGTATTGGTGCTGCTATGATGTGGATACCAGTTGCGTCTCGGCTTAATCCTCTCCAGCATTGTTGACTTTTGACTGATGCGTGGCCGCCGAACTTTGTCCCGGACAAATGCACGCGACCAGACAAGCGGATCCAGGCTGGCATCATAGCTGGCTGCATTATAGCGCCACCAGGGCATTGCCTCGCATTGCAGTATTGTGAGCAGCAAGAGCAGCAACAGAAGACTTGCTGATGAATTATTTATTCCAGCTGTAAAGCGCATCTCGGAAACGGGTGTGTTTGTGTCCTACTTGCGTCGCGGTTAATTAGAAACTGCTGCATTCGGAGTGCAACGCAGAGCGTCTTATATAGAATAAATGCGGGTCGCTTGAAATTCCCTTTCCTCTGCAAATGCAACAATATGTTGAACAAGTAGATAAAAACCCTTAGCATACTTCACATTATCTTTAAGACCATCATTGAGATTACCTGCCTCAAACACACACAAAAAACTCACTCAACATTTTATGAATGATCTGTGGGATATGTAAAATGTTGAGCAGGTCAAAAAGAAAATTATATTTGCTGTTTTATTTTTTCCATTGAATTGTAATAAGTCATGTATTACACTATATTTAATTATATCGTTTTTATCATAAAACTATCTTAAATGTATTTCACCACATTTCACTAAAAATTAGACATTAAATATTTAATTATTCTATAAATATATAAGCTCTAACAGGCAGATTTGTTTAGTATAAATAATAAGCTGTTAGATATTAGATAATACCAAATAGAAAAGATAAGATTATTTTGAGTGTATAAGAAATAACGACAAAATGCATCTTTACATATAAGCTTGCGAGCCTTACCAAACATAATATACCTATCGTTTCCAACAGGTACAGGTTGTTCACAATATTTCGAGAACATTGAAATAATTGGTTTACCATGGAATTTGTGAATGGCTCAACGGGTAGTTTTGGGTCACTTAAATTTCCGTTTAAGACAGCATGTGTCATCATTAATGGGTACTTGGATTTCACTTTCGTAATTGCAAGTGAAATGAGTCAAAGAGCTAATTGCAAGTTGCCAAACATACATAGATCTTGGGATACCTGACTGAAGTGTCTGGTCAATATACTCGACTCTGCGCTGCATTTTAGCCTTGCACTTGACACCAACTGGTGGCTGCACCATTAGTGTCTGTGTGTGTGTTTGTTGGCCTGTGAAATATGCGCAAGTTGTAAAACCAGTTAACAGCAGCAACATTAGCATCAGGGCGACATACAAACTAATCCAAAGTCCCAGTTAGCCCACTTTCGTGATGGCCCGCAACTAACTGCAATTGACACATTTGAGTGAGGAGTTGCGCATTGGAAAAAGAAAGAAGAAAACTAGAAAGAACAGCTATTTCTGGCATATCGAATATTCTATTCACTTACAGATAATATAATCCAACTAATGTATAAATTCAACTGAAAGCTTACCTAATATTCAAGTCTAATTTATGTCTTTCTAGCATGATAATAATGTGTTAAAAAATCAAAAATCAAAAATCAAGTCTTATCAATATATTACACATATATATGAATATTCGTATATGCTTTAAGCAGACGATTTCTTTAGTGATATGAAAGGAATGCCAACTGGAAGGGTATCGAAATTGACACAGAAATGTTGCATAAAAAGAGCAGTCGTCGCCAGTTTTGGCCACAGTCTGCGAGTAAAGTTATCTGAAGAAGATGTGCAACAAATTACTGCTATTGCAGCTGCTAATCCTCTGCCTCATCCTGGCCATTTCGGCACAGGTGCAACATTCGCGACTCCGTCTACCACCTGGCCACCAAAATATGAGATTGGGTCCAGTTCCCGCGCGACTTTCGGGAAAAGGAGCTTACACTTTGGTCGGCAAGCGAGCATCGCCTCCAGCTAAGTGGCAGCAGCAGCAACAGCAAGTGCAGCAAGTGCAACCACCCCAAAAACTCCAGCAACAAAAGCAACAACCACAACAACAACAACTGCGACGCCAGCAGCTATTTCAGTGGGAAAGAATGGGTGGAAAAATGCACAACTAAATTTAATTTTTGAAAATGCATACGAAATTTATTTGGCTAAATAAATAAAATAAATTAGTTTGAATAAGTTAAATTTAAAAATTGCTGCTGCTTCAAAAAGCAGGTGCATAATTTTTCATGGTCATGCTGCGATCGAAGCCACCACCAAAGTAGCCAGGCATGCCAAGTGGGCCACCAGGCTGACCAGGCTGATAGAGTCCTCCTGCATTGGGTGCACCACTTAAGCCGGGCAAATTAGCCAGATTGATTATATTATTCAGTGCCTCAAAGTTATCCTGCGGAGGTTGAGTTCCAAATCCCTGTCCTAGCTGGGCGATGGGGTACAGTCCTTGAGGATTTCCCTGCATGAAACCAGGATTGGACGGATAAGCCGGATAGCCACCCTGGCCAACTCCAAGTCCCAGTCCAAAGCTAGTGCCAGCGCCAGGCAGACCCAGGCCGAAGCCTAGACCCATGTTGGGATCAATTGGATAGTTGTTGGCAATATTCGTTTGCAGGCCAATCTGTCCTGGCATGCCGAGGAATAGAGATCCAGTTGCTTCACCGGCGCCAAGATAGTTGCTTGGATAGTTGGCATACCGTGCAAGCTGCATATTTGCCATGGGATTCATGGATAGTCCAGTCATTCCCGTCATCCCTGACACCTGCATGGCGGGCGTCATGTTGGCCGTATTCCCAGCGATCATCTTTAAATCCGCTTCGGTTGTGGCACCCTTAAGCTGTCGCTGCTCACGTTCCTGATGTTCCTTCAGCGGTTGCGCTAGGCAGCTAGACATTATCAGCAGCAGCGAGATTGGCAGCAAGGATTTCGCGTTGACAGACTTCATTTTGCTTAGATTTGCTTTGCTCAACTGTTTGCTTCCGGCTACTTGGAGGCGCTTTTTATGCGAGGCTGAGCTGGTCAACTTTCTTTCAGTTGGCAATTGCTTTTCTTTTAGGCTCATAAACTGTTACCAAAGCGACTTTTTTATGAGTGCGCCGAACAGAGCAGCTTGTCTGCGTTTGGTAATCTCTTTATAAACAATTCGCACATTTTGCCTAATGCCAATCGCAAATAAGGTGCTAAGTGTCTCAGACGGTCGACTAACGGTTTGACGCTTCGTCAGCAGTCATGCCGAAAATTGTTGGTTGACTGTGTGTGTTGAATTGTGGTGAATTAGCAAAGTGAAATGCGAGCCGTGTCTGAGTGAGCAGCTTTTTTCAGTTCTGTTGCTGTTTCTGAATCGAAAGACTTAGGCAACGAACTTGCTGCTGGAATGCATGCCAAAAAGTATGCAGTCACATTAGATATCTAAAAAAGTTTCTCCTATGAAAGATGAGCCAAAAAAATTTATTTTAAATATGGAATATCGATTAAGAAAAGCAGATCAATAATTTAAAAATAAATTGAGCAAACAACTGCACTTAATTTCTGTGTAAATATACTTTGGTGAGCTGCCTTTTAATATATTATTTGCGTATTTCAACATGTTATCATAAAATTTAATCAATTAAATAAATTTTGGATACAAAAGAAATGCAGTGATTGACAGTGATGAGATAGCTTTTAAGAGTCTTAAGGCTAAATAAATTATTATTTTCAAAAGAGCTTTGGTGCTGAAAATAATAGTCAAGATAAAACTAATTTAATTTAATTTATTTTAATTTAAAAGAAAAAGTTGGGCCAGTTTTTTTTTGTTTAAGAAACAAAATACAAATAAAAATTTTTTAAGTCAAAGCGGCTATCCTTATAAGTGTTTTTGACTATATTAACAAATAAAAAATATTTGGGAATGCGACTAATTGTACCAATACAAATTTGTATATATGTTTTCTCAACAAATCCCATTTGCATGTAAATTGTTTAAAAATATAATTAAATACTTTTAATTGTGTGATTTAATATTATATTTAGTAGTTGTAATATATTTACATATAAATAAATAAATATTACGATCATGATAATATGATTCTTTGGTACTAAACTTAGAGAGACAATGGCTAAATGACTATATATATATATATATATATATATACACTAGTAATCCAGCTGATATATTAAGCTTATTTGCCATAGCTATCTGTGTAGGCTGCCCGTTCTCTGTCCGCACGATCCTTGCGTTCATCGAAGGAAGCGTAGGCACTGAGAGGATTGTCTGCCTGAACGGAACGACGATTCGAGCTCAAAGCATTTGGACTTTTGTAATAGTTATAGACAACGCTGCTGGGATAGCAGATGAAGTAGTCCTCCTCACGCTTCTTACGCACAGACTGGCCGCTCAGATCAGTGCGTGACTTAATTGCCTGATATGGATTATTCCTGTCAAAGGGCGCTGATTGGCACAGGCACATCGAAGCCAGAATCAAAGCAAAGATTATTGTGCAGTGCATGTTAATTAATATTCTTTTGTAATTTATAAGTTGATTACAACTGTTGCTGCTGCTGCTGATGTGCTGCTATTGAAGTTTCTTAAGATTCTGTTTGGCTGCTGTAGGCGGTTGCCTTTTTATATAAATCTGAATTTCACACTATGCGCACCACTAATTAAATTTGCTATACTTATTTTAATCTAATTAGCACCTCTTACAAAAACGCAGAGCATTTCCGAGGGGCACAACTCTCGTGACGTAAAAGCTGGAGCTGATGATCCATTGGGTAGATCCTAATTTGTGGTTTTTGTTACGGTAGGCGCAACAATATAAATTCGTATGACTCAGATGATTACCAATAACAAAATCACTTTCATCATCAAAGTTATTTCACTTTATTATCTTTTTACCTTCCATTTTTATTATAAATTTATCGCACACAAGTAGTAGGGAATTGATAGGAATTGTGGCTTCGTTTTTTAATTGCTTCATTATAGCACTTAATATGGTGCTTTTAGGTGGGGAAGCGAGTGGTGTGGGACCTTTTTGTGGAAAAACGTGTGGGAGAGCGATCTTTTTTAGAAAAATGTATGGGTGTGGATAACGTATGAGACATTTATGATCGAAAGGTATAGATTTGAGTAAGACATCTTTATTTAAATTCAATGTTTTGAATTGAAGCTTTAAAATGTATATTTCGATATCGCTTATACCTGTATTTAGTATAATTAATTTGCAACTCAGACTAAGTCCAAATATTTATTTTTCGAACAATATTCGTTAATTACTTTTTATTGTTTTATCGCGTCGCTGCCAGTTTAAACGAATCACATTCTCAAATCTAGAGTTATTTCCGTGTAATGTACTAATAAAGAAAAGTGCAAATATTTGTTTTAGACAATAATCAATGAATCAGTCCAGCTAAGTAAGTGTGTAAGTATCTCAAAAAGCAACTTATTGCTTAAATAAACTATTTTATGAAGTCCACCCAAAATGAAAATAAGTGTTAACATTTCGTGAGGGTATTGTGAAACTTGCTAAATTGAATTAAAATTATTATAATTATCAACTCGAAAGCAACTTACAAATTCTAGTTCAAATGGGTCTGTACTGGAACAAGTTTTCAAGTGTCATACGCAATTTAAAATATCCGTTGTGAAATATATATTTCAACAATTCAAGAATTGTTTTTCTTTTTCTAAGTAAAGGTATGTACTCAAAATGAGGAAGTATAAATAATTTAAAAATTATTTATGTTTTAATATGCAAAACATATATAAGTAAACTACTAAATACTATAGAAAACCCCAACATATATCTAATTTCTGCATAGCAGAAAAAATCTTTTCTTTCATTGCTAAAATTATTTCAAGTCATAAAACTCGTCAACGCGATTCTGTTGAAAGTTAAAAGTGACTCTACAAATTTCACAATAGAATCAATTTGCGAAGATCTCAATGAAGCACTGCCGCACATCCTCCTTCCCCGCCACACCACGACTTAAAAAGTTCTCACATCCAATATCTTATGAATTCGTTGTGGCGTTTTACTATACAAATGTTTTTTGTGTTTACTGCCAATTACTGTTTTGGTTAACGGAATAATTTGAACTTAGTCGATAACATTGGAATTTTTTTTAGATTTGCGCTAAAAATAAAATTGACTGCTCCGCAAAATATATTTTGATTAGTATTATTATTTCTGAATTTGAGAGCAAAACAGGCTTGAAGAAGGTGTCAAAATTTGAATTACATATTTGTGTTTTGACGGGTAATCGGTCGAATGCGAATGCGTAGAGGTTGCGACGTTTCCAAAAAAAACTGGTTTATATCTTCTCTGAATTTATGTTGTTATACTTTGATTACGACATTCATCAGTTGTAATATTTACTCGCATATTATCACATTAAACAAATGAAAATAATATGTTGATAGGCAAACCGGGAGTGGGAGAGGCAATATTGAATAGTTTAAGTCGGTAGATCTTTCAGATTTTAAAAATAAAGAAATTCAGTTATCCATCTTGGAAATCGCTACCGTCACTAAATTTAGTTGGTAAGTAGTTGGCCCATTTATAGATATATACAAATAAAGAATCACCAAATTCGAAAGATAGCCAACTGGTAATCTCCTTCAACGATCGGGTTACATATTTTTAGACTAAGTGGCTATATTTATTTACCCCAGCTTAGACTTAGAGATAACAAACAAACATATAGGACTATATGTAAAATGTTTTTTGAATGACGCACATGTATATGATATTTAAAGATGAGAGTCTCTATGTATAAGTTTATTTAAAAATATACTCAAAGTTTATATCTATCATGGAACTTAACTCATCCATGAACCCAGCTGTGATATACAAATAAGTTTTATTGCCAATCTTACGCGAACTGAATTGCGCTTTCTGATCTTGATTAAATTTGACCAGTTCATCAATAATTTTTTAGGGTATATTAATTCGAAGAATATGCAATTAAAGTTGTGTAAAGCCAGGATTTCCTTAGCTTATAAATGAACACATTCGCAATAATTGCTAGGTATAACTTGTGTTCGTAATAAGAAAAGTATTTTTGATATATGAATCACATTCCAAAACCGTCAGCTTTTTCCTAATAAATTTACTCATTCAGCCAAGTGCAAATATTTCTTTTGGGCAACTATGCATGAAGCAGAAATGTTAATTGAAGTGTGGTCGGCTCAACTGCAAGGGGGATAACTCTTATGATTTTTTTTGATTTCCTGAGTCACGGAGTCTTCTCTAATGCGATGCAGTGAGTTGGACAACTTTTTCTCATTTGACAGTAGATTTTCTTATTGACTCAATGGTGACATCTTTTTTTTATTTTACTAAGCCGAAACGAGGTCTTTGTATTTGTTTGGTAATGAACAATACACGTAAGCTTAATGCCAACCTCAATACATTTAAAGCATTGTTAAACAAAAGACTTAGGTAACGAACTTTCTGCTGAAATACATGCCCAAAAGTATGCAATCATTTTAATGCTGTTTGTTATTCTGCTTATGAATCGGGCTTAAAATTAAACCGGTGTTATAAAAAATATAATCTGATAAAAATTATAATAATAAGTTGAGCAGGCAATTGTGTTCGTCAATCTGGTTTAGTAAAGTTTTAATAGTGTTTTTCATTTGGCTGGTACCGACTGGATTTAAGTTTATGTTGTACATTTTAATTATGGTTTTTATTAAAAGGCAACAAAACAGATGAAGAAAAGGAAGACAAATTAATGCTGATAATATAGAGTATAGTTATGGTTAAAGAACAAGTTTCTTACACTATAAATTGATGTAAGAAATGGAATTATTTGTCGAGTGACTCATCTGTAATTTGCTTGCACTCCAATATTTCATTCGATCCTACTCCAAGTTCATTCATAAAAATATAATACTATAAATTTAATCAGTTTCAAATTTCTTCTTTTTTTTTTGCGAAGATTTGGTAGATTACCACTAAGACATTACATGCATTTACCCAGAGTGTTTACAAAACATTTAAGCACTTTTAAATTGTATCAATAAATTATTTAATTTTTATTTTAATATTTACATGGCTATATGAAATAAATAGTTTTTACATAAATGTGAGAATGCCTTATCGACTATACAAAGGCAAGACATTCCAGCTTGATTGCTCTGCTTACTAGAAATTATTGTTTAAGTAGGCTTCCCGAGCTTTGTCGATATGATCCGTGCGGTCATCAAAGGAGTCGTAGTCGTTGTAGAGACTGCCTACTCCACTGGAACGACGACGCGTGCTCAGAGAGTTTGGACTGTAGTGGTATCCATAGACAACGCTGCTGGGATAGCAGATGAAGTAGTCGCTCTGACGCTTCTGACGCACAGACTGGCCGCTCAGATCAATGGGTGACTCAATGGCCTGATATGGATTATTCCTGTCAAAGGGCGCTGAATGGCAGAGGCACAACGAAGCCAGGATTAAAGCAAAGATAATTGTGCAGTGCATGTTGAATATTATTCTTTTGTTATTTATAAGTTGATTACAACTGTTGCTGCTGATGTGCTGCTATTGAAATTTATTATGATTCTGTTTGGCTGCTGTAGGCTTTTGCCTGTTTATATACATGATCATTTCACACTTAGCACTTGATATAATGGCAGATAAACAAACAAACAACTCATCGCAATAATTTAATTGATTATACACACAACGTACAACATTTTCGACAATTCTCAGCAGAATTTAAGGAGTTGATATTTTAAGAATGCGCTGAAAACAAGATCGCTTTCATTTGCGTATCAGCTTTATAGCATTCTAGGTTAAATTATTGTCACGCTTTGTTGCTGCTAAAATTTAATTTTACAAACAGTAAATCAATTCACTATATATAAATATTCCCATATACTAATATATATATTCTATAAAAATAATTAGTTTAAAGCTATAAATTGTATAATTATAGTTTTAACTCTACACAATTTCTTACTACACAATTTCATTCAGGTTTTTTTTAATATATTTCATTCAAAATTCATATTTTTACAAACCCATATTTGACTCATGAATCAAGAATTCAGTCTTAGGAAGCTAGAGTTCTAGTATTATTCTACTTTTATTTTAGTTTATTTTCAACTAAAAATAGATCGAAATAATTTTATTGCATTCCAAGAAACCCAAGTTATTAATCGTCAAATATCGCACACAACGCAATAGGCGTTAATTACTAAGTCTAATTGCCTCGTTGCTAGGTTTTTATTTTATATGTAAAATCTACCCAAATCTGTATATGAATCACTTCTAAAAATTCTCAGTTATTTCCGTGTAATCTACTCATAAAAAAAAAGTGAGAAATATTTGTTTTGTGCCATGAATCATGAATCTGTTCAGCTAATTAAAGAGTCATATTTCTGTGTATTTGGTTACACACTAAAAACAACTTTTAACATTTGTGTGTGAATATTGTGAAACTGGCTTAATGTGAATATCTTGTAATCAAAAAAATATCTTATTAAAAAAATGATCTGCACCAGATCTATCAACATGTTGTTTTTTTTTTCTATTAAATTAAATTAAAGTAGATATAAAGTAGTTGTAGATGTTATTTCACATGAGCCTAAATAAAGTCAAATGCATCTGATAATTTCTAGACAGTATAATACGAATTGAAAAGATCGCAGCTGAGCAGTTCCCTTAAATAATTCTTTTAGCTAATATTATGTAGTCTTTAGCAGACTTCTTAGTAAACAGCTATAATTTATTTACCTATTTACCCACATCTATATTTATTTAATTGTTGTTTTGGTTCCATTGGAATATTTTGAAGAGTTCGACTTATTTAATATTATTTGAATAATAATGATTATTATTGTTAGTGCGATAAAAAATGAAGTCAAAGTTATTTATTGTTATTATTTGTTACTTGTTATTGTTGTTTACTATTTCTGTTTCGAGTGGCAAACAGGCTTGAGAAACATTGTCAACATTTGAGCTACATATTTATTTATTGACGGATAATCAGTCGAATGCGAATCCGTAAAAATCGTGATGTACCAGCCCCCAAAAGCTTGTTTACCTGCATTTTAATGGGATTTGCATCGAATTTAAAACAGATGTCCAGATCTCTCTCTCACTCTCTCTCTCCCTCTCTCTCTCTCTCTCTCTCTCTCTGCACAAACAGCCGAGTTGATATAGCTCAAATCATAATATTATTTCAAATGTTAATGAATGAAAAACATATTTGAGTTTCAAGTTTATTAACTAAAGTTGTGGAAGATATTCACAGATTTCTAACGTCGAAGTTTCTGGGGATTGGGCGTGCCGATCTATGAAGGAGGTAACAAGTAATTTATCCTTCAAGTATGCCGACTTTGGGATTTTAGACATTTCCCATCAGAAGTTGCGTTCTTACAGAAGAACAGACTGACGGATGAACAGGCCGACAGACAGCATGACGGACATTGTACAAAATCAATATACTTAAATACCTTCGGTATCAGATTATAAACAAATACAATTTCCAAAATATCGACAACTTGCACTCAAAGATCTCGAAAAACTCACTGTTAACCAATGTTCCCAGTTAATAAACTTATATATAGATTGAACCAATGCGTTTTGAATGTTGTATGATCATAAATTATACATTAATAAATAGATTATTATTTTTACTAATTGCACTAAGCATATAAATAAAATATTGCTTAATATCCCCGAAAAACTTTTTATTTTTTATTTTGTATAATTGGATAAGAAACGGAATCCAGTCCAAACAATTCGTGTTGTTATCATCAATATCTGATTAAAGTACATCATAGATGTATCCATGATAAATGGATAAAAGTGTATTAAAGTTATTTTAAATTCTTATCTATATTCTTATTAATAATCGTATATATAATATTATATCTGTTTTTCCGTTTGTTTGTCCATTTATCCGATAGGCTTTATAAGTTTGAGAGTTAAAAGTCATCATCAACGCGCACATCAATAATATTAATTTTTTCAATAAGTGCAAATGTCAATTTACATTTACAGATTCCCGATATCAATAAAATACTCAATTTTAAAGGTTTGTTCTCGGTTTTGTTTATTTCATTTGTCTGTCTTATAATTTACATTAAGATCGTTTCATTTTATTTTCCGTATGAAGATGCTGAGGCCGAGGCTGAAGCGGAGGCACTGCCACCACCACCACCACCGTAACCACCTCGGTTACCACCACCACCATAGCCGCCACGGCCACCATAGCCGCCACGGCCACCATAGCCGCCACGACCACCATTGCCGCCGTAGCCGCCACCACCGCAGCAGCCACGAGCAAGACGAACACCAGCATCATCGATGACTGGCTTGGCATCCGCATCCTCCAGGGAGAGTTGCGCTTCCTGCTGCTCCAGCTGCCCCGAAGGATGTCCGCAGACGAAGGCCAAGGCCATGCAGAGAGTTAGTGCGAGCACCAGAAATTGTTTCATCTTTAAGTTACCAATTGCTACTAATTGTTGTCGAATAGAATTCTGGATCTTTTATACTCCTCTAGCCATTTGGGGATGCCCATTTGGACACTAAGTGATTCTGATTGGTTGATCTTTTATTCAAAGTTAAATCATTAGTTCTGGCATCAATCATTATTTTTTTGTTTTGATAATTTCTATCGGGTTTCTAAGCAGCCGGCACATGGGAATCACAGACCCCCAAGGCACAACAATAACGCACAACACTCCCCTCATCGCCATGGAACAGTGAATAGCATCCATAAACTGACTCTTAGCACACTTTTGATTTAAGTTTGCTAATAGCCACAGACCTACATTGATGCATTGACGCTTGGTAAAAACCAAACACAAAACGCTTTGGTACTTTGCAATTTTAGGGGATTTACACCTGTAAGCACCCTGGAATAAATATGCAAATGAAAAATTGCTTGGGCGCTGACTAGTTGTGTAAATATTAATTTAAGCGAGATGAGATATGTCTAAAGATGGAACCAAGAAATGTTGGTTAAACTTATTCATTTCACTTCATAGGGTATTTTCGATGAGCAACAATCCTCTCGTTAAACTTATTCTTATTGTTATAGCTTCATTTTGCAAATTGAATAATTATTTTGTATACCCTCAACCCATAAAAAATGGGTACAGAAGGTATAATGGTTTTGTGCAAATGTATGTAACAGGCAGAAGAAAGCATCTCCGAAACTTATAATATATCTTTATTCTTTATTCTTAATCAGGATCGGAAACAAAGCAAAACACATTTGGGTCACAACTTATTGAAGGGAAATTTTCCAATTAAATTAAAATATATACAAAACAGCTGGGTTCAGGGTATATCGTAGTCAAGCTCACTCGACTACAGATTTTTTACTAGTTTTTTTTTTTAGTTTTTTTTTGTTGTGCTTTTTAATTTCTACATCACAATTGAGACTTTGAAAAACTTGTTAAGATTTGTGTTCACTGACCTTTTGAAATGTCAGCTGTACTGCGCAGTAGAAGATCGTATTTTTTATGCATTCATTCTTATTTCATCAAAATAATAAATAATTTGAATTTTGCTTAATTTGCTTCTCTTTCTTTTGTTTCTATTGAAGCAAAGTTATTAATCATTACAATTAATTAAGTCTAAGCAGGTGATATAATTAATAGAATCTTTTAATTCCCTTTAGAGACTTGCTTAAAACATAATTTCAGAATTTTGAGATTAGTCCTAATTAAGTTTAACTTTCAATATAGAAATATGTATGCCAATCTAAATATATTTTTGACTAATTCCATTGTAACCCAAGAATTATGTATAAATAAATATGATTAATTTCCATAGAAAGACTAAATTATAATTTATTATTATTAAATTTCTTTGAACTGTAAGAAGATCTGCAAAATATACATATAATATGTGCTTAAATATAGATAATTCGATAATTATTTTATTAGAATTATAATTTAGTATTAAAAAAGAACAAGCTGGTTGGGCAATTGTGACAAATCTTGGAAGAATATCTAACTTCAACATTTGTTAACTGGCAGAGTACTCTTCTTTTTTTGCAGTGTAATCGCAAGAGTACATTTTATATTAAAGTAACAAACATTACAAGCGCAAATTATAAACGACAATTGTGATGTTTATTTGGCTCAGTATTCAGATGGATGACTGTAAGCAAATCATAACTTATACGGATGAGTCGAAAACCGGTTGATCAAATAGACCTCAAATCGACATTTTGCATGAACTGTGTAAATTCAAACAATAATTGGTTGATCACATGACAATATTACGGCATCACTTGCATTCATTCAAATACTTGTTTCTCCACGATGTATGCATAAACATATAGTAAAATATACACATATAATCTATATATAGTAGTTAACTGACCAATTTGAGAATAAAATCATAAAACTAACTGGGTCATTCTGCGATAAGTAAAGTTTATTATACAAGTGTATATTCTTTTGTCAACATATGCCCATTGATGGCAAATATAAACACAAGACTAGTAAAAAACTATATGGTCTAAGAAAAATAAAACTAGCCCCATAAAATCCACATGAAAAACCTGCGGAAGTAAAAAAAAAAATCGCACTAAAATTAATGGTGTGAAACAGTTTTTTTTCTTTGATACTCTAACAGAGTTTATTAATATTATATGAAATGTGTAACTTATTAAGGAAAATATATTAAACACAATAAAGTTTATATTTTAATTTTCTAATAGTAAACGATAAAATATTTCTATAAATATATTTATAAAGTGTCTTAACAAAATAGGAGCTGAACAGCTGTTGACAATAATATGTATCTATATTAATATATATATATTAATATTTACATGAATTTGATTGTTTGTAATTATTCAAATAACACTGAGCATTTAAAATAATTAAAACTACTTTTAGATCTATTATTGTCTATATTTTATTGCTCTTGCTAATTATAAACAGGTATCCAAATTTAAGTAAATCGCAGAATAAATATTAAATTTATGTTTTGGTGTGAAATTGTTGGCTAATCGGTTTGAAAGGGTATGCATTCGTCGGCGTCGCAAACTTAGTTAATCGTTATTGTTATTACCAATTTAGCCAATATTTGCCGAGACGCTAGTCAGCAAGGTCAATGTCAGTAGAAGCAACGTGAAAGCATGGAACCAGAACCAGTCCGTGACGCGACGACGCGACTCATTAGCGACTCATCAGCGACTTTGTAGTGTCTTAGTAGCGACTTGATAGCGACTTGCTTGCGACTTAATAGCGAATCTGTGTCGTTTCTGTTATTTGTTTGTTTATTTCTTGCGTGTGCGTTGAAGTTTCCGTTCACAAGAAGATGAAGGTCTGCCAGTTGGCAAAGCACACATCGGAGGTATTTGGAAATTTGCTCAAGAACAGTTTGATTTTGGGACTGGTCAAGGCGTGGCGGATTTTGAGTTTGCATATAAAACTAAATTTGAGCATCTTCTGCAAGTTTAGTTGCCAGCTGCTTATTGTTGCGGCTTCAGTTGGTTTTGTGAACGGAATGTTTTTGCCGGCACGTTGGTGCCTGTTGAGTCTGCTCTTTGGCCTGGCCAGTTGCCAGCGGAGCAGGCCACGAGCGGGTCAAACTCAAGGACGCACTTTGGGCCTATTTGGACCGCTGATATTTGGCAACCGTGGTTCATTATTTGACGTGCCAGTTGGTAGCCCGAGTGGTGGTGGTGGTGCTGCTGCTGCTGGCGGTGGTGCTCAGTCGGATCCGTACTATGGTGGGGCTCAAGGAGGAAATGTTGGAGCAGGCGGTGCCTATAACAACTACTATGGCTATCGGCCCAACTATGGCTATGGCTATGGTTATCCCGGCTACGGTCTTGGCTACGGGCTGGCTCAGAGCTTTTTCGGCTATCCAGGCTATGGGTATTATAGGCCCAGCTATAACTACAACAACTACGGCGGCTATCAGCGACCCGTGCAGTATCCCAGTTCCAGTTCCAGTTATAATAATTATGGCAACTACAACAACAACAGACCCGCCTACAATAATTTTGCCAGCGCCGCAGCACCCCTGAGTCCTACTAGCAGTGCAGGTGCTTTACCTGGCATTTCTGGAGCTGGAGGTGGACCACAGTTGAGCATGGCGCAGACGGCACAACTTGCCGGACTCTTGGGTCAAGCGTTGGGCAGCAGTTTGCGTCCATTGCTCGCCAATGGCGGAGACGGTGCAGCTGGTGGTGCTGCCGGTGCCAATCCACAAGCTCTGAGTGGTCTTCTGGGCTTGCTGGGCTAAGTTGAAGTACAAAGTCAAAAGTATTTTTAATCTAAGAACTGTTAAACTATTTTTATTACGCTGTTTTTTGTATTTATTAGAAACGAAATAAAAATGTGAAAAAAATTGTCGGTCATCAAATGTGATTATCAAAAATGCCAGTTGCAACAAAGTGTTTCAGGTTATTTTTTATTTCTCAGTTTTCATCATCATATCTTCGCTAATATTGGAATATTTACTTTGTTGCTTTAATAGAAATGGCAAAAACTGATTGAGTTGAGTGTACCCAATATTCAATTTTCAAAAGACGGCAATCAATCATTTTGTTGACAGAACCAAATATCGCTTTTAATCTAAACTTTTGATAAATGTAATCTGAGTATTTTATTTGCAATTAATCTGGCTTGCTGTATATTTTTTTATAAAATAAACATTATCTTAATATTGATGTATTTAAAATATAATTTATTTTAAAAACAAATGCAACTCGCAAACTAACTAACCAAATTCCCTAATGCAAATTTTTAAAACTAAAACGATTTTATTAAAAAAAAATTTCGTATTTTTATGAGCTTTTCAATATTTTAGCATACATTTTAATGATATTGGTTTTATTTTTAAATAATTGAATACAATTTAATTGTTGATTATTTTTTTAAATATACAAATTTGCAGCATCTACTTGTTTCATGCGATACATAAAATTTTTTTTGAGTTTGGGACTGTGTCGCCTAAAAGTATATTTCGCTTTTAGTGAACTTAACACAAGACTGCTAATTGACTGATAATTAGGATATAAATATAATTAGAGACTAAATAGCCAAAGATTTAACACTCTTATTTACATATCAATCATTTTGTGAAAAGTAAACAAAATATGTTTGCATTGCACCGTGATCAGTAAATTTAGTGACCAGTCATTCAATATATAAGTCTGACGATGTGGCTAAGACAACAAGAAAATTGGCAACAAGCATTAGTTGTTAAATAGGACGGTGGATGTAAATAAATATAATTGAAAATACAAAGTGCAAGACTCACAAAGCCTATAAAAGTGGCAGTTGTCTAACAGCTTTAAATTCAGTTCAGTTCGGTTCTCTTCTTGGTCAGAATGAATCTGTGCATTTTGCTTGCACTTGCAACAAGTCTCAGCTTTGCTTGGGGATGGCCGGTCAACGAAATGGAACAGATGCTGCAGGTTCAGGAGCCAGTTCGGCAGGATGAGCCCAGTACGGATGCGATGGTCAGCTTAACGGATGTAGACGAAATAGGCAATCAGCAAGACGGGGAAGGAACACGCAAGGCTCGCTTTTTTTGGGGCGGCTATTGGGGACATCCTTATTATGGATATTATCATCACTATCCCTATTACAGCTATGGCTACTATCGCCCTTGGGGCTATTGGTGGTGAAACTGAAAATAAGTGATTCTATAAAAATACGATTTTAACTATCAAACTATAAATTTTTTTAATTTAAGATCTGTTCATAAAAACAATAACAATTTAAAAAAAAGGGCGAATTTATTACAGGTTTTTTGCATATCAAATTAACTTAGGTGTTAAGTATTTTGTCATATTCAAAACAATGGTTTGATGACTAATGTTGCTTATCTTGAAGATTTATTCAACTACTACACTAACGGAGTGAATCACATCTGAATTAGAATTTATGTAACCCTATCTGCTCAGTTGTTATTACTTTGTTTACCAATCATTTAAACTGCGCCCCAACTGAAAAAGCCATTAATTTAAACAGGTTCACTTCAGGTAAAATGAAGACGCAATAATAAAAATGTTAACAGTCCTCTTTTGATGATTTGGCAGTTATCTTGATATACTTTGGTAAATCACAAAACAACTCGTTTTAGGCGTCAAATTTTAAATAAACGGTGACAATATAAGAATTTATATGGAAACAAAATGAAATTTACATATTTATAGGTCTAAGCTCTTCAATTTGTATACAAACAAAATAAAGTAAGTAAGACGAGTGAGACTCACGACTCACATGGATGAGCCAGCTTTTAAATACATTAACTTTTTTAAATTTGGTTCTGTAAAAAGATTTGCACATTTAGCCGGCCGGATAAATACTCTTTTTTTCAAAAGCCGGCACAGGAAAATAATCAGCGTTTATTTCGTAATTAATTCACATGTCTGAATCACCTCGAAAGATTAGTATTAGATTTAGAACGTAATGTTTGACTCTATGAAACAACGACTTATTTCCTCGACGCACCTGCAAATTTACTGGTACTTTGACGACTTATTATTAACGATTTTAATTCTGCGCTTCTCAAACTCGACTCTCTCGATTTGCTGTTTTTCTACAATTATTTTTCTTCCAGGAATGCTAATAAGATCTGTTAAGCTAACCGCTGTTAGATCTGTTAACCATCCAACATCACTGTTATCCCACTGTAACTACTAGTTACATATATCTGTTTACAGGAATATAACTTGATTATCATCAAATGACATCATGACAATATAGTGTGAGGTTGGATTGACATGTTTATATATATAAATATAGTATATATATTAAATAAATTTCAATATTTGGTAAGCTTTTCAGAGCGGCGCAGCTGTTTACGCTCCTCAATCTGATAGAGTTGCGCCCGTTTGGTGTCCAAAAGGATTTGCTTCGTTTCCGCATGACGATATTCCTCGGAGCTTTCACTGCAAAAAGAGGAATTGGTATAAAACTTAAAAGATGAAGTGAAAATAACTTAAGTTGCATCTCACATTTCACGCTGCAGCTTCTTCAGCTTGATGAGATCTTTTTCTGTCTGCTCGCTATTCATGAGCGACATTTGAATCCATTCAATGCGTGCGTTCTGAGTTGCATCCACTCTCGCTTGCAGCAGTTGCGCCTTCTCCGCGTCCAGCATCCGCTCCTCACTATGCAACTGATGCGCCAACTGGCGGCGACGCTGCTCCAAGTCCTTGACGTAGTTTACAAGTCTTTCTTGCACTTTGGAATCTATTTGGTAATTTCGATTGCGACGATTGGTACGATTTAGAAATTCAGTCACATGCATTCTGCAGCTTTGTTATTTGGTTGATAGACCACAGCCTTGGTAACCATGAATAAAGCTAAATGTTAACATTATAAATGTGCTGTGTTAACTCAAAATGGCTCTGTTAGCGCTGTGTTAAAAAACATTCCAAGTGCAAACAATTTCACAGTTTTCAATCTCATTCACATCCATAATTACATAAGCAATAGTCAAATAATAAGGTTTATAGTTTAATAGATATGTTAATATTTTCAATTTTAGTGTGATTTTTTCTAGTGAAATTAGTTTTTTATGGTTTTATGTGATAAATATGAATGAATCACTTTTACTGTTCAAATATATATATTGATATATTGGATAACCATTGACTACTAGACAAGTAGTGATAGTGCAATTTGTTTACAACTGAATATACTATTAACTAACTAATTGTCTAATATGCGCAGTCAAGTGACTAGTTTTTCAAAAAATACTACAAAGTAAAAAAAACACAAAAGAAAAGATCCCCGGAATTTTGAATAAAAGGCGCGGCATCACAACAAATACATTCAGTTGTTTAATTAACTTTGGCCCTAAGGGAGACACCCAGAACGATGCGATTGACGCTTGTGCTGCTCATTGCTGCTCTTTGCATGGCACTTAGCTATGCGTTGCCGTTGGATGAAACTGCTCAGGATAATGCCTTATTGCCGCTGCTCAGTCTGGCCGATCAGGGAGAAGCACACGCCAACGAGGGAGGGCGAAAGGAGCGCGCCTTTTGTTGCGGTGGTGGATATAGGCGTCGTGGTGGCTACGGTTACGGTGGTGGTTACGGCTACGGCTACGGTTACGGTGGTGGCTATGGTTACGGTGGTGGCTACGGCTACCGTCGTGGTGGCTTTGGTCGCCGTAGATGGGGCTATGGTCGCTAAACCCAAGCCCTCTCAACTATTTTATGCTTAATGCAATTATAAACAAAAAAAAATCAACTATAAAATGATAATCCTTATCATATTCATAATTCTACCTAGAGCAACATTATAAATTTCACTATTGAGTCACTAGTTGTCAATGTGTGTTTATAAGTTTACATTTGTCAAGCTATGCCAAATAAAACACTTTGGCCAATTAAGATATGCAAAATGTTAATTGACATTTTAATGAAGTTTAATAATGAAATGCTTCGATCAGCTAAATCTATATCAATCGAAAAACCAGTTTGAGTAAAGATGTTTTTGGGTGTTGAGAATTATTTTGTTTTATTCACATTTGCATTATATATGACATGCACAATTGGATTCTACGTTTTGGGTAATTTATCTTCGCAATTGAACGTGTAAATATGGCGCGTTAAGATTTATTACATGGCATCAAAATGAGTTTTACCGATTTGAGGGGACCTTTTTTATGACGAATGCTTACGTATTCAGTAGCCAATTTGAGATAGGTATGTCAAATGCCTAGTTACACATTGCCCAGCTACTCACCTTCTTGACAACATTGCTTATACCAAACGGGTAGCTAAGCAGATTTACATTTATCACATTTTTATTAATTAAAATATGATCCACATTATGTCTGAGTTCGGAGATTGGCAATAATTTATTTGGAAACAATAACAACAAGACAAATACATTTCACACAAAAAAAGTATTAACAAAAACTTATCGTTAAAGAAACAATAACCCACTTAACAAAGACAAAAAAACCCCAATTTGGTCATAAGTATTGTGGATGTGTTATTTGGCATACAATAACAATTAGGTGATGCGTTTAAGAACAGGAACGACAACTAATCCGGTTACTCCCAGACGTGAAAGCAAATAAAAGGCCACTGCAATGTCAGCGAATGCATCAGTACCACAGACACATCGCTTCAGACAACACAATCCAGCAAAATCCAAATCCAAATCAAAATCAAACAAATAATCAATCAATCAACAATAACTCAAGATGCGTTTGACACTTTTGGCGCTTATCGGCGTTCTGTGCATCGCCTACAGCTATGCCCTGGATGCGGAGGAGAGCAACGACAATGTCAATCAGATCGGGCTTCTTGACGTGGCCGATCAAGGACAAGCCCATGCCAACGAGGGCGATCGTGATGTCCGCCAATATGGAGGCGGCTATGGACGCGGCGGATATGGTGGCCACAGAGGATACGGTGGCGGCTATCATGGTCATCATGGCGGTCACCGAGGAGGATATGGCTATGGACGTTAATTTTGCCAAAACCAACAACAGCTACGACACTTATCATCCGTCAAGACTCACTTAAATGTTTGTTAATTTCGTGTTTGTAAATAAAGAACATTGCAAAAAACGTATTTTTGTGATTTGAATTATAATATTTTTTGGAATTTCGGCCTGTTTCGAACCCGTCACTCCTCTTTCAAAAGCACACGTCAATCTCAGATCTAAAACTTAAAAAATCTACCAACTGACCCTCAGAAATTCATATTTGGTGTTTTATAAAATGTAGAAAAAATTATTTTTTATAAGATTTTTTTTAATTTTTTTTTTTTATTATAGTATAGAAATTTGTAAAATTATCATAATTTGACCACACGTTACTTTAGTTTTAAAACTGAATTGACACTCAAAATTTGTTAAAATCGACCCATGATACTTCAAAAAATGCTTACAGTAATTAGCAGCAAATTTTCTACTCTCCAAATTTGGTAACATTAGTTCTTAAATTTGGGAATATACTGACACAAATACAGGATTGAGCATTTTTTGTGGGCTGATGTGAGAATTGATGAATCTGTAATAAATAACATTTAAAATCTCATTGCAATAGTTTTAATACTGTCGAAAAACTCTAATAATACTTATATTCTTTACGAATTACATTATTTAAAAGTATAAATATTTCTTAGCTTTTATAAATTCTAGAGATTTTTTTCTCGTATATTTAAATCAGCTAAATTGTATCCAGAAGGTAAAAAAATAACCTTATAGTATTAATTTTATGACTCTCTTATGGCATTTTGTTTATATTAGATTTATTTCTAAAAACAATGCAAATTCACTCTAGAAATATATAAAATGCAAAGCTATTTCGCAGTTAGATACTTTTTATAGGATTAATGGTCATAGTAAGTTAAATTTATTTGTTTATTATTTTTATTCCAGACGTGTTTGAAATTGTTAATTTGGCCAGTTGCGTTTGATTTATTTTTGAAATTCAAGTTTATAGTCCAAATTGAATACTATTTGTGTATAAAACGATAGAATTTCTTATGTGTTCATTGTATTCATTGGCTTAATCGAATAGTTAGAACGTTACCTATTCCATAATATTGAACCCTTCAATGTCAAGGTAATATGACCTAAAAGTTGACACTTTGGTAGAATTATTAAACTTTTCTAATCGCTGGTTGCAAAGATTAATGCATCTAACAACATTGCATAGGTACAGGCAAAATTTAATTTGAATTGAAAAAAATTATTGCTAAATAATATAACACACTCGTTTTCAGACAAAACCACATTTTCGTTGTTTATGAAAATAATCAAATATTACTAACTGAAATTTTAATATGTTCAGTTGATTTTCAGCTCGAGGTAAAAAGTGGGTTGATCTTTGGTACAGATTATATATTTAATATTATCCAGATACTTGTTTGCTCGAAAACACACTCCGCTCACTTCGGTTTAATTATTACATTCTTATTTCGCAATTCCATTCACACACATACTTTGTAAAACACTGTCTAACCGAGCTACCGGTTCGAATAAATTGAGATTTAATGTGATCCACTTAAGCAAAAGTTATGGACAGCATCTGGGAAGAGCAACTTTCAAGGTGTGTTAGCAACAAAAAGAAACGCAACAACAAATGAGTGCACTGACCTAGTGGCGCATGACAAATAAAATAAAATAAACAATTAGTACAAAGAGAATAACAATACCAGATTAAAAAAAAAAAAATACCGAAAATAAAATCCCCGATCTACATGCGTCTCAATATGTACCCTTAATTAGAAGGTGCCTGCGAGAACAGGAATGACAGCACACAGTTAACTACTTGATTTTGATGGAGCATGGAGCATGGGACGGCAGATAAAAGGCGTGTCATTTAGAAGCAGAATCATCAGTTTGAAATCAACCTTCAAGCAGCAAGCACAAAGTAAATCTTAAAGGAGCATCAATTGAATAACAACATGCGTCTAACGCTTCTGGCGCTCATCGGTGTGCTCTGTCTGGTCTACAGCCTGGCCCAGCCCCTGGATGACATCAGTCAGATCGACACGGAGAAAGACAGTAATCAGGTCAGCCTTCTTGACGTAGTCGATCATGGAGAGAATCACGCCAATGACGGCAACCGCAATGCTCGTCAGTGGGGCGGCTACGGGGGTGGAGGTTATGGAGGAGGTTATGGAGGTTACGGCGGCTTTGGCGGCTATGGCGGTTACGGAGGCTATGGCGGTTACGGCGGGGGTCATCATCATCATGGAGGCTGGGGTCGTCGGCACTGGGGTGGATGGGGCTAAGCTTTGTTAACCTACACAAAGTGGCTACTGTAAGCCCTAAAAGCTAAAAAAAAAACCTACTGTTTTTGTTTGTTTTGTTTGAGTAAATAAAGAGCATTAAAAAAAAAATAAAAGAAAATCTTAATTACGACTTACATATACAAAAATATAATTATATGAAAATACTAATATCAACAATATTCATTTATTTAGCTGAACTCTAGTTATAAAAAAAAAACCTATACAGCTGTAAATGTGTACATCAATTTATCTTTGTCGATGTAAGAATTAATAGTTGGTTGGGGTATATTTAACTGGAGTTAAGCTAAACAAATTGTTTATATTTTTTCTGTGTATTTATGAGAAAAACATTTACATCTCTCTCAAAAGTGAACGTTTCAAATGCAAATAAAATTTTGGCATTTATAGGTTTCATAAATTTTGATGTCGTGAAATTATTTACATGTTATCTTAATAATCGATATATTCGTGTAAGCAAAAACACACAATAATCCAATATATTAATTTCTTTTTTGAAAAGAAGAAACGTAAATAATATATTTCATATAACAAATACTTATAGACTTTTCTTCTTAGGAATATATCTGTAGTCAAACCCACTTTATCTCCAGCACAAAACACCGACTTTTGTAAAGTTGAAAAGTTTAAAGCACTAAATAAATTAATAAAGTTACATCACAATTAAGTTATAATTAAATTTTATATTTGAAAATATTAGAGTATATTTGCACAAACCAATCAAAAATAATTAAATTGAATATTTATTATTACATTTCATATTATTTTTGTAAGGCAAATACTCTCAGCAAAACAATGAGCAGCCACGATTCATATTATAGTCGATTCCTGGAACTTTAACTGGTGACTTTCTCAACGTGAAGGATGTCTCTTTTATAAGGCATTGATTTAATATAGATGTCTGACTGGACGAATTGATGTATTAGGGCCATTGGCTATTTATTGGTAAATTTTGCGAGTTTTTGTAGGTGTATCGTTGTCTGCATAATTCTATAGATTCAAAACTGAGATGCCTACTGAGATTATTGGACGACAGAATCAGCACACTGGTGACATCCACATAAATTACTTTCTATGATCCCCAAGACACAACTATTGTCTAATTAAAGAGCTTCTTCTCGATATGAACTATCCATGCGCGTAAAGCTTGTTATACTCAGAAAAAAATACTGTTAATTAATACTTCAACTTCAAAGAATATGAAATGGATTAAATTTAAAATTGAACAAATTATCTACATTGTAACTTAAACAATAAGAACCTTATATCTGTATATACAGTTCATCATTAGATTTAGAAATATTATTTTAAAATAGAGTCGGTTATCTAGATTTAAGGACGGATATATTTCTAAGGGGTAAACATCTTAAATTTGTTCGAAAACGCTGTGAATCTTAATCCATTTAATTCGGAACTTGAGTCGCAATCAGATGAGGAAAACAATATTATATTCGATATCAAATCATTTTGAGGAAACTGATTAAATTGTGTGAATAAATTAAAAAATTATTTGGAGAGAAGATTAATGTTATTAAAATTGGAATTAGTTAAATATTCTTTGAATATTCATAATATCAGTTGACTTTTGATAAACCCATGGATAATCAGATTCAATTAGAATCATTGTAATTTCGAGCAATTTTCGTTTTATTGCATAGCTTGCGTTGTCGTACGACATTTAACAATCAAACTTACATTATTTACAAAACATATTTTACACAATTCGTTAGGCGCTAAAAACTTAAATGTGAGAATTGGATTGGAAAAGTGGGAAACGCGGCAAATGCATAAATACACACAGAATGTGGTGTGTGATTGGATTAAAGTGAGTGGGTATTGGGTACAGTATAAAAACGATAAGAGGTCTGTAAACTTGTTGCTGACGACCAACTGGGTGCTGCTGCTGCTGCCCTCAACTTCATCCTGGAAGCTGTCATACAAATTAAATCCAAATAAACACACTTCTCGACTGTCAATTCAATTATTTGAAGAATCGGCGGGGAGCGGCTGCGGCGGGGCTGACGGGCGGGGGTGTGGGAATGTGGGCGCCCTCGGCACGAAAACCATTCTCATCAGCAATATAGGTAATGGTGTAAAGAATGCCATCTGGTCCGGTGTAGGAATACGAGCCTTGCATAACCTGAAATGCAAATAAATAATTTTTAAGCCAGCGCCTAAAAGTATGCGTCGAAGTTTTTGGAATTGCTTATCGAAAATGGGCAAACTCACCTGAGCCTCTAACTGTGAGCCGGGATTCTTGAGATAACCTGCCTCATCGGCGCGAATACCATTGCTAGTCTCGTAGCTGAAATACAAATCCAATAAATATGTGATTCATAATATGCACATATAAAATATATATATATATATAAATATACATTTTTTTATTTAATTACAAGATTATAATTTAATACCGTAAAATTTGTATCGGTTTATGTTAATTGATTATATAAAAAAGTTTAGTTGGTTGATGAATAAGATAATTTTTTGGTAACTTTAATAATAAATGTATTATTATTTGATCAGAAAGTCAGTTAGATTTAAATAAATATTAATTGGAAATAAAATATATAAATAAAAGAAAAAACCGCTAAGTATAATATATATAGAAGTCTTAGCCAGCCATGCTAAAAGTTGGATCAAGCCAGGTTATTTTGGTGCTAAACTATATATCAAGCAATTTAAATTGTTAAACTTGAACTGACTAAACTATTTGCAGTAGTAGCTTTTATTTATATTATTTGTACAACAACTCACTTGTACTGATAGGAACCATCCGGGTTCAGATCAAAGTCCTGTTTCAATATCACAGCATTCGCATCGAAGGAGTTGCCTCTGGCCGGGGGTAAACCGCGCTGCGGCTGCGCTGTGACGACGCAGAGGGAGCAGATCGCTAGGGCGGCGACAGCATAGGAGTAGGTTAACAGCTGCATGACCTTTTCGATTCGATGGGCGCCGGCGCCAGCAGCAGGAGAGAATGGAGTCGATTAACGAATAAAAGATGATTGGTAAATTGAGACATAACAAGATAATAATAAATTGGCAGTAATCTGTGCCATTTTCGAAAGTATATTTTTAATAACAACAAGAAGGTCGCAAGCCCATAAAAATATCTCATCTTATATGTCAACGATGACTGAGAATAATAAATCGTAGATATACAAAGTACTAACAGATTAAAGATATATATATATATATATTAATATAGCAACAGTATTTTTTTTATTCCTTAATATTTTCCATATTTTGAATGTAAATCAACATAACAAAAATTATTCCAAAGCTTTATGAGATAATAATAATTTAAAATACTTTTAAGCATTTATGTTTTTTTGTCTTTGTTAAACAATATATGTTAACCTTAATAAATACAAAAATTATTAACATAGATGTTCGTGGAAAAAAATGTTTATAAATTGTAGTATTGGTAGTATTTCTATTATTATTATTATAAAGCACAACATTTAAATAGACCAACAATTTAATTTGTAAATAGCTGTAGAAAACAACATTATTCAAACACTAGCCTGGGATTCGAGATCGTATCCTGGTTAATTAGTAGCGAACATCAATTGATTTCTGCTATATCGCAATAGGTTAGATGGTCTTAACGTAAAATGCTGACATATAGAATCGCTTATAGTTTTTTCATATTAATTAACTTTCAAGTATTCTTTCGTTTGGTTTTTGTTTTAATGTAATTGAGGATCCTTTTGATCCTTTGCACAGCACACAGAACACAATGAAGAACTCACTTCAAACTTGTACGAGACTTGTTTGGTTTTTTTTTTGTATTGTCTTTTGTAGTCTGCGCTCGAAAGGCTCGTCAAAACTGTTTTGACTTGAATGCAGTCAGCGCCAACGTTTTTATACCAAAAATGCATTCACTGAGCCTCTGCAGCAGCAGCAGCAGCAGCATCCGCAGCAGCAGAGGCAGACTTAGAAGCAGCAGCAGAGGTATTAGCAGCAAACAGCATCCGCAGAGAGCAGTGCAGCAACAATCAGATTGGCGAGAAGAAGCAGAAGTAGAAGCTGAAGATATGTTGGTATATCTGACAGCGGTGGCAATGGCAACCGAATCGGAAGAGGCTGCCACTTGTGCCACGCGGTATGTGTGCAACGAGTTTTCCACATGCAAATGGGCGTTGCGCATACGCCATGTGTATCTAAATGAATAATTCAAGTGTGTGTGTCGCTGTGTGTGTGTGTTCTATCAGTTAAGCTGACATATATATATATATATATGTATTTAGAGGCGTGTGTGTGTGTTGGCACGCCAGCTTGTCTAGTCATTAATTTATGGGAATTAGCAATGCGAAGTTCATTTGATTAACCCACGCTGGCGTTTGCTTCTCTCTGTGTCAGCGCTGATGCGGCAGAATATAAAAATAATTTGTTAATTCTAATATTAATTAAAAGATTAATACACCGACTGCTGAATCGATGTTGCAATTGCCACAGTTGATGAATTGGCCATTTGATATTTTTTTTAATATCCAGTATAACTTGCATTTTATTGACATTTGCAATGCGAGTGCCGCGGGGCGGGGATTGCCGTAATGTTTGCAACAAATATAATGTTTGCTCACTTTTTGGGTGAACTACAATAGAGGAGATGTATTGCAAGATGTGCCTGTATTTATTGTATTTTTTTTAATGTGCCATTGTTTCATCTGTAGCAGCAGCTGTGGTTGCTGCTGTTCGCCAAAGACCAAATGCAATTTAGACATTTGAAACGCTTTGGCAGTTGGCTAATTTGTGTTGACCAAACAAATAGGTGGAGCCGCTCCCCATGCACCAGTTCCCACTAAAGGTGAACCAAATGACATGCAAAATGGAAGCTGGGCATGGTTATGTGAGCAGGGAGGGGTTATGCAGGGGGCGTTGGCGCTTAAGCCGGCCGGCGCATTAAAAATTGCAATTTTCGGCTTTAAACTTTAAACTTTTACAGAGTCTCTGCCGCGTCTGTGGCAGCGTGTAGGAAATGTCAGTTGCAATTCATAAAAATTGCAGCAATAGTTACGGCCACAACAACAACAACAACAACATCTAAAACAACTAAAACTCCAACAGAGCGCGCTCTGATCACGAACATGCCATGATGAACATCGCGCGAGATTAACGCGCCTCCAACAACAACAAAAACAGAAACAACTCAAACAACAACAACAACAACACCAACAGCATCGAAGACGCCTTCCCCAGCTTCAACTGCAACATTAGCTAAAGCTACAGCTACAGCTCCACCTCTGACTTCACCTTCACCTGCCCCAGCTTTGGGTCCAGCTCCAGCTCAGCTCTGACTCTTTAGCAATGCCACCCTTTTGTAGCTGTTCAGTTTGTATACCCTAAATCCATTAGAATTGGCTAAGAAGGTATATTGCTTTGGGGCAAAATTATATAACAGGCAGAAGCAAACACATCCGTCAGCATATTTATTTCAGATTAAGATCAACAGCTAAGTCGATATAGTCTTTGTCATCTCAGTGAATTCAAATTTTAAATATAAGTTATCGTTTATTGATTTATCGATATAAATCTCTTTTTTCAATTGCACAGAGAGCCTTCTAAATGATCTTTAATATTCCTTAAAGCTTTATTGATGAACTGATCAAGTTTTATCAAGCTCTGCAGGCACAAGAATTTTCCGAATGCATAAATATGCTCATGTAAATTTGGCAACAAAACTTAAATATATTTAACTGATGGGCATAGGGTATCTCGTAGTCGAGTTCAGTCTAACTTATTTCTTTACTGACTGTGCGATTTTCCTTTGGATTTGGCTATGTTGCATTCGCGTTTGTGAATTGCCCGCGTTTTGCTGGCCTTCGTCTGCGACCGCATCTTTGTGCTGCCTAAGTGCATCTGCATACCCTGCCTATTTTCAGTATGCACATTTTGTTGACTAACTTGTAACTCATATAAGCAAATATGATATATTATTTATGATATGATCAATAATATGATATATGATATGATATATGATATGAGTTCCATAATAGATATACTCTGTGAGTTTATGGCTAAATATATATGGATACTTAAATATCTCTAGGCAAACACCCCCATTTTTTATTTTTATATAATCTCTAACTCAATTCAGATAAACTCACCAAATCTATTTAATGCGTGACTATGTTCGCCAAAAAAAAAAAAAAAAACAACTGGATACATAATTTACGTGAGCATCAATAGTAAATCAGTCTAGAAATTTTTTTTTGCAATTTTTAATTCTAAGCTAAGTAAATAAATTTAGAGACTTAATATAAATAACAAGTTACGCTTAATTATGGGCAAAGATAAAAGCTGATATTGCAAACTATTTTGTATAACTATAAATTAAATATGCAGTAATCAGTCGTATCTAAATGGAAACATTTAAATCATATAGTTGTCCTATTATTATAAAGATACCAGTGAACAAATGTTCAATAAATTCAAGCAATTCCAAAATTGATTATTTATCAATTAACCTCTGCTACAAAAGGGTAATAAACATTCTGTTCAAATGTGTTCAGTGAATTTAATTCTAGTTCACATTTGACATACAATATTTTTGACTGGCAGCTGTTCGTACAGACTTTATTTAGTATTTGCAATATTATTTCACACTCGTACTACATCTAATTTATGGTTTTAACTCGACAGCACACCTCCAAAGAAGATAAAATTCCCGTGTGCTCAGTGGATTAGTTGCTCGGTTTCCGTCAGTTCTGCGCAGCAGCAGCGCATTCGCAATGATGAATGAATGAATCGCATGTGGAGTTTGCGAATGTTATTCACATTATTCGTCGAATCGTACGGCTCATCTTAAGTGCGCTTAAAATGTGCTTTAATTTATGTAGCTTTGTTCTTAGCCAAGTTTAATACAATGAGCCATCTTTGCCGTATGCTAATAGATTGCTCACTGCTATTTCATGCGATTGCCTTACGACTTCATCATACTGACAAAATGTTATTCTTACTGTTTTTGGCTATTTGAGTCAGACATAAACGTGTTTCTGACGTCGATGAAATATTGGTTAGTATCTTTCTGTTCCAATGGAGCAAACAGACAACAGCTGATATATCGAAGATCCACTCTCAAGTGTGACCAGCGAATTTGAATGAGTTTCTACTAAACTAAAAACCACTAACAAATAACTAAAATAACCGAATGTTTTTCCAATCGCTCATCATTGAATATTTATGCAAATGGCGCTGTGAGTGTTTTATTAAAATACATTTCGGCATCATTTCTATAGAATTTCTTTAAGGGGTTTTTCTAAATGTTTTCAGCTTATTTGTTTCTCTGCCTTTATAAACAACCTAATGGATGCTAATTTTTGGCAGCTGCGCCATATATAAAGAACGCACTTTGGCACTTTTAGCCAAGTGAAGATTTGAGTTCCAAGACGCGATATGTTCAAGCTGACGATCTGTTTGTTGTTTGTGGTGGCCAGCATAGTCTGTGCGGTGCCAGTTAACCGAAAGGAGACAACCACCGAAAAGCATGAAGTAATCCCACTTCTGAGTTTCGAGTCGCAGAATAATCCCGATGGTTCGTTCAAGTTCGCCTACGAAGGAGGCGATCAAAGCTATCGCCAGGAGACGGGCCATGTAAAAAACGCTGGCACTGATGATGAGGAGCTCGAGGTTTCCGGTTCCTATCGGTATGTCGATGCCGATGGCCAGCTGGTGGAGGTGCATTATACTGCGGGCAAGAATGGTTTTGTGCCCATCGGCACCAATATTCCTGGTGAGATTTCGCAGCTCGCCAAAAATGCCGCCAGTCTGCCCAACTACTCTGAGGAGCAGGAACGGGAGATTCGCTTGAGTCAGCGTCGTGCCCGCTCCCAGCCGGAGACGGAGGAGAAGAAGTCGGAGGAGAAGAAGACTGAGGATAAGAAGACCGAGGAGAAGAAGACTGAGGAGAAGAAGCCGGAGGAGAAGAAGACTGAGGAGAAGAAGCCGGAGGAGAAGAAGACGGAAGAAAAGAAGCCGGAGGAGAAGAAGACGGAGGAGACGAAGGAGCAGACGCTGTCCGCAGCAGTCGAACCTAAGGCAGCTGAAGTGGTGCCCGTACAGGTGGTGTTGGAGCAGAAGCCAGTCGCTGAGAAGCTGGAGAAGAGCGACAAAGTTGTGTCAAAGACAGCATAAAAATAGCATCTAGCGAAATTTAAGTGTTTTACTACTATTTTATAGATCTACTAATTGTGTTAAATGCACATTCTAAATTAACTGCTTAGCAATAAATAAAAAATCAAAAATACAATTTCATAGACTTTTTTCTCGGTGAACTTTCCTAAGAGTCCTCTAATCCAATCAATGCATAGTTCTTGATACAGCACCTGATATATGCCAAGTGTTAACTAATGATGTCATACAATATATATATATACAATATATATATATATATATATATATATATAAATATACAATTTATATCAGCTTAGAACAGCTGAAGCATAAGTTTTTTTTATTGAACTTACACAATTTATTGAATGATTAAAATCTCGTGAATCTCATTTATTTGGTAAACAAAACTTAAGTTATTTTTATTCAAATGACTTTGCATAATGATCCAAGCCATTTGTCATTTTAATTATGTTGAATAAAAATGATGCTTAAGAATCCGATTAAATAATTAATTTCTTATGATTTTTTTACCTTTTAGTTCGCTCTTCTCTTCTAAATAATAAGTATTTTTTTAAACACAAAACATTGAATGATATACGAATTGATATTGTGGGATTTTATAATACTTAAATTAATAGAGATATTCAATTATTATTTATTAAGTGTTCATCTTTGGGAGGCTTGACTGTTCCTTACCTTCAACAAATCATTTATAAACATAACTTTTGACGCGTATTTTTTTTATTGATATTCGCATTGATTGGGTTATTTTTAACGTTCAACAATGCTAAGTTTCACTGTGCTCTGCGCAAAGTAACTAAACGTTTTAATTATTGGATGGATGGATTATTCTCGACTGTGCCAAGCTTTTCGTTTTTCAAGGTCTTCGACAGGCGTGAATTTCGAAACGGTCTTTCGGATAATCTCTGCGAGGGGTTAAAAGAGATTAAAAGAAATTTGACGCTAATTACGGATATGCAAATTAGCTGCCCAAATTGTGAGTTAATTTGAGCTTATGCTAATAATAATATTTGTTTAGCAATTTACTATTTCGTCTATTGCCTTTCTTTTATTCGTTTGTCGCAGCCAGTTTAAGAATACATAAAAATTTTAATTTCGGCATCTATTCCTCATTCTTGTCCGGTTTGGGCAGATCTTTGGCTGCCTCGGCGACTGCTGTGATCTCGGGATTAATGATGGAACCCTTGGGCACAAAACCATCCACGCCAGCCGTATAGCTCACCTCAACCGTTTCGCCATTGTCATTGATATACCTGTAGCTGCCTTGCACCTCCATCGCCTCATTTTCGGTGCCGGGATTCTTAAAAAAAGACATTTCCTGATGCGATGTGCCATCGCTGTTCTCATGGCTATACTGATAGGAGCCATCCATGTTCTTGATATGCTGCATATCTACAATGGACACAGTTGGGGTATCCTCGGTAACAGTTGTTCCATGAACGCTGCTGCTGATTAGCACACCAAGGATCAGCAAAGCCAGCTGCAAAATTGTTAAATTCATTTCGTGTTTCTAGTTTTTTCTGATTGAATTCACTTACGATCTTGAACATTTTGTGAGTTGAAAAGATTTAGACTGAAACACCGAAAGCGAGAGTTTCTAATATGCATTAGTTTTGTGTGTTGCGTCTTTTATATGCGACGCGAAAGCATTGCGCATTGCGATGAAGTATTTCAATATGCCAAACATGATTTCCATCCAGTTAATGACGACGACGGGCGCAAATTTTAAATTGCTGAAAGTAAATGTCAGGGTCAGAATGACTCATATTTCTGCCAGAAGCCAGGAACAGAAATGTGTCAATCGCTCAGCTCAATCAGTTATTCCAGAGCAGCAGCAACTTCCGCACAAACTGCTTGAATATCTGTGCATCTGTGAATGTATCTCTTGGATTGATGGCATCAGTCAATGCATCCATTAGCTGGCTCACGGCTAACAATTATCTTTCGAAGCAGCAAATTGTTTGCTGCTGCTTCACCCACTCAACGTGTGTTTTTTTTATTTTTTTATTCTGCAATTAACTGCCACTTGACAGTGTGTCTCTGTGGCATCCCAAGCCGCCAAGCCCACAAATGTTTTCATTTAGCATGTAAAATGTCAGCGCTTTGTGTAATGCTTGTCGTAATTTATTAGTAAGTATCTCCATCAGAACCCGAATCGTGTAATATGCGAAACAACGACACCTGAGCAGAGGAGTAGACCCAGTTCACCAAACATCATCAAACAAATACAACAACATTTATAGATTGCCTGGGGCATTGTCAGCACCCACTTTTCTGATTCAGCCCAATTTTCAAGGTGTGCTTGCAATTTGAATACCTGATTCAAATAGTAATAGTTTTTTTTTTTTTTGTTTATATTTGACTTTTGTGGTTAAATTATTAATGTTCATACTTTTATGTAGTTTTGATCAGGTGATATTAAAATATGTTGCTATTCAATATAATTTTATTATACACAATGCCTCCATATGTATTTGGGTTATTTTACGAATATAATTTTAATATTTTACTAATGTTAATTCACATAAATAGTATATCTACATTTAAATTTAAACTTCAAATTTTTTATTATATTTTTGTGCATTAGTTGTATCTTTTGAAATATATTTTGGGATATACATTCAACTTAACCAGATTTATAAATTATTTTTAGAAAGATATAATCTTCCGATAAAAAATATAATAATATATAAAGTAAATTACACGCAGTTTTTTTTAAAAATTTCAAATTCTAAAAAATGTTTTTATACTAGTTTGACACATTGTAGTTAAAGTCACAATTCTAAATCAACTTTGTGCAATTCCAAAGCACTGAAATATATTGCCAAGAAAGCACATTAATTATTCGCTTATGCAATTATAGAACTAAGTACCTAATAAGTGTTTTAATTAAAAATTTCAATGAGCTGCATAAATAATAAGAATTTTCAATGGATTTCATTACCTAACACATAATTCATAATTCAATAATCAATTGAATTAATAAAAAATACTTAAAGCAATTAACTGCGAGTCGTGAACATTATTAATATTATAAATTTTTAAATTAATTACAAAACTTGAATTAATGAGCAGGCCATCAAAATTGACTTAAGGTCAATCTGCTGGTGTCAAACGCGGACGACATTTGGCAAAAGGGCAAAACTAAGGCAGAGTTAGAGCCGCCTCGAGGTGCAAACTGGGCCCACAAAATTACCATGTTGCAGAGCGCTGAATATTGTGTTGCCAATAAAAATTGCAACAATTTATATATCTGACAGCCAAATCGAAACTGGCGATGCTCCAACTGCGATGCCAACTAAAATATGTACCCGATGATCAGCTCTACGACTAGTGTTGGAAGGTGTTTGCAGCTGCCCAGTTGGCCAACACTCGATCAAGCGGCGCTCCTCATTGGCATAGTTTGGCGCTGAGCTGGCGCTGATCTGGCGCTGGCTTCTACAATTTTGATTTGAATTCATTAGCCTGTCCATGTCTGGTATAGTTTATGAGCCGTTTATTTCGATAATGGTCTGAATAACATTTACAATCACCCAGCACACTTTACAACTGCTTGCCTGCTTGCACCTTCAGCGCCTGGACAGCATTTTGTGCCGTCTCTGTTATCTCCTTGGTTATGTGTGTGCCCATTGGCACAAAGCCATTCTTGTCGGCCACATAGCTGACCTCCACATGCTGCCCATTGTCATCAACGTAGCGATAAACGCCAGAGACTTCCAGCTCCACTTGGTCATCATCATCATCAACTTGATCATCATTTGCGTGATTATTTGAGCGGCGCTTCACAAGTCCCACCTCTTCGCGGTAACTGCCATCGGCGCCTTCATAGGCAAAGAAATAGGAGCCATCGTTTTTCTGTTCAGCCAGTGACTTAATAATCGCCACCTCCTCCAGCCCCTCAGCGAAGTTAGTCATCCAACTGAAGCAGCAAAGGGGCAACCAAAACGAACACTGCGAATATGAAATAAATTAAGATTTGCAAGCAAACCGAATGAGTAATACACTAATCTCATTATTCCAACTGTTAAAAATAAGAGAGTATTTTCGAGAAAAAGTTGACCAATGACAACTGATATATATAAAATAATATACCGCATTATAAAAAGACTATTGGAGATAAAATCCTTGAAGCTTTTGCATAAAATTTACACCTACAATCTGAAAATTTTTATGAAAATTGAGAAACAAAAACGAGTTGAATTCAAGAATTTTATTTACAAAATTAGTTAAATTGAAAATAGAAATCTTTCATTGTTCATGCTCATTTTTAATTGTATTTTCTAAGTTTAGTTTTATTTTATTTTAATTTAATGTCGAGTTTCAAGTCTCAACCAAATTACCTCATTTGCCCTCTCCTAAACGGGGTATATAAAAAGAGCGTCCAGCAGTGGGTCGATTTCAATAGAGATTTATGTTTTAGTTGTTGCTGTTTGCTTACCAATCGAAACATGTTTTATGCCTGGTTCCAAACTTATGCTAATACTGTACGGGCTTAAATCAGTTCTTAGCTATTTATACAAATTTGTTAGAATTTCGCTGATTATTCTCGGTCAATAGAAAGTTTCGAGACGAGTCGAGTCAAACTGGAGAAGACGCAGTTTGTTGAACTGTTTGCTGCAGATTTGCATTTTAAGCTGTTGTTGGCCACAATGCCAGACTTGGCCATCTTATGTAACTGCTGCCCAACATTTGCCATTGTCTAGTTGTGTTAACTGTGACACATCAGTTAGATGCGTGCGTGTCAATGCTGTGGGTGCCAACAATCTTGTAGTTCGCTTGTATCTTGTGTCTTGTATCTTGTATCTTGTATCTGCTGGGTGCAGCAGCAGGTAATAAAATTTGTCAAACTGCTTGTACAATGTGTGTGGCTTGTCAATGGGTGGGCGAAGCGAAAGGTGCTGAATATGTAACGGCTGAGTGGCTAAGAAAACAATTTACAAGCAATTGCAAGACTTGTCTAAATGTTTTCCACTTGACTTCCATACGAATTCCACTGTATCTTTCTATCTCTCTCAGTATCTCTCTGTCTCAGTCTCAGTCTCTCGCTCTGTGTTTTTTTCTGCTTGCTCTCCATACGATTTTGGCCACATTTGAATTTAGTACTTTGCCAGTTGAGTCGCCTCTATTTCTTGCTGTTACAGTGGGTGGGCACTGAGAAGCGACTAACATTTATGCCACAAAGAATTTAAAAATAATTTTAGCAATTTCGCAATCTTACAAAAGTTGCAACTGCTGTTTTCTGCTGCCTGCAATTGGCAGCATGTATACTCAGAAACCGATTGCTAATACCCTGTATTTAATATCTTAGGCATATTAAAGTTGCAATTTGTGAAGGTCACAAGTCAGACACAAAATACTTTTTTAATTGAGTCTCAATAAAGTAAAAGTTACTTTATCTAAAATATAAATGAATTTTTTTTTAAACTAAATTCACTATTACAATTCGAACAAGTTGCTTTGCTTTCGTTTGACTTATTTGAATGTATGCTAAAAATTCTAATTTTTCAATTATCTAACTATATGCAAATATTTGAAAAATTGTATATAAACTAGACAAAGTCGCAGTTTGGATATATTCAATAACCTTGTTAACACCTATTAATTATGGTGCCTTAAGAATGATCTTAAATTGGTAGTACATCCAAGCAATTCATTGGATTATTGAGGAAGGCTACAGGCCATCTCATAGTCGTTATTTCATAAATCTTCTGCTCTCTGATTCAGTGTTGGCATTTGCCTTGGCGCATTATGGGCGTTGCTAACAACACGCCCAGTTCCACAAAATACACCAAAAGACAGTCGGACTTGGAGGCTGCGGCTTGAAGACATATTAATAAATTGATTCTAAGACGATTTCAAACTAGTCTGGCATTACACAGAATTATCAGTATTGCCGATCGTTACAATTGCTGGAATGGAAACTCATTAAAGCTGAGTCGCAATGCCAACAAGTGCATAATTCAGATGCGACACATTAACCTTTGGCAAACTGAAGCTGCAACTGAATCTGAATCTGAATCTGAGTGTGCAGCTGATGCGGAGTGAAACCGGAACAGTAGTTGGATATACGCACACATTGGATAGATATCAGTTACAGAATTGAGAATCAATTAACCGTAACTAACTTGGCCTATTGCAATTACAGCCAATGCAACTGAGGCGGCCAAATGTCAAAAGCCGTCCAATTTTAAAGACGATTAATAATAATAAAAGTCGCCGTCATAGCTGGGGAGGGAGAGGTGTATACATCTCCGGCTTGAATGTAGTTTATTTCTCAAGCGATTCACCATTTTTCATTGTTGTGTCGATTTGCATTGTTGCATTAAAAATATTCATTTGCACCACTTGAGGAACACGTCTATCGTACAAATAGATACAACTACATCTGGCGATTTAATGCGATTTAATCAACAATTACATGAATTTAAATTAATATTCCAATACAACCACATTTCTCACGATTGATAGATGCATATAAATAAAGACCTAAGAATTAATGTTGATCAAATAAATATATTTAGTTCTTATATTAAGTAAAATTCACATTTATTGCTATTAAGCTACAATTGCAAACAGCGATTAAAAATAATAAACAAGCAAAAATTTACTTAATATTTATAAATAAAGCTGAAGCAAATAATTGTCAAGTAGTTTCTAAATTATAATTCTTATTCTGTTAGCTTATCAACTTGAAATAAAATTCCATTAATCAAACGAAAAATAATAATATTTTCATAACAAATGTAATACAGCTTAAATTTCTTAAGCTTCATTATGTCATCAGTTAAGTTGAATTGTCTTTTTTTCTTTGTTAGTTTTTTTAAACAAAATACAAATTGAAATTTGCCTATGAATAGCTTGAAAGACGCAGAAAACTATTTAAATTTAATACACAACATTGTTAAAAATCTGAGGAGAAAGGCAAATGAAGCGTGAAAAGAATAATAAGAAATATTAAATAAATTTAAAATGTAATTAATAAACAGACTGATGAATTTACTAGTGTTGCTGATCAAGAATATATATAAAAGTTGCATATATCTTAACTAAAACTTCAGATGAAAATTAATCTACCCTTCATATATATATATATAAAATTGTATGTGTAGATAATTTAAATGTTAACTAGCCGAGCAAATTAACATAACATTTTCTAAAGCCTACTTTTAGGCATCTCCTAAAATTCAACAAAGCAAAGGCATATTTCGAGGCTGAAGTAGATAATAAATGACAGAACTTGTCAGCTAAAGAATAAGCTTGATTTTGAAGATCATTTATAGATTAATGACAACATTTTCTACAATCTGACTTTACACCTTTAGAAAATGAGGTGATGCATTTTTGGCCATGCCCAATTCTGCCTCATCAAAATTAATATATTCATTCAGGCAGGTAACAGAACATAACACGAATTGAGATGTGTTAAGAAAATAAATAATTGTAAGCCGAGCAAAACGCGTGACAATTGTGAAAATCGCATTAACTTAGAGCAATTAAGGCTGGGCTACAAGTTAAAAATGACTTATGGCAGTTGAAACTGAACAGATCGGTCCAAGCAACGCCTCAAAAAGCATGACGAATGCGAAATGACAAATGAGACTGGACAAACAATGGAACATTGGAGTGGAATTCACAGGCTACAAACTGCAAGACTGCCTCCTTGATAAATTGGATTTAATAAATGATTGCAATTTATGATACATACATCTTTACATAATTTTTTCTCTTAACTAAGCACAACCTTGACCATTGGGGTAAAAGTTGCGTGTTTGACACCAAAACGCAAAACCTGAGATGAGATCGAGAGCAGTAAAAAGCCGTCACTGTCAGCACATAACTCACATAAACACCTTAGGAACAAAAGATACGGCAAAGCTGAGGCAAAAAGTGGCTGCATTTGCATACGGCAATGTATCTAGTGGGGCATACTGCATTGTGACCCATGCAAGTATCTGATGCATGCAACATCATAAATATAAGAACACATCATGTTGCGGAAAAGCTCATGCATGGCAATGCCAGCTTAGCTCTGGCTAACAAATTCGTTTGTCCTTCTGTCAATGGCCAATAAAAAACCAATAAAGCTGCCAGTTACGGTTGCTACTGTTGCGGTGGCAATACCCTGTACCACTTTCATATGGGTAAACTGGATAAGATGTGTATAATAAAGTTAAGGAAAGAATATGTAACAAAATCAGGGCACTATCGTTGCCCAGGCAAACCAACAATAATTGACGATTTCAGACGAAAGCCGTATATGATATGCTTTAATTAATTTGTATTCTATTTATTTTATTGTCAATAACTCTTCCAGTCAAAAAATGTTTTATTATTGATTGATATGTATAACTTAGTTTATTTTATTTTTTAATTTATTAGGTCTAGTCAATGGTACATTCGAGTATATTATGAACGGTTATATTATTTTATATATTATTATTTAATAAAGAAAACAGAATTTATTTACATCGATTTTAAACAATATATTTATTTGGCATATCTTAAAACTTTAAGTTCCCTAAAAAATTATTTAAAACTGCTAGATGTATAACTATAAATAAATAAAAAAAATATTGAACTATCAATTTTCAATATGCATTATAGCTGATTACAGGGCAGCGTCGACATCGAGCACTCTCGACCAGAGCACTCTTATTTGCTGTTAACACGATTCGCATGCAGATAAATTACAGGCAGCGAACCATCAGCCGCTGTAATAGCAACAAGATCAAAATCAAGATCGCCAGCACTCGCCCAGATATGGCAGATATGCTTAGAGTTCGAAGCTGCCAAGCTGGACAGGAAGTGCTGCCGCTGGTCACCCGGGCGATTTTCTTATGATCGAGCTGCGCTTTAGGGCCCAGGCCGCCTTGCTGACTGCTCCACTGCTCGACTGCTACTTGGCTACTTGGCTGCTTGGCTGCCTTCTATCAGCTGTATAAATAGTTCTAGTTAAAGTTGCTGCAGTTGCAGTCGTTTCAACGCGTTCGGCTAGATCAGTACTCAGTACTCGACACACACACACACATTCACACAGCAACCTACACACCCCTCTAATCCAAGTGAAACAACATCAGTTTTATCGAGCGTGTAATTTGTGAAACGTTTTTCCGCGAGATTTATGACATCGACGACAGCCTAAATGCCTTCCACATTCAGCGTGCGCCATATGCGGGTAAAGTTTAAATCGAATCATCTACAAGGAAAATAATGTTTTGATAAATATTCAAATTGCTTTTTAAATATTTTTTTCCCCTTACTAAGAGTGTATCAAACTAATGCTTATATTAAACATTTCCTTTTTTCAAAGTGTTGGTTGGAATATAACAAAAATCGCTTGCTTCCTTTTGCAGTGTTTAGTGTTTTGTGTGCTGTGGTTGGCGCTAATTGGGGATGGAGGCGCCCAGTTGCCAAGTGCACCCTTCCAGCAGTCGCCATTCCAGCAAAGGCAGTCAATTGGACAGCTTCCACAGCAGTCGCCATTTCAGCGCCAGCGTCAACAAACGACGGGGCAGGGTCTCTTCGCTGCTCAGGGCAATCCTTTGAATCCACTGAATCCTTTGGCTGCACCCATTGTTCCACTTGGCCAGAATCCCTACAATCGCTACAATCAGTACTCGCAGCAGCAGCAGAACTATGTGCCCATTACTGCCTACCAGAATGAACTCAATCTGGATGGCAGCTTCTCCTACGGCTATGCGTCAGCAGATGGCACCATGGCCCAGGCACAAGGATATGTCAAGAATCTCGGCTATGGCGAGGGTGTAGAGGCGCAGGTGAGTCTTATAGTCACTTTTCATTGCAGTATTTTATGTGGCTCACATAATTTGTTGTGAATTTTAGGGCCTACTTTAAGGCTGACATTCAAATTTTTCTAGTATTACTTTTATTAATCAAAAATGAGAATATTAAAAAGATTATAAAATTTAAATAACGATAGTAAAGTTGAAGTAGAAGCGAAACATAAAAATGATAAAAGAGAGCAATGCAAAACTCATTTTAAAGATCAAGAGAAACTATAGCTATATTAAATATGATTAATTGAATCATATAGTCAAACTGCTGATTTACCACGCAAAGAGAAGACTTAATGTTGATTGTATTCTGAGCAGGTCATCCAGGGATCGTATTCGTATACTTCGCCCGAGGGAACACCCATCACGGTGCGCTACATAGCCGATGAGAATGGATTTCGGGCCGAGGGCACCGGGATACCAGCGACGCCGCAATACTTTGCGGGCGCTCAGCCCTATCAGCAGGGTGTCATTAATCCCAATTTGAATCCCTATCAGACGCCCTTTCGACAACTGCCGCAATCACCAACATCACCATTTCGTCCCGTGACAGGACAACAACTGACGCCACTGCAGCAGCAGCAGCAACAACAGCAGCAACAATTGCAACAGCAGCAGCGCAATTTGGTCAACTCTGGACAATACCAGCCAGAACAAGGAATTAATTCCTTGCTCTCGGGCAACTTGCCTGCCCAATATGCGGGTCAGTTTGGTCAACAGCAGTTGGGCAACAATTTAACACCGCAGCAGCAGCAGCAACAGAATCTCAATCAACAGCAGAATCTTAACCAGCAGCAGCAACAACAGCAACAGCAACAACAACAACAACAGCAGCAAAAGGACCAACGGAATGAACAACAACAACAGGCGCTGATAACACAGCAATTGAGAGGCAGACCCAACCAGCTCGTGGATCCATCGTATGCCTACAACCAGTACAACAGACGCTTCAAGAAGTCCTCCAAGACATGAGAAATCAATTGAAACTTTTTATATTGCTCAGATTTGTTCAGTATTCCGAAATTCATTGCGAATTAGTCGATTTAGTCGCATTCAAATGCATGAAATACATGCGCCTAAAAAAAACCAAATTAAACATATTGTTTTATTAACCAGGGAGAGATTGACCATATTTTTTTGACACAGTAATCTCTGGGAAATCTTAACTTTTAGCATTTCTAATTATCAAAAGTCAAACTTAAAAGATTGGCCACTATTTTGTATTAGTACACGATCATTTGGAAGATTCGAAATATTGTAGAATTGGAATCACTTTTCTGGCATATAAATTTAAGAATTTATAGAAATTAGACTTATCACATTTAAGACACAATTCAAATCTCAACTTTTATAAATTCTAATTATCAGAAGAGCCTTAATGGAATATTTAAAACATTGGTTTTTTTAAAAAGATGTTGTGAATTGGAATCACTTATCTCCATATATTGTTCAGAATGATAATATTTCTAGAAATCAAACTTATCACATTTGAAACACAAAAAATACTGAATCAGATAAACTAAGCTTTTCATAAAACAATTTAACTGCTCTCCAATTTATTCTCTTCCAGCCTATATTTTTCGTAATGGAAAACACACATTTTGGTTTTCTTGCATTTGAATTTGTTTATTCTAAAGATCGATTGCAACAATGAACAGTTATCCAACACTGGCAAGGTTTCGTTAGCCACACTGTGAAAAACACCCGAAAACTCCGTAATCCCTATTGTCATCTTAAACATAAGTCGTAATTTTGATGATTCACTTAACGGCCGGGAAACTTAGATAAATATTTAAAATAATACCGTCGGATTGCGCAGAACTTTCTTATGACCTAAGAGCTACGAGTATTTTGCGGCAGATTGAGTTGTGTCGAGGTTTCATTCGCCGATCTTGGCCTGGTCTAATAGATGTAGCCGCTCTGTGGATCGAATTCTCCGTTACCACGGCCGCCACCAGGAGAAGGAGGAATGTACTGCGAACCAGGACCGCCAGCACCGCCGCCGCCGCCAGCACCACCTCGTCCTGCTCCACCAGCTCCTCCTGGCGCACCACCTCGACCGGCACCACCACCAAATCCGCCAGCTCCACCTGCTCCTCCCGCACCAGCACCGCCACCGAAACCGGGAGCGCCAGCTCCGCCTGGTGCGCCACCTCGACCAGCGCTGCCTCCGAATCCTCCGGCTCCACCTGCTCCTCCTGCACCACCGAAGCCGGGAGCGCCGCCTCGACCTCCGGCACCAGCACCGCCTGCGGCACCACCGTAAACTCCCGCGCCAGCCCCACCAGCACCTCCACCGCCGGCCCCTGAAGCGCCACCACGACCTCCGGCACCTCCGAATCCTCCGGCACCTCCTGCACCACCACCATAACCTCCAGCTCCAGCACCACCAGCGCCTCCAGCACCTCCTGCGCCACCCCCACGACCGGCACCACCTCCGAATCCTCCTCCTGCTCCGGCACCGCCGCCGCCGCCGCCGCTACCGTAACCTCCAGCACCACCTGCGCCACCAGCACGACCGGCACCACCTCCGAATCCTCCGGCTCCGGCACCGCCACTGCCTCCAGCTCCAGGACCCCCAGCGGCACCACCGTAACCGCCAGCACCACCTGCGCCACCACCACGACCCGCACCTCCACCGAGTCCACCGGCTCCAGCTCCGGCACCACCAGCACCTCCTGCGCCTCCACCATAACCTCCACCTCCACCACGACCGGCACCTCCAGCGCTACCTCCATAACCTCCAGCACCTGCACCACCAGCGCCTCCTGCACCACCTCCGTAACCTCCAGCACCACCAGCGCCACCACCACGACCGGCACCTCCTGCGCCACCTCCATAACCTCCAGCTCCAGCACCACCAGCGCCTCCTGCACCTCCTGTGCCCCCTCCGCGACCAGCACTACCTCCATAACCACCGGCTCCAGCGCCCCCTGCGCCACCAGCTCCTGCGCCTCCACCGAATCCACCGCCGCCTCCTGGAGCGCCACCACGTCCACCGCCTCCTCCGAATCCTCCGGCACCAGCACCACCTGCGCCACCAGCTCCTGCGCCTCCACCGAATCCACCGCCGCCTCCTGGAGCGCCACCACGTCCACCGCCTCCTCCGAATCCTCCGGCACCAGCACCACCTGCGCCGCCGCCGTATCCACCACCTCCTGCACCTCCAGCGCCTGCACCACCACCTCCTCCTCTGCCACCAAATCCTCCTGCACCCGCTCCACCTCCAGCTCCGCCATATGATCCAGCACCACCGCCGCCGCCGCCACCTCGACCACCACCACTACCGCCTCCATATCCTCCAGCTCCTGCTCCTGCTCCTGCGGCACCTAAAATATTAATAGTGTAAGCCACTCAAGAAGCAATTCATTTTGTAAAAATCTCACCTGAACCACCGCTGAAGCCACCGCCAGGAAGTGGCGAAATGCCCTGAGCTGCCAGTGCCTTCGCTATGGCATCCGGAATGGGCGGCGGTGTGGGTAGAGCCGCACCTGACGGTACAAAACCGTTCTCATCGGCCGTGTAGCTAATCTCCACCAGCTCACCCTCGGGATTGGTGTACGTGTAGGAGCCCATCACCGAGGGTATCTCGTTCTCGGAACCCTTGTTCTTCACAGTCCCTTCCTCCTGCGCCTTGATCCCGTTGCCCGTTTCATAGCTGAAGCGATAGTTGCCATCGCCATCGTTTTCGTTTACAAACGATAAGATTGGTATGGGTGGTCCGCCCGCAGGTGGCGCTGGCGCGGATGGTGCACGTGGTGGCGATGGCGCCGCTCCAATCGGTCTACTTGGTCCACCGCCACCAGAGAAACCACCAAGTCCATTATTAATGCCACCCAATCCATTGTTGCCACCACCAAAGCCACCACCGCCACCGCCACCGCCACCCGGTCCTCGTAGACCCGCTCCCGCACCACCACCCGCGCTGGCCGCACTCGCCGGTGGTGGCAAATAACTATTATCCAGCCGAGCTGCCTGCGTCAGCGTCAACAGCGACGCCAGCAGAGCCTGCAAAGATATCAGAAATCCACGCAACTCGCATTACTAATTTATGCAAAAAAAATGCAGTGGTGCATGTCAAAGATTCAGTGGGGTAACTTCACATTTGTATATGCCATCATGATGCACGACTAGCTAGCTGTGCAGATCAGCGAGTCACCATTTGGGGGCCAAATATTCGGTTCCACACAGTTCAGGTGTCTGCTAAAGATCTAGGATGGAGCCTATATTCAAATTTAAACTTATTTTTGGCCGATCCTAAGTCTGGATGGAAGTTGGTTCATTTCAAGGTGATCAAAATGTACAAAAATCACATATGTAGTTGATGCAACAATAAGAATTCAGTGGTGCATGTCAAAGATTAAGTAAGGAAACCAGACAAGTCTATCAATAATAATAATAAATAAATTACATTTATATATGATTTATTATAATTTATTCCTGTTACTTTTGTAATTTCTTGGCATTGGATAATATAGCGAATCAAACTATAAATTGATTATTTTTGCAAGTTATTAATTTTAGTATTAAATGTCTAAACAAATAGCGTGAATATTTTGTAAGCTAATAATAAAAAATATTTATAATAAGTTTGTAATTATAGACAACGTTAATTACAATAATAAATAACACTTCGTAATAACACATGTTTAGCCAAGGTCTGCTCGATCTTTTTTTAAAAAAAAAAATAAAATTAAAAATAATGTTTACAATTTATGTTTACTACTTTTTTTGTTTTACTGAAGTTTTCAACAACAAAAGGTTAACAGCTGTCGGAACTGAACAAAAAAGTCAAAGAGTTCTAAGACCTATTATTATTATAATAAATAAATGGAGTCATCAAAAAATAAAAACAAACATAAATATAACAAATTAAATATGTGAATTTAAGTCATTATTTTCAACTTAATTTATATACTCAAATCGAAGTCAAAAAGTTTATCAATGACTTTTAGGAGCTGACAGCAACTTGTTAAATTTACCAAATATGTTTTCCGACCTGCCATTTAATGTCACGAAATGGGCAGCCAAATTTAAATGGAAACCACATAGATCTTTAGAAAGACGTGCTCCACTATATATATACATATATATATATACTTATACTCAAACATAATGAATCATAGAAACATGAATACGAGCAAACTGACAGCTGGCATGCAAAAATTGGCAGACGACAGCAGCAACAGGTAGCTGACTGTCAGTCAGGCTGGCAGTCAGTTTGGCAATCAGTTTGACAGTCAGTTTGGCAGTCAGTTTGGCAGTCAGATTCTTTATGAATGAAATGCTTAGCTTATGGGGGATTATATTACGAATCGAGCCAAATATGAAAAACGTTTGACATTTTTACAATGCGCTCACGCTTTGCAGTTTTGTTGATAGTTGTTGTTGTTGTTGTTGCTGTTGTTGTTCTTGTTGTAAATGCTAAATAAAAAAAAACTATTAAACTATCGTCAGCAGCATCAAGTTTGTGGCAATAAAAAAACAAAAATAAGAAGAAAAACCTTAAAGCCAGGCGGTGGAGTTGGGGAAGGAGTCGATGTGTACGGACTGACAGCGAACTCTGATATTTGTGGATGCGCCTGGGAGTTGCAGTTGCAGTTGCAACTGTTGTTGTTGTTGTTGTTGCAATCACATTTCTGCTGCAGCGTGTGAACCATTGAGGAGGCATTGATGCCACAGAAGGTTAAGTAACCGTAAGTTTCTTTGTGCCAACTGTGGCCAATCGCAATTGGCAAGTGGCATGCTACCGATTGCCTGCCAGCCAAGTGTCAAGTTTAAGTTTAAAGCGTTTAGTTAATTGCCCATAAAAACATAACAGCTTCATAGACAGCCTCTGCCAAGAAGCAATGCGAATCTTCACTAATTGACTCAAATAATTGACATTTAAATGGCCAAAACTTTGAGTCATTTGTGCCTGCCTCTGTTGCATGTTGCATGTGTGCCCAGTCTGGCTGGGATCGACCAATTCGTGACCAAATCCCGGCCTGGATTAAGCGACTGTTGTCTGTTGCTGTTTGGCTTCCCCCAAATGTTGCAATACAACTCTCCTCAGTTGTTGTTGTTGATTGTAAATATAATTGAAGTAATTTCAAATGGGCTGACAATTGGGTCGTCGCTGCATAAATCTTAACGATGTTGATCTTCTCGTTAGGGGAGTGGGCGGGGGCGTGCACGATGCCACAGCGTTGCACAGTTGGTCTTGGGCAACTTTGCGTGATTTTTCATCAATGAGGCAGCAGACGCTTTTTGGGTTTTACTGATATTTTTAACGGTGTTTTAATCTATGCGTTCTACTGCAGCCTTTGGGCCATGTTGTAGCTGCTGTTGTTGTTGTTGTTGTTGGCCAGACAACATGATGCAGAAACTTTGCACAGTTGCGTGTGCGGCAAAGAACGGAAATAATGATTTGAAATTGGAGCCCAATTGGCCAATAGTGAGAAGAAATATGTTTCGAAATCAGTAATCATGTATAAATTAATGTGAGAATTGAAAATTAATTTACAAACTGAATTTAATTTATGTGTGATATAATTCTTTATGTATTCCAAATCAATTGTCTCACAATAAAAATGAAGACTCAATTACAAGCAGAATACAATCATGGACAATACATTTTCTCAAAGATTGGAGATGAATTATTAAAGAGAACTAAAATAACAAACATAAATTAACTAAAAAAAAAAAATGCTGCTTTGTCAATGTTTTTTAAACTGTTATGTTTTTTTTTTTGAGGCCCAAAGCCAGGTACGTAAACATTTAATTCTTACCCCTATTAAAATGCAATAATGTAAAGATAAGAAGCGTTATAAATATTAATTTAAATATTAAATAAATATACCTACATTTAATGCAAAATTAGTAATTAAAAATTAGAAGATTATTTTTCATTGCAACGACTCTTTATCATTTCCTTACCTACCTCAAAAGTGATGCTTAAAAATAAACTTTCAGACAAATTACGGAATTCATAGAAAATATTCTCATCGCTAAGAAACATTTTCATACATATTTTAATGGGACAATTCATTAAATTTTTTATATGATTTTAACTTTATTTTGATGGTTTTAAATTTAAATTGTTTGTATTTGTATCTACATAAAAAATGCTCAACACAATATGTAATTTAATTTACAGCACATTGTCACTTTAAGAACTCACCAGTTTCAGCTGCATGATTGCCAGCTGTTTTTTAAACAGTCTGCAAGGATTTTAAAGGAGTTCGAGAACACACGCACTTACACACACTCTGACACACTCGCACACACAAATCACAAAAACTGTTGTCTCATCTACGTGGAAATCCTTTTTGTTGCAGGTGGGATTCTGTCGCGAGTTGTGAGTTGCAAGTTGTGGCCTCGTCTATTGTCACGGAACTTGTGTGCCGATTGCAGCGCAGGTTCACCATTTTATATAGAAATGCACTACGCATACGGGCAGAGATCGCTTGGCGCCAAATGCAATCGAATGGAATGGAATGAACGAAAACACTGCCCAAGCAAAGGCTGAGGCTGGCGCTGAGGCTGAGGCTGAGGTTGAGCGGAGCTGGAGCGGCTGCTGAGATTTTGATACTTTATGGCATTTATTGCAAACTACTGTGGCAACTAATTTAAAATCTCTGGCAAAAAAAATTAAAGACGGTTGGTCGAATTTGTTTTAAATATGATAAATGGTAGCTTTGAAAAATAGTACGAATTAGTTGTCAATAATCATAAATAATTTCTAAAATTACTTTCAGTCTAATGTTTAAATTCTTAAGCAGTTAGTTTAGTTTTGCAAAATAGTATAAATTAATTGTCGATTAATTGAATTAATTTCTATAATTTACATGGAATCTAATGTTGAAATACTTAAGAAGAGTATTTTAATTTGACTTTTTCAAATTTTATTATTAATTATTTATTAACAATATGATATGTTTGATATGTTTTTTAATGTATTCTAATAGTTTATTTCTAGTTATATTTATTTATATGTTTTTCTTTAGGTCATGTTAATTATAATACGAACTCAAATAGGAAAATAACTGTTGCTTATAAATTATTACACAAAAAATTTAAATTTTTAAAGTTCATTTCAGATAATTCTTGAAGATCCAATGTTTTGCCATAGAAACTGTATTTTTGTGCCATAGTAAAAATATGTGCAGCTGTGTTTGTGAGTGTGTTTTGTTGCAGCTGGCAAAAACAATTGCATGCCAAAAGGGAGACAGACACGACAGCTTCACCTTCGTCGTCGTCGTCGTCGTCGTCGTCGTCGTCGTCGTCGTCGTCTTAGTTGTAGTCGTCATCGTCTCTGGTTGTGTGGCTACCATTGTGTTGGCGTTTGCTCAATGCAGTTTTTGCTCTCAGCACCCGCCGCTCGCCACTCTCCCTCACTCATCGCACTTGGTTCTCCGGCGCATCTGCCAAATTAACAAGTTGCAAACTGGCAGTTGCCAAGCTCCCATTTGCCCAGTTGGCAGTTGTTAAGTTGTAAGCCAATCGATGTTGAACGACGAATGCTCTGATTGCCGATCAGCGCTCTCAACAGTACTCTGCATCCCATCCCAACCCATCCCATTCCGCCTTCCCATTCGATTGCACGATTTGCCCAACAACAAAATTTGAATGCGCTATTGCCAATTGCTGGCAAAGCAAAGTATTTTAACAACTTTACAGCTTCATCATGAGACGGATGTCAATAAATCAGCAACTAGCCCTTTGAAGCGTGCGCTGCTAATTTTTTTTACCCACAGTTTGACAAAAAACAAATTAAAAAAAAAAAAGTAGTTGACCAATCGGAGAATTATCCATAGTTTGACCTTTTACTTAGTTTTTTTGACAGTGGTCATAAATACCATTAATATCGACAGCAACACCCAAAAGTCCCCTGCGGCAATAAATTGCAAAAAAAAATTATATATACATACATATATATATATATATATATATATATATATATTTATATATATTAATAAATTGACCCCAACAACAACCACAGAAAAGGGCAGCCGTTTGCGAAGTTTGCTAAGTTTTTGGCCACAATTGTGTCATTTAACTTTTCTATTGCCAAGTGCAACAGCGACAAAAAATACATGCAACAAAAATAACTTACATATATCGAAAACTAACCGTAACCAACATGGAGATTGCTCATTGACATTTGAAGAATTGTTATTTGGTTTTTTTTTTAAAGTGATTTAGAAAGGCAGCAACAACAATTGAAGACGAGCATTTGCTGCATGTTGTCAGCAATTTTTTTTTTATATTTATTTTTTAATTTTGTTGTTGTTTTTTTTTTCCTGCAATTTGCGCTTATGTCATTTTATAAGTTGGGTATATATAACTTATGAATTTTGTAAATTATGCGTAAAAATTGTATAACAATAATAATAATAAATATACAAAACTATTTTTTTATTCGATGACTGCTGAGTTTTGATAGCTAATAGCAATTAGATAATAATAAAATTATTATTTCAAGCACATAGCTTTTATTGCATGTTATAAAATAAAACCAACATATTTTATAAAATAAAATATTATTGCAAATAATTTGTTATGTTGTATTACTATCTCACACATTGCACCAATATAAGAGGGTTTCTTAAACAATAACCTCTGGTTGCTTCGTTACCACGATCTGTGTTCATTCACGCCCAAGCAATGCATTTGACCAATTTATTTGTTCTACCTGCAATTTCAATTATTGAGCCAAACAACTGTGAGATACACACAAGAGCAACAGCAGAAAAGACAAACGATTTGATTTCTTGTCTTATGTTTTGTGGCCAACAGATGTCTGGCCAGCCAAGTGGCAAAAGGAATTTCTGCATGGCACACAGCTTGTGGCAACAAAACGGTGCGTATGCGTGTTAAATGCCGCCGGTGCAGATGTTAATCATACGCAGTGTTGGCCTTGCCAAATTAACACACATTAGCACATAAATGAACTGCAGTCAAGCGCAATGCATACTTAGCTGCTGATCAATCGGATTTCAATCAGCTTTAACCACATTATAATTGATGCTTACGGACCTTAATTAACCGGTGACTCAACAACTCTGATGCAATATGTCTGACTGAAGATGATGATGACGAAGTCGATGATGACGATGAGTGAGGCAAGGCAAATGTTTGCCGCATGCTCGATGCGTTTTTCTTAGCTGTTTAGTTGTTGGTTTTTCCGTTAGATCAAACAGTTCCTGTTTGAGAATTGATTATTTTTAGCGCAATTGTTGTGGCTTTTAGTTCTAACTACCAGCTGTTTAACAATGCTTTGGCTCGAACCTAATACAGTTAGTCAAGCTGTAGTATTCTTTAATTTATGAACACTCTATTGGGTAATCGAAAAGCTTATATTATATTTCAGCCTTCACATATAGTATTTAAATTAATTTGTTATTTCTCCGCTCACGGAAAGTCTTCTTTACATCACTTTGGCACGAACTGCTTTAAGTTTTCAGTTTTTAACTATATACATATATTTAGAAACAATTTAAAATATTTTTGAATATTGAAATTGAAATCTTAAAATTCTAATTTGCATTAAAATTAATTAAGAAAATACAAATTCTTGTTCCATTTATGGAATAAACCTTACTAATACTGAGGTCATTAAACCTATAAAAATCAGGCTGTTCACATAATAGGTTTCAAGTTGTTGTCATATCCACAGTTGCAGGTCCCAATTTAGCAAAATTTAACTTGTTACATTCAATAACAGCCAAACAATATTAGTCTAAAAGCAATAATTGTGGATTTAATAAATTTTATTATTTTTCACCAATGCAAATAAAAATAGTAAAACAATCAACTAGTGCCACACCCACTTAAGCAAAGTGAAAAAAGTCTTGTTTTTGTTTTTTTTCTTACTTTATTTATTAAAGACTTGTGTTGGTTTTGTAGAAATATTTGTGTGTGGAGGTGGTTAACTTTAAAGCTGAGGTGCTTACTCGCCCGTCATCATTTCCATGAATTCTGTAAGGGAAAGCATTTTCAATTATTAGAAATGAAATAGATATCTTCAGTTGCAGGCAAATAGATACACAGACCAAGAAAGGCATCCAAAAATAGACTAGAATACAAGGGCAGAGAAGTGTTGTTCTGTTTAAATAGTGAAATATTGAAACCCTGGGCATTTAGTAAGATTTATTTGCTGGACGAGCAAGGGAAGCAACGGAAGCAACGGAAGCAGAGGCGCAGGGGGGCGAAATAAACAATTGTGTCGCTATGGCCGTCGTTTCTATTGGCCTGTAGCCAAATGCTTACAGTTGGAAGGCAGTAGTTGGAGGAGGGGTCTGTTACTAATTGGACTGGTGCTTACCATCGAAATCTACAGTGCCGGAGCCATCGGAATCGATTTCCTCAACCATGATGTCGAGTTCCTCGTTGGTCAGCTGATCGTCCAGTTCACGCAGAATCTCGCGCAGGCAGGAGGTGGGAATGTAGCCATTGCCTTGTTTGTCGTACAAGCGGAACGCTTCGCGCAGCTCCTTCTGCATGGCCTCATCATCCTCCTCCACAATGAATTTGGCAGCCAGTTGCACAAACTCCTCGAACTCCAAGCGGCCCGATTCTAAACAAAAGAACACTTTGATTAGTATTTAGTTGGTATTGGAGTGGTTCATTACTTACTGTCCTCATCGACCTCGTCGATCAGCTCCTCCAGAATCTTCTTGTCGAAGGGCTGACCCATGAGACGGAGAATATCGGCCACCATTTCGGTGGGGATGCTGCCAGTCTTTTGGTGATCGAAACTGTTGAATGCCTTTTGGAGCACAGCAATTTGCTCGGGAGTCAGATCCTCATCCTGTAAAGCAATCAGCATGAGATACAAGTTTATCAAATAATCCTCATTCAACTCACGATGTCCATGTTTGAGTATTATTTCTTCTTTGCTACTCTTTGTTCTTCACCAGAAAGATCACCGCCAAAGACTGTGCGCCCAACTGAATTAGCATTTCTGCGTTTGCTCCAAGTACAAACAAACATACACACACACACACACATTCACTTGCGCACACATTCACATCACTAAATGCTACATTCCAAAAGTAACAAGCTAATTTATGGTTTTCAACAGCATTTCAAAAATAAAAGCGTACAACACGAACAACTATGACCATATACAAACTGACACACACACACACACACACAAGCACACACGCACAGTACACATGTTAGGAAATTTTTGAAATTTTCGAAAAACACTGTAAAAGCATTGAGCATTTGGCTGTATTTACTTTGGTTCTGGCCACCAGATAACCAGCAAGAGTAATATCAATTTTTGTAGTGGTTTGCTAAGATCAACACTATAAATATTTTTATACTACACCGCAAGAAACGATGCATCATTATTGGATATGAGTGGAGCTTTAAGCTAATTGAACGATACTAAAACTATAAACGAGCGATTGTCTGGAAATGTTTTTAAAAGTAATTTTCAAGTATTAATACAGAAATAGAATTACAAATAAGAAAAACAGTAAAAAATTAAATATTACTGGGAGATCAGACCATTTTTAGCAATAATGTGAGAATAGCCATTTTAACTATTATAAAAATACTCGAAATTTAACAAGAAAACACTACAGAAAATGTAATATAATTTGGTTATTAAAGTCATCTCAAGCGAATATTTGTGAAAAGTAATTTCAACATTAAAAAAACAACAAATTTAGATAAAAACAAAAAAAAAGATTTACTAAAGAGTAAAAAATACCTATTATGAACTTGCTGAAATCGACTTAAAAAAGTGTAAAAAAAAATTCTCTGAGGCTAATTACAATATATTAGGCATTGATAAGATCGGAATAAAAGCTTGAAGCTTCTTTATTATTACTATGTGGGTGAAGTAATAATTATTATATGCAACCTGTCAAACCATCCACCTTTGTAAAGCTGAACAAAATTTCTTGCAGTGTATAATATAGCGACACGCGATGTTAATTGAATTGCAATAACAATGTCCAATTCATATGAATAATTTGAGAGAATCAATCAGTGAGGCGTCACGGGACACACATTTGTAAGCATTAAGGTTTCATCAAATAATCAAATTGCAGTTAAGCAAATTAATTATTTGGTTCTACATATTTCGACACCCACATAGATAAAAATGTTTCGATTGAGCCACCCACGCAGTATTTTTTTGCTAGGCGCCGAAAATTTTATAAACGATTGAAAAAACCGTTTTATTTCCGTAGAGCTTCGCTGTTTAAAATTAAATTTTAAACGGCAATAAGATTTAATAATGCCTGGATAAATGCATGGGATTAATTGATTTATAGTTGCCATTAAGGTATTTATTACTTATACACTTAGACATGCTAATAATGTATATGCTACAAATACATACATGTATTAAAACATTTGTTTGTATTTTTTTGAGGAATGAAATAAAAATATAGAATGGAAAACGAAAACTTTTTTATGAATTATGACAGCATATAGAAACGAGAGAACTGAAAACAATTTTGACGTCATTTAGACATATTGGTCATTTGTTCTAGTTCACCTATCTAATATATTGCTCTAATAACTTAGCCAGCTATCAATTAATTATGGCCAGCAGCTGCTCAACAGTTAAATAATTCATCTACATCAACTTTTGAGTTGTTCTTGCATAAAAGCTGCAGCCGACTATTCTCCATGCCAATTTCTACTGAGAGTCTAAGGTGTATTAAGTCTGTCAGATTCTATTGTGTAAATCACTAATTTAATAAAAATCTTTCTGTAGAAACCAAATTGGGTTTAGAGTAACGCACACTATGAAAACACATTCAAATGTATCAAAGCGTATATCTTCCATTCCATTTATACATCTTTTAAAATACACTTATTAGAATTATGAAATATAACTTATAGATTTAATAGCGTATTGAAGCTCTATTCGCGTATTTTATAGTTGATCGCATTTTTGTTGGTATTCTTATGGCCAGAACACGCTCGCTTGATGGACAGCGTCGACATCTTCGCTGGCATTTTGACGTTTTGGCGTTTTGGCATCTTGGCATTCCCGCATGACGCTGCAAATTAGTTTCACTTACACATTGTCAATATTTTCATGTTCAGTTTCTGATACGATTAGCTGCTACATGTTTCGGAAAACCAGAACAAGCCGACTGCGGCCAGAGCAACAATCTCTCACAGCTGTTTGCTGTTTTGACATTTGACGGCGGCGCACATCAGCTGCGAGATAACATTGCCTTGATCGTCGTTAAGATCACTTTTACAGCTACAGCCTAAGCAGAGGTTGCTCTTTCTTAACTGTGTGATTGATGTTGGCATCGGCGGCATTCACTTTGTCAACGCCAGTTGCCAGTTAGCATAATTGCTGTGGCAAATTCTTAACAATCTATATGTATCAAGTAAAATACTTGTAACCCAATACGATAGCCATTTGTAGTGTCACAAATACATTAAAGCCCGTTGAGATCAATTAATATAAATGTAACTATTTTCGAAATGTGTAAAAACAAAATAGAGAAATGTATGTAAATGCGAAATGTTATGAGTTAAAATTTGATGCATACTTTTTAGCTGAATAGTAAAAATCAAATCTTTGCTCTTGAATCGCTCAACTGGCGATTATTTATTTAAAATTAAAGTAAAAGAGTTACATTTGATATTGTTGAGATCAGAGGATCTAAAAGGATCTAATTTCAATATATGAATATTTATGTAAATGTATGTAAATGCGATATATTTATCAAGCAGACTACAATGCTATGTTTTAAGCAAACAAATTGCATACTTTTAGGCTGTTCAGTTAAAGACGAACTGCTTTAGTTTTCGCCTCATATTTATTATTTAAAATAATTTTTAAAAATAGCTATTTTAGAAATAAAAATACAGTGGTTACATTATTATTCAGTAAACGGAAAATAATAGTTACACTTTAACAATCTGAATAAAAAAAATCGTAATACTCTTAACGACAAGAACAAATCATATTATTATTCAGAAAATATATATCTAAAATGAAAATGGAGCCCACACAGAACCATTCTTATATTAGCTTTTTGTTATTCATATTGAATGTAAATTCGTAGAAACAAATTTTTAATTTAATTTTATTTTGTTAAATAATATATTTATGAAAACAGAGTCCTTTCGAACTCAATAAAACTATTTCTAAACAAAAAATTATAAAAATTACTAGATGATTTTGTAAAATTCAGTGTTTTTCTCTGCGTGTATATACAAGACATACGTACAAAATGAAAACAAAAGTGAGACGACATTTTGGTCAGTTCTGCCACAAATATAACCACATCAGGTTCACGGCCGCTGCTTACCACTGAATCCGAATTTGCTATTTATAATAGTTGTATATCTATCTGGCCACCACATATGGAATACATAAGTGTCGAATTTTGAAGATTGTTTATTTGCAAAACAACAAAACTTGTTTTCTTTTTGTCTCTGCGACACACAAAACAAATTAAATAATAAACGAACATAAATCTATTTGCTAAGATTAATTTGCATGAGTGATAATAATCATTTAGGCTGGGAATAAAAAAGGTGCATCACCAAAATAACAGAACCACTAATTATTTCGTAACCATACAAATAATATAATTATATGCTTATACATTAAATTTACATTATACTCGATATTAGTAAATAATCATTAATAAGCCTTTTGAAGGTTATATCTCTAGAAATTTAATAATAATATAAAAATTTGGTGACAATCGCGCAAACTCTGTGGAATTTTAGCAAATTTCAACCCTTTGTCTGTCATGCACATTTTAGAATTTGTTCCATTTATTAAGATTCTGAAGCTTCTCTTCAGCTGGACGAACATTTGCCAAACCCATGTACTCAAATGTGTTTGGTACCAAATTTTATATTTGTAATGATATTCAAAGACACAAATTTTTAGACTGCGTATCTGTCATGATTCATTCATAATCATAATTACGTGGTGGGGGAGTTATGGAGATTAAAGAGGAGTTAACGGAAAAATAATCCAAACGAAACGATTCGGGATTACTATAAACAGAGTAGTCATCGGGTTGGCTTATTGGCGTAGGCTAATACCAACAGGCAGGAGAGGAAGATCTAACAATTTAGGTATTTTTTTAAAATTCTTTTAATTCATTTATTGTTAACAAAATATTTCTTAGTGGTTGTCCTCATGAGGTGGGTGGGATGCGATCCACTCAATGGACTTCTTGATGGCCTCTGGAATTGGTGGTGAGGTTGGTAGGGGAGGGTTGGCAGACAGCGGTTGAAAACCATTTTCATCGGCAACGTATTGAATGGAAACATGTTCTCCCTCAGGCGACGTATGGCTGTTCTCGCCTTTAACTTCCCATGTATCACCTTGTTTCAGTTGTCCTGTTTGATGTGCCTTAATGCCGTTGTCAATCTCTAAGTCTTGTGTAAAACTATCCACGTTCACCTCGGACACGCTTTTTAGGAGATTGGCATCCTTATTGGCGTAGGCCACTACCAACAGGCAGGAGAGGGCGATCTGTCGTGGAAAAATAAAAGATTTAATCGAGTGTTTCTGGATGTGATTGTTATTCAGGATTACTTACAATCAACTTCATGGTGTTTACTCAGAGAATTCGAAAGACAAACTGATAACCACTATTTTCAACTCTATGCTTTTATACAGATTGTCCCGAAGAGCCAGCGATGTTTAATTTTCATTAAGTATGTTAATATATTATAATATGCAATACTAATGAGCTTAAACAAAAAATCTTTTTATCTTGTTTCTGCTGTACAACGCATTTCGTTTTATCTCATCTATTCCCGTTTGCCTTATAACAAACGGAAATTCATATGCATATACGACACATACCATCTGTCAACTGAATAACATCCATGAACATCATAATTATTATTTTTTCATTTTGATGGTATTCTTTAAATTAATTTATTATATTTAATTCTTCGTTTTATTTTATCTATATGATAACAATGAGAATTACTCTTCTCTCTTACGCACAATTGGACTCATATTGCAATATGAACATAAAAATCATAAGACAGGGAGTAATTTTTTTAATTAATTATAAAAACGATTTTTTATAATACAACATTCTTGATCATTCGCGTATTGCTTTATTATAATCTCCACTCCATCCTCGACTTCAAAACTCTGTTTAATTAATATATATATAAATAGATATAACTTTTCTTAATCAGCATCAAAATACTATTAGATAGAGTCATTTTGGTAAATCTGGTCCTTGCCCCAAGTTAAAAAAAAATATTAATTTAAATTTATAGAAATTACAATAGCCACTGTAATGCTATAATAAAATGTAGATGTGTGGTATGCACTTTCCGGTGATCTTGTATACGTTGATTCTTGTTTTCATTTTTGGCATTTTGGCATTTCGTCATGTGGTTAACAGGTTTCGATTCGGGCACCATATATTACTCGAACTCGAATTTTTAATTAGCTATGAGCCTTAGATATGCATATTTAAATGCTATTTGACGCCATGAATTCCAATACTAAATCTTAAAAACATACTTGAATATGAATATTTTAAAATTGGCCTTGATATTAGTACCGCATGAACATTTCAAAGTTATCAAAGTTACTAACAAACTTAAATAAATTCGGTGTTATCTGATCGTTAGTGAAGACAACTAAGATCATGTATATATATTTTTTATCGCCAGGAATTTGAAATTAATGAATATATTTTGATATTTGATAGATATTTATTTGATTATTTAACGTCAACTCAGCCGACACAAATAAGAAACAATAATAAATAACATTAAAAATAAAATGTTTAATTAAATCAAAATTATTAGATAAGAAATTATAAGAAATCTGGCAGTATTAAATGCAAAGGAGTTTAACATTTGTTGCATGGATTGAAGAAAAACCAAATGAGACCAATAAAGTTTCTAGTGCAAAGAATATTAATTATTATTAAAAATACCATCTACTGAGATATCAGGAGCAAGACCCGATGAAAATATTTATATTTATATTTCAGGCTCGATAGATCGCTTCTGCCTAAAAGGCGCATTCTAACACTATTAAATTTGATCTCCAATGTATCAAAATCAACCCTGAGACGACTATAAGTATAAGTCGATCGTAGAAACCCCGCTTAGCTCTCCTCATAACAACCTGCATATCCGACTCTAACTTGCGCATCATTCGAATCACAATTGTAACCCCGACTTTTTTTCGATAATATATTTTACTCAATATATTTATATATATATTATATTTTACAACATAAAATCAAATAAAATAAATGGTTACAAAAAGAAAAGTAGAAAACTATACAAAGACTCGGCTGCTTATACAAGTACTTCAACGACTTGTGATAAGATTCAGTATTAAGTTTGGTACAAAAAATAAAAACAAGAATAAAATTGTAAGTCTATATTCCACGTAAATTCTCACATAAGTAGCTGTGTACAATGTAAATACTTTATGTTAGTTAAATTAAATTACCGCTCATAAGTTTTTGCACTGCTCGGTCAAATTTCCTGAAAATTAGATGCGATATAGTAACAGCATTAATACAAATAATTAATAACTTACTTTGAGGTCAACTGTTCACCAGGAATGTAGAATGGATTACAAACAGCATCCGTATAGAGCATGTGCAAACTTCGAAATATCTGTAAAAGCATAAATAAAGATAATCAATTACTGTAATTGAAACACACCCCAAAACTTTTAACACCTACCACACGCACTTCGTTCTCACGCAAAGCGACATTGCACGAATCGATGACGACGATGAATTTGATTCGGGAGTTGGTCACAAACCCGTAGCTAAAATTAGAGGCAGTTTAATAATGGAATGTGTAACACAATGTCAATGCCACTACGCAGCTCTCACATTTTGTGATTTTCCGTAGAGAAAAGTAAACCCACGTACAATTCCTTTGATTCGGGTGCTCCCTTACCGATTAGGCACTTTTCCTCCACAACGTCAAGTGCTGCATGTACATGATATTGTAGATCCAATTCGCGCTCCAAGTCAGATGTAGCCAGGTACAATGGTGCATTCTAAAATATTTTTTTGTTGAAATTAAAAGGGTATGTAATTGAAATAATACCGACATCTTTGCCAATAACAGCAATGCAAAATGCCATTGTTGTATCGAATGCAGCTTATTATTGTTTTTACTAAATTGCCATTAACAGCTGTTAGCATACAGTACTGCCAACTCGTATTAAGAACTGTGTGACTGGCCTTGTCGTCGTAAATTGGGAACGACAAACATAGAAGAAGAAACTGAAACTTGTACACTTAAATTAAATTTAAAATTAAATTGTAAACTTAATTTTAAGTAGCCTGCTAAATGATAGACTAAATACTCTTCTTCAAATGGAGCTGCCGATTGCGCGAAACAATTACAATTGGAACGACCACCCAGGTGGACAGCCACAGGTGGAGGAAATGGTCTACGTGCAGTTTGTCAACACAACAAATCACACCCTCAATTTGTTTTGGACTTCCGGCATTAATGCGGACTACATTTCATGTACATTAAAGCCAAAGCACAAAGTTCCCGTAAATACTTTCAACACACACATTTGGTTCTTTCGCGACTACTATACGGGCGAATATATGCATGTGCGAAGGAAACGATTATTTTACCCGGTGCGCATACGTATACCCAGAAATCCAAAGCAACCAGAAGAATTGCACGATGTGCGAAGTGAAATATTGATACAGCTTCCACTGTGCACACTCAAGGACATCTGCCTGAGCGCGATTGCTAAGCGGATAAATCGTAAGTGGACAAAGAAGTCACAGCAATGCATCAATGGCTTTATGATACCCACAACGCTGAAGGATGAGTTGCTCGCCAAGCTGACCACCATCGAAGCTTACACGCAGAAGTTTAGGCTTCAAAACGTCATAAATCAGCGCATGAGGGATAGCGCCAGTTCCCGGCAGTAGTTCATTGGCCAACATCACCAAAGTTAAAGCTTCTCATTATTTGAGTGGGTGGGGGGGGGGTGCAAAATAATTGAATAAGATTTGGATAGATTTTTGTAAGTTTAAGTTTTCTTTTTTACTTATGTACAAATTGGCTTGCATATATGCATTCATATATATTTTCTACAATTGCATTGTTTTGGTTTTTTGTTTTTGTAATTTATCGTATAACAGAATGCTTACAATTAATGTATGTTTATATGTAAATGTTTATATGAATCTAAGTAAACATCTGAATAACGCTGACGGATAACATATATATATATATATATTAATGCATCGATCTCTAGCTGCTTTTTAAAACTGTTTATAGTCGGTGTTTTTCTGTTTTATGCGTGTGTGTATCATATAAACGGTATGTAAGTGTGTGAATACAGTTATATATCAATGTTATATAAGGCTGCAAAGCCTTGATGTCGAATTCTTTTGTATCCTTAGAAAATTTAACAGAAACGATGCGCTTGCATTTCGATTAGGTGTGTGAATTAATAAAATTGATACAGTTATCGCTCGAAAATTTGAATATGTATATTTGGACGCACCTCTTGTTATGAGAACTTTTATTTTCCAACAATCTTATAAAATTGGTCAATAGAATTATAATTTAAAAAAAAAATTGTGTTGTACTAATTTGTAATGTTGTATTTATGTATACCCTATTTGGAAATGGAAATTACAACAACAGAAAAGAACAAGTATTTGAAATTTCGAACGAACACTGTTTTAGAAAATATAAATACACATGACAAAAGACATTACTCAAACAAATAGTACAAATTACCTAAACAAATAGTACATATTATTTATAAAATATAGTACATATTATTCAGACATACATACAGACATATCAAACAGACCAATTTTTAGCCCAAATTTAATAACAAAAAAAAAATCACATGCGTCTGTGGAAAGTCACGCCATAGGTAAAGCACAATACTCTGGTAGATTCGAATCAACTGCGTGCTTTCAATACTTGCGAGTGACGCGCTCCAAGCTATCACCGATTGAACCTAGATTGAGTGGATAAATACAACTAACAGTTAGACTATAGATCAATTAGTAATTATTATAAATCTCTTATTGTTTTGATTGTGTTCGCGTGTGTTTGAGTGCGTGTATGTTGTGTGTTGGCATTTTGTTTTATTTACCATCAAAGTTAAAGTTCTGCTTTGTTTTATATTGAAATGTTAAATCAGTCGATTGCTTCCATATAAAATGCCGCACTGTACGCAAATCCATATTCGGATCAACGACCTATAATTAGAGATAAAGATGGTGTACATTGATTAGTTAGTTTATTACTTCAGCAAGTAAACTATAGCTTCACTTACCACATCGTTGCACCATAACTCAATGCGCTCCTCCGCTGGAAGCTGAGATCCCTCCGAATTGGCATCGCTCTGACTATTTTGTAACGAGTTGTTTGCATTGCCACCGCTGGGAGTTGTTTCCGTATTGAGCACCTTTTCCAGAACATGCTCGCACACCTTGCGGCACTGTATAAACTCATTGGCCACCAGACGATCCTGTCAGTACATTCATTTCATATATTAAATGCGATTACTGCGCAGGCGTTTGGTTGAGCTTACCTTTTTGGTGCGCTCCGGCTTGGTCATCTGTGGATGTGGTTGCAGGAAGAACGGTATTTTCAGGAATTTCGGTATATTCCTTTCGATGACAACGTCCGTCACCCATTGTGGCGCCGTCTCATGCAGCAGCGTACTCTCACTGTCACCGGCGGCGTCGCGCACCAACAGACGACACACTGTGCGGCCTCCGACCTCACTATACATCAAGAGAGATTAGGATTAGGCGATAAGCTTTACATTTGTAATCTCACCTGAATATGACTGGCGTGTGTTTGGGTACTTGAAAGTAACCATTGCCGCGCACATCGGGTTCCATTTCATTCGGCGGTATACTGTGCGGTGGCGTCCAATACTCAAGCAGTGCCTCTAACAACAGTTTGCCATAATTTATCTGGAATACGTATTTCATATTGTAATTAAATAAATCTCGCAATCTAGACACCAACCTTTATCTCTGTTGTCGGATCATCGCATTCAGGAAGGCCGGCCTCTATGGATACCCAGGCCGAGAAGCAATCAACCTCCTCTTGACCCAAAACTATCGTAGGCATCTGCACAAAACAACATTTAACGTTATATTCTCAAGATATATATAAATACAAATAACTAAATTTGAAACTTACGCCAGTTTTCAGGTCAACCGTAAACCAATTTGGAATGTAGACGTGTTTATTACGCTTCACAACTTCCTTGTCATATTCGATGGGACCGAGTTCTTCTTTTTTGATCACGCGCAGCACGTCGTAGACGACAACTTTATCCTGTGAGTCCTTTGTTATGATATATCGTTTGTCGTTCAGCACAGTGCATTCCTTAATAGCTGCACCACCTGTAATGCAAGCCACTTCCGTACCACCCAGCGTCCACTGAGCATCCATACCACCAGAGCTGAGGGTGCACCTGTCATACATGGGCAACTTCCAGCAACGGATGTCCGAGTTCCAGGTGGTTGCCCACACGCCAGTTTTGTCGATATTATAGCCGAGACTTAGCACAGGCGCCTTTTCCTCGCACACGAGCATCTTATTGCTCGGATTGCGCATTTCCGTAACAATGATGTTTCGATCCCTGCTGCCCGATATAATATACTGGAAATTTTCGCTCATTAGCAGCGACCACACGCCCTCCTTGTGCACATGTATCGTCTGTATGCAACGCTGCTGACCCAGATTCCACACCTTGATGGTGCCATCCGAGCTGCCGGAGACCACCTGATTACCATCGGGCGAAACAACCAGACAACGCACATTCTCCGTGTGCCCGCGCAATTTCATGCTACGCATGCACGTACGTGGATCCCATATGCGCAATATGTTCTCTGTCGAACCGCTGACAATGACGGTGCCGGAGGGATTCATGGCCAGGCTGTATATAGAGTCCTTCGAGCCTGTGAGACTAGAGGTTGTAACTGTGTTGTTGCTGGCAGTTAATGCTGTGAGCGTATTCACATCCCACAGAAAGATTGCTTTATCCAGGCCGGCACTGGCAACCTGTTCCCGATCCTTGGCATATGCCAGCGCCTGCACATAGTCCCGATGCGTCCGCAATGTCGACATACAAAAGCCTTTGTGGGCGTTCCATACTTTCACAGTGGTATCACAGCTGGCGCTGATTACTACGGAATCAAGTTAAAAAGTTAAAAAAAAATGCACAGCAGATAACAATTATATACAAAATTAGCTGCGAGAAAATATCTATTCTTGATAAAGGCAACAGACCGACGGAGGGCCAAGACAATATAGACTAAGTGCATATTGAAAATAGAAAAATGCGTTGCTCATCTCGTAACAATATCCCCTCGAATGCGACTTACAATTCCGGCCGTTGCAGCAGAGTACAATGTCGTTGACCCAATCATTGTGGTGTTCCATCGATTGTATGTATTTCTCGTTGGATTCCGTGCGCGTATTCCACACACGTATAATGGCGTCACGACCCGCCGAATACAACTTGCCATTGTTGGAATCCAACTGCAATGCATTCACGCCGTTCCGATGCTGTTTCTCCTCCGCGTCTCGTATCACAAAGGAAACCTGCAAGTCAAGTGACAAAAAAAAAACAATATATAATAAAAATAATAATATGAAAAGCACATGAAAGCTTCTAATTCAATTAACGGGTTAACAAGGTTAGGCGGATTTTGTGTGCTTAAGTGCCCACAGACGCACCTTTTTGCAATCATGCCACCATGCCATCAATCGAACCCGGTGTTTCTTATTGGGGCATCCGCATTAACTCACCTGCATTTTTTTTCGTGCCTGGCAAGTTTTGTGCGTCAACATTTCTTACACGGCTCGAGCTGAAACTGTATTTGTTGCGTGTATTTTGCTGTTTCTTCACGTCGTGATGATTGTGTCCTGCTGCACATTAATTACGCGCATTCATAAATTTCTTATCCTACTTGCAAAACTTAACACTTTATATGCTTTTCGGGCAATGCACGATATTTGGTCGGAGCGATAAGGTGATATCGAAACTTCTGATACATAAATACACTTCTATTGTTTTCGACCAGGTGGCAACGCGTTGACTTTGAAATTGAGACATTTAAATCACCTGTGTGGATGTGAGACAAAAATTTATTGAAATCAATACCAATTTCAAAATTCAAAAACAATTTTTAAGTCTTACCAAATACACACACACTTTTAGCACTATCCACAATTAGTTGTAAGACATAGCCACTATGTTCATAGTGCCGGCTTTCGGTAGTATCATATAGCATTTTATAGTGTTATTTGTGACACTTGAGTTGTTTATTTGGGCAAAGAATGTAGAAAATATTCCAGTAAATATAACTAAATATAAGGACAAAATTTGTTTTGTAGTTACAGGCGGCATGGCATGTAAACAGGGTCTGTAGAAAAACCGGCAGAATTGTATTTTCATTTGTACGCTTAACAACACTGTTCTTTACATAACTAGAGAGAGTCGCCTTTTTTGCATTTGTAGCAACCAAAAGTTACACAAAATGGCAAGCACACAAAATAAAGACGCCTGCACCATTTGCGAGAAAGTCGGCCTGAAGCCTTTCACCAAAGACAACGTTTTCAACTATTACATACCATTGCACGGCCTCGTCAGCTATGGGGCACTTAGCGTCAACGTTATGAATCCGCAGATTGTGCCGAAGCTGTTGCCCAAAAAGGATCTGACCAATGTCTTTCTCATTTCCGCCGTTGTGGGCAGCGCAATCTACATTTACGGCCGACCCCATTTAAAGGGCATTAAGAACGATAAGCGCGCAACGTACGCATTGCTTAGTGCCACACTGTTTAGCATGGGCTCGGTGCTCGCCTGGGCGTTAATCAAATCTGCACTGCCAAAGGACAATTCACTGCTGGCCACTGTGGCTGGTTTGAGCACTGGCGCCGCAATCGTGAAGATTGGCACGGACTATATTCACGATCTGGACAAACTGAAGAACTAAATGAGGCAACGCAGCCGGAATTGGTAAAGGCGTTTCATGTTGTAGACTAGTTTTTCTAAACATAACAAGCACTGCGCAAAACAATATTTTTGCGTACGCAGAATAAAAATGAATAAAAATTGATTTAGTGAAAATAATCAAATGTGGAGTATTTCTTTTGGACAAATTGATAGCGAAAATACACAGAAATTCGGGTGATAAATTCAGAATATTCAAATTTGTTTTTATTTAAAATTAAATGTACCTTTAATTGCCATCTCTTAACTGCTAATAATGCTTAACAATTGAATTGTTATATATATATATATATATATATATATGCGTGTGTGTGTACTCGTATGTATTAATTTACGTGTAGGGGCGAAAACGTTAATTTCGTATATTAGCCCAATTTCAATAAAGTATATCTTAAGCGCCAAATACTTATTTACAAACTTTATCTGGTTAAAAACGTTATACAAATTGCCTCGGCGACGTTGAATTGACGACTACGTTTATTGTTTATCATTTTTTTTGTATTGCAAAAAACATACAAATTACTTTGTAAACTTAATCTTAAATATGCATACATACTTTACAAACATACAGTGATCATCAGTGGCTTAACTACATACGTTCTAATCAATATATATATGACAAAAAAATATAATAAAAATCATCTAAACATCACTGTATATAGTTTACGATTGTTTTCAACTTTCATAATTATTGCGCCGAAAAATTTGAAACAACTATATTATGAATACATATTGCATTTACAAAACACAAGGGTGCGGACAAGAAACAATTATAAGCATGATTGGAAGATGCGAAGCGATTTCGATTGCAACTATTGCATTATTGAGGTCGTGCAACAACCACAACACTAAAAGCCTTTACCATACTATGTAGTGAAGGATGCAACATTTACCACTTCGATTCAAACTCCTGGCTGTCGTCAAATAAGACTTTAGTAGTAGTAGCTGCTACCCACTGCACTGCACTGACTGCTGTCTCTATCTCTCTAAATACTCTACTGCACTTTCATTTCTACGCCGAGCACATCGCGTAGTTCGCGCAACTCCTGTGGTCCCTGCATAAGGCGCTTAACGCCGCGTGGCAGGCCGCGGCACGATGCTAGATTTATTGAGCTCATGTGGACACAATTCGTGAGTATTTCCTTAACTGCCTCCTCCGAAACTGATGAGCCGCACAGATTCAAGTGCCTGTGTAAAACAACATGGATTTGTAACTTGTGCATTTAATCGATTATAGTATTTAAATGACTTACGCCAATGGACTCTCGCTGCCTTTCTCGGCAAGCGCACGCAAGGCATTATCAATGGGATGCTGAACATTTGCCCAGGCCAGGTCCAGCTCAATAAGACTATGCGCCCACTTCGACGCAATGAGTTCGAGACCAGATCTGTAAAGAATATTTCTTACTAATTAATAATTTGAACTCGCTACGAGCAAGTCTAGTTGCATACCCCATATCCCGAGTGACCGAGCAACCCGATAGGAATAAATGCTTGATATCCCATGCAGGCAACCGTATAAGACTCTCGTGCGTCAGACGTGTACAATTGCGCACATCCAGCAGCTTTAGCTTGGAGCTGCTCTTCAATATGCGCTGCAAATGATCATCCCCTATGATGCGGGATTCATCGGTCAGAGCGGCCACGGATAGCTCCTCGAGATTGGGAAAGCCGGGCGAGTCCATCTGAAAAAGTCAGACTTAGTAAGGAAACACAATCAACACTGAAACACATACAATCTCCTGCATGCTGGCCGTGCTTGGTGTTATGTGTGAGTTGGTTACACGCAGCACTTTCAATTTCTGACAACCATGCTGCAGCTTCTCGATGTACAGCACGCCGTGCGATGTTGCCTGTGTGGTCACGTTTGAGAGATCCAAGAGCTCCACATTGGGGCAGTGCGCCTGAAAGAACATTTTGTTGATTAATTATTAACAGTAGTTGCTTAGAAATAGAAATTGGAGTTGCCCATGAATTAGAATCAAAGCATGGTTCTTTTCAAGCAACCGCTATATACTAATTCGTGAGTTGAGACAATGCAAAAATGTATTATATTCCTCACCGCGAGTACGCTGACAATATTGGGTATTCCAGCCAGACGGTTGTGTGCCAAATAGAGATGGGTCAAGCGAGAGCCCATGGTCTGCAGTGCACTGCAGAGGGAGTTAACGCCCACAGCGCTCTTGCTAGCATTCATTTCAACCTAGAATATTTTGATTTAGATATTAATTAAAATTAGCAACAACATTTACTGCAGCCACTTACATTAATGGAGCTCAAGTCTAAACGCTGTAATTTTTTCATATTGTCGACGAGAAATGACAAATGATCCGAAAAGAAACCTTTCCAACCAGATAACGTAATACCCGTCAGATTCGGACAGCCATTGGACAGTTTTGTTAGAAAGCAATTAATGTCTGTTATCTTAAAATTTGCTACAAGTAAAAAAATAATTATCATATAATAATTAAATTTTAGAGCAGAATCCAAGCCACTTACAAACATTCAATTCGGTACAGGCACTACAGCGATTGTCCACAAACCACTTGAGTTTGAGTTCTGTACGATACTTTTCCTTCACCCAAGTGGTCAAGTCCATTGTACGCCACAGCACTGGCCTCAGCGAGACCTGCCGCCATAACGAGCACACGCGCCCCAGCTTAAATAGTGTGGGCAAACAGCCCTCCGTATCAATAACATGTTCAAAAATCTACAAAACAAACGAAATTACACATTAAGTATATTAAGGATGTGTTTAGGATTTGCATTGTTGGCTTACACGAAAGAGTACTTCTTCAGGTAATTTCTCAGCCCAAACACTCTGCTCGCCTGGCTCGTCATCGCCCTCTGCCTGGGCAGCAGCGCTTGTCGATGACTTCTTCTGGCCATTATTGCTTGTTCCGCCGCCGGCTTTTTTCTTGCGCGGCTCGTACTCACCCTCATCGCTGTCCTGGGGCTTTGGTTTGCGAACTCGTTTACGTGCCGGCTTAGATGCAGCTGCTGATCTTGGCGTTGGGGGCGCTGGTAATGCGCCTGTCGATGCGCCCACTGCCAATTCGGCTGTAATCGCATCCGACTTTTTTATGCACAGTTTGATGCCCGTCTTGTTGTCACTGATCTCGCTTTCGTACATGGGCAAGGCTTTTGGCTTCCGTGCACGCGACGCGCGCGGTGATATTGAGGCCGACTTGTTTAGTTTTTTATTAAGTGCCGTTACCAGCGGTTTGCCCGTCTTTGGTATGGTGCCGTTGACAGTCGTTTCCGCCTGATCTTGTGCCAGCTCCTGCTTTGGAGTTGTTTCCCTTTTTGTAGGTGTTTGCTCTTTCTGCTGCTGATGCTTTTTATGGGATTGTTCTGCTCCTGCATTCGGCGAGCACTGACCCTCAGAGGCTGGCGAGCATGACGTCGATGTGGCCGTATTCGTCTCATCCGTTTGCGTTTCCGACTTGGGCGGTGATAATATATTCTCAGGTATGGCTGCTGCTGCCCCCGTGGCAGCACTTGACGCTGTTGCTGTTTTTGTGGTTGTGGTTGTGCTTGTGCTTGTGGTCGTCATCTCAGCCGCCAGCAGCTGTGGTGGCGTCTGTGATGGGGTCGACGGCGTCAGCGTATTGATATCCTCGGTGCCCGCTGCGCAGCTCAACTGCTTGATACACAAGCCCTGACTTTGGTCGTGGGCCTGCACCTTATCCGTTTCCATGGGACTTGATGTTGCTTCTGGCTTACATTCTTTGGCTGCCTTAACACTTGCCACATGCCGCTGATCCTCAGGCTTCGCTACATCGTTTGGGTTTGGTTTTGTCGCCGTCGTTTCACTCATTTCCGTGCGGTCGCCGAGCGGGTTTTCTTTCGCTTTTCTGCAATATAAAATGGGTGAGAAAGGTAAATACGCGCACTAGCCATCATCATTTTAGCGGCCGGGAAAATCGATGCCAGAAATCAACACAAAACAAACTCAGCCCATTTTGGCGGTTTTTCCCTGTTCTCTATACGTTCTCATTCTTGTGGGCTCTCCCATAAACAACACAGCTCAACAACTCAACATGCAGTCGTAAATTTCACCAGCCACGACAAATTACATATGTATTTTTTTGTTTTTATTTTTATTCGTTTGTTCGCTTTTAATAAACAAGTTACGATTGGGTCACACCGACATATTGATAACCTTCTATTCACCTAGGATTCGTATCCACGCCGGCAATTCGGTTCAGGCCAGCTCTATACACAATCTTATCGCATTCTGATAAGGAACATCGTTTAATTAAGTTCAAATCGGTCGAGATACATGTTGATTTTTTACTGCCATCGATGCGTTGCACTCATATGCCGAACTCAACAATTGCGTGCAGGGTGCAATAATCGGCATTCAACTCACCACTTCAAGAGAGGTAGGTACACAAATATATGCTATCTGCGTACACGGCTGCTTGCGTCGCTCGCACTCACTGCGGTACTATATTAGCGTTTCGGTGTGAACGGGGCGGCACTATTTGTATGTTTGAATTGTTCGATTCGGAAGAGATTTTTTTCGTTTGGCGTTCATGGAATTTTATTCGCGTTTTGCTATCAAAACTGTAGCATTTACATTTTTGCCATGCACTTGTGGCACTGGACACTAATAGATCACGGCATTGACAACAATTTAAGCACATTTAACACCAAAATGCTATGAAAACTTAATTTTAACCAACTGCAACGACGTAGAAGCCAGAGCAGCGATGTTGTTGTCGTATCGATACGCGACATCGATAGATGAGTTGTTTTTCAGCCAGTATGGCCAGCATTTTGCCAAGGTAAAAATACCAAATCAAGCACTCAAGCGCGGTAATTTAAGAACATTAAGCTTTTGTTTATTTTTTTGAACTTTCTTGGATATTATCAAATTATTTGCAAAACCTAACTTAAGAAATTAACGAATAAGCTAATATTAAGGACATATAGACAAAAATTCCTAAAAGAGTTTCTTAGTATTCGTAGTTCGAATTTGCAATCTCTGGCAAAACGGTAAGATCCTTGTGGGTATCAAGCCAGCGTTTAGCATCAATTGTCGTATTCTCGTATGTCCTGCCGAACTTGTACAAATGTCCAGGCACATGACCCGCATAGCTGGGATTCAGGCCATGTGTCTTGTGATAAATAATAAAGTGTCCAACGGGCGGACACTTTATAGCCGGCGTGGTCAAATCCTGGCCACAGCACCAACTGTCCCTCTTTTTCTTGTACATATAATTCGAGAAGCTGCATAGTGAGTTGTGCGTCAGCACCTTGGTCGACTCCCCAAAGCGGGTCACAGCCATTGGAATGTGAGCGCCATAGCCATTGATAATGAACTTATCCTTATCATCATCGTCCAGGAAGTGGGGCGTGTTGAATTTGCTGTAGTGGATTTTCTCCGTTGTTGGCGGACACTTTTCCTCCTTGATGCCCTTGCAACACCTGGTCACTGGTATCAACGGTGCGCGATAATGTGATTGGGGAAGCTTAAACAGAGATAGAGATAAAGTTCAAGGATGCAGTTTCAAAATGAAAACTCACTAATCTTTCGTTCAACTGGTGTTCGAAAAGACCTCGCCCGCTCTCAAGAAGATCCCGATGGCGCAGCGTGCGCTTTTCACAGTTGTACAACTGCATCAGTGTCTCGTGCTGTGCGACGCCCGCTGTGGCGGCGGCCACATAACGTTTGCCCGTCTGCGTGAACATGTTGGGCACAAAGCCCGCATAGCCCGGTATGATGGGATGTCGGTAGACGGCGTCCACAAACTCACCGCGATCGTGCAGAACCTTCAGCTCATTCTGCGTGGGGTAATCCTTAAGATCGGGCTTGGCGTGTATGGGCGCAACAATTAGTTCAGGTGCGTGATTGCTGCATGGATCGATGAGCAGCTTGTGCGTCTGTTTGCCGTACGTGCTGCCCACGCGATCACGATTCTCCGGACAATGGCCCGTATAGCTACAATTAACGAAGGACTATCAGGCGGATACTAGTAAACTCATTAAGGCAACTCTTACCCTGGCACTAAATGCGGCTCGGGAGTTGTTGTTCGTTCCATTTTGCGTTTGAAATTATAGTAATACTAACAATTTGGAAATGCAAACTTTTAAATTTGATCTAATTTAACTAAAACATTGAAGCAACTTTTTTTAATATATACAATTATTTACACAAAATTTGGAAAACTCTGTGTTGTGGACAAGTAAATTGATGCTGACTTGATTCCGGGGAATATTTTTAAGAAATATTTCATTTTGAGATTAACAATATTTACAATTTGAAATCAGGACAAGAGTATCAGACGCCAGCAATGCGCAGCATTTCCTCAACACTAACAATTTTTTCTCGAGGCTTGCCCTTGGCCCGGCCAGCCGCACACTCGTATTGATCGATGCGACGCCAACCGTTCCAGGTGACAATGGACTTGTTGGTCGGCTCAAGGCCCGGTTTGAGTGCATCTGTATCAAAGGATTTGGCCGCAATGTCATCGCAAATGGTTTTTGCAACGGCAAAAGCGCCATTCATGGTGGTCAGTATGACGCCAGTTGGTCCAGTGCCCAGCCAGCCAGCCACATACAGGCCGGGTTCCACACTCTTTGCAGGGTTGTCCATGAGCACGCGTCCTTGCAGATTGCAAACATGACCGCGGTGCTCATCGAAATTGATGCCAGCATCGGCACAGCTGGATTTGTAGCCAATGCTACGCAGTATTAAATTTGCCGGTAGGCGTTCTGTTGCTGCGGTGGACACTGCAGCATTCTCCCTCAGTTCGGTTATTGCAAATTCCATTTCATGCTGGTTAATCGCTTTTGGCGCACGCAGGAAGACGGGCAGAAACTGTTTTCCACTGCTAGCGGAAGCCTTGCGATTGCTCTGCTCGCCCAGACTCTTTAGCATCAGTTCGGTTAGACGCTTGCGTGGTCTTTGCAGTTTATCCAGCTGATCAGCAATGCCTGTGGGTATATAACTCTATTAACTATTCCTTCGATCATAATTTAAGGCATTACCCGTAAAGTCTTCTGGGCGCCAATATGTGTTCACATTTGGCAGCTTGAGCATCTCGCGCAGCTCTTTGATGGTGAACGCAGCCTGCAGTGGACCGCGACGTCCCACCAGATGCACCCGCTCCACTCTGCTGCTAGCGAGTGCCTCCAGTGCGTACTCAGTTGTATCAGTCAGCTGCCAAAGGCCAATCGAAGCAGATCAGTTGTTGATTAAATGGGTTCACTCATTCACTTACCTTCAGGCTGTCCAGCGGACTTAGAAGAATGCGCCCAACATCAACGGCTACATTGCCCTGGCCCACAATAGTCACATCGCGTCCACTCAAATCCGGCTGTAATTGCTCTGCCCCGGGAAGACCATTATACCAGGCCACAAACTTTCTGGCCGATATGACATGCGATTGCTCCTCATTTGCCAGCTGCAGTTCACGATCCTGATCCGCACCATAGGTGAGCAGAACTGCGTGGTAACGATCGCGCAGCTCCTCCAGGCTTACATCTGCTCCGAGCGATACGTTGCCAAAGAAACGAAGTCGTGGATTCTCCGCTGTCTTCGTAAACGTATTAATGACGTTCTTGACCTCTGGATGATCGGGCGCAACTCCAAAGCTGGAATGTCGAATGGAATTTGCATAATGGCTCAAGTCATTAGTCGATAAGTGTTAAGCCTCAATCCACATTTAAGATCTACATATATAAAGACCAACTATTATTTCCGCCCCAAACTCAGTTCGCACTCTGCTCAATATGTGGACGACTGGTGCTCTGCTCGCGGCATGCCTCTGGCTGCTTTGCCAATTATTGCTTGTTGCTGCGGCAACACCGGCTGCAATCTGGGGCCTCAATCAAGTGGGCGGTAAGTAACAGGCGCACTAGGATTGTTTGGATTTCTTCCATTTCTCTCTTTCTTTGTCCTCATCGTACAGCTTACTTCAATGGCATCTTTCGTTCGATTGTGGGACCGCTCTTTGGGTCTGATGATAGTGCCAATAATAGCACAAGTAATTAGACTGTTACCCTTTTCTTTGTCTTTTTATTTTCTCCTTGCAACGCTTACCGCACCAATCCAAAAGGCACCGGCAACTTCTCCACAATGTCCACGGCACAATCGCTCAGCTGTTTGAGTAAATATTGAGCAGCATAGAAACCGGCGGGGCCAGCGCCCACAATGCAAATACGCTTTGTGGCACCTTTCGTCGCCTGTTGCACATTTTGTGTTTTAATTGCACCTGTACTAAAGTTATTGCTGTATATTTTTAATAGTAATTTTCGTCTCGAATATATAAAGTTGCGTGTGAAATGCATGTTTTGTCCAAGAAGATAGTTTTGTAATTCTGAAATGGCTCAGAATCAAAACACATTGTGCAGTGTGGCCGTTTGCTGGGCATAAAACAAGTGGCAGCACTGGCAGCAACAGTGGCGCTTAATTGAAATTAGTTATTATTGTTTGTATTTTATAGAAAGCTTCGTCTAGAATATTAAAATGGCACATCAAGTCACAATGGTTACAATGTGACCGTTTGCTTGGGATAGCAACGGTGGCTGTTAATTTTAAACTTGAGCGCCCACTGTTTTCTAAATTTTTGTATATACTTTATTGAAATTTATAACGAGTAAATTTGTGGTGCAATATTTTAAAGAGTAATTTTTTATTCGTGGTGCAAGTCCAACCAACGTTTCGCATCAACCGTGGACCGTCCAAAAGTGTGTCCAACATTGTAAATCTCGCCAGGCACATGTCCGCCATAGCGGGGCAGCATACCAATCACTCGTGGATAGATGACACCATTGGTGACGGCATGGGAGCGTCCAACACCTGCGGTGCGAATAGGAACCCATTCGACACTGCGTCGAAAGTGCATGTCGTCCTTGGGATAGCACCAGGCACCGGTGGGCAAATAAAAATCAAAGCCACCTAACACGAAATCGCTATAAAAACTATTCACAAAACCTATTTTTATAACTTACGATTCGAATATGACATTATATTATATTTGAAGTTAGAGAGAGAGTGTTGCCTGTGATCTGTTGAGAGGAAACAAATTCGAGAAACTGAGCCTTGTCGAATTTCTATTGACGGAAGTGGCTTCGACAAAACGATTTATTTATTTGCCATGGCAACCAGACATGGAGTGAGTCACAGCCGTAGTTTTTATAGGGTGCTGACAAGCCATAATTGATATCTGTTAACTAAAATCTGGAGAGGGTGCAGCAACAAGTTTTCTGCCCGTCCTGCCCGAAATGTCATGCTTAATGGGTATTCTTCGTGGTAATAATTTAAATTTTTTGTTTTTGGAATTAAACACGCAGTGCACAATTTCAATCTAGAACATAAATATAACTTTTATATTAGATAATTTGCATATGGAGATGATATACAATCTATTCATTTATAGGGAATTTATATTTTGATTATCATTTAACAAAGTGTGCATGTCTATTTTGCTGTGCTGTTATTGTTGTTGTTGAAAATTTAATATAAATTTCAAGACTCGGTTGCAAGTATTAGATGCTATATCCATACGTTTCAATTTGACTTCTTTGTCTTCTTCTGCTGTTTGCTCTTCAGTTTCTCCTGCTTCTTCAGCTCCTTCTCCGTCAGTGATTTGTACAGCTTGAACCCGAAGAGAGCTAAAAATAGAGCCGAAAAATATATAGTTATCAAATGTTGACATTTAACTTTGGGCCAGCAATAATAAGTAACCGAATACTGAGACGACGATAAATATGACTGCTACCAATATGGAGGTGGAATATGTTTGGGCAATATTTGTATGTTGCAGCAGGCGACGCTCAATGCCAGCTATTGTATTCTGCATAGGGCCCTTCATCTCGCCGAGGAACTGATGACGATCGCTCTCCGTCAGCGATTCCAATTTGTTTTGCAACTGGGCTATTTTTTGTATCAGATCTTCGGCAAATTTGCTATGTGACCCCGTCTTTGCCACAATCAATTCAACGGAGCTTTTCAGCTGCTCAATTATGGATTCATCCGTTGAACTCATTGTAAACGTTTGAACAGAAATATATGGAAGAGACAAACCAGCATGGATTGGTGGCCAGTTGGTGGACAATGTGCACATTTTTTCGTGGTGGATTTTTGCTTATCTTATCGCAAATCGAACACTAATAAACTAAACAACACGGGAATGTTAACAGAGCACGCTAAAAACAGATACACAAAAACAACATAAAATAATAATAAAATAAAAAAATCGAATACAGATAAGTGTGAAGTTATTTGAAGCGAGGGTCGACTCTGGAATTGTGCTTACCAAAGACGATCAAGATGAGCGCAATCATCACAAAGAATACAATATACTCCCGGGAACTGTGACCCGGCTGTCCATATTGTTTCATGAAATCTCCCGGCGATGGTGCTTGGGGATTGAAGATGCTGTCGCGCAGTTCTTCACGCTCAGTATCCGAAATGCCCTCCATGGACTCAACCATTTTCCAGATGTCTTCGGCACTGGGCATTTTAAAATCGGGACTACCGGGACCACCACTACCCGGTGGGGGCATTGCGAAACCCTGATCCCCGCCAGCTGCTGCCGCAGCGGCCACATCCTCGGCAAATGCCCGCTGGTTAGCTGGATCATCGGCCATATTAACTATATTATGATCTTGCTTTCCCTTCAACTAGTGCGATTGCGACAAACGACGTGTTTGTTTAACGTTTAATTGTGTCTACATATTTGGGGCGGAAGTTATAATTATGATCAGAAACCTCGAAAAGGCAAAATATTTACAAACTAGCTAATTATGTATTGCCAATAAATTTTTAACATGCAGCAGCTTCTTTTCTTTTTACTTAACATTTAATAACAAATACTTGACACGTTTGTGTATAGAAATAAAAACAAAATCATGCAAAGGTAAATAAAAATCATTGAAAAAATTCTATCTATTTAATTGCTATGAAAAGAGCAACGTGGCAACACTGTGAGAGAGGAGCGCTCTCTTGCTGTCTTATGGCATTTTAGACGAATGGAATCAACAGCAGTCGTGGCCGAGTGGTTAAGGCGTCTGACTCGAAATCAGATTCCCTCTGGGAGCGTAGGTTCGAATCCTACCGGCTGCGAGAGTTTAACTTCTTTTTTTTTTCTTCTAATAAGTATTTTAAGCTAATTTATTTTTTCTATTTTGCAAAGACCGACTCACTTTGAATAAACTACGAGAATAGACTTTTAGTGGATAAGCGCTGCTAACGTGTTGCGGCTGCTGCTGCTTTCGTGAACTGAACGCTAAATTTCAAATCTAAAATATAAAATTTCACCTATTTGTAATCAGTACGCTTATATTTCATTATTTGTAAGATATACTGTGCAATTGTTGTTATTTGTTTTGCTGCGCTTTGTATTTTTTATTTTTGTTAGCGTCAGCATGTTTTAAAGGTAGAGCCAATATAGAAAACCTCAACTATAGGTGCGATAAGAACACTTAAGAAGTGCGCTTATCTGTCGAACTATATAGAAAATCATGTGGAATATGGGGTCAGCATATACAAACATTTATATTCTCATAAATATTTATAGACATGCAGCTTAAGCTAATATATCAAGTGAAAACTAATGATCTAAATTCCTATGGAAACTGGTAAAACTTAATAAATAGTTAAATACTTATGTATGAATATATTTTTAGTTATTTTAATTATTGAGTGGAGTGGCTATTATCGCACTGGCTTCTTATCACCTAAATGTTTGCAGATAGCAGCAAGTTGAATACGCACGCAAAAAGGACAGGAAATACAGAAAAATAAGCGAATTCGGTCAGAGATAATTGGAAAACATGCTAAGTACACGTAGCAATATTCAAAAACTAAAGCTTTCCAAATAAAAATCAGAATAAGAATGCAGATAACGGCACTGAAACTAGCTTAGCAGAGGCAGCGAATAAGAACAGCGGGGGATTTGTTTTTAAGGGGCAGCAGACAAATTCTAGTTTTTTTTAGTGGTGAAAGTTATTTTCTTTTGGTGACCCAATTGAAGTGCGTCTTTCAAAATGTGTATTGGGTTTATTTGGTATTGCATGCATGACGCAACATAACAAGAGGAGAGGGATGGTGTCAGAGGGTTAAATGCATCCGCAATGGATGCGAGAGTTAGAAACTCACCTGCCAATCCAAAAACGACGACAGCCGGCACATAGAAGGCTAGATTCGGTATTGACTGCTGAAAGGGTGAGCCGGCATCGGTTAAGTCAACCATTGTGTAAAAATTGTACAATTTAAACGAATTTCGTATTGGAAATAACTAAGGCCGATTTTGGGCTGTTCTGTTCTCGACGTACTTTCAAGTTTATCTCAGAAAATTGCCTAAACTCGACTCAGATGAAAATAATCATACTAGCCTTGCCACCTAATTTTAAAAATTTCAATGGTTGCCATGTGTTTATTTTCAGTGCTGTCAATGCTCAACGTATAACTTTTATTCGTTTTTCAGCATTGGTTTGTATCATCTGTTTATTGACTTACGAAGCGACTGCAAATTTGCAAGAAAAATACGAACTTTCTTCAAAACCTGAGCCAAAATGAAGGTTATCTACAATACTCTGTTCAAGCGTACCTCGGCCTACGCAGTGGCCATCATGGCATCGGCGTTCTTCTTTGAACGCGCCCTCGATGTCACCTCGAACACTATCTACGACAGCATCAACAAAGGCGTAAGTTTTCCCGCTTATGTAAGACTACATTATGCATTTTGAGAACATCTCGCATTATATTTTTTTTTAGAAACTCTGGAAGGACATCAAGGGCAAATATGAATAGATCGTCGATACTTCAGCAATGCAGTTAGTTTTACATAAAACAATGATAAAGGGCTCTTGAAAAGTAACGTTTATTGTAAACAGCACGAAACCCAAATAAAAAATTGTTTTTCTTATTAATTATTTTTCCTTGATTCATTTTGTTCGGATACCTGCCAAGGCTTCTCGTGCCTGTAGGCATCCCAAGGTTGGGTGTTTGGCAGTCTGCTTGGTTCCTCAAAGCTGACGCCGTTCGCTTGCACGGTTTGAAGTAACTTTTCCAGTTTGCTGCCGACCACTGCCTCCACGGTGCAGGTCATTTCAGTGATGCCAGCCTGGAGGCATCTTTGGGCCAGCACTCTTCCCAGATTTACAAATGCAGAGGTGTCGTTTGTTTTATATAAATGCTGTTTGATGGCCCACTCAGAGGTGCTGGCACTAAGAATGGTGCCGTTCTCGAAATGCTTCACATCGGCGCTCACATAGCGTCCGCTGCTGCTGATCTCCAGTGTGTGCCAGTAGGAACGCCCAGGTTTCTCCAGGTGATAGCCGCTGGGTTTGTAGGCTATGCGTAATCTTTCCAGATTGCGAGGATTGCGGTTGAGTACACAGCTGAAATTATCGCTGGCCGGCGTGGTCAACGCCTTTATCTTGTGCAGCACACGAGCGGAGGTGAGTGGACGGGCGCTACGTGACATTATTTACTTATTTTTTTCTTTTTAATTCACTTAATAAGAAAATTAATCAATTTCTTGTTCGATATTTTTTAAGATGTGCTTTTTTGGTTAAACAGCTGGCAGCACTGAATGAGTGCTGTGTGTGTGTGAACGTGACTTGTGAATGGCAAATAGGTGCACAGCTGTTTCGGCCTTGTTTACATTGAAATTTTCTTAATTATTTATATTTCTTTTTGGCATTTGGGTTTATTTATTGCTTTACTGGCAACTAAAATTCCCACAGACATGCGCTCTTCAGCCAAAGTGAGCCCTGGGCACCCAATTACCTTGCACGAGCCTCGATGCGCAATCATTGCCCAGCTGAAATTGAATCTGCAAGTCGATAGTTGCAGCGCAAGTCACATTTTGGTGCACACATTTAACGCTTATGTAAAACGTGGCTGGAAAAAATACATTTAGTTAAAATTCGGCAGGATCATAAACAACTAACAAACTGAGTGTTCATCATGCTGTTGGCGTTTTGTATGAGTTTGCGAAGAATGCAGTCCAACCACATGAATTTCACTGCCATGCGATACTTGTGGCAATTTCATCGGCAGCACCTGCCACACAGTACTTATGGCCAACATGCCACTTACACACTGGGCGCGAGGGTAAGCGACTTAATAAGCTTAATCTAAATCTAATGTTAAGGTCAAATATCAGTTTTTTTTATTTTTTCATTGATTTTATTTGTATTGCTACGCGTGTTTTACGCTATCCCACCACGGTGTGTGTGTAACTCACCACGGCGACCAGGGCTTCGCTGGCATTGGCGCGTCTATTTAAATGCGCAACGCATTTGGTTTTCGCTCTTTCTCCCGCACTCTCTGGGCAAATAGCTGCAACGTGCTTTCACTGCAACTGATAAGTGTTGACTGATACCGCTAATGCTCGTATGTTATCCTACACTCCCCAGCTTCCTCTCTCTCTCTCTCTCTCTCACTCTTTCTTGAATGCCGCCCCTCACTTGCCCTTGTATGCCACCTGAGCAGTGAGCACATTTGCACATTTGGCCAGAAATTGTCAGTTACATTTTTAAGTTGACGTCGGACGGTTGTCGCTGTGTCCCCATCCGTTTGGGTTCCGCCAAAATACAAAAAAATTGATTCTAGTATACGAGATGAAAAGAACACAAATTCAGTGGCACAAACGACATTTATGAAATCTAATTGAGAAACTGCACAATACGCATAAAAGTTATTTTAAATTAATTGAAAGCGAGTCAATTTACAAACTGTTTCAATCTTTTCGCTTAATGGACTTTGAGTGGCATTAAAATATAACCTTTGTATTGAGAATAGTTCCACAGTTGACACCCGGAACTGAAAAAGCAGCAGCAGCAATACATTTTCGTTTTAAATGATGAGTATTTAAAACTTGAAGTTCTATTTAGCGAGATAAGTCTGTACTTGTTTTACTTAGTGTGTATTTATGTCGCTTTGTGTGTGTATTTGCTGCTGCTGCTCCACAAGAGAAAAACATGCAAAAGATATGCAATTCCTCTCTCTTTCTCTTGATATTGCTATCTCTCTCTGTCTCTCTGTCATGCTCATATTTCGCTCATGCAGTGCGCATGTTAGTTGCTCAAAATTCCTGTGGGTGCAAAAAGAAAATAAAATAAAATAACAAAAAAAAGTAGAAATTAACAATTTGAATTGTTGTCGATGACAAAGCAATTTAGAACTTCGAATCAAAGCAAACTGAACTGAAAGCATTGAAAAGTTGCCTTCGATATTTGCTAAGTACGATTAGATTAAGGCCACCCCAAGGGCTGCTGCTTGTTGGACATCATGGTTAACTTTGCTTCTGCTAATTTGCAGCATTACGTTGAAGCCCCCGAGGCTCGCCGTGTGTCTGATGAAAGGTCCTCGCAAGGACTGCAGCAACAGCAGCAGCAACAGGATAACTTACAACTCAATCTATTTTCGCATGGCGTAAGGCCGCCAACGGGTAAGGAGGATATAATTCCCAGCCAGGACAAGAGCAAGGACTCCACATCATCGAGCATGTCATCGGACGTGCAAATTCCCTATCCCATAGACTGGATATTCAAAAGGCTGCGGACCCCCTCCATGCTGTGGTACATTGCCAGTCAATTTGTGATTACCGTCGTTAGCGTCTTTTCCAAAATTGTCCTAGGTAAGTGACAGACAGACACACATACACACACACACAGACATATACATTTATATATATATATAGATATATATATATATACATATATATTCATGCCACATGCAACTTGCGCACTGACAACTGACCTGACGCAACAGCAAATGCAAAAGCCCTAGAATAATGAAAAATTATATTTCATTCTGTTTACTCAAAATAAATATGCTTTGCTCTCTTAATATATGTACAAATAATTAGTATAAATAATAATGCATCAGATACATATATTTCTATATATATATATATATATATATTTATTTTTGCAGCTTATCTGTGCTTGACCGATTTTCATTCCCTTGCATATATATATATATATTTATATTTACATTTTTTGACATGAAATGTGAAAAGCTGTATGATATATATATTCTTGTGCAGCATTAAAAACCATGTAATTTATATTTGTTGCCTTCGTATTTTATTTTCTATATATTTTTAAAGTATTAAAAGTGTGATATAAAAATGGAATATTAATTTAATTAATTTTTAATTTACCTTCCGTTGCCAGTATTTATGAACAAAACCCAAGTCCACAACAAGGAGCGACTGATAAGGGCGGTAACCGCACGACCCAAGGGCATACCACTGGTGACCGTCTCCAATCATCATTCCTGCTTCGACGATCCTGGCATCTGGGGTACCATGCCCGCCACAGTTATATGCAACACATATCGGATAAGATGGTCAATGGCTGCACATGATATCTGCTTCACCAGGAAGTTGCACGCTATGTTCTTCATGTTAGGTTAGTTAATCTACTAAAAAAGTGATTTATATTATTTATAACTTTATTGAGAAACAGGTAAATGCATACCGGTTGTGCGTGGCAGTGGTGTCTACCAGGAGGCAATAAATCTGTGCATAGAGAAGTGCGCCTTGGGCGACTGGGTGCATGTGTTTCCCGAGGGCAAGGTGAACATGACCAAGGAGGAGCTGCGACTGAAGTGGGGCGTCGGACGCATTATCTATGAATCGCCACAGATACCCATCGTATTGCCCATGTGGCACGAGGGCATGGACACTGTGCTGCCTAATGTGGAGCCATACAGGTTGCAGTGGGGCAAGAAGGTAACCGTTAACATTGGCAAGCCGCTGGATCTGAATGAGTTCGTGCAAAATCTGAAAGACACTCGAGTGCCAGAGCCTGTGGCGCGAAAGCTCATCACTGACAAAATACAAGATGCCTTCCGGGTAAGTTCCGTAGCTCCAAATCTCCGTCAGCAATCCATTAATATTCGACTTAAATTTGTTGCAGGACCTGCGGTCCGAAACCGAACGATTACACGAGGAGCGCTTTTAGCAGGAGTGAAAAAAATGGTGTAGAATATGCATATAGCTTATTTATTTTTAAGTATTAAGCCCAAAAAGAAGCCTCCATACAATGTTCTCGTTATTAATTGTATTTACCACTATATATTTTTTTTACTAGTATATGGGCTTGCATGGATTGTTTAAACTTATTCAAAACTTCAACTATGTGCAAGTTTACTTTAAGTGAAAAGATTATAAATTCATTGGTATAAATAAATATAAAAATATAAAGCAGTCTGCTACAATTTTGAAGCACTGTTTGCAGTATTTATTTTAGCGCGGTGGCAACGCTGTCACACTCCAGCTGTGAGTGCAAACAAACACCGTTAGACGTTGCCTACAAAATGTGTGTAAATTAACAATTAATAATTATTTATTTGGAATGTTAAAAACTAAAATTTGTTATTTCTTTAACAGGTCTTTTTTAAAGCTGGCCAACAATGAGAATGCGCTAGTGCTAACCACGCCAAAGCGCAATGAACTGCTCAAGGATGGTCCGTCTGAGATTAAATTGAACAGGTTTCAGATTTTAGGCCGAGGCTCCTTTGGCACAGTTTTCAAGGCCATCTACCGTGGTACAAATGTACACAAATATAATATTACATTTACTAAAGTTTGATAATTTTTAGACCAGCCAGTTGCATTGAAAATTATAAAAAGCAGCGCCATTGACACACTGCACAATGAGGCAAACGTCTTAAACTGGCGGCACAAGAACATTGTGCGTCTCATCAAACTGGAATCGACTCCAGAGCTTGGACTGCTCATCATGGAACGTACGAATGGGCTGTGTCTGCAGCGTGTTCTCGACACAATTGCGTTGCCCTTAGTTCACCGAGTGCTGTAAGAGTTTATGTCAGTTATAGTAGTAGTAGTAGTATTAATTGTAAACCCTGTAATCTTTCACAGAATGACGATGGATATTTTGGCTGCATTGCGTTATTGTCATTGTCAGAACGTGTTGCATTTGGATGTAAAGCCACCAAATGTACTAGTTGCGCTGGGCACCAAGCCAAGCGGCATTGGTAAATTTGGTCAAATGAAACGCAGCTATTTATGCAAACTGTGCGACTTTGGTGGCTCTATTCGGCTGGGCGATCCTTGCGCTATTCAGCGCAGTGCAAGAGGCACACTTCGTTATATGTCGCCAGAGGCGTTGCGTGCGGCACCGTTGAGCGGTGCCTCTGATATTTATTCGCTGGGAATTACGATGTGGCAGCTGCAGGCGCGCCGTCTGCCATTTTACACCCTCACCTGCAATGAGTCCATTGCCTATCAGGTGGTAAAGCTTGATCTGCGCCCAGATAATTATGATCTGCTAGAGACACTCAAAGTGGGCTCCTCCGAGCATGCACCTTTAATTGGCTGCAATTGTGCCGAAATTGGGGCCAACTCTGAGGATCTTATTTGCAGCTATGTAAATAGAATTAATCCACAGTTAGATGTTGTATTGTCGAGTGATTTGTACACGAACCCGAATATGTTGGCACGCCGCAATCTTAACTTTGAGGTCGCATCACATGGCCGTGTGCAGAAGCGGCGGAAGCAGCGCAAGCAGCCGCGATTAGCCCACTATTTCGATAGTCTATCGACGGTTCTTGCCACGTGCCTGGAGAGTGCATATTGCGATCTGTATAGGAGCTGCTGGATCAGTCAACCGGAACTACGATTGAGCGCTCTTCAGCTACAGAAAAGCCTGGAACTGATTCTGGCCAAGTGTCTAACTTAAGAATATAAATTATTCGATTACCTAGCTAATATAATGTTTTTAATGTTTCATAGCGTATACGTTTTATGAGTTTATAATTATGTTTAAATCTATGTAAATTGTTTTTATTCTTTTTTGAAATTATATACTGTTTTTAGCTAGATAGATAAGTAGTTAATAATATTAATTGGAATTTATTTGTTTATTACCTTTTAAAAGTCAAAAAAATACAAATTAAGTTTTTTTTTTGTTGGTTTAATAATTTATTTTTCGTAACTTTTTAATTTTGTACTTGCTACGCTAAGAAAATACATTTATAATGTTTATAAGAGCTTAAATTTATAATTTCTCATTCCGTCGAGCGTAGTGCGTTTGCTATAGGGTATATAAATATATATATATATATATATATATATATGTATATATATATTTATACTTATATAAATCGTAATTAGGATGTGATGCAAACAGAACCGAAGTCATCATCATATTGTTAGAGTTCAGTTCACATCGGCCACTACTTAAAGAGACTAACTAGAGAGTAGAAGAAGAGGTTCGCCCAGTGACTTTTTTGGGTTTGGGGTTCACTATGTATATATTTACATGTAATTGTTATTGTTTGTTTTACGTTCGCTTCGAAACCATATATCATCTACGTATCTATATATGTATCTATATATATATCTATATCTGTACCTACTATCATGTGTACTTTATATGCCTTTATTTTGTATTCTTTTGCATCTGTTTTTTTTAGTATTTTCACCCAATTCATACAAGTTTCCAACTGTTCTCTGGAGTTAAACTATTAAGGTGTATGTGTGTGTGTGTGTGCAAAGCACTCTACTAACTGTTGATTTGTTATCTAACTGACAACAATATTCTAAATACACTCGACTTATATATTTTTGTTTTTTGTGCGGAAGACTACAATTTTTGTTATATTCGTTTTAGATTAGTTGTTTCAAGTTCTGCTTTTTATTCAATAACTAATAGTTTCATTTAATAGTTATTTTGTTTTTTCAATTGCTGGCTATTCCAAAGACATTATCAAATATTGTATACAGATTAAATATATATATATATATATATATATGTATAAATGTATTTTAAATAGTTGGAAATGCAATTTTCGAACACATTATCATCTCGTAACGTTGCTCTACAAAAGCGTATAGAGCACGTCGAGCCGTTTGTGAATACTTTTCGGGAACAATTCTAATAAACATTTTCAAAAACTCTTATCTATATGTATATATAGTTGTGTGTGTGTGTTGTGTATATACAATTTAAATATGATGTATTCGTATAACTACTTTATGCTCTTACTGCCTTCTCTCTGTTTCCATCTCTCGTTTTAGTTTGAATATATCACAATTTAGTCTTTTTAAATGCTTAAATCTATTGCGGAGCTTATTGCTCTTCCTCAACTAATGTAGGGTTTACGGTACGTTTCTCGTTTAGTTTTAATATTGAAATTTTGATGAGATTGAAATGGGGGCGTGGCATCATCTCTTCTTAACTCGCATAGGAACGTCGCACGGGAACTGGCGGTGGAATTTTCGATTTGCGCGGCTGCTGCGTTGGCAGCTTTTGTGGCGTTTGTGGCGACGGCGACGATGGGGACGAGGATGTGGATGACGTGGATGAGGATGATGCCGCCGAGGAAGATGTGTGAATGCACGTCGGAATTCGGGTGGGCGGCGCCTTTTGCTGGCAGGTCTTTGGCAATTCCGTTGACTTTGTTTCCTGCCGGGAATTTGTTAATTAAAAAATGTATTTCAAATTGCAATCGACAAAAAAAATACCTTCTTTGGTGAAACAAGCGCTTTGGCGGCTTGCACCGGTGACGTCACACGCTTCCAGCCATTGCTTCGACGCCAGGAGTTAGCTGGCGATGGGGCATGCCGCTGCAACAGTCGCTCCTTGAGCTTGGAGACGACCGCCGGTGGTGGCGCCAATGGCACCGTCTCCTTGGCCACCATTTTGGCCACCAGGGCGCAACTAATGCTGTCGCTGCGCACCACACTCGACTCGAGTTCACGGCGCTGATTGTGGCGCAGTATGCAGCTGGGCTCCTGCTCCTCCAGCACGGACTTGGACTTGACCAGCACATGGCTTGGTCGTCGCAGCTCCGTCTTGATGATCTGTGCTATGCACTGCTGTTCGCTGAGGGGCGCCACTGGCGCATTGCTCACCATCGGCACATCCTCGATTTCAATGTCGCTGACGCGCCGTCGGCATTCCTCAATAACAGCATAGTCATGCTCCTCCTCCTCCTCTTCCACCTCCATTACCTTCTCGGGCAGCACCAGTGGTGGGTGCGGTTGAGGCTCATCGGTTTCGCTGGAGGAGCAGCTGGTCAGTTGAGCGCGTCCCGCCTCACTGGGCGTTGGACTGACGCGCGCTTTTATCTGACTCTCGGACATGCTCGAGTCCTGCTCGTCCTCGTCCTCGTCCTCATCATTATCCTCATCCTCATCCTCGTCGTCTGTCTCACCCTCGAGATAGGAGAACAGGCTGCGCGATGAAGTCGATCGAATGTTGACCAGCTTGTAAAAGTCGTTGGTGAAATCCGTACAGGCAACTTCCTCATCCTCAGAGTAGACAATCTGAATCATGAGAAGACGGTTTGATATAAATGTGAAATAAGGTCAGCAGTTTGACTCACCTTCTGCTGGAGCAGCTGAGCGATGCCGTCTGCAACGGAGTCCGTCTCTACGGTTGTCGAATTGATGAAGTCCACCGTTGATGGCCAGAGCCAGTCGTGCTCCCGCTTGCGTCGCTGCTCCCGCAGCTGCAGATGATGCTGATGATCGCGCTCATCGTCGAAGGCTATCACAGCCAGCTCCTCCTGCGACATGCTCCAGTCTTCCATTTCTGTTGAGCATGGCTCCGCTGGCAGCAGCCACTGCTCTGGCTCCTCGGGCAAATCCTCCAGATGACCATTCGATGGCTGCGGCTGTCCGCTGCTCATCGTACAGTAGCCCTCGTCCCGCCCCTTCACCGGACTCGCCGACAGCGCCGCATTCTGGGCCTCCAGATCCCTCACACGACTCTTCAGCATGCTGACCTCTTCGCGCAGATTATCCTCGGCCACAATGGCATCCACCACCTTTCGCATCACATCGTCCAAACAGTGCTCATACTGCCGGATCCGGGTGAGCAGCGCACGATTCTCCTGCTGCATCGAGTGCAAAAGATTCTCCTGGCGTGCAAAGCGAGTCTAAAAGAAATTTGGAGAGATTCATTAATTCCCATAATTGCTAGCAATAAAAAATTAAATATATATATATATACATATAGAACCCATTAAATATACAGTTGAGTTCAAAATAATAGCACCACCTACACAAGAAATGTTTACAATTGCGCCTAAACTGCTTTTTTTTAACTCTAAAAATGTAATTAATACATTTTTAGAAGCAGAAGACTCTTAAATCAAGTAAAAAATCGTTTATTCAATGTTTGTAAAAATAAGAAGAAATTAAATTTAAAAAAAAAGTTTATCGGCGGAATATTATGATTTTTATTCGATTTAATATTTAACATATATTCAAATAATTTTTGTTTTTATTTATTTATATTTAGAAAATGCTATAGATTTGATTATTTTTATCAGCTGTTCTTAAACACTTTTCAGTTTCAGAAACACTTCAAAATCCGATGAAAGCGCTTTTGAAAAACAGCCATCGTTCAATTAAATATATAACAGTGTACTTAAATATTCTAATTGTTGAAAATTGTATTGTATTTGTATTAATATACTCAATCACTACACGATTGGGGAGACCTTCTGGCGTTCAGAATGGAGGCGACCCAAGGCGACCCTGCCTCTGCCGTTGCAGTGACGAGGGTCGCCAAAGACTGCCACAATTTATCAAACACTCAATAGCATTTGGGATTGAAGTGCTAAATGAGTAGTTAAGATCGAGCGGATTGAATGCTTTGGGCAACCTTCGGATTCATTAGAGTCGCTTTAACAACAATTGGTTGAACTTGGCTTAAAGCACACAAGCAATACCAGTTAACAGCGAGCCACACACACACACAGACACACTTACCCGTTGCCACCCAGAGTGGGTGGGTTTGGGAAAAGGCGGAGGAGTTTCTTGCGCCTGGTGGGTAATGAAAAGATGCCGCTCAGTGAAGCATCTCTAATGCAAACGCTCAATCAATTTCACAAAAAAATAAGTAAAAGAATAAGTAAACCATTTCAACACGAGTCTCAGTCCCTCTATCTCTCTCTCTCTGCGTACATCCATCTCTGTCTTTCTGTCTGTGTCTCAGTTTCAGTTAGGAGTTTTCAGTTTTTCAGCCCAGATAAGCGACAATTTGTATGCAGAGAATGCGAGCGAAGGGAAACATTGTTCTTAAAAATGAATTTATGCGTTTATTTATGACTTCGCTGAGACTTCTGTGTCTTCTTTGACTTCCCCAGCAGTGAGTTCCCCCAGTCAGTGCCCCATTTCCCCACTCTTCGACAACCCCAGTTCCGATTTTTGACTCCAACGCTGCAGACAATTTCAGCGCCAACTTTGACTCGAATCCGACTGAGCAGGAAAACTGAAAACTCTTTGCCGCAGTGCAAATTGTTTCTTCATTGTTTTCACAAGCTGCGAGGTGGGTTTAAGAAGTTTGGAATTATGCTCGATATGATATACAATTTCTTAATCTTTGCGTATAAAGAAATGATTTTGACATTAAATGGAATAATCGTTGCTGTTTGTTTTCTATAAAACACAGCATTCAGCATAGATAGAAAATCAGAAAAAACCGCGCTAAAATTTAGAAACTCGTTCTGAAAACTAAAAAATTATTTCTGTACATTAAAAATAATTTTTAACTGTGCGAAATAATGTATAAAATTATAAATGATTTTTTCCTTTTCTCAAAAATAAAATAATAAAAGAAAATTTTAAAAAAATCAGATAGATGTGAAACCTTTCTGTTTTTTTACAAAATATAAAAGTTTTGGAAACATTTTTATTAAGAACCACACTAAATTTTGTAAAGAAACAATAAAAAAAAAATGGAAATTTATAATTTAAACCTTATATATTTATAAAAGAAAATATTAAAAAAAAATATGTAAATGAAACTGTTTTTTTTAGGAAATAATAATATAGTTTCTGAAACATTTTTGGTCTTCTCAATAATTAAGAAAAACCTTAGATTTTGGAAAGATACAATTTTAAAGTGAAATAAAAATGTAAACAGCTATATATAAGAATTTTTTATATAATAAGAATTTTTTTGGTGTTGGTGTTGGCTTACTTTGAGTGCCACCCACGCAGCTTATTATTACAAAATATCAAATCCGAAGAGCAGCTCAGCCCAAAGTGTGAATAAAAGTAGATATTTTAGGACATACCTGGAGTGCCTTGTGATCCCGGCTTGTTTGCAGTTGTTTGCGTTCTTTGGATTTCATAATGCGATTCATGCTGAGGACGAATTTAAAAAGTTGAAAAATAGTAAAAACAAAATAAAAAAAATAAATAAATAAATGCTAAAGTTTGTGTTGTTTGTTGTGTGGTGTGTGTGAAACAGGTGTGATTTGCAAAGTGCGTGTGGCTTGGCACAGAAATACTTTTGACCAGCGGAAACTGAACACCAAAAATGAACCAAAAATAAACCCTAAGCGTGAATTTGAATTGGCGTAATTACGTTTGTTGGTCTGGACAGAAACCACAGTCGACTGACTGATTGATGGCTTCTCGCGCAGAGCATGCTTCTAATGGCCAATACTCGCTGTGGGCCCAGTCGACTGCAAATAAATACTTCCTGCCTCGCTGCCACCCTGCCTGGCTGCCTGCTTGATGATTCTCTTGGCTGCGGCTTTCCAAGCCATTCGCTTTGGTCGGCTGGGCTGACGAGGCTGCTCAGTAATTTGGAAAATTGCATTCAGTGCCGTTAACTTGGCTTTCTGCACTGAACATGGCCCAAGCCACATATTTTTCTGTTTTTTTTTTTGAGTGCGTAGTGGCGCTTGGACTATTTGGTCTGAATTCTAGGCAGGCTGTCTGCCTTGGCTGCAAGTTGAAGGCGTTCTCAGTCACGAGTTGCGAGTATGAAAAATATATTTACGAACACTTTTCTGGCCAAAAGCAGGGCGAAAAACTAACTCTTTTTCAAATTGCATAATTATGTGGCGCAGAGAATCAGAAAAGCGGAAAACTACAACAACAGCGCCAAAAGTATTCCTGAATTACAATTTACTTTAACTAATGGAATGCATAAAACATAAATCGCTGGACAAAAGCTGATAAATATTTTTCAGACTAGTGCCAAGAAAACATGTCATTTGCATTATTTTGCTATTTATGCAAAAATATTCTTTTTATTGTTATAATCTGCATTGTTTACGAAACTCTTTCTGTGGTTATTTTAATGTTGTTTGCAGATTTGCAAGACTTCTTTGTTTAAAAACATTTGTTATTTTATATGTGAGCAGATTAACTATAATAATAAAAACTCTCTTCTGTTGTATTTACTTTCTATCTTTATCAGCAGATAATTCTATGGTCCATTTTAGCAGGAATGAATTCAAGAGGTTAGCTTAAGCCCCTCGAGATATGAATGTATATTAGAGAGATAAGAATAAAAACTATAATTGCAGACAAAGTTTATAAAATTACTTGAAAACTAGTGCAAACAAAAGTGCAAAACTTATTTAATTTTCCTTGGCACTCTAAATGGATCGAAACGAGGGTGCACTAAATATAATCTATATTTTTTTTTATTATTTCTGTATTTATTTTAAACACTCAATTTAGAGCATTAAAACTTGATTAGAGTTCAATTACTAAAATTGTTAAAAATAATAAGTGGAAAATTAAAGAATTAGCTGAAATTACTTTTGTTTCTTTTTAGATTAGATGATAAGTAAATGAAAATAAATGGGATGCCGTGCGATAAACAATGTACTTTGTTCACACACACACACACACTCTAGAACACACACACACACACATTGGCACACACATTTACTTTTGATAAACATATATAATTTGTCACTTACTTCTCAATTTGCTCGCGCAATTCCTTCTCGAACGTTGGCGACCCGCATTGGCTCTGAAAAAAGTGCAGGAAAGCAAAAGGAAAAAAGAATAAAATATATAAAAATCGTGTGGTGAACGTATAAAAAAGAGATGAGTATTAAATGAAATGCGAAAGAAATTAAACACAATAAATTAGTGCACTTAGCTGATGATTAAGAACGACAATTTAATTGCCCGATATCACAGTGGCAATCAACGCCGCCGACAGCTGATGGAGGAGTGACAAAAAACTGACAAAACCAGGGGAGGAGGAAGGTTTTTGTGAGGGTAGCTGGGTTAACTGAAATTGATTAGAGGAGAGCGAGGTGTGCAACGAGGGGAAGTAACTTTATATGGCATATAAAAAAGTTCAATGCAAGAATGCGGAATACTAAAACTGGGCAGAGTAGGAGGGAAGAGGCAGAAAGTGGACTCTGTTGCATGCAACAATAAATCAGCAGAGTCAACAACCGACACGGCGCAACAGCAGCAGCAGCAACGACACCGCCTCCTCCTCCTCGACTCCATCAGGACTCCTCCTTGACTCTCAATTCCAGCTGCTGTTTTGGCGTGAAATGTAATCGATAAAAGTTACATCACGACAATTTCATCTATGTAACGTGACGACAGCCAACAGATACAAAACACACACATACACAGATACTCACCAATACACAGCTAGACAGATACAACTAAAGCCACTTGAAGCCAAGTAGCAGACCCCAGACAAGCACTTGTAATAAATCGTTTTGGTTTAGTGCAAACATAATGAATGACGAACAAGCTTCAAGTGTAAATAAAATTGAGCATTTTATGCACGAGCGCTTAACTGAGATTAGCTATTATATATATATATTTATGTACATTTATAATAATCACGACTTTATAAACAGCTTGACAATAACTGCTTCATCACTTCCCTGTTAGTCAATTTCAACATTCTCATACCTCGACTGAAAATATTTCAAAGTAGAAGTAAATAGAAATATTTAACAAATGCTTGCAATCGGAATTCTTGGGCATGGACAATACTGCAAGACTTTCATTGTTGTTGAATTCCAATTTTAATAAAACTACAAAAGCAACAGAAATATGCATAGAAATATTTCATCTTTCTTTCAACGCTTTCATCTTTCTCAGTCAGCGAATTAAACGCGAAACGCGACCAGAATGTGAGGAATGCTTTTGGAATTAGCAATAAAAGGGTCCGATTTGTGTGGACGATATTCTGAGTTTAAAATTTTGAATTTGTAAGCCAAATGTACTCAAATGCTTTATAGAAAAAATAATTGAAGCTCAGAAAAAACATAATTCGAAAAATTCCACGGAGTATTTTGATAGTTATTAAAAAAACTGTAAATATACAAAAATAATTTATTAAAATTAGAAAGGATTCTTTTCCATTTTCAGAAACGCATTTCTAAAGTATAAACGAAATTATTAGATTAGAAATTTAATAAATATATAAAAATCATTTATTTAAATTAGAAAGTATTTTTTTCTATTTTTCAGAAATGCATTGCTAAAGTATAAAAGAAATATTTCAAAAAGTAAAATAAGTCTTTCGTTTTTAACTCAATGCAGAAAACTTGGATAATGCATAGCTAAAATATGCAAAATATTTGCTATAATATTGTAGGAATACTCTGATAAAAGAAGTCTCTCATTTTATGCTCATCAAGAATGCATTAAAAGTGAAAACTTTTTGCTTATGAATACAGCTGCGGTGAAAATAATAGGATTGCACACAAAATGCAAAATATTGCACAATTTTAATTAACAAATTAGGAGATTTTTTTTTAGCACAAGCACTCAATAAATAAATTATAATAAATAATAAAAATAAAATTATAAAAGAAAAAAAATGTGGTCTTTCAATATATTACAACGGGGTCAAATTAGTAGTTAGACGTAAATAATATTTAAAAAAAACTAGATTTAGGCAAAATCGATAGGACAATAAAAGAGGCTATTAAATGATTGAGAATTTGCATTTTATGAAATAGGAGTGCTATTATTTTGACCGCAGCTGAACATGTGTGTTAAAATAGGACACTTTACGATATACCCTATGCTTCCCAAAGACATCTCGTCTCGTCTAAAGCTCATCACGAATGCATAGCCAAATTATACTTTGAAAGATGGCAAACTGTTTACACACAAATGGAACACACACACACATGCATATATATATACACGTACATACACATACATTATGAGAAAACATTGTATACCCTATGTTTTCAGCTGCTGCGCTCAAAACGATAATAAAAACGCAGCAGCACGCGCTAAAATAATGCCAACAACCAAACAACTGGCAGATCCCTTTCCCTACCTCTGCACCAACATGCGCCACGCCATCGCAACCACCCGCAATAAGGCGCTGGGAAGCTCCAACTGAATTACAAATATATGCAATAATTTTTATTAATTCGCTCCGACAACACGCAAGCATAATACAATATTAAAATGCCGCTGTCGACGTCAAAAAGTAAATGCGGGGTAGGGAGAAGAGGGGGAGGCAGACTTGCAGAGGGGAACAACAGGCAGCAGACATCGACGACGTCGTCGTCGTCGTCATCGTCATCATCTTTGAGAGCCAGCAGAGAAATCAGGCGCCAAATGAGTAAGCAGGCCTGCTGTGGCAGACTGATTGCCGTCGCATGGCGGCAGACAAGTGCTGCACGGGGTGGCAGGGAGAAGCAGCAGGAGAAGGGGGGTGGTAAGTAAGAGAGGGTGAGTGGAAGTGGAATCTGGGCGCCACTTGTGCCACAGTGCCAGTATGGCAGTGGCAGTGGCAGTGGCAGTGGCACAGAATGATGAACGTGTTAATAAAATTATAGGCACAAACAAGAAGGAAAGGGAGAGGGGGTGGCTGGGATTTCAACATGGTACGAGCCCCCAGAATCTCCAAAAAATGCTATTTTGGGCAAGTGGTGCGGCTGCCAGCAGCTGTTGGCTACTGACTGCACCCACAAACAGCAACAACATCAAAAACAACAGCAACAAAAATCTTGTGCCAAACATTCACAAACTAAACTCATAAGAAGGAAATAGTCGAGTGTGTTCGACTATGAGATACCCTAGTTCTAACATAAATCTTTAATGTTAACTAAAAATAAAGTTCACAATTTTAGTAAAAGATTTTTCCTAAATTAAAATATAATAGTTAATTTAAAATAAAATTTAACTAGTTAAATTTAAATTCGAACAAAAAAATCTACCTATATTAAATTAAAGGATATATTATTTTATATGTAAGAATTTATAATTATGTTAAATCTTTAATTCGCTTAAAGATGTGGTTTAAAAAACAAGTTGTTTATCGATATTTCTGTATCTGTGTAAGTTGTCTACCGACAACTCTTCAGATATTTAACTCACAATGAAAAATGCTATACATAACTTCAAAATACCTTTTTTAACCATGTCTAATGAATACAGGGCATATGGAGGCAGACATAAATATTCATTGTGAATTCTTGGTTATAAAAGCGAGTCGGGAGCAGGCTGAGTTGAATGGGTCGCTAGTGGGACAAGGAGTAGGGGTAGCCAGTTTGGTAGCCAACTTGGCCAAGAATCACATTGATAAAGTCATAAAATCGAACTGAAACTGGACCTTGTGCTTATTAATTAAGGCCTAAACCCAAAAGCCAAACACAATGCTGGCCATGTTCCCAAAAATTTTCATAAGTTTCAATTAGCTGGCGGCACAAGCAAAATAAAAAAAAAACAAAATGAAATATGATTTAAGGGTGCAGAAATTAACAAAACAAATCCCAGCAACATGTTGCACTCGTGTCGTGCCAAAACAATCACTGGGGTAGTGCGGAGTGAGCTCTGGGAGGCACATAAAAAATGCGTTAGAGGGTTGCAGCACGAGTGGATCACATAGCCATTTGCACCCGCAACGGTGAGCTGTAACTGTAATCCCCTGGACAAGCCGCGCAACCCCAGCTCACCAGTAACATCAGGGGGAGTTTATTAGAATGAGGAGGGATAGAGGGGAAGGCCTTCTTGGTTGATTGGAGATCCATGGTGTCGTGAATTTCTGATAGATTCCTAATTGTGGAGTGTGGGATTCTTTACAACAATTTTTGAACATGCTTATTATTAATTAACATGCAGCTTGAGCAGCGGGTGGTAAAGAATTGTGATCTGCTGACAAAGGGGGACAAATTTGAGTCAGTCAGTCAAAACTAGCTTGTGAATAAGTAAATATATCAGTCTTATACAAGTAATGTCTCAGGAGCGTATAAGAGATAGGCAGATACAGTTATTAGAATATACAAAAAATGTAATCAGTAATAAAGTTTAGTCTTCAAATATTTTATATAATTAATTATAATCAATTTAAAGAATAATTTTAAAAATAAATAGGAATTAAAGTTGGTTAAGATGAATATAAAATTACAAATTTATATAGTATAAATATAGAGTTGGGGTTCAATTAAAACTAAAATGGAAAAGAAGTTTCTTTATTTTCCAGACTTGGAGAGAAGTATGAAATAAACTCTAAAAGAATCAATTTAAAAATGAAAAAAAATGTTAATGTATACCGGAAATTCTGTTTGTATGCAAATTTAATTATATGCAAATTTAATAAACTGTAAAATAAAATAAATAAATATAAAATTTCAATGTAGTTAGTACTTAAAATAAACCGATATAAGACAATTTTTACATAATTTCATTCAGAACAAGCTTAAACTCATTTTGAAAATTTTAAAGATGTTAGAGCTTTGTATTTTTGGCAAAAACCTCACTACAAATTTCAACTTTTAATTTTATTACTAAATGGATTTCCGTTCGATGCTGGTTAAAGAAATTTCAATGGATTTAAAAAAATATTTTCAACCCCACAAAAGTGCTGCACACAACACGCAATTACTTCTGGTAAAAAGGATGCGAAAAACTTATTCAATTTATAAGAGAAATCTTACCATTTCAATGGTTCAATACGACAATATATCAATGAGCAGCCTAATGTTGTTTATGTATGTGCTGTAATTTGTGCAAAGTTCTACGCTTTTTTTGTTTGCTTGTGGGAGATGCGCAAAAACCCGTAAAAATAACAAGCGGTCAAAAGGCACAGCCACAAAACAGCAACAACAACCGGTCGATGTGTGCGTGTGTGTGTGTGTATGTTTAATGTAAAGTCAGAGGCGGCACAGACAACGGCACAAAGGCGACATCGCAATCGGAGCTGGGGGTCTACAAACAGACGAGCAAATAAGCCGGCGTTGCTTTAGCCTCGGGCGCTGTCCCCAAGCGTCATAATGTTTGCGGCACAACATACATACAAACAAACAACATAAAAAATGGAACCCCCAAAAAAAGCGTAACTTAAATTAGAGGTAGAAGTTATAATTTCTATGGGAAAAGTAGAAAAAATAAAAAAAAGCGTAGAAGACGTCGCGACCGAAACAAACTAATGGCCAGACAGCCGGCGGAGCACTGAAAACGGGTAAGCGGACAGCACAAAACAACCCTCGCCGTGAAAACGCATGAGAGAGACAGAGAGAAGGAGTTGAGAGCCAAACTGAGAGCAAAAGGCGTCGAATTCGCCGCAACGGCGAGTATTAGGCAGCTGCTGATGCACCGCTCCCCTACTTCACCCACATACAACCAGATCACCATCATCAGCTGAGACCGACTTTAGTCAGTCAGTCGCTCTGCTGCCCAGCCCTGCCCTACCCATCAATTGCAACGGTTTTTGATGTATTGCTTTGGCAACGAATTGGCTGTTTTTAATTTAATGAACCGCGACGGGCAGCAAACATCAAAACGCTGAGAGCCGGCATCGGTGTGGGAAACGGAACTCAACTTCCAAGAGTTTGAGTTGGAAGAGATAACAACAGCAACAACAACAACAACTCAGTTCTGTCCGATAAAAGCAAACATGTTGCTGATGTGGCAAGCAGGGTTGACAGCTCAGTTTCTATGGGGGTGATCTACATAGTATATAGACTGCCTCAAAGTTCTTGGCAAACACTAAACGTCAACTCAGCCGGACGGAATTTCTCCCTTTCAATTCGCGAAAAATTAATTGCATTGCACTTTTTTGTCAAGGGTTTTTTTTATTTGCTTCCCTTCCAAATAATACATAGGTCTTATATATAGTATATATATAAAGATATGTATATATAGTGTGGTGGTAGTTTTTGCATTCATATTTCGGCTGGTTTGAGTGGGCGTATGAATCATCAGTCGTTAATAAAAAACATCCAAGGTCTTGGGGGTCAAATGAAAGGTACAAGAACGTAAAAGAATAATACTCGTATATAGCAATAAGCATGCATGTATAATGCGGATATAGGGTGGATTTTGAACGTTAATGCATGTGCAACAATATTATGAAAAGAGTTTCAACTTTAAGCTTGTTGGCAACAGCGGCGACCTACCCTAAAAAAAATACTAAACATTGAAAAATGTTTTTATTTTATCTTCTTCCGATTTTGGGATGGGACTCACAAACTGTTTGTGAATATTTGTAGTATTCACCGAATGTATTTATCTGTTAATCTTTTGAATTATGTGATGAAAGGGGTGTACTTTTGCTTTACTCTTATTTAGAAATATTCTTCCCTGAACTTTATTTTATAAATCATTATATTTATGTCAGGCATAACTATTTGAATATTATATTTGTGATTTTTAAAAACTTACTGTTAAAAGTATACTTAAAAATGTTAACCCTCTAGAATAATAAATATAAATATATATACATTTCTGCAACTCTTACAAACAATAAGTCGATTAAAACAAAATTCGTTTGATTTGTGATTTAAATTGATAAAATTTCATGCTTTTACTATTTTACTGATGGCGTTCTTTGATGAGAGTAGCATTAAATGCAGTTAAAGTAGCAACAGTTGTTTACAAAATTGAATTATACAATTCATTTAGTCTTCAACTAATTACCCCTTAAGTGCATTCTGTTAGGGTCTCTAGACACGCTCTCCCCTCTCCCTACACTTCCACTTTCTCATGCAAGAACTAAGAATACTTAATTGGCCAAGGAGCGCGCTGGAAATGTTGTTGTCGACTTGAGTCGCCAGCATTCAATCACTCCATGGGGCGTCCGCATTGGCCTTGAGCAGAAAGATTTTACTGGAGTTTGGATGCGAATGTTGATGTAGATGTGGATGAGGATGTGGATGAGGATGAGGATGCGAATGTGAATGTTGTCGTTCGCTGGCGGCGCTTTCATTTCCAAGTGAGTGAGCCATCAAAACGTTTGTGACAAAAAATTATTAGCAATTCCAAAGTAGCGACGATGATGGAGCTGCTGTTGATGAGCTTGCTCATAATGACGATGCTGCTGTTGATAATCAGAAGTGCTCATGTAGCGACTTCCTTTGCGTCACCCACCCCCCATCCCTAACGCGCACGAAAGCTCCTCTTCCTGGCAACCAAGTGCCACTCGAGTCAACGTCGACAATCAGCTGTGGGTGGGGTGGGGGTTTGTAAAACCAAGTGTGTGCCCCGCCCGGCGACCCGGGTCTGTCGCCCAGTCTGTCATTCTGTCGCCTTGACACTGACATTTTGATATTCTTTTCAATTTCAATTCTCCTTCTCCACTCCCAGCTGCATGCAACTGAGCTTATTAGGGCGCAGAGTTTCAAGGGGCACTGGCCAGCGGTTTGGGCGGAGGGGGGTATTTGGAGCGTTTGCTGCATTGGAATTAAAAATTGAGCACGTGCTGGTGTCGAAACTTGGTTTTGTTGCCAACCCACAATACTGTTTGCGAAGGCGTGGCTGCAACGCGTGCCACAGCATAAAATATAGACGCCCAAGTTGAAGTCGCCAGCTTTAAGATGGAATCTAATAAATTGGCTGATAAATTTTGGCTTACGCTTTTATTTAATTATAAAGTAAATTGTCACGAAATGTGTAACGCCTTGTAGAAGACATCGGTGAGTCCATAATTTATATAAATTTTTATATTCTTGACGAGGAAATTAAACTTAGTTTACAAAAGGGACGAATTTAAAAAGCTTTCCTGATGAAACTAAGAAGATTTAAAGATGCAGCGATTTTTAGCAAATTAAGTACCATGAATTAATAACAGAAATAAATTCGGGTATTTAGAAAGATAAGTGTCCTTTTCAAACAAGCCTTTTAAATAATAAATAATACAAATAAAAGTATGACAATTTTTTTTTTTTAATTCAAGCAGATTTTCTTTTTTTTGCGTGTCAGTTTTATGTTTGTTGTGCAAAGAAAAAATATTATCATTTTTTTCTCATACTTTATCCTTTAGTCGCCTTCATTAGCTAATGGCCAATATTTGGCACTGGGCTAAAAGGGGGGAAAAAGCGTCGTTTGCATTTTCCGCTTGCTCGGCTTGTTGATTTATCACTGATGAAAAGTAAACAGCAAACAAACAAACAAACAGACAAACACTCAAATTCGAGTCGCATTTTTTGACACTCATTTGGGTGTTGTTTGCTATATATATATATATATATATATATATATATAAGTATATATTTTTTTGTGCCGCTGCAGCATTTCTGAAATCATAGCTAAATATTTGAGCGATTTCCATGTCGCTACTCATTCATGCCCATTGTACGGAAGGGATTAAATGTCACCATGAAACACTTGGCAACTTTGTTGCACAGTTATACATGCCCCATCCCTGTGCCGGCTCAGCTGCTGTAACAAAATAGCCAAATCCAACAACAGCTGTCAGCAATTTGAGTAGGGTAAAGAGCTTGAGCTGCCTGTGCCCCATCAAGTGTCCGACTCGACTCGAACTCAAAGACTGGAGTTGCAAACTTGCAAGTTGTCTATGGAAACGATACACCAAACTCAAGCTCAGCATCTACTCCAGCCAAACAATGGATCAGATCACAATGCAACAAAAAAAAAAAACAAAGGAAAAAAAAATCACTTGAAACTCTGCTACGGGTCAAAGTTTGAGGTCAGCATAGAAGCAAGGAGATCCATTAAGAGTTCTCCAATCAATACAATTATATAAATCAGTATGTTGTGCGACTAAAGGAATAGATTCATGTGGAAGTCGGCTCAGGGAATGGACATGTGAGCTTAGTTTGCAATTTAAAACCAGTGAGAACACTTTGACAGCAGTCGATAACAGGTGGCAAGCAACATTTTTGTGGCGCTGAGGTGGCATTGGCTGGGCGTGTCTCAAACACTGAATAATTAATAATTTGTCTTTAGTATTTGGTATCTGTCGCTCTAAGATTCAGAAAGATGCAAGTTTTCTAGTCTGTTCTCACCAATCGAAGGAGATTCCTAGTTATCTGCATTCCAAGATAAAACTCCAAAATGTCGATAGATATGGCGTTTTGTTTTATTGATAACTCGATAGATTTCGGTTTCCGATAGCAACACAATTTTAAAGGCAAAATCTTTTAACTAACACATAATATATGCATAATATTGATCAAATGCCCATATTTTATTAAGATCGAATAAGACACACCTAATTTATGACCAAAAATATCTTTTCATAGATTTCATTTCTACCAACAGCCGCAAATATGCGAGTGCATTTGTGTATTCTGAAGATCCCCGTTCCTGTGCTTGATATAAGAAATTACTTGGTCAAATCGTATTGGTTTGCATAACTTTTTAAAGGAAAATTTGCGAATAAAATTAGAATATTTTTAACAATTGGGTTCAGGATATATTGTAGTCGAGAGTACTCGACTAAGGTGTTTTAACTGTTTTTTTTTTATCAATCATAAATACATACTTGTAAAATATGTTTAAAATTTCCTGACTATGTTTTGTCAGCATTCCACCAACCTGCCCCTAGAGAAGGTAACACCAAATCGATTTAAGAACACATCCGAAAATATATTGAATAATAAAAAACAACAATACCAATACTTTTTATTTTGATTTAATATATGTAACTCAGTTAATCAGTTTTAACTGTAGTTCTTTAGTTTAATACTGCTAAGCTAATTAACATATCTGATTAATGGCTATTAATCTTTGTTATATAGAAATGGTATATTATAAATTGATTAAAATGCTCAAAAAAGATAACAATAATTATTAAATTAACAATATTAAACACACATAAAAATCTTTTTTTAATGAGATAATTTAGATGTGCCCAAAGTGTGTTATTTAATTTATTGTGTTTAATTTCAGACCCAATTGAATAGTTATTAAATGGCCAACAAGTTTCGCAATCAATGTGTAATTTGCAATACAATTTTGCTTTGCACAGCAGACAGAATATTAATAATCAATAAATCATTATTTTATCGAAACAAATTTGAGTTTGTGGCCAACGATTTGCGGTTTGTACAGTCAATCAATTGATAATGTGCATTAGATATATATGTAATATATATATATATATATATATTTTATATATATATATTGCAACTAGTCGTTGCTACAGGCTGTAATCAGATGCGAATCAATTACATTTCATTTCGCTTAGAAGTAATGCGAGTACTCGCACAAAGTGCCCAGAAATCTCTCCCTATATGAAAACTGTGCAACTTGCCCAAATTAGAAACAGATGACGACGATGATGATGATGATGATGATGATGATGATTAGATGATGCTGATAAGGAGGCATGGCGAATCATAAGATGGATATTCATTGAATCGTGCCATTTATTGCATGCCACATGGCCATACAGCCAAGGATAACTTGGATTCGGTTTCGCTTACAGTGCCTCAACATTTTGCAACATTCACACTTTTGGACTGACTTGTCATTGCTGCTACCACTCCTCCTCCGCCTCCTCACTGTTGTTGTCGAGCCAGTGATATGCCAATAACAATAAAGCACACACCCAGCGGGCGTGCCACATTCAGAAGGAGGCAGACCAGAGGTATGGGGCAAGAGCGTCTAAGTGAAACCAAAGGACAGTGCCACTGGAAGATTGAGGGGGGAGTTCGGTAGCGAACATAGTTAATCGTTATTTACAGACAGATAAAGTGCAGAAATATTGTCGAGCAGCAGACGTCGAGGAAACGGTAGCTGATATATCTCAAGCGACCACCAAATGTCGAAGTCGAACCAAGAAAAAGAGGAGAAAAATAAGCACAGGAGTTTTTTTTTATTTGTGGGTAAGTCGAGGCTGAGATGCCCTTGCAGACAAGATTTAAGCTATATAGTATATATACCTATATAGTAGACTTTTTCTCAAAAGTTGCTGTCAATATAGAAGTAAAAAAAAACAAAAAACTGTCAACTGTTGAGTTTAATTTTTTTTTTTAACAAAATTGTATGCGAATAAAATTGTAATTTTTCAATTTAATTGGGTTATTTCTACAAGAGTTACATTATTATGCGAACAAACCTAACTTTTGGTATTTTTTTGTAAGAGTTCAATTTTTGTGCGATAGATTCAATGATAGCCATGGGGTATATTTAAGTTTATTTATATTATTTATTATTTATTTTTATTATTATTATTATTATTATTATTATTATTATTATTATTATTATTATTATTATTATGATTATTATTATTATTATTTATTATTTATTATTTATTATTTATTATTTATTATTTATTATTTATTATTTATATTATAGGCCTAGGTCTAATAAAAGGCACATTGCAGTTTAATTAATTTCTTATACATGTGGAAAAAATTGGGCTTAAAAAAATCAACATATTCTTTTTTTTTCTACAATTCACATAAATTTTAAAATAATATGTTTTCATCAATTGTAGACAGATATATATATAAGTAAAAATTAATAAAATAAATTAAAAAATTAATAATTGAAGTAGTTTTAAAACTGACTATATCTATCTGACAGCTGATATTAACCCAGAACATATACGTTTATAGTTTTATAGCCTATGAGAAGTGTATTTAAATGCTCGACATATTCATAATACCCACTGCAAGGGGATACACTAAGAAGAATGCGCATACGGCGAAAGTAATCGGATTCCCATGCATGAGTCCAATAGTTGGAGGCGGAGGCTGGGGCAGAAGCAGAGGCTGTGGCAGAGGCGGAGAGCTTGGAGCAGCGATAACGAGCCGGGCAGGGAGAAGCAGGCAAACTGCAGGCCGCCAGGCAGTCAGACCAAAGCTGGCGGGGGGTGGGCCATTGGCAAAACTCGTAAATTTGCGCTTTTGCGCCAGGCCAAAAAGCAGAGAATAGAACATTTAGCTAAGGCAGTAAGAGCCACGCCCCAACACCACACCGCACCATCCCCGCTTTTGCCATTGCATTGCTGTTAGCCAGTTTTTGTCTCCGCCGCTTCCTGCGGCCGGGCGTCAGCAATTTCGTTGCGGAAATCCATTGGCCAGAAGCGAAAGCAGCAGCAACAGCATCCCAAATGTTTTGAGCCCATTCATTTTTCTTTCCTTTTCTGTTTGGGCCACACGCTGCGCCTTTTCACACCATAAACTCGGCTGTGCGTTTAACTCGTTGCCCATTTATTTTGGCTACTACGTTGGGTAGCCAAATTCTTTGAGTCTGTTATCAAATTCAATTACCTAAAGCCGGAAATGCGTATGCCTAGGCCATAAAACTGGCAACTGCCTCCAAGAAGATTCCTCAAGATGAGCCATTTAGATTGAGATTTTTTCTCGAGTTTCATGTGGCACAAAGGTGTTAAGCAAGTCGTTCTAGACCCACACTAAAAACAATATCAACAGTGCTACACTAGAAGTTACCCTATATTCTAAAATATAATTAAATAAATTTGAGATATATTAAAGCATGTAAAAAATAAAAATGCAAAAAATCGATTGAAAAAGAAAATATTTGTTCTTTTAATAATGTGTGCAAACGATTATAAATTATAGTCTTAACTGCATTACAAATTAGAAACATGAATTTCATATTCTCTGAAAAATTCCAACGGCCAATAATATCCCACTATCCTAACTGAATCACTATAAACGGATCGAACTGAACCGATTCTTATTAACTTAAATAAAAACCAAGTTAATATTTCTAAATAAAATTTTTCTACAATATTCATTGTTGCAGCAGATTTGCAAAATTTCATCATAAACTTTTTAGATATTTTCCACGCTGACAGGGTATACAATAAAGACAAGGCTTAAATAAGCGACAACTCAACTTGGCAGTGGCAATAGCCAAAGATTAAGAGGCTGACCCAAATTCAGAGCCAGAGATTGTAGTTAAGAGTCAGTTGGCTGGCTTTGATAATTTAATTTTTGGCAGCATGTAATTAAAGATTGTAAGTTTTAATTACTGGTCAGAAGCCAAGTTGACTTTGCTGTTACCAGCAATTGTTGTTCTCTAGATTGTGCGGCATATGCGAAGCATGCCCCAGCGCACAGTTGACCAAATAAACCACAGAGCTCAAAGTAGTCCAAGCGAAATGGTCAAAACCAGAATATAATGCTCCAATGCAGAATTGACCCTTCGACATACCCAAAAATATATACTAGCCGGTAACCGCACAGGAAATTAAAATTTTGGTTTCACCAAATGCAAAAGATGTGTAAATTTTGCTGACAATATCCGTTGTGTAATGGGCTGATGTGTGTGTGCGGGGTGATGGGGGGGGGGGTGTCTTTAGGACTATTCGTATTTTGGGAATACTCACTTTGTGGAACTGCTCCTGCAAACGCAGCAGAGTGCCTTCAACCTCAATCAAGCGCTTTTCCAACAATGCCTGCAAAAACAACAAAAAGAAAAGACGCAAACTGAAGAACAAATGCATTTGGCCAAAAGTAGCTAAAAATTGCTAAAAATGCAACGTTTACTAAGCAGATCATTTCCCCTTCCAAAAACTGAAAGCTATATTTTATTTAGCGGTTGGTGCGTAAATATCCAACTGAATGTGCCAAGGTTGGTGTGTGTGTGTGCGTGTGTGTTTGTGTGTGTATTGATAAATGACCAGTGAAACCAAAGCGGCGTATGCGTAAAAAGCAAATGTTAACAACAACCAAAGATTATATTTAATTTTAATATATCTATACAGCGTATAAGTTTGTCATATATGTCAAAATATTTACAGTTTTAATCTAAAATATATAAATATATATCCAATATAATATTTTAGTTTTATTTGTTGTAATTTATATTATTATAAGTGTTTATATTTCCCATCGTTAACTAGAGTTATTTTATGCCAATTTGCTATCAGAAATCTGATTAAATTCTTAACTTTTAAACACTAAAAATACTTTATTAAATCATTTAATATATTTCTTATTTATGCAGTATTAAAATGCATTTAAATTATATTGCTTCATTTCAGCATGCAATATAATAATAATAATAATAAATTTAGTTTGTCAACATTAAGAAATCTGATGAGAAACGCCTAATCAATAATTTCATTCGATTTTAAACACTTTTCATTTGTAAATTGCAGCAAAATTCAATTAATATTTAGTCAAAATAAAGTTTTAAATATTTGACTAGATTTAATTAAATTAATAAAACTGACAGCATCTGAAAATTAACTTAATAAACAAGAACTAGCCGACTTTTAACTAATCAATTCAATTTATGTTTTAGTAAAGATTTTATAATATTTAATATGCATTGTATGATTTTATTGCAGCATGAAATATATAATAATTTTAGTGTGCTAATATGAAAAAAACTCTTGAGAATCGCCTAATCAATCATTTTATTATTTTTCTTTAATTTCTGAATTGCAGTAATATTAAAATAATGTTTAGTCAATTTATATTTTATTTAAGATTTTATAAGAATTAATACGCATTGCAGCATGGATTTATAGTAAATTTAGTTTGTCAACATCTGAAGAGAAACGCTTAATTAATAATTTTATTAGATTTGCAAAGCATATTATTCCTAAATTGCAGTAATATTAAAATAAGTTTTTGTCAGACAGCATCACAAAATGTATTTATATTCTTAGGCGAAATATAGTTTTAAATATTTGCATAGATTTAAATAAGTTGAATGCCAAAATGGCAGTAAAATATATGTTAATATACACATTATATTTCAAATATTTATATAATACATATATATTATGAAATGACAGCTAATGAAAATTAAAATAATAATTAACAATTGACCGATTCTTAGTTAAATTGCTGTTAACTTATCGGATTTTAGTAAGTAGTAAGTTTCGACATTTCAGTGACAAGTCAACTAACATTAGCTTTGATTGGAACATGAGGAGATATATATAAATACTTTGTAATATATCTGAAAAAAGAAATAAAAATGTGAAGCGATTTAAATTAATTTACGAGCTTGTTGCTTGCTCAATTGGCTTCAAGGTGCACAAATACCAAATCGGTGAGCTTATTTAAGCTGGCTTTGCTCTTTTTCTCTTTTGATTTGGCCAAAATGCACAACAATAAAGTTGCTTAATCCGCACGCGATGCAAACGAAGAGCGAGCAGCGCTAGAGAGGGAGAGATGTAGACAGGAGAAGGGGTTGGGTGGCTGGGGGGCTTTCCAGCAATTTGGTTGCAGGTGTGCACGACCAATAATTCACCCAAGAGTGGCATGCAACGAACTGTGGCACGAACAAAGAAATCACTTGCCGCACCACAAGCACAGCAAAAGCAAAAAAAAAGAGCTTAAAAAACAGATCTTTTGTGCGGCGGTCGATCTATGAATTTGGTGTTGGCAGCCACTAAAAAGCACAATGGATCCGCAATAAAAAAAATACAAAAAATAAAAAAAATACTTGCATATATGGCTTGAAGTCGACTCGTGGGCGTTGCGCGGTAAGCAGGAAGTGGCAATGACAGTTTCATAATTGGACTTGGAGTTAAATATATGTATTTGGCATATATGCTATATACTTTACTGCACGGCAGCTGACAAACCCAAGACTCTAGTCTGGACTCTGGCGACATAGGTTTAGGCACTTGACAAAGTTGCCTCGACAAATTTAAATGGAATCGTAAAGTCAAATTCTAAAAACAACAACTGAGAAAAACAAGAGAGAGAGAGAGAGGGAGAGGGAAACACCCGACAATCTGGTGGATCGTAAAAACATTTTTCTTAAACACTAAAAATTAGTTGGGGAAGTTGTAAAAGTTATATGGTTATAGCCCGAAAAACAAAAAGAACAATAATGGAAAAATTAATATTTATATTTTTCATATGGAGACATTTGTACATTTAGATTTTTTGCGCAATTGACAAAGTGCTTGTTGTTGACCACTTTTGGTGTTAAACAAATTAATAAATGCCATAAGTAAATGCAGTTGTGTTTGTGTGTATAATAATACTACTAAGACTCACAGTGAGCCTGGCTATAAGTAAGAATGAGCCATGATTTGTGGCAGGAAATTACGCAGACGCCGAGTGGGTTAAGTGGAGTACATTTTTTATGTATACCTCATATATATATATATATATATCAGCATAAATATATATATCTATAGATGCCTGAGCAATGAGTTCGTTATGTTATAAATGCGCTGCTTGATAAATACTAATGCGGGTCTAACCTATTTAGAATCCGCAAACTATGTATGCTTATTAATAATCTGCTGAACTGAATAAGTTAAAAATTTGTAGTCGACTCACTTATACCCTAACAGAAATGTAGATATTTTATTTGGTTCATGCAAAGTAAACTTTATTAGTATGTCTATCAATATGAAAAGCCACAAAACGGAAAATTCGCCTCAAAGTTACACAGAAAACATATTTTCATATTTATTTATTGACGATTTTTTCAAATGTATTTTATAAAATACTGAAAAACATTTTTAAACGAATTTTATGTTCTATATTTTATTTTTGACATTTTTTATTAATTAAATAGATCAGAATATGTGCAAAAAAATCACAGTTTCTATTCAAGATTTATTAAATAAAGCAAAGTTTAAATAGTCTGAACAGATTCAAATAAAGATCAAGTGGAGTTTGTTGGATTATATATTGAATACATACAGATACGATGATAAATATATCTTCAAATTGGCTTAATGAATCTACGCTTAACTGGTGGACATTTTTATAACCATTTATAAAGATTTTTTATGGTTATAGGGTATTAGAGAAATACATACATATATACATTATTTTATTGCTACGCACACACAGACACACACAGAGTTGCACATGGAAACATATACATGACAAAGAGGAGAACGACTCCTGTATGCTGCGCATGTGCAACTGTGCAACTGCAACAGCAACAGCTGAGCGCAAGCGAAACCGAAACCAAATACGAAGCGAACCCAAGCGATGGGAAATAAATAAACAAACAATCACACACACACACATACATCAAGGGGAGGCGGAGCTGAGAAAGGGGCTGGGAACGAAGTGCAAACGTTGCCACATAAATTGCACAACGTTCAATGAACTTTTTCAATCAGACGACGCACAAAATGCAACTGCAACAGCAACAGCAACGGCAACGGCAATTGCAACTGCAACCGCAGCCGTAGAACGTGACTCGATTCTGATGATGATGACGAAACAACAGGGCGAGGATGCAGTGCAGCATCTGGAGGCAGTGGCAAGCTGCAAGCAGCAGCTGCAGCAGCAGGTCTATTGTACAAATGCGACGGGCATAATCAAGATGCCATTTAGCGAATTTGCGAGCAGTCACCAGAGTTGTGTGTGTGTGTGTGTGTGTGATTGAGTGGGTGTCCCCCTCTTTCTTTTGCTCCAAGAAAAGTGATGCTTGGTAATCGATACACGCATTGTTTGCCTCATGTCGTGCGGTCTGCGCCTCAAAAGCCTGTCAGCCAAAACAGCTGCACACTTGGCTTGGAGAAGCATCAATTAACCTCCAACTGCAGCACAGACAGTGACCGTGGAAGAGGGAGCGGCAGGGAAGCAGCAGCATTGGGCATTCAGAAGTCTTTATACCCTCTAATATTGGAGTCCAACTGTTTACACCTAAATTTCATTATACACTTCAGAGACTAACCGATTGTTCCTGTAATACTGATAATTATTTTCCGAAAAATTAAAAGTTACCTAGTTTATTTCAGTTATCTTCTAAGTATTAAAGTTCAAGAATACATAACAGCTGAAGAAAAAATGTTAATAATAATAAAAATTATAAGAGTAGCTTTTTACTAGAACTAAATAAATTCAGCTTCTGAGCATGACAATTTTATTTTAACTCCAAACATCACGTATCGAGAATATTTGATTTCATTTATTATGCCATCAAAAAGGTAAAAATAATAGCAGAATGTTTAAAAAATTAATGAAAATCCCAAAGCATTTTCAAGTATATAAAAAATGAAAGCAAATCTCAGACAACTAACAAAAAAGTCATTGTTCAAGTTCAACTTTTAATTTGATAATAGTTCAGTTTCTATGGAAGTCGTTTTTAAAGGGTTACAAGCTTCACAACAAATGTGGAAATATTCTTTACAGTGTAAGTGTATAAAAAGAAAAAGAGACTGGTAGATTTTCTGGGAAACATTAGAGAATCTCAGAGCCAAGCATTTACATAGAAGATTCTTGCGCACAGCTCGGATTCATTTGCTGCTGCTTATGGGCCTGGTCGAGCCAAGCCAGGCCTTGGACATGCGGCTGTAGAATGGACGTGTCTTAGTGGCTGGCTGGCTGGCTGACTGGCTGAATGGCTGGCCATAAATCAAGTGGACTCCACTGGCTGCGCGCCTGCGCCATACTTAGCGCTATTAAAGCGTCACGGAAGTCGCAACGTGATCGGTGAACGGCAGCCAGCAGCGTGGTAACGACTACGACTACGACTACTCCGACTACGGCCATGGTACGCTCATCCAACTCATATGGGTATGCTTAGCAGCAACCAAGCACAACCCAAGCACCAGTTAGCATGGGAAGTTTAGAGTGGAAACTAGCTCAAATACTTCAAGCCATAATAGCTTTTGCGGGAATTGTGTTGAATGCAACGCATCAGAAAAAAACCATTTTGACTCTGAATGTAGCGGGGGAAAAACCAGATTAAAAACATAAAATATAATTACAAATTAATGTTCATTTTACCTTCCCTTATTATTTAAGATTTCTTAATAAACTGTAAAGTATGAAAACTTAAATTGTGTTAACTTTAACATGTAAAATAAAGCCAAACCCTCATAAAACTATTTAATAAAAGCGAACTTAAAGTTCTAGAGCATAAATATAAAAAATTGTTTTTGGTTTAGATGTTATCTTTAAAGTATTTGATTTACGATCTTGAATAGTTCTTCAATGTCGCTTGTCAGTTTTAATTATGACATAATGCTAATAAAATTTTTTAAAGTTAATCACAAATGAAGGCAGATAAAATGGTTTATGTTCATTTAAGAACGTTTAAAACTATGTTTAATATAAATATATAAAAGATACCAAGTCAGTGGCATATACGTAATTTTAGCAACACTCTCATCGGAATCAATCATCAGATAAATTTTAACTTTAGCTGCCTAAAAATCAGATAAATCCTAAGCCAATTAGAAGATTAAAGATCAAATTTTTGATTAATATTAATCTTTGAGAGATGGAATTACGACATCCCTCAAATAGTTAAAGTCCATAAAGTATACAAGACAAAAAAACATTAAAAATGTTTGAGTTCTTAAAAATAAACTCAATTAGAGTTTCTTTCTGCCCTAGCTCTCTTGGTAATAGTTATAATTGTTTAAAAGATACCAATGTAAAGATCAAATCAGGAGGCATATACATATTTTTAAGCTTAACTCCTTACTCCATTCAGATGGATTATCTCAGAAGCATTCTCACAAGATTTATTAGCCAGACACATGAAAGAGGACGCCGTAGTTTCAAAAGTTTCGCGAAAAGATCGAGATTCAGGTTGCAACATTAGCAGTGGGTTGCAGCTGCATGTGAAGAGTGCATTCAGCGACTTCATTTAATTCCTGGACGGGGAGTTCATCAATCTCTGAACCGCTGGCGTGATGTGTTTTGAATGGCATTCGTTAACGAGTTCAAGTGGTTCTCCGCCGGAGCATCGACTATGTGGTTTGGGGTTCAAAAGGTGTTTGTTTCACAGGCTATTTGCATGCCAAGTTTTTCGCACACGACACGCGAAAAACCTGCATTTTTTTTTTATTTGTATTTCCCTTTGGGTTCGGGAAAGTTGCTTCGAATTGGGTCAAGCTACAGCTATGTGTGGGTATTAGTTTTGAGGGGAACGGGAGACTTTATAAAAATGGCAATGATGTGTTGCGGCTTATGGGCTACTCTAATAGTATATGTGTAATTGGACTGGGTCTGCTACCAAAGCAATATGTTTTTACCCAAGCAAGCGAAGGTGAACCAGCACCAAAGGAGGGTTTTTTTTTAATATTTGTCTAGGGGTAAAGAGGGGTTTATCTAGTGCTGTACTCACCTTATCGCCGGCACGTTCCAAGGTCAGCGTTGGCTCGTTCTCCAGCGAGCGCGCCTGATGCACCAACTGTATTTTGCCCTGTGAGATTTGTATATAGTTTGCCGGCGGCATTATATCATGCACATCGTCCTTGTCATCCTCATCGCCATCCTTCTCGTTTTGTCTGCAAAAGCAAAAAAAAAAGAGATTGCGTTTGATTAATGACAAACAGCAATAGCCTTCAACAAACTCATATTCATTTCACGTTTTGTCACAGCCAAAAACTGCAGCCGCTGTGTCTGCAGTGAAAACTTGCTCGACAAGTTTATGAAAAAAACATACAAAGTGTGGGTTGAGATCGTATCAGCTATCGCATATAGCTGCATAGTTGAAGTATTTCCCAATGCCCATAATCAGACAACAACGGACACCCCCAAGAAGTGTCAAAATTATTGTATTGCCTTGGCTGGCACAGCTGGCCGAAGCAACAAAGCTTTGTAGCCGCTAATCTGGAGCGAAGTGTTGCAATGCACACAAATCTCCAAGTGCCACAATTGAGGCACAACTAAATCCACACACACAGTCAACAATACAATCAAAATGCGCTGCACACTGCTTCGGTAGTGTTAAAAAATGTACTAAAATTGAAAATAGTCGAATAAACAAATCGAAATATAGGAAAAAAAAAGTCTTAAAATTAGAAATGCTATTTTGTTTATTTTTCAGTTATTTATTTTTTTTTAGAATAGAACATGAATTTAATTAGAAATATATATCGACTTTTTCTTCTTTACAGATTTGATAACTCCTAATCGTAACTATATGTTGAAAAATCGAAATATATTTATTTCAACTTTATATTATTTTTTTATTGTTCGCAAAAAAAAAAAAAATTAAAAATATTATTTTCTTAATGAAGATTAAATTATTTATTTACTATGCGAAATTCATTCGAATAATAAATAAAATGAATAAAAATATAATTTCGGAAATGAAAGAACTTGTACCAAGGCAAAGAATATTTTGAATAAATATTTATGTGATTATTCCATTGATAAGCATAATTTTTTTAAAGTGTAAATATGCACAAAAGCTTGAATTCAATATTAAGAAAACTTCTTAAGTTAAATATAAATTTTATATTTAATACCACTGTGCCTGTTTTCCAATAAGAATGTAAGGTTTGCCAACAAGATAACGGTTATTGCACCTGCAAATAATCTAAGTGGAATCAGAATTACACTTAAAAAACAACTCACGTGCTGAGTTGTGGTTGTTTATCAGAGACTTCCACTGTGCACTTGGCTGTGTCCCAATAAGAGCTGTTGTCGGCCACCCTGCAGCATAGTTGACGTGACCCAATATTGCCAGCCAGCTGACAAAGATATCGATTATGGGATTGGAGCACCTGCGAATTGCCCTGACAGGCGCAAGGAATATGCGTGCAATAGATACTTAATACATATATCCTTAGTTTGCACTAGTTTGCATGTCACACAAAAAAAACACTGTGGACAGTGGTTATAGCGTGCTCACATGTTGGCCATAACTCGATTGTTAACAACGGGCAAACGGCAAACGGCAAATGGCAACAACAATTTGCTCGTTATTTTCAAATTGAATTTGCGAGTTAAGTGCAAATAATTTGATAAAATTGGCACTTGAAGGCATTCGAGTGGGCAACAGCAACTCCAGCTTCAACGATTGTGGCCAAATTGTGCCTTCGAGTTGCTGCTGCGTGCACTCAAGCCAAGCCAAGCCAAGCCAAGTCAAGCCAAGCCACATGTTACACCAACTGCCAGGCAATCTAGTTTTGGCCAAGTCTAACGCTCAATTCTGTTGAGCGGAAAGCGCTGCAAACAAGAGTCAAATAAATGGACAGCTCTAAAATCTTACAAGCAATCGCACAAAATGATTCGTTTCGTTTCGTGTCCGGCTAGTTGCAGTTGCACTTGCCACACTTAAAAAAATAAAATAACTTGAATAAATACGATTTTTTGATAAGAAGTTCTACGAATTTAACAAACCATTGTGCAAGTTTTTTTTTTTAAATACTGTTGAACTCGGGAGGGATCTTTGGCTACAAAATTCGTAGTTGGACAACAAGTGCTTCAAATTTTACATTTTTGTGTATATGTTTAGTCATATTGTTTCCCTTTTTTTTCTCAGTGTAACTACGCAGTGACCAAGTGGGCAGTGGTCAAAAACGTTGACTGGCGTCCAGTTTTTGTTTTCTCACTTTGCTTTTTAAATGCAGACGCAGCTGCCCACGTGCCTGCCGCAGAATTTCTATGCGCCTTTGATTTATGATCATCAAATAAAGCAATCAAAATCAATTTAACTGTTATCAAGCTGGCCAATTATCAACTGGACTTTAGTATCGTGACTCATCAGCTGGGTTGCCTGCTGCGCCACACATTTGTGGCAAACTTAATTAGTGCGGCGTCATCAATGCTGCCTCATCAATGCTTAAGTCAAAAAGGCCAACAAATGGCATTACAGTGCTTTAATTAAAAGCCAACTAAACTGAACGACACATTGCACATGCAACATGCAACACACCCCCCACCCCCCACCACCCTGTCGCTTAATCAATTGACAGTGAAATAGCATTCGTCTTGCTAGGTGCTTGCATAGTGCAGCAATTGCACTTCAGGAATCTAATTTAGCAGCCGTGACTCACACTCAATCTCCGGGCACGGAGCTGTTCGTTTGTTCGTTCCTTTTAAGGTGCAGCCAGTCCCCAGCACTCCACTGCCACTCCGCTCCAGGAGGCAGACATCGGCCAAAACATTTGCATTCCCATCAACTTTGCTTCCGTTGGCAAATAAACAATAATAAAATGCACACACTACGCATACACTATTATAATGTGTGTGTGTGTGTGTGTGTGTGTACATACATATATTTATTTGTTTAATGCTGAAGGGGCATAATTGACTTTTATATACCCGTACAATGTTGTTGTCATCTAAATTGCTAGCATACTAAACTAATCGAAAAGATGATAAGCAACATTTTGGCAGTTGTTCTTTTAAAAATTTGACATTATTTTTATAATTTCTGAAATTGTTTATTTTATAAAATTTACTTACGATTATGATTTGGTATCTAGATAAATAAAGCATAAATAAACTAAATGGGGAAAACATTAAGCATATAAAATCATCGTTTTACAATTAAAGTTTAACTAAGAATACACTCTATTTGCTTAAAAATCTTAATGTTATATTGAAAATATAACATAAGATTATATTTTTCTTATTTATTAATCAAATTTGAATCTTCTTCTAGCAAAAAATATAGTAAACAATAAAGTTCTTGATACCTGAATTTAACAATGAAAAGTATATATAAATTTACTGATTGAATAAATGAATTATGTTAAATTTGTGAAACAGGAGCAGCAATCTGAGCTCTTCTAGAAATAGTGGTAAGTCAAGGGAGTTGGTCTGTATTTAAATTTAGTTGTTAAGTAATTTAAGAAACTTTTGCACAAAAAAAATGTGTTTGTTGTTAAGCAAAAAGCTTTTATTTAAAGTATATGTGGCTAATAAACTTGTTAGCCCAAACATAATTAATATGCCTTAAGTACGTGATTTGGTAAGGGTAGCACTCCTCATACACTGACACACATAAGAATGCCAAATGTAATAAATAAATATACAAAATAAATATATATATTTTATATATATGTTTATTTATTTATGCTTGCCGCTCTTATCGTTGAATGTTGCACATTCGTCAAGCGCGCAATAATTTCCACTTCAAAAGTGATGGAACAAGGGACGGCGGGTCGGGGCCGGAGGAGGAGGAGGAGTATCAGTCTGTTGTGTCTCTTTCCTCTGCCTGCTCATTCACTTAATCCGGCACTCTTCTGTGCCACATTCGTTTACTGATTATGCGTTTTATGTGACGACCATAAATTTTCGCTGCTTGCCTCCCAGCTCCCCCTCCCCACTTCCTTCCCTGCACTCCAGCAACGCCCCACGGCGTCCGGCGCTTATCAATGCCCAGTGCAGTGGGCATAAAAATAAATATTGCCCAGAGAGCGAAGCGCGAAGGAAAGAAGCAAAATAATACAAGAAAAAAGTGACTGACTTGCATTTAATGGGAAATTTCTTTTTTTTCCTCTTTTTTATTTTTTATTTTTTTTTATTTTAACTGCCTACAAATAAGCCGCTTACTCTCCTCAACTGACCGATCTGAAGCTGAACTGTGACCCTTAACAGCGATTTATGGAAAGTAATTACGTTGAGGCTTCACCAGTAATTGGAGTTGTTAATTTAAGTCGCTTTGTTTTATATATATATATATATATATATATATATATATATATGTGTTATCTTGAGAATGATATTAGCCAAGTGGCATCACTCTCAAGATACGTTTAATGTTAATGAAAAGTTAATTGTCAAATTAAATTTTCCAATCAAACAAGAAAGAACAAACAGATTTGTGATTTGAATTTGACATAAAAAAATAATAACAATTTTAACTCTGAGAAAATAAGGCTTTCTAATCTTCAATCGGAGTTTAAAATACTCTAATTTGTTTGTAAGTTTTAAAAACGTCTATTTGCTCATAACACTTATTTGTATAACTTTAAAAAAATAAATTGTTATATATATATTTATTAATGATTTCAGATTAAATGTTGAACTAAATATTCAACATTATCAGAAATTGTGGCATATGTCAGACAAAATTAACATTCATACAGTGTTAAAAAAGTCAATAAATATGTTTAACGATTCAACTTTTAATATGCAAATCTTTTCTAGCTTAACCAGTCTATTTATATAAGTCTAGATTTAATGCGGCATTATTAAAGCATTTAATTTTAAGTCTTTATTGCAGCTGCCAACTAATTAAAAGTTGCATTAAAAGCGGTTTAAACGTGTCTATTTTTTTACGTTGGCTATGCGTAATTTGTTTTAAGTACCATCAATATAAGCCCAAACATACACACACACACACACACACACATACATACATGAATACATAATTACTGGCTATTTTGAAGTATTTACACCCAAGCAAAATGCTAAATTTACATAAAACGCGTTGAATTAATTCGACTGTCATAAAAAGCTGCCCAAAAACGCCCATACAGAATGCATATATGTATGTGTGTGTGTTGTTTGCGTGTATGTGTGTGTGTGTGAGAGTGTTTAAATATTTAAAGCGCTGACAATGAGGTCGACAGTGCAAATAATTTACAGTTCTGCAATAATTTTCGACTGCTATTCGAAAGCTGCCACATCCACTGCCCCCGCACTGCACCTCCCCCCGCACTGCAACACACCACTGTCGCTGCCCCCGCCTCATGTCATGCATATTGAAAATCGAAGCTTGAAAACGCCCAACGTTGCTTCAACTGTCGTCCAACTAACCAAGTGTCCAACTGTCAGCCATGGCAGCCAGTCAGGCGGGATGCAGTATGCAATTCTGATACCCAGTAAATATAGATCCTTTTAAGGATTGCCCATATAGAACCGATATTTATTCGATAAGACAATTGACAGACAACTTCATTAACTTCTATTATTATGAAACATATTTCTAAAAAATATAAAAAAGTCGAGAAATTCTTTTTCTTTTTCTTTAATTCTAAACAGAAAAACATTTTTTTTGTTTCGAGTTAATTTTTTATTTTGAGGTGATTTTTTAATTCTTGATTAGATTTTTTGGATCAATGGAAACGGATCAATGAAATATACAGTTATAGATGAAACCATTTCTATCAGTTTATAAATCTGTATTAACAAAAATAAAGCCACATCAGAAACTTTTAGCTATAGATCATCTTAGACCTGCTGACAGGGTATTCACTTAGTCGAGCACTTGCAACCTGCAGAGTCGTGGCTTGTTTGTGGTGTATGCTTGTGGGTGCCCCTTGCTCGAGAGTGGGCGTGGGCGCTGCAACGGCCACTGACCACACGCAGATGCATAAATGAATGGATGCATAGACTCATAGACGACAGACAGGCGGAGACATGAACGTAGATGTGGACACATAAGAGATTTAAAACCAACAGCATCCTGAGGCAAGCAAGAAAAATATAAAAAAAAATTCAACAGAGTTGAAAAGAAACTGTGTGTGGCATGTGACCCGGCAAAGCGTTCGCTACTGTGTCTAACCCGACGGGGAATTGTTTTTGTGATTTGTGAATTGCATCATTTAAGCGGCTAAAGATCGATTAAATGGTGCACGAGTATTGGCCTTTTATGGTAATTGAACAATATAGCAAAAAGGCATACAGTTTGAGGCACATGTATGTTGCATGCAAATTTGCTGGCAATTGTTAATTTATTCATGAGCGAGCGGGCTTTGCTTCCGTTATAATAAATCCGCGCTGCAACGCGCCGCTGCACATTCTAAAGGGCCCCGTCAGTAACCCATTTTTGCAGACTTGAAACAAAATCCGACACAACAACAACTACAACTACAGTTACAATACATGCACAAGTATGTAATAGCCGTGTACTCATCCATGTTGCAGCAGCAAACACAACAGCAGCATAACCCAAATAGGCGTGTCCAAGTCTCTTTACAATTCAAATGGGTTCTCCGCTTACTGCGTGCACAAAAGTGTGAAGACAAGTCAAACAAGCCAAAAAGGATGCAGCTGCAGTTGCCAGTTGGCAGTTGCCAGTTGGCCTAAAAGCTCCAACAGCAGCAGCAGCATCAGCCCCGTTAAGACCCATTCATTAAATAGACCCTTTAAGCTGCAGCCCAGTTTCTCATTATACTTTTGCTATGCATAAATTAGCAAGGCTATTTAAGCTAGAACATGGAGTTTAGTTTCAGATGTGTTATACATTTTACATTTTTATCGATAACTCAACTAGCCCAAAAACCTTTTATGTTGCAGCTAATAAAATCTTGCTCGGAATATATTGGCAATGGTATTTAAGCTAGCTCTGAAGATATAAAATATACGTTAACATATGCCAAACTGATAAGCAAACTATTTTTTTTTATCGATAACTCAATCAGACCAAAAACCTTTTTTGCTCTAGCTAAACAAGTCTCTCAATAAACTCTTGCTATTTATTTAAGCTCCGAAGATATAAAATGATTAATTACTTATACCAAACATAGAATAAGTCAAATTGGTTTTTTACCATCGCTTTTTCAGCTATATTCGTAAAATTCTTATTTATTAATTAAAAAAAATAAATATTTATGATTGTATATAGAGGGTATATTGTAGTCGTACATTTGTAAATAGAGCACCCTTATTGGTATCTTGTTCTCATTGTATTCTCCCTGCTGAAGCCCTGTGGGTGTGATTAATGTAATGAGAAATTTGAGTTGTTTTCTGTTGATTGCTATTTTGGGTTGCATCTCATTTTCAACACTCCTTTTGTCGCTAACAATGTGTTGACTTGATGCTCCCATCGAAGCTATATCAATGACCCAAATCTGTATGTGGCATCTCTCCTCCTCTCCCCCTCCCACTTGCACTACATCTCTCTCTCTCTCTGGCTTGCTCATAACTGATTTTGAAGCCCACACTTGAAATTTGCATAATTTGACAACATGAGCGCTAACAAAAAACCACTTTGGAGAGCGAAAGAAAAAAAGAATGATTTATCATGGGTAAACATTGTGTACACATATATGTATATAAATATATATATATATATATATACACAGGTAAAAAGCGATCAGATAACAATCACATAATTGTGCTGCGGTTTGCGGCGATCGATGACGACGAACAGGAAATCCAAAAAGATAGGTTTTTACAACATTTACATTTACAATTGAGTGCGACGTGGATGGTTGTTTTGGCTGGCTGATCGTAATGAGATCTCCCCAACAATTGCAATTGTATTACGAAATTGTTACCCACTTGAATCTGATATCGTTTATCGATATGTTTATGTGAACTTTATTGGCTGGCCGACAATCGTGCAATCTGGCAATTGACATTCAAGTGGAGCGCAATGGCACATTTGAAATGTTTGCCGTTGGCATTTTGTGTAAATATTTATGCAAATATGAAAACAGCAAACATGGCAGAACTAGCCATGTAAATACCAAAATGCCTGAATTAAACCGCAGAAAAGAAAAAAAAAAAAACAACAGCAATAGAAACTATTGCAAACATCGAACATCGCTGAAACGTCAGGCACATGTCACGTTTTGGAGTCGAGTCGAGTCGAGCTGCGATTCCGGGGAACCGAGCAAAGGCGCAACACATCACGTGAAGCAATCAGCAAAACGGAAGTCAAGTGGACACTTTGTGTTTACCTGGCCAAACACTTCAAAAACTCAACTGATTGACTACAACTTGCCGGCCAAGCCCACCTCATTCTCGTTGAGTATATGCACTCACTGAGAAAAAACTTCCTGAGAACGTTAAATGTACTATATACTAAATAAGAGATACAAATTATATTTTTTTGTACACTAAAACCGCTCTTAAAGCAGGTAAACATATTTTTCAATGCATAAACTTCAGAAGAAACTTTAGAGTGAAATTCATTTTGTTTTTTTAAGTACTCGAATTATGAAATCTTTTCTAAGAACATCTTTAAAATAAACTGTGCTTAACTTACGAGCATTTAAATAATCTTTGCCACTAAACTTGAGTAAAAAGTAGCCTGTAATAAGTATTTCGTAAATAATTAAAAATTATTTAATAATTTAAAAATTTTGCATATTTGTAAAACGATTTTACTTAATTTTTTTTCTTCAAAAACAGTTAAGCGCAAAAATGACGTGCAACATTCGAGCTGCAAAGTAAATATAATCTTCGTTGCACTTTCATTTGTATCATAACTTTTCTCCGAGTGTAAATGTGTATTTTTATGTATGTCTGCATATATTTACAGTGTGTGCTTGTATATGAAAGGAAGCCGTCAAGGTGCAGCCATCAGTTTAGAAAGTTATTTGCATGCCACATTCGCGCCGACGCGTCACAGACGTTGCATGCAGATTTGTTGTCTGTTGTCTGTTGTCGACGCTTGGCATTGGGCCAAAGGCGACGCTTTGAAAGCGGAAAAGCAACACAAAAGTATCACTTATCAGCCGCTATCAGTTAACAGTTGGATGCCTTCAAGGACATATTGCTTTGCTAATTATTTATTTTTCTTTTACTTATTTGGGGAACACAGTGGGCACTGGGGAATCGGCTAACGCGGCCAGCACCCTGATGACCCATAAATACTGCCTCAATATGCCATTTCCGCACTCAAATAGATAACGCGCCAACATTCTATTGTTGTATAAATTCGCTGTTTAAATGTCTATGTATGTATGTGTGTATGTATGTGCGTTTGCTGTTCACCTGCCATAAACTCACACTCAACTTATCAACAAACTGTTGTGGAAAAAAGACCATAATAACAGTGAACGCTCGAAAATTTTTCAGAAAGTAGATTTTTTTATTTTTAACTGCTCTCGCCTGTTTTCAAACATTTTGAAATACAGTTTTTGAAAACACAAAATTTTAAATTGGCATTTTAACACTTCAAATGTTTTCTATAGTAAATTGTATTCCCGATAACTATAATTATTTGTGAGTTATTTTATTTTATTATTATATTTGTTTATTTTATAGTATCGCTATCGAGCACTGCACTAATTATTTATTATATTGTAATATTAATATATATAGTAATTATTTGTGAATTATTTTATTTTTTATAATCCTTATAAGGCATAGAAAATATAAATTATTGATCGTATTTCAGGAAATATTTATATTAGATGATTTTAGATTTAAAGTTAATTGTAGAAATATATAATTTCAAAATACGTTTTTACTAAAAAACGCTTTCTAGCTGTGCCAGCAAAAAGTTCTCAATTTTGAGACATCCCTGTAACAGTTTTTGTTTCTGGTTGCTGGTTGTAAGCCGCGTCAGTGCCCCAAAAAGTTTTTTTTGGGGGAGAGCCTCTTGACGGGTCGGTAACTGGGCGTGTTTTGGGCAAGAACAGGTTTGCGTTTAAGCCAAACGTTAAGGGCAAACTTTTAATTAGGAAACAAGTACGAAAATGCTACAAAAAAGCAACAATAATAAAAATTGTATACAGAATGTGTGTGCACACACACATTATGTTGTGTGTGTAAGTGTGTGTATATTGTTGGTATTTCAAAAACGCACTGTGCATGTCAGTGGACAATAAAGCTAACAAAACTGAGCGAACTATTTGGGTAGGTTAGGGTCATTCCACGCGTCAAAGTTGAACAATTTACGATTGAAATATATATATATATATATATATATATATATATATATATAATACCTCGTTTAATTTGACTGCTTCAGCTCAGACTGAATGCCAACGATAATAAATTGCTTGGCTGGGTTGACATTCCAGCTACCCCCTTTCCAACAATGTATTCACATACATAGTCATATGTCAGCTGCTCATTAAAAAGGTATTCATCATTTTGGTGTCGCGTCTGCAATTGTCACACCCAAATTGAATCCGTAGCCATCGAGTTGTGCGTCTTTCTTTTGAATGAGACATTGCTTTTCTGACTCTGCATCTGCATCTGCGTGCAGCGTGTTTGCTGTCAAAATGCTGAGAAGACAGACGCCTATTTGAGGCATTCACTGTGCTCACTTTGTATACACTAGCTTTGGAGTTACTTGGAGTTTATCACGAATAAGGAGAAACAATTAATTGTTGTCTGCTATCGATTAATATTGTGTCAATCGATAATCTTTTGAAGCGTAAGAACTATGAAAAAGGAACTAGATTAATGAAAGGAGCTGGCTCAAATCTGTAAAACTTAAGTAAGATTATGATTTATTACCTAAAGTGAGATATTTAGATAATGAAGATGATTTAATGTTTAAATTTAGTACTCCGTAGCAGTAAAAGCTATAGGAAAATTACTCTGCTCTTAAATTTGCAGTAGCAGGAGCCAGAAAATATAAACGTTGCCCTCTGTAAATGTAGCAAAACCAAAAAAAAAAAAAAAAAAAAAAAACTGGAGCAATAAATCGAATATTTATTTTCTGCTGTTGAAGCTGATATTAATATTTTCAATTACACTGCTTGATTCATATAAAATGCTGAGCAACTATAAAAAAAACTTTACTTTAACTTTTTTATGCACAGTTTTTTTAACGATTAGCTAAACTTTGCAAAGCAGTTGTTATCGAAATTATGACAAAAAACAGCTGCAGCTGTTTGCATTTGAAAAGTGAAAATCTCAACGTCGATAAAGAAAAGTGCATCATAAGATTTTATTTAGTGCGAATTGGCAAAATAATGTGCACATTTCTTTTATTACCTAAATTTACATATATATATAATGAGAAAAAACCATTGTTAAGCACAATCAAATTGGCACATCACAAATATCACAGTTGTCAACTGTTTTTGATTACACTTCAAGTGCGTATTTTTATAGTATTTTAGTGTATTTGGAATTCGATAAAAAGTTGTTGACGTGTTTTCGAATTTATTTTCGTTTTCGTTTTTGAGAAATTGTTCAATAATTTTTCTTTTATGATTTGGATTTTCGCCCCTTTTGTGTGTGGAAACGTTATGCGATATGTGCGCCACTTTGGTTTATGATGGAATTGACACTTCACTCACACACGGGCAGATCACAAGGCACTAGACTGGGGGGACGGGCACAGGCACAGACGACAGACAAAGATACAAAGATACAAATACAAACACAGGGCGCATTCAGATACTTAGATGTGAGATAGTCCACAGACGGCGACGCACTTGAAATGCATAAAATGGCATTTCATTTCTTTGTGTGTGCAATGAATGCGACAAGCTTCATGAAAGATAGGGGAAGAGTGGAGTGGAGTCGTTCAGAGATTTGTGGGTGGACGTGGTGGGTGCGTTGTCTAAGTGAAGTTTTCAAAATACGTTGTTAGCTCTAATGGCGCATTTATGACAGCCAAGTGGAAGTGGAAGAGGGAGCAAAACTTACAAAGCAATTGCAAGAGGCAGCTTCTGGGCAAAGAGTTCCCTCATTGTGTCTACTAGTACAGTAATAACACAATAATAAGCACGTTTCACACATTATTCTAGCTTCTAAAGAGTTCACACTATTTAAAGTTAAAAAAAAAAAACAAAAAATTCAATTTTGAATAGAGAATGATTCTGACTTAAATTTAAAAAATTGGCAGCAATTATTTATTAAATTTTAATTGTATGTTTATGGAATTCAGCAATAACATTTATTTTTGTCAGTAAAATAAACACAAATTCAAAGTTTTACAGTTAAATTTCAGAATGTTGGTAATTACTGAACTAAAAATAAATTTATAAAAGAAGCTAAAATCAATTTAATTTAATTTTGTATACAAGAACTAATAATTGTTTAATTTTAAAACGTTTATTTGCAAAGGCAAGCAAATAAAAATGAGATAAAAAATATGTTTATTGTTAAGATAAGTTAAGATTAATTTTATGTTTTAAAATCAAATATTAACTATACTTTAAGCAAAGCAAATAAAAATATACACAACGAGAAGAGTATTAATAATATTTATAAATTGTATTAAATTATAAATTGTAAGCTTTTCTTTATCCCAGTGAGTACTGTAGTAAATGATGGAGTGTGCTGAATCTTGATATTGATTAGGCAGACATTGTAAGCCTCTTCTGTGAGCGTTAACAAACGATGTGCTTGTCTTGGGCTAACTGGGGGAGACGAACTTTGAGCCAAAGAGGCAACCTTAAAATTGTTATTGTGTACATTGTGGCAGGCAAATATGACACAAAAATGGGTCAATGCTACCCTCTAAAGCCTATCAAATGTCTTACGCTCGAAATCCCACACACAGCAATTAGGAAAAAATCCCAAAAAAAAAAAAAAACACTACGATAGGGCATAAAATACAAATATGTATGTGGTATGTTCTATGTGGTATGTGGCAAGTACTATTTAAGCTTTGTAGTTTATCAAGAACTGCGCATATCCGGTAATTGCAACAGGCAGCCCCAATTTTATTTCTTGTGTTTTTGTTTCTGTTGTAATCTTAGCTTGAAATTAGCGCGAGGCTATCAAGCGCTGTAGATACAGATACATAAACATGTACAAACATGTTGGTTGCACTCATTCAGTAGCTGTTACTGTTAGTTCTCATTGCCGCACGCTTTGTTGCATCACATTTCCTTTTAACCCGTAAGCCCAGCCATGTAAGTGGCACAGTGTGCAGCCTCAGTCAGTTGTTGAAAAAAGATACATTTGATAAGTCGCTTCACACACAACACACACCCCACACACACACACAACAGACACACGCAGAACAATGAGAGCAAGCAAAATGAGCACAAAATGGAAAACGCCGCTTGAGGCACACTCAACTAGTTGCAACAACTAAAAAAAAAACAATGGCGCCAAATCCAACAACTCTTGTTTGTTGTAGATGTTGTTGTCATATCCGTAGCCATGGGGTATTTATGGGGAAGGTATACAAATTGTTTGCTGAAGTTTCTGTTAAAAACTAAAATATATAAAACATTTTGATAGATTTACAAAACTCAGCTAAGGAATATTTAACGCAGTTTGAAAATATGACTAAACTTTAAATTCATTTTGAAATATCACTTCGAGATTATAAAGATATATGTATAAAATAATAATTTATAAATATATTCTTCACGGAAATGACTAATAATAAAATTGAATTCGTTCCTTCCCTCATGTTTTTTGAAGTAATGAAAATCAAACGAGTAAAGATGAAATATTCTCCATCCCTACAATTAAGATATCATCTGAAAAAGATATAAACTATGTCCGGGGTATATCTTTAGTCGAAAGCAGCACATTTTGTGCTCTCCCCTATCAATCATAATTAGGCATGCAATAAATATTAGCTTTCAAGTAACTTGGATGCGTGTAATTATATGTCATGGCCAGATACACCACACAGTCTCACAATTTCAGCGTGACTTGAGCTTCAGTTTTCTTCTTCAGTGCTAATTTTCTATATGCTTGAGAAGACAACAGTTTTTCCAGTCTCTCACGAAATTTGTGTGGCAGGCTGCACTTAAACTGCTTGCCCACATAACTAATGACCAATGTTTGATGTTTGAATAAATTGTAATTATTATCTGTATTTTATTCCTTTTTCAACTTTAGTCGCGCTTGCCACATGTGCTGCGCCGCACCCCCATTTAGAGTCATCGCAGGCGTTGCAGTATTTAAGCGTTTAATTCCAATAAAATTTGTGTGTGGGCCCAAAAAAAAAAAAAAAACCCAATTCTAAATCCATATGCAAACATTACATACATGTGTGTGTGTCTATTTACACATAGAGTCTATGCAGATGAGAGTGCCACCTACAAAAGTGGGAAGTTGCAAGCGTTTAGGCCTCTGCCTTGGCTTAAATTCGAGTTTCGGTTTCTGTTTGCACAGGTGTTTTAGCACCTGGGCCCCAAAGTGTCTTGTTGTTGTTCGTTGGCATTTGTCAAGGTGAGGTGATGTTAAGGGGAGAGGGGGTCCCGGTCAAAGTTAAGTGCTAAAAGGCATTTGGCTGCACTTTTCTGTAATAATTAGCACATCATGACAAGCAAACAGCGGCTGCTACCAAAAAAAAAAAAAAACAAAACTTGCCATTGTCATCCATGCCACACAAACCAGGCACTTTCAACATTTTTAGAGTGGGTGTGTGAATTATGTAGGCAGATAATACTGGAGCATGTGAAAAACTTTTGTGTTTACTTTATGCGAAACTCTAAAGTGAAGCATAATTGGAGGAACAAACACAAATATATAAAAAATACTTGTTACAACTTGAAATACTTGTTACGCTTTCAAATATTTATGATTGCTTTGCCAAAGTTGTGAAAATAATATTTTTGATAGAACTTTTTAGATTTAAAAAATTTCATATTTAAAAAAAATTTTTAAACCTTAAAAAATAAATAATCATGTTGAACTCTTTAAAAATCTGTCTTATAACAATTTTAAGTTCTGTAAATAATAAACAGACAGCGAATCGAAGAATAAGTCAAATTGCTATGCAAAAATTATAAAAGAACTGTTTATAAAATTTCATTTAAATAAATATTTACAAGCCTTAAAAAATAAACATATCGTGGATTTATTAAAAATAATTTGTGAAATTTGAAAATTTTACAATAAATGGAAATTATATAAAAATTTAAGGGGTCAGACTAAGAATAAAAAAATTTCTTTAGAAAGCCGATTATCATTGTTTACAAATAAATAAATAATTTATTTCTCGGAACATGAAATTCATGATTCCGCCTATCAAAATAATTGAAGAGACTTTAAGAGTTCGAAATAATTCTGTAATCGCATAAGTCATTTGAAGAGTTCTATGCTCGTCTCAAGTTTGACTTGTTCAATGATCTTTTGGTCACCACAATTGCACCCACACTCGAAACAATTAAGCGTCTATTCTTCGCTTGGAACTTTCTAAAGTTTTCATTTGACTTGGGTTAACCACTTCCACGTTCCCACGAAAATGTTTATGATGGCACTCCAAAATGCGAATAGGTCTGGACTAGGAGGATGATGTTTTGACGCCAAACATTTAATTTGGGAAGGCAAAAGAGGTTAAAAATTGCTTGCAAAAAAAAATCTCGAGCCGCAAGGCAGTTAACCATCAATTTGTGGTATAATTCAATTTAGCTTGAAGATATATTTCAAAACCGGTTCGTGGCCAGCAATCAGCTAATAATAAAGATTTTAAGCTAATTGGCTCATTTACCAAATCGAAAATCAAAAAAAGCCAACCACTCGAAAAATAATAGTAAAAAATCATTATAATAATGATGATGCCGAGTGATGAATGATGATGATTGTTGTTGCCGAAAACGTGCAGCATTTGCACAAATCAGCAAATTGTTTGAGCGTCAATGTCAAAAGCGGAAAATTCCGCTGACTGGCATGAATGAAGAGGTTGGTCGATTGTGAAGGGGCGAGGGGGTCGTTGTGGGTGTCCCCCAATTTAAGCGTTTCAAGTGCTGCGCAAATGAGTTTCAATTCCAGTCTCAAGCTGGGCAACAAAATTAATTAGACAAATAGGATACAAGAAATCTGTTAAAAAACATTTTTTTCTTTTCTTCCTTTTTTTCGTGTCCGATTTGCCGCTTTTTGCAAATTGAAAAAAGGACCAGGAAATGATACCCGCACCCTCTCCCGCTGAAATTTATCGCCAAAGTCATTAACAGCGGAATTGGGCCATGAAACTGAAGGGACAACACTGATAAAAAGCGAAGACGAAGACTTTTTCTAAAATAGTCGAGGTTTTAATGCCCTACAAAAAACCATTTTAGTCTTTTTCATATTTCCAGGATTTTAATCCTTGAATATTTTTAAAAGAATGATTTGCTAAAATTAATATTAGTTGAGTAGCTGTAAAAATCACTGAATATTGAATTTTATAATTTGTTACTATTAGTAATTATTCTTTAACGAAAACATGCTCTAAATATTATTAAAAGAATGTTTCATTAAATACATTTTTCTTCAGAATACCTCAAAAAAATCAATTTACACTTTTTCATAGATCCAGGTTTTGAATACTTGAATAATTTTAAAAGAAATATTCTAAATATTATGAAAAGAATTTTTAATGAAATTAATTTTAGCTGAGAATCCCTCAAATTTTAAGATGTTTTCTGGAGAATCGCTAAAAACTGTCACATTAACAAAACCAGTGTTAAACTTATTGTTAGGGTATATAGAAAGGGAGGCGCAGTGATAAAAAAAAAGTAAAGGCGTTCAAATGGTTGACAAAAGAGTGGCAAAACCTTAGTCTAAGGTAGAGGGGGGAATTAGGCAGAGGGTTTTACTCACTTGCGTGCAAGTCTTCTTTTGATGCCCGCGAACATTTTTGCTGCTTTTTCTTTCGGCTACTTTTTGTGTGTTTTTATGGGTTTTTGCTCCACTTGGGCTCCTTCGAAAGCGTCTTATTGTAAATTAAATTGCTGATTTCCGGCTGGACACACATACACACACAGTTCGCACGCACGCAAAAAGGCAAACAACAATACTTTAAATTAATTAAAAAACGCGCGCGCAAAAAAACGCGCCCGAAACGCGCACGCAATTGTCGCACAGTTTTTGTTTTTATGTTGTTTCGTTAAGTTGTTGTTTTTGTTTATTTTGTTATTGTTATTGTTATTGTGATTATTGTTGTTCGCTTTGGAACGCCTCATTGCATTGGCATTGAAGGCAGCAGCAACAGAAATCAATTAACCAAAGTAGCCGGGACGGCAACGGCAGCTGCAACTGTTAATTTTATTTTTATATTTGGGTTTTTTGTATTTATTTTTTAACACGTTTTCGAGTCTTATGCAATCGCTAGATTATTTGCTGTAGCTGTGTGCGTATGTGCAGTAGTCGTATAAACATTTGTAGAAATCAATAATCCGACGAATTAACTTTTTTCCACTTTAACTCGTAAAAAAAAAATTAGCTTCTCATTTTTTTTCTCACGCACAAATATATTTTGAGGGAGGGGCAGCGGGTGCTGACTGCATTCACTTGGCCATTGACAATTTGTCTTTCTTTATGTGATGGTTGTTGTTGGGCTTCCAGTTTATTGATGTTGTTGTAGCTGAAACGAGCCAAGAGAAATTCACACATTATTTTCAAATTTATTTTGTGAGCATTTCAGCCAAGGGAATGTAAGAAAAAAGACCGAACAAAATATTTGGCATTGGTAAATATTGTTAAATACTCTTTTGTTGAAGGTATTGTAAGTGGGACAAGCTGTTTGTTATTGTGATGTATTGGACAAAAGCCACATATATTTTGTTTTTTTTGTAAATCTTATAAACGAAATACGAAATATTTTGAAACTTTCTGGTTTGAGTTTAAACTGAAAAGAAACTCTCTAATATTGAGCTTCACTACAAATATTATTAAAAACATAATTCAAGTAAAAAATTAACCATTTCTTCAGTATATTCTTGTGAATTTATAAAGTATAGTTTAGAAAGTGTAATTCGAATTCTGTCAAAATTGAGCTGGTTCTGCTTTGGGAATGTTGCGAACCGAGCAGCATACTTGAAGCATATAAAAGCGATTTATATAATTGACGTGTCGAGCGACAAATTAAAATGGGTCGGACTGGGACTGCATTCGTTTTGTGGTATATATAAACTGTATGAATTTCATGTATACATATATATATATGGCAAGATTTATGAGCTTTCAATTTGACGCAAGTGCACAATCGAAACTTTAAGAGTGCAGCAGCTGCTTCTGCTTCAGCTGGTATTCCCAAAATAAGTGGCTGCAAGAATCTGGTAAAAAAAATAATTACGAAACACGCTTAAAAGCAAGATAATGTCAGCAGAATTGGGAACTATAGAATCCCAGAGCAATCATCAATCATAGCGTGTGTAATTAGAGTTACCAAAAAAAAAAAATTATATATGAAAAGAAACGAGGGGCGCTGTTCACAGATACACCGACACTCAGATACACAGATACTCAGATACAGATACATTCACAGATGTAATTATGCACGGTTGCGCCCTAATGGCGCATTTCGTTAACAGCCAACGGAATAGGGGCCAAAAGGGCTCAGGGGCCATACACTTGGCTCTGATTCAGTTACAATGGCTACAAATGTCCATTGAAAAACAAGCAAGTTGCAGTGCCAAGATCGAGAAACACTAACTAAAAGATACCCAGTCTAATATATGAAAATAAATTTAAAAATTTCTTTTTATTAAGTTCTCTTTTTATTTGCCTTGTTTTATTAATAATATATTAAAATAACTATAATAAATATTTTCAAATATTTTAAAATATAATATTATAATTATTAATATATTATTAATATAATTAAATAATTAGATATATTGAAATTAATATCTCTAAATTATATATAATGCAAAGGAAACAGAGAAGATATTATTTAAGGGATATTTAAATGATTTCACTCAACAAAATAAGTATAAATTTAACTTCTGCTCGTCGCATTCTCATTTTCAATAAGTGCAGGGTATACAAAAAAGAGGCAGCCACGCCACAAAGCAAGCATGACAAAGAACATGTTTCAACAACAACGAGAGGGAGGGAGAGACAATGAAAAAGCATAAAAAGAGAGAGAGAGAGAGAAAGAAAGAGAGGAGAGAATCGAGTTGGCATCTGAATCGAAGTTTGTTGCCGGTGCAGCAAGCGTGAAAGAAGAACAAACGCACAAAACTCACGCACGCTGGCAATTGTATCTGTACACTGAGAAAAAATTAAATAGAAATTAACCTTTAACTAAAAATTCCCCTGAAATTATTTCTAAGCATATGCAATTAAAAAATCCATATAAATACATTAATATTTTTCCAGTAAAACGTTTGGAAATTTTAAAAAATATTTCTAAAAGCACAAATGCAAAACCTAAAAATCACTTCCAATAACGAAATGGTCTCTCTTTTTTTAAATACACTTTCTGAATATAAAGCATACAGATTTATTTTCTCTGCATGTAGCTGTAGCTGTAGTTGTAGCTATAGCTGTATCTGTTGCTTATATCTATTAGAGATTGCAACACGTACTATTCGTGCAATACAACAAAAGCTGTCGCGGCCAATATTGATGGGAGGCCCCACCACCTTTTTTGTTGTTAATGGTTCTTGTTGTTGTTGTTGTTTTTGTTGTTGTTGTCTATCGCGGCTCATGTTCCGCATTTGGTTGCGCCGCTATTTTAGGTCGTTTCTCCCAGTTGCTGGCAGCAGCCAAACGGAAACCTGCAACATACGATATGCTTCAGCGCGCGTGCAATTACCACCGCAAAACAACGCCGAGCACAGTGAATACTCCGATGCGGGGCCAAGGTGCAGTTGTGGGGCAGGGGCAAAATGGGATTGCCTAAGTGAAATTCAAGTGGACCCAAAAAAAAAATAAAAAATAAAAAAAATTACAAACAAAATCGAGATGAATATTAAGTATAGCAGTAAACTAGAATAGAACAATAAGTTGGCCCAAGCGACTGAGGCAAATGCTGTTCCTTGACGCAATTCGTGGAGATTATTTTCATTTTGACAACAATCCACCCACTCCCTTAACCCTCTCCAACACCCATTCTTTAGGATTGAATAACAAAGCGATGTGGTTCCAATTGTGCTGTTGTCCAGCGTGATCAGTTGCCCAACTCAAGATTGGAGCACAGCCATGGAATTTCCCCCAGTCGCTGTTGCTTTATTTAAAAAGGGGACAAGTGAATTTTATTGTCAACTTGTGTCGCATTCAAGAAGTAAAAATGGACTGATAGAAATACTACTTGATTTAACCATTTCACCCTGTTTGCATGTCCAATTCAAAGCAAACAATAATTTTTATTTAACTTACCAGGAAAAGAGGGTCAAAATGATTGACAAAGTAATAGTTTGGGAATTTTTGATGTTTTATTCTAGTATTTTTCAAATTGCAATTCCAAAAATGAACTATTATTCTAGAATCCAACGGTGTGGCTAAATCAATTTGAGATGAAATTCTTAAAACGTGTTTTCATTAATGTTATTAAAGTTTTGCACAAGCCAAAGAGTAAAGTTTCTACTTGTTTTCTTTAGTTTGGATAGTTGACAAACTAAAGTTTCGTGTTTCATCTGTTTGTCTCTTTTTTTGTAGAGCTTAGAAAAGTTTTTGGCTACACATCTTAAGAACTTTAAATAGTTTGCTAAGTTTTGAGTTTTGGGTGCGCTAATTGCGGAATTAAAATTGAGTTTTACACTCGTCATTCAGTTCCTTGAAGCATGGTAGACAAACCCATTTAATGCTGGCCAGTTTGCAAATAATTTTCTTACAAGTAAATCCCAAAAGTAAACGAGCGACTTTTAGTTTGCTTTAGGTTATAGACAGAATCAAAAACAAAAACCAAACAAAAAAAATATATATATATGAAAAACGAGGCAAGAAAATGCGATGCGCAAATGTGCGAAATACAAAATTCATAACGTGAAATTAGCGCACATAACTCGAATGCAAATGCAATTCGGGCACATCGAAAACTTGGGCAAGAACCAAACTGATGGATGTGGATTATATGAGGATGCTCATAAATGCAGCAGCTGCTGCTTTCTTGGTTTTGGCATTTTGAATTCCGACGCACAAGTCTCATATACTCGGGGATTCATATTTACATGCTCATACACTTCACAAAACTTAGCAAAAATTAAAAAATCACCCTTAAAATGGAAATTTATCTGAATACAACAAAATTTGTGTGTTTTAGAAATAATCTTTCAGTATACCAAAGGAAAATATATAAAGTGCTTTTTATTATTTTTCATTAACATATTTTTTAATAATGGGAACTATTTATAAAAAGTATAAATGAATACCAAAAAAAAAAGTTCTGAAATTCAGAAAACACTTATAAAATCTCTCGAGTTTCGAGTTCGAATCGCCGTAAACTCGTAAGCTTTTTCAAAGACAATTCTATGAATTTATAAAAATGTAACTAAAATGCATATGTAAGAGTTATGCTTACCCTCAGAAAATTACACATACTGTTTTTAATTTAGAAAAAACTAATTTAAAAACTGTTTTTAAAATATCGAACTATTTGAATAAAACGCTGAGGTACTTTGGCTCAAAAGGTATGACAATTTTCTAAATTTCAACGTAATTTTTTTTCTGAGTGTCTGTACTACTTCTTAAATCTGGGGATCTTTCTTGAATAGCGCCCGCTTGTCTCAGACGTCGAGTAGCGTCTGCTGCTGCTGCTTCTGTTGCTGTTGCTTCTGTTGCTGTTGCTGCTGCTGCTGTTGCTGCTGTGTTATAATTAAACATAAACGCAGCACTCACGCACATTTATGAGTTTTTGCCAATAATAAACTACAACAAGCAGCAACAACAATTCGCCAGTTTTTAGTTATTAAAAATGTTTTCCACGCCAGCTGCCAATGCAGCAGTTTTATTTTGCTGCTGACAGCGAATTTTTAGTTTGCATATATACACATATATATATATATATATATGTATGTATATACGAGATATATATCCATTCTCGGTTGCCTGCTGAATGCAAATGTCGCCAAAGACGCGCGCCGACAGTAAACAAAATGCTGCCCCGCATGCCCCAAGATTTGCGCCGCATGACTAAAAGTCAACAAGTTAGAAAGTGGTGTTGCAAATGCAACTCGACTTGGATATACCCGCACCATGCAATTGAACAAATATATATCATTGCTGATTTTTTGGTATAACTTATTACTCAGCTTGACTTTGATAAAAACCTCATGGGTTTATTTATCAAAAGTTTACTTTTTTCCTAATTTTGTAAAACCTTTTTTGCAAAAAGACTATATTCAAGTTATTGACTAAATATGAGTATAAATGTCTTTATTTTATTATTCTATTTCTATTTGCCAAAGTAAAATTTATTCCAGTGAATGTCACTTATAAGTGAATAATTTTACTCAACACGAATTTATTTTAATTGTGAATAGTTTTTTTAAGAACATCTTCAGTGTTCGGTTATTAAAATCCACATTTTCATTTTTAACTTTTTTTCTAAATGTCAAAAAGTCAAAATCTTTATTTAACTTAGCTAAAATCATCATTTTTATATTTAGCTTAATCTTCCACCTCGCTAAAGCTTAACCTTAATTGCAATAGCTATAATTTATGTATTATTTATCTTAATCTTAAATTAATAATATTAATCTACTCCTAAACACAGGCCCCTTTTTTATTTTAGAATAATCTATTATTTTAATAACTGAAATGGCCTTTATTTTCTATTGCTGTCGGGTATTTGTAACAATCGCGGCAAATATCGAAAATGAGAACGCAGAATAAACAAATCATAAATCTGAGAAACGACCACCCGAAAGATGTGTTTTCTGTTTTTCGTTCGCCTCTCGCTCTCATCATTAGTGTGTGTTGTGTGTGTGAGTGTGTGTTATTCATGTACTCCCAGCGAATTTTTTTTTCTTTGTGTGTTCATCAAAAAGCCGCAAAAGTTGTCAGCGCTTTGGCTGAAGTGTCTTATGGGTTAATTGCGTTGTGTGAAGATTCGTTTTAATTGCATATTTAATGATCGCTGTTTATGGTTTAGCCAATAAGAGAGGAACATTTACATCAGCAACTGCAGGTGTGTCTCACTCACACACACACACACACACACACGCACACTCATTGTACACTTGTTTATTTTTTTTAGCTTGTTTCACAACTTGCCACTTAATCGAGTGTTCAACTTCATATTACGATATGCAAAAACAAAAGTTGAATGCAATCAACAAAAAAACCAACAAACTTTTTGCCATAAAAACAAAAAAAGTTTAAGGAGGGTGGACAATACTTTTACTAACAAGGCTAACTACGACCTGACCCGATACGCTCCACATAAGCTGTCAACAAAACTTTTAAACAAAACTCGGGCAAACCAATTTTCAAATTTCACAAAATTTTTTACAAGTTTTTATCGCCGAAATTCAAGGAAATGGAAACTATTTGCATCTAAGTGAGAAAAATAGTTATTTTTAATACGAATAAGTTTTTTAAAAAAAATATATTTGAATATTATTGTTGTTTACACAAGTTCAGTTCGTGCCTAACACGCCATTAGCCATGTAAATGCTTCTAATATATAAGCAAATAAGAGACACACCCAAAAAGACCCCGCCTTCTACGTCGTCTCATATAGCATTAGCTAGTATTGCCATCGTTATAAATCAGCCGAGTCTTATCTGGAGTAAATGGTTTTTTACTTTGGCCGATAAAGTGCGCCCGTCAGCAAAACTATGCCAAGGCAGCCACCGCACAACCGAAACCACCGAACCCACCGAACCCACCGAACCCACCGACCCCAAGCAGAGTTAGCATTATTTAACATCCAAAAAACATATCTACGAAAGCTGCGCATCGAGATTGTTCCGATAACCCAAGGAGGAGCCGGGGGCGCACCAGCTGCTTTCCTTCTCTTTCTCTCTATTGGCCAACATTACAATTCGTATTTCGACTTTATTTGCCAGTCGTAAAATTTGGACTGCTGCTGTTGATGCCACGCATAAGCTGTGGCAAGTAGCTTTAGCTGATGCTCTAGCTGTGACTGTTGATGTAGCTCGTTTTGCTCCGCAGTTTGTTTAAGTAATTAGCGTAAATACGAAAACCATAAACTGGCTCAATTTCAAACTCGGAGAACCTGCGGCTCAGCGACTTCAAGCAGCGCAGTTGTATTTAAGTTGCTCGACTTAAATAGTACACTTAGCCAAACAGAATTGAACTTTTGGAAAATCCCTAATGATAAACATTTTTTCCTACGGTTTTTTTTTTCAAAGGTAAATTTTTAAAAATTGTAGTACAAAATTGAACAATTCAAATTGTGTTTTTTTTTACTAGGTTTACTAGGATTTAAAAATTTGTATGATATTAAATACTTTTAAAATCGATTTAAATTTCATATAATATATAATATAATATATAACATAGCAGTCAAGGGAGCAAAATGTAGTACTTTTTTTAATAACAAGAACTAAACTTAAACTTGTTTTAAAATTATTTTTAGTTTTAGTTTCCTCAATTAACTGCAATTTTCTTCCTAGTGTATCAGCGTAGGAGGAGCAGTGAAGATGATGAGATAGAGTTATGAGAAAGCATTTAGCATTAAATGTTATTGAGAATAATCATTATTTTATTGCATAGCTTTTATGATACAGAGATTTTAATGAAGAAAAAGATGCAGAGGAAAGTTTTTATATGATTATAAAGCTAAAATAAAATGATGAAAAGCGAAAAATTTTCTTGCAATAATCAGTCGGCAATTTGATTCCGGTCAAGATAAAATAAAAAATAATCATTTTTTCTTGTTTTTAAATACCTTTGAAAGGTGAAGTTGAGTTTTTTGAAGTACACATTTTGTATTTTAATCAGTCATTTACTTAAACCCACAATTTCGTCATAATTGGTTAACAAGCACAAAATATACTACTTGTCAAAATATATTATAGGTTGCATGTTCCTAAACCTAATATGCCAAAATTCCTAATAGTTGCTAAAGCATTCCGTTGTCTTCTAAAACAACTGAAAGTCCATTAACAAATTTTACTAATGGTGTTTTAGCCTTTTAGTAATGTATTTTAGATACCTTTACGAGCACTATTAATATGATTATTATGCCTAATGGATGGCTAAAAAGCTAATTACGAGCACGTTAATTAAATAGCACACTTTATGCCAAGATGACAAGTCATAGAGAAAAAGACACAAGACATTCTGTCAGCTCTTGGATACATTGCGTTACGTCCAAGTTGGTAGGCTCTTATGAGTGCCAAGTTGATCCCAGGCGATTCAAACTTACGATTTGATTCGCACACGGAAGTGGCTGTCCATAAAGAGACTAAAGCGCTCAGCTGGCAACAAACATGGCAAATATAAACAACAACAAATAACAAAGCAAGTCTTAACACACATATCATCGTCTAAATCAGTTAGATGGCTAACCAGTTGGACAGCTTTGAGAAAAAAAAATAACAAACTCAAACTCAAAACTGATGGCGACAAATATTCTTGGCAGAAAAAAACAGAAACTTTGCTGATTAACACAGACGTCGATGATGACGATGTTTATGAGAAAACCAGTTGAACAAGTTGCTTAAATTACGCACTGCCAACACCTACACACTGATATTAAATAGATATAGACTTTGATATATGAAAAATATGTTTTGATTTCAATTGTATGGCATAAAATTGAAGACAAATTATGAGGCGCTTTGACACCGAGATATAGGTGTCAAAAACCAACCTTGCGCTTGCCTTTAAAATTTAAATGCTCTGAAATTACCATAAAATGCGAAACGTGCCCCGCGACGACAACACCTAAACAAAGACAACAACAACAACAACAATAATGTTGGCCAACTAACAAAAAGCTGACACACTTGACTTCCATGGTTTTGAATATCAAAAATAGTGCGTGTCTACAAAATGGGTTTGCGGGTCTCCAAAAAAAAAAAAAGAGACAAACAAACCCTATCAAAAGACAGAAATAGAGAGAGAGAGAGGGGGGGAGACAGAGAGAGAAATTGTGTGTTAGAGAGGTACGTTTAATGGGGTTCTGTGGCGGGGAAGCCTCCACAAATTTACGAGCAGCCCTATGAGATATGGTTATGGCTGATGTGCTTAAATTGTCAACTCAAACTGAAACTGAAACTTTGCACAGACAGCAAAAGTAACATTTGCCCAAGCAGGCAGTTAGATATTCATATGACTGCGATAATCATGAATGAGTACACTCAGAAAAACGAAGACAGTTGAGTAGATGTAGAGTAAAAATCGAATATTATTTATAACAGTACACAACAAATTGATACAGATCTTAAGCAAAGATATGTTTTAACATTAATTTCAATGTTAAATAAGAAATTTTATATAAGTCTTTTATCTTCTTACTTTTATAATTTATAATTTTTCTATAATTAAATAGTCTAAATTAAGTTTTGCACTTCAGAATTAAACTTTCTTGAGACAAGATTTACAACAACGCTTTTAGAATGAATTCCTTTTTTTGTGTGCCTAATTTAAATTAATTTAGGTATTAACACTTCTTAATTAAAATCATTTTACATAATTTACTTTCTGATTTTGCTTTTTCAAGCTTATTTTCAATTTAAGATTGTTAAGTTTTCCATTCAAGAATTCTAATCGTTTTCTAAATTTATTTAAATTCTTTGGGATTAACGTAATAAATTATAGATTTTAAGCTTACAGCAATAGATTAAATAAATAATAGTAATAATTCTGAAAAATTGATGAGAAAAACTCGAATAAATTACATAATTAGAATACATTTCTTTCTCTGAATCTAAATCGAATTTACACTTAGTTTGGGTATTCTACACATGTTTACCAGCTAAAATTGTTTACTCTTTTTAAAGAATAGAAATTGAGTAATTTTATTTAGCCAAGCAATGTTTTCTTTCAGTGTTCTGCTAGGTGCTCCACGTTGGGCGCCTATGCAAATAGTTGTAAATAGACATATAAATAGACATGGGCCATAGACATACGAGAAGTTTCTAAGAGCTGAGGCAATTGGCATTCATAAAACCCTGGCCTAGCTGTGACTTTATTTATTATTTGCCAGCAGCACGAGACAACTTTTGTGTCCTGATTACGCAGTCCTTTCCCCGGCAACCCTCGCTTTCCGTTTTGCCCAAATTAATATGAGCTTAGTTCTGTCATATTTTGTTGCACAGTTGTTGGCAGTTTCTGTTGCAGATTTTCCGTTCAGATTAGTCAGTTTTGAGCTGCTGCCAACTTTTGACTGTGTGTGCGAGAAAGAGATAGGGAGATTTCTAGTTGCTAATTGGCTTAAAAGTTGCCACAATGTCCGGCGTTTAATTTGATTTTGGGTGCTTTTCATTGTGTTTTGTATCTGCCATCAAAATGTCTTCATTTATTATGCTAATTCAAAAACCTCAACTTATATATGCACATGCATTATATATAAATATATATGTATATAAACAATATACAACAGTTACATGTGTAGCAACATTTTCGTGCCCCGCACGCACGCAGCCAACGTTGAAGCCAAGTTAGGCGCACCTTTCTTCCGGTCCCCCTGAGGGGGTCACTTTTAGTTTTGTCAATTGCCTTGACTCGTTTTGCTGTTTGTTGAACAACTTTTTATACCCGAACCCAATTGATAAATCAGCTTTTGTGACTGCTAAGCAATAGTAAAAACACAGCTGTGAAAATTATTTTTAAATGCGATTCATATTGCAAAATGTATTGTATTTTTTTTTAGATAGTTAATTATTAGACTGCTAAATAAGTACAAATATAAATATGTAGTGTAGGCATATAAGAGTCAGTCATTTATTTTGTGCTTTCTTCTTTTTTTTTGTATTTTCAGAAAAATATACTAAATCAAAATCATTGATTAGCAACTTAACATTTGGAGTTCATTCATAAATACATCAACTATAAAAACCAGTAGAATCGTAACTTTTAAAGATGTTTGCAAACTACATAAATTAACAAGATAAAAGAGTGATTGTTAATTTGGAAATAACTAGTATATCATTATAATGAACTAATAACTAAATATTTGAAGTGCAGGTATTTTAAAGTCGTGCCAATTCAGACATTTGGCCTTTGAGCAATTTGTTTACATTCATATGCCACTCACATTCGGCATTTTCAGGGCTAATGGTCGTATTTTTCAGCTGGGTCGCAGCACGTGCGTGAAAAACGGCCCTTAGGAGAGGTAGGTGGATGGGCGTTAGGCCCTGCCCATTATGATTGTTGTGGCAACCATAATTAAACGCCAAAAATGCTAGATATTATTGTTGTCGTATGTGGTTACATGTTTGTTTGTTGTCATGAATCGTGTGTTGGTGTCGAGTTTTGTTTTTGTTATTCTTTTCTCTTTATTTTTTATTTCACTTGTTGTAGAAATCGAGGTGAATATTGCATAATTACGTATACGACACGGTGACACTCGGTGTGAGCCGTGACATTTTCATTTTGGGCTGGCTTTAATGCTGGAAAGTGTAAGTAAGCCAAGCCAAAAACAACAGCGCACAACAATCCCAGAAATTGTCAACGCTTTAAGCGACAAATAAAATTCTTGAAGTAGGAAGTCAAATAAATACCTATATATATATTTATTTAATTATATATAGTTTTCGTGAAAGTTGACGAATATTTAATGGTATTTTGATGTGCAGTAAGTCATCCATAAGAGACGGTAACATTCCTCATGTTTGCGCTGAGTTCATTAATAATTTCCACGGAATCTAATGGACGCTTAATCTTATCAAGAACGATGTATTCTTTGGACCCGAGAGGCCCATTACAATTACCATTACTCATGACGCTGGCAAACGTTGCGAAATTCCGAAATGGGGAAATAAAAGCGATGGGCCAAAAGAGCCATTGCACTGTTATTAATTGAATCAATGACAAAATGAAATTCAATACAAACACACATACACACAATCATTGAGTGCCCATAAGGCAGGCGAACCTATTCCAAATTCGAGTTATCAGCGTGGCGCCATGTGGCGTATGCGCAATATTATTACCCATACGACTGTTACGACCCCAAAGAGAAAATTGTGCAAGCAATCGAACAAATTGAAGCATTTTCGCAATGCACAACAGCATTAAAAATCACCCCAAAAGAATTATTAATAGCAACAAAATAAAAAAAATATATCTGAAAACATGTAAAGAAACAGTCGATGGGAATAGGAATGGGTTGAAAATGGGGATTCGTAGAGAAATTAATTAAATTTGAGTTATATATATGTATATATAAATATATAATTTATATAAAAGATAATTGCATATTGATAAAAGTTTGTTTGCTATAAAATTAAAAATAATGCATAACTCAATCAACAAATATAATTTGTTTATGAAGCTGTTACTTTAAAATTAACCATAATTCATGACTTGCATACAATTTGCTATGAAACTGTTAATTTAGGTATTCTATAAACGTATTATAATTATATATTAAATTATATTATTATTTTATACTAATTCCATGTGTTCAATCTGTGAGTTTTGCAATTTAAAGCATGCTTAAAGATTTAAATTTAGATTTTAATCATGAGTCAGTGTTAATAATTCCTTTTAAAAATTGTATATGCACATCTACTCAAAGTATTTTATTTTTATTTTGAATAAATTTTTGTTGAGTGTATCAATATTTGTCCGGTAAATAAATATGGCCCCTAATTGTGTGCCATTGCAAAGCCAGTGGCAACATTCAGCAGGTCGGGGCATGATAAGAGAGTAATGTTATCTATTGCCACTATCAGCAATTGATATCGGAAGTGACTACGTCGACAACAAAACCTGATAACGATGACGAAGGCGACGCCACAAACAATTCAATTGCTCGTGTTGCACACTGGCGCCGCAGGCCGCAGGTCCAATATTGATGACAAGCATGAAATTATACACATTAAAGGGTCACGACGGCTATTAGAATACCCTGTATGTCATTATCGAGGGCAATATGTGTGCGAGTAGTCCAAAACAATACGATTCATGAAATCATATTTTTATTTATGAACAGAAAATAAATGACTGCTAAAACCGAATTTAAACATGTACCCCGATATTTATAAACTTTTAACTTTAAAAATACGAGAGGCAGGCTATCAGAAAACAGATGAATATTTTTTTACTTCTGAATAGAAAAGAATTTGCAGTGCAATCTAAATTTGCATGTGCTGAAATTCAAATAAAGCAACCTTAAATTCATAAGAGTTTTATGTAAATAACTGAGATATCTATAACCTTTGAACTGTTTAATTTAAATTTAAATTTTGACTTTTTACATATTTTAATATTTTGGATATTTGTTATGAATTAAGTTTTTGCGCCGTTCTGAAAAATGAACGCGATCACAGTATGCAAAGCAGGAAATTTCAACTCAAATTTTATATATATATATATATATATACAGAACATTGAACTCAATATTTGATTTTTGGCCCCTAAACTCCTTATTGCAGCATACTTACTTAACTAAATATATGAATATTGAGCTTAATAGTTAATTAGTTTTCCTTAAACCAAATCGAATTGGAAATTAATTTTTAATTGAATTTAGCGTTTTTATATTAATTGTAGGAGAATTTCAAGAACATTTCTGTAAAATTTTTTTCCATAATATTGCCTTGCCCTAGATTCTTCGCCAAATCATAATGTTCCGCATTTTAGCTTTTCAGAAAACAATTTTGAGACATTTTGTGTATTCCATGTATTTTTTAAATTCTACATGCCCTACACAATATACCCTCTTGTTAACTGCTTAACAGGGAATAAGCAACAACAATATAAAAAAAAAACCAACGGGCTGTCGGCAACAATCATTGAGCAATTCACAAGTTCATTTGGGAACTGCGACAATTTCAATGCTCAATGCCTGACGCGCCCTTAACCAAATTTATATTTCAATTCAAAAACACACAACAATATGTATGTGTGTTGTATGTGGAGCAGTTGCTGCTGCTGCTGACTGATAATGTTGTCAAATTAACATATTAGCATTCAAAGCGACCAGATAATTATATGTAAATGGCCAAATGTCTCCTCGCTGTCTTATCAGCTTTCAGCTCCCACAAAAAAAAAAAAAAAAAAAAAAATACACAACCCATTATTAGAAAACAACACACATACACATACACACACACACAGTCATTGAACTTGGATAATCTTTAGTTTAGATGTACTCTCAACTTACGTTTAGCGGTCAACTCTTTGAGTGAGTTTTTCGTTTTTCGTTATTCGCTTTTTGCTTTTCGCTTCTTGGTGACAGCAATGGTTAAGCAGCAAATTTTAGACAGTCGCGAATAACCGGCGAAAAAAAGGCAGACGAAAATGCACAACTGATGGCAGCAGGTGTCTTTCTCTTTATGTTTGTTGTTTGTTTATTTATTTGTCGCTTGCAGCGTTCGCAGCCAAAGACAAAAAAGGAGCCGTAGTGGAAAGGCAGCTGTCAACACAGCAATAACAGCGACGCGACTGCTGCAGTTTTGAGAGAGCGGGGCAGCTAAATTATCGCATAATTGTAATGCAGTCGCAGCAGTAGCAACTGCAGCAAATTTCTCGGCTGCAAAACATCCACTAACACACATACACAGGCACCAACACTTGCACATGCACACACACGCTTATCGGCTCGATCAAGAATTGACGCCAGCGAAATGCACCAGCAACGTCTTACCGCACGCGGCGAACACTCAATAGTAACTGAATTGGCTGCAGTTCAAAATGTTCATATCATGCTTCAACTTAACAGCGCCTCTTATACGAGCTATAGTCGTGCACACTGTTAACGGTGACAGCAGCATAGCTCAATTCGCCGTAGGTGAACAGCTGTTCTTGCTGTTATTGCCGGCTTTTTGTGCTGCGTCTGCTGCTGCTGGTGGTGGTTCGTATAAGAGTCATTGACGCGCGTATAAGACGGCAGCAGTCACGCTTAGCTGTTGTTGTTATTGTGTTTATTGGATTTTGATATGTTTAGATGTGTTTTGAATTTAAATGCATTAAAGTTAAAGTCACTACAGTGGTCGCTCGCAATATTCAACGGTGGTGGCGAATAACATAATTTACACAAAAATGTGTAAAAAAAAGATGTGTGCTACAAAGATTTTTACAACATAAAATAAACGATTTTACAAATAGTAATTTAATAATACTAAATAAAAATAATAGACTGCGATAGTATTTTTTATAAAAAAATCATTGGTAATACAATTTTCGAGAATATTTAATTCGATTGCAACTAGCTACTATCAAATCTATAATCCCTAAAAAAAAGGACAAAATCAACTTGATATTAATTTTTATTTTTTTGTGCATATATATTTATATAAAAAAAATCGTCATAATCTAATTGTCAAGAATAATAAATTAAAGTTCTTACGAAAATTGTGTATAAGTGTTCGTTTAAATCTATTTTCCTGGGTAATAAATATTATACAACAATAAATATGTTTCGTTATTTGATCAACATATCCCATTAAGTGCCAATGTCGCTTTTGGGGCTCCCTTTCGCTTAGCCCTAATCAAATCATTTAGACTAAAACTTATTCAAAATTCACACACACCCAAAAAATGTATAGAAGAAGGATACACTCGAGTGGACTGCAGCACGGTCCAAGTCTGGGCTGGCGCAGGACCTTTGCATTGTTGTAAACAATCCATCATTATCGCATAGACATCCGGCACGGGAAACGCAACAGCGGCAACAACAGCCAAGATTGGGGGAGTCCAAAACATTGCATTACAATTTGCGGCCTCTCTGCTCTTTCCATCTCTCTCTTTCCCTCTCTCTCTCTCTCTCTTTGTCTCTCTCACACGTACACAAATTACTACGTTGTGCACGTGTCTAACAGCGTTTGCTGGGGATTACGGAACAGACCCGGCCCAAAACTCCATGTAGTCAAAAACAGCGAAACCGAAAGTGAGGCGCGTAGCAGTGTGTAAGGATATGTATATCCTTATATATGTCCTTATATATATGTATGTGCTTCCACTGTAAGCAGACAAGACAACAGTGGAAAGGCCTGGCCTGGCTGACTGGCAGCCAGCGAGGCACTCAGTCAGTTGGTCGTTGGTTCTAAATACCCGGCAAACAGTGTGCCAATTGAGGTATGCTAAACTTAAATTAAATAAATAAATAAAATAATAAATAATAATAAAATAATAATAAAATAATAAATAAAACAAACTTCTTTTTGTTTTTCACGACGAGAAGATGAAAATATTTTATTTTCTTTTTTAATGTCATAATTAAAGCGACCGCAATGTTATTTCATTATAGTATAAATAATCTAAAATATGTTTGAGCATTAAATATATAATATTTTGCTTGTAAGCTTTGTTCATAACAATATTTTGATTATTTATTATTATTGTTAAAATTAGAATTTGTTCGAACCGATATAAATGTTATGTGGTTACATTAATAACTATTTATTCATTAACAATTATTTATATATTTGACTTGTTTAATGTTTTGTTTACCACAGAATTGTGTCAAAATAGTTAAAATTTTAAAAAATTAAATAATACAAAAAAATAAATAATAATGCTTGAGCAAATAAATTTTATGTAATACTTTTAACTTTGTTCATAACAAAATTATCATTATTTATTGTTATTGCTATAAATAATTGATAGCCTTCAATTTTCGAAACGAGATTAATGTTATTTGGTTTCTTTAAAAACTATTCAAATCTGTTGGCTAAATATTAATTAATTAACAATTATAAATATTTTAATCGTTTTCTGCTCTATTGAAACCCTTCCTCTTTGTACGGGTATTTTCATAGTCGGTTTGAGTGGTAATATTTTTGAATCCCCCTTTAACCTATTTGAAAATTGCACTTGCCGGCAATTTTCCATCTCTTTTTATGGTATTTTTTCAATGTTTGGGTGTGGGTGAGAGGGGTGGAGAAAAGTCCGCTTAACTTTTTAGCCACGGCGGTTGTTGCGGTTTATGCAAATTAGCAAAGTTAACATTTACCAAATTGTTGATGCTACCCAAATTTAATTTTGGGGCCGAAATCTTCTCTTTAGTTGTGATGAAAGAGGGAAGTTTACACACCCCCAACTCCCTCCCACAATCAACACGGAAGTGCAACTTGCTGGCTAAAGCAAAATGTGGCAAAATCAAAGGCAGTTGCCAGCTTTTGATCAGCAATGTGTTAAAAGAAAGGGCCTAAAACTGCACTACAAAAAAATACAATCAATTAATAAAATATAAAGACATATTCTGAAATCGAATAGTAAATAAATTCCATTACAATTTTATTACTTAAAGATAAAACAGTTATATTTATTATGTTATTATATTTTATTATCTTATCTTAATTTATCATCAAAGTTGCTGTTTAAATTTTTAACTAGAGATTGGCTAATATGGAATAAAAATGTCTTGAATACGGTTTCGCTATTTTTCCATAATTCATCAGCTTTGTTTTGGCCAGTGTACTTGGATGCTATTTTTGTGTGTCGACTGCTTTATTAAGCGGATTCGTCGAGTTCTGCGTTGACAGCCAGGCCAAGTGACGGAATGCAGCTGCAAGTTGATGCCACTTGGCGAGTCGACTCCACACCACACCACTCCACTACACCTCACTCCACTCCGCTCCACGTCGGTGGCTATCTATCATAATTAGAATTAGGATTCAGTGCTGAAAATGTGAAATGCGTGGAATAATAATAATAAATGCGTGCCACATAAATTAAGCGCACAACTGCCGCACAGCAAATAGAGCTTCTAATAGGATTTCATTTAATTTCCGCCCTGCCAACTAATGAGATTTTTAACCTGCAACACCCCCTCCCATACCCCCATACCACCGACCAAAATGCCTCCTGTCTTCTGTTGTTGGCATCTTCTAATCGCGCCCAAGTGAGCTGTTTTGGAATGGAGCGACAATTTCAAAGCGCAAAATGGAAAATGGAAAATGGAAATGGAATAACTGAATAGACTGAATGGAAGCAGATGCATAATAAAGTAGCCAAATAACTGACTAACTGCCAGACTGACTAACGGACTGCCTACAGGTGGGACAGATGCAGAGCATAAATAACAACAACACCAACAACTACATTAAAACACCAAGGATGCCCTGGTCCTTGGTCCTGCCAGCAACATCCCAGTATAATTCAAGCCAGCGACAAATTGGGAGGAGAGTTTATGTTGAGCAGATGAAAGGCTGCAAATGCTTTATCCTTGTTGTGTGCGTGTGTGTGTGTGGGTGTATGAGTGTGCGTGGGTGTGCGTGGGTGTGTTTAAGCATACTCTGTAAATATACAAGCTAAGCAAGTATGTGTTTAGATGCGGCATACTATTTGCACTCTATTAAATCTAATCAGCTCGAAACTAGCTTTTATTAAAATTGGGAATTAGCAAATGATTCAGTAACTTATACAAAAACACATGTTTCCTATTTTGAAAAAACATAAAAATAGAGAGGAGTAAAATTAAAAAATTAATATAATTGTGTTTTGTTAATGATTATTGCATTGTTTAATCTATTAATTTTATATACACTGAAAAATCTTCGCCTCTAAAGCAGACATCAACTAAACTGTAAAATAACAGTCGAGAGAGCAAATATTTTCTGAATATCAGAACGACATTTTTCTAAAAAGAATGATTTGCATTTCTATTGCTTAGAAAATATTTAAATTATTAGGATATAAGATTCAGAAATCTAGAAAGAAAATCATTTTTAATTCTTTTCGTACATTAATTATTTCTAAAAACAACAAGGACTTTATAGTTTTTAGAGCGATTTTTATTTTTGGGCTATTTCGAAAAATTTAAGTTGATTGCATATTATAACATTTAAATTTATAGCTAAATTACTAATAATCTACTTCTAAATAATAGCATATTATTAGTGTAAAACCTTTTTACTTGGTTCTGATGATTCTGATTTTCTTATTCTTTATTTTAGTTTTTGACTATCTATATATTTATCTTACTTCGTATCTTGTGTATATTGGATTATAATTGCTAAAGCGCTATTTCACACTAATTTGATAATTGGATTTTTCTGAGTGATGTTATTTTGGATTTTTTACAATGAACGAAACAAATGTTATACCAATTCTGCAATTAAATACGCCAATAAATTAAATAAATTTATTTTTATTTTTTAATTGAAAGTACAAAAAAATAAGTATTAAATTGTAGTTGAAATTTAATTGATTTAATTTAGTTATTTGTATGATTACTTATATAATTTGATATTAAATAAAAATATATACAAATAAATAACTAACGATATTTTCCACGTAGAGTGCAGCATATCCTTCGGCTGAGCTTGCCCCACTTACTGTTCCTGTTGTTACTGTTGCTTATTTGTTTGGCCAACAACTTGGCTTAGTTTATTTTGGAGTTTAGCGAACCCAAACTTTAGTCGGAGTTTCTGTTGGAGTCATCGGAGTTGAGACCCAGACGAGGTTTCTTTGTGTCTGCTGCCCCGTTTGGCTAGACAACAAAAGGAGAAAAGAACAACGCTTGAATCCTGCCAGCATTCTCTCTAACTCTCTGTCCCTCTCTCTCTCTCTACCTCTCTCTTTCTATTTTTCTGTCTTTAAGAACGCATTCAAGAGGCGAATGAACGTTCAAATGTGCAAATTACACATAAAACATAAATAAAAGCAGTTCGAATGAGTTATGAATGTGCCACAGTGCATCGCAATCAACTGAGTGAATGGAATTTCCATATAATTGGCATGGACAGTGTTATGTCAAAATTTGCATAAATTAACATACAATGTGCGCCAGCTGATATTAACTGTAATTAAATCTATCTTCTGCCTTGCAGCGCAGAGCTAATTAAGTGCAGATGGGCCACATTGAAAAGTGCAGCTGAGGCTGCTGCCAAAACCCAACTCCCATGCACAACTCGACTAACAAATAGGTGCACACATTAATTAGACACACACACATACACACACACACTTGTATACACACATAGCAACTAACACTTTGTGTTAGCCACAAAGCTGATTCCAGGTGGCTTCCGACCACAAAGTGAACTTTGCCATTGCCTTACAATTGATTGCAGCGAAAGACAATTATCTTATCTACCCTAACTTATATCAGAAGTATAGGGTATTCAAGGCTTATAGCAAGCAGTTGCCATAATTAATATAAATTATTTACTCAAATACAAGAATTTGGGAATCTTTAGCAAGTTTTTAAGTATAAAGCAAGATAAGCTTAATTTTCTGTAGCAATCCAATATGTATTCCGCCAAAAAATCTCGAACTAAATTATAGAAAATCTATAAAAATAATTGCATGCATTTCTTCTTTGAATCATATTTCTTTCTACATTTTAGAAATATTTAAAAACTTTAATAAAACATTTTATTTAAAAAAAAGAAACTAGAAATTGTTTTTCAAATATTTGGAAGTTTTTTCTAAATTATTGCCTAGTTTTTTTCAAATTCAGGGTTTATTATTTTATGGGTTCAATTATTATTTTCATATTTATAATTATATTAGATATCTTAAACTAACTCTTAACTTTTTGAAGGTATACTAAAGTTAGGCAGCCGCTTTGTTTGAAAGGTTTTCTCACTTGTTGGACGCGAATGTGAATGTATATTGTGGCAACGTGAGAGAAAGTCGCAACAATTTGCAGCTCATGTGGCAAACAAATTTGTGCAGCCTGAGAACAACACATAGACGCAGTGATTCATTCAAACATTCACGCGATTCACTTGTATTCGTGAGAAACTGCGCACTTCCAGCCCCAAATTCCATTCTCCAAATTCCTAAGGCAAAACTCCAAACTCCCAAAGCATCCCAAAGCTGAGACGCAAATCAGGAACGGGGCACTCAAGTAAATTAAATCCTTTCATGGTTTAGATTTGAATATTTGTGTGCGACATTCCGTTCCGATTATGATTATTCATTTATAATCATTTAGTTTGAGTTATGTACATTGAAACACACTCAAGCACAAATCCCATAATGAGCATATTCTATTAGGCGAAAGCTACCCTTAGACGAGTTACCCTTAGAAGCACGTTTCTTTCTAGCCGGGGGTTGGAAAATTAACAAAAGCAAATCCTGGACACATGTTGCATTCAGTTTTGCCTGTCAGTTGTCAGTTGTCAGATGCGTTGTGGTTCGGGTTGGGGTTAATGCTATGTTTTGACAAACCCCAAATCAGCAGAAACTGATGATGAGATATCCTTTTGAAGATGACAACCATTTGCACCCGCAACCACCAACCCACCAGCCCACCAAACCACCAAAACCAAAACCATAGCGGCGACAACATTTACTTTTCACAAGGACTCCTCCTCTGACTGCATTTACCTAAACAAGCCGGAATCCTTGTCTCTGTTAACCCCCAAAAGAGTTGGCAGGAAGTTGTTAACGGTCCAGCGCAACCCCAAAAAATCTGCTGCAGTTTGGGTTAGCTGATAAATGACAAGCAGTTAGGATATTTTTGGGGTCGTCTTGTTTATTTAGCATAATGGAGTTTACTGTATTTTGTATCTGCGGTTTCACATCGCATTGAAAATCGAATCAAATCGCGTGAAATTTAATCAACTTAAGCACACTTTTAGCTTCCCAGTTCCCCAATCGGAGTCGAGTCTAGCTTCAACAGGAAATAAAGAATTAGCCCAAATCCATGTAATAAAATTCGAATTACAGTGCGCACTCGCAATACTTGAACTGTCTCAAAAATAGTCTTATTACTGATAAAATATAAAATAAAATATAGAAATTTAATAATTCTAATATGTAAAAATTTGCTTTCACTCATTTTCGGTATTGTAAAATCGTACATTAAGAAATCGTTTTAAAAAAAACTTGTTAAAAAAAAATAAATCTATTTAAAGTACTTCTTCTTCTTATTGATAACATATATTTAATATAATCATTTGTTGTAAGTCTATTTTGTGTTGAGCGCTTAGGCAATCAAAATAAAATTTAGAAAATTGATTACTAGAAATAAATCTATGAGTTTATCCATTTTACGCATAAATAATAATAAAAACCGCACACTTTATTCTGTACGTCCCTTTTTTCCTGAATCAATTAGTATATCTAAGGACATCTATACAACTTTTGGTATAAGGGATTTCATGCAATTGAAATTCAACGATTTTTGAAGCTTAGTTGGCTAAGTAAGAGAATGGTTCTAAATTATAATTCACTTTTTGGAAAGAGAAAAATAAACCTGGAGCTTTTAAAAAAATAATTAACTACGTTTTTTTTTTAAATTTATTCATTTTAAGCTCAGACGTCATATTTTGCACCGTAAACTAATTTTTTTAATTCCTATCAAGTAATGTGTAGCAAATCAAAAAATTCTATTTTATATTTGTATAGAATTTTCTCAATTATTTAAGACATTCGAAAAATTACCTTTTTGTGGGTAAGCACTGTAATATAACTTCAACTATTTGCAATGAATTGAGTTACTAATGGGATACAGTTGGGCTACTTACTGGGGCACTAACAGGAAGACAAAGCAGAAACGGCACTAAGCCAAACTCTCGATGATGTGTCGCTCCAGTGCCGATGAGCTTCAGTCCCCAGTCCCCAGTCCCCAGTTGCCAGTTGCAAGTGCTCCATGCCACATTCAGCTGCAAGCCCCCACGCACAACTCGCTTGGCCATTAGTTGCGCATTTGCGTGTTTGGTCAGGCCAGTAAATACGAACCCGGGGCGGATGTGTAATGTCCGCTGGCCAAATAGACAAGCGAAACGACAAAGCCAGGAAATTAAGCCCTGTAAGCGGATTTAGTCACATGTGCCCAGATGGCAGCTACTTAGTCCCTGGAGTTATGTGCTGCACATTTATTTGATATACAACACAGTATCAATTCACCCAACCCACTACTTGCTGGCCCGTTTGCGAGCATTCCCAAAGATTCGCAGGTGTGCACTTCGTGCCAGCTCCCGTGCCTCCAGCTTGCTCAACTCAAAGAGTTCCGCCTCCAGCCGATAAATGTGACAGTTCATCTCTGCCGGCGTCAGCTTAGACAGCTCTAGAATGGCCAACATAATGTGGGTGTTACTAACTGGGCTTGTAATCTGTCGCTTTCTCAACTTACTCAATCGCTCTTGGGTGTCCTCCCCTTGATTGGATAACTCTACCATCTCCTGCACTTTCTTGATGTCCACTTCGTCGATAATGGGGATAAATGTTTTGCGTTTTCGTGGACTCTCCTCCACTTCATCCGCATCCACATCCCCAATGACATACTCCTCGCTGTCCTCATTCGAGGATGCCGATGCTCTCGCTTCGATCTCATTCATTGTCTTATTTTTCTTATTCTTATTTTGCTTAACCATCTTAATTTATTTAAAGCTAGGAAAAACTGATTTAATTTTTCTTTTGTTAAAAATTGACAGGGTTGTCTATCGATGTATACTGCCAGTGTTGCAAAGATTTAAAAATCAAATCAACTAAATGTATACACTTTTTTTGAAACAAATTAAATGAACATTGAAAAAAATAGATAAAATATATACAAAAAGATACAACTATTTACTATTGTATGTATTAAAAACAAAAGCTGAAAATAAATTAAATAAAATTTCAATATATAATCTTATGTTCAATTTAGAATTAAATAAGTATAAATAAATAATAAGCTTAATAAGAAATTCATCAAATTAATCTAACAGAATGCATAACTTTATAAGCAAACATGTTACATGTTTATTTATTTATTATTATTTTCATAATTCAAGTATATTCCCAAATGCAGAGTGAAACTCGTCGCTTTTTTTAATGCGTATTTAGTAGCATATATGCAAACACAAGTCACCCACATATTTTGAGTCAATAGCAAACACAATTTTGAAATATTTGCGCAGTTAAATAAATGGTATCTTGGCCTGAAGCATTAACCCGTAAGCCAGCAAACCCGTAAACAGACTCCGCCCGGCGCACACATTAGCTATCTAGCGAGGCCATTAACTTTTATAGAGGCAACCTTAAACCCAAACCGTTAACTGCAATTTGTTGCCGCATAAAGCCAAAAATGGAAATTTTCAACAACGTATTTTGTAGCAACACAATGGAAACCCCATGCTAAAAATTTATGCTTAATGAGCTGCACAAAATTAATTGTCGCAATGAAATCACGTGCCCAAAAGGGATCATCAGCTAGAGTATCCTGGCAACAGGACGCTGCGGAAATTGTCAGACTCGAACTGAAAGTGGAAGCGTATGTGGAGTGAGCTATATCGTAGTTAGGTAAAATATAAACAGTTGCTTATGCAAATTTGTGGCTGCAGGGGTTGCACAACTTAAAGACCGAGAAGCCCCACAGCAAGAAACGCGAAAGGACACTTTGTAGCTATTAGAAAACGTTTCGAAAAGAACTCGAAATTCTTGTAAACAATCCATCATTAGCACATGCAAGCGCCATGCCACACTCTGACCCCACCCAAGCCCTTACTACACTCAGAAAAAAAGTACCAATATAAATTACGCAACTAGAAAAAATTGCTTGGATTTTAAAAATATTTTGGTTATACAAAAAAAATCGTTAAGTTATAAAGCCTTTTTTCATATACTTTATATACATATATTTTTTTTATAAAGGATAATAATTCTAAAAATCGATAATTTTAGAACATTTTTTTCTTCCCAGATTTAGAAAATTGCATTGAAATTTGCAATCTGAGCTGCCTAAGTTTTTCAAAGTGAATTATCTGAATTTAAAAACTATCTAAAAACAATGTATATTTCATTAAAATACTATCACTTAAGAATAATATAAGTTGTTATAATATAATTATAATCTCACAAAGATATATTAAATTAAGAAGAAGAAAAATTCTGATATTTAGAAAGATTGAACCCATTTTACCATTTATAAGTAAACATTCTCCATACCAAGATGAGTAACACTTGCCGATAAAAAGTATTTCGATTTAGTAAAATGCATTGCAACTTTTTCTTTGAGTGTACCCTTCCCTTCCACGTGTGGGTGTTGCACGTGTCTGTTTGCATTGCTGCCAGCTTAGACGACAGCCAGACAACAACGACAACAACATCAGCAACAGGAAGAACAGAAACAGCTGCAACAACATATGCTGAATGTGTGTCGTGCACAGGACAAAGGACAAAGGACGCGTGCTCATTATTCCTGCATATTCCCATTGTGGTTAGTGATTCTCCCTTTACCAAGTTGGCTGTTTGCTGTTGTTTGTCGCTGGTTTGTTGCTGCTGCTTTATGGCTTAAAAAGTTGGGCCAAAAGTATCGGTTTTTACTTTTACTTTGAGGCTCATGCAAATTGCACAAGTTAAATTTTGGTAAATGTCAGACCACCCATCCCCGACTCTAACCACGACCTCGTCTCCCTCTTAGCTTAAACACATTTCCAACCCCCGTGCCCCTTCCCCACACCCCTGCCCCTTTTCCCACAGCTACTAAATGATGGCTCATGTTATGCGCCTAACTGTTGTCCGAAATCGCTCCCCTGGGGAGCTGAAGCTACTCTGCTGTGTGTTTTACGAGTGTCTGTACACTGAGAAAAATTGTTGGTCGATCAATTCATATGAGAATATCGAATATAAAATAAATGACAATATAAACATTAGTTGTAGTATTTATTTATTAATTTCTGCAGTAAAGATTTGAAAAATCTGTAATTTTCATAAATTAAATTAATTTTCTTTATTTCATTAAAATATTCTCACTTTCATTCTATTACTTATATTATGATTATGCATTGGTGTATATTTTCATTATCGAATGTCTATTCTGGAATGTAATTTTATTATATTTTTATTTATTTTTATTTAATTTATATTCCTGAGCATTCAAAGTGTATATATTGACAAAATCATGTTTTTGATCTTACAACACAATAAAAATAATAGTTTAATAAAATTATTTCTATTATTTTAACTTTTAAGGTAGTTTTTTTGTAATGTATACACTTAATAGAATAAATAGTAAGATTGTGTATTTCTGAAATTCAGAGTTTTTTTTTAATTCGACTGCTGATTTTTCTAATCATTTAAAAATAATATATCTCATTTATGGAGTGATCGTAAAATCGAAAGTTAGATTTTTAGTTACCTATATTATTCAAAAATTTCGCAAATAAAAATAAAAAAAAATAATACATAATTTTATTAAGCAAAATTAACGATTTTCGACGATTCGAGCAAAGCGATCCTAAACTCTAATTTCATTACTACTTTCTAAATTTCATAACTAATATTATTTAAAATAATAGTTTTCATTTGTGCCTTAATTATTTAATATATTTCTTAGAAATAGAATAATTGCCTTTTGATTTTAAATGATGACTGTTTTTTCTGAGTGTGGCAGCTCATGTAGAATGTTCGCATTACACTGCAGTTTATTTGCACGGATTTGCGTATTATCATCCGGCGGCACGTGTCCGCTGCTGGAGCTGCTGTTGGCTTTGATTTGGCACTGTGTGCGCAGAGGAGAAGTGGCTGTTAAATACTGGCAACTGCTGATGGGCAAAACAAGAAGGGCAACAAAAGGGCGACGGAGACAAAATGGAGACTACACTCGACAACAACAAATCGTCGTAGGCAGTTGGCACTGTAGCCAAAACGCTCAGTAGGTTGAACAACCTAAACAACATTGCAAGCAAGCAAACAAACAAACAAAAAAACAAACAAATAAGCAAACATCAAGCAAAACTAACAACGAAACAGCCAAAACAAACTGCTGGCCAAAAGTGGCAGCGAGGACATTGTCCCAAATATGAAGCAGCATAAATTAGCTGCAGTTGCGCGTGAGGCAAGCAGCAACAATTGCCACAACTGAAATGATCCTTAATAATGGTACAGTGAAGCCACAGTTTGTAATTGCCAATTACCCATGCCAAATTGCAATATTCTTTGCATTTTATACCGACTACTTGCTTATTATTTTAAATTATTGTTAATTGCTGGCAGCGCTTCCAATTTTAATTAATAACCATTTTTTGCTGTTGCTGTTTGCACATGCAAATTGCGCATTTAATTGGATTAACGCACATTTCCGATGTGGACACCCCTGCCGGCTCCTCGGCCAGTCCCTGGCCCTATTCCTGGCCAATTCATCATCGCTTGTGTTTATTTATGTTGCATTTTAATTATGTCGCATTGGCCAACGCAGCCAACTGAGCCACGTTGGAAGTGTGCCATGTCTGTGCAAGGGGCAAGATAGGGGCCAGATAGGGGCCAGATAGGGGCGGTGGCATCCACATTGAGGAGGAGACTGCTGCGGATGTGCGGCTCGTTGCAGCTGCAGTTGCCAAGCAGGCCACAACAACAACTAATTTACAAAAGAGCATAAAATACGCAATGCAAAATTGCACATTGATTTATACCTTTTACTTATTTTTATTTTATTTTTTTGTTAGTTACCATTTGCAAATTCCTCTCCATGGTAATTGATACCCTTTCCCAAAAGTGTTGTCTGTCCAATATCTGATTGCATTGAATTGTGTGCGAATTGCTTCTTAACGGTTCACTAATTTTCAGTTGCAGCAAGTCAATTGCCTGATTGCTGTTGGCCCGATAACAATGGTGAAAGTCGTCTCGCTGCCAGCAGCAGCCACAGCTGCAACAACTGCAACAACAACAACACTCATTGCATGCCACTGTGTAGGCGCAAGAATGAGATGCCACAGATGCAAAAATAAATGACAACGTCATAATACATAATCTTCACTGTTGACATCAATATGCCAATCAAAAAGGCATTTGGATTATGGGTCATGCAACTTGGTGGCACTACAGAAGAATGTTTGGCATAGAATGCAGCTCGAATTCTTTTCATTAACATTTCTCAAAGTTTAAGTATTTTCAGCCAAAAATAATCTCGGCTAACGTACTGCAAATGAGATGTATAATTTTAACATACATTTCGAACAAGTTTTGGTAAATCTTTGACTGATGAAATCTGTTATGGGAATGCAGTTCTGAATTGAACCCTATACAAATAGGAAAACTAGAAAACAAATTTGATATTTAAATTAATTAACTTAATTTAATCAATAATTATCCCCATATAACCAATATACTTAAAAGCAATTCTAATGTATATTTAAATGCCGAGTGCGATTTGAGCTGTCTCAATGTGTATTTCATAGCAGGTTGCAGGGTATCTGCTAGTCGAGCTTTCTCGTCTCGAGCATTTTAAGTAGTAGAATAGAAGAAAACGCAAAAATAAATTCGCATTGTTTAACATTCAGTGTATGCCAAAACTTGATGTTTGCAAAAGGAAGCTCAATGCAAACTGCCTGCGTGGACAAGTCTCGATTGTTTTTCGCATGGAATGCCTGGGGAATTGGGTTATTTGAGTGCTGATGTATTCTAAATACAACTTAAATATGGGTTAACTCCCTGAGTCTGGGCATGTGCAAAGCACCAAGAGACAATGATTATATTTGAATATGTTTCTTGCTTATTTTCAGTTTTATTTCTATATATAAAATAGTTATTAACATTGCCAACGTTCCGCAGAAGTTATAAAAAGTGAACCAAGTTAATTACCACGTGGAACCTATTTAAAATAGGGACACAGACTCAGCTCACTTCGATGGTTGCTGAAGTGTTGCACGTTGGGCTGGTGGCAGGTGAGGTGAGGCAAGGGAGCAGGTCACATGTCAGGCGACATTTAATTCTGGTGCTCGCCGTTGACAATTCATAATACATGCTTATAATTATCCTGCACCCTTTGCAGCCAGTTTTGTGCCACCAGCCGCTTTATGTCAGCTCGCAAGATTTACGGTCACCTTTTTGTGTTATTAATTGCCCCATCGCACGAACCTGTAGCGTCCTCGGCAGGTCCTTTCCGACTCACTGGCCTGGCTTGTCCTTGGTGGCTTTATGCTTGTCGTCGCCAAATGCAAATCATAACAGTTTGACGAAGTTTGAGAGCACGACCAAAAAATACCCGCACTAATTGCTATTTACGTATTTATTTATTAAATGACAAAAAACACAATATGTAAAATATATTAAGTGGAACGTAATACTTAAAAAATTAAATAAAAGTTAAAAAACAAATATATCAAAAATGTTATACACGAAATAAGAAGTTTAAAATTTTGTTATAAGTGAAAAAGCTCTAATTTAATAATTACAAAAATCGGAAAAGGCTTCATACATAGAATAATTAGTGTTAAGAAGTAACAAGTTGGCTTAGAAAATGAATGTGGCGCATCAGCGTAACGAATTCAATTTCACCAGTTACTAATTTAGCTATAAAATAATAATTATATAGGGAGATAAACAAAAATAGTTATTGCGACTTGGATTTACAGGAGAGACTCTTGGTCGTTTAATGGTCATAAAATTTAAAAATAATCTAAATTGGTAATCAAAGTTGTAATATGCGATTATTATTCTGATTAAGTTTAGTTTTTAAAATTGTAAATGAAAATTATATCATAAATTTTACAACTTTTTATATTTATTCAGCAATTGACATATAATTAGTGTAGAACATATAGAAAAATTGGAAACAAAAAAAACTTCTACGTTCTTTATATCAATTATTGCACAAAACAGTGCATACCCCATAAGCATTCTAGGGTTAGGGTAACTGTAAGACATAAATATTAAAAGCCTAATTAATTTAAGCCGGCATTCCAGTTTATTGTATTAATTACCATTTCGTTACCAATAATAATTGTAACGCAGGCGCAGCAGGTGTGAAATATTCACTCGATTTTCAGCTACCAGCTCCTTTCAGATCCTTACAGCTGCTTACAGCCAGGATACTCAGTAAATTGCAAGTGGCGTTTCTGTCATTTTTAATGCAAAAAACTTATTAAATAATTAAAGTAAATTGTACTTGGATTTTGCTGGCACAGCAAATAGGACCAGTTTCCAGTTAGCCAAACAGCTGCCTGTGACATGTTTGCCAACTGTTTAATCAACTAAATGCCCCAGGACATGGCAGGACAACTACTCTTAGACAGCTGCAATTAGCACCACTGTATTTAAATTGGCTGAACAAAAATAATTCAATTTTCTCTCAGATATGTTTATCTGGACTACTTCTAAATGATTGATGATGGTAATCATTAAATTCACTTTTGCTTATGCCTTAAGCAAAGTGTCCTTTTTCTATAATTGATTTCAGGAATTACACTTAATTCTTCATAACAGATCTGAGCAAATATCTCTTTTTTTATTTCAGTTAGTCTACTTTTTCTCTGTGTAGCAAGCACAAATTACTTTTCCCTCACTTGCAACTAAATGAAGCACATGTGTGCTCATGCCTCATTGTTAAAAACTAAGTGTAAGTAAAAGTAGTTAGCCCAGTTCGTAAACAATGTTTGGCAGTCGCCTCCTGGCTGCAATCGATGCATTAGTTATAGCCATATCGATATCAACATCGCCACTTTTAGTTTCATGAGTTGCAGGTGCTCGCCGAGTCTCTCCATGTGTAAGATTTAGCTAACTTACTGGCCATTCACTCAACACTCTTTAGTTTTTCAGCGGAGCATATTAGCATACTCTTTGGGAATGCAGTTTATAGAAAATAAATGATATATAAATATTTTATAGTTTTTTTTTTTAAATAATTTCATAATTATATAAATCTTATTTGTAGAACTAAAAATGCTAAACTTATTTATATAAAAAATCCAAAAAATAGTAATAAAAATTTATCCCTGGAGGGCTGTTAGAGTTTAGGAGCATTTGTTCAAAATAAATTATATATAAATATATTCTAGTTTTCAAAAATAATGTCGTAATTTAGAATCATTAGATAAAATGAAAAAATCAAGCCAAAATGTTTTTAAAAAATTCTGTCTAAGGTCTAGAATAATTTGCGCTCTTAACTGTTGTTAGAATTTAATATCGTTGGTAAATTAAATTATATAAATTATTAACACATATAATATGTTTATATTTTATATTATTTATATATTTTATATTATTTTATTATTTTATTACATGAATTTACACACACTATATTAAATGATTGTATAGGTGTAATTTTAAAAAGCTTATTTTTAATAATATAAACAATGGTAAATTATTACCATTAATCTTAAATATTAGATGCATATTTTTCTAAACTTTTGAAAAAGATTCCATGTAATGATTCTTAGAAAGAAATATACAATCGTTTATATATTTATATGTATTTCCAGATAAACGTGAGTTATAGTAAAAGCAGTGATTCATTGCAATTTGCCGACAAATTGTTTTCAACAGCTGTTTTAACAGACACATTATAACCAATTTAATTGTTTTGTTAGCGTATCTTCTTTTTGTGATGCTGCTGTGAATTTTCTTCGTTTTTATGACGCTTCAATTGGCGTTGCTGTTAAAGCTGATGTTGGCTGTTGCTCATATGGCTAACGATATTGATGGATAACAAGTTTACAAGTCACTTGGAAAGTAGGTGAGTTGGCCAGTAAACGAATGGAATGAATCAAATGAATCCAATTGAAAAGTTCGCTGCTCTCCGCTTACAGCTCACAATTGTGAATGCACTGATTCATGAATAGTAATGAGGAAATCGCTTTAGACTTTAATTTACTATTCAAACGCAATTGCCTCTAAAGAGAAATTATTGTGGAAAATAAATGCCTGGCTTATAGTCTTCATTTAACTGCATTTTTAAACAATCGAAACTTGGCTATATTGTATAGTAAATTGGGTGCTACATCAAACAGGGGATATATTGAGAATATTATTCTTAAACAGCTTTAGTTAGTTTTCTTATTTATATTTATCAATAATACAAAGATTTCATGATACTACTTTTATTTCATATGATTTCGCAATATAAAAAAAGAAAAATTGTTTTGTGAGTTGCATTAAACATTAAATTTATCTGGAATCTTACTAGAAAACTGTTCTGGTTATTTATCTTATTTTTAGCTATTAATCATAGCAGAGATTTATTATTTCTCCTCTTAATCATGAAATAATAATCAATTTATCTTTTTATTTTTGCTTTGCCTGCATCGGATTCATCTAAAGATTTCATTTTAGCCAAGACAGAATAAGTAAATAATTTAATAATAACAAACTATGCCTGATACTAAAACTAAAGTATTAACTAAATCGCAGAGTTAACTTTCAATAATTTCATAAGTATTTTTTTTTTTAAATATAATATTTCATTTAAAGAAAAATTTCAATTATCTCACAAAATTGAAAGTTGAAATTTAATCAGTTACTCAAGCCTTTGATCTACTGCAGCAGCAACAGTGCCGGGTGACTGATCTGTATAAGAAGCTGTCAGACAGCAGATCCTTTAAATCTGTCGACTGCATCCGCATTGGCCAAGAGCATTGGGCCACCCTCTTTGCCATTTTGCCAAAGCCATTAAGCGAACCGAAGCGTCGGCACTTTGAAGTTCTTTGCACAAATTAAGTTGTTTTTGACGGAGAGCATATCATATCATCGTCATATATAGCACATAATTTGCTCGGGTTCTAAATATAGTCGGGCAGAGATCATTAGTGCACAGGATGCAGGAGCGAGACCATTTGCAACCAACACATTAACTCCGCTTTCTTTGAAGGGGGTTGGGCCGAGAGGGGGCACAAACAAAATCAGACAAAAGTTGTAAAAATTGATGTGACAAATTGTTTTCGGCTGGCGCGCGACTTTTGACCCACATGCAGCAAACGCAACTCGGCAACTTGGGGACTTGGCGACTTGGCGACTTCCTTGCCACTTTATTTGTTCGCTTTTAATGTTTTCTTTCTTTTTGTTTTTTTTTTTCTTTCTTTCACTTACCTCAGCAATAACAGCAGCAGCAGCTGCAGAACTTTTCGCAGTCATCAATGGTAATATCGTGAATGTGAGTGTGCGAGTGTGTGTGAGTGTGTGTGCTGATAGTGCTGCGGTCTACAGTTGACTATGGACTATGGAAAAATATAGCAGTTAAAGTTTAAGTAAAATATTCGGAACAAGTCGACTAATCCTAAATTCAAAAATTAATGTTTTAACACAAATGAATAAAAAAAAACAAACAATTTCGTCTCAAAATAAACAAAAAACTTTATCAGAAACCAAGAACTATTTTTATTTATTTATAAATCGCTTATTAATAATAATTATTTATTTTACATCCCTTCGTTTTTTTTACATTTTTACTTTAAAAGGTATTTTTTGAAAATGGTGTTTTTAGTCCAAATTGTTAAATAAAATAAAATATTTGTCTATATATGACGCAATATTAAATTATTACTGTTATTACACTACACATACATTTTATATGTATTGAGAAAAGCCACAAATAATTAGTTTTAAAAAAATATAATTGGATAAGATTTTCTTTCCTTCTCGTATTTTTTGATATCCTATTTGCTGGTTTTTTATATAGAAAATTTGATGTTCATAATACAACCTGAAATCTGAAACGAATCAGTGCATTCAAGATGCAGTCAATTTATTCCATCTTATTTATCTAGTTAAAATTTATTAAATAAAAATTCTGTTCTCAAAATATAAGTGCTCTACAAATATAATTATAAAAGTATGTTTAGTTTTATCCAGAAAAGCTGACTTACAACACCATGGTGATATACAACTCACTCCACAAGAAACACCAGCAGCATTACTAAGACGGCATCTTTTGGCTCGTAAGTCGCCGTTGAGTCTGACCCAGTTTTGGCTGATGGCAGACAAATTGTCTGCGCCCCACGGATAGTTTATGATGCTTTTGAACTTTGCTTTAAAGCGCTCAAAAGAAGTCGCAAAATACTGCGAAAATCGCAAACGCAATTGGCAAGCTAAGACGCAAGAAATGAAATGTGTAAAAAGCATTAACTGACCAAATTGGCGCCTGTTGCAAGCCGAAGGTGGCATATTGCATGTGCCTCATGTAAATTCAATTATTTACCATTTGGTCTTAACCCTTGACTCTGAGAAAGCCAAGTTCAAATTTCCGTACTCTTGGCTGCAAATGAGTTTTCCAACAATTTAAGCAGATTTGTTTCGCCAAAATGGGTATTTTTTGTGACTCTGCCACATATCTATAAACCAAAAATGCCAACTCTCACTGAAATGGCAAAAGTCAGTTTTGCGATATTTAGTGTCAGCGGCTGTGTGACTTTTATTAATGCCCCAAACATGCATAACTAGTTTGCCCACACCCCTCTCCCACATCTCCTGGTAATAATGACAGAGTTCAGTTTTATGTGCATATGTCCGAGACGAGCTCAAAATTCAACATTCGACATCATGCGCCGCAATGCAGTGAAATGTCAAAAAAGTGACCACCGACACAGTGGTGCAACGGTGCAGCGGTGCAGAGCAGGGCAGGGCAGAGAGATAAGTGGTGGACAGCGGCAACGTTGCTCATGTCAACCAGCCAGGGGAACCGCAAAACGGAGAGTGCAAGTGCATTGCCAACGGCATAAGTAATCCCCACAAGAAACCAAACAGCCGCAGCTCCACACACATAAAACTGTCAAAATTGTGTGTGCGAATGCAAAGGCATAGTGCCTGCTAAAAATAACCATACATGCAGTGGGTATTGGAAAATTACAGCTCACACTAATTAGTGCTGTCCGAAAATGTTAATTACTTTAATGTTCATAGTTTTGAACCATGAAACTGATTAGTTTCGTAAAGTAAAATATATTAATTTTTTACTTAAAACTATAAAATTCAATATTAGATTTACTTGAGAATTTACTAGTTTTAGCTGTGGTTGTTGCAAATTATAGCTTTCGGTTATAAAAGATATTTTAAAATTTAAATTTATTATCTTATTCTTATAGTTATGAACTTTGAAATTAAATCATAATAGTAAAAATGTTTTATTGTTTAATTTAAATAATCATATATAAATAAAAATATATTTAATTGGTGATTATTATTTTTTAAGTATTTGCTACATATTTAAATTGCACAAAATAATTTCTATAAAAAAGAGCCATCGAATGAAAGCTAAAATTCAATATTGTATATTTGGTAACACAAGTTTATCTGTTGTAGAAACTAAAAATAATATAAATAATTAATACAAAAACTAAGTAATTAATTCGATTCTCATAAAGCGCACAAAAAGCCTTATTATCTGCATTTGTAATTGATTAAATTATATAAATATATCTTATAAGAACTTAAGCTTTAAAAATTAAGCCTAATACTTGTGTACCAAAATTTGCATTTAAATTCAAATATATATCTAGTACACCTAAGCTTCAATTATTTGTTTGAGTGTACATTTAATGCTTGCACACACTGTGCAAGCAAACACAATAAAATAGTTGCTCCTCATGCGTATTTCTGACACCCACATTTCAACAGCAACTAGCAGACCAGCAAGTTGCACAAATCAAGTCAACAATAGAAGAATTGCATTTATGAGTTTCTAGAGGCAGAACCCGAAAACTGATAGACATCTTTCACTATATGCAGATTTACTCTAACAGTGTGTGTGTGCGTGTGTGTGAGTGTGTGTGTGTGTGCCATTGACTTTGCAACTTTGTTAGGGAGACGAGTGATGAGAGAGAGAGGCGTTGACAGTTCTATCAGTTAGTCAGTCTGCCCGTCAGTTTGCTGTCGATGGTGGCAAACAAAGAAGTTTGTCATCAGACATATTTACACTTTAGCATAAGTATTGAGATAGTTGGTGTATGTATTTTGGTGTTCCTGCCACTTGTACATATTGGCATCGCCAACGGAAGTGCAACTCAAACAGCAGTCCAGTGGCACGTCTGCTGGCTTGGAACACACACAAAGGCAAAAACTTTTTCAGTTTGCTGCCACTCAAATTTTGTGGCAAGAGCAGATCATTCTCCTGTAGGCACTCCAACTCTATCTTCCGCTGCTGTTGCTATCACTTTTCGTCCGTCACTTTGACACTGCTCGCATTCGGCAATCATATTTTCCTGTTGTCTACAAAGTTTTTTGCTTTTATGTAAAACAAAAAAACCATCGGGTGAGTATACTCTTCTCATAGAGAGTAAAGAACAAAATTTCATAATGAGTTCACTCAATGTTTTTATTTAAAAGTGCACGTTAAGCTCTAAAAATACTTAATTGTCTTATTTTTGTAATAAACAAAAGCTGACAATACGAATACTTTTGATAACACTAAATTAAGTAAATGCATGCACCAATGATTAAAAATGTATATTAATATTTAATACAAATTAATTAATTATTTATTTATATGCGCAACTTAACAAATTTTTAATCACAAACTGACAGCTCATTAAAATTGTAACCAAAATTTTAAAGACCATCGTTGCAATAGCTTCCCCCAGCCGACATTTAATTTTTGGCTGTTATGTTTCCATGGTACACGCTCATTTACGATATTATATAGCTTCATATCTTTTTTTTTTTGCTTTTTTATATGTACGTGTTCGTCGGCTGATTGCAGAACTAGATAAAATTGCGCAGACGCTATAATTATGGCTGGCTAGCAGGGCAAACGCTCTTTTATTTCATTTTCACTCAATGAAGCGCAATAATTGCTGCGATTAATGCAAATTCTTCTAACGCTTCAAAGGCATAAAATTTGACTGCACAAAAAGGCGGCACATGACCGGAGTACGCCCATGTCTCGCCCACACATATATATGTTTATATATATATATTTATATAAATATATATATGCATACATACACATATATACTGTCAACCCCTTGCGAGACACTTGTCCCCCTTTTGTAGCATACCCTTTCAGTTAATACTGCCAATGTGTATGCAAATGAGTTTCCAATGACTTGGTCCGAAAACAAAACACCGCACAGCGCCCAAAGGATGATGTCTGCTGCACTTGAACTTGACTCCTCCCCGGACACTCTGACAGCGGCCCAACTTGCCATTAGCCTGCGTGTGCAACTGTGTATGTGTGTGATTGAAGAAAGCGTTGCTTGCGCTATAAAAGCATTTTGTGCAAAATTTGCACTTTTACTGCGACCAATCTGTGTGGCATGTCCCTTGTGCCTTGTCGAACTTTAAACGCTTAACGCAATGAGATAAGAGCTTGCAGCAATTTAATGCACGTGTCCCTTAAAATATTATGGGCGCTTATCGCACCTTAAGAGCAACTTTTCGTTGACACTAAAAGCCTCCAGTGGTCGATAAACCTGTCAAGCCGATATTCAAGTAAGTTTCACATGTGTTTTACGACCCAAAGCGAATCATTTAATGGGTACATTTTTACTATTTAAGTGTTAAGTTATAAGTTATTTGCCGCTCAACTTTCAAGCTAATCATCAGTGCTGAAAAGCACTGTAAGTATTTCTCACAGTCTGGCAGCAGTAATGTGTAGCGTTGCCACACAGTAAAAACTTGTTGCATTGCCAAAGGTTGGCAGGACTGCTGTTTATGTAAACAAGAAGAAGACGAAACGCTTATAAAACATTTGATTTTACAGAAGAATACAAACAAATCGTGGAAATGTCCAAGCACACATTAATAGGTATGTTTAATAAATGCCCAATATAAAGCAAACTTATTGACACGGATATTCATCGTCAGGTGGCGGGACTGGGTTCATTGGCCAACATCTGGCCAAACATCTTACGCAGAAGGGTCATGAAATCACCGTTATTTCTCGGATGCCCGGCCCAAAGCGGATCACCTGGCACCAGCTAGAAAAACAGGGCATACCCAGCAGCGTGAATGGCGTAGTGAATGCCACGGGTCAGAATGTCCTCGATCCGTCCAGACGCTGGTCTCCGGGCTTTAAGCAGAACGTTTGGAACTCTCGCATAAATTCAGCCAAAATGCTGAGTAACGCAATCAAAGCAGCACCCCAAGTCAAATCCTTTGTGAACGTGTGTGGCGTGAGTCTCTATCGTCCCTCGGCTACAAAGACCTTCACAGAAGCGGATCAGGGCGAAAGCTATGACTACATGTCCCGCTTATGCCTGGCCTGGGAGGAGGCCGCTTGCTCCGCAGACAGCTGCAAGTGTGTAAGTTTTTGTATATATATAGTTGAATACAATACAATTTAACTGACACCATTTAGACCATAGTGCGCAGTGGAGTCGTTGTGGGACGTAATGGCGGCATGATCAAGTCCATATGGTTACCTTTTAAACTTGGATTGGGTGGTCCCATGGGCAGCGGGGATCAGATCATGCCTTGGATACATATGCACGATTTGTGTGCACTCATACAACACTTGATGGAGAAAGGTGAAACGGGTGCCTTTAATGCCGTCGCCCCAGAAATAGCCACCAACAAGAGCTTTTCGCAGGTAAAGATTTCCAATTTATTACTGCTCCAAATTGACTGCTAATCCTTGTACTCTATTGCCATAGGAATTTGCTAAGGCGTTGAATCGTCCATGCCTGTTCAACGTGCCCGAGTTCGTGGTTCACGCCATCTTTGGCAAGGAGCGTGCGGCGCTTCTCTTGAGCGGCGCCAGAATACAGCCCCAGCGGGCGATCTCCTCGGGCTACCAGTTCAAATACCCCACTGTCAAGTCTGCTGTCGCCGAGGTGATTGGCAAATAAGTCTACATGTGACATTCAAATGCTTTACATTGGCCAAAACTGTTATATATTTTTTAATCTTTTGTATATATTATCGAAATTAAAATTAGAGCACACACGAATTGAACCTTGTTGAATCACACTGAAAATTGTGAAATTTAAATTTCATAATTGTTGAATTTAATTTGTTTACACAATTGTGTGGACCATTTAGCCATCTGTTAATAATTATTTTATTAATATAATGTGTCATGCTTTATGGTTAGAATAATGAGTAAATTGGGCCAGAAGAGTTGTAGTGAGAGTAAAAGAAAACGAAATTTTTAAGCGGAATTTGTTTTTTACTGATGCTAATTTTTGTGGTGCATCCCAAAAAGTCTACATGCATTCAATTTTATTTATTATATTTGTATCAATCTACTATATTTATTTGTATTTACAAATCACAATTTACAATCAACCAAAATCCATACAAATCTATTCAATCTATTATAATAATTTTTTTTTGCTAAGCCAATTTGTTATATATATATATGCGAGTATATGATTATAAAGATAACCTGCAAAAAAATTATCGAATTAATAGCTTATGTCAATTGAATTAATTAGGCAAACAGAATAATAGTAAAAAACAAAATGTATACATTTCAATAGATAAACAACAGGTATAAAAAGGCAAAACATTTAGAAGAACCTTCAGTAGCTCCAGTGGAACCAGACTAGAAGTGCAAAGGTAAAATGCTATCGAAATCTCAGCTATTGTTGCTCGTTATTGGGCTCTGTTTGGTATGTTTGTGGCTAATAAACACGCTAGGTCGTAATTAAAAATGTAACATATATTAATTAATTAATTAATTAGTGTGTGGCGAGCAGTGCCGATGTGGATTGCGCTGAGCGACCCAAATTTGCGAATCCAGCAAAATGCTGTCCAATCCATAATTTTATCAGTGCCGAAGTGAATGAGAAATGTGAGCAGTATAAAGTGACACCGTCGGAAGAGCCGCCAATGTCGGATGAGCAGAGCGGCGAGGGAATGCATCGCCATCGTCATTATCGCAGGTTCTTCCCCCATCAAGTAAGTCAAAATCATATACAACAGATTTTAGCTAATAATTGAATATCTCTTAAAGTGCTTGATTTCGTGTATATTCAATGAGACCGGTTTCTATGAGGACAACAAACTGGATGAGGTGAAGCTAACTGACTACCTGGAGGTTACATTTGGGCATGACGCTGAGGTACAGACCGCGACTAAGGATGCCTTCATCTCGTGTGCGGCCAAGGCTCAAGAGTTCATGGAGAAACATGGCAATCGGCAACGCCCCGCCTCACAACCAAATCCATCTATGTGTCCTCGCAGTCCCGCCTTCTTGACTGGCTGCGTGTTATTTAAATTACTAAAGACCTGTCCGGACTCCATTTGGAGCGATACCCAGGAGTGCAATGACAATCGCCAATTCTTCGCAAATTGCAAGCCCCCAAATCGTCGTTTCTCAAGCGAAGAGAAGTCAACAGATTAAACAAAAATATGCAAATAGCAAACTAAGCCAATTATCAAAAGCACTTAAAATTTGTTTACATTTATTTGTTAATATTTCAACTTAACCATTCCTAAATATGAATTAATTCTGAAAAAATAATTCAAGTTCTCCACCGAGATTTATCTGATTTAGTAGTTCCAAATTTTGTTAATAAAAGTTCATTGAGGATAACTTGGCAATCAAAATGGGTTTCATTCAAGAAATTAAATCTCAAACGATTGTTCATTTGGCAACTATATGATATACTCATCCGATCCAACCAGCTTCAGCAAGACAGCAAGACATTTCGCCTCTGTGCTGCTCAAGAATACTCTTTACGGTGTCGAAGACGTTTCCCTAAATACAAATATTTAAAAACTTTAACAAAGTATTGCAAGTGTAAAAAAAAATCACTAAATTATTAAAAATCTCAACACATTGTTTGAAAAAATGTAATTTTCTATACAAGAACATATTATTTACAGTACAAATATGAAAAATGTTTGGCAGCAATGTAAAATATACAAGGGCATTTTTATTTATTTAAAGTATTTTTCATAATTGTTTCTTAAACTCTTAACGAACTTATGTTTAGTACCCATCAACTGATTCGCTGCATGGCAAACTTCTGATTTCTTCTAGTGTTATGTTTACAAAACTTTAACATTAACTTTAAATAACTCCTTGCAACTTGAGTTAATTCTGTTGTGCACATCCTTTGTGGTGCTTATCTTTGTGTTGCACGTCTGGGCGCTCAATGAAATAGAAAATTCGATTTGCTACATTGAAATTGGTAATCGGGCGCATGTGGCACTCAGGCCAGCAGGAAGACAGTTAGTGCCCCGATTGTGCTTCATTCGCATCCTGGCAGGCAAGGCACAAGGACATGGCAGCTGTTGAGCGCGAGTTGGAGCAGTTCCTGGAGCAGTGCCGACGGCAGCAGTTCAGTGAACAGGAAATGCGCAACATATGCCAACCACTTGTCTGGCGTGTGCGCTTGAAGCAACTGCGTCGCTGGACGCAGTGGCTCCTACTGCCTGCTGTTCTGGCCTATCTGCTGTGGAGCTACTGCGACACTTGTGCATGGACAGCCAGCGCTGTGGGTCGCCTGCTGTTGATACAGGTACTGCCCTATTGGAACTGGACGCCCTACTACAATGCCCAGTGTCTGATTGAACGTGGCACAGAGGATCAGCTGTCAAAGCCAAGTCTGGGCAGGCACGATACGCTCTGGGAGAATTGTGTGCTATGCGAGACATTGGGTAAGCAGATTTAAACATTTTTTAAAAAGTTTAATTAATAAGAATTCAAAATTTAAAACGTCTGGTGTCAAATTAATATTTTAGAATAATTATTCAAATCGCTTCAAAGAAAAATATAATGGTAAATTCATCGAAATGCGTAAAATCTCTACAAATAAAATTAAAATTAAATAAAATGTGGTCTTATAATATCAATATCTTAATTATTTTATATAATATTAATACAACAATTTAATAGAAAATGATTCCAAGTCAATTATAATGGAAATTTCTACGAAATGTGATAAAAATCTTTCCCAAGCATACCAAATAAATGTTTAACCATTTATAATTTGTATATCCCTCATACATAATAAACTTTATTTTGTTCTCATTTATCATATAAATTAGTATATAAGTTAATTTATAAACTTAATTTAAGTTGTATAATATAAATAATATAATAAATAAATTGTTATCACCCGCACAGAAAGCATACCCACTGCCTCGAATGTCAGCTACTCCATGTTGGAGACGCAGTATTTGGAACGTGGTCTGCCCGTCATCATTACTGATTGCCAGCTGCGAGTGGATTTGGATAGTTTGCTGATGCGCATTCTTGACAGGGCACCCGATCTGCTTGCCAGTGAACCCTGCGATGTGTCCAGCAATCTGTTGTTGAGGCAACTGTTCAACTTGGATGCTGCACTGCAGAAGATTCCCACAACGGCTGCTTGGCATCTGCAGTTCCGCAATTGCGACTCCAAAGCAGTGAAAGCATCGCGTCTCTATTCGGACCGGCCCTATTATTATCCCAGACACCTGGAGCCCTTCTACTCCAGCTGGCTGCTGATGGCGCACAATGTGCCGCGCCACCAGACGGAGATCTTTGTGCGTGGCCTTATCTTTGTGCAACAGCTGAGCGGCCACTTTGAGTGGCGTCTCAAACCCAAACAACCTTGCGACGAGGACGGCTGCCCCAATCTCAGTCTGCGTCTTAAGGAAGGCGAGTGTTTGGTCTACTCCACAGATCTGTGGCGCCTCAGCTATGGCCTGAAGCAGCTGCAAGCCAGGCACGCTTCGATTGCCACTTTACTGGAGGTCAACTGGCAGCTGTAACAAGCACATTCAAACAACAAAAATAATTATATAACAACCAAGAATATCAAAAAAAATATATATAAACCAAAGTACAAAAAAATTAAGAAGTTTAATTTAAAATGAGTTTTGTCATATATAATAAAAAAAAAGTATAACAACTTAAAATATACGGTTAAAAATAAAAATATACATTGAAAAATAAAATAAGATCAATTTTATAATATGAGAAAATATCAGAAAACAATTTTACAAAATAAAGGTTAACATTTTAACAATATAACAAGGAACCTGCACTTAAAGAATAATCAGAAACTTCCCAGATAATTTAAGACACTTAAAACTGATTTATTATTTGGTCGAAAACGAATAGGTTTCGCTAGTCAAGTAGTTGGCCAAATTGTATTTACAGAGGGTTATGCGAGATTTTACCCATGGATATGCATGGAACTTAAGTAATACTGAAGGATAAATGATTCGCTGTGATCACCTGGGATTAGGCGCGCCGGCACTTGGCCTCGACAAGTTTCTGCAATGTGCCCGTAAGACTGTTGATGGCATCGATTTTCATGCGCTCGATGCGCTCCTGTTGCACCATTGACATTTTCTGGATTTGCATCTGTTCTCGCTGCAAACTGCGCTGCAACTCCATCTTCTCGCGCTCCATATCCAGCTTGCGCTCAAAGTAATCCTTCCACCAGGAATCATCCGCCACCTGTGAGTGCTGCTCGTATAGCTTGCTGGTGGGCGCCATGACCATTTCGTTGCTATCGTTTTGATCGGGCGGAGTGCTGGTCGTCTGATCCGCATCGTACTCTAGTTTGGGCTGACGCACCTCCGACAAGCTGTTGCTATCTTCATCGAACTCATCGTTCGACTTGGTATCCAGCTGCACCTGCGGCTGCAGCAACACCTGATCCACGGGTGTTATATACGGCTGTGCCTCCTGACAGCCGGACTGCAATTGTCCTGGTTGGGTCAGCAGCACTGGCGTCACTGAATTCTGCTGATATGAAATCGGTTTCAGCGGTGGTGGTTGGTGTGGCTGTTGCTGTTGCTGCTGCGACAGTGGCGCCTGTTGCTGTTTTTGCTTTGCAGCCGCCGGCAGCTGCATATCGAAATCGGCCTTCTTGCCCTGCAAGTACTTGAACATCTCCTCAAAGAACTCCCAGTGCACATAGCCCGAAACATATTTCTTGTTCAAATTCTTGTTGTACGTGATGAGGATGTTGTGCCACTTCTTCTGCACCTTGGCGGCGCTGTACCGGAATCCCAACCGTTGCAGCTGTCGGGTGCAGTGCAGCCAAAGCGCCGTTCGCTTCTGTCTGCCCTCGGTGAAGCTGCCCTCCATCGGACCCCGAATGTGGATGAGTGCACGTGTCGCCTCCGTTGTCCAAGCGCGCTCGTAGGGACCACGTCCAATGTTATTAATCCCACCTGACTCCGCCTCTTCCAGCAGGCAATCGTCGTCGAAGTCATCCAAATCATCGTCGCTGATTTGAAAGGCTGCAAAAAGTGCAAAAGGGAAATTTACAAAAAATTACACTTGTTGCACTCTGGCAGTGTGGCAACGCTGAGAACTCTAATATTCCCATATTCTCTCTCTGTTTAGTCGCTCTCGCAGGTTCTAGCTCTCCGTGGTGCGCTCTCTCAGTTTTTGGCTTACCACCCACCACCAGGCCACCGCATACTAGTTACCTCCCGCAGCTGCAAGGATGCTAGCGCTGCTGCTGCGGCTACTGACGCACAATCATACGTACGTAAATAGCTGCAGCCGCAGCCGCAGCCGCAGCCTCAAGCAGATACACACAATTTCTCATACGTCAGAATCAGAATCAAATAAAAGCTCATTACACTATAAATTGAAATTACAGCACACACACACAATGCTTATAAGTGTATTATTAACTTACGTTCATTTTCATCGACACTGTCATTATTATTAGTTGCAACATTCGCCTCATTAGTTATAACTTGTGCCATTTTACTTCTATGATTTAACTAGAATTTTCTTTTTGGTTTTTTTTGGATTTGCCAGCCTCTAAACTAGACCTGCGTGCTCTCAATAGTTATCCATTACTAAAGAGGACATTTTGCTTGATACAGCTTCCAAGCAGACTGATACATTTCGCGTGCGCCATCGCTCTCAGAGCTCTCTCGTCTTTGTGGGCTGTCTCTCTGGGCTCAGATCTGCGGCAGCTGTGTCCTATGAGTGACTTGCAAGGCGGCTAGTCCATAGTATAGTAAAGTATCTAGAACAATCACTACTACCTGTAAATGCCTGTGTTAACGGCGGAATGAGTTATTCAGCATCTGCGCACTGTTCATAAATATTTCAAAGATAAAAAAAAAACTGTATAGCTTAATATATAAGCTAGTTATTGCAAGAAAATACATACAACCATCAAGCGCCTATTTTCAAAATGAGTCTCTTTATTTTGATTTTATTTTTCAACAATTACACGTATTTTTGTTCTTGTTCCTGTGATCTTGCCAAAGTCTTCAGATAATCTGTTTATTATTTTGAAGTCTATTTTGTGTTGCTTGTACACTATATTAAATATAAAGTACTTACGTTCGAAAACACTGTCAGACAATTTTTAAAACGATTTAAATTTTTGGACGCTTTTGCCAATTGCATCATCAATTGTTATAACGGCTGTCGGTCAATTTTTAGCACAAGATAAATCTTAAAAGTGGTTGGCGTTTGTAATAATTAGATTTCTTAAAATTTACTCACCTAGGACTAACGCTTATCATCCGGTTTGTCGTCCATTTTACTTAGAAACCTACTAATTATGGACACTCATTAAAGAAATCTATATAATACACGATTATAAAACAACGCACTGCATAAGGACTCGCATACTTGACTGTATAACGTACAAGAAGTATTTTATGTTTCTAGCCATTTGAAACGTCAGGCAACGCTGTTCTCGTACAACTGATATATTCGTAGCATAGCGCTGCCACTTTATCTAACGATTGCCGGCAAATATCGATATTTTTCCATCACTAAACGCATCAAAATTGCGCGTGTTTCTTTTTTGTTGTTAAAAACAGTGAATTTTGTTGTCAAGCAATACAAACTAAATAATAAATCTGTCTGCTCATATTGTTGTGTAGTTATTAAGTTATAATTTATTAAAATGCCTGCCGTCGAAAAGTGTGTCATGTGAGTAGCTGTAATAGAGTAATCAACGGTTGCTAAATGCTTCTTCCACCTAATCAGTTACGATTGGAAGCGACTGTGGCAAATGGTGTCTGGCATACACTATGAGACGCAAAAGGAAACAGTACGCGAGGAGCTGTTCAACGTTTGCACCGAGCTGCAAGCCGGCGTGTTGCAGTTCAAGCCCAAAAGTGCCTCCAATGTGGAGCTGGCCGCACTCCTAAAGGAGAAGAAACAGGAGAAGCTGCTGCCATTTACTGTGCGACTACAGGAGCTGCTCAACCTTGAGTCGGCTCAGTGCTGGGAGATCTTGTGCTATTACCTGACTAAGGAGTATCGCGGCTCCGCCAGTCTCCTAACTCAGCTCATCTCCAACGAGACTAACATGATGAAATTGCTCGAGGACATCAGGCACTACTATTCACTGGAGCGCATGATTGTCCTGAAGATTCTAAAAAATGTGCTTGTCTTTTACAAAGTGTCCAATCATCCATACCACAATGAGTACAGAGAGGTTGTCGAAAAGCTGTCGCTTCCCCGCCTTGTCGACTCTTATCTCAATCAATTGGAATATCTGATTAATGAGCTGCCGCCGCACAAGCTGCTGGCAGGTGAAAGCTTTCACTGCACAGCCAGTTTGATCAACTGGTCGGAGCGCAATGCACGCGAGATAAACGAAGTGTTGCACATACTTTTGCTGCTCAGCGAGCATTATCCCATGGATCTGAGCCATATCAAGCGACTTTTTACCATCATAAAGCAGCACTTGTTTGGTCACATGCAGAACAATCTGAACAAGGAAAACATCTATCACAAGGAGCTGATCGAGAATATAACGTATTCGGAGCTGATATTGCTTCTGAAGTGTTTGGACTTTGAGCAGCCTGGCAATAATGCCAAGCTAATCGAACAGCTCATTGAAGATCTGCACTGCGAAATAACGGATATGCATTATCGCTCCGAGCATGGTCCACTGTTACTGACTTGGATGATGCTTCGGCTGCGTGGCACCAACGATGCCGACGATGCGTCCAGTCTGTTGCGCTGCCGCCAGCTAGGCAAACGTGCCGTCGATCTCAAGTGCTTTATGCAACTCCACGCAATCGTCACTCATGCGATGTTTTCCGATGACAGCCTTTTGTCACGTATTGTTCGCAAAACAATTTACAATCAGCTGTGCTACTTGTGCGATCTCTTCGATGGCGATGGCAGCTGTGCTCGCTACGAGGGCATCTACGAGCTGCTTTGTGAGCTGGTCTCCTGGCCACAGTTGGCGAAAGATTTTTGTACGCGCGTAGGTTTGTTCTTGTTAATACCCTCTTACTTGCATCCATTATAAATCCACAAATTTCAGATGGCGTATGTTCACTGTACAATTCGTTGCTGGAGAACTTTCCGCTGCAGTTCACCAACTTGGCCAAGATAGCTCAGGCGCTCAGCAAGGCTGGCCAAGGCAACTATGTAAGCTAAAATTGCTTCTAAAAACCATTCTCAGAGTAAAATGTATGTCTATTTTCTTTTGAAAAGATCAAAAGCCAGTTGGAATCGCTGCCCATGCTTGCATTGCTCTATGATGAGCATGAGCACAAGGTGAAGGAGTTGGACTCAAATGAATACGAGTTGACCAGCGCAATGCAGCCCTTTCCACGCATCGATTTCACACTACCCGCCGGCACAAGTTGCACCGTTGTCCAGCATGCTAACGGTTTCTATATGCATTTCCGCTGCAGCGTAAACTTTTTCAATGCGCTGCACCACGAGATCAACTATTTACTGCGGGAGAAGGCGCAGTTCCATGGCGAATTTGAATGCAATGAGCGCATAAAGCGCGTCGAGGCGGGCCTCAAGTACCTGGAACTGGTTGTGCAGCGCACCAAGTCCGTGGAGGGCATTAGTGCTGAGATGGTGCATCCCACAGAGATGTGCATCGATCTGCTGAGCAAATTTAAAAGCGTGCAATGCCCACCAGTTGGACTGCTCGCCAATTGCCTGAATGTCTGCACGGCGCTGCTGCCCCTCGTCGATGAGGAGATCTTCATGCGCGTCAGCAATCTGGATATATTGCCCACGACCAGCAATCAGTCGCTGCACGACTTCAAGCTCTTTGCCAGCGCTGCCTACTTTGAGTCGCGATTCCTTGGCTCGGTCATCGACAATGTGGAGAAGAAGATGGAACGCTACGATTTTCTCTTGGCCTACTTGAATTTTCTGCGCACCTATACAAAGCTGCAGCGCAAGCGATATCTTCAAGTTGAGATACCAGGATTGGTCTTTCTGCTGCGCGATGTGTTTCCCCATCTGCACACGTGGCACTTCAAGTCGCATCTGGACAAGAACAAGATCTACTTTGAGGTGCTCAGCCTAATCTGCGATGTCTTTGATATAATAGGCAGCAGCAACGCTGTCAAATGCGAACAGAGCCAATTGTTGCTCAATGTCTGCATCTTTTCTCTGCTCAATTTGGACAATGGATTAGTTTTACTGAGGTATTTTTATATATATAGATATATTTATATAGCCGTAACTGGAATCCCTTATTAATCGAGTGCATCTCTTCAGATTTGTTGGCGTTGGCAATGCGTATGCGCAGCACACCATGGAACTACAGACGAACTGGATGCAGCAGCAGCCGCATGGACTCATGATGCTCGTGCGCCTCTCCATGCGCATACTCATGCAGTTGCTGTGCCTCAAGAGTCACGTGTATGCCGCCGACACGCTCTCACCACTGGAGGCTCTGATCTACACGCAGCCAAAGCAACGTGACACGTTGCGCATAATACCCAATGTGTGCAGCTATATGAGCAACATATTTGATCGCTGGTTGCCCATTGTTTCATGCCGACTGCTCAAACGCATCGCGTTGGGATTCAACATGTCGCTGCTGGCCTGCTTGGACATGGAGGCGGATCAAATCCGTTTGACATTCATACAGAAACTGCCCGATGAGTTGGAAAGCGATTCAATTAAGATAGCCATATTGGAACTGGTGGAGGCGTGCATTACCAAGCAGCCGGGCGTCACCGAAGCCTTTTTCAAGGTGAACTATGCGCATGAGAAGCGCTCCTTCTTCGGCAAGGAGTGCACGCCCAGCATTGGCGATAGCATAGTCACCTACATGAAAGAGTTCGTCGATGCTTTGGAGACGGAACCGCTAACCGTAGAGCAGGCACTGCCCTGCAAAATCATGAACATCTTTCACTCGCTGTGGAAGCACAATCTGCAAATGCTGGTCGATGAGCTTCTCAAGGAGCCAAAATTCTGGACAAAGCTCTGTTCATCGCTCTTTGCCAAATCCACGGCCGAGCCCCAGGTGCGCGTCTACACGCAGCTGATCAACATTGTATCAATTGAGATCTACAGCACGGGCATGAGCCAAAAGGATGAGCTGCGTCAGGTGCTAACCAAGTTTTTTGAGCGCGACTCTTTCCAGCAGTGGCTGAACTATGTCTTTGATATGCCCAAAGTGCCAGCGGTGCAGAGCGACAGCGATGAGCTGCCCGACTGGATTTGCTGCTTGCAATCGTTTAAGGATCTGATTATCATACTGCTCAAAAAGCAGCCCGTGTTCCTTACCATACCGGATGTACAGTTTAAGCTGCTGGCGAAAAAGTGTTTGACGGTGCTGGTGGATCGTGCCAACTACTTGGATGATATGCGTCCTTTCATAATGCTGGCGGAGCTCTATCTCTTTATCCTGCTGCAATTCAAGCAGGCTTACACGAGCAGTGTTGAGGAGGAGCAGGAGCTGATGGAGCAGCTGCAGCATCTAATGACCAGCATCTGCTCATGCTACGAGGATCTGCATGTGCGTGCCAAGGAGGCGTGCTTGGCCATCATCACCAAGTGTGCGCATCTCTATTCAAATCTCTTGATCCGAGAGTCTTCGATTGCGCTGCGTTTCCTGAACTCTGTGGTCAGTATAATCTGCAAGGAGCTGCAAAGTATGGAGAAATCAGTGAATGTAGAACCTCAGTCGTCGCCGCCACCGGTGGAGAATATGGGGAAGCTGCCCACAACCTCGAATTCGCTGATCTTGTGCCTCAATCTTCTCAAGGCGATCGCGTCCATATTCAACAATGAGGGACCCGGCAACTGGGATTTGCCATTTGTGTCTGTGCGTCTGTTTCAGCGTCTGCTGCACTGCGTCTCCTACACGCTACCCATGCACAGCAAACAGGTGCTCAGCGTTAAGCTGCTGGACGTGCTGATTGTCTTCGCCAAGAGCAATTTATCCAGCGAATTTCTGCACTGCGATGTTGGCGAGTATCTGTGGCTTAAACTAGTGCTGCCGCGGGAGCTCCTTCAATCACGATACGAGTTCAATAAGGCCACCACCGATGTGTGGACGATCGAGCAGTGGTGGCCAATCTACTCGCGCGGCATTGAGCTTGTCAACATTATCTATGACAAGCACAAAAAGTGCTTCCTTCCGCAGGTGCTGCAATTTGTGGGCATACATGAGGTGTACCTGGTGGATTCCCTGCTGCTGGGCAAGCAATCGCTGGAGCCAGAAGCCATGCAGCTAATTAAAGCGACCATTTCACTGATCGCCAGTTTGACGGAGCATCACAAGGAGTGGGCAGAGAATCACAGCTCCTCGCTCATCAACATTATGGTGAGCCTATCTCAGTGCACACATAAACTAGACAGACTAATCCAACTGTGTCAATCATTTCAGAATGCAGTGCATAACCTGATGGGCCATGCCACCTTAATGTTCCATCAGCATCGCAACTTGAAGAGCCTGCTCGCCGGACGACGCCTTGACTTGAAAATACTGTGCAACACGGAGCCAATTGCCATCGATGATGACATTATCCATGCCTGCAACGAGTGAGTTTTGGCATTCCTCATAAATACAACCAAATTTTAAATAATAATTATTTCAGTCTCACGGACATTATTATCTACTGTGTAAAGGCGCTGCAAAAGTTTACGCCCGATCTGCTGGATTTATTGTGCTGCGGCTACTATGAGCCACACAAATGGCACACCATACTGGATACCAAGTTCAGTCCGCCCAAGCTGAATGAGAGCAGCTTCACGCTCACCTTTGGCTTGGTCCTAAACATGGTTACCATCTATGTCAAGGCGCTCAATATGGTAATATGTTAATCAGACTTTTTCTGTGCAGGTTAAATATTATTTTCGAACTGGCGATATTTATCACGTGTTAACTGACTGCCAGGTGACAAGTCTGGTGATAATTGATGATATCAGTTTGTGCATGGAAAACCCATATTTATATACAAATGTTTTTTTTTTTTTTTTGATACAAAGAAGATTAGTCACATCTTTTAGATTAGGTTTATATTCGAGATGTTGTGGTTAAAAAAGTGTTAACTCTTCCACTCTTCTAATAATCATAATTAAAGCATTTTATTACATTTAATTTGAAACTAGGAATTGTACACAAAATGCGAATTTATATTGAAAATGAATTTAGACTGTTTTTTTTTTTTTTTAAATGTTCTGAATAATAATAATATTGTAATTAACAAATACTAACTATTTCCTTACAGCAAAACCATGAATTTAATTGTGCACCGCTCAATGTTCTGCCAAATGTGGAGCATGGCGTAGAGATGTCGAGCAGCGATAAGACCGGAAACACGTGTCGCGGCGAGCGCAGCTTTGGGCATTCCATGTCGACATCCACGGGTCCATCGAACGAGCTGCTCTCTAACTTGGATGGCGAGCTGTGCCTGGTGGCGCTGGAGCATCTGCTGATGTTAGTTGCCTCGCAGAGCATTTATATGATACGCTCGCCGGATCTGGAGCCGCGCTGGAAGCAAATTGTGCGACGCGATATTAGCAGTGAGCTGCTCAGCTTCAATGAGTTTGTGCGGCGCAAAGTGATTGTGGGTCAACGGGACTCTCGTTGTCCGTGGGTGCGACGCAAGCATGGTCTGCTCAAGTTCCAGCAAACGGATGCAATGTGTCAAGGGCACGACCAGCAGCAGAGCAACAACATCAGCGGCACAGAGCTAGTGCGTCGCAGCAGCACCACCAACAATGAGCTGCGGGTGAATGTCGTGCGGCGATTGCATCTGCAACAGCATCAGCATCAGCCGAGTTCCAGTGAAGAGTCCAATCCCATGGCTGCTTCTACGCCACGTGGCATGTGCACCGACGTCGGCCCAATACCATGTACTGAGAGCAGAAAACGTTTGTATCCAGATGTGCCGTCGGCCACTGAGCTGCAGCTTTTTCCCCCAACGACGGAGACCGGCTACTGTGAGCTATCGCAGGTGCAGCTGGTCGAGGAGGATTATTTGCAGCTGATGTATGCGCTGTTTGGCGTCATATCGCAGACTGAGTGAACTAGTTTTCGGCTGTTGTCTTTATTCTTAGTCGTTGTATGAAATTATTGAATAAAGTTTAATTTTTAACACAAGCATGTGCGCAGTGACGTCACTGGGGGCTCGTCAAGTGACGAGAGAGAGTAAGTGAGAATAAGAGTGCAAACCACCCACGCTAATCTTTTTTCTCTTTCCGGCTAACGCTCTCTTTTCGTGACTTGCTTTAGTTTCGTACATCCGCTGCTTACTCACAAGTCAAACATGCCACGCATAAAATGTGAAAGAAGTCAAAAACTTGCTTCTGCTGCTGCTGGCGTCGTCAGCATGCTGCCGGCGTGCTAAAACTGATTATGAGTTTAGCATTCAGTACCTTGTGAGTAGCCAAAGAGAACGAACGCATGTGCAGAACCGTGGAAAACGAGATACACCATTAGCCGAAAAGCAGTTAACAGTAATAATTCGAGAAAGCCAAACGCAAACTACTACCACATAGATACATACATAAGTAAATTTAGTGTCCAATAGTTGCGTTTATTGTGATAATGTTTAAGGGTGTTCCAACGCTTGCAAATCTAAATCTGCGCTTGCTAAGCAGCAACGGAAAGTGTCGTCTGGTGTCGCCAGTCAATGGCTTAGTGCGGGTGCAACGCACAAAAGCAACATCAGCGACATCTCTCGACGTGGAGGATGCCAGTGGCAAGCACAGCAAGATCGATGTCGATGTCTACAGTGAGCAGGATCTGTTGAAGCGTGCCAAATTCAGGCATACAGGCGTTGATGTCAAGCAAAAAATCGCAACAGAGGTGAGTTCATCAGCAAATCCACCCCCAAAAATAAAATGGAATACAGCTGATTTGTGGGTGTATTTCCTTTTCCCACAAACACAGCAACAGCGGGCTTTATTTTATATTAGTGCATCACATAAATATTGATTTTTACACAGCAACTTTCTCATAAAAATTTGGTCATGCTTTTATTCAACGCGCAAAACAATTACGCCAAATTCTAAAAATATAACAGCAGCGAAAATGATTTTCCAAATGTGGTGTAAAGTGTACATCACGTATATTTAAATTAGCAGATAGCCATAGGGCTCTTATCTAATTGTTCCATTAGATAACCATTAAATTAAATTTCGTGCACCCCTAAAAAAAAGTTTAATTTTATAATGTTTTATCTTATCAGACTGTATAGGGTTCGTCAAACCATAACGGCTTCAGGAAAAATTTTACTGCAAAATAATGATAACGCTTTTACTATTTTTATAAATTCCTTAATGATCAGTTTTTAGTTTTTTGTCTGATTTGTCATAACTTTAATCTTTACGATGCGTGTCAGTCTAAATGCACATTTTTTAAGCTACTTATAGTATCGTAAAGTTGAGAAAGACATTGAATGTGATTTGTGAATGAGTTAATCGATTAATTGTTGTTGTTGTACACATTTTAAAATATACGAAATATATAGCTATGAATCAGATGTGTTAACATAAAGCATCAACAAATGTCTAAGTCACGCGAAAAAGTATCAAAAAGAAATCAAAGCGAACTCAAAAAATACCATATATAAATATATATCGTATATACATACAAACACAGCTACTTATATACATATGCACAAGCTCTAGCCGACGTCTATAGATATAATCATGTGCGATATTTTGTGCTCTCTGCAAATAAGAATTTTTGTAGGGCTGGAAACAATCATCTGAGCGAAAAGAGGCAAAGCAGAGAATAATAAATAGATATCATTTAGCCAAAAAAAAGAACACAAACATCTCTTTTCACTGGTCTTTTCTTGTTGCCAATTGAAAAATGCATAAAATGTATCTGTTTTTAAATACTGAAAGCATTCAGCTAAGAAAATGAGTCAAATCAACTATAAGAGAACATGGTTTTAAGTTAAATAATTTTTAAAAATATTTTATTTTAAATATATATCCGTATCCTTGACGCTTATAATTTGTTTTTTCCTAAAATAATGAAATAAATAATTTTTCAATATATTTAAAATACATGTCAAAGATGTCAATGGATTTGTATGTTTGACGTTTTGAGTTTGTATATTTATAACATAAGAAAAATATTAATTATACAAAATAAATAACTTTAAAAAATAATTAAAATTCTCAGATAAGTTGAACATTTATATATGCATTTATATATTTGACGTACTTAGTTTGAAAATCCATAGCTCTACAATTAAAAAAATGGCATAGATAGATAAAAATTCTTAATAAAATTACAATTAAATAAAGCCCAGTAAATACTTAAATAATCACCTTCGATGTATTTTACCACATGGCAAGGTATCACTTATGCGGCGCCACGTTCGCTTCGTTGCCATGGAAGAAAATAACATTCTTAGGTACACACATACATACATACGTAGATATGTATAGACAAATACAGCTATACGATTATATACAAATACAGCAATATGTTAATTTTGTGGGCCTGCAAAAAACAAGCCCCTCACACGCAGCACATCACATGGTTTATATTGTTATTGTTAAAATGGGTTTTTCAGACAAGCACCAAATAAACAGATGCAACTTATGAGCAAAAAACAAAGACAGATATATAATATGTATATATAAAGTAATTTTTGCTATAGGTATTTGTTTTCTCATTGTTTCTGGATATTTATTTATAAAGTTCAATTGTATTTGCGTTTCGTGCGTCAAACAAACTTTTCATTTCATTTGTGAAAGCTGTCATGCAAATTGCAAAACAGCAAATACTTTTTTAGGAAGCTGGCAAAAAATGAAGCTGGTGCAGTTTTAGTGTTATTGTTATAACACACTTATTTAACACAGCTTTTGTTATCTGCTATTCACATGACACACGACTCCCCTCTGGCCGCAAAATTTATAGTACGTTTGCAAGTACGTTTCCACCATAAATCGTCTGTGAATTGGCTTGATTTAAAATCTTCTTATCAATTGTTTGGTGAATCAATTAGCTATTTAGGTGTCCCGCTGTCGTCAAGCAACCAAGCTGACTGCGAAGAGCATCTGCCTCGCTCGTCGGCTGATGTCATGTGGACAGTCCTTGGGTGTAATCGAATATCTAAACCGGGTGCAGGTGTTCAATTACTTTTAATGGTTATTGATTCAAGAATTCGGTTAAATACTGTCACGAACGGTTTAATCTCTTAGCGTATTTAATATGATAATGGAAATAGAGAATCCCGTTAATCTGCTTAAGGTGTTGAAAGTACTTTAAAAGATTATTTAAGTAAGTTGATAGAACTTAGGCATTACAATTTGGCAGAAAAATTCCGTTGTTTAGTTTTTGGCAAAAAATAACCAATTCTCAATATTTTTTCAGAAGGGAAAAATATATTAAACTTAATTTTTAATAATTGTTCAGGTTCAAATATTTAAAACGGTAAAAACGAACCAATTCTTAAATCACGTAATCTGTACGAATTAATAATTTATTATAATAATCCAATTAATAATAATCATAATAATAATTATATATAAAACTAGTTTATGGTTTGCTGAGTTCTCTTTATCATTCTGGGAATCAAAATATATTTAAGTAAAAATAAATAAATAATAATAATATATTTATAATGATAATGACCATAGCAAAAATATTAATAATAACAGTAAATATTGTTGATCAAATTAATTCAGTATCTAATTATATATAAAATTCTACAACTTTCGGTAACAACATAATGAGTTTTAATACATTATCATAATTGGTCGATTTTTGAGAGCTCGATAAGTTGAAGCCATAAATTCATTATAAACTATAACGTATTAGTGTATAACACTATTCAGACTAATCATACTATTAATAAGCAACATTTGGATTGATAACCTTGAGACACTGTGTGTATCTGCATCGGTAGTTATTGCTTAATCATTGCTCAAATAAATATTTATTAGGTTGCGTGGGACAGCGTCATTTTCTTAATAATTTGAAAATTATTCAGCCTTCAGATTAATTTGAATCATAGGTTGCCAGGCATATATAGTTTTGTGTGTCTTACACAACATTTGTAATTTCAAGTGTTGTTTTAGAACGCTTGTGCTTTTTTTTTAGCGAATTATGTGTTTACGCATTTCTGTTACTCGTTTAATACAGGTAAAGATCAGTTTAGTTTTTATGGCAGCATTTTGGGGGCAGTCAATAAACACGTCATAGGTACAACAAAGAAATGTATATGCATATGTGAACATGGGTAAATATATATTTATATATATATATAAATGTTTATTATCGTTATTCGGTTTGTTTAGTCTGTAAATATTGATAGACAGGGCAGTTAAAAATGTGACAACGACTTAAATTAATTGTACGTGTGCCAGCCCCTAAAGAGCTGACTAAATATTTAACGAGACGTGCTGAAAAAAGTAACACATAACTTATAATTGTGCATTTATTCTAGAAAAAACTACGAACGCCGCCGTTGTTGGAATTGGTATTCGCTAATCGCAAATTATCCTTTTATGATCCCAGCTCTGGACCCAAGCAACGGGATGAAAATGCCAAACGGTAAGAGAAGTGGCTTATCAATTTAATAGAACCATATGCATTGCACAATTTCACACAAACACCAACGCACTCGCAGCAACAATTAACAATTTATTTACATAATATTTGAGATTTACATTTGCCCCCCTGCAATTTTGTCGCGTTTTCTTTCCATTTACATTGCAATTTACAACAATATAGTAATAATAATAACTAGATCTAATTAATTATTTGCATCATTTGTGCAACAGTTAATTAACAGTTTCGTTACTATTTAAAGAAATTATACAATTAACTTGGCTATTTATAAATTGCCATTTTATAATCGTTGATTTGCACAATTAGCGAATTTATATTGTGAGCGATTTTGAAAACATTTCGGATTATTATTCAAAACATGTTTTCACAAAAATATTTACCTTGCACATTTGCATGCCATATTATTGTGGGCAAATTCTGCTTTTGGGATGCAGCCAAACAGAATTGGAACTGTTTTTGTTTTGCTCGAAATCAACTAGGCGAGAATGCAAGGATTTTCCCTCTACGTCTGCCAAGGCGATGGGCTATAAAATACCCTGCTTTTCATTGTGTATTTAGAAGAATTTGTTGCACAATTTTAATTTTAAATAAAGTTATGGAACTTGTTAGATTTGTTATGTATTTTTAAATCATTCGATTTAGAGATCAACTTATGATCAATTATGGTATGCTGTTTTGAAAATTCAATTTATAATGGAGAGTGAATAATATCACAATTCTAAAGCTCTCCTAAGGCTATATGCATTTCAAAATATCGGAAAGAAATCTAATTACAAAAAAGATATAATTAAATTCCAGTGAATTAAAATGATAAACAACAAAATTATATTACACAAATGAAGTTCTATTAGAAATCTGTGAGCCATTTCGGCATTTTACGCTTGAATATTATATTGAATTTTATGCTAAAGCTCACATTCTTCTACACATATTGAATTTATAGTTTTATTCTCCAAGTTATATTATGTTATAAATCAACTCTCCATTTGCCCAGCAATTGGTCGAGGTTCGCCAAATAAATGTTACTCTGCACGCGCATACGCGCTAATTGATGGCAATCTAAGGGCATAAAAATAAATTAACATACGTTTATTAAATGAAGATAAGATCGAAATGCGCTCAATTCTTTGCCCCATGCTCACAAAACATACAGCACCACATATATGGATGAGTGTATACGATGCCAACTATAAAACTGTTGCCCCATCGATGTTTCGCTCATTTCGGCATCGACGGGACTCGGGCCACAAGTGTTAAGAGCTGTGCAGGAAATACGCGAAATCTTCTTGAAAAATTAACTAAAATCTTTGCAAGATGGGTGAACGCAGTCTGCGTCTGTTGCAGTATGCGACGGAACAGGCCCCACTGCCACTAGATGGCTATACGCCCGAGGAGGCCGCGGAATTTAAGGATAGCATTCGCCAAAAGATACTCGACGACCTCAAGTCGATGAGTGGCGAGGAGCTCATTCAGCTCGTCAAGCAGAATGCAGCCAAAGTGGTCGAGGAGGAGCAGCAACAGCTGGAGGCGGGTGCCAGTGCCGATCGCGTCCAGGATGATGCCGACTTGATCGATGCAAATATCATTGGCGAAATGGTTGCGGGCATTTGCACGAAGCACCAAAAGGCCACTTTCATCAAAGTGATAACCAAGTACATCAGGTAAACGTGGCCAAAGTGTACAGTGACTCAGTCAAAAGACAAGTTCCCCCTCAACCCTATCTGCCCTACAACCTCAGCTGATAGTGACTTTAATCAGTGGAAGATTCATGCCGAGTCATCAAAATGTGACCACAGTGAAAACTGCGATGAGTTAACATTTTTCTTATCAGTTTAAAAAAAGAAGCACGGCAAATATCAATAGTAGAAATATTATTTTTTCTTCAAATATATTAAATATTGTTCATATATACGTTGAACATTTGCCAAATTAGTAAATATTTCTAAATTTGTTAAGGGCATATATAATATATAATATTTACAAATCGACGAAATACTTATTTCGAATTTACAAGAAATTCTCGTCTTTTAATCTTTTAATTTTTTAATTAATATTTATAAATGTGCATTTAATTTACTTGCCTCAAATTGTAGTTTTGTCTACATTCAATATTTATTGACTGCGCATCATAACATATTTTTAAGGAATATTATTTTGATGTGCATTAAAGTCTTTAGCCACAGTATATAAAATTAAAGCGTTCAATATTTTGTAGATATTTTTATAATGCTCATTAAACTTTTTTCCTCAATATATAAATTTCTAATTTCTTCGTTCAGGTCAATTCCTGTTGATAGAATTTGCAAAATTTAATGCACATTCTCAAGTAATATTTTTCAATAATATTTTTGGCAAGTTTTAAGCTAGATTCTACCACATTTAATTATTTTACTGAATCGATTGGTATCTCTTTTTCGTACCAGTATAAGTGATATCCCTATTGTCATAATTAGTAGATGTTATTAGCTGAACTTGTGCGTTGGTCGACCTTTTATCGCTCAACTGGAATTCTACTTACAAATGCAAATCGCTTTATGTGTTTACACGCTGCCGTTCGCATTGAAAGGGGAGTTAATTAGTTTATTTTATTGGCATGATTTAGAAATTAGCGCCTCTTCTTCTATGCTTCTTCTCTCACGCTCTCCCTCCTGCTCGCTATCCCTGTCCCCGTCCCTGTCCCCGTCCCCGTCTGTCTGCCCTGCCCGCCTGAGTGTCTATCTGTTGGCCAGCCCCCTCCAGTCAACGTAATAAAAATCACACATTTGGCTAATGTATAAAATGTCGGTGGAGTTGAGCGTTGTTTTCATTACACCTGCAAAGCTCGAACGCTTGAGTCCTAAAATATATATATTGTATTACGCATACGCCACGATGTTAACTGAGGAAATTGAGGCACTGAAGCGCCAGAGCGAGGATGAGGAGGCCAAGCAGCGCGAGGAGAGCTATCAGCGGGACAAAGAGCAAAACTGCTCGGAGACAGCCGCCATGATCGAGGAGATCATTGAGGGCATCTCGCTGCAGAATCGTCGCGGTACAATTGTGCGCACTATTTCAGCGATTATCAGGTAAAATTAGACACAAAGAGAGCCGCCTTCGGATATATAGATATATTGATAGATCTAGTTGTGTTTGTATGTAGATCGAGTGTGTTGCACATTTATGACAGCTGCGGGCCCATCATAAAAATAAACACACAAACAACAGACACACCTCCTATATTCAAATTATGATAACGGTATTCAATTTGATTTGATTGCACAACATATGGCATCGTTTAATTACCAATTATGGTATACATAATCTAATTGATATATATATAAATATATATATTTATTATATATATATATTTTATTCCCTTAGAATTCAGCGACGCCACTATTCGATAAGGCCGTGAGTAAATTGAATTCTTTTATAGCTGTGTTGAATGCTTTTTGATATATATTTTATATCTATATACATTTGTATCTGTTTTATCTACCCATAACACACATTTTTTGCTTATAGTTGATTTATATATTGTAGCTCCACACCATTTAAATATTTGTCGAGTCTTCAATTGCATGGAATCGCATTTAAATTGAATTTAATTGAAATCTCAAATATATTTTGATAATTGAGATTTTTGCCGAATAATGTTTCGAATTTTAATCAATTTGACACGGTCAAATTGGACAACTCTAAAAGGAAAAATTAAAAAACGGGCTCAACTATTTTTAGACTCACTGGATTCCAAGACAGACCTTTGCGCCAAGTCTCAACGACTCATAGCCAATTAGCGCCTCCCCCGAAACCAGTTTTTAGTTGTATTTTTTAGTATTAAAAATTGGTATTTTGTTTTCTTTTTTGCTTTTTCCACATACGCATGCTAAATATTCGTATTCGAAACCGCAAAACTCCCCCCCGCCTTCGTTTTTGCCCCAAAAGATGTGTGATAAATGTTTGAAATTTTGCAATTTTGTTTTATTTTTATTGACGTACAGCCATCGGGAGCAGGAGCAGCGAAATGCTGAGGATGTCCTTTTCGACATGTTCGCCAGCGAGGAGACGGGTCTCATATCCATGGGAAAATTCCTGGCCGGACTGAAGACAACGGGCATCCGACGCAATGATCCCCGCGTGCGCGAGCTCATGGACAACCTGAAGAAGGTGCACAAGCTGAACAACTATGAGACGGGCTCCTCAGCCGAGACGCAGCATCTCAATCGGGAGACATTCAAGGCGTAAGTACCAAAAACCAAATCTATAGCAATTCAGCAATCAATTCCGATTTGAAATGATCAAAGACATGTTTAGCAATAATATCAATTTGCTATTTAATCTTTTGCTAATAAAAATAGTTCCACTTCTAGTGAAGATTCTAACCCAATCCATACAATTATTTTGCAGCGTTGTCTCCCCGAATATTGTGCTGATTGCCAAAGCGTTCCGTCAACAGTTTGTCATACCAGATTTCTCGAGCTTCGTCAAGGACATTGAGGACATTTATCATCGCTGCAAGGGCAACACTCTTGGCAAATTGGCCGATTACATTCCGCAACTATCGCGTTACAATCCAAACTCGTGGGGCGTCAGCATCTGCACAGTGGATGGCCAACGCTTCTCCATTGGCGACGTGGAGGTGCCCTTCACACTGCAGAGTTGCAGTAAGCCTCTGACCTATGCCATTGCCCTGGAGAAGCTCGGTCCAAAGGTGGTGCACTCCTTTGTTGGCCAAGAGCCCAGTGGTCGCAATTTCAATGAACTGGTGCTGGATCAGAACAGTGAGTTGGGCTCGAACTGTTATCATTTGTATTCCTTATCCATACTAATCCTACAACTCCCTTTTCTTCACAGAGAAACCGCACAATCCGATGATCAATGCCGGCGCCATTCTTACCTGTTCGCTGATGAACGCCTTGGTGAAGCCGGACATGACCTCTGCGGAGATCTTTGATTACACCATGTCCTGGTTCAAGCGGCTCTCCGGCGGCGAGCATATTAGTTTCAACAACGCCGTGTTCCTTTCCGAACGTGAGGCAGCGGATCGCAATTACGCACTAGGATTCTATATGCGTGAGAATAAGTGCTTCCCGAAGCGCACGAATCTTAAGGAGGTCATGGACTATTATTTCCAGTGCTGCTCCATGGAGGCCAACTGCGAGTCCATGTCTGTGATAGCCGCCAGTCTGGCCAACGGCGGCATTTGTCCCACAACCGAGGAGAAGGTCATGCGACCGGAGGTCATTCGAGATGTGCTCTCCATTATGCACTCCTGCGGCACCTACGACTACTCCGGCCAATTTGCCTTTAAGGTGGGCCTGCCCGCCAAGTCAGGTGTTAGTGGTGGCATGATGCTGGTCATCCCGAATGTGATGGGCATCTTTGCATGGTCGCCGCCGTTGGATCATCTGGGCAATACGGTGCGTGGTCTGCAGTTCTGCGAGGAGCTGGTCAACATGTTCAATTTCCATCGGTACGATAACCTGAAGCATCTGTCCAACAAGAAGGATCCGCGCAAGCATCGCTACGAGACCAAGGGCCTCTCCATAGTCAACTTGCTCTTTTCCGCGGCCAGTGGTGACGTCACCGCACTACGTCGTCACCGTTTGTCTGGAATGGACATCACCTTGGCGGACTATGATGGTCGCACTGCCCTTCATTTGGCCGCCTCGGAGGGTCATCTGGAGTGCGTGAAGTTTCTGTTGGAACAGTGCCATGTGCCGCACAATCCCAAGGATCGCTGGGGCAATTTGCCCGTCGATGAGGCCGAGAACTTTAATCACACCAATATTGTGGAGTTCTTGAAGACATGGGCTGAGAATGCCAAGGATGCGCCCCAGGAGTGCATCAATGAGGCAGTGACCACCAAAACCGAAGCCGATGAGGTGAGTTGAATGTGATGATTTTATATTTAAACAACTAACATTTGATTTTGGTTCTAGGAGCTACCCGGGAACGCAATCGCAGATGGTGCCAGCACAGGCGCCAGCAGTCCCCTGCCCGAGGAAGTGGAACAGAGGAGCGACAGTCCCGTACCCTCGGAGGCGGGCAGCACAGGTAGCGTGGACAAAACCAAGCCGGGTCTCTAAACCTTACGTTCCAGTTTGTAAACAGCGGCACATCGACAAAAAACATATATATGTATATATTTATACATATATATACATACCAGTAGAATCTCGCTTAAATTATTTGCTTAATCATTTAGTTAGTATACAGTTCTAGTTAGCTATCCAATATACATACCATATATCATATGTGCTTTTTACTATATATACAAAAATATTACTTATATGATATGAATATGCTTCTATGGTCAACAATTGAAAAACTAAAGGCGGCATTTGTAATTGCAGGATTTTAGATAAACATTCTAAGATCTGTGCTGGTATGCAGATATACAGTACTATTCAACAAACTAATGACAATAAAAATGTACTTAAATACCATTGTGAATCCAATAACAGAGCTATGATATATTATAATTATACATGTGTTTCTAACTGTGACTTGTGAATTTATATGTACTTATTACACAACTGTCAATTGAAAGTGTTTTATATGTTTAATTTAATTTCATTGTCTATATGCATAAACCAAATAAAACTTATGAAAACTTTAATAGCAGTATATTTAATCAGTTGAGATACACAAGACATTTTTCTTCAACTTCCCAGTTGGAGGTTTTATTTTATTCATATCAGTTTCATAAGGTGTATCCCATACAATCATATATTTATTAAATATATTAATACATTATGTAAATGGGATTTCATTTTCGATTATGTATTTATCTGCTGACGTAATGTATTTTAATTTGTAATATGTGAGAGGAATACATATATTTATATTTATTTATATATCGTCCTAATTTAATTTAACATATAGTAATATCTCATTAAATAAAATTCTAATATTCCAAACTTTAATCATTTTTTTAAGTACGAAAAAAAAGAACACAAAGGAAATTCTTTAAATTCTAAGAAACTCTTACACTGGAAATTATAAAGAATATTTTCCAAAAGGATTTTGGACTAGCTTTCATACGTAAGAAACATTCATATAATTTCGGTACACTTTAAATGTTTTACTTAGAAGCAGACCTTCATTGAACAGGCATTTTTCATTGCTATTGTTCCACTGTTTAACGACGGCACGATTCACGAAGCTGGCTCCAAAAAAACACCGAACAACTATTCGGACAACAACAAACAGTTTTCGATGTAGTCGGTTCGTCTTTTGCTGCCGGCTTCCAATTTAGTTCGTTGGCAGCATTCGATGCGAGCAGACGTTGCGGAGTTTTGAGTTTTTCGATTGCGCTTCAGGATTTTCTGGCGCATCGTGCGATTGCATTTTTAGCTCAAATGATTAAATAAACCATAGTTTGGAAGTAATACGCAATTGTCGGAGCATAAAATCAGTGAAGATTTGATGCATTTATTGAAACATAATTCGTAAAATTAGTAAGACATTAACATCATTTGCACTGGTCTTTTGCTTTTGTGCGCACTGTAGAAAAACTTGGGGTAGGTTATAGTAAGACGAATGATTATTTGTATTGTTTGGAAACTGCAGCAGCAGCAGCATCAGCAACAACAACAACAGCAGCAATTGCCTGGACCTCTATCAAACACTAAAGCTCTTTGTATCTGTTTGTGTGTGTGTGTTGTGTGCTCAAAAAAAAAATATTAATAATCTGCTGATAGCACAGGAAAAACAAAGTGTAAAAAAAGTATTTAATCGGATTATTAAGTTCTGTTTGCATTCAGAATAAATACATACCAAACCGCAGACTAATTCCTGTCCTTAAAGTATTGTAGCTCTTTAATGCAATTTTGGAATTATTAAATATTGAATAATGTTCAGTTAAGGATTTAAATAAATTCAGCTTTAAATGCGCATCCGGCAAACCTATAGAAATATAATTTTCGGCTGTATGTTATTGTTATAATATTTTATATTGTATTCAGATTTGGATACGGAAACAGTTACGCTGCATTGCATAATGTGCAGTTTCCTTCACTGAAATGGGGTCTACTCTGATATAAGTTTTGAGCTCTGTGCGCTCATGTGGGCAATGTGAACAATTAGGGTATCATGCAATAAGCTTCAGCTGCTATATCTTCAAATTCCCGCACGCAATGAAATAGTTGTCAATTGCAAAACGAAATTAGTGGGGGTTTCCTTTGTAAAAATGGTGATCTAAAGATAAATATTTTGGAGACTTTTGTTGATTTATAGAGAAGCTGAAATTGAAATACCGCCTGATAGTATTATTTACAATAGCAGACAGATATTATTAAAAAGTGTATTTTCTAATATTCATGCTTAGTATACATTGATGATATATGTGACTGAACTTATATTATGTTATTATATTACATTCAAATGGAATAAGTGAATCAAAAATACTTTGTTTATTTTTAATGTAATATAATCGGCAATTCTTAAATAATATATAGCAAGGTTCAAGTTAGCTTATGATAATATAATAACAATCATATCTAAAGAGCAAAAATGAACACCCATTTCTTGGATAGAACTAAAGTTAATTATTGTCAAAACAGGGTAATTTAAACCAAACGGGTCTACTTGTGTCCACTATTTCTATTGTGGGTTGTAAAAATAATAACAAAATGTAGCATTATCAACAATTTGTAAGAAGGAAAAGTGTTGGGACGCAAATAGAATAATGGAATGGCCAAGTAAACAATGGACATGACTATTTGAAAAGGACACTCGAGGATAGCTGTGCTAGTTTTCCATTGTCCGAGTAGGGCGTGAGAAATGGACACATGTCCATTATGCAAATCGAAGACATGAATTGAAGGCAAGTTGAGTCGACTATCAATGCGTTCATGTGTCCATCAAAATGTCTCCTGGTCGAGTCAATGAACTCGCCAATAAATAGAACATATCTGTACTTAGGTATAATTATTCGATTTACACTTGTGTGTGTGTGTGTGTGTGTGTATGTGTGGAGGGGGAGTGCTGGGGAACAGGGCGATGGGGGCTACAGGAAGAGCGTCTCACTCAATCTGCGGCACACAAGCGACATCGATGTCGGAAATTGGCATTCTCCTCGATTCGACTCGACTCGATTCGATTTGATTCTGCAGAACGCAGTCGGACGTATGATAGTCAATTTTACACGTCGACTACGTCTGCCAAAGCGCACAATAACAAACAAAAAAAAAACTCACACCGACATTTTTATGCCCTGCGCTGACTTTTGACTAAAGTATTTCGTAAAAAAATCCGTAAAACTCAGAAAAAAAAAACACTGAATTGCCAGAATATAATACATGTTTTCTTATATCTAGAAAGAATTTGTTAATATGTGAAAAAGAAATATTTTAAAATTAGTACACCTGGTAATGAAACATTTTTATTCTAAATTTAAAAGTAATACATCAGTTTTAGAAACAAATTTTCTGAACAAAAAATGAGCTACCCTTTGGGCCGAAAGTTTGGCAATTTTCTAAATTTCGAGACGTTCCATTTTGTCTATTGTTCCAAGACTTTCAGAAATCTGGGCAACATCGATTCAGATTATTTGATCCAGCTAGAGTATAGGTAATTGCTAAATCTCTAAGTGAGTCATCTAATAGTACCCAAAAAAACAACGTATTTTATTATTACGAATATATTCTCACTACTAGCGGCAGACATCTTTGGCTAAGAATATATTCTTAGACTGAATTGTATACTTCAGAACCAATCATTTCAAAATCAAGTTTGTTCTTAAGTTAATCTTAGTTCTTATTATCATTGTGAATAAAACAATATTAAATCAGCAGTTTCATTAAAAAAAAAACCAGTCTTCAGCCACTTATGATCATAAACTTAAATTTAGAAAGATATCGTTTTTGCCAAGTGTAACAAAGTTTATCAAGAAGTTATGATACCCTAACTTATTTTCGTCCGACTGCCGCTCAAGTGCAATGCACTCTGGCAAATATGTTGATGCCGCACTTTTACCTTCAGCTCACATATGACGAGCATTTCTTTTTTGTTTTTGTCTCCCTTTTTTTGCACATCCGAAAATAAAACTCAATTTCCATTTGAAGCATAAAAATATTTTGCTTGGCCAGATGAGCATAAATACAACGTATACATTTAAAGAGAGACAAAAAGCGGATCAGTTATCGGCTTATTCATCTGCGTGCGTAAAGCGCATTGCAACCTATTCAAAACAATCTGCCACAGATTTCAGTCGCCATTCAGAACTAATGCATATGCATAAATGTGTGTGTATGTGGGTGTGTGTACTTATTTATGTGGCAGGCACGTAATGAAAAGTGTGGCACATAACGGCGCCGCTATTCATCACCAGCAAACAGCCGTCCGACCGCAGTCAGGCCGAGATTTTCGCCCCCACACAGCATCCAAGTCAGCTCCACTGTCAGTTCCACCCTGACTTCCTCCATCAGTTCCTCTCTGAGTTCCTCCGTCAGTTGCTGCCGTCCGACGTGTCTGTCAGCAACAGTTCGCCACTTCAGTCTCCGATTTTAGCTGCTACTAAATATTATGAAAAACATTTTTATGAGCTTCAAATGAAAAGAAAAAAAAAGGCAAATTATTATGCTCTTGCACACAGACCCGTAGTTTAATGTTGCTGCTGCTGTTCGCTTGAAGTTGTGCATCACATTTTGATAGCAAAGACAGACACAAACACTCCCACACTCACACACACACACACTCACACACACACACCAGGCACACAAGCACTAACTCTCTTCTTTTGACAGACTGCGAGAGGTAAACTATTAAAATTGATTGCTTGCACATGGATAGCAATTCAGTGAGTCCCCTGCCCCCGTTGGCCATCATGGAGAACGAGAAAACACCGCCAGGCACTCCCAATGGCATTGAAATGCCACCGCCTCCTGATGAAAAGTGAGTGAAAACTTGTTAATCCCCCAAAATCTTTAATTATCTTAACTTATTTTCATCATCAATTGATCATAATCCATCCTTGCCCTGTGATACTCAAAAGATAGTCAGGAAGAACTTTACAGTTAAATATCATAAAAATAAATTCTCCAAAAACTTTGCAGCTTTACATTTTAAAACTTTTTATATTGTGAATACATTTTGCATTATCCGTGTCCCATTTTTTTCATCTAAGCTAAATGTTTCTGATATGCTAATTTAGACCTTGAAAAATTTGGAGTTTATTATAAATTTCTTATATTGTTGTGTCTATGCATAAATGTCAAAATGGTCAACATCAATAAAAAACAAAATTAATTGTATTTTTATTTTACTAAAAGTTTTATTATCATAGTAAAACAAAATAAATTTAAAAAATTGTATATACTAAGAAATTTAATATGGGTACTAAAAATATTATGATATAGATTGGTGAACTTAGCTAATAAGTTCAAAACTTATGAACTTAAGGAAATTCAGAAAATTGTAATAAATTAAAATCGAACAGTAACATTAACAAAAATTTAGAAATAATTTCTTAAAATACGTAAACCAATCTTTGAATGTTAGAAAGTAACAAGAGATTTAATGGAAGAATTTTATGTACACATCTTTGTGAAGCCAAGAGTAAATAAATTTTCTGAAATTCAGTGTGATTCTTTTTAAACTAATCTACATCTATACCTCAATTCATCCAGCTGCGGGATAAATGCCACAATATGTGTATTTCCAATGTTGAGCGCATTTGTCTTTGGAGATCTACATAAGTATTTGTTTCAACTGCTGATGAAGCTGCCACATGCCACTTTGCTGTTGCTCTGTTTCAGTCTCACTTTGCCCCATCATCTAATCAAGGCAATTTCAACAAATTCGCAGCACATTTGTGCATAGAAAAAAAAAATATTTAAATAAATTGTGTCACACGCCGAATACTAAAACACACCAGAGATAGAGAGAGAAAGGCATATAAAGAGGGAGAGAGAGAGAGAGAGTGGAAGCAATTTGCGCTTGTCTAGCCAGCAATTGGCATGCCAAGCTATTCCGTCCGCAATTCCAGAGAGTTGAACTGGGTAGCTGAGTAAAAAGTGTGCCTTGACCTCGCCAGCAAGGAGAAGCTATCAAAAAAAAAAAAAAAAAATGTCGCTCGTTAAAACTTTACTATTACGCATTAATCGTTGCTAATGGCCAAAGTGTAACATTTACATTTCAATAGCTAGCCCCAAAATGTTACGTATACGCCGCGTAATTAATGCACAGCATTTTCAGCCACGCCCTACTTGTTCCGTACTCCTTTCGTTTGTGGGCCAATTTCCTAATCCGTGTACCCAACGAGTCGTAAATTCTATTTTAATATGACTGTGTCCGCAAATCACACAAACAATGTGGCCACACACAAAACAACACACACACACAAGCCACACACACACACACAAGACACGCACACGCATTCAACAGTTGATCGCGTGCGTGACATCCTTATTCCTTATTTGTATCCTTCGCTTTGTTGTTGCCACAACACTCATGTAATTACACAGATATTTTGTGGCTTTAACTTTGAACCACATTTTCGATTTGAAGTGTAATTTCTGGGCGCGCTCTCAGCCGAAAAAATAGAATACACAGCAACAACAACAAGGACAACTTTGTATGCCAAGAATCCCTTTCATTTTCAAGGAGTTGCCGTTCGTGATTCTCTCGCCTCTGCGGGTAATGACCACCCATTAGCAGGGTGTGTTTTTGTTTCTATTTGTCGACTGTTCGTCAGTCTCTTTCCTTCTCTCTCTTTCTCTATATCTCTCTCTCTCTCTATTTCTTCCAGTATACTCTCTGTAATTACCACCCAACTCGCATTGTCCTCGTTTCGTTTTTCATTTACAAACTTCGTTTATTATTCATGCGTTTGATTATTAGTTTGCAGCTGTTGTCCTGGTTGATGTTCATGTGCACAATTATTAACCAAACCATTTATCTATATATAAAAATGGAGGTTACTATTAATAAACTATGAAGTTAACACAGAGTTATCTACATGTACTTGTTATCTCTTATTTCTTCTTATTCTGCTTATACATTTATATATAATATTTGATATCAGTGCTCTCAAGTTATTATCAAGCTGTCGCATTTGTTGCCTGCTTAAGAAAATTTATAATCTTTGCATAATTTCTACAATCTCTTAAAATGTTTATCTAAAGTCTCGAAATATTCCACATGGTTTTCAGCAAGGTCATTAGCGTTATTTAAATGCACTTCACGTTTAATAATTTTATCTTAATTGTGATAAAATCACTGGAAAAATATGTTGAACAAGTTTATAGCCTCTTAGAAAAGCTTTAAAATATTATGTTAACCATCCATTAAATTAAACATTTGCTTAAATTATTCGAATTTGTTAAATGATTTAACTAAATTGTATTATATTTTTTTATTTTTTAAGCCAATTACAACAAATTATCCAATTTCTGATTTTTTTAAATTTCCCAAAGCTTGTTGCTGGTTTGTGCCTTCGCTCGATCGCGCAAGTAAAGACACTTAACATATTCGTCTCTAGCTTAACAGTGCCATTTTGAGCACAACTAATGTTAACATTAGTAACTTTTACGTTGATTTTAAATTAATAAAATCAATGTAAAATGAGTTAATTTTTAAATAGTATTTCTTTAAATAAATAGAAAACATATAAAAAAGTTTTCATCAACTATTTTGTATATATTGTACTTAATGCATACAGGCTTATCGTCACTCAAAAAACCGTAAAAGCTCAGGCAATTTATCTCTGGCCGCTTGATCCCAACAGAAATTCCCGCAGCATTTTTCAGTTGATGTCTGTTGTTCATTCGCTGTGGATCGTTTGCGGTTGCCGGGCGGTATTTGAATATTGTGTTTAGAAGCAAATAATAACAAATGTGAGTGTGTTGATTTAAGTGTTGTGTGTTGCACTACAAAACAACAGGCTACACAATATAAACAACAACCTTGCGCTGTTATATAGAAAGTGTTTTTGTCGGCTTATAATAGATACCTGAACACAGAACCGAACACACCAAAGAGATGCTCGTTACACGATTCTAGCCATTGTTTATCAATTAAGAAATTGAAAGTTTCTGCTTGTCTAAATAGAAGAAAATGAAAATGAAAACGAAAAAGATTCTCATTTACATAGAGAAACACATCAAACACATAAATTAAATACTCTCTGATAGATAACAATCTTTTGCAAATACACATTTGTTTTTTGAGAATCTATGACATCCTCTTATTTCTCAGTGCTTATAAAGAATTCTCTCTTTTTTTTTGCTGATTAGCAAGTCGATTGTCTAATTGTCTGATTGATTTATACTATACATATATATTAGTTACGTAGTCTAAAGTATCTCAGCGTATCTATCTAATTTCTATTATGCTTTTTATATTGTATTCGCTAGAGAACCAAACCCCGAAATTGTTTGTAAATACTTTTGTGGGAAAATTCAAAAGCTCTTTTCGCACATAAACTAAACGCGCGATCTTTACAGAAAATTAGCTCAGTGACGAATCCGTTGCGTATACGCCGTGATCGAAAGTATACAAAATAAAGCAAAATACCGAAACCAAAAAAACGACACAAATTTAACTTATTCACATAAATTCGCCTAAATGCGTGATCGTCATTTGGGCAAAATGCCACGTGGTGGAACAACAACAGCGTAAGTCCAACACGACGAGGTTTGCACATTAAATAATCCCCTATGTTTAATTAAGTAATTAATCAAAATTAATATAGCTATATATATATATTTATTTACGTTTATTTGCGCATCAGGGTTTACTGCTAATTGTGACACATTTTCACACATTGCGCGTCGTCCAAAACTTAAATTCTCAACTCAGATTAGGCGCTAACTTGTATCATGCTTTTTATGGGAGGGAAGTATGTATTAATAAATAAAAACTGTCTTATTTTAGCTAGACTCAACTCTCACTCAAATTTATGCAGTCGCACAGCATCAGAAAACACATGCTCAACTACTATATACATATGTATGAAAGTTCATTTAAATGGATAATTTATGCTCGACTTGAGGGTAGGCACAACACATGAGTACAAATGCCGCCTGAGATACATTCAGCAAAAAATCAGACTAAGTTTCAGAAAATCGCCATAGGGCTAAAAGTGATTTAGCCTATTATTCAGAAAGTGTATTTCTAATACGCAAGGTTTTGTATCTCTAAAACTCATGGTTTTTCTTTTCTAAACTCCAAGATAAATTAACATAGAAGTCGAGTATTATTTATAAATATATATTTCGCAAACAGAAAAAAATGTTTACAATTTTGTTACATGTTTTTTTTTTCGATTATTTAGAAATTATTTCCAAAGACATGAACAATTTTTAGCTTCGAGGCGATTTTCTAAAATGGAGCATTAATTTTTCTGACTGTTTTGTACACTGAGCCAGCCAGGGCTGTCTCTTAATTCCATAACAAAAATACGAGAAAAAGTGAATAATATTTATAAATATGTAGAAATAAATACAATAATTCAATGAATAAATTGCAGGCCAGCTGTGGCTGCGTGTCGAGTTTAAGTACTGCGAATTTGATTGTATCTTAAAGATACAATTACCAAATACACACACAGTCAAACACACACCCCCCACACAGACATGCAGGCGAAACATAAGACTGCCTCTTTAAACAAAACGAGGCACTGAAAATGTTTCAATTGAAACTCCCCGAGACATCGTCAGTAAACAATTGTCGCCCATTGTAAAGCAAAACCAACTCACACACATACCCTCACTTTTGTGTATGTGTCTGTATGTGTATTAGTGTGTGTGTGTGTCTGTGAAGCTAAGCGTCGCTGAGCGCACTTCATCATAATTAACCCGCAGGATATAAACAGTTTTTCTTCATTCTCTTTTAGGTTGAGTTCTCGTAGTTATGCATGCGTTGAGTTGTGGTTACAATTTAGTTGCATGCAACACACACAACACACACTTAAACTTATTTACTAGCTGACGTTTTTAATTGTGGTACTTGTGTAATTTGTGACATCCCACATTACGAGCTGGTGGCTCGATTGAATTGTGCAGAAGTTTCCTGCATGCCTATCGCCTACTTAATAAAACTGGCACTGTCAGATACAAATGTATCTGCTTATCTGAAACCGACTCGATTGATGCGCACACCTCGATTCTTGGTGGATTGAGTCGCGCCCCAGTTCGGTCCATAATTAGCCCGTTTTCATCGACCGCGAGAGACATGCCTAAAGACTAGTTACAACTGGGCTCTAATTATGGCATTACTGTTTGAAACTACTCATCAAGATACATTTGTAGCTCTTGTGTCCATCACATGATCTTATCGCAGATAAAATACCTAGATTAAGACTGGTAAACACCATGTCAGACATACATTGTTAACTCGCTAATTGGAACATGCTCAAATGACAACTGCCCAAATATTACATATTTTTTTAATTTAATCTGTGTAGCACAGAGCTCTTAAGTTATATATATGCTTCTATATGAAATGAAGAAAACCTAATCAAACTTTTTAATTATTTGTATATGTTTTGTATTTTTAAGTTAATATGTGGTAAATATTTATTTCATAAAATGTAAATTTTATTAAAGAATTGACATACAAATGAATATATCAAATATATATTTATATATATTTTTTTTGCCGCTTTCGCCGCCTCTATGAAAATGTTGATGCTGCAGCGGCTGTTAAAGAACTGCCAGCTTTGGATTGTCGTTTAGCTTCATTAGTCAAGGCAAGTCTGCAGACATGTCTGCGGCAGTTGCATTAATTGTTGTTGTTGTTGTTGTTGTTGTAGTGGGCGCAGTGTCAATAGCCTTAAAATGTTGTTGCTGACCCATTAGCAGCAAGTGGCATGAAATCAACAAACAGCAATTTATAAATATATATATATACATATCTGACTATAGTTGCAAGAGCTATTGCGAGGTTCAGGTTCAGGTTTAGTCGGCAAAACATGCCACATGTCGCTGCCTCTATGTAAAACGAGTTGAGACAAGCCGAAGCCGCAGCCCAAGGTGCAGCAGCAAAAGCAAAAGCTGGCAGCGAAATTTTCCCATGGCGCAGCAGCCAGTTAAAAAGTGAAAGAGCTCCACAGATGCAGATACAAATACAGCGATGCACAGATGCACAGATACACAGCTGCATGCAGCTTGCAGCTTGCAGCTTGCCCACACCAATCGCCTCCCTCCCATTTCCTCTGCCCCTCCCTTTATTTGTGATCGCTATGCGTTTTGGTTGCACTTGGGCCAAAGCTGGCAAGTGAAATGTGTGTTAAAAGCAAATGGCTACGTCAGCTAGGTGCCCCCACTGCCCCATCTGTGGCCAGGCAACCCGCTGCGGTCTGTGCAATGTGTTGAAAGCTAAAAGCCTCAGCTTGCAGTAACTGCAGCTCACATATAGATATATATATATATAAATGTATATATAAATTGTTTGTTTTGTTGCAACTTGCAACGCTCCACGTTCATTGACATCGCGGACTGCGGTCTGCCTCGGCGTCTGCCCGCGCTTAATGAAATTGTCAGGCTAGCAACTGCAACAGCAACAGCAACAGCAACAATAACATCTCAGTGGGGCATAGTCGGTCGATCGGTCAGAGACACTCACACATTGGACACTCACTCACACAGACACACACCCATTCGGAATGCCTTGGCGCATGTTAATTAAAGCGCTTATTACAAAATGGTGCAAGTGATACAATGTAGTCTCCAATCTTAGTCTCCTCTGCCCTCCCCTGACAGTGAGAAAGTGCGTGCTTAATTATGATATTTATATGTTATTGTTTTAATACCCTGTAAACGCTTCAAATGTTTGATGAGGGTGACACGATCTCCAACAAATGTATAACAGGCAGATCGATATATGTATATAAATATTAAATAAAACATTGTTATTTATGCAATAATAATAATTCTAAATTTAAAAATTTTTTGAGATATGTTGTTTAAAAAAAATAATGATATATTATATAAATAACTTTACTATTATTTTAACTTACAACAATTCAAAAACATCCATTAAAAATAACCGAAAAGGAATAGCAGCTTAGGTAGCAGCTTTGGTAGCATCCATGTGAAAGAGTGTGAAATTGAAACATATATTGTAATTTCAATAGCAGTAGCATAAGATGTAATATTGCTACAACTACTGAGAGCACAATGGAAATGCTTTTCCTCTTACTTTTGCAATAGCACTTGATAGAGCAGAGCAGAGCGAAAGAGCATTAATTTCAGTTTTTACCATTGGAACTGCTATTGCTCTTTAAATGTTTTAATTATTTTGCTCTGGCTGGAACAGATTAGTAAATTGAAACCATTTTATATTTAAGTTAATATAGTTTGGCAACTAAGACAGCGTACAGGGTATATACTAGTCGTGTACCTTTTTGAATCGAGTGTTACATGGTGTTTTTATTGGTAGTGTTGCTGGTGCTTTCATTATCAGCTCAGTGAGCAGTTTGTTAGCTGTGCGCACTATTAATTTAAATAATAATTTTGTTTTGGCTTTCGTTTCGAATTGTTTTCTGTCATTTCAAGTGCAGCGAAATCCGTTCAAAAGTGCGGCACTTGGAAATGATTAAGCGGCTCGCTGGCCGACAGCAATGCGCCTAATTACCACAGCAACAGCGAGCTGCTGCCCCAATCCTCACTCCCCACTTCTCACCCCCCACTCCACCAAAACACCAAGCCATTATTATACAGACACTGCTTTGGGAGTTTCAGTTTGTCTGTGTTTACTTTTGACAGCTGCGCTTTGAGTTGAGTTTCCATTGTGGCTGCAGTGCAGCACTGTGAGAACCGCCACAGCCAATGGACGGCAACCACAGCTGCTCACTAGTGGCTATGATGATGCATGTTTCTTTCGGCACTGAGATCATCGCAATATAGCCATCAAATGTCATTTGGCATTTGTCATTTGTTATATGATCAGTTCACGCAATGTATGATGAAAATAATATGATATGGAGGCATATTTAATTGGCATCGAGTTGCAGATGAACTATATTTTTATTGACAGCAGCATATACAGCATATATATATATAAATATATTAGAAATATACATATATGACAAGTTTAAAGCATTTTGAACTCTCTTGATCCCTAGTCAGTCGTAGTAGTCAATCAATCATTACAGATATTACAAATTTATGAGTTTGTATGGCGGTCTTTTTCTAAAAACTAAAACAGTTTAATAATAACCAATATTAGTTTTTAAATTTGTTTAAAATCTAAAGTAAACATCTGTTTTTACAATTTGGTGTATTTTTTAAGATACAGATTAGCCTACTTTGAATAATTTTATAACTGTAAAGTTTATATATTTTCAAATAGCTAATCTTCAAATTTAAAATAAGATACAAAAATAAATTTAAATTTGTTGAATTTGTTGGGTTTAAACTTACTTAAAGTATATTCTCGCAGATTATAGATCTCCATCTTGTAGAAGATGTTATCTTCTGGACATAATATTCTCTTGTCTGAAAATATTAAAAGATTCAAAAAGATTTCCATAACACCAACCTTCTGCATTAATTCCTCTCTTTATATCTTTCTATATTCCTTATTATGGTTACAATAATTACGAAAGCTTCTCAAAATACCACATACTTCCAAACACCAAACTAATTCTACGAAAACCATCTTTCATAACTCCATTAAGTTTTAGAAGCTTATTTTATCAACTCAGTGAATTTTTAAGATAATTAAAAAAAATAAATAATGCATTAGATTTGGTGTCATTCTATAATCTTTTTCAAAAGCTTAGTGGATTCTGTAGTAGAATAAAAGCTTTATTAGTTTCTTCCTTAGCTGTCAAACTATATAGACCCAAACAAAAATGTTTAATTTTTAACTAAATTTTATTCAGTGAACTTAATAAAAAGCAAAGAGACAAGCAAGAAAAACCCAAAGTAGTAGTAGTAGTTACTAAGTGATCCCTAGCAAAGACTTAACTTCAGAATGCGGTGATGCTTCAATGATTTTGTAAGATATATATATACATATATATATGTAAGCTGCCTCAATGGACTGTGTGGTAAAATAGAGACATAAAGACGAAGATAAAGTCTGGGTTCGGTAATTATATTTGCCCGGGGTAAATTAGATAATTGCGGGCTTTCTTAATCTCGCACAGTGATTCCAATTTGTGACGCTGTAAATATTTGCTTTATAAATCAATTAAGCCGGTTAGCAGCGCATTCAACCCACAATTAGTTCAAGAGAAATTTACCTAATTATGACAGACAGACAGACAGACCGACGGAGAAACAGAAAGCCAGTTGGACAGACAGACAGACAGACAGAGTTACGTTAAATTGCTAGACTTGAGCTTCAATTATGCAACAAGACTAACACTTAATTGAATTATAACTGTGAAAAATGTGGCTTAAGTTTAAATATTTGTTAAATTTAGCTCTAACTTGGAAAAATGATATACAAGCCTTTACGATGGATATGATTGATGCAAATTTTTTACATAAACTTAATCGAATGTTGTTTCGCAATAATAAATCAAAGTAATTGAATATACAAATTCTTATAATTGTTATTTATATTTTTACTTAATAATTTATATTATAGACGCTATGAGGAGGATCCGGATAATGCCTGGAACTGTTGTTCCTGGTGTGAATACTTGCTGATTGTCATCCTGTCGACCATACTCCTGGTCGGTGTCCTAATACTCACTCTATTCTGGGTGATGTTCTATCGTGGTGGCTTTGCCTGGTCGGAGCGACCACTTCAGCAGTTCAATTTGCATCCCATTTTGATGGTTGCCGGCTTCGTAACGCTCTCTGGATTTTGTAAGAGCCATATTTCCATTGACATTTGCCTGTTGCATAATTATCTCGATTGCAGCTATCTTAATTTATCGGCTGTGCCGTTGCGTGAAACACATCTATGTGAAACTGATTCACATGTTCTTTCATGCCGTTGCGATACCCTGCATCGCCCTCGGCTTCCTCTCCGTCTTCGACTCGCACAATGCATTGCAAAAGATAAATTTCTACAGTCTGCACTCGTGGCTGGGTTTCGTGACAATGGGCATGTTTGTGCTGCAATTTGTAATTGGATTCTTCACGTGAGCTCTTTTTATGATCACTATTACTCAATGCCGTGCTAATACTGTTCTTCATTAGCTTTCTGGTTATGCTCTGCTGTGAAAATAAGACTTATAGCTGTCGCTCAGCCATGGTGCCCATTCACGCCAGCATGGGTTTGGCCAATTTCTGGCTGGCCATTGCCACATCCGTCACCGGCATTATTGAGAAGGAGCGCGAAACTGCCAAGGATCCCAGCTTGAGGTAAGTTTGAGGGACAACTTTTTTGCCTAGTTGAAAGATGTACATAAATATATAAATTACATAAATATAATACAAAAATTAGTATATTTAAAAATGAAATCTAATTAGTATTTTGCCCAATGGGATCTGTAAGTAAATGAGCATTATTTATTTGTTAGTTACCGCTGAAGTTAGCAACGCTTTTTGAACATATCTTTTTAAACAATATATGTAAAATCTAACTACAACATTTTTCTACTACTTACAGCGAGGAAAATCGACTCATTGAGCATTATATAACGAGCGCGATGGGATTGACTCTGATCGTGATTGGCATTATCGTTACCTTTGCGGTCAGGAGGACCAATGCTCCCGCATCCGCCAAAGTTTACGTTACCGAACGCATTTAGATGACAGCCATGCCCAAGACCAAAACCATGTCCATGCCCATGCCAGCGTCCGTGGCACAGCCAGTGTTATAATCCAAGGCTTATGTTTTCTACATCACCCGGTGCATCTATACTATATACTATATAGTACATAATATGTAGCTGTGCAATCTATAAATTGGATACATCAAATATCTGTTGTCTGTAGCACAAAAACAATACACACGCTTTAGCATTCTCTTCATAAATACATATATATACACTACATACTATACAGTTATGCCAAATCAAAATCTCTTTATCAACTAAATCAAAATTAGATATTTTCTCTATCAAACATTTCCGCTAAGTAGATTTTTTAGGATTAGGTATCTCATTCTAACATTCTAACATACTCACAGCATACAAAATTTTGTATTCCATCAGAGAAGATCACAAGGTGGATATAGACAGACACACATTTATAGAATAGCAACTATTGGACCGCCCTGCCACACAGACCAAGTGTATGAAACTAGAAAGTGAATCAAAATTAAATTTATAACAAAATCAATATACAACTGAATTCTTTGTCAGTTTTTGGTAGTTTTCTAGACATTTTTACCCAAAAAAAGAAACCATTCAATACTACTTATACAAAACTAATGAATAATCTTTAAACAAAACTATAAATACGTAGATATTGTCGCATTTGATGTTTCTTTTTGTAATTGTGCAAATTGTATTTCATAAAAAAAAGCTAAGCAAAATAAGTTGTAAACCAATTTTACAAGTAAATCTATAATAAATGATTTTTTTATTTATTACATATAAAAAGTAATGCGTCTATTTTTCAAATGAAACTGCAAAAATATGGAAACTTGGACAAAGACTCGCTGTTAACTACATGCGTTCTCTTTGGTGCGGGGTATTCTCAATACTCGTTTTCGTATCGTCAGAACTTTCTGGTTGGTTTGTCCCTTTATTAAAATTGTGCCATTGCTCGAGCTGATGGAGTAGACACTGACATTCTGCGGCTCCAGATTGCTAGCTAGCATCTCGAAATTTCGTACACGCGGTCTGATCTTTGGGTTCGTCTGAATATTTTCTATATCTAACTTAAATGGTGAGACGAAATTTCGTATCCAGGGCTTGGGCGGCAGCTGCTCCCGATTCAGGTTCACTGTAGGCGCTGTCTTCTTGCTCATGTAAGACAAGTCTGGCTCAAATGCTGGAACTTCCCCCTGCAACATCGAGTGTATTTTAGTGTGTTATAAATACATCAAGTTATGCTCTCTTACCATACAAATATGTAGTTTCTGTGCCTTGGTGTTGTTTGCAATTAAAAGTCCGCATTTACATTCGACATATCCATGTAGTCGATAGATGGGTCCGATCTTTTTAATGCTAAAGCAGCGTTTAACGTGCGCAGTTATATTTTTTTTAAACTTATCAGTGGTACTGCCACAGCTGGGGCATATGGCCGCGGTCATAATTTCACCAACTGTATACCAATATGTTTTCCTATCTTGCAACACGCTGGATTTCGCTTTTGTAACCTAGGAAAGGTTGCAGACAAAATGTTAATTTGAGCTTGGCTTGTAATTTGTGATAGTTATAAAATCTTACCATCACTTCCTCTTTGTTGCTCATTGTAGATCATGTATATTTTGATCAGTACGCACTGGGTATGCTTGGATATTTACTTTAAGTACATCAATCAATCAATCAAGCTTCATATTGTTATTTTCAACAAGTCCTTTATTTCAGTTCAGCAAAGACGAGTCACATTGTTGAAGTTCGCTACCATTCATCCGCAATGCAAGTTGCACAATTTTTAAATAGTAAGTTGGCATAGTTTGTGCTTAGGCAGCACTCCAGCTTTGAATTATCTCGCCCTTCGCTAGCTACTTTATATATTTATGCATAAATATTAATTGTTTATATTCAATATGGCTTTATGTTATCGATGCCATTGTCGATGCTAGCTAACCAATTTGTTAAACGTGTCATTTTGCAACACTTCTCTTATCGGTCGACTATCGGTCGGCCACCACAAGTTGCTTCTGCAAGAAAACATAAAATTGCTAATTATTTAAAAGAAACAATCCTAAAACAATTGTGTTCATCAAAAGTTTTTAAGGACTAGTCGCTGCAGCTCTGGCGTTAAGGAAACCATTCCCAATTCACACCGTCTATTTTTGTGATTCTTATATATGAGATTCTACATGCATATGTATATAAAGTTGCTGTAGTTAAGCATGGGTAAGAGTTGAAGAAGCACAACAATAAATAAAGTTAAAATTTGACATGTATTGACGCTCTGTTCCAACTAGATGTACCAGCGCTTGAGGCATGTGTGCTGTGCCTGGAGGAGAATGCCCTCACCCTGAACGACTGTTTGGACATCTACTCGATGGAGGGCGCACAACTAAATGTGGTGAACATAATCAACAAACATTTTCCCATGCAGCTGGCCGAAAGCAAGGGGGGAGCGCGAAAGATATGTTCACACTGCTGGAGCACTGTGTCTGCATTCAATGCGCTGCACGAGTTCGTCAGCGCCGCACAGAATTCGCCGCAGGACGCGAAAGTGCTGTGCATGGAGGATGATCCTTTGACGCAGGGTAACTTCAGCGAAGCACCCAAACAGAATCAGGAGCAAGTCGAACAGAACGGTCGCAATTTCTTCTATCCCGAGGTTAAGATTGAGGAGCATGAGCTGGATCAGCTGCCAAAAATTGAGGTGCTCGAGAGCACGACCAGACTACAAACGTTGGATCTGGATGCGTCTCCGGTGAGACGATTGCGCAAGCGTGTCAAGGCCGAAGCTGAAGCACCAAATGTGGAGGCGTGTGAAGACAGCAATCAGGATTCGGCCATGACCGCTGAGGCGCCAAAAAAGCGTCGGGGACGTCCGCGTAAAATAGACTTAATCATTAAGGACTCGCCAGATGTCACGCAAGCTGAACCAACTGTTGAATTAGATGCAGATCTAAAAGCAGAGCCATCTGGCGATTTTAGCGATGATGATCAAGATCAGGATTTCCCGAGCCAACTAGATGATGTTGTGGCTCGCAGCGAGGATAGTAGCGTTGAGGAGAGTTCAGAGACCGATGATGATTCCGACTTTACGGCGGACAAGCCCAGCGAAAGCGAGTTCGCTGTCATACCGAAGCGGACGACAGTGCGGCCCAAGAAATACAAGAAGCGTACGAAGCCAGCGGAGCCGAAAGTCCGCAGTACTCGAGAGCAGCAGGAACAGCGCAAGAAGCAGCAGGAAGAGTTCGATGGCATCATTGCCAAGTTCTTCAACGATGTGTTGCCGTGCTCCATTTGCAATCTGTTGGTCCATAATTTTACGGAAATGCAACGACATCATCGCCTCACACATCATGTAGATCCAGGCTATGTGATTTGCTGCGGCAGGAAGTTCACGCAGCGCAAGGTGCTAGCGGAGCACGTGCTGGTTCACTGGAATCCGGATCACTTCAAGTGCACAACTTGCGAGAAATCATTCCAAAATTCACGACATCTGGAGTCCCATCAGCAAATCCACATGGCCAAGCTCTCCTTCCAGTGCGAAATATGCTCAAAGGTCTTCACCAGCAAAACGGCAATCGAGTACCATAGGTTGAACAAACATGTGCCTAAATCCGAGTTCAAATTCACGTGCACGGAGTGCAGCAAAAAGTATGAAACATCCCCGCTTCGATTGAAACTAAAGCTTATTATTATATTTGCTTACAGATTCCTAACCGAACGCAAGCTGAAGAATCACATGAACTCAATGCACGATCCGGAACGGATAATAATATGCGACAAGTGCGGCAAGCAGATGCGCACCAAAATCATTTTGAGAAAGCATCAGGAGCTCATGCACTCGGACACGCCGCGACCGGAGCCCGAGCTGAAGCAGTGCCAGATCTGCGGCGCCTGGCTTAAGGGCATGACCGGTCTGAAGCAGCACATGAAGAGCATTCACGTGGAAAGCGCCGGCGAGCATCGTTGTCAAGTGTGCAGCAAGGTTTCGCCAAATGCCCGCGCCCTGCGTCGCCATATATATCACAAGTAATGCATGTGCATTTTCTCATATCCTTAATATGCATTGTAAAATACTTTTCTATTCTTTTTCGTAGTCACGAATGCGAACGGAAGTTTAAGTGTACCATGTGCCAAAAGGCATTTAAGCGGCCCCAAGAACTAAAGGTAATCACCCAATTGAACAATATCTTATTCAAATCAACCTATTACTAATAAAGTATTCCCCCATTCGCCAGGAACACACATCGACGCACACCGGCGAAGTTCTATACACGTGTCCAAACTGTCCAATGACGTTCTTCTGCAGCGCCAACATGTACAAGCATCGCCAGCGTTTGCATCGTGCACAGTACGAGGCGGACAAGAATCAGCCAAAGCCACCCAATATTCTTCAGCAGGCGGTGGGCGCCACTGCCGCCATGAAGATGCAACGTATTCAGCACACGAGTGTGGCAAGCATAGAATCGGACTTGAAGCATTTTTAGACCATAGAACTCATATTTATTAAGCCCTTTAGTTTACTTCTTTTTTTTAAACTATAGCCAGAGTTTAACTTAGCGTTGTGTAAAATGTAATGTAATGAAAGAAATTAAAGAAAAGTCGATGTCGACGCACTTTGATTCATGTTGAGTTATTTCCATTTTAAGCAGCTGTGCTGGCAAGAGAAAACAAACAAGGTTGGAATGTCTTTCTTTCTTTATAATTATTTACAAGGATGGCTTAACGGCACCTTATATAACGCATTGACATGTACATATTTGCATAATGCATAAATTTAAAATATATATGTTTAAAATATACTGCATTTGTCTCATTTTTATAATAATTTTCGGCGTTTTTTTTTTGTTCTTTTTGGTTTTCTTATCTCGTTAAACATTTAGATTTGTTGTAGCTGTAGCAAACATTGAAAATACATTAAACTTTACTTTACATACAAATATTATTGTTCTTTCTCATTAGATTAGTGCATTAAGTTATCCTTTGAATTCAACGAATAAATGTCGAACAAGTTGGGTACAAGTACGTATAGATAATGTATGTAATGTGTATATATATATTTATATTGTGGCTTCTTTATCTATGTGGGGACTTTAATATATTAGTTTAAAACATATTTCAGCATTATCATAGCGTTTGCATTATTTTTCTTATGCGAAACATGCACGTTAATAAACTCTCGATAGTTGGGCAACATTTATAAATAGAATACTTTCGATTTGGGTTTTTCATTGCATCGATGTTTTTAGTGGGCCTTTTTGTGTTATGCATCAAACTATTTGCGACACTTAAGTTATAGGATTAGTTTTTCTTGCTTAACTGTTTGTTTAGGTTTGTTAGTCACAGTTATCGGATAAATAAAAGCACAGGCACATGAAACAAGACAGGATTTAACACATTATCAATTATTTATTGGATTAATAAAAAATGAAATTAAAGTTTGGGTTCATTTAGTGACAATTTCCGTATAAATTTTAGCTACGTGTTAAAACTTTTCTATATCATTCATTTTACTAAATATGTATTTATCATAAAGAACAAAGAACAATTATTGTTTCTTAAAAAGGAGTGAACAAAAATAGAGAACAAAATACTGTTTTTTAAACTGAAGCAGAACAAAAAATTGTAAATAAAAATAAAAATTTCATGTACAGTTTTATATATATTTTGCATAGATTGAAAATTGATTTGTTTTTTTTTTTCTTTTTTTTTTGTGAAATTTTGTTTTGCTTCTCTTACGCGCTGAAGGAGGGTGTTTCTTAACATTTTGGTCGAAAGTAAGTTGAACTTGGAAACGGAATTCTGTGAACGCGTAACATAAATAACAACAATAATTATATAACAATGACTAAAATTATTTATAGTAAACTATTAATTGTTTGCGTGTTATTATTTGCGTGGCAACAGCTTGTTTTGTATCTGATTCTAACTATATGCTTTACAAGTTATGAGCAGGATAGACTTGTTCTTGGGTTTTTGTTTTTTGCTTACTTTTCAGTTTGGTCAGCTCCCCATTTTGGGTGCTGTTCCGAATACAATTTGCATATTGAATTTGTTGCTTTCTTTCTTGATTTTTTTTTTTGATTGTTTATATTTAATTTTGTAGTGGGTGTGTGTGGTGGTGGTGGTGTGTGTGTGTGCGATGCAGAGGCATGAGATAAGCCCCTTAAAGCTTTGTTTGCTCAACCATATCGATGTTCACCTTGTAGAACACATAGGGAAAGTATTCCGATTGACCAAAGCCCAAGCCGGGTATGTCCACATTCTGAGTAAGCGAAATTACATAAAATTATTAATGCTGGGAACACGTTTTTAATAGTGGTATTTCGCTTACATCAGCAGCACTGCTGACATGTCCGCCAGCGGATGCACCATCCAAATGTCCATACAACTGGTTGAGCACATCGCGCAAACGCTTCACGCTCTTCTTGTTGGGTTCAATTAATATGGCCTGGAAATTAACGGGCAAGCCGTATCTGCAATAACCATAGAGATAAATTACTGAGCCAAACGCATCGAGTTAATGAGGACGCACCTCAGCACGGATTCCACAAACACGCGCAACGCCTTCACGTGTATCAAGGCGCAGAAGGCTTCACTGAAGTTCACCTTCAACCAGCGCACCAGTGGGCCCTGTTCAAGAAGTTAATGTTTATTCAAATTATACATCCAATTATATATATTAATAATAGTTGTGGTACATACAAACTGCTTCTTCTTATCGGTCATCAGTTTGGTCATCTCGTTCTTGCCCGCTGCGAGCTCCTCCTCGTTGTAGACGAAGTCGCGCACGATGAATTTGCGCTCGCGAGCATGCAGCTTGAACTCCTCGGTGACCTTCTTGAAGAGCGTCACATTGAAGAGGCAATAGTCGGGATCCTCCTTGATGAGCTGCGATGAGCGTGGCACAATCATATCAGTGATTTTCTCATAATTGGCTATCCAATCATTGGCACTAGCTCTAAAGGAGTGTACAAAAATGACATAAACTAAATTGTATCTGCCCAATCTATATGCTTCACTTACTTTGGCACAATGACCAGCACCGTGGTCAAGTACTCCGAGTCGAGTATGAAGTGCTCCTTCTTGACCAAATCGGCCAGGTTGCGGGTCAGCAGGCTGCCACTGTTTGTGTTGGAGTTGGAGAGAATGTAATGGGTGATTCGAGTCGATTTAATTGGAACTAACTTCAATGACTACTTACGTTTTCTTCTTCTCCAAGTTTTGGAGATTGCCCTTCAGGTTGTTGTAGGCCTGCGATTTCGTCTTCAAATCGCCATCAATTTGACCGATTTGTTTGGAAATGATATCGGCAATATTGCGGAGCGATTGCTTGATCGGATACTTGGCCATATCCCATTGGAAACGGGTCAAATACTGAGGCAGATCGGCTGTTTATCGAGTACAAAGAATATATAGATTAGTTCACACTCGAACATTGAAAAACTCTTTCATTTTTATGTAGCTGAACAGCAGAACTAGTCCGTTATCAAATTTAGAAAATGTAAATTATAAAATTTACTGTAATTATCTAAGACTTTTAAAGTTTTATAAATATCTTCTTTTTTTAGTAGAAAACAAACAGAGTTATTTTATAAATAAATAAAAACAATAAAGTTATGTAAATAAATATTGCTTTTTATAAATATTGATTTTAAGTATCTGATAAGATATAGATAAATATACAAACATGTGCACAATAGACACACATACGCATACACACAATCACACACATTCAAGCAAAAACAGACAAAAGCAGCTTAATTCAAAATCGATTTCACATTTAGCTCTATATTAGACACTACAATAAAATGTACAATACTTCAAGAAATAGGCGTTCTCAAAATTATTTAGTTAAGTGTAAATATAATAAATATATATAATATATATTAGCAGCATTTAGGGCAAGGCAGGATTTGATAAATTTTTTAGAAAGTATCTTCCAAATTATGATAAACTCCTTCAGCATTTTACTGCTTTGATATCACTTGTTAGTTAAATTATTACTTGTTATTTGTTTATTTAAGGATATATTCTCAATACTTTGGAATATTAAAAGTGGTCATAAAAATATAAACATATATTAAAATAAAATTGATTAAACAGTTTTCCTTCTTCTTTTTTAATATTTGTGATTTTTTTGGAATTTGGTTCCGTATAAAAAATTTTTTTTCTTCAAGTTTAAATAAAATGAATTTAAATTCGGATTAAAGTTCTATAATGCAAATAAAAACTCGGGTATAGATTCTGGTAATCTTAAGACTTTTCACCGGCTATATACGGTAACCGATTTTATTACACTAATAACACATGCAAGATAAGAATTAAATATGTTTCATTATTTTAATAACACAGATTTTGACTAATTCCGGGAATTATCACTGAATTGCTTTGAAATGCAATATATAATAAATAATAACAAGCACTGGAATACGAAACACAACTGGATGCACTACGAATTATAGAAAAAGATAATATACTTTGGGGGATCTACAATTAGTGATTTTGTATTACAACAACAATTATGTATATCTTATTATAAGGGAATAACGAGTACCTTTCGTCAAATGTTTATTAGCTGATTTTTGTGGTTTAGTGTTTGCAATATATATTTGTAAGTTATTTAAGTAAGCTTATGTTTAGACACTGGCAAATAATAAAAATTAAACATAATATTACTGTAGATTATTTCAAATAAAATAGTCTCGAGTATTTTTGTATTTTCATTTTGTGTGTTGAGTGTGTGTTTCGGTGTGTGTGTGTGTGTGTATTATTTAGCTTAATGGATATCGGCGTTAATCATGGCTATGATAATTGCGCAGCAGAACAACATTTTTGGTGAGCAGTACACTGAAAAAACAACATATTCGCTTTTACACTGTTACAAATAATTTGGTGTGTTCATAAATCGAGAAAAGAAATCAATAAATAAGGAGTCACTTTTGTACATCATAAATGCCCATGAACTAAAAAGAAAACTGCAAAAATACATATTTAGATTTATATAAGATACAGTTGAGAAATTATAGAGAAAGAGATAGATAGAGAAGTGGACACATAAAAACTTTGGACTTTGTTGTTATTGGTTGTAAGGTGTTTAACTGTAGTCGGGTGTATAACACATATATATACCGTATAACAGTTATAAACAATCCAAACGCTTCAATCACAAATCGAAAGCAAAAACAATATTCAGATTTTTCTGGGGGTGGGGGTTTTTGTGAGAGTCAAAAATACATAGAAGTGGTGTTGGAAAATACATAATTAAATAGTGGGTAAATAGTGGGTACATCAAGTAATAGTGATTCCTGCAAAAACGATAAGACTTAAGTAAGGAAAATGAAAAGGAAAATCAACGGAAAATCGGAAAGAAACCGAAAAGAAACAAAGCAACGTCCAAGGCCCATTATACCAATACACATATATATTTTAGATATATGTATATATATATATATATATATGGTGTATATATAGCCAGGCATGCTAACCTGGACTCAGCGGAAATTCGGGCGGCTCGGCAAGATCCGTGTCTGGACTGGAACGCCCCTGGCTACTACTGCCACAACAACTACTCACTGGAGACGATCTATGAGTTGGTGTTAAATTAAATCCATTGTTTATATTTAATTGACTCGGTGTAGAACGTTTGCTATAAATTTGATCGGCAAGAGAATTGAAGAAAGAGCGATAACTAGAGCGCGGTGTGGGCGATGTCTGATGCCAAAATGTCATTGGTCTTGGATTTGTAAGTGTTTGTGTTTGTGTCTGTGAATGTGTCTGTGACTGTGTTTGTGATTGTGCGCTGCTGTGTGCGTTTCAGTGTAATTTGTGTGGTGTTTAGTGTTTTTTTTTTGTGCATTTTGTGATTTGATTTTTTTTTTTTTTTTGTTATGATGAGTGGAATGTGAGTTGATGCCGTGAATGATTTAAAAAAAGAAAATACATTATTATTGCATTTTTAATGGTTCATCCTTTTAATTAATGAAATCAAACATTTATGCATGAGAGGGGGAGAGTAGGAAAAAGAGGGAGCAAAGCAGGTGCATAGATGTCACATCGTTGTTTTTTTTTACAGTATTTTCAGTGTACGTGTGTGTGTGTGTATGTGTACTGTGAATGACTGCAAACTTTTGAAGTGGCTGGATGACTGGCATTTGGCAAGAGTTTTCGGATGGTGCTGTTTTTTTTTTGTTTTTTTTTTTTTTTTGGCAACTGTTCTACAGAGATAAGTGAATGCGATGATAAAAGATACCTGCACTTCTTAGAGTTACGCTTCGGCTTATTGAACCACCAGTCGAACGTTTCGGATAGTGAGGATGCGCTTTGCGGACTCTTTGGATCGTCCAGCTCCACATCCTCATCCGTATCGCAATAGGATTTATCTGTGGGCGACAGCAGCGGCGGCGACTGTTGCTGCTGCTGTTTCTGTTGCTGCAGCTGCAACTGTTGCAGATGCTGCTTGGGCGATTGATGCTGTTGTTGCTGCTGCTGTGGCAATTGACTGATGTGACTGCTGCTGCTACGAAAGCTCAGCTTGTTATTGTTTATGCTGCATGTGTTGTTATTCAGCTTTTTGCTATTAGAGCGCGACATGCTGTGCGAGGAGCTAGCCGTGCTTGTTGTTGGCGCCGACGTTGAGAAATAAGCCGACGAGCAAATGGTCGATGAAGATGCTCCATCTGTTTTTGTGGCCGCTGCAACTACTGCTGCTGCTGCAGTTGCCGATGTAGCCGTGGTTGGTGTTGTTGCTAATGCTTCCCCTGCTGCATTTGCAGCAGCTGTGCCCATGCTGCTGCCTGTGGCAATGGCTGTCACAGTGTTGATGGCACATCGCGTCGCATTCAGCATGGAGGAAGCTGTCTGGGAATAGCATTCATCGGCCATTAATGTGCTTGTTGTGGCACTGGCGCTGGGCGGTGACAGGACACTGCAACTGCTGCTCAGCGCATAGCACTCGTCGCAGCCACAGATCGCCGGCGGTATCACAAAATCAAAATCACGCTCAGACTCATCGTGCGTTGAGGATAAATTTGTTAAACTGCCGCCGCTCAAATGGCAAACATTGCAATTGGCTCGAGCGGACGTGGCATAGATTGAGGCACAGGCACAGGAAGAGGCGGAGGCGCAGGCGGCATGCGTATTATAGGAGGTGTTGCAACTGGTAGTTGTGGTTGTTGCTGTTGGTTTTGTTGAGTTGTGGCATTTACCCTTGAGATCCGCGGGCAGCTGATGGTGATGATGGGTTTGATAGTGTAGGGGATTGTTTTGGTGGTGCGTGTGCTGGTGTTTACGCTGGTGGCGCAGACTCAGATGCTTCAGGCGATTGTGATGACGACACGGTATGATTTCATCAGGCGGGCCAGGACCTTTTGTTGCCAGCCACAAAAGGGGGCATAGCGATGAGTCCAATTGTTGTCGATCGATTTGTTAATTAACGCAGTTGATTTTTGAGTGCGATTTCGAATTTTGATTTGGAATGCGGTTTCAGATTCAGTTTCAGGTTTTAGGTTTTACAAAATAAAAAAAAACATACATAGAGAAGAAATCATTTTTGTTCTTGAACTTAAAAACTATAGCATACACTTTGGGGATATGCCAAACGTTCAACCCTAGATATCTATAAAAAAAAAAATATTTAAGGAAGAAAGAAACACTTTCGCGACTCCATCAAATTTATGAACCAAAGGCCAAAAAGAAAAAAATTATAATAAGTAATAAATTAAGAGATGAACTGAAACTCTCAATAACAAAAATAATAAATTTGAAATACGTATATTTAATATATATACGTATATATATAAACTCATGAGTGGATATAATTTTTTTTTGTCGATAGATTTGTGTAATATGTAAATCAATATAATTAAAATATACAGATGTATATAGTTTCGTGAACAACAGTGGAAAAAATGTTGCAAGAAAAACTGTTTGTTCAATTTTTCTCATTGATAATTATGGTCCAATTTTGCATATAGAATAATTTCGTAAGATATACAAATCAAATCAATTGTTTTTTGTACAGTGTAAAAGCGTTATATTATTGTTTTTAACGAATCTTTCTCAATACGATTCAGCTACAAAAGCTAAAAAAACAAAGCAAGGTAAACATGTGAATGGCAAAACACACAGAGCACATTACAAACACAGACAAACACACATCCACTTACACACACACACACACACATGTACAGAGTGAGGCATGAGATCAGGTGCGTAAATTATTAGTAATTATTAATGTACAGTATTAATATTATAAATATTATTAATAGAGATGTGTGTTTTGTATACGAGCAGAGAGCACAGAAAACTATGTATGCAATGTTTATTTGAGGGGTAACAAAATAAAGGCTCAGACAACAGCACAGCAAACACCCACACAAACACATCACACACACACACACAAGTAAGTATACACAAAAATAATTATATTTGTTCTTAGTTTACGCACGGATTTAAATAAATAAAAACTAAATTAACAAAAAACCAAGAAAACTAAAAATTATGAATACATAAACTCAAAATAAATAAAGAAAAACACGCGCATTTTTCTTTAACCCGAGTAGAACATATTTAGGAATATATGTAAATTATGATATTCTAGACACACATTTTTTTTGTATAATTTTATTACTTTATAATATTGCAAGTTAAAGAATTTGTTTGATTTTTTTTAATTGATATTAGTACTATTATAATTAGTGATTTAAAAATTAACGGGCTTTCACAAAATAATTTTAAAAAAAAAAAACCTATTTTATATTAAAAATTTTAAAGAATAATGTACAGCATTACTTAAGTAGAGTTCATGTAAAATATACAAAGTGTTTGGCGCTCGAAGAGAGAGTTTAGCGATTTTTAGAATATATCATTTAGTGGGATTTGTATTCAAGAGCCTGCATCAAGTTGTGTGTTTGAGAGAGTGTGTGTTTGTGTATGTAAGGTGGCTTAAGTCTTGCTGTTAACTGTATAGCTAAATGTTCGTGTGTGTATTGGACATGTAGTGCAGGTGGATAGGTAGAATAGTTATTAGAGAGGATGTACAACAAACGCAACATAAAATATAAACAACGCAAATTCTCTTCAATTTTTTTTACAGTTCTGAACTTTAGTTCCATTGTTGTTATATATACTATATTAATAATTTAAAATTATTTATCAATTTTATATTCATATCATTTTTTTCATCTGGTCGTGATTGATGATTTGTGCGCATGAGTTTCAACATAAAAGTAATAAATTAAAACATATATAAAAAATTATAATAATAAAGGAATAAAAATCGAGTCAATAAAACTTATAAAAATAATTGAGGAAACGATACAAAATATATCAACATAATAATTAAATAAAAAAATCCTACAAGTTTTCAGCTGAAAATGTTAATCATAAAAATATATTTTTGTTGTGGTTTTTTCCTGAATTATTTATCAGGAGACATAATACATTTTTATGTATTTAATGTGTGTTTGAACATAAATATTCCACATTTCAGAAGCTATTTGGCTCTCGTATCTTTTGGTTCTAGCAATTCTTGCTGATACTCAAGTCTCACAGAAAGTAAAAGAATACGACGGGGGCGGGACTGTAGGTATTATTTCAAGTATGTAGTGTGTATATATGTATATTTTTTTACCATTAAAGGGTTTCAATCGTAGTTTAATGTAATTTTGTTTCTGGTTGTTGTTGTTTGTTAGTAATAGTTTGTGGAAAACAATAGAGATGAGACACTATACGAGTATATTTGTTTAAAAATGCATTTTTTTTAGAGCATTCCGTTTTGCAACAAATGTATATATTTTTATAAATTGTACGCTACTATCAGCTAAGAAATAACTAATCACGCAAACTGTAAAGTTTGCAATTGTACTAAACTAAACTAAGCTAAGCTAGACTAAAAACTCAATTTTAATAATAATAATAACTGTGCTTCTTAGCTGGTACTTACTGTTGTTGGCCTGCAGATTCTCGTGCAACTTGTCGCGCTGATCTTCTAGCACCTCGCCCAAATACATGGCCACCTTGCGCGTTATCTGCTCCACATACGTGTCCAGTTTGCCCAGATCATCGGACAAGCCAACCAACTGATCCAAGGTTCCCACCTTAACACACAAAAATACACAAGTTAATTAAATACAGAAGCCAGTGTAATCTTATCTATTGTAACCACCTTCAGATCGGGTATATGGAACTTGTAGTTACTGCATAGACTATGTTGCTTGCTGGTGAGGTTGTTCATCGTGTCGAAGGTTTGTTGGCACGTCTTGTCGCCAGGCGCCGAGATAATCCAATATTCGGACATCATTTTGAAAGCTGCAGTAAAAAAAATTTCAAATTAGCTTACAATTAAAAAAATTAAATCATTTTTGAAATATAAAATTTTAAAATCTTAAAATATTTAAAATTCAAAAAATCATTCTCACACATGTTTGAAAATGTTTTTAGATTGCTGAATTTTTTATTATACAATATTTAGACAGAACCGATTTCAAGTCTTCCCATATTTGTATACTTGGAAAAGGCATAATATTTTTACTATTGGCCTCCGAGGTTAAAATTAAAAATCGACCCTCAATTTGCATTTCATTGGCCCTGGAAAAATGCTGTATAAGTGTGTGTGTGTCTTTTTTTTTTTGGGCGCCTAACAGACAACAAAGCGCAGACCATTGGCGCCAGGCAGACTTGTATCCTGTCTAGGACCATACGCAATGCACATTGTATACAAAATATATATTTTAACTCACAATTCTAACAGTGCTTGCGCTTCAACAATATTGTCAGCAACCTCTTAATCCGTATAAGGTGTAACCTTTTGGGCATTGTTTTATCTTATTTATCAGTTGGTAGTAATAAACAAAACTTGAACTACAACTCTGACTCTGAATGCCTTTGAAAACACAAGCACTGCGTGCGTTAAACGTGCGCACTCGTCGAAGACATGACGCGAAATGAGCACTGTTGGAACTGTTTGGCGCCGACACTGCTGGCTGCCATATGGCTGGGGTTTTTTTTTTTTTGACTGTTGCCGTTGTTGTTGCTGTTGGTGTTGAAAAGGCGCAGTGACACGAATGAAGCAAAAGGAATCGATGACGAAGCAGCCGTCACGCAAGCCGCCTGTTCAATTTGGTAAGTGTCGCCGCCATTGCTCTTCTAAGTTAGCTATTTTTCTTGTTGTTGCCGTTATTTTTGACTGGTTGTAAGGTCAGCAGCGTATGAGTAATCGTCACGAGATACAAATCTAACTTTGGTCAATTTCATTTAAGTAGTGGCTATCATTACATAACGTCATGTTGGCCTTCGAAGGGCTCTAACAAATAATTAACTTTCGATTTCTTTCAATTTGTTGTCAGAATAATTCTAGTTTCGCTAAAAATTAATAATAATAATGTACAATATATTAAATGGCATATAAAATCTAATATTTTATCAGCTGTTAATAATACGACATTTAAGTTTAAGGGCAACTCTCATTAGTAACTATAATTCTTTATTATTTTTTACCTATGTAAAAATTAATAAGCAAAAAATTATAGCCGATTCCAGTGCTGACCATGCCAAATAACGTTAATGTCATTTACATATCCTTACTCATCAACAACAACTCCAACCACAACGAGAACATGTCAAGGCAGTGCATTGTCCTCAACCAGGAAATAAAAATTATGAGCTTGGCAACCGCTGGGGAAAAGCAACAACAAAACGTATCTATCTTTAGCCGTGAAATCTAAATTGCTTTTGTACAAATCACTAGGTGGTAACAGAGGGCAGCAGTGGAGGGCGACGGGCAGATATGCTTCCTGCATATGTATTAAGTATATTTGTACATGTATTTGTGTGTATGTGCAAGTGTTTTCAAGTTTCCTGAAGGAGAGCTTGAGCATATCATTCACAAAGAAGTTTATTATACAAAAAAATATTACTTCTATTAGCTTCCAATTAACTACTTCATTTCAAATGTTATCGTAATTTTATAAGATTATTTAAGATTAAGATTAATTTAATAAAAAAGGTACTTTCCCATCTAGAAAATTTAATTTGAAAATTGGTCAAGATGGCAACACTGTTTGTTAGATAAACTCCAACTGTAAACAGGCGTAAATTATGTTGACATAGTAAAAAAAAAAGAGCAACAATAACAACAAGCGTGTAAGTCGCCAGTCAGACTGGCCAACGGCTGGCACAAGTATGTGTGCGAGTATGTGGGTAGTGTAACGGTGTTAGGACTCTCACAGGAAATTGCAATGTTCGCTGAAGTGAGGACGAAAAGAAAAAGAAAAAACAAAATAACTGTGATGATGTTAATTGCACATACACACAAGTACGTTTTAGCTTATTAATAACATTGTAAATAAATTAACGGTATTTTCAATTTTGCCTTTCGTTGAGTCTTTCAAATTGTGTAAGCCCTGAAGCTGTATTTTTGTGGACACTTTTATTTTGTTTCTTTGCTGCATACACTAGATTAATTTTTTTTTTGGCAAAAAAGTCTAAAAGCTTGTTGGACTTGCCGCTTCAAGTTTATATCTGGTCAACGAAGTCAAGGTCTTTGCAGCACGCAATATTACTATTTAATGTGTTGTCCTTGTGGCAAGAGGTCAATAAAACATGGGCGCATCTATATATTTGTATATGTGTGTGTACATACAAATATTAGGAAGAGGTCGTAATTTAAATTAATATGAGCATGCAAAATGATTTTTCAAAATTAACAGCTTGATAGTTTGTTTACGCAGAATAGAGAATAGGCCGCAAATAAAGAGAGAGAGAGAGAACACGGAGAGTGGCCGACGGCTATTCACCACGGCCCAGACACAAACGCACACACACTGACACAAGCGTGTTGAGTTCAGCACGCACAGTCAGCTGTTTGTGTGACAGTCACATGACAGCTTTTCGATCGATATTTTCTTTTTCTCACGGGTTCTTACAACTTAAAATCAATTTAACTAGCTAATTTCTAACATATTTTCAATTTTACTACGCAAATGCTTGGTTGTCATTTAAAAATGTTTGCATCCGCTAGTCGCATATGCAACCAAAATTCCAAAAAGTCGCTGAAAAAGCGAGCGAGGCAACAGTTTTTCAGGGTAACTTCCATTTTGCACTTATTCACAGGGATTTATGCATTTTTCAATGCATCAATTTGACTCTTAGGCACTTGCATAGCTGTTATTCTCACGTCACTGTACAGTTGAGCAATTGATAACAGGTCAGCAGACCTGTCGCAGTAACAAAAAAAACGACTCGGTTTTTTTTTTGCAACGTTGGAGTTGCTTCGTTGGCGCAATCACTTACATTTTAGCGGCACTACTACACTTCAGGTGGCAGATAGAAAGACACCGTTTTTGATTTTGTGCTTTGGAAATGTATTAGAAAATCAAGAAACACAACCGCACCACCCACAATGCACGTACGAACGGAGCACAAGTCTCTGGTAGAAACTCAACACAAAAATGACAATTCACAAATTCATCATAAAATTCACGTGATAAGTGACGATAGACGATAAAAAATGTATCGTCTAATGCATGGCGAGTGCAGACACTGTGCCAAACAGCTGTTAAGTCGGTCAGGCAGTCGTGTGTACACACTGCTCGGTCTCTATGTAGGCGCCTCCGCTACGTGCCTAATTATTAAAGTTTAGTTTAGTTAATCCTATTTTTTGGCACACACATTGTCGGAATACTATACCAAATTTTGTAAGTGATTGCTAGTAATTTTCAACTAGTGTGCAACACTAAACCTGAGTGGATTGATGCTTCTGTTAAAAAGTTTGGATGAAATGACTACTTGGGAGTTTAATGAGTCGGTATTGGTGATTGTTTTTAAACTTTATATGTGAATTAATCTAAGAAGTCATTTAAAAGACTATATAAAAAATTTATTCACAAGATGAATTGCCTCATTTGTATAGTATACAAAGTAGTTATAGTTTCTGAAGCAAAGAAAAACAAATCAGTTTTTGTTAGTTGTTTCATAATAGTACAATTGTACTACATTACAAAAGGTTCACGTGCGCTATTATTATGGCATTAATGAGCTACTTTTTAACCTTTGCCCGATAAGCAAACAATTTGATTTTCTGCGAAATTCAGCGATGAGTCAAACAGCTTTCAGCGAAACACAAAGTCAAACAATTAACTGAATGGATTATTGTTGTGTATACATTGGTGCAACAATTCCCATTCGAATTCCAATAGTGAGCGCTTTCCATCTGCCGAGTTTACTTACACACAACTATCTCTCCATTGTCTATAAATAAACCAAGACAATTGTTTGTGCGGTGCGTTTGTTTGTCGGTTGTATATCTTCCTCATTGCATAAACATCGCATACATTTCCATAACATTGAACCCACTCACAATCAAATCCTCAGCTGACTGGAATAATGGGCAGAAAATAAAGCTCAAGTACCGCTGTCGGATATTGCCTTTGTACATTTAACCGACCGGCAGTCGGTAGTAGACCCTCATAAATGTGCGCTTATCAAGAATCGTATGATCAGCGCTTTTTTTAAATTTCTTTCGTTCTCTGCGTTATCTTTGTAGCCAAGCCATTAATAGCCAAAAAAAAAAGGCCCGAATTGGCAGGAGTTACAGTAAATTTTGTTTCAATCAGTGTTAAGAAATTTACAAAGACAACTGTTATTTCTTATTGAGCCCCTTTTGTTATGCACAATGCATTTGACATTGGCTTACAGCGCACCCTACAAGTGCTGCTCAGTCGCCGTCGCTGCTGACGCTGACTTCGACGTCGGCATCGCCGTCGATCATACACATACACGTCTGCTGCTGTTAGCACGGCGCTGTTCAGTCTGCAAAGATATTCACTCCAGTGTGGAACGCGTAACGCAGACAAGCAGCAACTCAGTCAGTCAATCGATCGACAAACAAATAAAAAACGTTAAAAGTGAAAACAGACAACCAAAGAAAAAAAAATACGGTTTCGGTATTTGAGATTTTGTTGCAGGTGCTAACAGTAACGGTAAACATGACACTGGTTTGGTTATAGGAAGGGCCGCGCTTCTTATCAAATATACAATACTGGCCTGTATAAAATACAACCCACTAACCTAATCTGAACCAATCAGAAACCCATACATCCTAGCTCTAAAAAAAGTGAAAAACTAGAAAGAGATTTATGTAAAGTTTGCTAATGGAATGTAAAGTGTGTGGAAAATATATAATTAGCAAATTTCTTTATTTTAATTATTTTTTATTTAATTAGAATTGAGGCTAAAATTAAATCAGGTTTTACTTTGGTTAACGCTGTTCGATTTTATTATATATATAAATTTATAAATTTGATATCACAATAAAAGCTATAATTTCAGTTTTTAAATTGTAGCTTAAAAATAGTATACAAAGAAGGATTTTTAATTTTGTAGAAAATACGATTTATTGTCGAATATCTTCAATTGAACTTTAAACAAACGTAAAAAATCCATATAATTAGTGTGTGGCGACATGGTTTAGTTGTTGTTCCTGCTTATTCAATTTTGTGTTCTCTTTAAGTTAAGTTCCACAGTTTGGTGAAAGTTTCTTAAGCAGATTTTAGTGCTTCTTGCTGAATGTTGTTGTTGCTGACTGCTTTTAGGTATAATGCTCAATTCACTGTTCGTCCGCCTGTCTGTCTGTCAGTCAGTTTGTCTGCCTGTTCGTCAGTCTATCTGTCGGCTGTTCGCATTTAAAGCTGGCGTGTCTAAAAAGCTCGCAGCGAAATCGAAATCGAAATTACAGCGACGTCGCTGCCAATGCTGCTGTCGCTGTAGACGTCGCTGCTGACGCATGGTCAGCGTAGCTCGAGCGTGCAACAGTTGGGCCTACATTGGCTGAATACCGCCGATTCAATGTTGATTTAGGTGTTTCCCAACCCACAAAATAATATGAGAAAAAAAAGAGCAAGCAATATGCATAAATTAAATAACGTTTTGTTTTCTGATAGCGCAGAATATTCAAGAGGTGAAAGTTGTGACGACACAAATCACACTGGAATTTCATTCATTTATTTTTTTAGTGCATTCCAAATATGATGATGGAATAATATCGTTGACAAACCCTAATACTATTTGCAGAGCTCAGGAAAACAGACACACAAACAGCCAGCCAGCCAGCCAGAAGCGACGCAATTAGTTAATACATAATCAAATCAAATAAAATCATGTCGAGCAATTGGCCTGAAAATGTTGGAATACGCGCCATTGAAGTGCTCTTCCCCTCACAATATGTGGACCAAACGGAACTGGAACAGTTCGATGGCGCCTCCGCCGGCAAGTACACAATAGGCCTGGGCCAGGCCAAAATGGGTTTCTGTTCGGATCGCGAGGATGTCAACTCGTTGTGCCTGACTGTTGTCAGTCGATTGCTGGAGAGGCATCTCATTAAGCACACGGAAATTGGACGACTGGAAGTCGGCACCGAAACGATTGTCGATAAATCGAAATCGGTAAAATCGGTTCTGATGCAACTATTTGCGGAGAGTGGCAACACCGACATCGAGGGCATCGATACCACAAATGCCTGCTACGGCGGCACCGCCGCCCTCTTCAACTCCCTCAACTGGATCGAGTCCTCCAGCTGGGATGGCCGTTATGCGCTCGCCGTTTGTGCCGACATTGCTGTCTATGCCAAGGGCGCGGCGCGTCCGACGGGTGGCGCTGGCGCCATCGCCATGCTGGTGGGTCCACAAGCGCCGCTGGTCTTTGAGAGGGGACTGCGTGCGACGCACATGGAGCATGCCTATGACTTTTACAAGCCCGATCTGAGCTCCGAGTATCCGACGGTCGATGGCAAACTATCCATTCAGTGCTATCTGTCGGCACTGGACATCTGCTATCGGCTCTATCGTAAGAAATTCGAGAAACAGCATCCTGAGCAGTCGCAACAGGGTCTCGAGAGCTTCGATGCCATTCTGTTCCATACGCCATTCTGCAAACTGGTCCAGAAATCTGTGGGTCGTTTGAGCTTTAACGATTTCCTGCTGAGCAGCGAGCCCCAGCGCCTCGAGCACTTTGTTGGATTGGAGCGCTTCAACAATGCCACACTGGAGAGCACCTACTTTGATCGGGATGTGGAGAAGGCGTTCCTCACCCAATCCGCCGAAGTGTTTGCGTCCAAGACCAAGAAGTCACTGTTGCTGGCCAATCAGGTGGGCAACATGTACACCCCGTCGGTCTACTCCGGCCTCGTCTCGCTGCTAATTGGTGGACCAGCCGCCGATCTGGTGGGCAAGCGCATTGGCGTCTTCTCCTATGGCTCCGGTCTGGCTGCTTCCATGTATTCCATCAAAGTCACCCAGGATGTGACGGCCTTCGAGAAGTTTGTGGCCAAGCTGGACTATGTGCTGCCTTTGTTGAATGCGCGCGAGAAGATCGCACCCGAACAGTTCTCGACCCTGATGGAGGTGCGCGAGAGGAACAATCATGCGGCGCCTTATACGCCGACTGGCAGCATCAGCGCCTTATCGCCAGGTACCTACTACCTGAAGGATGTGGATGCGTTGCACAGGCGCAGCTACGAGAGAACCCCCACAATCTCCAATGGTGTACACTAGCTACCCACATCCCCAACCTCCCAATATAAAGGTTTCCCTCTTCCTGCTCGCGCTGAACTACTTAAAACTTGACAATAATAAAGTTCACTCTAAACATTCATACTAATTATCATCATCGGATCGGGTTTGAGACTAAAGCTTGAACGAAGTCGAATTTTTTCGACTCGACCTTTTTTTAAAACATTAGCTTCTTAACTTGGATATGGACGTCTCTCTCTCCTTCTCTCTTCCTCTCTTTCTGCAATATTTACTTTAATACCTGGTTAATTATCATTTTATATAAATTCAACTTTTATTTATATCATTACTTTCGTTTTTTAACTAGTGTCGGAATTTTAATCTATGCCTAATAAATGTACAATAGAAAACTGTATTTATGCAACTAAATATGCAAAATGCATATTCTAATTGTTTGTAAAATGCAAATAAACGATTATATACGATTATATTATTTCGATTTATTTATGTAGCTACAAACTCGATTCACAACGCTTTAAACTTGTAGAAATTGACGCCTAAAAACCAGTAAATTATTAAATTAGTTAATTATTTGTTTTAGTTAAGAGACGAACTAAATAATTACCGTTGGGAATGACACGTGTAGTAAAGTTACTCTCCGAATGAAAGACGCCTAAATTGCTTCCCGAATCGAACAAATCCTGAAAGACAAGACATACTAATTATAGTTAAGATGAAAGCACAACATTTATTATAATTTACCTTTACAACGTAGCCATTCTTATTTTTCAGCGATAACTGAAAGTAAACAATTATATAATATTAAGTCAAGAAAAATGCATATAACAGGTAGAAGGAAGCACCTCTCACGCCGAAAATTTATAAATTCTTGACCAGGAGCATTAGTCTTGGCGAGCTAAACACTTTAAATTCAGAATATAAGTCGAATACCTCAGGTCAAGCTTATCGTATTTTATGGATACGTTCCATGGTTCGCGAATCGATACATCAAGATATAAATTTTGGATGCTCAATTAAATTATTAAATTTAAATAATTTCAGAGGCTTCTTACTGATGTTCATTGACATATTCTTGCAAAACTTTTAGGGTTAAAGCATTCTTACGTCTTTGAGTGTAAACTTGATGCTATAGGGAGCACCGTCCGTGCGGCGACTGACGAAAGCCACGGCGTAGGAGTATTCATTGCCATCGGTCTGCGGCGTTATCGGTCGTCGCCAGACCTTCAAAGTAATAACAACAAAAAGAGATATTAACAATTAAGCAAAAGCAAAGCAAAGTAACACAATTTAGCTCTTCAAAAATAGCTACCTCAATGTCGTTCTTCAACAGCAGACGTCTGCCTTGAATGCCCAGCGGATCCTGATTGACGGCAATAACATCCCTGAGAGAGGACTATATATAATAATGGCATTTCCTTTAAATTAAATCTGACTCACTGATTTTGTAGGATCTCCTTGATTTCTGGTCGCACATGGGCCAAATCATTGGACATGATTAGTGGCGCTGCTAGCACCGCCCAAATGGCCATTTGTAGTTTGCTTTGATCATAGCTGAGTCCGTAATTTCCCAGGATAAGCATATCAGGATCGTTCCAGTGTCCGGGGCCACCATTTGGCTGCATGCTATCCTGATTTTTACCAAAATAATCCATGATCTGCATCACCGATTCCAGGGAATCCTCAATGTCATCCCAGTTGCGCCACAGATTGCAGTGCTTCTTCAACGATTCAAAGTCAGGCAACTCGTTCAGTTCTGATTGATAAGCGGGCCTTGGATGCGCCTCACACAAAAATTAGTTACAATTTATGTAAAAATTATATTGTATTATTACCAGCTACAGGAATAAACCATTGGTCTGCCCGTCGAATTAAGCAGCCGTCCAAATTCTGGATAACCCAAGGGCATGTCGGTGACATTGGCATTACAACCGTCCAACTTCACATAGTCCACATCCCAATTAGCAAAGGTTTGTGCATCGAGTGCCATGTGATTGATCACGCCCGGATAGCCTGCGCACGTTTTTGTGCCATAGTCCTGGTACAAGCCAAACTTGAGACCCTTGTTGTGAATCTGTTGTATAAAAAATCATAATTAAATTAATGGGAGTCCATGTAAAAAGGACTCCAGTTACGCACATGGTCAGCAAGCACATTTAGGCCACGGGGAAAACGTTTGCGATCCGGAACCAATTTGTTTGTCATCTGTTCACGCTCCTTTTCCAGCCAGCAATCGTCAATAATAACGTACTCGTAGCCAGCAGCAGCATATCCCTCCGAAACCAGAAGATCCGCATTACGACGGAATAGCTGCTCGCTAAAATGAGGATGAAATATATAAATATTGTTATAGGGGTTTTATGTAGAAAGGGGAAGTGTTTTTGCAGATTATTATTTTTAATCTAATCTAGTATAAATATATACATAAAGCATAATATAGTAGATCTCCTAGAGAATATCTCTTTCTCCTCTCACCTTATGCATTCATCCGGATAAGTGTTGCAATCGGTTATGCACCTGAAACGTTGCCAGGACATCCAGCCCATTGGTGGCCTAAAATTCGCAATATTTTCAACAATTTAATAATAATTAAAAATTAATTATATATGTTATAAACATTACGTGAGTGCCAGGCCATTGTCAAGAGCCAATCCTTTGTGGAGCAACTGCAGCAGCAGTAGTAGTGGAACCAGAACATGCAACATTCTGAACATGTTTCTTTAAGCTGTGCACTCGGAATGCGACCTGTTTAAGCAGCAGTTACCGGTTTTTATATAGTTGGACCTTAATTCAGATAACGCCTCTGCCCCGTAACGAAATGCTGCTGGTTCTTAACTGTAAACTGAAGAACAGACAAACATTGACTGAGCAGCCCAGCAGGGAATTTCAAAAGTCTCCTTATCGGTTCAACAACTGTGCACAAGTTCGCCAGGTTATCAGGGCAAAGCACTCAGCCAATTGCCTTTTACACTATTCAACATTCTGCTGAAACAGCGTGCAAATATATCATATATATTACTTCTTATTTTTGTGGTTAACTGTAGTTGAATGAAGTGCATGGAACATTATAACATTTAAATTTCCAATGACAAATCATTGAAAAACCTTTAATTAAATTCTTGACCTAAATGGCGTTTTATCAGGCACTTATAGATACCAGCACACACCTCGGAGATATTCAGAAATCAATTTAAACACTTAAGTGTATATTGAGCAATATCAGCATTTTTTAATAAATATTAGTAAGTTGAGATTTACGCGGGCAGTTTAATATGCGAATGTATTTGTTATTGTTAATTACCGACTAGTTGGCGCTAAAAAATGACAAGTGTGTTCCTTGTAACTTGCAACGCTGCTGCGTGACTATCGATAAGCGTGTGATCGAAACTGCTATCTGATTATTTTGCGTTTTGGGGCGTGCATCAAATTAGTTTGTTAATTTTGTGTAATATTTGGCAACGGTCACTAAAACTAAAATGGCATTCCAACTGCCAACGACAACGACGGCGGCCAGCGCAACTGGCTTCTCATTTGGCCTGAACACCGCACCGGTCACAGCAAATCCCGGCACCGCTGTTCCCGCCAAACCTACTTTCTCATTTGCTACGCCAGCTGCCGCAGTAGCTCCCAATTTGGGCGGTGGGGATGCGGACAATGCGAAGACTGCTCCCCCACCATTCACCGGCTTCGGCGCGCCAGCTGCAGTAACAGCTACAGCGGCGCCATTAACTGGCCTTGGAGCTGGTCTCGGTGGAACTACATTAAACTTTGCAGCAGCTGCAACATCTGCACCCGCTCACACACCACAAATGAACTTTTCAATGCCAGTTGGTGGATTTATGTCACAGCCGGTGACAGCGGCAACGACAGCAGTTGTCGCAACAACTGCTGCGGCTGGTGCTACTGCTGCACCCACAGCAAATCCTCTCATTGGCGGCATTTCGATGGCACCCAAAATCGCTTCCTCTGTGGCGCCCGTTTCGGCTGCTGTGGTACCTCTTGTCAGCAGCGCCACAGTTGCCCCAGTGGGCGGTGGCTCTTTTGCCAACCTGAGCACGGCGACAAAGACCACAGATTCTGTTGCTGTGTTGAATGCATCTCAATTGACATACAATCAGCTGGAGGAGCACATTAACAAGTGGACGCTGGAGTTTGAGGAGCAGGAAAAGGTGTTCACCGAGCAGGCGACACAAATAAATGCATGGGACAAGCTGCTCATTGGCAACAATCAGAAGATTGTCGAACTAAACGATGCCGTCCAGAAGGTGAAGAACGATCAGCAGGTGCTCGACCAGGAGCTAGAATTCATTGCCACGCAACACAACGAGCTGGAGGAGAGTCTGCTGCCGTTGGAGAAGGAGTTCAACAATCTGCCGCGTGTAGATCAGGAGCGCAGTCAGACCTACCTGATGGTAGAGAATCTGGACACACAACTCAAGCGAATGTCCGAGGACCTTAAAGAGGTCATCGACAATCTAAACGAGGCCAACAAGCGACAGGACAGCACCGATCCCATCATCCAAATTGGCCAGATACTCAACGCCCACATGAACACACTGCAATGGGTCGAGTCCAAGTCGAAGGACATCTGCAAAAAACTCGACGATATCTCCAAAATACATGAGACCCAAAAACGCGACATCTTTCGCTCCCCTTATTAAGGTTGAAAACATATAAAAGAAGTTGTATTAATTCTTGAATAAAAACTATTTTTCTATTTGTAATTAGTCAAAGGAATTGTATTTATTTCGTGCTTGCTTTGAATGTAAATTTGCTTATTGATTATTAATTAAAATTCGATAGACATTTAATACACTGTCAAAAAGCTTGACATGTTCAAAGGAATTGAATAAGATACTCCTCGCTTCTCTTCTGTGTCCAATTCTGGAATAAGGATCTTGTTCTCAATATGCGATTCATCAAAACAGATTGGAATCTTAACTAGAGTTTATAATTGTATATAAAGCTACCATGATTTTCTAAGCCTGCAAGTTAATTCTTCCCACTCTCAATCGATATACTAATAATTATTTGTGCAGCAACCGTTTTGAGTTCTCTATAATTATTACAATAGACTATCATGTAATCTATTCAGAGTTTTAAATCAATTTAATCTATTTCTTACTTAATTTACTATTTACTTTTGAGCAAGGCGCACGTGGTAAGTTTCTAGCCGTGGTTAATAGTACCAACAACAGTAAGAGGAAGATGCACTCCTGGAGTGCTAGTGCTGATCATCTAGCCTTTTTACAGCGCCAATTAATTTGTGTTATATTTACAGACTTTGCAATGTAGTTTAACAAAAAAAAAAAGAAAACGAATATATTTTAGATTATATTTTTGATTTTATTTAAAAACGTTCTACAAATCGTTATTTAATAGTTTGTGAAATATTTAAGTCTAAAGAGTGGCGCTTTTTTGCCTTTGCTGCCGATGGCGAAATAGCCGCTGTTTGGCGAGAATGAAATGGTGTTTACATAGCCCACAGTCTCCTGCTGCCCGGGAAAGTTGGAGTAGACCGTTGCGGTGGGGAAATGTGCCAGCTTCATAGCGTTTGGCACTAGGTGCGAGCTCATCGCGAGCAACTCCGATGTGTGATTGAATTCAAGGTCGGTGATCGCTGTGCGAAGATGCATGAAACGCTTCTCGGGCTGCGGTACTCCCGACTTGTAGATGCTTTCGTAGTCGTACACATTGACAACGCCCTCGATGCTGCCGGTGGCCAGGAGCCGTTGATTTGGCGACAGCTGAATGGATCTGCCCAGAACGCAGCCATCATCGATAAAGCTGTGCTCAATGCAATTTTGGCGCAGCGATAAAACATTCACATTGCAGCTGGCTCCGGTGCAGAGCAGTCGCTGCGAGTCCGCCGTAAAGCACATGTCCCTCAGCTGACCCTCTTGCTTGAAGCTGTGCAGTAGCTCATTGGTGTGCGACGTCAGCAGATGGATCGATCCAAATTTGCCAGCTGTCGCGATATATTTGCCGCACGGAGACACCTCGAACACACGCAAACAGTTCATCTGGGCCGGCAATTTAAGTCTGGTCTCCTTGGCCTCGAGTAGATCGTACGAGTAGTAGTAGGGGCGCACCGACCCAAAGAAGGCACGGGTGCCGCATGGCGATATCCGGGCACAGGTCAGCGGGAACTTGTTGAAGCGTATGCTGTGGAGCTTCTCGTTCTTCACGCCGTCGACGCTGTAGATGTTCGCCAGACAACTCTCGCCGGTGACCAGGGCCGCTGTGCTCGTCGGATGGAACTGAATGCTGGAGACGACGCCTTCGCTGTAGGTTGCTCGATTTAAATCGCGAACCCGCTTAAAGTGCAAGTTTGTGGGACGCAGCTCGTGCGATTTGGCCTTGTGGTCGATGAAGCCAACGGTCTTCAGCAGCGGCTCCTCCCCAGAATCAGCATCATCGGAATCGGCGTGCTCCGTTTTCACCCCGAGCGTAGCCCATTTTGGCTGACTGACGGTGCGTTGGAAGCGTGCCGTGAGATACTCCTTGTAGGATTTGTCCTTGCGCAAGTGCGTCAGTGGTCCTGTGTGTCGTGTGGCACGCTTAATATCACCCAACTGAATGTCCTCGTCATCGGAATCCGTCCACGCCGGCTTTGGCTTCTTGGCAGAATCCTCCTGCTCCTCTTCATCCTCGTGATCAGCGGCGGCTCTTTTGCTTTCGCTTTCGTGCTTGGCGCGCTTCTTGCCCACTGACTTTGCCAAGTTGGACAGAAACGTCTGCTTGTCGCCGAATATCACCTTATCCGTTGGCACCTCCACATACGCGGCTTCCACTGCATCTTTTTTATCAGAAGGCGTCGTCTGAGTTTTGTCCGACTTGTTTTCATGCTTGGCGTAAACGGCCATCAGCTCTTTCAACTCCTCCAAACCATCAGATGACTCATCGTCACTCATTTCGGCATACAAGGAACCGCTACAAGGTATACAAATTTATCAATTTCCTTTGAAAGTGAAGTTAAATAGATTTCCTGCCACTAAAAATAATTATAAAGCCGCACGTGTATTTCGAATTAGGGATGACACTTAATATGAATAATATATCGATATAGTTCGTGTATATCATGTATCGATAAAATCGGTAATATAACTATCGTTATTATATTATTTATCAAAATTGAAACATTTGAAATTATACGTTATTAAATTCCAAAATCTTTTGACCACCAGTCAGCTAGAAGGGATATATTATATGGGAGTTTAATATCTATAGAATTACAAAATGTCTAGAGTGCACTATAAGTAAAGTAAATAGGTAAACTCGTTGATTAATTATTTTTTATTATGGCAATTCATTCGGAATTATTAATTGTATATATACAAAATAAATATGATATTATATGCGTGATAGTATGTGTAAAATATAAAATATATCTTAAAGCTAACCTACAACTAGTCATCTACTTTGCTGTATTCGTATGCGTATTCACGAGTAGTCGAGACTACTAAATTATAAAGCTTAAGCTGTTCACATTTCAGCTCTCGATGTTTTTAAATTTTAATGATGCCAAAGTAGCTGCGATTATTGGCATCCCTAAGCATCACATTGCGGTCTCGATGAATATCCCGCAAATGTATGGATTCGTCCTTATGCAGCTGAATCAGTCCACTGGTGTGGCACGTGTGCACCTTTTGTGGCATATTTGTTGGCACCGTATTCAAGCACTGCAGGAATGCGTGGTGCCCGTGGAAGATGATGAAACCGTTCTGATCGTGTGTATTATTGTAACAAATCTGCGCATAGACATAATAAAGACCAGGCTGATTGACGGTCAGGACACCATTATTGACGTTGAAGTGCTGCTGCCACGGGTTATCGCTGCTCTCGGTCGCATGCCCCACATACATGTCACCCTGATAAGCTGTGTATAAAAGCAAATTAGTTGCAACTTTAGACAAGGTGGTTTCAATTACTCACAGTCAATCTGTATAGGCGCATTATGATGAGGCACTTTGCGATACAAGTGGAAATGCGCAGCTGGCTTGGCAGAATCCATGTGTCCGTTTCGCGCATTTAAATCGGCAGATTTCACTGAAACAGGAGATTCGCCTGGAAGTTAACAAACGCACAATGACAGTAAAGGTCTCTGTTTTTGCTTCGTATACAGCCAATTCCAACTACGGTTAATACCAACCTTTGCGAACCAAAATGCGTTGACGCCCATCACGCGATCGTTGGTGTTGCTTCCTTGGCTGCTTTTGGATTTTGGCAACATCAGAAATGACACTACTAAAAAAACAATATAAAAAAGTTTTCAAATTATAAATTGATTAGTAATCAACAAAAATCAATAATTTCGGGAATTTTACACACTACTACTACCTACCTTTCTTTCTGTTGATCTGTCCTGCTTTGGTTGTTTGGTGCCACAGCGTTGGTCTGCAACTCATTGCGCATCACGGCAATGGAGCGAGATTTTCTGTATTCAGATATAATTGTAGTGGGAGTTGTATACCAGATATTAGGAAATGACTTACCGTCCCCTTTTCTTTTTGGATTCATTGTAACTGGTGAAATCACCAAAAAAATCATCGTTGGATGCAGCAGATGAAGTCGAGGATGTGGAATCATCTGTTTCAGTCTCCCCATTGTTATTTTGGGGAGTCGTTTGAGAGCTTTCCTTTTCCTTTTCTATCATATCGAGATATTCGTCGTAGGCGGCACGCTCACTGCCCGCGTCCTCATCATCATCGTCCTCGTTGTAATTGTCGAAATCATCATCTTCATCGTCCTCATCCTCCTCGCCTTCGATGTCGTCCAGTTTGTCGGGATCTTGGATGATCAGATTCGTATACTGCAATGTGGAAAACGAAATAGATGTTTTACGACTTGGCTTTTGGGTCAATCACACGAACGTGATCATAACTTATCTTCAAAATTCACATTTCTCAAATCCCATTTGTGATTTCATATTTAAAAATACATTTTCGTCTCTTTTGGCTTTAGCCTTAATTGCTGGCGCCTTCCCTAACGCTCTAGAGAATCAATAGGCATACATCCATATACTATATACTTATACTTATATAGATTGCAACACATGCCAAATGCACATCAATAAATCTTGAAACGATCTATGCCATTGATGAGATCAGATCAATAGAATATATATGTGCACAAAGATCTAAATAATAGCTTTTGAGTTCCTTTAGATTTGTATATTATAGGCTGCCTTTAATGTCTATTATTCAACTAATGGAAATGGATTTTCAAAAGTAAATAAGTCAAGTGTAAAAAAAAAACATAAATTAAACAAAAAACAAAATTTTTGGCAATGCCCATTAAATATTAATTGGGTGTGTAGAAAAGAGTTCATAAGATATTTTAATTTGAGCACATTTATCTATAAATAAATATGCATGTCCCATTTAGATAGATACATGTATACATAATGTATTCATTTTTTAAGTGACGCAATAGAAAGTGAAAATATTTAAACTAATATTGTGGACTCACCTCCTTTTGAAATTCAGCCATTTCATCCAGATAATTAATGCCCAGTCTTTGTCGCAGCAAATACACTTCTTGCCTCAGACCGCTCAGATCTCTGTCCAAGTGTTGCACGTGCATCGTCTGCCAGATCTGAAATATACACATATATAAATATAGATATATTAAATATGTTCTGTTTTAGATATGCCTGCGTCATATGTTCATTTGTGATCCCCAAATGAGCTAACTTTAGATACACACAGCATTAAGAGATTATCATGTGTTTCTTCTCAATCAAGCAAATGGAAGTCATTAAAAATCATGTACACAACAAATATCGATATGTATGTATCTATCTATGTTGTATGCCATATTGAAGAACACAAAGAGAATTTGTTACTTGTTGCCTATAAATTAAAAGCTAATGGCAAAACACAACATTATTGCATATTCCATATAGTATATTAAATGTGCCACAAATTGATAGTGATAAGCAAGTTTATTTTCTTTTTTGAGTCATTTAATGCTTATCTTAATTTGTGTTCAATTATTTTAATGAGCCTTAATAGGAAGTGCTACAGCGAACACATCGCATAATCCCAAACGGAGAACTTTGACACCCAAAAAAACACACACAACGATTTTGAAAGATTTCGATCAGCATAGATGAACAAGTAATCATGATGCGGCTGCATCTGCTCGACTAGGCAATACTCTGTACAAAATTTCAATCTTTAAAAATATTTGTTAATTAAGCTTAACAGCAATATGAAGAAAAATACTGCAAACTGAGCTTAGGGTTCTAAATATAATATGTAAAGATAGTATATATTATAATATATATTAGTACATATTTATAAATTCAGCAAATTCCAATAATGTCTTTGAGTTAAGCACCTAATAGATATATTTATTTTTATTAGCAGTGGTATCTTCACAATATAGAAATAGAAAAGTTACATAGGTAAAAATAAACAAAATTACATTAAAAATATAAAGAAAAGAAACACAAGATTTCTGGGGTTATTTAATTGCAAAACTTGGGTAAATTTTGCTTCATGATTTGCAAAAAAATCTCCAATAAATGATATATATGAAATATGATTTTTATTCGAATGAATCCATAACCTTCAAGAATGTCAGCACATTTCAATAACTAGAACAAATGTCAAATACCCGTAGCATTTTTGGGATGAGTCCAAATTTGCACACATAAATATACACACACATATATATATATATATATATATATACATACATATATATATGGACTAACGCCGTCGTGGCGCATAATCTTCTTAATGGATCATTAACTCTGGGCGAGCAGCCGCAACCTTTCGGCGCGTTGCTCAATATGACACTCTGTCAGCGCCTTTTCCTATCATCACTATTACATATATAAATACAAAAATAAATACACACTGTACGTACATACATGAATATTTCTTTCTTTCTTTTATTTCTTGAGTCACTTAAGTTATAAGCCTTATGTCCGCCATTTATAACTCGAGCTGAATTTTGAAGATACATACATACATACATACATTCATACATATACACATACATACATACATACATACATACATACATAAATACATACATACATACATTCACACATACATACATACATACATACATACATACATTCTTACATACGTAGATACATACATTGTGAGTACATCATGGAACTTGTTTACGAAATTATTGAATTAAGCCAGTGCATTGATCGTGAAAAGACAAGCAGCACTCTTGAAAAGCTGGGCTGGAGTAGCTTAAGCACAAGGCCAATGTTCAATGCACGGCCAGAAATAACAAGTGCAATTGGAGAATAGGTAATAAATTAAAAAATTTTAACTCAAATTGAAATTGCTTTCTGTTTAGCTTACATATAAAACAAAAGTGATCTTCTTAATTAGAATTAATATTTGTACCTATGCCAAAGCGAAAAATTCTAGTTATTATTTATATTATAGTTATATTATTAAATATGACATATCTCTATTTAAATTTATCTTAATTATAGAACTGTGCGCATATTCTCTCAGTGTATATGAAAAGTGTGTATTCGATTTAATTTGCCTCTCACTTAATGCTCCACATGCAAACACTTAAAGCTCACTTTGTCCCCATCCCTCTTATTATGACAGTTTTGTGGATAATAACCAAATGTAAACAAGTTTCCATTAGGCCTTTTAACATAAATCTTATCGGTAGCTGGAACGTCGTAATGGGATCTCGTTACGCCAGCACAAAATTAAAAAAATTATATAAAACAGAAACCAAAATACTGTTTCCACTTTCACCACTGTTGATGAGGGTCACCCCTCGGCTCTGACTTGGTCACCCTAACGATCAACTGGAGATTGTCAAAGATACCAATCGCTCTTCGTCTCTTGGGCTGCAACAGGAAAATCGAATTAAAATGTTAAGAAAGATTTATGTGACGAAGACGAAACGAATCCAAAAACCATTTAAAAGTCAATTGACAATTGTGTTATTTCCGCTGCAGATGCAAAGATTCAGTGAACAAAATCATTTATGAAGTGCGCATTTGGTAATTTTGCTTGCAAAAGACTTTAATCCATACAATGCAAATTTTATGTTCTACTCTAGTGGGATATTTGAAAAATCAGAAAATTGACTGTACAGAAAAACAGTCAGTTTGTTTTGCCGATCGAAACATTATTTACGTGTCACCCCATAGTGTATATGATTATACAGTATATATTTAAGTGATAAAGCCAGCAGACATTTATTAACTTCATAATAAAAATGCTTAAACAGACCGATAAGAATTTAATTATCAATTGTTTTAGCTTTTGTTCACTGCAAAACTGCATTATTTAATAAGAGAAAAAAAACCGAACTGAGTTTATGATTTGAAATATATGATATATACAACATGATCTATGTTTGCGAATCATAAATATGTCCTCTAGAGTTACAAAGTTATTTAAGGTTTACTGTTTAGATCACTAAATATTTATAAAAAAAATTGTATTTCAAATATATCTATGATGTATGTTAGGAAGAGAACTAGATATATAAGTAAAGCTTCCTGACATGAGCAATTATTGTTGTTCAATAATATATAAATACTCATTTTTATGGCAAATATCTTCAAAATGAGGCATGCATTCATTTTAAACAGCAAAGCAAACTTCAAACATTACATCACTTAGCACATAGTTAAACATATTATTTCCAAGTCTGTGGTAAAATTACTTATTTATATATATATTGATTTTTATCAGCGGCAATAGTCGCTGGCTCGTCTCTGTGTCAGCTACCGCAATCCCCTCTATCCCTTTCTCTTTTAACTGGCTTTATTTGATAAGATGATCATCGGCTTGTTTGGCTTTATGATCATCATTAGGAAACGATTCGAGTTAAGACAAATTCACGTTTTTAATCCGAGGCGACTGGTTGTATTGCTGCTTGAATGACATGCTACCTACTTATGTATTTATTTTTATATATATATTTTGTCGAAAATTTTTATATGTATATTTCTATATGTAGTTCGGCTTAGGTGTAGCCAAATTATAGTTATACATATTGTGTAGACCAAATGACTGACGGTCACGCATCGTAATATAAGCTTGATAGATTTCAATTTAAATTTGAATTCGTTTTGTGAATTTTTTTTTTTCAACAGTAGAATTTTAAATGTATTCAGTTTGTTTAACCTAATGACAGCCACATAAGTAGTCTCGTAGATTATTAGTAGTTGGTGAATAGCATTCAAATGGAATGCATTAAATGTGACCGGTTAAGTTAATAAAATAATAAGTTTCATGCAAAAATTCATAAGGGCAACTTACCGTTAGCACCAGGATACAGCCAACCAGCACGAGAGCAACAATGCTCAACACAATCGGTATCAATTGTCGTGCTTTGTGTTTCGAGTGCTTCACGCTCGACTGCTTAGCCGGAAAACCATTGGCGGCACTCGTCGGTGTTATGAACGGCTTAAGGGTCTCAGCTATCATAATTGCTATGTAATCGTGCAATTAGTCAAGCCCTCCACTGAAGACAGACACGGTCTAGAATCTCTCCCACTCTCTCTGTCTGTCTCTCTTGTGGAATATCTGCTGTTGTCTTCTGTCAAGTGCACTTTAAGCTTACGATAACAAGATCACCAAAAACAACAACTGGCGCACTTAGCCCTTGAAGATTTTGCTGTTTTTCTGGTTTCGTTTTTATCTTCTGCCTTTTTTACATGTATATTTTTTTAATTGGCTTGCAATTTACTGAGTAATGCTTGTAAAATAAACGAGTTTTGGCACTAGACACTGGGTACTCGAAGATTCTTTAACGGTTTCGTTTATCAGTTGTTGTTTTTTTTTCGATAAAATAACTTGTTAAAATGTTGTTCTTTTTTGTGTCGTTGTTAGTATATATTTAGTTGGAAATCACGCGCCTGTTAGACTATTTTTTATGTGGCAAAGAAATAAACTTTGGCTGGCACGCACGCGCTATAAAATTTAACATCTGTTTACGTCTGCGACTCGCATTGAACTGAGCGCTCACTCGGAGTCTGCCTATGTGCCTTGAGCGGCGCCGCAGCACTGAGAGAGATACAGTGAAAGAGAGAGAGAGACTGTGAAAAAGATGGAGAGAGAGCGCGATAGATTGGCACGCGCTCTTCATATGCAGAAACGAGAACGGAAACAGAGCGTACTGCCAAATTTTTTGTCAAGCGCTGTGGGGTGCCGTTACCTCCTCTGCTACTACTGCATGGACATGATCTGCTGCTGCTTCTGGTACTGCTTCTGCTGCTGCTGTATTGGGAACAGCTCAATATGTTATAGTAATAACAGTGCAGTTTGTTTACACTTTGACTTTTGCGCAGTTCTCAACATTATTTGTTTTAATTCGTTTTGTTTTTCATTTTCTTTATTTCAGCCCTCCCATTTTTACCTTTTGTGTGTTGTTTTAAGGGGGTTGCTATGAAAGTACTTTTATTGATTGCTTTTTGAAATGTGCAGCAGTCTAAGCGGTTTAACGATCGCAAAACCACACCCCAAAAAAATGTATTTGTATATATATAATATAAAAATATTTGTTTATGATTTCATGTGACTTTTAGCGATAACCCACTGCACGTTATAGGGGTTCAAAAACCGAATTGCAAAATTAACACATTAATTAAAGGTGTCTTAGTATTTTCGAAATAAATTTATACCTATATATTTGTACTATGACCATTTGCGATAATCGGCTAAATGAACTCTGTGTTTTTTTCTATTTTTCTTTTACTTAATAAAACGATATTTATGATGACTTAGTCAATACGGATTCTTACGACGCTGTCTTATCTGGTCATGGACAACCAAGACGACGACAGTCTGACATATTTTTCAAAAGTATAGATTTGAATAATGCCCGGCCATAAAACTAATGTATACTATGCGGCTACCGTCGTCATCTCAACATACTGTCTGCCTACCCGACTGCTAGACACATTTTGGTTTTCGGGCAGATTTAATGCAAACGATGCATTTGCTGGCATTGTGTGTCTGTGTGCAGCTAATTAGTTTTGAATTGATGTCGGCGACAGGTAGCCAGGTAAAAACTGGCACGCGAAAAATATTTAAAGGAAAAGCGGACCATTATAATTGGCGCCAGGCAAGTAGCCAGCAGCTTGGTCACTTCCGGAAATTGATTTTGATTCGCTTATCGCTGCTTTATACTAAAAAAATCGTCTGTAAATGTGTATATAATACTCAAATAGATCGTAGCGAGGGCATTTACGCTGCGAGCGCAATTCAAAGTCAATGTCAGGCAATTGAATGTTGCATACTTCAGCCGATTTATACAATTGCTCGCTTTTATAGCTTACAGTTATTCGTTCTGTGTCGTCTCAAGTATATATATATATATGTATATTGAAATATGTACATATGTATTTCATTCAATATTGTTTGCTTGCGTTTTTATTTGCGACCATTTTTCGCGCGTACATCGGTCAAATTTGATGTGCTGAGGCAATCCGTAGCTCAACGACGCCTGAAATAAATTTCTTGCGAACAACTTGTCGCTTGTCGCAAGCTTTATCTGTATCTCTGTGCTGTCTGCTGCTGGCTGCAAGATCGCTTTACACATACTCATGCTCATGCGGACAAGACAAGCAGTCTCGCTTGTTATTGTATCGTGTAGTTCAGCGTAATTAAAATTCGTTGCGATAATTAATATCAGACAAGCTTATTTTTTGCAGCAATCAAAAATACTTTTAATGTCAAAAGATTATATTGTGGCATCCAAATAGCAGTAAAACACACATACATGTTATATAGAATTGCAAATGGCAAATTAATTTGTTTGGAAATCCTGTGTCGTTTTTGTGTAACGGTCGATATCGAATTTTAAAACTTAGAATTAGCATATTTTTTCGATTATCATTGTTATTAAGCAGTTCCAACCACGCGCCACTGTCGTTGACACATTTAGGTGAAATATCGAGTAACCACACAGCTATCGTCAGACCTTCGTGCTCTGTTTCAAACGTATTTGTTACGATACATCGATATCTTTTATATTCAAACCTGTGTAGCAGGTGACAACTCTGCACTTTCAGCTGGCAGCTTAAAGTCGAAAAAAAAATGAGGTCGACGAAGCAGTTTTCCGGCTATATATTAATTTTAATTAATATAATTTATCAAATTAAGGGACAATCAAATGAAGTAATTGGCTGTGGCGGTTTTATCAAAAGTCATGACGAAATTGATTTCTCTAAAGTGGAAATAAAACTGTATGTAAATAAAAATTTAACGAATATCATAAATTACTGATAAGATTCGAATTAATTTCAGTCTGACCAAGCAGGGCTCACTTAAAGATAAAACCGACTGCTCACCCTCGAATGGCTACTACTTTCTGCCTATCTATGATAAGGGCGAATATCTCCTGAGCATCTCCCCACCGCCCGGCTGGAGTTTTGAGCCCGAACACGTCGAACTCAACTTTGATGGAAAAAGTGACGTGTGCAGTCAGGGAAAAGATGTTAATTTCGTCTTTAAGGGCTTTGGCATCACTGGCAAAGTGACCCTGGCCACTGGTAGCGGTGCTCGTGACGTCGATGTGCAGTTGAGGTCTGACCAAGGCGGCACTCGACGCACCAAAACGGACATCAACGGCGTCTTCTTCTTCACCCCAATCGTTCCCGGCAAATACGTGGTGCATGCCACCCACGCCAAGTGGCACTTCGCCAAGGCGGAGCACAATGTGGTCGTTGTTAGCGGCAACACGGAACTGCCGGCCAACTCTCTGGTGGTCTCCGGCTTCGATATCAATGGACGCTTCGATGCCAGCACTCAGCTGCCGGCAAACATTGCCGTTTTGCTCTACAAGAAGAAGGACGTAAGTATTAATTTAAAATTTATTGTACAACTTTATTAAGTCATATAAAAATAAGTTGCTTGTTGACTTGGCAAATATTTGTGTTCCATCATAACAACATAGTTTTACCTACATCAATTTATGTCTTATATAATACTTTTCACTCTTTGCATAGCAAACCCTGCTGCCCAAGTGCGAGAAATCGGCAAATGCGCCCGCAAACAAGCTGAACACCGAATATGAGAGTACTGCGGCTTGTTATGCGCTGGTGGAAAAGGGCGAATATAGTTTCAAGGATGTGCCTACTGGCAAATATTTTCTGCTCGCCATCAATGAGAATCAGAGCTTAAAACTGCATATGACGCCCACATTTCTGGAAGTGGAAGTTGGCAAGGACACGCTGCAGTTGAAGGAGGAGTTCAGGATCAGCGGCTTTACTGTCGCTGGTCAGGTTCTGACCAGCGCTGGCGGTGCACCACTCAAGTCCGCCATTGTGAAGCTTAACAACGAACAAGTGGCCGTTACGGATACCATGGGCAGCTATACGCTAGAGAACATCAAAGCGGGCAGCTACAACATTGATGTAGAATTTCCACAATTGCAATTTAGATCGCTGCAGGTAAAGATACAAATCTTGACGCCCACGCTGCCCAAAATTGTACCGGCGGCTTACAAGGTGTGCGGGAAAGTAGTCTCCACCAAGTCATATGTAGTGGGCATCACGAAATCTGGCTCCACATTCCATACAACTACCAAAACGCAGCCCGAGAGCGGAAGCTGGTGCGCCTATCTGCCTGGTGGCACATACAGCTTCCAGGTGCTTACCACTGAGTTGGACAAGCAGAGCGGCGTTCAATTCTTCCCGGTGCAGCAGCAGTCCGAGGTGACAAATAGTCCGATCGATGGCATTATCTTCTCGCAGCTGCGTGCCACGATTCGTGGCGAGCTGCAATGCCTGCCAGATGCCACCGATACTTGCACATCAGCGGAGATTACGCTACAGGGCCTGGATGCCATCGGCCAGCCGACGGACAACAAATGGAAGGCCAAGGCTCATCGTAAATATTATCTCAAATTAAAACTGAATTTTCCATTTATAAATAACCCTTTCGTGCAGGTGGCAAGTATGTGTTCAAGGATGTACTTCCCGGCCCATATGAGATAACAATACCGCAGTCCAATCTGTGCTACGAATCCACACGCGTCTTTCTCAACGTGGCCGCAGCCGAGGAGAAAGCACCACCATTCGTCCACAAGGGCTATGAAGTGTCCATCATTTCCAGCCATCGTGCACTTGTATGTTTTTAAGTTGTCAAATGCTTTATGCATACTAAATTCACTTTATTTTTGACAGATGCGTTACGTGCATTACACTGGCACCTCTGAGACCAAGGCGCCCATTGAGACACTAAAGATTCTGTCGGGCGTCAACACGTTCTGTGTTTCCAAATACGGCAGCTATGACTTTAAGCTTGAGGGCTGTCACCTTTACGACGACTCGCTGCCCAGTAAATTTATTACACCTGAACCGGATCAGCTGCAAACGTTGATTGTAAATGCGATTGCGCATAAGACGGGTGTGCGTGTTCTGTCCACGGAACCAAATGCTGACTCCATTAGACTGACTGTCGAATCGGATGCGCTGGGCAAGCAGATATTAACGCCCACAGCCGAGGGACACAAGGTCGATGGGAAATACGCTTATCGCTATGAAACCTACCTCAAACCCGACGAGATCCTCTCCGTTAGGCCAGTGAGCGATGTTCTGCTCTTTGCACCAGAGCAACAAAATGTGGTGGGCGGCAGCGATTGTGTGGATATTGCTTACAATTTTGTAAGCACACGTGGTCTCATTCTGCGAGGCAAGGTAGTGCCACCGATTAAGGATGTCAAAATTACGCTCAGTTTCCCAGAGCAGCCAAATCGTGAACCAATCGACGCATTCACCTCGGTCACGGGCGAATTCAAGTTTTCTCCCATAGATGAGTCGCTCAAGTTCGAACTAAGTGCCGAGAAGGAATCGTATGTGTTCAGCGCCTACAATCGCCAGTCGAACTCGTTCAGTGCCCACAAGCTGTGCGAGATTGAGGTGATTGTGCAGGACGAGGCCGGCAAGCCACTGAATGGTGTGCTGCTCTCGCTTAGCGGTGGTGAAAGCTATCGCAAGAACTTGGTCACTGGCGACAACGGTGCAATCAATTTCCATTCGCTATCGCCATCGCAGTACTACTTGCGTCCTATGATGAAGGAATATAAATTTGAGCCAAATTCCAAAATTATTGACATCAAGGATGGCGAAACCATACAAGTCATCTTAACGTAAGTCAAGATAAATGATGAATATATAATTCTGTTTAAATATTTTTTATATATATATTTATCGTTTTTAGTGGAAAGCGTTTTGCTTACTCCATCTTTGGTACGATTTTATCGCTAAATGGTGATCCCTTCCCGGAGGTTAATGTGCAAGCGATTGCCAGTGAGAACTGCCAGCATCAGATGGAGGAGGCGACCAGTGAAACGTATGGCCAGTATCGTATTCGTGGTCTGCAGCCGGGCTGCACCTATACGGTGCGTGTGGTGACGGATGAGGAGAAGGTGCAACGCTCCATACCCGAGAGGCATACGGTCAGCATAGGCAACGAGGATGTGCGCAACATCAATCTGCTTGCGATCAATCCCATCAAGATTGTTGACATTACGGCACGGATAATGGCCTCGAAAAATGATTACTATAAGATGCTGAGGATTGTGATGTATCGGCTTGGTGCCTCCGATTCACCCGTCTTCTCGCAGCGCATTTCAACGCCAATAAATCCCAAGTCGAGTGTTAATCCCGGCATTATGGTGTACTTCCCACGCATACCTCTAGACGGCAAAAGCTATGTAATAGAGCTGCAATCGACGCTATCGGGCAGGACGTATGTCTACAAGCTGCCCTCGTTCAGCTTTGTTGCTAACCGCAGCTCCGTCTATGTGAAGCTGGAATTTAATCCGGAGGTGCGTGCAATCGAAGCGGATCTCAATCAGAATTCAATATCAGCGCTGGTGCTCATCGCACTGGTGGCCATTGCGTTCTTCAAGCAGGATCTGGCCGTCACTTTTCTCAGCTTTGTGTGGAGCAAAGTGAACGACGTTGCTGCCGACATTGCCGAGCGACAGAAGGGCAAGACGAGTGTTAGGAAGAGCGAGCCAATCAATCAGCGGGAAATCGAGCAAATGGCCGATCAGATTAACGCCATCAAAAAGAGGAAGGTGAAAAAGATTTAGTCATCTTTGTAACTGCCACAATTTTAGTCATCATCAATCGGTATTCGGTTCAGTTTAGCTTTTTAATAACGAGAGATTTGGTTAGCATTTCCCACCAAATGGAAGATCAAGAAAATACCACACACATATATTTTATTTTGTTTAACAGCTGAGGCAAGTTTATTTTGTGTGTGTTTGTTGTAGATTCATTTTCATCACGCTTATAGCTAAAATAAATAATTAAATAAATAAATACAATTTTATGCATTCGTCTTCTACTGGGCCAAAATGTGCTCGGCAATCGGGCTGAGCATGCGATCCCCGCGTCGTCGCTGCGCATGACGCCGTTCTGCCTCCAAGTTGACTTCATTCTGCGACTCCTCGGTGCTCGGCAACTCAGTTTGCTCATGCCCCTGCTCGTGCTCAGTGTGCTCCTGCTCCTGCTGCGGCTCCACCTCCGGCTCTGTGTTCTCGATAAAAATGCATTCGGCATTTGCGGCCGCGCATTCCTGGAAACTGGTCGCTCTGGCGAGTGGATTACGGGAGTTAGTGTACTTCTCAAAGAAGCCGCGACCCACAATGCGGAATGCCATGCTCGTCAGTGGATTGATCTTTGAGCGGAACTCCATCTCACAGATGAAGCGACGACGACACGCCTTCGAATCCAGGCCCAAAAACGCAAACATAAATTCAGCAATTCTGCAGAAATATAAATATAAATAAAATTAAGCAAAACTATTATGAATTGATATGAAACAGTTGCTTACTGCTCCTCGGTGGGCTGCTGGCGTGCAACGCTCTCCGAAATTTCCTCATCTACAATCTCCACCTGCTCATCGTGCTCCAATTGCTCCTCCTCTTCATCTAGAATGCTACGTTTGCCACGACGACGCCTTTCCGAGGTTCCGCTGTGTCCACTTGGTTCGCTTGGTCCACTGGGTCCCGATGGTGAATCGCTGTGTATATCAGAGACAATATCCGAACTAGATGAGTAGCCCGAGTAGCCGGAGTAGGGATCAAACGAGGGACTGGAATCATATGAAGGCGCATCATATGATTCATGCTCATGTGCCGAGTGATGATCCAGCGAGTAGGGAATTTGATCGTGGCTAAACGATGGTGGTCTGTAAATAAAGTTAATTGAGTATTGCAGCAGAAGATGTTGATCCTTTATATTGCTTACGGATGATCCAGGATGACCTCTTGACACCGGGCATTTGGTCGGAGGTAGCGCAGGCCCAAATAAATGGCGCTACCCACAAAGAACGATACGACAACCACTTTCACCTTAATCCAGTAGGCAATTGCCAATGGCCACAAATGACGTACTGTAAATAAATCAAAGTAAAAATAATAATAATACTCTGATTAGATAACTGATAATAATGCAACACTTTCACTGGAATTCTGGTGTGGATTATTATGTGGACGTTATCTACGACAATTTACAATTGCCCAGATTGAAAGTGAAAAGTGTTAATGAATTGTTATTGGAACACAATCGCAGACAGATCGTGATTCTTCAATTGGAAGGGGAAACAGCAGCATCTGTCCGATGTTTGTAAACTTTCGAAAGAAAGTCTTCAAGTGCTGATTAGCAGGTGCAAAAGATTTTGGATTTGTGGCAACAGATTGTTATCAGCAAAATACTTTAGAATGGGGTGAGTGAAATTACCATTAGGATTGTGCTAATTGTTATGCATGAATTATTATTAAATAATAAGTATTAGATAAAATATTTTTCTCTTGTGCTTACACCAGAAGCGATGGCGATGGTGACGAGTGCGTCCTTCAAATTCCAACAGCTCCCTGCCAGCGTTAAGTAAACTTTCCGTATCCATTTCCGCATACCGATCAGGATCCATCAATTGGGTTTCATCATTTTCGGAAGTTTCCTCACAGAACACCAGGGTGAAGTAAACGAGTAACAGCACAGCCGCATACCAAATTGCTGATTTATTCATATTATTTTTGTTTAGGAGTGTATAATCCTTCGATGTGCATGTGTTTTTAAAGTGCTAAATCACTATTTTGTATATTGTATCACTTGCACAGTTGCTGCAGAACTGATGATGCATTTGAAACCGGTGCCAGCATTTATATCAGCGCCAAAGATGTTTTTTTACTCATCTGTTGTTGTCCGTACCAAGTTCAGGGTGATAATTAATAGTAGAGGAGTTCGCTATTCGATTTTAACACATGCGTTGACATGGGCAGCTGACAAAAGCATTTGATACTAGGCAGTCAATCATAATTTTAATGTCTGAGCCATGCATTTGAAATGAAATGCTAACGAAATTTCTTCAAACTAGCGCAATTTCACTTTCATAAATCGTGCATTTTCTAGTCACTTTTGATTTTACTTACTCTACTCAAATTTATGATGGATTATGCTATTATGAAATTATTATGAAATAAATGTATATGTATATTTTTACATAATTAACACGGAGTATTATGGCAAACTAACAACCAAATTTCAATTCTTTACTGTAAACGCGCCCTCTGATGACAACGTTAACGCAGCCCTGGGTATTCTCGGCAGCATCGCGGAGTATCGATACTTTTTGTTTTGCTTGCTTGCCGTCCGAGAATTATTCGCCAAAAGGTAAATAAACATGTCCAGCGGCACAAAATCAAATGATGTGGAATCAAATCCGGCGCCGGATCCTCAAGCACCCATAACGCGCAAGGGATTCCTTATATCGCTTAAGAACAGCGGCACCCCCATGCCCATACCGGAACAAAATGTGGTATGCTAAATGAGGCCTTAAATCTATTTATTGCTTATATGTACGTATATTGTGCAGTATGGCCGCTGTCGTCCCGTGTCCGAGTTTGAGAAGCTAAATCGTGTGGGTGAGGGCAGCTATGGTATTGTCTGTAAGTGCACAACTCCTAAAACTCTTGTTTCCTAACTAATTTAAATATGATTCAATATATTTAGATCGCGCACGCGACACTCGCAATGGGGAAATCGTTGCTCTGAAAAGGGTTCGCATGGATCAGGAAAAGGATGGTCTACCGGTTAGTGGGCTGCGTGAAATAATGATACTAAAGCGCTGCCAACACGAAAATATTGTCAGGCTGCGGGAAGTTGTTGTGGGCAAGAGCCTGGACAGGTAATAGCAAATGAATATTATTCGATTGTAATTTAAAAAGCAGAAAAATATCGCACAGCATTTTCCTTGTGATGGACTTTTGTGAGCAGGATCTGGCCTCGGTGCTGGACAACATGTCTAAGCCCTTCACCGAGTCGGAGGTGAAGTGCATCACGTTGCAGGTGTTGCGTGCCCTAAAGTATATGCATGCCCGCTATATAATACACCGAGATCTCAAGGTCTCCAATCTGCTGATGACGGACAAGGGCTGCATTAAAGTGGGCAAGTATCCTGAACGCATTTCAATATTTTTGTTTACCTAATTAAAGAATTTCTCTCGTTACCCAGCTGATTTTGGCCTGGCGCGTTTGTATGGAAAGCCGGCCAGGCCGATGACACCTCAAATGGTGACGCTGTGGTATCGTGCGCCGGAACTGTTGCTTGGCGCCAGGACTCACACGACGGCCGTGGATATGTGGGCCTTTGGTTGCATTCTCGGCGAACTGTTGACGGGCAAACCGCTGCTGCCGGGAAACTCTGAGATTGCGCAGCTCGACATGATTATTGATCTGTTTGGCGCCCCCTCAGAATCCATTTGGCCCGGCTACCTTGAACTGCCCGCCTTGCAGAACTTTACGCTCAGTCAGCAGCCCTACAATAACCTCAAGACTAAATTCCAAATGCTCGGCCAAGCCGGCAGAAGCCTACTCAACCTTTTGTTCCTCTACAATCCCAGCACACGTGCCACGGCTGCCGAATGCTTGAACAACAAATATTTCACAGAGCCGCCGCAACGTGAGTGCTGATGATATGTTTATATATATTATTATTGTTAAATTCATTCCTTTTATATAGCTTGTGATCCACGCATGATGCCCACGTTTCCGCAACATCGCAACAACGTTGCTCCCCCTACTCCAGCGCAGCAATCAACTGAAATACCCATTTCTCATTTGCTGGATGTGTTTATTAAAAGACAGCGCTTAGAATAAATTTGTTATATATGACCAATAAACCACGGGCTTCTTATTAATTAAGTTTTAAATAGCATTCTAGTTGGATTTTTAAAAATAATGCAGCCATCTGTTAACAGCGTTCATCCAACTGTTAAGTTTTTGTCAACAGTTCCGATAAACAGCATACCGTTCCAATTGAACTAGTTGCACCTCAAGCGTTAAACCAGTTCATTTATCAAGTGTAGTCAGTCGTTCGATCGAACTTATTCCGCATACCAGACAAGATGACTAAAGAAGATGCCGACAGCGCGGAAAGGGAAAATGTTGCCTCAATAGCTGGCAATGAAAACGAGCTGCTTCTGCAGTCTGAAAACAAATCAAATGACTCGGTCGCTCCAGAATTAAACGCTGAGCACACTAAAAACAAGTCCGAGTCGAATTCGCCCCAACCTCAGGAAAATGAAATCAATGAGAATGCCACAGACACTGTCGATGAGCAGGAGCTGCTGGAACGTATGCGTGCTGATGCCGTCGGCGACACAATGTACAGCAAGAAGTTCATACTGCAGACTCTGATGCGGCTCAGCCAGCAGAAGGCAGGATCAATACTGGAGCTGGAGCTGGAGGATGATTTGTGCAAGGTGTGGGATATGTCTGTGTCGTCGGATGTGGTTTCACTTCTGCTGGAAAGCGATGCCATCGAGCTGATTATGTTTGCCGTTGGGGGCAGTGAGGATGTGCGTCTTTATGAGATACTCATCGGCCTGCTGGGAAACATGTGCGAACAGGTGGAGTGCGTCGAGCAGCTGACGGCGAATGCGGACTGGATTGAGCTGCTGCTTAAGCTGTGCACCTGCATGGACACCTGCATGCTTCTCCAGCTGATGCGCATCTATCAATATGCGATGGGGCATGTGGTCAGTGGCAAGGAGCAGTTTGCAATCGATTGGTACACCTGTTTTGCCGCCTGCGACAGCTCCGCTAAGAATCTCGGCTTCATACTGCAGCAGTCGGTGAGCGATGAACTGCTGATTGCAGCGCTTAAGGCCACCAATGCTGTGCTGGCTAGCTGTGCGCTCGTGGAGGAGGAAAACGCTCAGTCGAACAACAAACTGAAGCCGTTTGCTGAAGTATTCCTGGTACAGGAGCTCTGTGATGGGGTCAACAACGCATTCATTCGCCTCATGCGCGACTTTCTGGAAAAGCAGGCGGATGAGGTTGATGGTCTTGCTGACCAGGTGCCGGTCGCAAATCCAGATGATGATGATGGCGACGACGATTCCCAAAGCATACCAAAAATCATCTGCAATGTTGAAGTGATTCAGACCTACCTCAACATATGCACCATTCTAGTGCAGCTTCCTGAGGCGCAGTCATCCATGGATTTGTATGCAGCCAGCATCATGTATTGCCTGACGCGCATCCTTCAATTCCTGCAGCAGCCCATGCAGCTGCTGCCACTGGGCGAGCGACAGGAGGAGTACCTCGAGGACTTGGCACACATTTGCAGTGTAAGAACTACGATAATCTCTAATTAAAATTGCATCGATTTTATATCCCAATTCTTAATCTTTTGCAGTGTCTCAACTATTTCTATGATAAAGATGCGTTTGTTCATCTGCTCGGCATCTGGGCAATTCTCGGCAAGCACATTGTGGATTATGCCGACTATGATGGAAACGATTTTGAGGCTTCCGAGGACGAACCCCGTTGGCAGTACGAGGAGCATGCATTTAAGCTGTTGCGCCTTATGGCACAAATGCTTGTCCGCGTGGATGTATCCACTCTAAAGAAGGATATCCTGGAAATGGATGTAATGAGAGTGGAAATGTTGCGAGCTTCTTTGCAGATCGAACATGATGACGATGTGATTCTGCAGGGCGCACAGCAGCGGCTGAGCGCCGTTCTAAACGAAGTTGCTGGCCAATACTCAGAACTGGACTGAACATTGTTGCATATATGCACACAATACAAACATACATTAATACATACTTATACTTATTATATATATTTAGAATAAAAAAAACTTTAAATAATGTTGCATCGCATCTTAGTCACTCGGAATTTTAAACTTTCTTTCAATTTAACATGATCTTATGTTTAAAATGTACAATTGCTCAAACTTCGTCGCCTTAGTTAATGTTTTGACGCATTGTCTCCATCCAGGATTGTTTGCCAAGGCGCACACCGTTTTCTCCGGTGCTGCTGATGACCAAATGATGCTCATTTGCGTTTTTCAGCTGAAAATTGCTCTTGTCCTCGCTGAGCGCATGCGACACGTGCTCCAGCTCATTGTTGAGACTGACCTGGCTGGCATGGACGTTTATGTTGATACTTTCGATGGCTTCCGATATGTTGATGATGGCCTCGTCCTCTAGATTATGGGCCACAATCTGACTTTTTCCGTTCAGCTCGGACAGCTGAAGATTCAGGCTGCCGCCTTTGGCAATCACCTTCAGATTGCCATTAACGCCAGCTAAAATTTAAGCATATCAATATTTAATGATACCCGACACACATATATTAAAGCCATTAACTAACTCATCTTCAAGGCACCCGTCTGGTGCACATACACCTCGCTCGTCTTGTGCACATTCTTCAGCTCCATGCGCCCGGTGGTTGTCTCAAATTTCGATTTCTCCACATAACAACAGTCGGTGTTGATGTCGCCCGCTTGTGTGGAGCATGTCAAGCTATCGCCCTGCAGCTTATCCAGAGAGATATTCTGTGGAGTAGAGAGATGTGTTTAAATTTGAAGTAGACATAAGATTCCTCTTCTTACACCATCCCGAGCCTCAATTTCAGTGCACTTGCCCAGAAGTGTGCCTTGACAGCTGATGTTTCCCTGTTCGCTAAATAGTGAAATATGCGTGGCTCGCACATTATTTGTAACTATATCACCGACTGCCTTGATCCTTAGTGTGTCACCATCGATGCTCCGCACAGAGACTTTGGCCTCCCCCTCGATGTGTAACTCAGCGCGAATAGGAATCTTTAAGAGGAACTTAAACTGCGAGCTTTGCTCTGTTAACTTCTTGACCAGCACATTGACAACTTTGTCATGATTCACGACATCCACATCCAGCTTAACGTTGCTGTTGGCAACAGCACCGCCGACTAGTTGTGCTATGAGGGCATCCCCATTGGTGTGCACATGGACATCGACCGGTTCCACATGCACCAATATATCAGATTTGATATTAATGCGTGCGTAGGGATTTACATAACGCAACAGCTCCTGGTGCACCATGCGACTGTTGTTTGCCATGGCCCACTTTGGTCTTTTGGCGTAGTAACGCAAATAGCTGTTTATTTGATTTGTTGCTGGGAAGCAAAACAATCGTTGCAAAATTTGCATTATTTAGAAATGTCGTTGCGATTTGTTTATAGTTTGTGGAAAACAGCTGATATGTCATGTTTTACAGCACTGTGGCTCTTAATGCATTGTGCAGCACCTGCTTTCATGTACAACACTATATGACTCGTTGTGCAACCCTTAACCGAAAGCTTAGCCAACACTTATACAGCCCAGTTGGAGTTTTTCAGTGTTCTTCGACGGGTGTGAAAAATCGTAGGTGCGCAGTAGAAAATCGAATAAATCCTTTCCACATAACAATTGAAACACTAGGAAAATGTCTGGCAAAGATAGATTACCGATTTTCCCGTCGCGTGGCGCTCAAATGTTGATGAAGGCCCGTCTCGCTGGAGCTCAAAAAGGTCATGGTCTGCTTAAGAAAAAAGCGGATGCATTGCAGATGCGATTCCGCATGATTCTGGGCAAAATCATTGAGACAAAAACGCTGATGGGCGAGATTATGAAAGAGGCAGCCTTCTCGCTGGCTGAGGCGAAGTTTACGTCCGGCGACATCAATCAGGTGGTGCTGCAGAACGTGACCAAGGCGCAAATCAAGATTCGCACCAAAAAGGACAACGTCGCTGGCGTTACGCTGCCCGTCTTCGAGTCCTATCAGGATGGCGCTGATACTTACGAATTGGCTGGCCTGGCCCGCGGTGGTCAGCAGTTAGCCAAGCTGAAGAAGAACTACCAGAGCGCCGTGAAGCTGCTCGTAGAGCTCGCCTCGCTGCAGACTTCGTTCGTCACCCTGGACGATGTGATCAAGATCACGAATCGTCGTGTGAATGCCATCGAGCATGTCATCATACCGCGCATCGATCGTACACTTTCCTACATCATCTCCGAGCTAGATGAGCTGGAGCGTGAGGAGTTCTATCGCTTGAAGAAGATTCAGGATAAGAAGCGGGAGGCACGCATCAAGGCTGATGCCAAAAAGGCGGAGCTCCTCAAGCAGGGCATCGATGTGCGCCAGCAGGCGAATATACTCGACGAGGGCGATGATGATGTGCTCTTCTAAGTATTAAACAAGCTAATAGTCTATCTGTATTCCAGACAATATGTTATTGTTAAACCGTCTGTTTCCATTTTAAATCTGAAAAAAACTAAAATACACAATTACTTTTATTGTATGTACAATTTTGGCTGCTGGCAACTTTGTAAGCTTAAAGTATCTAGTTTAATTCCAATGAAAAATGATTGTATTCCATTTTGTAGTTATGTAGCGCTTAAATCATGCATTAAATTTTTTTTGTCCATAATTCGAAAATTGTTGTAATTCCGCTGAAAAAGTGCATTAAAAATAAAGGAAAATAATTTGTGAAAAAAGGTCATCTGACTTGTTTTATACAATTGCAAAAACAATACAAATGCAGTCATGTGACAGAAAAACATATGGCCCACTTGTCACTAGTGTTGGACAACACACTGCCAATCAGCTGTAAGCGGACGCGTGCTGACTTTGGCTTTTAATTGATTTAGCAAATAAATCAAAATGTCTAGCTGCGAATTTCAAGCTGTTGTCCTGGCTGCTGGTCGTGGCACACGCCTTCCCGAAGTGCTGGGTGATGCGCCCAAGTGTTTGCTGCCCGTAGGACCATATCCGCTAATCTGGTATCCCCTCAACCTGCTGAGCAAACACAACTTTACGGGTAACATTATTTACTGCTTACGTATGAAAGTGATTTTCTCATACTATTAAGTCTGCTTGCTTGTATTTCAGAGGTTATTGTCGTTGTGCTGGAGCAGGATAAGCTGGAGATTCAGCTGGCACTGGAGCGTACACCGCTTAAGCTCAAAATTGACTATGCCACAGTGCCAAGCGATACCGATTTTGGCACGGCCGACAGTCTGCGCTATATTTACGACAAGTAAGAGGCCACAGTGGCTCCAAAAAGTATTCGTAAAGAATGCGAAACAAATTTTTATAAGAATATAAAGGCTACTTCAAAAGTATAAATTTATATTTCTGCCCATACCTTTTTGATTTACTTTCTTACCCTTTGACGCGCCATAAAAAAGTATTAATCTCCTTATACACTTTCAGGATCAAGTCTGACTTTCTCGTCGTGAGCTGTGACACAGTGAGTAATGTTAGTTTGTATCCGCTGATCAATAAGTTCCGCGCGGATGATGCTTCACTAGCGTTGCTGCTGTTCAAGAGTGGCTTCGAATCGGATGTGGTAATGCCAGGTCCAAAGACCAAGCACAAGCCAGAACGTGACATTATTGGCATTCACCCGGCCACGCAGCGTTTGTCATTTGTATTCGCCGCCAGCGACTGTGAGGATACGTTGAATATACAGCGGCATTTGCTTAAGAACAAGGGTCAACTGGATGTCTATGGGCGTCTTGTAGATGCCCATATCTATGTGCTGAAGAAATGGGTGATCAACTATTTGCACAGGGTTTGTACAAAAATTAAATAATTTCTTTGGGTTAACAATGACTGATTTTAATTTCTTGCAGAAGGAAAATATCTCAACCTTTAAGGGCGAGTTTCTGCCTCATCTTATTAAGAGACAACATGCAAGGCGCTCAAAAAAAGTTGGCCAGGACACCACTTCTGATCTGAACGTAGCAACAAAACTCGAGGATAACATTTTGCATGTAGGCTTTTATTTTTACCTTCTGCGTATTTACTTATATTCTTCTACTTCCATTTAATTTAAATTTAGTATGCAATGCACACATCACTGGATGAGAAGCTGACACAGACATCTCTGTTCAATCAATCGCTATCGCATAATCCCTACCACGGCGATGTTGTGCGATGTTTTGCTATACAAGCACCAAAAGAGTCAATTGGCGTGCGTGTGAATACCACGCTCAGTTTTCTGGCCATTAATAGGAAACTGGCTGGCATTTGGAATGAGTTGTGTGGCGAGACCCATCCACTGATTGCACCCGGTGCAGTGGTGAAATCAACGCAGGCCAAGGAAATCATTGTGGCCGACAATGCCAAGTTGTCGGAAAAGACCTCGCTCAGCTCCAGCGTTTTTGGCTCAAATTGTGTAGTGAATCCGAAGAATATTGTGAGCAACTCGATCATCATGTCGAATGCAATTGTGGAGGAGGGTTGCAACATCAATAACTGCATCATTGGACATCGAGCGCATGTCCAGAGAGGCTCGGTGCTGACCAACTGTCTCATTGGACCCAACTATGTTGTGGAGGAGGGCACCAAAGGTCAATCGATGCATCTGTCCAACGCTGATCAGTACATGGAAATTGATATACAATAAATTATGAGTTGTTTAAACTTAATGCTTGTTTATTAAACGAAATGAGTTAGAAGGCGGATGATTCTTCTAGCAGGACATTAAATTATTACAAATAAGGTACATACAAAACTTGCGCTAAATTTCGGGACTATATACGTAAGTAAGTTTGTTTGTTTTTATATTTTGTTTTTGTTTTGTTTTGTTGTAGTAGTGACAGATTGGACACAGGCTTAAAGCTAAGGTAACTTCATGTACAAAGACTGTTTTTGTTTTTGGGACCAGTTTTGTTGTTTGGCCACGGCTCAAAATCTTAACGCTCACTTCCGGCGCTCATACAGATACTCATCTTCGTAGTAGCGCGGCGTCGAAGTGGCAATAAAGACCTGTGGCCGACGTTGCTGGAGCGATATGTTAATCTCCTCGGGCGTACGATAGACCTGCTGATGCAAATGCTGCAGTTGTGGCGGCGCTGCCGTATAGAAGCGATATGGCGCCGGTGTCACAGTGGTCGCCACTGGCTGCGGCCGTGGCTGCAACGTACGATGTTGCTGCTGCTGTTGCTGCTGAAGATGCTGTTGCTGCTGTTGCTGATGCACCTGATGCAATTGCAGCTGTGGCTGAATCTGTGGCTGTATGGTTGTCGTGGGCAATGGCTTGCGATAAGCAATTGTTGTTGGTGGCTGGTGACGGATTTGGGTGACGACCTGTTGCTGCTGCGGCTGCGGCTGTTGATACTGTATGCGCTGCTGCTGCGGCTGTTGGTAGAGCTGACGTTGTTGCTGCTGTGGCTGGTGCTGGACGCGTGGTCTGGGCGCTGGTACATCCTCCTCCTCCTCGTCGTCATCGTAACGCTCGTGCTCATAGTAATTCTCGGGGAAATAGCGCTCGGAGTAACGCAGTGTAACATTTGGTTTACTCTGGTGCTCCTGGAGATTGATGGGCTTGTACAGATAGTCGTTGACAATGTGATATTTGGAGGATTGCTTGCAGATGTTGTCGTGCGATGGTGGCATGCATATCAAATGGATTTGATGGAATGTAAAGCCGTCGGGACAGATCCACGAGTGCTTCTGGCTCTCCTGGCAGTAGTGGAAGACCTCACAGCTGAGAGACTCATCCGCATAGTAGCTAAGGAGCAAGAGTCAGTTTTAATACAACGTGCAAATAAGTGTTTAACAATTGCTTACCCTGAGTTGCGATCTGTGCAGCTGAAGGTGGATTTACTGAGTAGTGTGGTTAGACGATCGGGCTCCTCGACCTCCTCCTCTTCCTCCTCCTCTTCGCTTTCTGCGCTCAGCGGCTTCTTCTTCAGATAATTGCTCTGATGTTGCTGTTGCTGCTGCTGCTGTTGCTTTCCGCTGTTCCGATTGATGTAAACCTGACGTGGCGCCTCCTCCTGGTCCTCTTCGCTGTATTCGTACAGTGGTCGCTGCAGCTGCTGCTGCTGCTGGTGGTGCTGCAGTGGCTGCTGTTGCCTGTAAGCCAAGTGAGTTTGTGCCTGGGTCTCGAACTCTTCATCATCATCGCCGCTGGCACTCACATCCAATGAGCGCGCCGAGAATCCTTTTGGCTTCTCTGTGGTCGCCGTCGCAGTGGGAGCACCTGTGGCAGCTCCCGTTGCACAGGCACACAGGCCAATGGCCAGTAGCAGGATAAAGCATCGATTGCGTCTGCAAGCAGGCAAAAAAGTGAGCAACAGCAAATAGCAATCAGATTAACCAAGACATGCCATCAATAAGTAAGACTTTATGATATGGGAAACTTTTGTGGCAACCTCAATGCGCACAAAACGCGGGAAAATATTTTGATTTTACGCGAACCTTTTCGCTAAGCAAACCGACCACAACAGCAACAACAATAACAGAAAAAATAGAAGATGCAGTGAAGATGCCGCCAAATTGCAACCAAAGAAGGCAGCCCAGCGACGCGTTATGCAAGACACCACCAAAGACATTACCAGCTAGAAACAAGTTATAAGGTAGAGGCAAGAGACGCCGGAGGCACAGCTGGGCGCTGCGAGCTCCGATCTGGGACCTGGGAGTCGTAAGCTTCATCTCAGAAGTGCAGCTAGTCAAGCGCAGAAAGTCGACTTATTGTTGCGCTTCTTAGGATAAAGAAGATCTTCGACTGGCTATGCAAAAACTCACGTTATTTTCGTGTTCTACCTGAAGTTACCAATTGATACAAGTTTTGGTTAAGTTAAATTAATCTTTTTACTTTGCATACATTAATTTAAGTTATCTTAAATAATTTGGAATAGAATAATTAGAAAAAGTGGGAGTAATTATTGTATTTAAGCTATTTAAACCAAATAATTCTGAGCAGTAAGTTTATGGTTGTAATGCTAAATATATTTAAATATTGATTATTTGTATTGAAATATTGAAATGAAACATTTGTTGCAAGGATTGGAGAAACTCGGAAGAGCCCAAAAATACCAAAAAACCTGCTGGTAAATTAAAGATTATTCAGATCTTAAATATTTTAGAACACTCTCTTATTAAGTGTTAAATTTAATGTTAATTGAGCTGTGATTGATATAGTATTTATATAAATCAACATTTCATAATCTTGTAAGAACAAATGCAATAAATCAATGAAAATAAACCAAGCAAAGTGTGGATAAAAAATGTATTTCCTGAATTTTAACAATTGGAAAGTAAATTTCTAGTTTTAAGTAATTTTTCCCTTTCAGTTATTATTTTATTACATTAAAAGAACGAAAAGGAATAGTTGTCAATAAGAATTGAATTGTTTTGCAATTAAGAAACCAAAACGAACAAAATCCATTTAAAGAGCTTCTCATATTTGAGCAACCATAGGAAAGGGCATAAAATGAAGATGTGCTGCGGCTGCTGCTGGTTTTTTGTTTATATTTATTTTTTAGTTGCTCACTTTCAAGCAGTTGGGTTCAATTTGAGCGCCATTTAGTGAACATTGCAATTTGGCCAGTTTTTTGGTTGAATGTCAACGACGGCGCATACGCATCCAAAGTGGTGGATATCCAATATCCAAACTAACTGGCGGCCGAACGGTGACCGACGGTGTTGGCTTGGCCAATGTTACGTGCCCGCGTGCATTGCATTTAATTGAGGTATTTGCGTGGAAAGCAAAACTGTTACCAATAACATTCATAACAATAATAGCAGCTGGAGCAAAACAAATCCGCGTCAAACTTTTACTTTCGATGTGTCAGTTGAAGTGGCTTGCTAAGATTGCTGGTAATGGCGATTCGTTAGCTACAAGGCGGCGCTAATTACGGCATGTTAATAAACCGAATGCTTATGTAATGAATGTATATGTTTTTTTTTTATGTTCATGTATCGAAAATACTCGTACTATGGAACACACGACAAATTTGCTTCAGCAATTCTAGCTGGCAATTTGTCAGCTTGTCTGCTTCTCGCTGGCCTTTGCACAATTTGAACCTTTGAACTTTAAAGTGAGTTAAGTACTTGTGGCAGCTGCTGTAACTGCTGTTGCATTGTCAATGCTGCCGCTACTGTTTGATTACACGCTAATCCTGTAGCAAATTAATTTAACAGGATGACTTAACACATCACAGCGATCAAACGGTGACGCCTTGGTTAAGTCATTAACTGAAGTCATCAATTCGTTCGAAAATTGGGTTGCCAACTACAAAAAGGAAAAAAAATTGGAACGCTTAAAACGTTTCCTAGTGCTCCACATAATCATGCGTTGTTGCATGCCACAGAGATAGACACTGGTCTGGCCACACACTGTCTGCCATAAATGGAGCAGCATTCGCGTTGCATGCACCTCGGTTTCTTTCTGTCTCTGCTGTTTGTTTAGTCCAGATGCCAAACCAGATGTCTGGCTTTATAGCACCACATTACATCACATGGACGCCAAGAAACGATGCGTTCATGTTGCTGATGTTGATTTTGTTGTTGTTGCTGTTGCTATGGATGTGGATGGCTTTTTCTAGTCTCTTGTATGTTGTCTCCTAACCACAGCTGAAGGAAAAGTGGTTTCGTTATGTACACGTTTCCCCGGCTACCAGTTCAATTTCTTAGCAGAGTTTCTGTCATGTTTTTATTTTTCACCTTCTTGCTATAATTTTGGCCAAAAAGCTGTATTTGCTTTGATTTCCTTAAAAGTTGGGCGTTTGTTTTATTTGTGACATAAGACATGTGGGTTTTTTTTTATTAGATTATGAAATAGAAGCTGATTCCATATTTAGACGAGTGCTAAGCTTGAGAAACTTGAATTGAAAATGAAATATGTGATATAAAAAAAGATAAATTATTTGCAATTTTATTTTATTTGATTATATGTGATCATCGATAATGATTTTGCCTATAAATCACTCTATAATGATTTCTTAAAATAATTTTCTTAATTTTTATAACAAAAACAAAACCGACAACACTGCCGAAAAATTCTTTTCTGTTTTAAATCGTTATCCCACTCTGCTTATAGCTAAAATTTTTTATTGAATCCTTGATAGTTTGTGTACTTTCCTAAAATTTTAAGTTTTTGTTAGTTAACTGAAGATTGGGCAGTTAACTCTCAATTTTGTTTATAGTTATTTGTTATTTATGTATATATAAATAAGATATGTAATAAAAACAAATAACTAAACTAATACCATAAATTTAATTCAATTGAAGCATCCTTTTCATATGTTTTGTTTGTTTGTTGTTTTGATGTATTACACAATTTATTTAATAAATCTTCTAGTTAAACTTAAACATAATATGCTAATAGCTGCCTGCCAAACCAAACCAAACTAACTTTTTCAATTGGATCTGGCTGTTTTGCTGTTCGATTAGCTGCCATTCAACACCCTAGTTTGTTGCCTAAGTCTTTTTGTTTCACTTAAGCCTTGAATTATTTGTATTGGTTAATTATACAAAATGCTCGTTAGCAGTTTAAAAAAGAAAAAAAAAAAAACATTGTTAGACTACATTGCACTGTTACAATTACAACAAATTTAACAACATTAATGTGCGTGTGCATTTTTAATGTTTCCCCCTATCACTCCATCTCCACGATCCGTTGGTTTTTTCCAGCTTGTGAATTATTTTTTTCTTGTTTTTTTTTATTTTTTGTGGATGTTAATTGCGTGACAATGAATTTTATGTGCAACATTTTCTTTCAAGTTTCGTTTCGTTTCACATAAAAAAAAAAGAAGCAAGTAGATGAAAACAATTTGTTACACTTTGTTGGCCATTTTCAGGTGTGACCTTCGCGAGTTGGGTGAAGATAAGTTGTGGGAATCTCCAAAGCAAGGCAAACTGTAGTTTGGGGCGGCACCAGCTGCCAATATATTAATTACATTAAACACACACCCCATAAATTGTGAACGCAAAAGGAAAATAAAAAACGGTTAAGATTTAATCGTCCCAACAAAAGTCTACAATTTGGCAAGTCGCTTTGGACCTAGTTGGTAAGTAAATGGCCTATAGGCCTCGCCCAGAGCTTGTCTGCGCAGTTTGCACGCCGTCGAGCAATGCGCACATTGCTGTGCGTACGTATGGCTAACTGTAATTTCAAACGCGCGCAACTATTGAATTATTGCGTATACGCCACATATGTGTAAGTGTTCAGGCGGCGATACAATTTCAGTGCAGTTAGAGGTGCGTTATATAATACGCACACTAAGTAATTTATACGCCTTTTTAGAAAGGATTGTCATAAGCTGACAAATTGTGCAACTTTACCTATCGGATTGTGTGATCTTTTTGTTGTTGTGCTTATTGACCACGTCATAATGCAATCTTTGTCCCTGGGCTGGCAATGAGTCAGTCAAAAGCGTATTGATTAATAAAAGAGCGTAAACATTTCAATACGAATTTTCCGCAGCTATTACTTAGCGCTTTTTTTTTTTTTTTTTTTGGCGCACTCAGATGGCGGGCAGACAATGCGATTTGGTAATAAGCCAAGGCAACAGCCGAAAGACGTATAAAAACAGCTCTGTGGCTGTCCAACTGAATTGTCAGCGCCACAGGCAACAACAACAGCTCAGCAAACAAAGCAAAAACTCCCACGCCAACTAGAAAAAAGCCAGAAAAAGGTCTCAGACACGCCAGCAACCACAACAACAAAAACAACAACCACAACAAGAGTCGCACAGTTACAGTTACGTATGCTCTCGGTTTTGAAATATTTCTTTGAAAAGAATATTTTGTGGTTGCCAAGCGACACAAATCTTAAGACCAGCGGCAAGCACCCAACCTACCATCCACTACGCCCCAACCATTCCCAGCCAAAAAAAAAAAAAATACAAAACCTTAGTTACAAACTGCGGCTGCTACACGAATTCTTTTGGCCCGAACTGTATGATTCATAGTTACGAGACATTGACTTACTGCATTCTGTGTTTCTTTTTTATCGGCTGCAGCAGTTCCTTGAATTATAATTTTGTTCTCCTTCTTGTTATCCAATTGAGTTCTTTGTCTTAGAACAGTTAACACACACAAACACAAACACAAAGAAGTTACTCGAATTTTTGGTCACAGTGCACACATAAAAGTCTTGGCTTGGCTTATTCACAGTTGTCGAAATATATGTTTGTGTATATTTTTATATGTATATACAATCTATATGTTGCACTCTAAATGCCACAGCGGTCTAATGCTGCTGCGTCTTGCTACTTGCTGGACTAACGGTTCACGCCAGCTCAAACAACTAAATGAATGGCTTTCTTCAGCGTGTTTATGTTTTATACCAAAGTCAGCGGCGAGCGCAATTTGGCTCCAAAGAGTTCGTCGAGTGGCAAATGGGAAGATATCTTCGTACGTTGTTTCTCTTAGCCATCGCTCTTAGCCAAACTATTTTTGTTCAGCTAAAGTTGAGCTCAATGTTTGAGTGTTTTTCTTTCACCTTTGTTGTCATGTTTAATATATGAGTGGCAATCTATGAGAAATATCTAGTTGATTCATTTTAGTTTCTAATTGATAGACATCTATCAGTGATATCATTTCATTGTTGGAAACCTTAATGTCTGAAAACTATTTATATGAATTGAATTATTTTATTGCAATTATTAACATGCAACGGATATTGTTTATTATTCAAAAAATATATGGGTAATTTATAACTATTATTTTTTATAATTTAAAATCATTTTGAAATGAATTGATAGTAAATTTATAACTAGTAAGAATTTCCTTTTTAAAAATTAGAAGAAAAAACACACTAAAATTTGTGTAAAATTATGTAAGATACAATTTTAATTTAATAAGAAAACATTCTTAAAAGTATTATAAATAAAAAGACAATGAAATTGATTTAATGATATTTGTTTCCATTAATTCAAAATAACGTTAGCTTAAATTACCAGCGAATCGAACTATTATTTAATTTTATTTATTTTTATTAAAAAGGTTGTTTTTATAAACGGACTAAATCTATTAAAATATTAATAGCTTAAAGTTATGGCCGTTCTACTTACTTCTGGTACATATTTAATTTCAATGAGTAATATATTATTGACTTGATTTTTTGTTAACACCTATTTACACCATATTTTATTATTAGTGTCAGAATTTTAATTAACAATTTGTCAATTTTATGCATTGACCTTTTAAATAAGAACATAAGTTGTATAACTATTATATCTCAACTGGATGTGGTTAAACGCATATATAACGCATACGCCAAGTGCAACAGTCATCAAATGTTTTTTGATGTAAAGTAACACACTCGCACACACACCACACACACACTCGCACACACACACACACACTATATTTTGAGTATTGAGCATTTGCATCCATCAGATATTTTATGTAAGTTTAGTGCAATCTGCTTAGGTAGTTAAAAGATATTCTCGTAATTAACATTTGTGCCGTGTTCATTTTCTCAGCCTTCGTGCAATGCAACGAGACGCGACTTTTTATTTACCTGCATTTACATGCTGTTGTTGTTATTGTTAGTATTTGATTTTTGTTGCTATTTTTATATATACTTTTTTTTTGCTTGAATATAATTTGCGCCGGTTTTCAGCGATGCTCCCACAGACCGCGAAACCTGCACAACAACTCATCACCAATGAAATGCTAAAAGCTAACAGAAACACATACACAATGATAGCTAGACATAGGTGCAGGTAGTACGTTAAACATATATATATATATAAATATATATATATATATACGTATATACATACTGTGGAGCATCGCATTTGTTTTTATAATATGAATTAATTTACAATGCTGCAACGCCTCAAATGTGAGATACATCAGCAGACAGCGGGGGTGCTGGTGCCGGTGAATGTTGGAGGTGGAGACTGCAGTTGCTGCCTCGTCTGTTGAACTTTTGTCGTTGCACTTGCCACAACATTAAGCTGCTGAATCAAAATCTCTTAAGCAGCATTCAAGCATTTAATTTCATTTCACTTCATTTTTTCGACTGCACATTCAATGTCTAGCCATGGACACTGACCGCAACTGTCTTAAATACAGCATAAATATATTTATGTATATACATTTATTACAGATGCGATTTGGCAATGCACGAGCCTATGCAAAGAAGCGTAACGCAAAGAAAGTGCATTTGCTGCTGTTGCAGTTTTTTGAAGAGCCGTTAGCTTTTGCCATTTTGCTGTTGTTCGTCTCTTAGTTGTTGCTTTGCTGGCCAGGTGATATAACAAGTTCACATAATTTCGCTAGCTTTTCTTTTTAATGCATATTATTTTAATATAATCAACTAATAGTAAAAATAAAAGTTGTTTGTTGAGTGGCTAACAGGGAGGCAACCGCATCGAAATTCACGACTTGAATCAGCAGATTATAATTGCACCCAATCAAAATAGTTCCCAGCTAAAAAGTTGTTATTGCTGTTGCCTCAATAATGATGCATAATAAATAAACATATTTGCCTGATTTGCGCTGATTAGTCATCAAATATATCATTTGCATTTAAATGCACTGTCGACAGTCGACAGCCAAACTCAAATTCAAAATCATGTTCATCCTATTCATCAGATTCATATGCAACTTTTATTTTCTTTATGCCAGTCACTAAAACATTGCAAAAAAGGTTACAAAAAAAAGTGAAAAAGAAAATTTATTATGTTGGCCACAATTGTGATTGTGGCAGTTGCCGCAGTCAAGAGACAGGCCTAAACGGTGGCTTGTTTTGAGGAAGTTGTTGTTGACTGTCACACAATGACTGCGGTTGGCTCATAACTGTGTGCTCAGCCGGCTTAGACGGTCAGGTTCAATTCGAAATTGTTGCCATAATAACTACAATAAGCATAATTACACAAAAATTCAATGTTCAACGGGTCGCTGCTTTGTACTCTTCAATAACTGGAAATCGTGTCGACTTTTGGCTTTTTGGGTAATTTTGGTTTTGTCACAGGCCATGTTAAAAACACCGTTAACACTATGTTAAAATTATGTAAGCAAATAATACCAAAATCTAGCAATGAAATAATTAAATTTTTATTTATATAGATCGTTACATTATGTGTCATATGCACTAAATATTTATATTCAAATCAATTCTTAGAACTGTATTATTATCATTAAATTCGTTTTTATTCAAGTTTCTTATTAAATAAAAAAATAGAATAAAAATTGCAAACTATTATTTTGAATAAATATACGGTTTACTATATAAATAAGCTGAAAAAACATATGCAATTTATCGTGCTAGAAATTTTGTATATATCTATCTTTACGAATACATTTTAAGTGCATAGCAAAGGCAAGACTAAATTAAACTAATACTATTATTGTGCACAATTTTTAATATATTAGTTAGATTTAAGCATAAAACCATATGCTGAATATTCTAATTTCCATGTTTTTTTTTATATTTGTGTACACATAAATCTAACATTATCTATTTTATTTACAATTTTAAAATTTTTTAAAAATTTATTTAGAAAAATGCTTAAAGCATAGAAAGAAATTCGTAACAAAAAGTTTTCTGATTGTGTGGTATTATATTTATAATTATAGCTTAACAGTGACATTTAAGATAGGAGGCCTAGAATAAAAAATAATAAATAAAAATGTGTATTTCTCTATGGAAGAGCTTAAGTTGATTAAGAAATGTTCACACTGCTCAAGTGAAATCATGTGAGAAATGTTAAGAGTGGGGTCAAAAAAATATGTTGTTACCAATTAGTTGGTTTTTAACAATTAGTTTGCTCAACAAAAGACAATACGTTAAAATTATATCACAAACTGGCTGGCAGAGCCTTTCATTTTGATGGGTCTTGAGTGTTTCACAAGAATTACGATTATGATTTAATTGCTCGTTTCTTTTTATTATTATGTATTATGCATTATTCGTGGCCCACAAAAGCGAAAGTAACTCACAAAACTCGACGAGTCGAGAGATATTTGTGAACGTTCTAATATATTCAACCGGGGCTTGGAACTGAGGTTCAAGGCTTTTTTCCCACATCGATGAGTGGCGAATTGAAATTAATTACATTGCTGATAACTGGATATTCTGGGCGCTGGCAGCTCATTAAATTTGCTAGCTGTTCATACGCAGTTAGCATTAGATTAAGTAATTTTTGCCTAATTTGTGCGCAATTTCGTTGGCATTATGCTGGGTGTGTATTTGTTTTTTTGATGTTTTATGTTTTTTTGTTTTTGTTTTTGTTTTTGTTTCTGATTTGATTCTCATAATTAAAGACATTCATACCGCCATATGCTTAAACACACTTAACTGACAGCACACCCACTGGGCATTGGGGAATTTTCATTTCACATTGCTGAACAATGGACCAGCTTAAAGACCGTAAAAAACAACAACAGCCGGAACTTGTGCGCCGCATGATTTGTTAGTTTTTTTTTCTCTTTTAAATCAGTTAGGTGATATCAAGATTTAGTTTGAGTTTCCGAAAATCAGTGCAATATTTGGTCTGCGGAAATGGTTTGAACTTGACATTGAGGCGGAGTGAGGAGAAGGGCGCTTAGGAGGCGTGGAAAGAAATGCAAATGTTTTTCCATGAGTTGCTCATACACATAATTATCAGGTGGAGCGGAAGGAAGTGAATATTAATTTGAAATAGAGCCGTGAGCTTAAACTTTGTTAACTTGCCTAAACTCTACCTGTGATCTTGTTAGCTGATTCAACTTTGTTATTTAGTCTATCAGCGAGTGGGATGTGAGTGATATTAATTATCTTATTTGAGTAACTGTGATAGTACTAATTAGTATTTAAAGTTTTGAAATTTGTCATTAATTTACTTTTATTTGTGATGAAAACCTGCAACGACCTACAGTCTTTGTAAGCTGAGATAAAGTTGCTAAAAAATTAAGGAAATGGGCTCTTTATTAATATATTTTTCGAAATATATTTCTTAATAATAGAAAATATTTAAATATATTATATTAAATATATAAATACGAGTACCCATATTTAAAATGTTTCTATATTTTATAGTCTCTGAGATCCGCTATTTCATTCAGACGGACGGACACAGGAACATTGCGAAATTAACTCTGCTTGATCCAGATTAATTATATATATATATTTTATGAGGCTCGGAGATGCTTCCTTCAGGCTGTTACATTAATTAACATTTAATTAAAATGAAAGTTTCTCTTAAGTTAAGTTAATTTTTTATTTGAATTTAAGACTAAAATTTAATAATAACTAAATTTTAATAGAAAACTATATTAAAGTTATGTCGTTGAAAAAAAACACACTGAAAATTATGCATATTTTTTTTTATTATTTAGTTAAAATAAAATATTGGTTTTTAGAAAAACACAACCATTCGTTTTATAAACCTAAGTTTTTGAGTTACTTTTGCCAGCTTTAAGTCCTTGACACATGGTTATGTTTGACTGTTTATAAGTAGAAAAAATCACTAAAATTCATTTTTATTTTTTTATTATCTATATATATATATACAGAATAATATTATTAAGAGACTGCCAGAGTAACAAATTTAAATTGATAAATATACATTGTAGCTACGTATAAAATTTGTACATAGGTTAACAGCAGCAGTTAAAATTGATACATAAAGATTGTAGATACGTATATAAAGTTTTTATAAGCTTTCAATATTATTGTGTTATTGCACAATACAAACAAAAAAAAAACGTCGAAAAATCAATTGCAACGCCCAGGGATTAATTCATTGTTACCAATCTGGAGAGTTCAGAGCCATGAAGCGTGTGCCTTGTCGTCGGTGAGTGAACGAGTTGATATCACCTCCAGATTGGGCATGGCTGACTGGCTGGTCGGCTTGTTAATGGCAGACTGTGAGGCGTTGCCAATTGGTGCGGCCAACAAAAGAAATGCTGAGCTACACTCAGCTACGCGGTCTAATTAATATCAGTTCAAGGCGTCGATCTTTCTGTCCCCCTGACTGGCCATAAATCCGTGCGTTCCACTGAGGATTTGTAAACAACGGCTGCAAGAAATTCGCATTTTGTTACAAGTTCCATTGTTTTGCTGGGGATTCAAAGCGACCTGCCCTCTAATTCCGAGACTCTCCCAAGCACTCGCTTATTATTCACCACATTATCATTTCAGCAAGTATTTTTTTTGTTTGTTTTTTTCCATCTGCCCCCTAATTATTTGTGCAGCTCACTTTAATTGCTTTTGGTTTATTAAATGGGTCAATTGTTGTAGCTGTTGCTCTGAACTTGAAGTTCGTATATTGTTTTGTGTTTTGTTTGGGTTTTTTGTAACAAATTCGTGACCTTTATAACGAGTATTTCAATTAAAGCAGAAAGTTGCGTTTAATTAAAGGCTACATAATAAATACATATCTGAGGGCTGTCAAAGATGTGGGATTGCATTATAAGCAATTTACCCGATAAGACTCAAATGTACGATTAAAATAGCATGTACAGAAATAAATGTTTGCTTATCTAAATTATTTTATGTTTCCGCACAACGATTTTTCATTATTTTTTTTTATTTTTTGCATTGGAATTGTTCAGTTCGATTCCTAATTGCCGCTGTATAGGATTGGCCAGCTCAAGTGTTCTCAAAATGCCAACTAGTCTATATATATGCATACTATTTTTGATACTGCCTTGTTGTATTTTGATTAAGGTAAAAATTAATTGATAATTTATTGCATTTACTATTATTAATTATTCTATTTTATAGTTTGTGTGCGTTGTCTATGCAAACGCAAAGCGTCGCAGGATTAATGGTAAGCTTCATTACTACTAAAATGCTAGAATACATCTCAAAAATTTATATTTTCTTCTTTAACTCAATTTTTTTCTTTTTTTAATTTCTTTATTTTTTTACTTAAATAACGCTGCCGTAAAGTATTAAAATAAATCGTGTCATTCCGTTAAACTTTAAGTAAGATTAATGGCCATGTTTTAGCTTTTAAAAGCTTTAAAAAAAAGTAGTGAGTGTGCGTGTGTGTGATTGTGTTAGTGTGTGTTTGTAGAAGTCAACCTGCATTTGAAAAATTATTCGACTATCTAACTGCATTCAAGCGATAAGAATTGCGATACGGAAATAAGAGAATGATTTTTGTAATATTCCTAAACTACTTTATTGACATTTTATATTTTGTGTTTAGTAAGGATTGTATTGGCGTAGAGTTCACGTTAAAATGATGTTAGTTACAATATTTTTTTCATTTTTCGTTGTGTATTTTATTTGTTATGTAAGTAAGAAATTAATTAAGGCCGTACCCAGCCCGAATTTTGTAAAGGGGGAGGCTGACTTATAACTTTCTTATAAACTTAACTCTAAGCTACTTTCTTTCTATGCAAAGTTGACATGTTAGCTGCCTCCCGCTGCTTATTAACTTTGTATTAAAGTTTACAGTCATTATGATCTTACATGTTTTTTTTGCCGTTCCAAAGGTTATAATGATCATCATAAAGTGCTCGTCAACAATAAGAAATGGTAAGTCTTTTGACATTTGTGGGTATTCCTCAATCTTTTGGCATGTTGATTAGATAAGCTAGGGTTATCTGTGAGTCAGGGGTTTAAAAAAGACTTTTGACACAGTCCAGATAATAATATTTTTTAGACCATTCATTGACAATTCTAATCGCGCAGTCATTAAACCGCTGTCGATGAAGTTAGTCGCGTTTTTATTATTTATTGGATAATCAAAATGGATGAGTATTGGGATGTTTTCGTTGGATTTTTATTAATTATAGTATTTATAATACTGGTGAGCGGCAATGTGTGTATAGTGTTGTAATGCAAATATTATTTGATAAACATTTTTGGGCTTTTCAAGTTCATTGCAAAAGCTTCTAAGACGGACAACAGCACAGACGAATCCCCCCAAACAGCTGCTAACAACGGTAAGCTTTCTAGATACACTGATCTGATCAGCAGATGAGCTCGAGTAGCTGGAGATAGTTCAGTCGCTTTTAGTTGGTCTAAGCAAGTTGTCATTTACAATGGATTATATTCTGATGGCGTTTCTAATGCTATTTGCACTGTTTTTTACCTGGGTGAGCAATGATTATGCGAGGCAAAAATAGAAGCAGTTGATATGTTATTTAAATCCCTTACACATCCAAAGAATTTGTACAACATTTTTGGAAAAGATGATTTTCTTGATGAATGTATCAGACGTGCCATAAACAGAAGACAAATACAAAATGCTCGTGCTTACGGTAAGCTATGCATCAAATAGCGAAATTAATATAAGTTGTCATCTAGGAAAATTCCAAAGAATAAGCACTGAATCTTATCTCTATTTTTTATACCATGCACCCGGATAAAATAAGCATTTCCGACCTCATTAAGCATATAATATTCGTGATCGTTGTCAAGTTCCAAGACGATCTACCCAAGTGCATTTGACCTTAAAAATAATCAAGTTTATTTTATGTTATCAATAACTAACCCAGTGAACATCCAATACCAATAACAGAAACAAATAAAAGGCTTTTACAGTTGATCTAGCCATTTACTACCACTAAGTGATCTAAAAGCTTTAATTTTGGAATATAAGTTCTCGTAAACCACATAAAGAGCTTATGATAATATAATATAATATTGTCTGTTTTCGAATACCCATATATACAGATTTATTGATCTACTGCACAAATTTAAAATTTCAATTTCACGTTATGAACCAAAACCTGTTCTTATATTGATTTTATAAGTATTAAATGGATATTTGGTAATAAAGCAAGAATAAATTATTTAATGAGCTGGGAATATCGCATCTCTTAGTTGAGCTAACTTACCTACATTATAATTATTATTTATTTTTATTTGAGTTGACAATTTTTATATTTTACATGGACTTTTTAGCTGATTATCTCTTAACCTTTTTGGGTCCTCAGTTAATAAATTGGAATCTAGCTTAGATTAGATAACAAAGCCTTTTTTCAATTATCATTGAAGAAGAAAGATTATTTGTAGTTAATAACGGACAGCACCAGATTTATAGTACTGTTAGAAGTTATTAATGTTTATTAGTCGTTATTTGGTTTCGAGTGTCGTTTGTTAAAAGTTGATTTATGCACAGGAACAGTATATTATTTTATTAGAAAATGTATAAGCAGTATACGTTATGGAAGCTGTTACTTATTTTGCTAATATTAACATTTATTTTCCTGTTGGTGAGATATAGTCTCCTTGAATGACGAACAATTTCTCTGTAGCTAAAAATCGAAACATTTTTAAAGGTTTTACTTAAACGTTGTATTGCTAAACTGAAAATAACTACTGACGATAACAGAGACGCGTCTCTCGCCGGCGTGAGGTACTTGGCAGAATCAAATGGTAAGCGCTCTTAGATAAACGGACAGTGATAAAATCTAAAAATAGTGACATTAATTGCAGTAATCAGTCTAAACAGTGTTATCTGTTTTTATATCGTTGACGGCTGAATTACATTTTATGCTCATCCTCATTTTTATTCACTTGTTGTTCGCTCAACTGTCAGTGCGTATTTTTTGTATACTCTCGTTTTGTAGAATGGATCCCATGGAATGGTATTATTACGCGTCTTTTCTACTAATAGTATTCGTACTTTTGCGGGTAAGCCGATTCTCAACATTCTGTTGGTTTACCTCTTAGCAGTGGAATTTTCTTTGTTGCTCAGACATATTTCGGACCATTTCGGAGTTGGAGCTTCTGTCGGAGAAATCTAGTTCGCGAAGGTGGTGAGTGCTTTTAAACTCTACACAGAGATAAAACGGATGCATTCTAAAAACCAAAATTTATTCTAAGGTGATAAAGCAGTTGATTTAAATTGGTTCAAGTGTAAGAATATAATCTGTTCCGCTCTGTTCAGTTTTGATTTTAGTTGATTTTCTCTGTATTGATTTACAAGTCCAAAATTCAAATTTGCTATATACTTCATTTAGCCGAAACTATCAAAATTGTATACCTAATATATAATCATACAAATGCATATGGAGTTTTGGTTGTTTGTCCTTCTAATTGGAATCGCTGTAGCACTTATTTTGCGGGTGAGCCTCTAGTTCAATTGCACTTGCTTTTAAACTCATATCACTACCTAAAGGAGTGCTTTCTGTTTATCAGGATCAAGCTGAGTCAAAGAAATATCAGCATCCTGCTACGACACGATTTGATGTTGCGACTGGCATTCGAGGGTAAGATTAAGCTCAAACAGACTACAAGAGTCGGGTAATCCACCCAAAGCGAATACAGTTAAAAGTTCAATTGATAAGATAACGTATCGTAATTCGTTTGTCCACATTAGAAATCGTTATTCACCAAGTGTCTTTGAGTCCATTTACCAATTTCGCAATTTCAATCATTTCTCGCCTCGTACTCCAAACGGTTTGTGCGAAATTTCAGAAATAATGTATCTGAATAATTGGATTTTTTTGTGTTTATTAGTTCTCTTTGTGGCTGTTGTAAGTTGATTTTAATATTTCAACACTAAAACTGACTACATTAAAAATTTCCAATATATGTGCTACAGTTATAGTAGTTATCGCAAAAGAAATTTGGAAAATCGCACTGGTACCTTGAAAAACTCGGGTGCGTATTTACTCATCGAACGTTTAAATTCCATTTATGTCTTCTTAAAAAAAACCCCGGATCATATGCAATAATTATATCGTTCCCGATATGATGTGCAACTTATGTATATAGTAACGTACTGAATATCCATACACATATATATATAGAATGTGTAAGCAAGAAATCTTATATATAAATAAAAACGTACATACAATTAGTTGATAAGACGAAAAGCTTAGTTTATCAATATGAGTTCTGCAATCGCTTGTCATTATAAAAAAGTTACTTCACCGTGTCGAACAAAAAATTTGCTAAAATGCCAGTCGATTTTGGTACTTATATATTGTATGTGATAATATTTATGATTTTGTGCGTTATAATTCGTGTAAGTTGCAAAACATTTTGCAGAGTTTTTGTCCTCCCATCACCCTTTGTTTGTTGCAGATGTTTTGCGCGTGTGTAATGCGGAAATCTATTGTCCCAGATCAGCCTCAGCCCATATCGCAATTCCAGCGAGGGCGTGGCACTTCAACACGCCGTGTACTGCGCACAATACGCGTTGATCCACCCGGTTCGGCTGTCGAAACAGTCGCAGGTGAGCACCATTCAGAAGAGTTAACAAATCAAGGAATCACTCATTAACCCTAATCGGCATTGATATGATTTTTTATTGTGTATGCGATTTAAAATTATTATGATGTGATAACAATTAATCTGGGGCACTGAAATTTATTTTTTTGTTGTTATTTTTTTTATTTTGGTTTACTTTAAATTTGCGTAAACACAATGCTCTGCAGAACATTTTTATATTTGTTAGTTTGTTTTTGTTTAAATCGCATCAGATATGATATAAATGTTGCTTCAGTTTTACCAATCTGAGTTATAAATGTCAATGACGTCAAACAATGAGCGATAAAATCAGCCCACGGTTTGTTTTCAACAATAAATAAGGCAGTATATTAAAGTAAGAATACCTTGAACATCCGCTCAATACCCACTTAATGACCTGGTTCAAGTGAAATTTAAATATAGCTTTAGCTGTTTTCTTTCCTCCAAAAATATTTCATCCTATTAACATTATTTAAGTGGAATAAAAATATATTGTATTTTACACTTTATTAAATTAATTAAATAACCTTTCTTAAATAGCTGCTGTCCACTTTTGACATACAAAATGTTTTAATCCCAAACCGAAATAAGATAATAAATTGAAACACTTCAGTCACTTTAACGAAATAGTTAAATTACTTTTCTTAAGTAACTCCCTGACTATATTTTCTGACATTGAAATGTCTTAATCCCAAACGCAGTACTTTAATTTAGTGGAACATGTGAAAAATGTTTTCCCGTGTTTTGTGGTGTAATTATTTCAAAGCTGGCCACCTTAATGGCTTGTTTAGGCAAAGTCCGCAATAGATTTATTACAGCTCTGTATTTCGCAAACGAATAATGAGATTATGTTTTACATAATATGAAATGCATTTACGCTTCCGGACCATTCTGGATAATTATTTTTGTCGTAAGATTTCTTGTTTGTCTTTATATAGCTGAGCCATGAATTATATTTACTATATATACTAAATGTGTAAGATATTTTTGGACGCTCTTCTGCAACACAATTTCCTCACAATAATGCAAATCTTATCTAACCAAATGTAAATCGAGTCTCTTATCACAAAGCCATGAAAGAGCTCGTATAGAGTTATCACTGAACTGATAAGATGCATCAAAAAGCGGGAAGCAAAGAACCAAATCAGTTGGCTACCGGCTTCTGTGTGAAGTAATGCGAGTGTGTTGGCAACAAAAGTATCCCAAGTTTAAGCGACAACAATTCATAAATAATTTATAATTTAAACTTAATTTCCAAGTGACAATGAGTGATGTTATTTCAATATTCTCGGGAGTCTTTTTATTGTTTCTATCGTGTGCAATTTGTTGCTGTTTTTTGCGCTTTTGCGTCTGGGCCTGCTACGCAATGTGTAAACCATTATTTGAAGGTATTTGTGATCCCCTTTTAACTGCGAAAGAATATATTTTTGGTTGATATTTATTTCACATATATATACATATATTTTGTGTAATCTAATCGTGGCTTTAAACCTTTGCCAATTCCAATAGCAGTTGCTTTTTGCCTCAATCCAAATTGAATTACTTCCCTTTATATACCTACTTATATTGTATGTTATTGACTGATAAGATTGTCCATGCATTTGGGTGTAGACCGTTTTCAGTTCTGTGTGAATTTTCAAACCCAACGCTTCTTAATTTCTTATTCTCGTACAAAATGATGGTATTTTTTTTCTGTTTATTTTTTATTATGGTGATTGTAGTTCCCATTTTATACGTTTGTGTACAGGTAAAGTCTGTAATCAATCCTATAAGCAACTTTAATCCAGTTTTCGCCTATTTTCAAGAGCGTGGTATATTATTTAATATTTAAACGCAATGGCAATACACCCGATTCTTCAGCCAATTATCGGGATAGATATCGGCGAGCTCGGGCGCAACGATCTCTTGGTATGTGTTTAATAAAAATAAAAATATGTTGACAATATGTGTGCCTTGAAGTGTTTTTGATAAAGTCGTGATTATCTTGCCCATATCAGCGTTGTTGATAAGCTAGATTTAGTCTTCAAGTGAACTTGCTGCAAAATGGAAGCGAGCATAAAATATTTCATACTGCTCCTGCTAATTGGCGTCTTGTGCTATGTATTTCTGCAGGTTTAACTTATCCCAATGCTAGTTTCGATCGGTTTTAAAATTCTGTTTTTTTACTTTGTCAGTGTGCGCTTATCTGGATTGTACGATGCTGTTGTTCACTTCGCAACAATGGTAATAGATCCCAAAGTGAGTAGCTTTTGTGTGTATCAGTGCAAGACTCATCGTTTGGTTAATTAACTTTTTTGTGCGTAAGGCTCTATTTATACGTGATTATTTTTCACATGTGACTTGTGTTACACTAGGAGAAAAACTATTTTTATTACATGCACTCCTGAAATTTTATTCCAACTATAGTGTTCTAAATATCAAGTACAATTCACTCTTTAAATTTATTTTAAGTAATATATAAACATAATAATAACAAGATTATATATTATTTTTTATTCATTATAATTATCTTGTACTTATATTACTTGTAATTGGCTTTTTGATATATTCTGATTTTTTAATATGTGAATTTTTACCACAAGAAATTAAAGGTTCTTTTTACCTCAACATGTTTATATGCAACTGTTCTAAATATATATCAATCAGATTTACCTATATTTAAGAACATAGTGAGAAAAACAATACAATTTTTGGGATCAATGTGTTTTGACCAAGACAAAATTTGAATATGGAACAAAATTCTACGTTTTTTCTGTATGTATGTTTATGATACAACATATAATCGGCTTAGTTTAGCAACAGCGTTTATTTTATTGTGAGCGGCTGTTTGAAAACAATCTTATCTCTGAATTTGAACAAGCCGCGACAAATGCGAAAATATCAATCGCCTACGTATGTATGTATGTATGTATGTCCATATCATTCGTCCTCCTCTTTGTATACATGAAATTTTGATTAGTGTCCAACGAACATTCGGCTGTTGCGGGCGTACTATCAAAATCGAAATGTGCCATGAGCATTGACAAAGAATATTGGCTCCATTTGGGAATATTTTTGATTGTGGTCTTGTTGATCTACATTCTGCTACTGATTTGCTTCTATGTGCGCGTTGAGAATCAAAGGCTAGCAAAGATTTACCCTCCCAGGTGTCAGCGAGACCGGCAACGGCAACGCCAATTTTATCGCAATTCAAATCAAAATGGTAACGTGTGCCAAATATGGAGGCGTTGGTTTATCTAATCGCTTTTTGGCTATTTGAGCCACTCGGCACCCAAGTTACTTATTATTGTCATTATTAGGCAGTTTTTCCTTTGGCTTATAGCTATATGAATTGAACCGCATTCAATTTCTTTGAAACGCAAAATGTCTTTGACAACCAATTTAGTGGTGTCGTTGGGCTTCCTGTTTGCAATATTCGTCATAAGCCAGCTAATATACGTAATTAATTAATAATAATTTTTATTTGCCAATATATCAGTCAATTGGTTTTAATTTCGTTTCGTTAGCTGGCCATGCGAATGCACCGATCAATGTTATTGAATCGTCAAAGACAACTTCAGCGTCGACGTCTCGGTACACAAATTAAATTGTATATATATATGTTTATATATATCATATATTACTCATTTTGGAATTATGTTGCATATTTTGCAGATATGCAGAACAATGTGGAGCATGGTCGCGGTCAAAGGAGCTTTAACGATATATTCTTCATTGAGCCAAATAGTCCGGAGGCGGTACGCATACGCGAGCAGCTCGAAAAGGATGACAAGGACTTGCCCAGCTATGACGACGTGTTACGCATGTGTAATCTAACCACGCCAACAGCCGCAGCAGCTCCAGCAACGCCAACGCCAACTATGGAGACTACAACGATTGGCCTTGCTGCATTGCCTGCGCCACCATATTCCGAGCGAGATCCGCAGCTACATCTTGATGGAAGTGGAATTGCCATCAGCCCATTGGAGCAATCACCGTCCACATCGCAAGCACACAGCACATCCCCAACGATGGCGTAAAATTCAACTGAAACCAGTTGGTCACTTCAGCATATTCCAGTGCCAGTCTGGGCCCCACAGATATCGGTTTATGTGTGCTTCCCATTATGAGAATTGAAAATATGTGATTTTATAAAGTACTATACATAAGAAAGAGAACTTAGATTTTATAATTGTACATATTTGTAAATATTTATAAATTTAAGGTGCAATAAAATTAGGTTAGGTATATTAAACTCAATCGCTTGCAAAAAAAAATTAATAAAAAAACATACTCAAAAAGTATTTTACCCGTCGTCTTATGAATCAAAAACTTTAATCGAAGAATTTTCGTTCATATTTAAAATATGTTTTTAATCTTTGTAATTGATTTTATTCGCATCAGACTGTAATTGAATAAAGTAATTAACTTAATTCCTTATGGGCAAAATATTTTGTTTCGTTTAACTAAATATCGATATAAATTTCATATCGCTGTTAAAATTAAGACTATCGATATCATCCAGCGGTGTTATATACATATATATCGATAGCTTAACATATTTGTAATTTTAGTTTTGTGGTCCTTTTATTCTAAATAACGCAAATGGACTCTACTAAGGTAAAAAATGATAAGCAGCTACTTTTATACAGACCTTAACAGAAATCATTAGATTGAGTTTGCAGTTCAAATACACAAAAATGACAAATCGGACGTAGGCAAACTGCGGCAAGCTCTGGATGACTTTGGCCATGTCGAAATCAATGCGATCGAGGGACGCGTGATTGTGCAGACCACATTGCCTTGGTCGCTGGTGCAGGACAAAATCGAATCCACCGGTCGGCGTGCTGTGCTGTCTGGCTTTGGTGGTGAATCCGCTGTGGCACTTATTAATACTACGGGCAGTGTCGTTGACCGGACACCTGTGCAGGGCGCAGTGCGATTCACCACAATCACCGCAAAGCAGACTGGCGTTGTTGTTGATGGCGTCGTAGATGGATTAGCGCCCGGGCTACATGGCTTTCACATTCATGAGAGTGGAGATGTATCCGAGGGCTGTGCATCGGTTGGCGAGCACTACAATCCACGTAAATCTCCACACGGTAGCCCAGATGCGGCGGAAAATAAGCGACATGCCGGTGATTTGGGCAACATACGTGCGGATGAAACGGGCCGTGCAACATTCCGTTTTGTGGACAGCGGCTTGGATATTTGGGATATCATTGGACGCGCTGTGGTCATAACAGCGGAAGCAGACGACCTCGGATGCGGTGGCAACAAGCAAAGTATAATCGATGGCAATTCAGGAGAGAGGTAAGTTAAATGTCGATCCTATCTACAAAGTTCAGTTTAATGCTAAAGAACTTCCTTTTATTGGCTAGAATTGCGTGCGGCATTATTGCCCGTTCAGCGGGCATATTGCAGAACTTTAAGCGGATTTGTGCCTGCGATGGAGTAACACTTTGGGATGAACGCAATAAACCGCTGGCGGGCAAGGGACGTTCTCAAAAGCTATAATTTTGTTGCGAAACAATTTTTATTTTTGGTGATGAGTTTGTAAATATATATGTAAAGGGTTTCTATAATTATTTAGTATCTTTTTGTTTGCATGCAGCTTTTAAGCGCGATAAATGCGTCTTGCATTTGGTTTTATAGGACTGAACCAGTTTGCCGCCAGGAGAGAGGGCAATCGTGGCATGAATCTGGATAATAATTCATTAAAATGTGTTTGACAAATCAAAAAATAGTTTGCTTACCTCAAGATAATCAATTTCCAATTCGTAATGTATGGAATTTTCGAGAATATTTAATACTGATTGGAAATGCTCCGGACTCAGCACATAGGACATTTCTCCGATGTTTTGCTTGTACCACTGGGCATAGTTGTCCAAATTCTGTTGAATATTCATCGTAGTTGCCGCAGCAGCGCGAGCTGTGAGCAGAAGATGCAATAGCGAATGTTGACAGCCCAAACTTGCAACGTGCTGTAGTCGATTTTTGAGGTATTCTATTGAAGGAAATTAGATATATCAGCATTGGTAGACATTGTGCACAACTCAGTCTATGCTTACTTTTAATATATGTGCTTATCTCGGCACTGCAACTACTGGCAATGGACTGCACCAAAATCAGATAAAATTTCCATTGCTTAAAATTCATAGCCGTAGATAATTTGAATAAATGTGATAAGGCTTCCTGCTGATGGCCTCCAAAAAGCTGCAGAAAAGTATAGTTTAAGCTTATCTGTACTTTATATATAAAATTCTTACTTTTCCCGTGATATGTTTAACAAAGATCAGTTCATCGACGCCCTCGTTAATCCAAGCGCTAAATTGCTGAAAGGCCAGACTAACATCGGCAGACTCATGCAACTCCAAAAGTATATTTAAATGCATTTGCATACACACATCGATTAATACATCATCTGAACAACATAATTAATGGACTTCTAAATAAAAGAATACTTCACTTAGTGCACAGAACGTACCTGGTAAAGATTTACTCAACGAATCTACATAGTTTAGATTGCTGATCTTTGGATTGTCAGCTAGAGCGCTGAAGAGATGCCGCAAAGCATTTTCGAGAATGCCACTCATTCTCACAGTATTTGATGAATCTGGAAAGAACAATAAATTAATAACTATTAGAATTTTTAAAGTTTTTTATACCTACCATAAAGAGCTGAAATGAATAGATTGGAGAGAAGCAGATTTTGATTTTCCAGGAACTCAATTAAAATCAATTGCACTTGTTCCTCATTTTCGATGCTGTTAATAGTTAATAGATTATGTTGTTGTCAAGGTCATGTTAAATATATTATATATTTTTGGATACCTGCAAATATATTCCGTGGCTGTCAGAATTCGAAGATCTTGCAACTGCCGTAGCACACGAAAGCTGCCAACATTCAAAGGCAATCGACAAAAGTATTTGGCCAGCAAAAGCTAATCATTGTTTTAAAGATAATTAATTATAAACTGTGCTAAATATATTGTTCATTTGTTTACCTTTTCCTTGGCATTTAAACATTTAAGTAGATCGACAAGATCCCAGGCCGCCTGCTTGCCAACTTGTGGATTTTCGCATTGCTTTTGTAGTAACTTAAAAAAAACTCATAATTAATTATATCAAAGATATATTTATACAACAGTTATTTACCCTGCAAGTGAAGCTGAAACTGGTGCCGATATTCAGATTCATTTAATTTTATTTACTGCTTCCCGCCAATAATCAGAGCAAACGCAGTGTGTACACACCGTTTAGTTGCAAATTGCAAAATGTACTAAATACGCCTGAAATACAATACAGCTCTGATAACATTTAAATTAGCACTTTATGGAATTAAACTTATTTTATTGAGTATTGCAAATTGTGTTTTTTCCAACTTGTCCTTTATTAGATCTCAATTTGTATAAAAGATTTTAATGCTTTTAAATTTCATTCACGCGAATTTGCGAAACAAAGCAAAGAGTACAAGGATTTGACAGGCAAAACATAAAACGAAGCAAAACATTGGGGACAGAAAAGCCGGAAGCTCACAAGGCGCATGCGCTTTGCTTTGAAAAAGCTTACCAAAAGCTTTTGACGGGATAATAAAAAGCTTGTGTCCCAAAGCAACTTTCGACAATCTGTGGCAGAACTTAGCAGGTTGAAAGCGCTTTGAAAAGCAAAAAAAAAGATAATACCTCAATTAAAACAGCTGAAAAAATAAGTGTGAATAACTGAAAGTCAATTGTGTTTATACAGAGACAAAATCATAATAATTTAAAAAAAATAATAAGTGCTCAGCCAGACAGACAAGGAACACACACACGAACATACATAAATATACAATTAACGTTGTAGCAACTGAGACACGCTTGGTAAGTACACAAAATTGCAGGACAATTGCACTTTGCTTCAAGGTTGTGTCATGTGTGCTTTTCGATTTTTCCTTCGCTGCAAAACAATAGAAACACAAAACTCAGATATATATATTTTCATTTTAATAAGTAAGTTGATAACATTGTTGGGCATTCACTTGATGTTCAATCACTTCGGTATCATTTTTCCTAGGGAGCAGGACCCATCAATGTGCACCCTACCTACGCATTAAATTATTTGTTTGCATGCTTCGTCTGCGGTTTCGCTTACTCTGTTTACTGCGTTGTGTTAATTTCTCTCCACAATGTGTGGGTGTGTGCGGGAGTGTGTGTTTGCGTGTGTTCGTCTTCTTTACTGTCCGGTCACGTTGCCGAATGCTCGCTGCTCGCTGCTGGATGACGCCATGGCCAGTCTATCAATTGGCCAATATTAATGCGTTTCATCATCATTCAGCATAAGCCCTCTGACACATGCCTGTTCCAGGACTCTTGATTGTCTATTTGTTTAATGGTGAAGCCGCGTGATATCAGCAGCAACACACTAATGAAATTCCTTTTTTTCTAATTATCCTGCCAATCTGCCAATTTAAGACTGAAATAAATAACTGAGGTATTTAATTTCTGTTTGGACTATTAAAATATGCAAAAACGTCAATTTGATTGCATGCAACAGTTGCCGCAGTTTTATTTTTTTATGTTTAAATATTTTTATTGCTAAAAGCATCATATTGATTTTATGACTTGTACTTATTTCCATAATTTGAGTGCTGCTTCTTTTCCTTATATTGATGCATGTTGCAAATTATTTTCAGAGCGTAAATTTGTATCAAAAATGTTGGAAAAGTATATTAAATATATTTTTAAGCAGTCATAAGAAAGAGAAGTAAAATTCGATAGAGTTATTTTATTTGATTTAAATGTAGATTATGGGCAATGTTTACAGATAGCTCTAAACAACATATGACCTAACTAGGTATAATCAGCTTAAATAAAACTATAACTATTTAGACAGTGTCCTTAACAAATGCAGCTTTAGTGTTATTATTTAAATTACATAAAAATAACTATTACAATAGTTTAAATTTCAATATAAAATCAGGAATGTAAATAAAATGTGAGGAAAAAGGACAATTTAAATTTAAGCTTTTTATTCTAGAATTAACAAACTAGTCAAGAACTTATAACCTGAACTTATGGCTTTCAAGCATCTGTACAATTAAAAAGTTGCTCAACACAGGAAAATGCACATAAATAAAAAATCCAAATTTCTTAGCAGGTCATAGAATATTCTATGCTGTGTACAGAGTACAAAAGTTGAAAGACGAGCAGATATATGTATGTTTTATTAGGCTGTCAAATGCAGAAAATTGAAACTGTGACCCAGTTAAAGGTATTAATAGATTAAACCCGAAAGCGAGAGAATAGAATAAAGGTTGAGGCAATGTGGCAAGTGAAAGTTATCGCTTGACACACTTGAAATTTGTAGAGTTAGAGAATTTAGGGCTAAATGCTAATGTTAGTCAAGGTACTAATTATTAGCCAAATGTACATATACATTATATGTAGCTTAATTTACTTCGCTTTCACATAAAGTGGGGGCTTATTAATGCGCATCCAGAGGATTCCATTTATGTTGCATTGCTTGTCAGGCTCAAGAATTGATTGCGTCCGTGCATCTGTGTGTGTATGTGTGTGTGTGTGGCTTATGCACACATGCAAAAATACACACACAAGCAAAAACAAATTGAAATTCACAATCATTTTTTGTGTGCATGCAATCAGCAAAGTGTTGGGGTAAATAAATATATGTATTCAGAAACGGCAGCACGGCAAGTATTGTGTGCTTGTTAAGTCAATATCAATTATAATTTTATTGCCTGCAAATATGAACAGCTTAAAATATATATAATCGGTCACGCCTATAACTCTGTTCACTGTTTCACAGACAGCTTAAAGTATTTAATGCTAAACGCGTACTTAAGCCTTTTGAATTTAAAAGGCAATTTTGGCTCTACACTCAGAGAAAACGTATGTGCGACAAACGGCTTTAGCTTTATAGATAAGACAATTTATTTAACTATTTCTTATACTTTCTGACAGTTTTAGGTTATTGTTTGCATAGATACAAGGAGACTTGTTCTTTGAAATAAGCCTTTATTCTTTTAATTTTGGGCTCTACACTTAGATAAAAAAAATTACAAGCAGTGGAGTCACATTTGCTTTTTCTTGTGTTTCGACAAAAAAATATATCTAAGTTAGATGGTTTTTTTGGCCAAAATTTAAAAAAATATATGTTTTATACTTTTCTGAATTTTAGTTAAAAGATTTTAAGAAACTGCGTCCATATTTTAATAACAAATCGAGGTAAATAACATGAATAAAACAGTGTTTAAGCAATATTCCGTTTTGTATATTTTTCAGTGTATTTGAATTCTATACATAAAGAGCGGTGCCTATGAATGTGGCAACTGTGGCAACCTGAGGCAAGCGACCAATTTGCAACACATCGCCACGGAAATAAGAATTTACTTGTTTCGCTTTCGTTGTTTTGCTGTGGCAGGTGGCAGGTGGCAGGTGGCGGCAACAAGCATAATAATAACCAGGTCTCCTACATAGTAGGCCAGCAGTTCAGAGATGAGCGCTCTAAGCGTTAAGTGGCTTTTGTGTAATCTGCATGACAATGAGGCATACGCTTGGCGTTGGCCGTTGGGATCGTGGGTGGCGGGTGGCGGGTGGTGGGTGGTGGGTGGTGGGTTGTGGTTGGCATTTTTGTAAGCATAAGTTGCATTTGAAAAGCAAAACTGGCGCGCACTTAAAATTTGGCTACAACTTGTCGCGCACTAAAAAGAACTATACAAACTAAAGCCAAAAGTGAGGTTTGCAGGTGTATGTAGGCGAGTATGTGCAGGTGTTGGTGTAGGTGTGTGTTTATGGTGTATGTAAGTGTGTGTATGTTTCTGAGGCAAGGACATGTAAGGTGAGTGCTCCGAATTGGTGGCCTAAACGGAAGCAATTAATAAACATACAACACATGTGCACTGTATAAGCAATGTGGCACGTGCCACACACAATGGACAACGTGGGCCAGCTGACACGTGGGCTGGCAAGTGTGTTACTGTATGTGTTTTTGTTATTTCGCCTGTCGATCCACATTAATCATTCCACCAACAACAACACCAAAAAAATAATCCAATGATAGTCGTATTTTGCAGCACAAGAAATCCTATCACACTGATTAATTAATTGCATAAAGGCAATTATGATTATTATTATCTTCTTTTTGTTTGCAGCTCTTCGTCATTTTTACTGCATTGCCGTTTAAAGTTACAGGTAAGATTTTTTTTGAAATATTTTTACTTTGAATAAGTTTGCATGAGCCACAAACCGAAAAGTAAAGCCCAACTTATAATTTTGTAACTTAAATGTGGAAAATATTATAAATATTAATAGTTGTAAAGCTGTACAATTTTTAAGCAGTAATTATTGTGGTAAACTACAGATTGATCTCTTAATCTGAATCTATGTGTCTCTCTATCTATTTGCTCTCTCTATCTCTCTCTCTCTCACTCGCTCTCTCTCTCTCTGTGATTTTCTGTCTCTTCCATCACATACTCTGCATCAGTGTTGTTCAAGTAAAAATAAAAATAAGCCCATCGCCGTCCAATGCGCAATTAAATAAAAAAAAAAATAAACAAAAGAACAATTGGGAAAAATCTTTAGAGTCCTGAAAGGATTCCAATAAAAATGGCGCCATTTAAACTCAAGTTTCGCATGGGCAGCTCACGGAGCACAAATACGTCGCAAGAGCATGATCCGGATCCGACCGTAAATGAGGCACTATTGGGCACACAGCAACAGGAACTGGAACAACAACAACAACAACAGCAACAGCAGCAGCAGCAACATCAGCAACAACATCAGGCAGTTGGTACAAGCAGCTCGACCATTGATTCAGTTGATTGCAACAGTCTCGGCTCAATGAGCGAACGGAAACTGCTTTTGCCACCAAATCCAAGCAAATCTGCCACCAATACCAACAGTTTGCGTATGGGTAAGAATGGATAAAAACAAAAAAATAGCCTCACAACTATTTCAATTTTCACATGCAGACGCTTTATTTTTTTTTTTATATGTGTGCATGATTGTACATGATATTATAAAAAAATCCAATTAGGCGACTTTATGTGCATGTAAATTGTTCTTCAACAACTCGCGATTTTTTTAAACCACATTGCATCATTATATTTTAATTCTATTAATATTGACTTATGAGAAACATATTTCAGTTTGCTTATTCAATTTTCTTAAATATTTACTAGTTATAAAAATAGCAATGGCATTTTTCGAAATTGCATTATGCCTTTAGCTTAGCCAATTCAAATATTATACATTTTTTAGTTTCAATTTAATATATTTAATTTCATCGATTGCTTTTTACAATGTTCTGCTAAAGAATATAGAGACTTGAATATATTTTAAATTGGAATAAGAATTGTTTAACACTAGCAAAATCGTAAAAAAAATTATAATTTTTTATATAGTGTAGAGGTAGTGTAGGTTCATTTCACCAATTTTGCACTAAGGTCAATAGATATGGTTATATAGTACTGTTTAATGCTACGATACCTTGTAGTATTTCGGTTTGTCATTGCTACTGTTCCAAATTTCAACAGAGCAAAAACTGAGTTAAACAAACAAACATTTTCCATTTTGCTCTCTAAGCTGTAGCAATAGCAGAAATAATGGAAGCCGAGCTATAGCCTATCATAGATCTGCTACCTAAGCAGCTCTTACTACTATTATTGCTACTGCAAATAACAGAGCAAAGCAATAAAGATATTATTTATTTAAGTTTTCTGCTGTTGGATCTGCTATTTCTCTGTCAATGTGCATAGCAGTAGCAATATTTGAATTGTTACCGTTTAACATTATTTAGCTTTATATTGCTTTGTTATCAAACGAGTTCTTAGATTAGAGATATTAATATACACTTACTTTTACTTAATATCCCATCACTTGAACTTTAATTATGCACCATTTTTGCCAAGCTTTTGCTACAATACAGTATATACTATTTTAGTTGTATGCAAAGTGAAAAATATATGCATGACAGATTTTCCAAAAAAAATAAGAAAATTCACACAATTTGTAAACACACATATGATTATCTTGCAGGCTATGTCAACCAGAGTCGTGCTCCGTGCATCAGTGAAGCAGCAGCGGATTTCAATAGCAGCAGCAGCAGCAGCAACTTGCCCACCACTCCGCCGCCCACTTATGAGTATGTGCTAGAAGAGGTAAGTGCAGTGCAAGGGGGCGGAGATGCCGACACTCAAAATAAAAAATATTCAAAATCTTTGCTCTAGATTTGTGTACAAAATTGCAATAGCACAAAATCAGTAAAAAGTATCTGTCCACTTAAAAAATTATCACTTCATATAAACTCACCTTTGCCCCGACGCCCGGCAACAGACTGTCAAAGTTTATTTTTCAACGAATTGTCCTCAAAAACTTTATTTTTTTTTGCAAATTTTGAATTTTATAATTAAGACCTTTTCAACATTAACATGTATTAAACGAATAAGCGCGGGATAAACTAAGGCCATCTCAAGGCGCTCTTAAACATTTGAAAGTTGTGCTTTCACATATTGGTTGGGTTCGGAATATGATAGGATACAAATGTTTACAAACTAATAAAGACTGTACACAAAAATATCTTGTGATTTAAATATTTTTAATAGAAAAGAATGTAGAAATATAAAGCGAAATAAGAAATGAAATGCCATTCCTAGAAATAGTCATTCTGAAATGATTTTAAGGCCAATTTGAACCATTTTACACAACATACACAAAAAAATGTTCTCAGTATTTTTGCCATTCATAGAAATTGTGATTCTAAAGTGATTTTAAGAAATATATTTTCGCCGTTTGTAAGGCCAATTTGAACAATTTTACACATATATATTATTATGTTTTGTTGAGTGTACTCACATACTGACTGAGTTTTGCCAACATCCACAACATTCTCCGCACCCACGCGCATAGAACACTCGCCTGTCACATCAGCAGCAGCGACAACTGTCATCGGAGAACAGTGCCACGCCCAATCAGAACAGTCGACGCAGCTCGGCGAATAGCTCGAGGCAGAGCGCTGCTCAGTTGAGCGCCGCTTTGGAGCAGCTGACCCTAAATGACGACAGCTGCAACAGCAACAGCAACAGCAACAACAGCAACCATAGCAACAATTGCGACAACGACAGCAACAATAGCATTTGCAACGATCCCGACTGTCAGCAGAACTATAACAACAGCAGCTGTGGCACTCGCAACAATAACAACAATAGTCACAACAACAACAACGAGGGCGAGGAGCTGGAGCACCCACAGCACCCTCAAATTGAGGGCGTCACCGAGCTGGAGCTGGTACAAAGCGACAACGAGGAGAGCACGCTGAGCGTCAACGAGTTTCTGCTGGAAACCGAAATGGCTGCGGTGCGTGCCAAGCAGAATAATCTGTTTGCCGCCTGCAGCGATGCCAGCGACGGACAGCAACCATGCACAGATGAGCAGTGCACACAGTGCAGCGGGCAGGTCAACCACCACATGGGGCTCGAATCCGAGGAGGACAACGAGGAGCCCAGCACAAGCAACGCGGCAGCCCGCCACAATTTCTATGATCCACTACTAAATCGCTATAACAACGAGGGTTAGTAGAAATCTGTTTTACCCCTAACATTTTTACATTGTCCCCTTTTATGCAGCTGGTTGCTCCAATGGCTCTGCTGCGGGCAACAGTAATGGCCAAGCCTGTAATGAGGCGTGCTGTGCATCTGGCTCCATATCCGGTTCAGTGGCCTCCAGAACTCGTCGAGGTCGACGACAGCAACAGCAGGAGCAGAATTGCCTGCTGACGCCCGAGATGATGAGCAACAAGACATCCAAGGAGATTTACAAGGATCTGGCCAAGCAGTGGGGCATCACTTGCAAAATGTCGGAAAGCTGCCGCTGCATGGATTGCCAGAGTCATTATTTCGATTGCGATTTCGATGATGTAAGTGGACACTTAACGGAAAGAAAACATTATTTAAATTCCCGAAATATATTATTTAGTTTAAAGTTTAAGCCTTATATTACAAAAGATAGATAATTTACAGGGTATATTGAGATTTTTTTTTTTTTTTTAAATTTTATATATACACCTGTTTTGTTTTGGGAAAAGTGGTGGGGGGGGGGGGGGGGGTTTGAAATTTAAATTTATTTATAAGTATAATAAGAAAATATTTAAAATATTTTTAAAGAAATGAAAAACACGTTTGAATAAATAGAATGGCTCAAGTCTAAAGCCATAATTATTTTATACTCTGATACCGACAGTACGTCGACTGGGGTCTTAGAATAATATTTAAAAAGATTGGAGCATACCATGTTAAATTATGCTGTCGACGCGAAAGATAGAAATTCGATTCCTGGTATTTTCTCTCTCTATACAAGAATAATAATCTAAGGTAATTTTAAAGACATAAACAATATAAATTTTAATAGTCGGTGACGATACATTATTCATATTTGGTGCTTATCATATAAACACCTTCTTTGACAACACATTTTTATAACTTAAACGGTTCCTCGTCGAAGTCAATATCACTTAAGACAGGCGGCAACATAACCTTAAATATTTTAGTAGACTCCTCCACAGATTCACTTAGATTATGTTCCAAAGACTTAAGTGCAAATTCATCCTGATCAAATCCCGGATAAGCGGGCATATCTGACACCTTAAGATCATCCTCAGCGAGTGTATTGCTCAGCAGCTTATCGATAAATTGGTCACTTAGAATGGGTTCCATGGAATTTTTTGATATTGGTTTTTGGCAATTGCCCAAACATTTCTTAGTTGGAAATTGCATATAGTCAATAAGATCGAGGCTGTCATTGGAATCAGCCGATTTCATATATAGATCATTAGATGCACTCAATTCCGCTGCTTTCCACTTCCTCTCCTCAATTAACAAACCCGCATCCCTCTTCTTGCACAGCGACAATTTTGGCACGCAGCTCAAAGGCCATTTTGTGTTGGGGCCTTTGAATGGCTTCTGATGCGATTTGTGACTGTTGATTACGTTGTCTAGTCTTCCTAAAACGCTCTTTTTGCTAGCGCTTTCGCCAATCGCTTTGCGTGCGGATCTTGGCCACAGATTGGTGTCAGCATTTTCATCATCCATCCATATTTTTGGCATAGTTATCTTCAGTTATAAATTCACTGTTTTAAGAAATTGTAGTTAAATTTTCAATTTTTTAATTGAATATCATTAGAAATTCTAAGCGGCTTGGATTTGCTCAATATGACAGGATAAAAATTCGATAAAGTCGAATTTAAAAAATTACTACTTACACCAGCCCACTATATCATAATTTTGGTAAACCTACCCCTACAAGAAGGTACCTTTGGTGTTATTTACAATCCATTATGCAAGGTTCAGTTGATATTTTTATAAAATTTAATTCAATTTTTTTTGGTGGTGCTTTCGAACAAAAAATGAAACCACTCCCGAGAGAAATATCCTATAAATGCTAATATAATCCTAATATATTATTAACAAATATTATTTTAATTTTACAGAACGAACATCAGAAAACGGATGGAGGTTTGGGAGCCGGCACGCCCATGTTTATCAGCGAGGTTATGCATGGATCTGGCTGTCAGATATTGTAAAGGAATTTAAAGATGTTGTTTTTTTTGCATGCGAAATGATTGCTGAAAAATTGTTATTATATAAATGCAAAATGTTTTTCTAGACAAGCCAAATGAAAAAGCTAATCTAGTCTATAAGCAAAGATATATACTTCGAGTATGTTTGGCGTTAAGCCCAACGCAATTTGACGTTATTTGCACAAAACTGTTTTGCACAAAATGAAGTAGAAAATTAATATAGTGTTGCACTGCGAATTAGGTGGAAATATTCAATTATTCGAGGAAACAGCCTTAGCGGCTTTAAAAATTATGAAACACAAAAAAAAAAATTAAGCAAAATTGGTAAATTTTCGAAAAGTTTAATTAGTTGGATCTCTTATTTTGTGCATTTTGTGTTGCGAAATGAAAAACTAAAAAAACCCACCTTGCAATTTTGAATATCCTAGAATGTGTTCCTTTTTCAGAGCTGAAATATATTCAATACGAAAAATATTATTTTGAATTCTGAACTTAATATTACTATATATAACTAGAACTGCAGTGGTAAGCGCTAATGAAATCCACTTCAAAATCCGAGCTTTTTAAAATTTTCAACAACAAAAGCTGTCAAATTAATATGAAATGGCGGTTTTTTTTAGAACCGCTTGAATTGTATGGAAAATGAGAAAAGAGAAGAGAAGAGAAGTGTTTGTTTGTATTTTTCTAAATTGATGGAGATTTATGGTGTAGATGGTAAATCATAATAGATATGCAAAATAGGCAACTGCAAGAGGCATTCCTGTGCCCTAGGAATACGTACTACGAATCTTACGCATATTACGTACCCCAAAAACAATTAATATTACCACAACAAAAAAGATCATTTAACCATACCTTAAGCAATCAGACAATGAGTACAGCTGGCATTTTTGAGCTGCAAAACTAAGAAATTATAAAAAACGAATTAAATGAAAAGAGAAAAGAGAAATGAGATTAGGTACGAAAATGGAATTCTAGACCGATAAAAGGCAGAAAACAAAGTTAACTTTAAATAGACATATGCTGACAATTTAAAAACGAAGCGTAAATATTTAGTCTGATATTTTATACGGTCTCGGTATTTTTCAATGGATTTTTTTATATTACGCTATATACACACAAACATACATATATCTATATGATTTTGTTAAAATCAGCATTTAGACACCTAATCCTAAGCACATAATTCAAAACATCATTGTCACATTAACTTTTTATGTTCAAATACTATATAAGCAAGCGGGTTTCATTCGCAAACGAGGCAAATAAAAACTCAGAATTCAACTCAGATAAATTGTACTTGCATTACTCGCGCAATCTTATATATTAATATTATATATATATGATTGGAAACTGAAATAACTAAAAAGTATTTGTTTACACTCGTAAATGTAAAAACCGACTAAGTCTGTTAGCCGTTAGTTGATATTAATTAAAAATATTTTGCTTATGTATCAATCGAACTAGATGAAATTAATTATTCAAAAATATATTATAATAAATTATACATCAATTAATTTTCGGATGAATCATATTCTCAGCATGGTCAAATAATAAAATCACCATGAGATCCTATTTGAGAAAACCTAAAATTATAAAACATGAATTTCTGATCGATCAAAATACTAGGCAAATGATTTTATTTGGGAAAATAATCATAATTGCAGAGTTTTGAAAGACAACTTCGATGTGCATTCAAGGTATATAATTACAATTTATCATAATACAATTCGAATTTTTAGGCACATTTTCGTAAATCTAAATTGCCTTGATGTTCGTCCAATTCGCCATGCTCCTGGTAACAAGATGAAATGATTTAAAATGTTAAAGAGATAAGAACATGCTTACCATGGGAAATATGGCTCCCGAGTTGCCACAGAGATGTGTAAACTTTTCGTTTTTGGATGGGGCTCTCCAAGTGCAGCACTGACTTACCGGATTACCCGTCTTATATACGTATGATCCGTTCATATTCATAAAGTCGTAGTGGCAGGTCAAAAAGAAGCAATAGCTACGCGGAAAAATAAAATTTGGCTAGCAGCTCTTACAACATTTAAAATATTGCACTCATAAATATAACTATAATACATTTTTTAGTAGCTTATATTATTATTAAACAATGGTCCGTAATTTTTTACATATACTTTTTTTATAGTTTATAGATTTAAACAATTTAATTTTAATTTCAATTCTAATTAATTTCAGAAATGATTTTTGTTCTAATAATAAGGGGTTGAGGAATTACTTTTTAGAAATATTTTCTATTTAATAAGCTATTTAATTAATATTTATCTTCCAATTAAAAACCACTTTTTAATATGTAGGAAAAAAGGGAAGTTTTCGACAAAATGTAATAAACTATAAAATATTAGGCAATTATAGAAATAATTGCGATTATAGTTGTATAAATTTGAAACTTACCCTTCGCGGTCTTCTTGCTCGCATCCAGTAGCTACAACAAAGGCGCATCCTACCCGTGAGACTCGATCGCTGACAAGGAGCGTAAAATGAGCAACCGAATGGTGACTAAAATAACTACAGTCATTAATTAAGCATAAGTATTTGAATTTGGTAACTTGTTATGTTTTCAGTTTATAACAGTACATTTAAACTGACAGGATTTGGTAAGATAGTAAACAGCTTCATCAAAACGTACTTGGAGGAATCAAACTCGTTGACCAGCTTTTCGGGGTCCTCAGCGACTTGATATTCCTCGAACATCGGTACCAGCGTCAATTCCAGCAGCTCTGAAATGGTACGTCTTGTTGAACTTGCAAGGACCAGACCCAAAGCCTCACCAGCATTTGGAAAGCGCAGGACGGAGCGGCACATTGTATGCTTGAAGGATACTGTTGAGGCGTGTATGCGCGCCATGTACGCCAGTTCCACATCCCAGATGAGTTCACGCATCCGACAGGCGGTTGGAAAGGTGTCGTTGCTATTGGTGGTCAAACCACCGCCAGCCAGCCTATTCCGAAAATCATTATGATAGTCTAGGATGACTTTACGCAATTTCAACGTATCTGGAATGGTGGCCACAAATCTGGCCTTGTTATGCAATGGACGCTGAAGAGTCTGACATTGTGGGCTTCATGGAACATGTTGCAGTTGAAGGAACTCACCAGTTCGGTATCCAAGTGGCATATAAAGTGCTTCATTTTTCTCGTATCACATATATGGGTCGCATTGTGGCAATAGTTGTAGGCGCTGGCAAGCAGCAAATGCAGCAGTTGCAGCAACTGCAACAGCAACAAGCTTGTCAGCTTCATTAAAACTTTAAATAATATGTTTTAACTTTAGAAACTAAACTCACAGACATGTTTTTGTATATTTTTCTCAATTTTATTTTTCAAAAATTCAAATTGTTTTTTTTTGTATTTATTGCTGGGATTTTTAGGAAGAGATTTTGTCTATAAATTCATTTATATTTGTTTTGCTTAGTTTTTGTTAGTATGTAATATAATTTGTATGTAATTTGTTTTTAACATTTTAGTTAGTATTTTAGCAAAGTTGAAAATCGAATTTTTAACTGTTGATTGTTTTCGTTTTTTTGTTTTGTTTTTAATTTTAATTTTTTACTTGCATGGTTTTTTAAAATTTGCTAATTTTAACTGATCCAATTTGAACTACATAAGGTTTATAATTAAGGGGAGCAATAATTGAACAACAATTTAAATATATCGCTGACTTTAGCTACTTAGGACACCGACTAAACAAAAGGTACATTTTTTCTTTTCAAGTTTTGTGTTGTTTGCTTTTCTTTATGCGTAAGTGTTTATATAAAAAAATATGATTCATTCATTTTACTTAGGGCTTTATTCAACTTTTTTATTCTTAGCAACAATTAACAAACAAATTAAGTGTTCTGCTTTTTTATATTATTTTATAGCGTTGGGTGTGGTGGTGTTGTGGCATGGTGGGCATTAAAATAAAAGATTGTGTGGCAAAAGCTATGTACACACATATATATATATATATATATATATATATATATATATATATATATATATATATATATATATGTATATGTACGCTTGATTAGTTGCTGTCTCTCACTCTTATTGCATAACATTAAAATTGTATTCGGGAGCTAACATATAAGTGAAAAGTGTTTCAGTTCTACTTTTGTATTTCGTCCTTTACCTTTTTGTTGTTTTTCTTGTATGGTTTCCATTGGTTTAGCTCGATCTTTGCGTTCAAGTTGAAATGAATATATAAATATTCATATATTGTATGTAGTAAAGGTATTTATGAAAAGTTACGTCTAGTGTACAATAAATATATATATACGCATAATAAATATACTTTGCTTTTCCAATATATATGTATGTCTGTATATTATAAATGTAACTTGGCATATAACCACAAAATGTACAAAGTTGTCTAAAGTATTCACATTCACTCAATTCACACACACACACACACTCAAATATACAGTTACTTATTAGTATTCATACACACACACACACACATACGGCTCAAACCGAGTTGTAGGCACATCATTTGCAACAAAACGCGACGCCCACAACAAATGGAAACAAATCTACATTCTAATTAAAGCATGTGTACACAAGTCTAATCGAAACTTAAAAAATAATTTATAATATTTTAAATATATATATGATGTATGTGTATTGAGTGTTACTATGTACAAATTTCATTATACAATTCTGTTTTTGTTTTGCTTTTAGGGAACGGGGGCAGGGGGTTAGATTGAAATCGTAGATGCTATAAGACTAGAGAACTTTCTATAAACATGCACACAGTTCTAATGACAATTGTTCGTATAAAAAATATATATGTTCTATATATAGATATATATATAGACAGATGTATAAATCCAAACCCTATACTGTGTTTATATCACTTGCGTGGTGTAGAGAACAGTTATATATATTCATACAGTAATCGCTCGAGCATGTTTCAAATTTACAATTTTATGAAATATACACATTTAACTTATATTGCTTTCAAACATGATTTCAAAATCAAAATTGTTGATCAAAAATATATATTTGTGTTTTGAATGTTAGCGAGTCTCAACTTGCGAGTGACTACTGTACTTGTTTATATGGGGTATGCGTGCACATTTTGGTGTTGCGTTCTAGACACAAGTGGAGGATGCATGCGTTACATTCGCAGCCGCCTCCAGATTAAAGTCCTTGCTGCGACAGCACATTTCGCAGATGCGCTTCGTATCCGGATTAAGGAAAGTGCAGAAGCGGCAGCTCCACTCATTCGGACTGGTCACAATCAGCTGCGTAGACACTGGCGGCGGCTGTTTGGCCACAGCGCCCGTTGCGCTGCTCCGACTGTTCCGAGCACCGCTGCCCGATGCCCTGTTGTCTATGGTGGCCGTTTTTAGTGCGGACTTCACCTTTCGCACACTCGGACTGCTGTTGCTGTTTGGCGCTGGCGCCGGCACCGCCGCGGGCAACAGACGCGGCTCTCGTTTCTTCTCCAGCGTGCGCGACTTTTCCACAATAGCTGGCTGTGTCTCGGGCCGTCGCTTATCAGCTGGAGCGCTAGCGCCGCTGCCGCCGCCGCCATTGCCAAGCGTCAGTGAATCCAGATCCAAGCTCTGCACTAGCAAATCCTCACGATCACCTAGATCCTTGGAGTAGCCCGAGCGTTCCAGATTCTTGAACACATAGTTCCAGGATTCGAAACTGCCAACGCCCTCCTGCACCTTGGGCATCAGCGGCGGCGATGCACTGCTTAAGGCAACAAAATCATCCAGACTCGCCGATTCATAACTAGTGCCATCCGAGATGTTCATATCACTAGTCCCCCGCAAATGCTGCTGGCGACCATCGGCAGCGCCTGCCGTAAGACTTATGCGGTCTCTCAATTCCTTGTGCATCGACTTGCGATTATTGTCCAGGGGTTCCTGATAAGCAAAAAAATACAGTTAGTAACTAAATGTAGATGACCAATACACACACTCACCATTAGGGGATCTCGTGGATTGTCGCCTGTCTCGAGCTGGGCTCGTTTGCGACTACTTTTGGGCACTGGACGCGCATACACATACAAATCCTGTTGTTGCGGCTGCGCTTGCGGCAGTGTTGCTGGCAAATTGGCCATGGCCAGATCGTAGTTGGCAACAGGATAGTGCATGCCCATGCCCCCCATTGCATCACGTGGCTGTGCGTAAAGATTGCCATGCTTGGCTGTCTGACTGCGCATTCCCTGCTGCTGCTGCTGCAGCGTCTGTCGGCCACGTTGCTCGTAAAGACGCGGATCGTTGTAGTCATGCTGCATGAGCTGGGCACGCTCATCAAAGTCAATTAGATGATGATCCGCTGGCGCATACGTGGTCTGCCTATGCTGCATGCTTGCTTGGTGACGAGCAACTGCACTCAACTGGCCGCCATGATAGCCACAGCTATGTGGCACCGCTGCAGATGACTGCTGCTGTTTGCCAATGCTTGCATAAATATTCATATTGTTGGTAAGGTCGAGAGGTGTGGCGTAGGGCGTGGCATTCAGCTGACTGGAGATGTTGTAGGGCAGTGGGTATCGATTCCCGGGCGCATTATAGGCGCCAGCAACCGCCGCATACGACGCACTGCTGCCCATGCTCAGGCCGTCCAAGCAATCGTAGGGCGTCTCATACAAATGGCCATGCTGATGCAGTGCCGCGCAATCCTTGGGGTGCTGATCAAACGAATGCCGTTGCGGCAGAGTCGCATGCACCGGCTCCTGATAATGCTCCAGGCTGCGCGAGTGCGTCATCAGTGCCGATTGATGTTGCTGCTGCTGCTGTTGATACATGCAGTTGAGATTCGTGGGCGGGGCGTGATGATTTACGGAGGCGGGATGCATTGCACAGCTAATCGCATTGCCATTCCCATGCCCATGCAGAGCACAGGCAGCGGACAACGGCGGCTGAGTAGGCTTTTCAACAGTGCAACCATCGCAGCGAGTGGATGCCACATTGCTGTAGGTGTTCTCAGTGTTGGGTTGCTGCTGCTGTTGATGCAGTTGCTGTTGTTGCTCCTTTCGCAGGCGCTTCTCATGCAATCGACAAGCAAGCTCCTTGATGGACTGCGTTGTGCCGCCCACGTGTCTTTCCCGAAAGTGGAATATATCCTGCCAGCTGCAGCTGAAGCCCGCCGCACTCAAACCCGCATAGATGTGCTTCATTATTTGGCATTCCACATAGGCAGCCATTGCATCACGGGACACATTCGTCACCTGATCGGGACAGATGGGTCCCTCCAGCACAAACGTATCCTCGGCAATGCGTCGATAGCCCATGGCCAGGAACAGTCGATCGGCATCAATCAAATTCGATTCAACATCATGTTGATATGAGCCGGAGTAGGTCTATAAAGGCAAAGAGTGAGAACTTTAGATTAAATCAAAGATAACATTTGAATGCCTTACAGCCGTATGTTTTTTATAGTAATACCGGAATCTTTCTAACCTTCCAAAGTTGATAACTTTAACGAGTGTAATTCAGCTTATAATTCGAATCTTATCAACGTTATCTTTAAGGGTTATAAAGTAATTCGTATAAAATCTTTAAGGGCTATAAAGTAATTTGTATAAAATTATAATTTCAACATTTTTCTATGGCAAATATTTTATAAAGTAATCTGAAAAAGATTAACTGGATACGCATTTGGATAAGACAGAAATTCAGAAAACAATTTAAGAGAAAACAGAGTCAGACAGACGAATATGTAGATATATAGCTATATCATCTGGATTGTATGTATATGGAATATATCTACCTCAAGCATTTGAAATTGCGTTACACATCTCTGGACAAAAATAGATTCCAATTTCTAATAGACTTATCCCTAATGGGTTTATTTCTATCCCTTATATCGAAGACATTTACTTTGAGCACACGGAATTCCTTGCGCCAGGGCTTGGTGAACAGATTGTTGGCATACTGGCTGATGGCCTCGAAGCCAATGATTACATTCTGTGCCGTAAACTCGTTTAGCTCGCAGACGGTCCTGCGCAGCACATGCCCCGTTTCCGGCAGAAAGAACTTGCGATCATGCGGCACAACGCACAGGAACTCCTTTAAACAGCCTGGTGGAAAGAAAAAAAAAACAGTTTTAGCTTGGTTTATTCAAACGTTAAATGGATTTACCCTCAAGTTTTTTTCGCTCCTCGATCTTTTCGATGCTCTCCTCGGTTTCAAGAAACGTCCAGTGGCGTCGCAGTATCTCCTCCCAGAGATCTGGTAGTATATCGCAGGGTACAAAATCGGACATGGTGGCGTGGCGTGACATGCAGCAACGCCAAGGACACTCATTCAATGCAACGGCCGCTCCTGCAAGGCAAACACAACGATAGACAAATGAGTACATCAACAAAAACTAAAAAAAAAACAAGAACAACAATCAAATATTCAAGTATTCAAGGCTGTGTGCATCTTTGAAAAACAGACTAATATTGATTTTTAAGCGCAATGCTCTTAACAATTACATACATAGATGCATGCATGCAGCATACGTAGAACATTTTGAAGGCAGAGCAATTCAGGCACCGCATTCAAGTGGGCCAGTTCTAAATGCAGAGTCTACCCAAATGGCAGTCTACGCCGACTTTGGCATATGAATCACACTAAAACGCAGAGCTAGCGCCATCCCGAATGACGCACGCTCGAGATATCGGGCCTCAACACACAAACAATGAACAATACTTACAGTAGTCGCTCGATAATTACAATTCCATGAAATATCTAACTAAAAGAAAAAAAAACAAAAACTTTTCAATATAAATTGAAGCTGTTCCTTGGAATACTCAATTTACATATAATTTTGTGCGCCGTACGTATTATTGAGTACCTACTGTATTTATTTAAATGTACGGATGTAGAACTGTTTCTACGTTGCTGATAAAGTAAACAATGGCAACATGTTTGCTAGTTGTTGCCTTTGCCATTGCCTTAAGCAATGGCAGCCACATCGATAATGACTGTTAGTTAATACTTATCAGAGCAGACCCCTCTAACACAGCAAAGCGAAAACAACAACCCACCCGCACATGCATGGACATCAGCTGAGGGCCGGCATGTGCAATCTACGATTAGAATCGTTTTCCAACAACACCAACCAAAGCACAAGAAAAAACAGCTCGGTAAATCAATAAAGCGTATGCTTAATTGTTACTCATATATACTTAATTTTCATATAAAGCTGTATTGCGAAATGGGGTAAGATGAGTGTATCAATAAATAATTGATTGTGTGCCAAGAGGAAATAAGTAAAACAGCTTACCAAAGTCTAATAAATTTACACATATTATGAAATATAAATGTTGCGTAGCCGGGGGACGACTTATAGGCAAACAATAACTCTACAACCAATTCATTCAATTTCTTCAAATTTTTTTTTGTACTTCCCCTATAATTGTGCGCTTTATAACACTAAAAATGTGTAGATGGAATTTCCTATCGGTTTATCGATTTAAGTCGAAATTCACCTAATCTATTTTTTCCAGTGTATTTTATATCCGCATTTTAAAAGCTGACAGCTTTGCACAGCTGCTCGAAAAGTTGTTAACTGTTTTTAAAACTTTATTAGTCACTCGATGAAACATTTTTTGCACCAGCGATCTGAGAATATTTTACTTGCAAATCGTCTTCGCCATTTGTCTGTCTGTTTGGCTCATAAAACTGGAAGCAAACGGTGACAAATTCAATTTTGAAGCAAGTGCAACGCAGAAGCTGAGAAGATGAGCGAGTGGTGGTGGGTGGTTGTTGGTGGGTGGTGAGTTGGGCAGAGTGCGATAAGTTTATAAACCTTGCGGAAATCATATTAGCCTTGGCAGCCCGCATTGCTGCAAGAGGTTTTTGTGATTTTCCATGACAAAAGCCAACGACAGCGAATAAAATGTGCACTAATGAAGTAAAACCGCAAAGTTGAACAAAATGTGATTGACAGCTTAAATGCATTTCTCAAAGTTGGATCTAATAAGTAGTTGCCAAAACAATTGCAATTTTTAATTTGCATTTTTTATGAGGCCAGGCAGACAAAGTTCATTCAAAACGAAAGTGCAGGGGGAGGGATGCGACGCTTGCAACATGAAACGTGAGCTGGGTAACAAAAAGAAGAAGCAAAATCAACAAACAACACTAAAAGCTGTAGAAAGTGACCGGTTTAAAAGCTGCCCGGGCAACAGAGAGTGGGATAAGGATAGAAAACAGAGGTGTAAAAAGAGCAAAACACAAAAAAAACAAAGAAAGCTGAGGTAAAGAAGAAAACAAAAGCCTTTGAAGGTTTACAGTGCACAAGACCCAAGTAAATTCCGCTCAGAACAACAATAACAAAGGGAGGAAGTCTAACGATTACACTATTGCTTAACAACAGAGAAAATAAAAATCAATAACAACTAAATCAAGTGCAAGACGAGCATAATTAAGAAAAAAATCAAGTAAATACAAAACATAACGGGCTTGATCAGTATCACTGCTAGAAAGTCACAAACTGCATTCTCTCTGATTCTATCTCTCTTTCTGAAGCCATAAGTCGAGCTTTTTTATGTGCGTAAATAAAGAAACTACATGTCGTATACTTATTAGCGTGGGAGTGAGAGGCAAAGCAAAGCTACACAAGCTTTAGTTGTTGTTATTGTTTTAAGCGTTTCACATGATTGCCCAAATAAATGTTAATTAACAGCTCTCATTGACATTGACGACATTCAGAACGCAACATCAAATTTTACGGAATTTAGATTGTATTGGGCTTTTATTGATTTAGGCAATATGAATACAGTGTGTGTCAATGGGAGTGTTTTGTCTTTTTTTTTTGTTACTTATTTAACGTTTCAATCGTGCAGGGAGAACTTGACGCAACAGTTTAAAGCACATTTCTTGGCAAGGTGACAAAAGTATGTGTGTGTGTGCCTATGAGTGTTCAGTTAGTTTTGCAGCCGGCAAAGTTTACGGCAGGGTGTTCCAATTCTTATTTTCAGCCTATTATATGCAATACTAATTTTAGCAAGAAACACACACTCACAAAGATATATACAAAGCACGCAGCATCACTAAAAAGCTTATCCACAAAAACGGAAAAAAAAATCAAAACCGGAAATAAACTTACAGAAATTCCTCATTGCCGTTGCTTTTGCTGTTGTTGTTGATTTGATTATAAATTCTGTGCATCTGCATTGCTGTTAAAGTCAACACACTGCCTCAAGTTTGCTTGCCGAATTTAATGCGTTTATTTTTTTTTTTGGCGTGGGTGGTTTAATGGCTATTTTTAGCACACGGAGAACGCACCAACAAACAACAACCCAATCGACGTGCGAATCGAGCTAACTGAAATGCTTCCGCTTCTTGTTATTGTTTTAAAGAGCGAGCAGCTGCACACAAATCGACAGCGATCGGTTTCCAGCAGCTACAAGCAACAGCAGGGTTTTAGCTGGATACCACAACAAATTCGAATACGTTCAGCTACGTATTTTGTATTAATTTCACTTTGAACTGTATCACACACAACTTAATATTTGTTATTATTATTATGCGCTGCGTTGTGGTCGTGTCATTTTCACAGCAAACTAAACTTTGTCGTTTAACAGCACTGTTTGCGTGTACACTCACAGCACTGCCACTATCGATAGGCCCCCATCAGCGATAGCCTATCGATATTTGCCAGGGCTGCGTGCACAACACGCGCTAAGACACACAATAAGGTAAACACGAGATGGCTGCCGATTTGGGTTTTGCTGAACAAGTTGAAAATACGGCCTGGCTAAGCAATCGCTACTTTCCCAGCAAACTGGGCGGCCGGCCCGCATGGCTCGAATTAGATGCTCTGCCATCGACAGTTCAGCTACAGTGCCAACAATGCCAAGCGCCACAGGCATTCCTCTGCCAGCTGTATGCGCCAAAGGAAGACGAATTCAATTTCCATCGCAGCATTTATGTGTTTCTGTGCCGCAATCCTGACTGCCAGCAACCCAACAAGGCGCAGTAAGTGACCTAAGTGGGCCATAGCTTATTAACTTTAGATAAGTCACTTATCCACTTATACACATTAGTTTCTCTATAGACTTTAAATATATATTTAACAATTACTTTATCCTAACAGCAACTTTAAAGTGCTGCGTTCACAGCTGCCGCTGAAGAACAGATTCTACTCGGATCAGAGCCCTTCGGAGGAAGGCGAACCCTTGGTATCAAGAGATTACATTGGTAGCCCTCATTTCAAGCAAATTTTAACTCATTCTTCTTGCAGCCCGCCATTGAAAGCTTGAAAAAATTGTGTGCCGCCTGTGGTTGTTTGGGGCCGCACACCTGCAGTCGCTGCAAGGCAATAAGCTACTGCTCCTCCGCACACCAGCGAGCCCACTGGACCCAGCATAAACCCAATTGTGGCCTTGACAAGGCAGCCGCTGCTAACAAAGCGCTGCCAGGGCTGCAATTTCCCGAATATGAAATCGTGGAGAGCGACCCGACGAGTGATCCAAGTGCTGTAGATGATAAAGATGAAGCGACTTGTTTGGCAGAATTCGAGCAACTATCGACCAGCGGCAAAACGGGCGAACTGAGCAATGTTTCCGAGAGGGAACTAGACAAATACTTTGGCAGCTCGGCTGCCGTGGAGGATAAATCCTTTGAGCGCTTCAAACAGCTGACAGCCGCTCATCCGGAGCAAGTTGTACGCTACAAGAGCGGAGCAGGAGAACCGCTGTGGATAGCTAATGTGGAGAACACGGTTGCCAGCCATCTGGATGTAGTGCCCAGTTGCAGTCATTGTGGCGGCGTGCGTCAATTTGAGTTCCAAATAATGCCACAAATGTTGACGCTGCTTAACGACGAGCGCTTGGATTGGGGCATCCTGGCGGTGTACACATGTGAGAGCAGTTGTCCTATCGATGGCTATGTGGAGGAGCATATCATCAAACAGGATATTGTTGCGTGACCATACATATAACATATTATAAATAATACATCACCTTTTGAAGTGTGTAACTCTTTGACCAAACATTTTTTACTCTAAATTCTAAACTGAGTATCAATTTTGGTTGTAAATACTGAACAAAATAGTATTCCACATAAAAGTCGTATAAATGTTGGCAATTTAGGTCCGGATTTAACCAATTCCAATTAAAAATCTTTTCTTTATTTGTTTTTTGAATTTAACGTAACATTTTGGTTATATTTTGGCTTAATTACAAAGTCTGCACAAGATTATTTTTGGAACTACAAATATGCGCACACAATAAATTAACCAATTTTATTTGCAATTGCTTGAACAAATTAGATGGAGAATATACATTAGATTTTCAACGACAAGCTAAGACAAGGATTGGGGTCGATCTGAGGCCGAAGGGGGTCATTTAATTTTGATAATGGGAAAATAGCTGTGCTTGGAGAAATCAAATTCTGGCTGACGTTTCACCTCCTTCTGATGGCCACGCCCAAGCACATTCATCACCACGAAATTGGTCCGTGCAATCTGCAACAGATCAAGTATCTAAAAGAGAAAACAAGTAAACTCATTTGATTAGCCACAGAGTGATGAGAACATAGAACAATGCTTGACCGACTGACCTCCTGTTCGGGATTCTGTATGCTCTCGAGGACATTGCGTGCCTGATCAAAATACTTGGCCGCATAACTGTACAGATCCTCGGCGCTGTTTTGCATCATGTGATCCCGTATGTTCCGGAATGCCGCATAGGACACCGGCGGTGGGCTGGTTAGCGGCACAAATGGTGAGAAGCGTCGATTATAGCGAATTTCTTCATTATCAAACTGGGACATGGGCAGACGCACGCGTCCATCTTTGGTTAAAGCGCCCATCGCCTTGTACATGCCACCGCACAGGCTGAGCAGGGCGCGATAATAGACGATCTCATGGCGATACGGACGCTGCTGTTTCTTGTTCTTCTTTGGCTTGGCAGCCTTGCGATTCTTGCTGCCAGAGCCGCTGCCGCCGCTATTCGACTGAATCTTGCTCTGATGCTCGGCATACTCATCTTGGGCCAACAATAGATTCTCTGTGCGGGTTAGCGCCGACACCAGAAATCCGACTAGGAACTCATAGGGATACCAATAGATGTAGAGGAACTCATGAACAGCATACAGCTCCAGCTCGAAACCGGACATCAGATAGATGAGCATGGCTCGGAAACAATTGTAGAGCACCCAGGTGGAGAAGTAGGTGCTGTGCTTCAGTGCGGTCGCATGCGACTCATTGCCCTCCATTGCACGCTCATTGGCCAGCTGATTCATCAGCGAATCGAGACGGGCCGCATCCACCTGGAGCGGATCAAAGTTTTCAATAAGATGCGCCAGCTTATCGCGCTGCCGGGCACGATTGAATCCGCACAAGCGTATAAACTGATTGAACGTATTCATGTTGATGCAATACCGAAAGAACGTCTCCAGATGCTGGACCACCTTTGGATCGCTGGACACCGGATGTTTGGCATTCAGCACCGGTGGTGAATTGAAAACCGTCACCGAATGACGCAAAAACTGTTTCATCGATTGCTTGCCATGCGCGAGGCGAATGCTCGAGCTGAAGAGACTTTGCAGCACGCTGCGGGAGAGGATGCATTGTCCCGACTTGCGACTATACTCGATGAAGAAGTTCTGCAATAGGAAATACAATAAATATCGCTGGCTTCTCCGTCCTCCTTCTTCTCTTCATGTTACTCACCAGCGCCGAGTAGTAGTCCTTGTAGCGTATCACCTTGCAAGCGTACTTGAAACGCCCCACCATCTCCTCCAGAAATTGATAGCTGGCGGGTCGCTCGCGTATCTTAATGCTGCGCGGAAATGTAGGTGGCTGACTGCGGTCATGAATGCGCGGCGAAAAGCCCATGGGATTGGGTGCTTCAGCTGCAATAAATTTAACACAAAAATTGGGCAACTAATTCTTTGATATCAAAATCATATCAAACTAGTTACTTACATCCCTCGACAGGCTGTGTGCCTCGATCAATGGTACGTTTGATTAGTGGCAACAGCTCGGAGGCCACATTGAGATTCTTGTATATCTCATTGACCGCCTCCTCAGCGCTCGAGGCGCCCGCCATGAGCTCCACTTGGTAAATGGCTTGAAAGAGGTGGCGCATGAACCGCAATCTGTGGACCACAGCCATCAGACATTGATTCTCCGTTGCTGCTGGCAGCTGTTTGCACTTGCGCACCAGCTCATCCTCCACGTCCTTCAAGAGACCAGCGATGCTTGAGGGCTGAGCCTTTTCCGCACCCAATAACGCCGAATTGCCATACAATTGAAAATCCTCCTCCTCGTTAACTGCTGCCAAAATTATGATGTTCTTGATGACTACAATGAGATTGCGCACAGCGATGCAAAAGCAGCGCAGCGGCTTGTCTTGAATCTGGGATGGTGCATGCAAATAGAGGCAGGTAAATAGCACTTGATCCATTGAGTTGCCCTCCAGCCACGACACCAGACAGGCAAACAGCGCATCAAAGATGCCAATCAGTTCCGTCGGCTCCAGTCCCTCCAGCTTAATGGCGCCCATCTGCAAAGCAAGCACAAAACGTGCAGTTTAGGATTCTCTCTCAATGAGTTGATAAATGAGTTGATAACTTACCGCAACGGCCGCCTCGAAGGAGGGCGGCGGCAAATCGAATTTATCAAAGCCCATGCCCACATCCATTTTGGGATCCATTATCTCAATCGCTGACATGGCCTCAAACAGGCCAAAGAGCATATCCTGGGCAAGTTCGCCTGGCAGCAGCTCGGCGCATGCCTCGTGAAACTCCTGTGTGACATCCACCCATCCATATATTGGATATTGTGTAATATCCTCGGCAGCGCTGCCTCCGCGTATCGCCCGCTGCACATCATTATCAGCAAATCCACATTCGCTCAAACTCCACTCATCCTGTTCAATGCTATTGGACTCCATATCCCTCTCTATTTCCCTCTGCTCAGCTGTTGTTCGCATTGCTGAGGCTGAAGCGGCTGCTGCTGCTGCCGCTGCTGCTGCCGCTGCTGCAGCGGTGGCTGCTTGAAAATCTGTTGGCTGTTCGCCTGCGTATGTTCCGTGCATTATGCCTTACTCCACAGCTACTTTTCAATTATTATTTTCATTCAGTTAAACGCGAATTTATTTTTAACGTTTTGACGTTTGCCGTGCATCTAAAATTCTAACCAGTGATAATCAATAATGTAAAGTATGCACGGCACTTTCACAGCGCACTTGCCAACACTGTGATTCAGTGGCGCCAAAAAGGGTATAAATTCAATTCACATTTGACGACTAAAAAAAAACAATTATAAAATCTGTTTAAAAGCATGCTACACAAAAATTATTTACTTGAAGTATGTTGTTATTTGCGATATCTATTTCTGTTTTGATTAACAGTATAGTTAAGCCTGACATTAAACAGTTGCTTCAGTTTTTTGCAATCATACATTGCTAAGCACATTTGTCATAAGTAATTTGATACTTTACTGCGTACTCAGTAAGTAAAGTAATCGAATGAATTGTAAATGTATCATTTTAACAACTGACGCAAGTGTTGCTTTTAAGATTATGCTGACTATATAAAATAAGTTGACAAATTTTTTAACACACTGGCAAGCCTTCCAGTAACTTGATATTTTGCTTAACAAACTCTTATCGGAGTTAAGTATATATTTAGCTACGTGATAGCAAACACATCTGGTTCTGTTTCGTTTGAAGCGCACTGAAAGTATTTCTTATCAATGGCCCTCAGCTATTATCAGTCGCGCTCCGCTTTCGAGTGAAAAGTTAAAAGCTCGCTCAGCTTTTAGCACTCTTTTGCTCTCCGCGACGCATCGCTTTGCATCGCAACGCAACATTTTCTGAGCCCGAGCGCCTTTCGATGTTTCCATATCACATTTTGGGGTTGTCCGTGTCGCCAGTTTGAGTATGTTTCAAATGCCCAAATAACGGCAAATTGAGTGGGGCGCACAGCACTTCACCAATGCGAGGGGTTGAATTAGTTTGTTTACAACAATTCGGTTTCAGTATCAAATGCGTTGCCCTCGTGGTTAATACGTGCCAACGGTCAACCTCTAAAATAAACAAAAAAAAAATAAAACAAAAACAGGGCGCACAAATTTAAACCAATTGCCAAAAACACGACACGAGTAAAAAAAAAAACAAAATTCGAAAACTACAACAACTATAAATAAAAGGAATTTGTTGCAGAAGGAGACGACCATTTATTAGCTAATTTCAGTGCGTAAGTTTTTTTGCTCACCGCATTTGAATTTTTGTTTAATTTATGCATCTGGCCCATAAGGGAAATGCCCGGTTTTTTTTTTTAATTTATTGGCATACATATGTACATGTGTTTTTAGCTTGTGGCGCCTTGACAATTTCATAGATTTGCCGCCAAGTTCTTTTCAAAATAAGACATATATAAAAAGCAAAATACCCTGCTAAGTTTGTATATGATGGAGAACTTGATTAAATGCGGTAAAAAATATAAATACAAAGACAATAGCAGCCCCCAAAAATTACGAGACTTTTTGGCAAGCGACCAAAAGAATAAAAATTGTCTAATCCGCCAGACGTCTGCACCAAAAGCAAAAAATCACTAATGAATTTTTTAAACATTCAATAAATATGTTTTAAGTGTTTTAAATATTTTTATAGTTTTATAGTAAGCTTAAAAAAAAAAAACAGGAAAAACAAAACTATTTTTGAAGCAATAGGGTAAAGATTTATTTTTGTGATAGAGATATATATTGCAAATATAAATATGTCTTGAAGCACTTCAATCAATCTATAACTTGAAGTCGATGAAAAAGATAAGTTCTCTAAATTGAAAATCATTGTTGAACAAAGAACTAATCGAAAACTTACAAATGCTTTTATGAAGTGGAACACTTTTTGCTAATCGTCCCGAAACGAAAAAAAAATTCATAGTCTGCAAATGAAATTGCGAAATTGTTTATTTAATTAAAAAATATTTTCACGTAATAATGTAAAGCTGATTATTATGGTTATCAAAACACTTCTTAAAATAGCAATCTTATAAATTTTTACGACTCTACATATGATAATTGTAGGAATTCTTATCAGTATTACGCGCTCAGACGGCTTACAGTTTGCAATTGTCACAAGACATTTAGATTTACATATTTAAATTATTAAATGAAATGGAAATTGAATAACAAATAGCGCGTAACGAAACTTAGGGGAACCTTGGGTGAGCAGGTCATGACAATTGACCAAATTAAGCTAGTTCAGCACGCAAACATTCGATTAGAGTCCCAGGACTCAACACACATACACGCACACACACATACACAATGTACAAATACAAAATGCGACAAATGTGCAAACCACGCAGATGTGGGAATTAAATCCGCACGTACGCTATAAAAGCCATGAAAATCAAAGTCTTTCAGACAGAACACAAGGGGCAACAAAAAAAATGTTGATATACGTTATATATGTATCTGGAAATCAGAGCAAACACATACAAGGCACGCACAAACGTTCGGAATTTATTTCAATTGATTTGAGCCAACAAGAAAAAAAGGGGCCAAAGCAGAAATGCCAGTTACTCAAGAGATATATTTAAGTCCAGGTCCAGTTGGCCAGCCTTAACATTGACTGGCATTCAAGTTGCGTATACGCCCCCAATTCCTACCAGTTCTTTGAGCTCTCCCACTTTCTCCCTCTTCTTTTTTCCTTCCTTTCTTTTTTTTTTTGTATCGATTTGATTGGATTTCATGTAACGAGTTTGTTGTGTTTTACACGCTTCAATAAAGTTGGTCGGCACAAAAACAAAGTTAAAATGCTGGAGCTTAATCCGAATCCCAGTTTGCGTATTGCTTGTCTCCCTCTACGATTCTCCCAAGTAATTTTATTCATATAAACGACAGATGAGGGGCAACCTCTGTGTGTGTGCGTGTGTGTGTTTGCAGGTTGCGTGTGTGTCAAATAAAATGCAGTCATGACAATTGCAAAGTGTAATTGGCTTCAGGGACCAAAGGACTGAGCTGTAATTAGATTACTTGAGAATAGTGACTTTTCCATATAGAAACTGAAGAGACTCCAATTCAAGTTATTGTATAAAAGAAAATAATTTTTAATGGTCTTGGGAGTTAAAGTGTGTTATAAATCAATAGTGAGATCGATGTATTAAAACAAAAATAAGAATTTAAACCTTAGGTGCGTTTGAACTCTCAATTGGGCTTAAGTTACATATATATTTATAGGATATAAATATATTTTACAATTATAAATACGTATAAATAATGATGCACTTAAGTCAATCAATAAGTTCCGGGTAATAAGGTGCGAAAGTATTAAAACATTTTTCTATATTTTATCTTATTATAATTCTTATTGAAAAAAAAACAAATAAAATGTTTAAGTCTTATTTATTCAAGAGCGAACTTAACGATGTATTTTAGATATAAAAATAACGAGCTTCTATTAGATCTTCGTAAATTTAAGAGACATTTCAGTGAATATCAGTGAATCACAGATGATAACATTTAATCCTCACTTTATTTAATTAAAGTCCAATGAAGCAAAAAGTTGTTAAAAATTATGAAAAACTGGAAAAACTTAACATAAATTTATGAAAATCGCAAAAGGGCAGTGAAACATACGTGTTATTTTTAAATAAACATCACATAATATACAATTAAAGAAGGCAAATCAAAATCATTTAGCCTCTCTTGAGTTTATTAAAGTGAAAAATTAATAAAGTATGATATATTAAAAATATTAAAAACATTTTTTGAACATTCTTACATTTTTTATAATAGCAACATTTGTTGGACATTTTTCAACAAATTGTATTATTGACAATTATAACCTAAGAAAAATATATGAAAATTTGTAAATTTTATTATATAAAAGAACAGATTAATTCAAAAACTATATTTAAATATAAAAAAGAAATGCATTTTTAAATAACGTATTGTAAAAAAATTAAAGAACAACGCATAAAAATCTGTGAGACTAGCTCAAGTTTATTAAATTTTATAAAGTATAAGAACCATGAACATCCTTTACAGCAACATACAAATAAATATTTGCAAACTAAGGAAATTAGGTTATTTAAAGCACTTTTTCAGTTTCAATGTTCATTTCGAGCGCCGCCAATAAATGAAAATGAGGTTGCGCAACTTTGTTTGAAAACAACTGGAAAGCTTTCACGAATTAATGGCTGCTTCCTCTGTGGCCTGTGAAATATGCACACAGAGTCGGCAAAATGGCAGCAGGATGCTGAAAATCATTTATCATGCAATTAAATAAATGACTGTGCATATTAGAGTCTGAATAAGTTTTGCAGGCGAAACAAATAGAAGTCCAATTTAATAATGCTGTAATTCAATTGCTTAAGCGCCTTTTGGCACAAAAACCAATTAAGTTAAAATGTTTGCCAACTCAGTGGTACTTCAATGTGGCAACAATAAACAAAGGCAAAGCATCAGTATTCAGCAGGACCTGATGCTCCTTGCCTGATGCCATCGAGATAGAAACATAACAATGACAATAAAAACACATCAAAATCAATCTGTCAACAAAAGACAAGCAGCACCAGCGGCAGCAGCAGCTCTTGTTGCCTGTCAACAGGACACCCCTCAGGAGGTCTTTGGGGGTCGGTGATGGGTCTGAAAAGTCAGTTCCCAAGCGAGCATTAAGTTTGCTTCCCTCCAGTTGAGTTGTTGAATTTTCAAGCATTAAAATGCAAAAGATATACTTTGTAGCAAGTCGAGAGTTTGCCAGCCAGCAGCCAGGAGTCTATTCAGTTGAATGCCATTATCATTAGTACACCGTCAGCAACAACAACAATAGTAACGACAAAGACAACAACAACAATAACAAATACACAACGGCAGCTGCGCCAAAGGAAACGGCTTGCCGGTTCTCATTTTGTTACAAGAGGAAAGGCAAACAGCAAAATGGCGCCAACAACATGGCCAGAATACAGCGAACAAATAACAACAAGTAAGCTCATTTTGATAGTGGCACAACGTGTAGATACCCTGCATAAATATTATTGAAATTTTACTGCAAATTATTTTTCTATTGCATTTTAATTAGAGTGGTAAAAAAAAGTATATATTTTATAACGTTAAAAGTAAAGAAATTGACAAATTTAAAAATTCCCAATTAAAAAAGTCGCTAAAAAATCTATTGACAAAAAAAATTTACGAAAAGTGGCAGCTTCTTCTCTAAATAAATTTATTTAAGAAACTAATATGTCTCATTACAATCAGCTCGATGATAAACATTTTACAGGGTATTAAAAAGGAAACCCCTAGGCAGCTTGTTGCTACTGCACTTCAGCCAAGCGGCAAAAAGAGAATTATCATAATGATGATGATGTTGCCGACAATGATGACGATGCTGCTCAGTGGTGTGCGTCAGTTGCCTGGCTGCCTGGCTGCCTCGCTGGCTTCCTGCCAACAATTTAGCTGCTGTCTGTTTGCTTTTGTGTGCCACGCTGGGGGCGTGCAGGGTGGCGTATGCGTATTGTTCGATTGTGTGCTGTCCTGCGGAGAGGGGACATGGGGATTGCATGCAGGTCTTGCTGGCAATATGCTGCCAGATTAGCTGGCGCTGAGTTGGCAGCTGTGCAAAAGCGACAACAGCCGCAACAACAATGGCAGAATTTCAACTGGTGCTGCAACTGTGGCATATGTGGGGAATTATCCTTCATTTTTGCAGCATTCCATTTTAAGCTCTCTTACGCGGCACATCCAATTCCATTTACCACCTCACATTGCATACAGTTTTACATGATGAGATTTTATTGCATACGCCAAAACCATTAAAAATGGGTATATTAAAAGTGTGTAAAAGTATGTTTCAGGAGGAAACAAGCTTCTCAGAGCTCATGAAGTATATATATGTTCTTAATCAGCTTGAAAACATAAATCAATCTTCAATCTTATTAATGAATCGTATCACAGCGACAGATATGAAATATGCAACGAAAGTTTTTGTACACGAAGCGTAACATTTTTTTTTTAAATTTCTATTTTTATTTTATTTATCCCTTAATTTCAGCCATTTTACAAATATCGATAGTTATCGATTTTTCATTGCAATACAATGCACAATTTTAAAATCAGAGCCTTTTCTATCATTTCATATTTAATATAGGCAGGCATATTATTACCAATATCTTCGATTGCGAGTAGGTCAGATGATGTCAGTTTTGACAATCATTGCTTTATTTGCAATGCCTACTTTTTACATTAATAATTATAAAATAAAACTAAATGAATATATTTCAAAGCTAGTTTGAAGGTATCTCGTGGCTGAGTTTAGTGAACTACATTATTCTCACTTGATTTTTGTTGTCTTATCTTTTCATTTGCATTTCAAGCTGACAGTTAAAATAATATTCCACACTAAATGCAAATATAAATGCGACAATGAATAAATTTTCTATGGAAATTTGTGTCGCATAAAATGATCGTCAATTTATGCATTACGACTGATAGTCAAATTACATTTTGTTAAACGCTCATAATAATGACATTTATCGGTTTGCATGAGGTCGTTTAGTTTTAGTTGGTTGGTCCATTAATATGTGAATGTGTGACAAATTTAATGAGCTTTGAATATGCGAATGTAAATGGTCAGAACCCAATTATTATTATTATGGAATTATTATATTAAATTTACCCAAATTGTTACAAGAATGCGAGTATATTTATCGGGTTGAAGGTTTTTCGATTTCCTTCGGAATTAAAACATAATTCACTAGGAAACTAGGGACATAGCCTGCTATGAGTTTTGAGTCTTCAAAATTCTGTCAAGACATACGCGTCGCCAAGGTTCTTATTTGATTACATCGATTTTTTTATTATAGCCGCTTAAAAGATAATTGGCTTGGCTGCCAAGCTCTATCTTTATAATTTAACAAATTTATCTACGAGTGCTAATCATAGCACTGGGAACAAAGTACAAATAGTTTATAATCTACATTATTCAATTTATATACGCAATAACAATGATATAATGCAAGCCTATTGAGAGATGACACACATTTTGTAGGTTCCTTCACCAAATTGTTTTGTTTATGAAAATACAGTTCCCCTGCATTTGATACACATATATATATATATATATATACAGAGTATATCGTATGACTGTGGAATAATATGGGTGCAATTTAATAAACTAACCGCTGATGAATTTTTATTGCTTTGCATGTGCTACAAAAAACCACAGCTCGCTGGTAGATTTTGAGTGGGCAAGCTAAATGCTGGATTTAAATATTGCTTTTGTTTATCTGCTTAAGAGCACTGGGTAGTGGTGTATTTATTGTTAATAATAGTTTAATGGTATCCGTTTAGCTTCAGTTACTGCTGTTCAATATTTTATGACATCGCCGCGAGATAAAAGCATTTTAATGTCTCTAGAATGTAAGCTATAATTTCGATTAAACAACAAATGAAAAAAAAATAATAATAATACAATTAAATCAATGCGGCTGTCTTGGGGCGCAGTGAATTATGCCCAAGGAAAAAAAACACCCACTAACTCACGATACACAGCACTTTAGAGAGTATTTTCGTTTTGTTTTCAGATATGCTGCATATCTGGGAGAAGTTTCCAGTAATTATATTTAGTCTTGAAAAGCATCCTTTGCCAAGTCCGAGTTTTTAAAAATTATTTTTGACGACATTTTTTAGCTCAAAGAAGAAAATGGGAGATAATTGGATTGGAGCATTATTATAATATAAAGCTGTCATAGGAATGATCAATCGAAAGATGATTTTTAAAGGAAATATAAATCAACAAAGAACTAAAGTCTAAAAGGGTATTAAATATTCGGCTTGCCTAAGATAAACGTTCTTTCTTTTCTGTTTGTAAATTGAATTCTAAAATGGTGCCGAAGCCAATGAATGCATCGGAGCCGCATGCAGCAGAGCTCTGTGGCACATGAGCGCACGGCAACAATGCTTTCAATTTCAAGTCACGTTCAACATTAAATGTTGACTTTAAGCCACACACGACAAACAGCTAACAGCCAACAAAACCAACATCATTGACGGAGACGGCGGTTACTCTAACTCCAACCGACCGTGGGCCATTTGACCAGTGTTACACCCCGTCTCCTCCTCCTTCACCAACACCCCCCGCCCAAACTCTGATGTGGGGTCAAATCAATTCCGCTTTGTCAAGCGCAAGCACACAGATACACACACATCTATGCACAAATACAGTTATACACATGTCGGAAAAGTCACAAACTTTATTAAAATTGCTGTTGAACTTTTATTTAATTTTTATTTGCAATCCGTAACATTAAATAAGACATATAGTCTAGACTCCAATTATTATTGTTTAATTTATGACATTCCTGGCCATAAATAATAGGCTTCATACGCCCCTTAATAAGATTATCCATATTAGTTGCACCAATAAATGTAGTTTAATTATTTTAATAACTCGCCACGCCCCCTTACACCAAAGAGTACAGAGCCTGATTATTTATTAATAATGATTTATGAGAATTTTGCGAATTTGCATACTGTATGTAATACAATGTAATACAATGTAATACTGATATTTAATTAAATATTGCATGCCTTTCACGTACAATTGTTGATAGAAGTTTGATCTATCGACTAAAAAATAATACATGTCTAACAGTGTCAGTAAAAATTAAAATATGAATGAGCGAACAAGTGTCGGCGAGCGATTTGCATGCAATGCTCAACCGATTTGCTCAAAGTGCAACCTGAAACAGTTTAAAAGTCTTAATAATTATCGATAAGGCAACAGCACTTAAACACTCAAGAGTTAATTAAAAGTCGTTATGCGTGTGCCAGTCGCAATATGTTCAAATATAAACTTCACTGCTGACAGGCAGAATTAAAAATAGGAAAAAAAATTTACAAGTACCGGCTTTAAATAATTGAAAAAAAAAAAACTTAAGATAATGAATTATGAGTCGCAGTGAGCAGAACATAGATAAACTGTCAATTAGTATGTATTTATTAATGGCAGTTGGAATTTAATTACCTGGCAACACGAGCCACAAACTTTGGCCAGATGTGAAAAAAAAATTAATAAATTTAAACACTCTCATAACTAAATAGTCGCCCCATTGAAGTTGGAGTTAAAGTTGTAATTTGGATAGTTCGAAACTCATTAGTCACATGACGATGCGAGAAACATAGCACACACACAACACAGATAGGGACAACAAATCAAGCGGAAATTCGAAATGAAAATTTGCATGCGAATTGTTCAGACAATGCAATTTATGGCCGCATTAGAAATCCAAATTAGAGTTGTGTTCACAATTGAGAAAATGGAATGATTACGCAATCAGTGAAAAACCTAGAAATGTTCACATTTGTGGAACGCATAAGCAACCTTATTTGGGAGCATTCAGAAGCCAGCTGGTATTTGCCCAAAACCCATATCAACTAACTACCTAAATAATTTGCCTATCACATCTCGAAAATCTTTATGATATACGCTGAAATCCCCGTTCAAACGTGATAAAAGCAAAATTAAAATTAACAATTTTCTTATGACTTAATCAACAATAAAAAATAATTGTTTTTAGTTTCATGCTAACTGGTTTTAACACCGGGTTTCTACACAGGTATTAACTTTGTAATTTTAATAAATAATTCAAGGAGTTTTTTTTCAACTTTATCTCCCATTGTACAACTAAATTTATAAGCCTACTTTAAACCACTTAAGCTACATGATTTAGTGAATAATTATTTCTGTCATCATAAAGCAGCAGAGTCTATAATTTTTCGATTTTTTTTTTAGCAAAATATAGTGATAATATATAGCTAATTTAAGTTGTGGAAATGGCTTCTTTTTCTTACACTTAATTTCATGTCTCTCTCTGTTTTGACAAAGTAACGTATAAGTAAAAAGCATCCGCCACTTGTTAAAAAATAAAATTATTAATTTAAATAGTAATAGTAATTATTTATTTGATGTCCACATATGACATGACATGCACAAAAAATGCCGTAACCACATTAGCTTAATGAATTCAATTGAAGCCCAGCAATGAATAAGTTTTAACACCTGCAGTTGACCACATCAAAGTGACAGAATATGCAGCGCGTAGCAGCATAATGAAAGACAATGAGCCGATTTGGGACAGAGAGAAGGCTTGGCCATTTAAATGTATATATAATATATAAGCACAATCAGTTTAATAATGCCTGTTGGCTAAATTAAGAACTCCACAGCTCGCAACAAGCAAACAATAAAAAGTATAACAAAACTGGTTCAGCTCAGCGCACAGGTTAACCGCAAATTTGTCAACGGCTGTGTTGAGTTTTTCAACATGCCTAACTAAAAACCATATACATGTGTCTATGTAAAACAGATATGGAAAAGACACAAAAACATTCACGTGCTCATCGGCAACAATTTATACCAGTTATAAAAAAAAAAACTAAACAAAATAATTAAATTGCAAAAAAAATTAAAATAATCATTAAAAAGTCAATAAACCAGCTTGTCGCAGTTAACAAAAAAAAAGATATAACTTAATAAATTATATTCACATATATTTTAAACCAATTTATGCGCAGACAGCAATTGGCGGCAAGCTTTTTTATTTTAGCTGTCTGGTAATTGACGAGAGCGCACGACCGATCAATGTAAACAAAAATCTGGGATCGAAACCAAAGCTAGAAAAAAAGAAAACAAAATAATTAAATACAAAAAAGAAAAAAAAAGACACTCGAAGCAGTGCGGGCGACGTCGTCGTTGTCATCGTCGGCGTCGTAGCCGTCGTCATCGTTGTCGCGAATACAAACACACCCAACGCAACTGACCTCCGTCTCCACCTTCATTTCGAGAATTTCGACGCTGTGATATGCGGTCTGTTTGCCTCAGCATATTTATATTGCAAACAGATAGCAGATAGCTGTCGATCTGCATACACATCTTCCCTCCTCCCATTGACTGATCGTAAATATTTGCGAGAGCAGCAACTGCTTGGTATGGGTGACCATTTTTAAGTGGAATTTAGGGTGGCCTTATTTGCATAATAATGCAAGCTATTAGCTTTTATTATACATATAAAATAACTGTTTGTTCTCAGTTACGTTCTTACATTGCACAATTCGGGCGCATTCAACTTTAATATAATTAACATTAAAGTTTAAATTGCAATTAATCAAAATAACATGTGTACAAATTTCAATTAACTTAAAACGGTTCCTCAAAGCGGTAAAAGCTGACCTCCAGCCTTCCGGCCAACTCCAATCAGGTAGCCGGAAAGTAGCGTTTTTTTTTATATTTATTTTGAGTGACCAACAATAGCCATTCACAAACCTGTCACGACGTCAAGTTCCCGTCACTGTTTTTATTCTAAGAGCCTCGCCAAACAACAGCTGAGAGCTAGACAGAGAGAGACAGCGAGAGCTTTCTTTTAATAGTGACAAACACAAGCGCAATTTGCTTAATTTGCCTAATCCGCTCGTGTGGAACCCATAGCAAATGCAAATTTTTATTTTATTTTCTCTGCCTATACCTTTATCTTCAAACACACACACAGAAACAGACAAGAGAGAATCAATCGAAGCGCCAACGTCGGTGCTGCGATATCCAAAAAGTGTTTAGCTTTACCTTTTGTTGTGTCCGGCCATTCGTATGTTCATGCTTCGTGCTCAGTTGCGATCGGCAGGCAGCAGGCAACAAACGGAACTAGATCCAGTCGTCACCGCCTGCCAAAGAGAGCGAAAACAGAGAGAGAGAGATTTAATAAATTTCGCCGCCTTCTCTGTCCTAAGTTGCCATTGTTATTATTGCTGTTAGTCTTGCTTGCTCGACTGTGATCGCACTCTCAATTCTGGGTGCTTGTAGTTGTTTCGGATTCGGGTTCAGGTTCAGACCACACTGCGTATACGTTACTCTGTCCAACACCCAGTATATAAAGTGCAAACAGCTGCGATGCTTGGCATTCATTGTTTGCACAAGGGAAGCTAAAGCTCGCTAAAGGCAAACCAACAATCACCAACAACAACAAAAATACACGTCCGCAAGGACCTCAATCAACAGTGATCAGATGAAATGTGTAAAAAATTAGCAGTATTTGTAACTGTCAAAGTTGTTCAGCTTTTTAGCTGTACAAATGTGCTCGAAGAAAAAAGAGGAACAGATTAATAAATCAAACAACAACAATAAATAACAAATTTGCTGGCAAATAAACAAACGCAGCAAAAACAAAAGCAACCAGAATACTATAGAAACGCGCGCGCCAAAAAGCAATAATTAATTAATATATTTTTTTAAGGCATAAAAAATATTGCTTGGTATTTTTCTTTTGCTTTCAAAATATTCTCACGCGTCACACAAAGAACTAAAAGTACAGAATAAAGTAAATAAATAAACAAATAACAATATGGAGGTACAAAATATGCGAAAGCAGCCGTTGCTGCAAAGCAATCATCGAATCCTTGACTCCAGATGTGCGGTAAGTGTGGCATACCACATAAATACCATATAGTTGTACTAGTTGATCGACCTCCAAGCCCAATACGTAAATATAGTAATCGTTACTGTAAACATGACTCGTTTGCGTGGGTTCCACTTTCAGTGCCAAAAACGTGCAAATAAATTTAGAGGGTGTGTGTACCCAGAATAACTGAGGAGAATTATGTTAACGTAAACATTTTCTAAAATAAGCTCTACACATATAAGTATGTGCATAAATTGAGGGGCTTGTACTTTGAAATGCTGATTCAAATTAAATACGCACTTCAGATGCAATTAAATGAAATTGTTTGCCAAATATTTGAAATAACATTGCGTCTGATTTTTCAATGAATTTAATAAGAAATATTCTTAAAAATGCGAATAAAAAGCATTGCTTAAAATGACCTTTTCTTATATGAATACAGCCATTATAATACGGTTCATAGCATGTTAATTGTTGGCTCATAAGTGAATTAGATATTAATAGTGTGATGCGAACAGAAAAATAAATATTTAGCTCAAATGTCATAATAACGAAGTTTTCTTTATTAATCTTTTCAGTAATATGTTTATATTAGTATATATATTTTTTAAATATAACAGGTTTTTAAAATATGAAAATGACAACAGATTTAATAGCTAAGCATAGTTTGAGATATTTCAAGAGTTGATTTATTGTTTCTATGCAAAACAATATTTGTTAATTGGATTTTTTGTTCATTAATTTTTTAATATTCTAAATAATTATTTGTTATAACTGTAATTAAAAACAGAATTGCTTAAAAAACACATAATTCTCAAAGTTCAAATAGTCAATATTCTGATCTAAAACCGGAATAACTGAAAAATATACAAATATTCGTCAGATCAAAGTTAAGTTAAAATAAAATTTTTTAATATTTTTTAAAAATAATAATATAAACTAAAAGAGATAATTTAGCATTTATCAATTTTAACAAATTCTTTTGCTTTCAAGCAGCCCTAAGAATGTATATATCGTCAATTTATAAAAACGTAAGACTAAGTGTTACTGGCATACTTATGTTTTCCATTTTTTCCCCCATTCGCCCCAAGTATAAATATTAAGTGTTTGACCATAATTTATGCGTTCTGTCAAAAATGTACATGAAAAGCAAATAAAAATATTGTTTGCTTGCTTGCTTTTCCGCCGACCATGAAATTGGTAATGGTCATGGAAATGCAAGTGAAAATTGCTGTCGTAGAAAAACACATGTGCTGCAAATTAATATATCTGGCTTTCATCTAAGAGCCATAAATAACCATAATAAATCTAGACATACAGTATACGCACACACACATATATATATATATATATATATGTATATATAATATATATATTTTATATACATATATGTACATCAACTATTACGCTTATATGTGAGTTGCTGGCCAATTTTAACGATTTGTTTCGTCTACAGCTGAACGATTTATATCCGATCGCCCGTTTGACTCAGAAATTGGACGTGCTCAATATGTCGTCTACAACAACAACAACAACAACAACAACAGCAGCAGCAGCGGATACCGAATGCCCCTATACAATTGAACTGGTGCAGCCGGAGGATACCGAGGCAGTTCTAACCATGCTAAAGACTTTCTTCTTTAAGGTAGGTTTTCGATTTATATTTTATGCCTCTTCACTTTATTGTTATGCAAATTGTGATTAAAATACAGTCACTAGTCGAAACAAAGTAAAAATTTTAATGAAATATCTTATAAATATTAATTAGATTAGCATCATTAAGCTCACAAATAAATTTTAAAAAATTCATATTGAATGAATTAAGAAGTTAAATGAATGCATTGGGTATTTTAACGTCTTTGTTTTTTATATTTTGCTTCTGTTTTATGTTTTCTGAGAATGTCAAGTTAGTGAACCTTATCCTTGCCTTGTGGGCAAATGATTCATCGGGAAGTCCCTTAAGTATTTGCACCTTCTCTTTTATTTACATAACTCAGATCTTTGATCAAAACCAGTTTAATGAAGTCATGTCAATGATGACTTTGAACGGTTTTCGATCTACTGTAAACGACTAAAGTTTATCAATATCTTTGAATTAAACTTGCATAAGAGGCGTGACAAACTTCCACTCCAATTAAAATGTCATAAAACAATACTCAAACAGATCAAATATAAAAGCAACACAGCAAATTATGCAGCACAAACCTGGATTACTGACTGACAAACTGACTGACTAACTGACTAACTGACTGACTGAATGACTTTTGCTTCGGTTCCGTTTTCGTTTTGCATAAATAAAAAAATAAATGTCGCTGATCGAAAAGATATGAAAATTGCAATTGTGTGCCCGTAAATCATTTTATTATAGTTTTAATCGTGTCGAGTAATTGCCTAAACAACAAATTGCAATTTTAAAATGCAATCAATCTAACTTTTCAATTAAATTAGCAGGTTCAATTTGATTTGCCAACCAAGCATAGATATCAAATTTAGTGAAAACATGATGAGAACCTGATCTTCATGCGCAGTACAAAGCAATTTCTGGTTGCCAAATGTCCATGTAAAAAAAAACAATATACAACAAACACCACAGGCAACAGTGCAAACAATAAACAAGCTCAGCGAGTTCATTCACTTTTTTTAAAATCGGGTTTTGTTTTTTTTAGCTTGTTTTGTCTTGATTTGCGAACTGATTAGCATAAATGTCTTAATTTCAGGATGAACCGATGAATAAATTTCTTGAACTCGGTGAATGCCGGGAACTGGAACAGTTTTCAGTGAAACCACTCAAGGACAATTGCTCATATAAAGCTGTCAATCGCAACGGCGAGATCATTGGCGTCTTCATCAATGGACTTATGCGACGATCTGTAAGAAAAAAATTCATTTAACCATAAAATTAAATATTTAATTAACACAACTTTCTATATTGATTTATTATTATTTATTGATTATTATTATTATTTATTATTATTTGAATCTGCTAATCATTTGTATCATATCTTCATCTATACCTATCATATGAAATATTAACCATACTTTTGGTATCTGTCGATGCTTAAAGTAACTAAACTTTTTATTTACAAATTATGTTTTTTAAAAGGTTGGTTAAAAAAAAATATTTTTCTTTCATTAAATCCAGGGTACATTTTTTTCAAACTTAAAAAATGATATGACTGGCTTTTAGTGCTTAGATTTGAAAACAATTAATACATGTATTTTGTATATTTAGGTATATGTAATATTTATCTTACATGCTTTAATCATTTTTATGATCTATTGCTTACAGACGCCAACTGCTGAGCCAGCTAAGAAGGCGGCCGATGACTGCGAACATCCCAAATTCAAAAAGATTCTCGGTCTTATGGATCATATTGAGGAGAAGTTTGACATATTTGATTTGTATCCCGATGAGGATGTAATACTCGATGGCAAAATCATGTCCGTGAATAGCAATTACCGCGGTCTGGGCATTGCGGGTCGTTTAACTGAACGAGCCTACGAATATATGCGTGAGAATCAGATAAACGTTTACCATGTCCTCTGCAGCAGTCATTACTCGACGCGAGTCATGGAGAAGCTGGGCTTCCATGAGGTCTACCAGCTTAAGTATGCGGACTATAAGCCGCAAGGTGCTGTTGTCTTTAAGCCATCTGAGCCACATTTGGCCGTCACTCTGCTGGTAAAGGAAGTGATCAACAACAAACCAAAGTCTTTATTGTAAATGCTGTTAACTCTCCGAGCAATTATGCATTTTATTTAAAATATGTGATTTTTATGTTTGTAGAATCGGTGGCGGGTTATATATATGTACAAATATATATATGTATTATATATATATATATATGTACTTATGCTTTTGTGTATCGTGCGTTCTTTTCATTCTTGATGTGCTTTCAATTAATCTATAGGCAAAATATTAGAAAAAGAAAACAAGTACAACTTATATAAATAATTATGTAGATAAGTTCGAATGACGCGACATTAATTTAAGTGTTCAAATTTGCTCAAAGAAAAAATAAATAGTTTAAAAAAATTCAATTAAAAATTAAAAAAATTGTTTAATGTATGTTTATACGTTGAACATACTAAAATGGGGAAATTGGAATTGGAAATAAAGTAAGTAAATATATATATATATTCTTGATCAATATTAACAGTCAAATCTATTTAGTCATGTCCGACTGTAATATATATACATATGATTCTATTTGTCTATTTGAGATGTTATCAAAATATCTGCCAACTTGTTAAATAAATAAAGCAATTCCCATCCTCTCAATTACAATACCCAAGATATATCGTAAGCACTGAAATTTTTTACTCAAGTACTCGAGAGTGACAAGTTACTGCTGAGGATATTATCAATTTTGGAGGACAGTTTTTAAAGAGTGAGATAAGTTGACTTACAGCTACAGCTACATTATCTTCCTGAGAGGCTTAGGCTAGAAATATGTCGCAATTTGCAATTCAAAATAAAAATACACATTTTATACATATTTATTTATTTATGTACAGATTTATATAATTTGTATGCAATTGATGAACGAATCAGCAATTTGACTTTTTTGAGTGAACGAGGAAACCATCAAAGATTATTATAATTATTGCCTCAAACGCCATTTAAATTACTGTAACAAAAATGAAATGAATCTGAAATCAGACTTGCAAATAATTATGCCACTGAATTTTATAAAGGTTGGAAAAATAAAAATAAAGTACTTGACTTAACAGTGATTCGGTTTTAATTTGTTTGTATCATATATAACAAATTTTAAATGATAAACACAGTTTAAGTTTTTTTTATTCTAAGGAATAACTCTAAAAAATAAACAAATTTATAAGAAAATCTTTATTTGGTTACAATCCGGCCCAAGGGATCTCTGCCCAGACGATCCACCATGCGTCGAATCTGCTCCTGATTTCCATATTTTTGTGCGTCGGCGACTACAGCAGCATGATGAGAATTCGCCTCCGCTGAGATTTCATCCTGTACGTGTCGGTTCAGCTCAAACGAATGTCTGCAAAGCGATAATTAAAGCATTTAATTGGTATTTTCTGGATTTATTTTATCACTCACTTGGCAGAGCTGAAGCCAAAGAACGCGCCTAGAACCCCCCGTGCTATTAGAAATAAAGCCACCTGCCAGTTGAAGACGCGATTTATACCCTTTATGCCATAATAGGGGCCCGGATCCGGGCTATAATTGGGCCTGACTTCCCTGTTTCCCGAGTGCCACCTGGATTCCATATTAAACTATCATCGTAATTCTTGCGAGTTTATGTTTTCATCAGCGTCTGATATGCCTCTGTTATTTTTACGAAGCGCGCAGTTTTTTCAGCATTTGCGCCATTGGTCTTTACATCTGGATGATACTTTAACAAATATAATAAAAATAGATTAGCAATTAGCAATAGCGGCTATTTTCACGTGTTGTACCTGTTTGGAGAGTTTTAAAAAGGCGTTTCGTATGTCCCCCTTGGTGCAATCATAGCTCAAATTTAGCACTTCATAGTGGGTCTCCTTTTTGGTATTCCATTTAGCATTGTTGGCGAAACTGCGTATTAAGAATTTAAACGTTACTTTATATAACAAATAAACAAACACAATTACCGCAATTGTTACCTACTTACGTCTACAGGTGACCGTTTCAGTGTCCACAATTAAGGCTGGTAGCCTCAGCATATTAAATGTATCCCACCGTTTTTATTACTACAGTAGTGTGTAAATAAACAAACAATTTTTACTCCATTTATTTTCCGAACGTAGAACACAAAATATAAGTGTTGAAAATTTTCCATCTGGTAGCTGTCGATAACATCGCAACAACCCTTTAATCGATATCTTGAGAAACAGCTGTTCTGTTGTAATTTAGTTACCAGGCAAAGCTCTGTTTCAAGCGTATTTCACCGTTTTCTCTTTTCTTTTTATTATTTCTATGCTTTTTAAAACAATAAACCACTGCTACTTAGCACATTTCTCAACAAACTGTATTCATTAAATAAATTTATTGACAATATACAAAGTGCGCGCTGCTAATAACATAGCAGCGAATGTTAAGTGTTTAACGCTGTCATGACAACGATAAAAATTGCGCTCTTTCATAAAATAACAAATTGGTAAAAACAACTAACAATGAGCGGCGAAAAAAAAGCAATGGAATTGCAATTGCAAGTGCGCCAAAATGCATCCGAGTATCAGAAATCAGTTTCGGATCTATTCTCATGGGAAAAGGAGATCAAAACCAAGGAGCTCGCAATGCAAAATGCTCCCGCTCCGACCGTCCAACCAAACGTGAGTAAAACTTTTTCTTTTGTATCGAGATCGAGACTTATGCCTATTCTTTCTTGTAGTGTGTGCCAGTGCGCAGCCATGTTACAAAAGCAGTGGAGACGCTTAAAAAGTCAGGCAAGGATGATTGTAGCGCTAGTGGCTCAGCTGCAAGCACTCCAACTGAGAAGCAGGATCTTCCCTCGGATGCAGTGGCTCAGCAGCATAAGAAAGCGAATGATATCAAGGATCGCGGTAATAGTTATGTAAAGCAATCAGACTACGAGCGCGCCATCGAAGTATACACTGAAGCTATAGAGGTCTATCCACACGATCCCGTGTACTTTATAAACAGAGCATTGTGTTATCTCAAGCAGGAAATGTGAGCAGTATGAAATCTAAAATTTGGTCAAACCTAATCTATCGATTATATTTTTATATTTTCTTGGCAGCCATGACAGATGCGTTGAAGATTGTGATGTGGCCATTGGGCTGGATAAGCTGTGCGTTAAGGCCTATTATCGGCGCATGCAAGCGAATGAATCGCTGGGCAACAATATGGAAGCTCTGAAAGACTGCACCACTGTCCTGGCCATTGATCCCAAGAACTATGAGGCCAAACGCAGTTTGGAACGCATCAATGAACGCTTACGCAAATTTGGTATTTATTTAATTATAATACCAATAAGATCGAATTTAAATTGTCACCTTTTTGACAGCTACCAAACATGGTCCCAACTTTAGTGCACCACGTGATGATTTAATTGATATTTTACCGTTTGATAAGCCGGCTTATAAGCGCTCCAAGAAACCCATGCGTCGATTACCTGTTGTGGACATTGTTTCGCCCCGACCCAATCAAAGTGAACCAAAACAATTGCACATAACGGATGCAGAAATTGACAAGATTTTTAACAGCAATTGTGGGCCTTTTGAGGAAGTGAAAGTGGAAACTGCACAGAAAAAAGTTACCAAGCCAAGAGCCTTAGAAGCGAAAAAACAATTAGATGTTCAAATTCAGGAAACTAAGCAACCAGCTCCTCAGTCAAAAGAAGATAAAAAAACCTCAGACAAACCTGTCGAAACTGCCTCCTTGCAAACCATAAAACTTGATAAATCCAATAAAAATAAAAAAATTGTGAAAGAAATTATTACAACTGGCCCACGACAAACTGTAAAACTTAAAGAAACCGAGGAAACTGTAAAAACTGTAGACAAATCAGATCTAACTACTTCATTAAACACTAAAAATACTAAAACTGTGCCCGAACCACAAGTGAAGCACTCTGAAGTCAGCGCAATGGAGGTATATATAAAATTTTGTTGTTCTAATATGAATTCCCATTAATTTATCGGATTATTTTTTAAAGTACGTTCCTGCTGCACCGACCGGCACTGCCCAGTTCTATGTCACCTGGAAGGAACTGTCGCCAAACCAGAAATATCACTATTTGAAATCTATTGAAATTGCCAATTTGTGCAAAATACTTGGAGCTGGATTTGATTCGGACACATTTACGGATCTGTTGCGCACATTGCATGACTTCTATGTGCCCAACAAGGAGCCAACAACAGCAGCTGTGCTGCTGGAGATTAGCAAAAATGATGAGTTCACCATTCTCGCCATGCTCATGTCACAGGAGGAAAAGAAATGTATGTGCTAAACTATTTCCAACAAAGAATACCTAACATTTATCAATCTATTCTTTTAGTGGTTGCTTTTGTCATGGATGAAATTCAGAAGTTTCCGAAAAACAATCCAGCATTATTGGATAAACTAACCAAGGCCTTTAATTTAGCTTAAGATGAGGACTTCGCCTCGCGCTTGCTCAATCCTCATTGACTAAAGTTTAAATTGTTACAATTAATAAACGTTTTTGGTTCGCTTCAGATTGTTAAACTCAAACATTAAATACGGTTTTTCTTTCTTAATGTTAATTATAAAAATATATTTGAAGAACGTACAAATTTAAAGTTGAACTGCTTATATTCTATATTTAATTCACTTTAATGCTAAAAAGCCATAAATCTGAACCATTTCTAATAACAACAAGACGACCGATGAATATCATATGAATTAGTGTAATTTACATAAATCAACATATTAATTCAATCAGAGAAAGCATCTACTAAAAATGGATGTCTGTCTGTCAGTCAGTCTGTATGTTTTGTAAACAAACAGCTCCATTAAATGATTTAAAGTTGAAACTATCCGTTGATAGGTTAACTGCAGCACATACATACATACATATAAGCATAAATAAATAATGTACTGCATTACAGCTAAGGCGTGAATTACATTGGGAGCATTGAATCCACTCTCGAGAATTCTCAGGCATAGCCGAAGCCGGATTTGTGTCAGCGCTCGGCTGCCCACTAATTGCGTGAGAGCCGACTGCCGATGACTTGTACTAAGTAACAAATACATGTTGTTGCTTGTTGTTGTGCCCTATTGTTGCATCTACTACTACTACTAGTTTATAATTTAATTTACATTATTTTTCTTATCGCTGCATGGGCGAGCGAGTGTGAGGTTGCCAGATGAGCGCAAAAGTTGGCGAACGCTGTGGCAACTCCGGAGCCGAAGCTAAGCTTCATTAAGCAGAGATGGAGAGCCAGCGAACGGAGCGCATGATCGCACAGTTGCTGTCCACACTCTAACAGATTTGGATATCGCGCTCTGCGCGAATGAGAATTAATATAAATCAAATCAAGCAATCAGACAACAATAGCAAAAAAGAGGCACACGCAAATAATAAGCTAGTATTCGTATATCGCGTATACGAAGCGTGAACACACAAAAAGCTTTTAAATAAACGTAAACAATTGTAGTATTAGCGTCAAACTAACGGAAATTTTGTGTAAGTGTGTGAATTCAAATGCTGTTATAATAATACTAATGCAAAATAAATGCTAAACACGAGAGAGAGAAAGAGAGGTAGAGAAAGCAACTAAAGAATACACAAATAATAACACAGTGTATAAGCAATGGAGAAAATTAAAGCAAGAGTAAAGAAAACTGTTGGTGGAAAACCTGAAAATTGTTGCAATTTTAACAAAAGTAATAAATGTGTGCGAAGTGAGCAAAAAGCTACAGTGTGTGTCTGTGTCCTAATATAAACATGTTTGTGCAAACACACAAACATGCTGTAATTATATTTTTACAGTTGTGGCTCTGAATTAATATGTAAAAATGTGCAAATTATCAGCAAAAAAACAATAAACGAAAACAGAAACAATAAAACTCCCACCAAAAAAATACGTAAAACTCGCGCAGCCTCAATACAAAACAACAAATCTCAACGCAAGAGCGAGATAGTAGGGTTTCGATCGAGATATACTGTCTGCATACCAATACACCACTACTGCCAATGCCGATATAGAGCCACGTACATTGCTTACCTCTCATTTAATATTATTTTGAGCTTCAACAACTGTTTAAGAATGCAAAACAAATTTGTTTGTTGCTATTGTTATTGTTGTTGAAGTCTGGCACATCTTTAAGGTCTTGAGAGATCGTGATTAATGATTGTGATTAAAATACAGTCACTAGTCGAAACAAAGTAAAAATTTTAATGAAATATCTTATAAATATTAATTAGATTAGCATCATTAAGCTCACAAATAAATTTAAAAAAATTCATATTGAATGAATTAAGAAGTTAAATGAATGCATTGGGTATTTTAACGTCTTTGTTTTTTATATTTTGCTTCTGTTTTATGTTTTTTGAGAATGTCAAGTTAGTGAACCTTATCCTTGCCTTGTAGGCAAATGATTCTTTGGGAAGTCCCTTAAGTATTTGCAACTTCTCTTTTATTTACATAACTCAGATCTTTGATCGAAACCAGTTTAATGAAGTCATGTCAATGATGACTTTGAACGGTTTTCGATCTACTGCAAACGACTAAAGTTTACCAATATCTTTGAATTAAACTTGCATAAGAGGCGTGACAAACTTCCACTCCAATTAAAATGTCATAAAACAATACTCAAACAGATCAAATATAAAAGCAACACAGCAAATTATGCAGCACAAACCTGGATTACTGACTGACTAACTGACTGACTAACTGACTGACTGAATGACTTTGGCTTCGGTTCCGTTTTCGTTTTGCATAAATAAAAAAATAAATGTCGCTGATCGAAAAGATATGAAAAGTGCAAGTGTGTGCCCGTAAATTATTTTATTATAGTTTTAATCGTGTCGAGTAATTGCCTAAACAACAAATTGCAATTTTAAAATGCAATCAATCTAACTTTTCAATTAAATTAGCAGGTTCAATTTGATTTGCCAACCAAGCATAGATATCAAATTTAGTGAAAACATGATGAGAACCTGATCTTCATGCGCAGTACAAAGCAATTTCTGGTTGCCAAATGTCCATGTAAAAAAAAACAATATACAACAAACACCACAGGCAACAGTGCAAACAATAAACAAGCTCAGCGAGTTGATTCATTTTTTTTAAAATCGGGTTTTGTTTTTTTTAGCTTGTTTTGTCTTGATTTGCGAACTGATTAGCATAAATGTCTTAATTTCAGGATGAACCGATGAATAAATTTCTTGAACTCGGTGAATGCCGGGAACTGGAACAGTTTTCAGTGAAACCACTCAAGGACAATTGCTCATATAAAGCTGTCAATCGCAACGGCGAGATCATTGGCGTCTTCATCAATGGACTTATGCGACGATCTGTAAGAAAAAAATTCATTTAACCATAAAATTAAATATTTAATTAACACAACTTTCTATATTGATTTATTATTATTTATTGATTATTATTATTATTTATTATTATTTGAATCTGCTAATCATTTGTATCATATCTTCATCTATACCTATCATATGAAATATTAACCATACTTTTGGTATCTGTCGATGCTTAAAGTAACTAAACTTTTTATTTACAAATTATGTTTTTTAAAAGGTTGGTTAAAAAAAAATATTTTTCTTTCATTAAATCCAGGGTACATTTTTTTCAAACTTAAAAAATGATATGACTGGCTTTTAGTGCTTAGATTTGAAAACAATTAATACATGTATTTTGTATATTTAGGTATATGTAATATTTATCTTACATGCTTTAATCATTTTTATGATCTATTGCTTACAGACGCCAACTGCTGAGCCAGCTAAGAAGGCGGCCGATGACTGCGAACATCCCAAATTCAAAAAGATTCTCGGTCTTATGGATCATATTGAGGAGAAGTTTGACATATTTGATTTGTATCCCGATGAGGATGTAATACTCGATGGCAAAATCATGTCCGTGAATAGCAATTACCGCGGTCTGGGCATTGCGGGTCGTTTAACTGAACGAGCCTACGAATATATGCGTGAGAATCAGATAAACGTTTACCATGTCCTCTGCAGCAGTCATTACTCGACGCGAGTCATGGAGAAGCTGGGCTTCCACGAGGTCTACCAGCTTAAGTATGCGGACTATAAGCCGCAAGGTGCTGTTGTCTTTAAGCCATCTGAGCCACATTTGGCCGTCACTCTGCTGGTAAAGGAAGTGATCAACAACAAACCAAAGTCTTTATTGTAAATGCTGTTAACTCTCCGAGCAATTATGCATTTTATTTAAAATATGTGATTTTTATGTTTGTAGAATCGGTGGCGGGTTATATATATGTACAAATATATATATGTATTATATATATATATATATGTACTTATGCTTTTGTGTATCGTGCGTTCTTTTCATTCTTGATGTGCTTTCAATTAATCTATAGGCAAAATATTAGAAAAAGAAAACAAGTACAACTTATATAAATAATTATGTAGATAAGTTCGAATGACGCGACATTAATTTAAGTGTTCAAATTTGCTCAAAGAAAAAATAAATAGTTTAAAAAAATTCAATTAAAAATTAAAAAAATTGTTTAATGTATGTTTATACGTTGAACATACTAAAAAGGGGAAATTGGAATTGGAAATAAAGTAAGTAAATATATATATATATTCTTGATCAATATTAACAGTCAAATCTATTTAGTCATGTCCGACTGTAATATATATACTTATATCTATCCTGTATAAATGTATGTTTGAGAATAAGCGAAGCGAGCAGAAATATGGATAAATGTGTATTCTGTATGGATTCGTGATCTCTAAATGTCTGTTCATAAATAAGTAGCTGATTCTATTTGTCTATTGTCTATGTGAGATGTTATCAAAATATCTGCCAACTTGTTAAATAAATAAAGCAATTCCCATCCTCTCAATTACAATACCCAAGATATATCGTAAGCACTGAAATTTTTTACTCAAGTACTCGAGAGTGACAAGTTACTGCTGAGGATATTATCAATTTTGGAAGACAGTTTTTGAAGATGGAGATAAGTTGACTTACAGCTACAGCTACATTATCTTCCTGAGAGGCTTAGGCTAGAAATATGTCGCAATTTGCAATTCAAAATAAAAATACACATTTTATACATATTTATTTATTTATGTACAGATTTATATAATTTGTATGCAATTGATGAACGAATCAGCAATTTGACTTTTTTGAGTGAACGAGGAAACCATCAAAGATTATTATAATTATTGCCTCAAACGCCATTTAAATTACTGTAACAAAAATGAAATGAATCTGAAATCAGACTTGCAAATAATTATGCCACTGAATTTTATAAAGGTTGGAAAAATAAAAATAAAGTACTTGACTTAACAGTGATTCGGTTTTAATTTGTTTGTATCATATATAACAAATTTTAAATGATAAACACAGTTTAAGCTATTTTTATTCTAAGGAATAACTCTAAAAAATAAACAAATTTATAAGAAAATCTTTATTTGGTTACAATCCGGCCCAAGGGATCTCTGGCCAGACGATCCACCATGCGTCGAATCTGCTCCTGATTTCCATATTTTTGTGCGTCGGCGACTACAGCAGCATGATGAGAATTCGCCTCCGCTGAGATTTCATCCTGTACGTGTCGGTTCAGCTCAAACGAATGTCTGCAAAGCGATAATTAAAGCATTTAATTGGTATTTTCTGGATTTATTTTATCACTCACTTGGCAGAGCTGAAGCCAAAGAACGCGCCTAGAACCCCCAGTGCTATTAGAAATAAAGCCACCTGCCAGTTGGAGACGCGATTTATACCCTTTATGCCATAATAGGGGCCCGGATCCGGGCTATAATTGGGCCTGATTTCCCAGGGCTGTATTGTTTCCCGAGTGCCACCTGGATTCCATATTAAACCATCATCGTAATTCTTGCGAGTTGATGTTTTCATCAGCGTCTGATATGCCTCTGTTATTTTCACGAAGCGCGCAGTTTTTTCAGCATTTGCGCCATTGGTCTTTACATCTGGATGATACTTTAACAAATATAATAATAATAGATTAGCAATTAGCAATAGCGGCTATTTTCACGTGTTGTACCTGTTTGGAGAGTTTTAAAAAGGCATTTCGTATGTCCCCCTTGGTGCAATCATTGCTCAAATTTAGCACTTCATAGTGGGTCTCCTTTTTGGTATTCCATTTAGCATTGTTGGCGAAACTGCGTATTAAGAATTTAAACGTTACTTTATATAACAAATAAACAAACACAATTACCGCAATTGTTACCTACTTACGTCTACAGGTGACCGCTTCAGTGGCCACAATTAAGGCTGGTAGCCTCAGCATATTAAATGTATACCACCGTTTTTATTACTACAGTAGTGTGTAAATAAACAAACAATTTTTACTCCATTTGTTTTCCGAACGTAGAACACAAAATATAAGTGTTGAAAAGTTTTCCATCTGGTAGCTATCGATAACATCCAACAACCCTTTAATCGATATCTTGAGAAACAGCTGTTCTGTTGTAATTTAGTTACCAGGCAAAGCTCTGTTTCAAGCGTATTTCACCGTTTTCTCTTTTCTTTTTATTATTTCTATGCTTTTTAAAACAATAAACCACTGCTACTTAGCACATTTCTCAACAAACTGTATTCATTAAATAAATTTATTGACAATATACAAAGTGCGCGCTGCTAATAACATAGCAGCGAATGTTAAGTGTTTAACGCTGTTATGACAACGATAAAAATTGCGCTCTTTCATAAAATAACAAATTGGTAAAAACAAGTAACAATGAGCGGCGAAAAGAAAGCAATGGAATTGCAATTGCAAGTGCGCCAAAATGCATCCGAGTATCAGAAATCAGTTTCGGATCTATTCTCATGGGAAAAGGAGATCAAAACCAAGGAGCTCGCAATGCGAAATGCTCCCGCTCCGACCGTCCAACCAATCGTGAGTAAAACTTTTTCTTTTGTATCGAGATCGAGACTTATGCCTATTCTTTCTTGTAGTGTGTGCCAGTGCGCAGCCATGTTACAAAAGCAGAGGAGACGCTTAAAAAGTCAGGCAAGGATGATTGTAGCGCTAGTGGCTCAGCTGCAAGCACTCCAACTGAGAAGCAAGATCTTCCCTCGGATGCAGTGGCTCAGCAGCATAAGAAAGCGAATGATATCAAGGATCGCGGTAATAGTTATGTAAAGCAATCAGACTACGAGCGCGCCATCGAAGTATACACTGAAGCTATAGAGGTCTATCCACACGATCCCGTGTACTTTATAAACCGAGCATTGTGTTATCTCAAGCAGGAAATGTGAGCAGTATGAAATCTAAAATTTGGTCAAACCTAATCTATCGTATATCGTATATATATATATCGTACATATTTTTATATTTTCTTGGCAGCCATGCCAGATGCGTTGAAGATTGTGATGTGGCCATTGGGCTGGATAAGCTGTGCGTTAAGGCCTATTATCGGCGCATGCAAGCGAATGAATCGCTGGGCAACAATATGGAAGCTCTGAAAGACTGCACCACTGTCCTGGCCATTGATCCCAAGAACTATGAGGCCAAACGCAGTTTGGAACGCATCAATGAACGCTTACGCAAATTTGGTATTTATTTAATTATAATACCAATAAGATCGAATTTAAATTGTCACCTTTTTGACAGCTACCAAACATGGTCCCAACTTTAGTGCACCACGTGATGATTTAATTGATATTTTACCGTTTGATAAGCCGGCTTATAAGCGCTCCAAGAAACCCATGCGTCGATTACCTGTTGTGGACATTGTTTCGCCCCGACCCAATCAAAGTGAACGAAAACAATTGCACATAACGGATGCAGAAATTGACAAGATTTTTAACAGCAATTGTGGGCCTTTTGAGGAAGTGAAAGTGGAAACTGCACAGAAAAAAGTTACCAAGCCAAGAGCCTTAGAAGCGAAAAAACAATTAGATGTTCAAATTCAGGAAACTAAGCAACCAGCTCCTCAGTCAAAAGAAGATAAAAAAACCTCAGACAAAACTGTCGAAACTGCCTCCTTGCAAACCATAAAACTTGATAAATCCAATAAAAATAAAAAAATTGTGAAAGAAATTATTACAACTGGCCCACGACAAACTGTAAAACTTAAAGAAACCGAGGAAACTGTAAAAACTGTAGACAAATCAGATCTAACTACTTCATTAAACACTAAAAATACTAAAACTGTGCCCGAACCACAAGTGAAGCATTCTGAAGTCAGCGCAATGGAGGTATATATAAAATTTTGTTGTTCTAATATGAATTCCCATTAATTTATCGGATTATTTTTTAAAGTACGTTCCTGCTGCACCGACCGGCACTGCCCAGTTCTATGTCACCTGGAAGGAACTGTCGCCAAACCAGAAATATCACTATTTGAAATCTATTGAAATTGCCAATTTGTGCAAAATACTTGGAGCTGGATTTGATTCGGACACATTTACGGATCTGTTGCGCACATTGCATGACTTCTATGTGCCTAACAAGGAGCCAACAACAGCAGCTGTGCTGCTGGAGATTAGCAAAAATGATGAGTTCACCATTCTCGCCATGCTCATGTCACAGGAGGAAAAGAAATGTATGTGCTAAACTATTTCCAACAAAGAATACCTAACATTTATCAATCTATTCTTTTAGTGGTTGCTTTTGTCATGGATGAAATTCAGAAGTTTCCGAAAAACAATCCAGCATTATTGGATAAACTAACCAAGGCCTTTAATTTAGCTTAAGATGAGGACTTCGCCTCGCGCTTGCTCAATCCTCATTGACTAAAGTTTAAATTGTTACAATTAATAAACGTTTTTGGTTCGCTTCAGATTGTTAAACTCAAACATTAAATACGGTTTTTCTTTCTTAATGTTAATTATAAAAATATATTTGAAGAACGTACAAATTTAAAGTTGAACTGCTTATATTCTATATTTAATTCACTTTAATGCTAAAAAGCCATAAATCTGAACCATTTCTAATAACAAGACGACCGATGAATATCAAGTTTTTACTAGAAGTAAACGAAAACCGTTTTGGCTGAGAGAACGTCGGCCTCAGTAGTCAGGCAATGAATATTAAATAGCAAATTGAGTAATATGAATTAGTGTAATTTACATAAATCAACGTATTAATTCAATCAGAGAAAGCATCTACTAAAAATGGATGTCTGTCTGTCAGTCAGTCTGTATTTCTTGTAAACAAACAGCTCCATTAAATGATTTAAAGTTGAAACTATCCGTTGATGGGTTAACTGCAGCATATACATACATACATATATGCATAAATAAATATATGTATTGCATTACAGCTAAGGCGTGAATTACATTGGGAGCATTGAGCATTGCTAATCCGAATCCACTCTCGAGAATTCTCAAGCGTAGCCGAAGCCGGATTTGTGTCAGCGCTCGGCTGCCCACTAATTGCGTGCGAGCCGACTGCCGATGACTTGTACTAAGTAACAAATACATGTTGTTGCTTGTTGTTGTGCCCTATTGTTGCGTCTACTACTACTACTAGTTTATAATTTAATTTACATTATTTTTCTTATCGCTGCATGTGCGAGCGAGTGTGAGGTTGCCAGATGAGCGCAAAAATTGGCGAACGCTATGGCAACTCCGGAGCCGAAGCTAAGCTTCATTAAGCAGAGATGGAGAGCCAGCGAACGGAGCGCATGATCGCACAGTTGCTGTCCACACTCTAACAGATTTGGATATCGCGCTCTGCGCGAATGAGAAATAATATAAATCAAATCAAGCAAACAGACAACAATAGCAAAAAAAAGGCACACGCAAATAATAAGCTACTATTCGTATATCGCGTATACGAAGCGTGAACACACAAAAAGCTTTTAAATAAACGTAAACAATTGTAGTATTAGCGTCAAACTAACGGAAATTTTGTGTAAGTGTGTGAGTGTGTGAATTCAAATGCTGTTATAATAATACTAATACAAAATAAATCAAATTCAAATGCTAAACACTAGAGAGAGAAAGAGAGGTAGAGAAAGCAACTAAAGAATACACAAATAATAACACAGTGTATAAGCAATGGAGAAAATTAAAGCAAGAGTAAAGAAAACTCTTGGTGGAAAACCTGAAAATTGTTGCAATTTTAACAAAAGTAATAAATGTGTGCGAAGTGAGCAAAAAGCCACAGTGTGTGTGTGTGTCCTAATATAAACATGTTTGTGCAAACACACAAACATGCTGTAATTATATTTTCACAGTTGTGGCTCTGAATTAATATGTAAAAATGTGCAAATTATCAGCAAAAAAACAATAAACGAAAACAAAAACAATAAAACTCCCACCAAAAAAATACGTAAAACTCGCGCAGCCTCAATACAAAACAACAAATCTCAACGCAAGAGCGAGATAGTAGGGTTTCGATCGAGATATACTGTCTGCATACCAATACACCACTACTGCCAATGCCGATATAGAGCCACGTACATTGCTTACCTCTCATTTAATATTATTTTGAGCTTCAACAACTGTTTAAGAATGCAAAACAAATTTGTTTGTTGCTATTGTTATTGTTGTTGAAGTCTGGCACATCTTTTAGGTCTTGAGAGATCGTCGTGTAAGCTGCCCGCCCCCTGCCACCTGAAAGTCGTGCCTAATTTATGCTGAAGTCTAACCGAAAAACAAGAGAAAAAAAAACCAAGCTCAAAAGCTTAGCCTGTTTGGCAAGCGCCTCTTCTACTTGTTTTGTTGTTGTTTCTGTCGGTTTCTTCTTATTTGCGTATAGCGCACTTCATCGTCCGTCTCAACCTGTGCCATGCGCAAAACAAAAACTAAAACATATCCCCATATGCCAATAGCTCATGAAAAAAAAAACAAAAACGGAGACACTAAAAACGAAAACAAAAACAAATACATTGAATATCAGCTAAAGACATACAAATTTAACCGGTTGGTTGAGTTTCAAAGCCGCTGCCGCAACCTCCGCAACAGCAGCGCAGCAGAAATAATTTGTAAAAAAAATAAGATATACGATTATTAATAATAGGGAAAAAATACAACGGGAGAGTGTGCCGCAAATCTTCGCTAGTTTTTTTAGCATAGTTTCATTTCTAAAGATCCGTTTAGATTATAATTTTTTGTTCAAACTGGTGTTTGATGAAAAAAACCAAGAATTAATTCATTGCAAAGTGGAATAATACCGGATTTCTGCAAAGTACAAGTGGATATGTATGACTTATACACAATTATTTATAACATTATCAATTGAATTATATTAATAGAATCGTTTAATCAGTTTATACATATGAACTATTGCAAGCTTTAAGACAGCATCAAGAATTGTTGCAAGTAAGGCAACTTTTAAAAGGTTTACAATGAGTTTCATTTCATTTTGGTAATTTCATTGTTTTACAAATTGTATTGTAGCTAAGTCGACGGCATTTAAACTTTCAGCACGAGCTGCTAATTTTTCTAAGGAAGAAACATTAGTTGTGGGAAAATTAATTTATTTTTGTTTTGTTTTATTTCGAAACAGACTTTCAGGCAACGAAGTTTAGAGAAATTTGACTTTCCAAAAAACATAAACTTTTCTTTTTTCCATATGGTATACATACTTTCATCTTACATCTACTTAACGTAACAATGTTAATTGCAAGTCACTGGCCTAAACCAATAATTATATAAGCGCCAATGAATCATATATGACATACATATCTATAATTATATATATTTAGCTCCTTCTTAGACTTCATGACGCATGCGAAGAGGACCTGAATTCAAAATTTAATCTCATGGCTGAATTGTATCTTCATCTGTCCAATCTGTTTGGGGTGTCGCAAGGAGTTTGAGTATTGAATTAAGTCTTTAGAGTACACGTGCTAATTGATATTATAAATCTTGTTGTTGTCGCCTTTTTGGACACACGTTTCGAATATTTTCGTAGACTAACTGCTACTATTTGCACACTTGTGTATAAATTGAAATCATGCGTTTTGGCCAAAAAACAAACTCAATTCAATTGAGTTCTGCTCCGCTGCGCAGATCACTCTTCTCCGCTCTGCTAATCCGCATGTAATTGAAATGTTTTTCAAAATCACATGCCAGCGGCAATTAGCACAACAGCAATTGCAAATATGTGTTGAATATTCAGTTTTTAAGATTGATGGGTTATTCGTGCAGCTTTGACCGGCTTCATTGGCTTTATGGCAATGCTAATCAAACGCTGAATATTTTGGAGGCGTGATGCATAAAAACAGCAGTTTCAAAGATTGGTTGCCTCACAAAATGAAGATGGCCATAGAGATGTTCAGTGGTTCTTGTTATTGTTGTTATTGATCATCCTTGAAGAGCGCCAAGCAAACAACAAAACAGATTCAAATTACCGCTGGCTTTGACTTCCGTCTTAGACAAAATAGTAACAACATCTACAACAGCTTTGGTTTTTAACCAACTACAGGTTTTCTGTTTGTCAGATGGCTTTATTATTTTATTTTTCATTTATTTTATTTTAAGAAAAAGTCTTTTCATTGTTTTCATTTTTTTTGTTAAATACTTAAAGAGTTTTGAGTGTTTTCTGTTGTTGTTTTTACGTCAAACTAAATCAAATCACTTGAGTTATTTTCGTGCATAAGGCATTTATTGTGACCGCTGCTTGGGAATATTTGCACAAATCTATCCATATCCATATCCACAAACATATTCATACAATGTATATATTTTTATCTCAGCACGTCGCGACTTTTGAGTCGAAGCGTTAATTTAATCAAAATCGTTGCGACAACACGACAAAACAGCAACGTCAATGAATGGGACACCAACAACAGCAACAGTGAAGCAACAACTATAGTAAAGACTACAGTCTCTGGCAAAAACCAGAAGAATGTATCCAGTCTACATTGAATTGGGGTTTTCTTATTTTGTTCGTTCTATATTGAGGCCCTTTAGAAGATATTTACATACATATTTGTATGTGAAAGTTGTTGCTTGAATGAAATTTTATATATTCTTGGTTTACAGCACATATCAAAAATACTTATAAAAAGTTACTTGAGTATTTAACATTTGAATAGGCACAGATTCATGCTATTGTTAATTATTTATGTGTTGAGTATTAATTTATTTACTTAATTTACCGATTGACTTGGAATGTTTTATTTAATTACTGCCTCATTTGGATCCAGCAAAAAAAAACATTCTTATTTACAAAAGAAGTGGTCACAAAAGTAATTAATAATTAAATTGCTTCCTTTCAATTTTTTTACTGGTTACAATATGTATATAAAATAAAATAAAATTTTATAAAGTTTTACCCTCACATAAAATGGGGCAGTCAAATATTCGTATATATTAATATTTAAACAGAGGTCCAAGAGATTAAAGAAATTTTTATCACATCTTGACAAAAGTTCGTATATAAATTCTCAATATTCTCACAGTCAAGAGGCCAGTCGAAAACTCTTATATACATTTATTTGCATATGTGTTCGTATTTATATCCGTTAACCAGACGGATGTAATTTCCGCCCTTTATAAAGTATTATATCTTATTGCGCCACAAAATTAGTCTGAAAATAAAAGCAGCAACAAAACAGATAAGAAAAAAAGCAGACAGACAACAACAAGAACAACAAACGCATCATTTAAAACGCAATTAATTGCAAGTTAAAACAAAATATTAAATAAGAAAACTTAATCACTTTAAAATACTATATATATATATAATATATATAATATTTCACATGAAAAAAGTTTATTCATAATATTGTGATTCTGTTGCATACTTCCCTGCGCTGCTGAGGCATCCAATTAATAACTGACTTAATATATCTTCCTGTCGATTTACATTCGTATTAACAATACTACTATTAATTATTATTCATTTCTGTTTCTCTTTGTGAGAATAAAACCTTGAAGTTCTGCTGTGAATTTCATGTGTAACTATAGGAAAACATGCGCTGGCATTTGATGCCATCTATATGCAAATAATGCATTAATTATGAGCATGAAAGCTGCTGCTGATATAATGCGTTTATCTCGGCTTTTTGGTTTTTGCGCTCTTGATCGTGGTCCAGAGTCTAAATGAGATATCCGGCCAAGTGCATATGTTCCTCAAAAGTTGCGACGTCATTGTATTATCAGACTGGCAGCACAAAATAATTTCAAATATTGCAAAACCTATTCGGTTTAATTTGTTAGCCAGTCAATAATTAAAATACAATATATTAAAGCGAATTGTTGTTTAGTACTGTAATATTCCGGGAATTCAGGGAAACCAGAATTGGTAATTGACTCTTATTTTAACTGAACAAAATAGTAAAAATAAATAATAATAAGATATGAAAAAAATCAAGTTTCAGCACTTTTAGCACCACTATTTTTTTTGCTTATCAAATTGCATTGTTTCTTATAAGCGTTCGAGTCAATTGAAAAATAAACAATCAGCAATAAGTTAATTTTTGTAACAAAATTCATGTTTGGCATTCTATATTGTGTGTGTTTGTTTTATTATCATATATAGAATCACAATCGAAATCATGCGGTAGTCTGAAGACACATTGAAATAATGCCACTGAAGTTTAAACATTTATTGGACAACTATTTTTGGACATGAATATGGATTTTGATTTTCCGGACTTTTGTAAGTATGATTTAATATAAGAAAATGCAGAAATACTTATTAAATAAATTAATTTGCGGCGAATGAACTTAAATTGAAAAAATAATATAACTTAAGTTTAGTCTTAAAACTTAAACATTATATTAGAAAATAAATAAGTCAAACAGAGAAGTTAAAGCACATTTTAAATAATTATCACACATTGAAGCAATTTTTAGCAAGCCAACTTTAAAATTGAGTTCACTTATGGCTTGGCAGATACATGACCATTAAATTAGAATAGTCCCTGGCAAGGTTATCAAAAAAAGCGAATAAATTGTCCTTCGACTGGTCTCTAAAATATGCACCACTCCATCGAACAGACAAAAAAACAACTAGGAAAATAGCTCTTGTTTCAAAAGTTAAACTTAAAAATACCCTGGATGGATAATCAAACGACTAAGAGACATTAAACTGGAATTTCAAGTCGATTTAACGCGAAATAAACTTAGGCTGTTTAAAGGCGTATATTATGTGCCGAATTGGACGACAATTTAGAAATAATTTCGGCTTTTATAGCTTATGGGAAATAAATTTGTATTTTTATCGATAAAGTGACACTCAATTTGCGAATGAAATACGAGTAGTTTATATCTCCCATAGTGTTTTTTACATTTTAAAAAATGATATATTTATATGGGTTAGAAGTTGCTCTTTGCACAACTGCAATATAACCTTTTAGCTCCATGGGTTGAGGGTATAAATATCTAAATTTGGCTTTCGAAATAGATGGGAAAATAAAATAAATTGATGTAGCAGTCGGCGTTTGTTATGCTTAACAAATTTCGTCTTATACCCTCCAAATAGACAAATCCAATTGGAGCACACAAATACCTATAGATAAATATATATATAAATATATATATAAATATATATATAAATATATATATATATATATATATATATATTGCATATATACACATTTCTAAATAATGTCGCCTGGTTGCTGAGGCGAGGAGCTAAAACATTGTTTGATCAATACAACTAGCTCAGGACACAGGACAAAGGCAAAAACTCAAATATTTGCACACTGATTGAATTTCGCTGCTGGCAGTGCATAAGAAATTCACAACGAATTCGACGTTTGAGCGCGTGTTAAATAATAATATTTAATAAAATAGGCTGATAAATACAAAAACTTGACAGCAGCTCGAAAACAGCTTGTGAATAATGTCAATGCATATGTAAAAACATTTAAGCAAACCACTTGCAAAAGCAAAGTCAGTTTTCATTTTTATTAGTAATTAGTTTTTTTTTTCATTTTTATTATTAATTGGGTTTTCTTTTCGCTTTCAATTACTTCTCGTGCTTCTGCCTTTAAGTAGTTAATATTTTTATATTTTGTTCGTTTTTGTTTTATTTATTTATTTTTCTTTTTTTTGTAAAAATAAAACAATTGGAAAAGCGCATTTTCACTGCTCAGCCAGTTGTGAAAAGTGCATCAACCGCATGTTCGCTCACATGTTCGTTAGATAATTGTTGTTATTGTTTCTTTATCGTATCTCATTTGCTAACGTTTTGTGTTAAAAATTTTCGATGCTGTTGCAGCTAGCAAGTACTAACTTGGCTCTTAGTGCAGACCGTGTGCGCTTGGCCGAAAGGCGCGTTCAAATCATCTAGTTAAAGGCTAACTTGAAGTTATCAAAATAAAAAAGTGATTAAATAAACGTATTATGGATTATCCCAAAACACTAAATGGTAATTGTGTGTGACGGTGTGGTGTGTGTGAGTGTGTTTGTGTATCTACATCCTTTTTGCATAAACTGCAAAAGCTGACATTAAATTTTAGTTGGCCCATAAATTCAACTGAGTCGCTTTTATCGATCAAACACTTGAAATAATTGCTGCTTATCAGTCGAATATTTTTAGTTTCATTAGTTTCATTAGAAATTTAAATTTATCATACACATATTTGTATGTATCATGTATATATATATATATAAACTTTTGACGCCCCTTAAATAATAGTAGCCACAATCTGTGCGTCTGTTTTATTTTTATTTAAATATAATTTTGAATAATATACGGTGTCTAATTATTAGTCAACTTAATAATAATTAAAATAAACTGTTATATTTAGTTTGTTGAATTTAAAGCTGTACTGTAAATATTATTCTAAAAGACATTAAAAGTCGACTAATCCACACAGAATCCACAAAATAAATAAAATACATTTTTAAAATTCAATACTGTTTATTTTTGAACGGGAACTTACATTTATTTTATTTTTAAAATCATTAATAAAAATTAATGATAATATATTTAAATCAAATTCTGTTTATTATTTATATTATAAAAGAATCGCATTCATTTACCATAAATCGCTGGAATGAAGTTAAGAGCAAAAATAAATATACCCAATTAATTAAATTAAATTTCTGGGCGTATTTAATAAATTAGCATAAATTAAGCAATATTATATCTCAGCTAAACCTGGAAGTCTAACACATTAAGCTAACTTGGATTAAAGAGCAATATCATAAAGGTTTTCAGTTCATTGTGAGTTCAGATATTTCGAAATTCTCACTAAAATTAAAATTGCCATAAATAGTAGAAAAATGGTCTACTACTCAGCATAAAATTCGAAATATATCAAAGTAAAAATAAAACTACTGTTTTTTCAGAAGAATTCCAAATATAATTAGAAAATTTGCTCTCTCCCTGAGATATCTGCTACGGCAGATCCTTAGAATTTGAATAGTTTAGTTGGAAATCGCTAGATTTTTTTTATAAATATTAGAAAACAATTTATCTGGAAATTCAATAATAATAAATCTGGTTTTTAGAAGAATATAAACTTCCGTTTTAGAAACATACTTTTTAATTAATTAGGTGTCAATATTCTAAAATGCCGGTCGATTTTTTTTCAGTATATATTTTTAAGTAAGTTATGAGCTTTTGTTAGATGTTACCAGTACTGATTTATAAATATTTTTGGATTATTATCGGTCATATTTTGTATATTTTGAATTGAAATTATATTTAAGTAAATTCAATCTGCAAGTGTAAGCCAAAAACAACTGTATTTATTTGTTGAGATTGCGTTTTCTTTAAACCCATATTTTTAATTTAAATGATATAAAATTGATTAAATTTTCTGCAGCTCGCCCCGATTTTATGGATGGCATCGACAATGAAGCATTGGATTTGTTTATGCAAGCCGCGGGCGTTGGGAATCTGGATGAGGCGCCGCCAGCGCATAGTCACAGTCACGGCCACAACCACAATGAGGAGCTGGCCAATGTTGTGGGCATCTCGAAGCTGGAAACTCCGCACACGCCACCCATGAATCTCCTGGACGCACAGCTGGCCACTGGTCGTGGGAGTGCGATGGCCATGCCACTAGCACATTTGCCCGAGAGTCCGCCCGATTCGGGATCTGAGCCCGCCTACAGTCCGCTGGGGGAATCGCATGCATTGAACGGACGCGAGCTCATCTATACCGGCTTGGGCAACATGCAACAACAGCAGCAGCAACAACAAATGCTGCAAGCGGACTTGCAGTTTACTTCCCCACCCCCGCCGCTAGTGCAGCAGCAGCAGCAACATCATTTTGTTGCCCCCGCGCAAGATGTTAGGGTGAAGCATGAAACGGGTCTGGTTAACAGTTTGCTCTGCCAGCAGCAGCAACAGCAACAACAGCAACAGCAGCAGCAGCAACTCAACTGCGAGCAACAGTTGCTGCCGTTGCAGCATCAACAACTTCAGAACTTGCCACAGGATCCGCTGCCTTTTCCGCACTATGACAATGGACACGTCTTGTATGGCAGTGGCAGCTACCAAAATCTATCCAGCATGTCCACCTGTATGCTGACCTCGCCATTGGGATTGAGTGATCGGGTTCAGGTAATTGGCACCAGTCAGTTATCGCTGAGCAGCTCAACGCCAACGACTCCGGTGCATTCGTTGTCGCGCAAACGGAAGATGTCCACGCAGCTGGATTGTCCTGAATTTGGGCCGATGGCCAAGCATGATCCGGGCTTGCAGATGAGTCCGTTGCGCAGTTCACATCATGCCATTTCCATTGCCATCGCACCGAGCAGCAGCAGTCCCAGTGATCATGATCTGAGCAAGACACCCGCCCACTCACATTGTTCCGCCTCCGTTTCGCCGGCGCTGTCCACCATCAATTCGCAGGCGGAGAATAGCCTCGACGGGCCGGCAAGCAATGCGGCTGCTGGCTGTGGCTCTGGCTCTGGCTCCGGCAGCGAGGCTGGCGATTCGGCATTGACGCAGTGCATCCGCTTCAGTCCGTTCCAGCCGGAGAACTGGCACAAGCTGTGCGACCAAAACCTGCACGAACTATCCGTTATCTACTATCGTGTCGATGCGGACAAGGGCTTCAACTTCAGCGTCTCGGATGATGCATACGTTTGCCAGAAGAAGAATCATTTTCAGGTCACTTGCCATGCCCGTCTGCAGGGCGATGCCAAATTTGTGAAGACACCGTCCGGCCTGGAGAAAATCAAATCCTTCCACTTGCATTTCTACGGTGTCAAATTCGAGGCGCCCAACCAAACGATACGCGTGGAGCAGAGTCAATCCGATCGCTCCAAGAAGCCATTCTATCCCGTACCGTACGAACATTGATATATCTCATACATATTTTTATATATATATATATATATATTTCTATATATATTTATATTCTCAATTTCAGAATCGATCTCCAGAGCCATATTGTCAGCAAAATAACCGTGGGTCGTCTGCACTTCTCGGAGACAACGAACAATAATATGCGCAAGAAGGGACGTCCAAATCCGGAACAGCGTTTCTTTCAGCTTGTCGTCGGTCTCCACGTGCACACCACATCTGGCCACTTTCCCGTCGTTAGCCATGGCAGCGAGCGGATCATTGTGCGCGCCTCGAATCCGGGCCAGTTTGAGTCCGATGTGGATCTGGTCTGGCAGCGTGGCATTACGCAGGAGTCGATCTTCCATGCGGGTCGCGTGGGCATCAACACAGATCGCCCAGACGAGAGTCTTGTTGTACACGGCAATCTGAAGGTGTCCGGCCACATAGTCCAGCCCAGCGATAGTCGCGCCAAACAGGAAATCGCCGAACTGGATACGTCGGTGCAGCTGCGCAACATGCAAAAGATACGCATTGTCCGTTATCGCTATGAGCCAGAATACGCCGTGCATTCCGGTCTGAGGAGGGAGAGCGACACCAGGGAAATCGTTGACACCGGCGTCATAGCGCAGGAGGTGCGCGAGATTATACCGGATGCGGTGCAAGAGGCTGGCAGCGTTGTACTGCCCAATGGAAATGTTATTGAGAACTTTTTGCTGGTCAACAAGGTAAATAAAAATCAAAATTCTTAAAGCTATATATTTATTTTTTAAACATAACAGCCTAAATCTTAGCATATGGTCACACTAATTAGGCAAATTTTTATTTGCCACACTATTTCCCTCCAAGTTTAATTGCCAAAGGTATTTTTTAAAAATCCCGCCTCTAACAAAAAGAACTTGTGTGATTGTTTATGCTCGCACTTGCTATCAGCCCTGGTCGAAGGACTTTTTTCGACACTATTTCATAATGTTTCATGGTCACACATGCGCTGCACTCAAAAAATTCCGTTAAGCGTTGTACATTGAATTTTTGCACTTTTAATAATATTATATATATTCAATGTGTTCTATCTGGGATACCTACGCACCAGAAATCAACTCGTAAAACACACAAACACTTTAACAATCAAAAAAAATAATTTGAAACAGATAATCAGTGCAACCTATACACAACATTTATATATAACACATATTGTTTTTTATTCAGGATCGTATACTAATGGAGAACATTGGGGCCGTTAAGGAGCTGTGCAAGGTCACCGGGTCACTGGAGTCGCGGATTGAGAGTCTCGAACGGGCCAACACCAATCACAATAACCACCAACTGCGTGCCAAGGATCTGCTCGAGCCACGCTGCCTTTTGCCGCCGCGTCTCCAACAGAAGCCCAACAATCGCAGCAACGATGGCTACGAGATCTGCTCCAGTCGCCTGATGCAAATCATTATCTTCATGCTAATCATTGTTATGGCTGCCTGGTAAGCACTGGTTTAATATGGAACATCCAACTTTTCCATAAAAGAAATTAATTTACTATAAGAAAAAGAATTTGTCGGTTAACAATTTTGCCAATAATTCTTGCTTCAAAATAACATTTTGAATAGCTGGTTTAGTTTTTATTATTCAGTTTTTAATTTTTTAGAATCTTTTAATTAAAAGTTTAACCCTTTTTACCCAGTTTGCCTTTAGATTGTCCAAATTTATTTGGCTCTTATTCGCTACAAAATTCTCGTTTAACTGAATTATTTTCATTTGTCTAAAATTAAAAAACCCCAACATTTATTGTACTGTTTTTAGCCATCACACTCATGTTATGTTGAAAATTGGTAGAATTCGCATGAATAAATACATTTTTAGCAAAGAGTGTAAATTTCAAATCAATACAAAAAATATTGAAAATGGTGGAAGTTAAAAATAATAATTATTATCGTGTTGCTGATAACACAAAAATAAAATAAGTAAGCAAAAAAAGTTTTTGTGGATTACCTAAAGAATGTTGGGTTAAGTGCTAAAATTATATTCAATGAAGAGAAAATAAAAGTAGCTTTCGTCGGTTATATAATATGCCAAAAGTTCGTGATTGAATTCGTAATATCTTAAGTCAGAAACAGTTTATGTTGTTTTAATGTAATATCTCTTGGGTGCTTTTGATTTAAGTAATAATTAATAGTTTTTCAAATATTCTTGCTAATCTAAGAGATCTAAATTGTCAATCATTTATATTCATATCAACTGAAAAAATTATTATAGCTTGGCCGCCGTTTCCACGCTGTATTTTGTGGAGCACAACAAGCAGCAGCAGCATCTGGATGGCTATCAGATGTTTGGCGACAGTCGCCTCTTTCGACCGGATGCGTCCGCGTCGCGTCTGAGCGACGAGGATCGCTTAAATTTTCAGCACAGCTGGCAGACGCTCTTCAAGAACAAAACGCACGGATCATGGCCCAGTTTAATCTTTGCGGCGAGCACCACACGACCAACGGTGCGACACAGCGAGGGGACCGATGAGCTGCAGCAGGAGGAGGAGGAACTGACGGCTGTGATGAACAATCCGCAGGTGAATCTGGCGCTGCCCAAGCAGCCGCATACAAGGATCACAACTACGGCGCCGCGAAACAACAGCAACAACAAGACGATTGTCAGCAAGAACAAGTCCAAGTGGCCAGTTAGCCAGGAGGCACTGCGTCCAGCGGCGGCAGCGCAAAAGCTGCTGCAAAGTGTGCGCACTGTGAGTCGAATTCTGGCTGCATCCAGCAACGATACGGACAGCTCCTCCTCGGAGAAGCCAGCGGGAATTGCACCACTCTCGCAGGACTTTGAGAACAACTCCATCGATGTGGATGCACAGCAACAGCAGCAACAGCAACTCCGACAGCAACAGCAGCAACAACAACCACTGAAACCTTCATCCAAGCTGGATGATCAGATTGTGGTGCTTGGCACGATTCCCAGCACCATTGTGGACAACGTGCCGGTTGTGTCTGCTGGTCAGGCCATACGCAAGCTCAACTCGGGCGATGCAGCCATTTATAATGTGTACAAAACCGTTTCGCCACCCACAGCCAATCTGGCATTGACCACCAATAAGGTCAGCACGGAGCAGAGTCATCCCCAGAGCACACTCTCCCTATCGCTGGACGTGCCGCCGCCGGCTTTGTTGCGTAACAGCAGCGGTAGCAAAGACAGCATCGATGCTTTGGATCTGCAGAATCTTAGCAATACCAATGAATCTGAGTCGGCCGATAATCCCATAACGGCACTTTTTGGCTTTGAGTATCCGGGTCTGCGGGACTCCAGTGTGGGCAGAAGATCAGCGAATCAGCGCAGTATCGATTGGATCAGGCAGAAGAGCTTGAGAACACCGCTCTTTGGTCAGCCACCCGAGTGCAATGGCGATGAAGCAGTCAGCGATAATTGTCAGGTGCGTTTTTAGAATTTAATAAATTCATTAATATATTACAGAGTATGCATAAGTCGGGTATCCTCGTATAATCTCTTTGTCATTTGTTATTAAACTAATCTTTGCATACTTTTGTAGTCCACCTGTTTTGTTGAGCTGCAGCCGGCTGCAGTTGCTGTAGATAATATGGATGCCAATGTTAAGCATCAGCATGTGGAGGATGAGCTGCCGTCCGCTGAGCAGGATCAGGATGCAGATATATTGATAATACAGCCCGTTGCTGCTGCCAGCAATGATAGCAGCAGCAGCAGCAGCAATGTGGCCACAGCAACCCGTGTCTACCATGGCAAAAGCTCCCACAACACTGTGGCGCGCACCAAACAATTCTCCACCGAAGCGGATAGCTCGTCCTCGTCAGCAGCGAGCAGCGATCAGGATGATGCGCTCTACACGGTGCTCGGCGTGGCACCAGCTGCCACTGCATCAGTGGCGACGGGGCAAGTAGAGCTGCCAGTTGCTGCTCCAGTTGAGACACCGTTGCTGCCACAGCCAGATTGCTGGAGCATCTCCAGCTGTGTGCTGGCCGGTCTAAATAATTACACCATCGATGTGGAGCAATTCTGCCCGAGTTCGGGCAGTTCCCTGAATTTCAGCTATGCGGTGCCTGTGTCTCGTTATCTGCAAGCCATCACCTTGGAACTGCACTTCACGTGGGTGCCACAAATCTTAAAGATGACTCAAAAGAAAAGATTTATTTTATTTATTGCTTTTATATTTTTAGCTCCAGTAAGCCGCTGCAGTGGTCCATTTGCAGCGATGAGGACAAGTCGAAGGCGCAGTTGAACGAGGACTCGGATGAGGCGCCACCAAGCAGCTGGCTCAAGGTGCTCAAGCAGCTGGGCAACAACAAGCTAATCCTCGCCCTGGACATACCCAATCGCGGCAACTTTTTGCGCGACTTTATGCTGCGCGCCAGTTCCGATCTGGAACAAGTACGAACATAATCATACAAATATGCTATTTATATATTAACATATTTTCTATGCTTGCAGCAAAAACTATGCGATGACAACGCCCATGTGGCGAACCCTATACTCCAGTACAACTTTAGCATCGTAAGAGATTGTGATTAGTTAACAATTTAATTTATGGCACGGATCGAAACGCATCTTATTGCAGCAACAAAGCAAAAAAAAAAACAAAAAAAAATGCATCAACATTTATCGAAAATTTTAAATAAAAATATTTAGTAAAATTAAATTTTGTGTTTCTTTTTACTTAAATCAACATTTTATAGCTAATTTGCGGGCTATACGGCAAAGGGCTGATCCTGGCCATCCTCATGGTATTTTATGTATGTTTCGCCGTGCGTAAAGTCCTTGCTGCCCTCGAGGCGACCACGTGGCGGCGCTTTCTCGTAGTCAAACCCCTTGGCTGACTTGCCAAACAGCTGATTGGCCATCTCGATGTCCTCTCGGTATTTGCCGACCACAACTTTCTTGCCCGTAATCGGATCGGTTATGTCACCAAGTGGATAGACGACTTTTTCCACATTGTGTGTGATGAGGCGGGTCATGCGCTCGGGCAGCTCACGTATCAGCACCACATCGCCCGTTTTGCACAGCTTTTGTGGATCGTGAGCAAAGAAGAACGTATCCTTTTTAAAGTACTGCAACAAATAAAACCATTTAAAATCCATACTTATTGAAAAACAAAAACAATGCAAATGCAAACCATGTTCAGGTTCTTGTCCAGCTCCATGCTGCGTATGCGTATTTTAGAGGCATTCTGTTTAATGCAGGGCATGCATTGACCCATCAGCAACAGACCACGAGCTGCCATTTTATTTACAACAAGTCAAAAACAAGATAAATTCACAAATCTTGAGAAACTGGTTAAATTGCTGTTTGATCACAACCAGTGTGACCGCTTGCGTCAAAAAGGGCCCACTAAAATACCACACGCACGTTTTGTGTAATTTTGCAACTTAAAGTGCAACTCATACTGTTCGTTAATTCTTTTCCTTTTTCTGATTACTTATTGCCAAGCAAATAACAAGTAGAAGCATTGAAAACCACAAAATAAAGCAACTACAAATACTAATCTGGTATTTTCCCAAAAGTGTGCACACTCTTGTCAATAACTGATAATCAGCTGTTGTGCAGCTGTTGTGTACACACCTTGTCTGCGATAAGAAACAGTTTTTGTATTGTGTGCAATTATTTTCAAATTAAATTAAATTCTCTCATTGGCTTTTATAATTTCAACAAGGCGCCCAGCTAACTGCATGTAAATAAACAATAGCCGTGCACAGCCAACGCACGCTTACGTCACCATGGTAAGCAAACAAGGAAGCCATAAAAACTAGTCATGGAGATGAGCCGCCCAATGATAATGGCACATTCAACTGTAAACTGTAAACTTAACTCAACGCGTTTATCTTTACATCAATTCCACGTTTATCTCTAGCAGAATAAAAACACATTTCTAAAAATTAGTCCATGCTTTTTGTAGAGCTACGAAGACGAAGACTACCCCGTGGACTCATTCCCAAAAGATTTTGGCTATGGCGCGTACGATCAGGATGGCTTGGAACTGGAACCGAATGCATCGAGCAGTAGCGAAACAAAACCGCGCATTTTATTAATGGGTCTACGACGGTCGGGCAAGAGCTCCATACAGAAAGTCGTCTTCCACAAGATGTCGCCGAATGAGACGCTGTTCCTCGAATCGACGAGCAAAATTGTTAAGGATGACATCAACAATTCCAGTTTTGTACAGTTTCAAATTTGGGATTTTCCCGGCCAAATTGATTTCATTGAGCCCACATTCGATTCGGATATGATATTCGGTGGATGTGGCGCGCTCGTCTTTGTCATTGATGCCAAGGACGACTACAATGAAGCGCTGACCAAGTTCAAGAATACGGTCATCAAGGCATATAAAGTTAATCCACGCATCAAATTCGAGGTTTTCATACACAAGGTGAGTATTGAGATATGAAACTCTTATCGCTTTATTGCATTTATGCAGCTGTTGTGTTTCACATAGGTTGATGGCATCAGCGATGATTCCAAAATGGAATCGCAACGTGATATACACCAGCGCTCTTCGGATGACCTCAGCGAGGCAGGCCTCGATCAGATACATCTAAGTTTTCACCTGACTTCGATATATGATCATTCAATATTCGAGGCATTCTCAAAAGTTGTGCAGAAACTGATACCACAGCTGCCAACGCTGGAGAATCTGTTAAACATTTTCATACCAGTGAGTAGAAAATCTGTTAACATATTAAACATTTATTAAATCTTGTTCAAACTGTTAACAGAACTCTGGCATTGAGAAAGCATTTCTTTTTGATGTCGTATCGAAAATCTATATAGCAACGGATTCATCACCAGTTGATATGCAAGCCTACGAACTATGCTGTGACATGATTGATATGGTCATCGATCTGTCCAGCATCTATAGGTAAGCAATAGGATACTAATAAGTATTTTAAATGTTAATGTTCTCTGTTTATCGCCCACAGCTCCGAGGAAACTGCATTTGACAGTGGCAGTTCTAGTCTGATTAAACTGAACAACAATACGATACTCTATATGCGCGAGGTGAACAAGTTTTTGGCTCTGGTCTGCATACTGCGCGAAGAGAATTTCAATCGGCAGGGTGTCATTGATTATAATTTTATTTGCTTTCGGGATGCCATAAGCGAGGTGTTTGAGCTGCGTCTGAAACGCCAGAAGCAGCTGGAACATGCCGAGCAGGATGAAGATGATTTGGGCGAGGATCAGGGCATTACAATTGGCAGATTGAATCATGAGATCGATACGGCTGTGGTGTCGAGAGTTGCAAAAATGACATGAGCATTATTCCGGTGACCTTAAGTTCTGTGTGCTGATCTATCGATTAAGAAGAACTTAAGCGATAGCTTAACACTGATTTGTCACTTATACTTTTTTTATTTTATCCAATTTTTATGTTTTATCTATATAACCATCTTTGTTCTATATTGTTAATTGATTTGTTTGGCCGCTTCGCTGCTCATTTCAGCGCCAGAAAACAACTTCCCAGCGTTTAAAATAACTAAAACTAATAATATGTATATTTTTAAATAAAATTATATTAAATTGAACATTTGCCGCGTGATATTTATAAATTGTACTGGGGGGTTTTAAATAAATTCAATTCCGCGCCCTTTTTTCAAATTAATTGTATTATCGATTTATCTGCTGATCTATCATATAGCGATTTTATTGTGAAGCAAATATATCGATGTACAAATTCTTAAGAAATGGTAGACGAGCGCAGTACAGAGAATAAATTTGAACGCCTAATATCGATATATTGAATAAGGAAACATGTTAACTATAAACGGCAACAATCGTCGCATCGATATTATTTTTTGATTCAACACGTACATCTCTAAAACAAATAAAATAGACTGGTCCGACGGCGACACTTTGAATGTGTGTGCGTGATTGTCAAACAGTAGTGAAAAATGAGCTGCTGAGAGCAGTAGAATTATTAGTTATAGCGCCAATTGCCAAAAATATCTGATTTTTGTCTGCTTACAAATAGTGTATTTAAATTACAAGTTATTGCTTTGGGTTTCTAGCAAACAATCGACGGGTGGTGCAATTTATAATAAAAACAAGAAAAAACCAGTTAAGTCTGTGTCAAGTGAAAGAAAGAAATTTTGCTTAAGTGTTGAATTGAATGTGTGTGTGTGTTTGTGCAACAACAACAACTACAATAGCAGCGATAGCAGTAGCAGCAACAACAACAACAACAAAAACCTGGTCTCGTATGTCCGCTTTCCTTGCTCATTACGGTGCTTTTCTGTGCCCAAAGTGCAGGCAAGTGCAGCCTGGAATCACCAACGGTTGGTGCCGTTGACGACAGGTGCGTGAACAATTTTCTACTTTCGTTGCTTTAACTTTGTCAGCTTGTATTGATTGTTCAAATCAAGCGCCGCATCCCATTTAACAATAGACATAATTATGCATACAACAAATTTCGAATGAATAGAAATAAAGTGAAAGGTGGTGGCACATCTTCGTCAGACTTTTGTCTGATTCATAACAAAAGGAAGCATACACATCTAATTGTAATCTACTAACATTTTCTTACAACTAAATCAATTGTGTATTAATGCAGAAGTATCTACAACTACAAAAACAGAATCTTAGATTTAAAAAAAGAGAGAAGAAGTGTGTGGGAATGAGATGCACGCACTGTTGTAAGTGCGAGGACAAGGGCAACAGCGAGAATCGATAAAAAAAGATCTATTGCAGTTTTCTTGACAATTTACAGCTGTGCGGTGCGTTTGGATCAGTTCCTACTTAATACAGAAAACTGATGATTAATTAGTATCAACTGTGTGCAAGAGTTGTCAACCACCCACAATGCTTATGTCATGACCGGATGCTTATACATACACAAATAAATATATGTATTTTACCAACAAGCATTGTATAACAACGATTTTTCATAGCAACCCCCAAAAATGCTCCATAGTCAGCATACATAGCTTAATATGTATTTGCCGTTTTTTTTTTTTTACCTAATTTCCTACCTCAAGCGGTTTCTGACATGCCATTTCTAGCTTTGAGGTTATGCACTGTTTTTTGCCGGGTGGTTTTTCTAGGGTTGTTGTTCCCATTATTGATTTATTGCTTCAATACTTTTCGCAATGAAAAATGAATCATAGCAAATTTTATGTTCCATCAAAGTGTTGATTATTTGCTAATTTATAATTTTCACCTGAAATTCTTGGCCACAAAGCGTTAAGTGTGTTAATGTTTTGTTGTTGTTAATGTGTTGTCAACACGTGCGACGGCGCCGTGTACAATTTTCATTTTCTTTTCACAAACAAATTGAAAGGGCGTGCCCCAAAGCACTGGCAATGTCTACTTGGGAATGTTGCTCAAAAGTAAACTCCCAAAAAATAGTAAAAACAACCATTTGTAGGCAAATTAAATTGCCAACAAACCGTGAAGTTGGTTAGTGGGTTTGTTGCTTTAGCCAAAAAGAAATGTGTATATGGTTTTAATATTTATTTTTCTTCTCTTTATATCTCGACTGTTATCTGTCGAACACATACATTCGCCGTTAGTCTTGGTAGGCGCTTTGGAAATTGTTATTTTTTTTATCGATTGCTTTCTCACTTCCGTACAAAACAATCCAATCAGACAGACACAATTGCTTTTTTGCTACACTTTTTCTCTCATTCTCCACTGGTCGAGCTTGTTTTTTTATCTTCTACGATTGTGTTTTGCCAGCCATCCTCCATTTGTTGGACATGGTTGTTTTTGTTGCATTTGTGTACACTTTACTTGCAATTGTATATGTTCTTGTTGGCTGCGCCTGCCCCAAAGCGGAAGCGACGTCATTTATGTAAATTGTTTGCGTGACATTACTATACACATACCATATTATGAACCGGTACACGCACGCCCCTCTAGAATGAAGTGCAAGACCATTGTGAATAACAGATCCTCCCTCTCCCTCTCTCGCTTTATCACTCACTCTCCTTTCAATCGTTGCCATGGCGGCTGCGCTCTGTAAGCTTCTATGATGGCTGTAATCAGGCAATTTGCCATAAAAAAAAGAACAGTTAAACTTAAAATTTGCATATAGCATATAAAGCGCTGTAAACATTAACCGAATGTTATTGCTGTTTCGCTAATAGTTTATGTTATTTCAAGAACTGAATGCTGCTAACAGTGCTGAAAATGTAATTGCTGATGTCGATGCAATTTACTTGCACCTGAATAGGCATATTTAAATATTATAGTATATTGCATTTGCTATCGTGACTATATACATAATTGGTGGCATGCCTGTATTGAATGCACTTATATTGTAAAATCTATTTATGTAAATTTCCTTTCCCACATTTCTTTGTGCGGCTTCTGACGAAACTTCTATTTTTTTGTATATTGCTTTGACTTTTAATGACCTTAACAGAAATTTCATATTTTTTCATCTTGAGCTCATTAACCATAGATTCAAATTGGTTTAGCTTTGTTTTATATTTTCTCTCTATAGCTTGGAGTTTTATTTTGTGAACGCGTTAAATTTGTTGTTTGCTTAAATTACCTGCCCCGTGCGCGGCAGGTTCAGCGAGGTGAAACGGTTAAATGTTTTCAAAACTGCCTGAAGTCTTTTGTAAACATACACGCACACACACATACACATATGTGTATGCTCCACATTATATCACTTCATCTGCTGAACAGGGTGCCTCGGCCTCGTCGAATGTCAACGCACTTGAATTGCATACAACTATAAATTACAAATTAAGTATACATCAGAGTCAGGTTTTTTTGTTTCACTTTTCTTGCTGGCTATCCTCACAGGTCAGCAAATTATGACAAAATGCCGGTAATCGTACAAAAAAACTTGAAGTGACAAGAGGTGAAAACAAATAAATCTAAAAAAATGTATTAGCCGATCAACGCACCAAAATTGCTGAACGATACATATACACAGACTTACTTTTATGGCGTAAATACTTTTATTTTATTGCTTTTGGCAAACTAGCACAAGAATATGAATTATAAAATACATCTACAATAAAGCAAGTCTATAGTATACATCCAGACCTAACAAATAGCATGTCATAATTGGTAAAGAAAGAGTACTCGACTAGAAAATACCCTGAGTCAATAATTAACCATTGCTAGCTAGATAAATTCATAAATCACTTTAATTTCTCTAACTATCACAGAGATATACTATTTATTCATTATCCAGTAATAAAATACAAGCTGTGCTGTGAATACACATTTGATCTACATATTTCTCTCTCTGTTTCTTCACATTAAATATTTACAGAGTTTAAAAATGGCACACAATACTGCGAACGTCATCAAAACCACCATTTATTTCCACATATGTTTTAGTTCGCTTGTGAGTATATTTAATTTTAAAATACGTTGGCAGTGCAGCCGGTCTGCGTCCCAATAAGCTGCTAATTTTACTGCTTGCCTGAAAGCAATTTAAGCGAGAAATTACTTGAAATTAATTTTTACCGTTATCAGTTCCATACGGTTCATCCAAATATTGACCTAGTCAACGGATTGTGAATCATGATGACGATGGTATCGAACTTTTTTAAAGTTCAGTCGATCAGCGTCGAGTAGAGTGTTTTAGTAAGTTTGTACAAAGCTTTTGAATGGCTAAAGCTTACGCATAAAGCTTTTGAAGAGCACACAATTTAAGAGAGACCATGTAATTTTTTTCAGCTCTCTTCATAGATTTGTTTGTAGCATTGGGTTGATTTTGTTGATGTTAAAATTTTTAAGGTTTCAGTTGAAAAACAGTAACTTGAACTAACAAACCTTTGTACAATAAATAATATTAACTGTATATGTGATATGTAGATAATTATATTGCGATCTGAAATGTTTTCAGGTAGCCTATTCGAAGTGCATTAAACATTTCAGCTAAACTCATCAATTAAAGCAAACAAATTGCAATTAAGTTGCACAGCTGTGAATGTAAATTAATTCTAAACAATAAAAAGTCAAATGGTGCTCCAAAGTTTTGTTGTGCAATTGACACATGTTACATAGTACAATAGAATATGTTGGATTATACAATAATTGAGTATATATTATCTTGTAAGCACCTTTCGCATCAATGATAAAGCTTGATTGATAATGATAATAATAATGCTTACTATGCGCAACATGGAATCACCTTGATTTGTTATTCTAATAGCTTCGCTCTTGCGTTTTTTTTATTATTATTATTGTCGTACGAGGCAGAAAACTTGCAAATAAGAACACACACCGCACTATTTTGTATAAGCTAAACACTTAAATATAAATATATAGTTGCGATAACACCATACGCATGCCATTCGTAATTCTCTGCTCAATTCTTATATGGGGTCTGTGCTTGTATATATGTATCGTTTTAGTATTTATTGTTATTATAAAATCGGGTCGAAGCAAAACAGCAAAAATCTCTTTTGTAGATTTTTCTTTATATAACGAAATTTGTTTATGAAAATATGAAGATCAAAACCAGCTTTAATATAACTGTAATTAGGGAAGAGTTCAAGTATGAACATGAGACGCTGCAAAGCTCAGCAAAATATATAAAGACGACTTTCAAATGGCTGCAGTCAAAGCTCAGCTAGTTTAAGAATAAACATCACATTATTAGAAGAATGAACGTCACATGGAGTCGCTCAACAAACGCTGCAAAGCTCAGCTATTTTAATATAAATAAACATCACATGGAGTCGCCCTACAAGCGACTCCATTAATATAAATAAACAGAACATGAGGTCGCCTTACAAGCGGCTTCATATGTATTTAGGTTTAAGATTTTTGTATAAAATAAAGAAATGCTCATCAGAGCAAAGGGTTTGATTCTAAACGTCGTCTCATCGTGTTTACTACACCCTATACGTGTTTCACAGGAAGAGATAATACTTATAGTTCATATAGATAACTCCGACTTATCTATAGAGTTTTATACACCTCCTTATTGCATTGCAAAATTACTCATTGTGAAGCAAATGCACATTGTGCATTATAGTTGAATTGTTGTTTACGAAACGATAACTGAAATAATAAAATTTATTATTGTTATTAGAGCATTTGAACAGAAAAAAAAACCCACGCGACTTTATAGTTGTTGTTTACATTTCTTGTTGTTTACACCAAACGCAGATATAGATTTTGAGCCCCTTGGATACAATTAGTAAACACTTGTATGTATGTGTATTTATATTTACTTTGTTCACAATTTATGCGAGTCGAGTCGAGTCGGGCCCACAAATTACAACCAATCGGGGGCGAGTATGCATACAAAAAGATCAATACATGTAAATGTTCATTTGCATGTGTGAGTAAGCATACAACAACATTAAAACATGTAAATTAACATGTGTGTGTGTTTAGAACCGGCTGCCTTGCGTACGCGGAAATTGTTTTACTCTTTATTAATTATTGTTATTAATAGTTTGTTTTGTTTCTTAGTTTAGTCGGGTGCACTGCAGTGCAATTTACAAGTGATATTAGACATACACACATACGAATACACATAAACCTATACATGCACACAGCCTAGATAAACAGCTACCCACGTGTCTGCAATCAGCGTAATTTATTTTGTTATTCACATACGTCATTGCTGTAGAGATTAGATCATTAATATACTATTTTTAATTATATAATATGTGTAGGTTATAGTTTATGCCTGTCATATCCTTATCATATCCTTATTTTTCTACTTGATTTATTTTTTTTATTACAGCAATCTGTACACCTATTTATATTAAATTTAAAAACAAAAATTATTGATTAAACTTGATGATTCATAAGTTAATTTACATTTATAGCACATATTAAATTTATAATGCTGGAAATAAAAATTCTTTAAATTAAAATAATTATTTTGTTTGAAATTTTAAATTTCAATTATCTGGTGGATTTGAAATATAGTAGAGAATTGTAAAAATATAAAATTACTGACAGTTAAGGGCATATTTTTATAGTTCTATTATTTCTATGCTCTTCTTGCAGCATTTGAAATAGTTTAATATTCACTTTAAGGGTTCTTCCACACAAAAAATTTTTTTGGGTCTCGTTTTAGATTAAAAGAAACTTTCAACTGCGTAGTATTTATGCGAAATAGTTTATGTGGCTATTGTTACATTAGTGTTGGTGCGAAAGGTGCAGATACTGGTGCCACACGCGTCACTCTCAAAGCTTAACTAATTCGACCTTGATGCGTGTTGTTTTTCTTTTTATTTGCCTCTTTACTCGCCCGGTTATCTATTATGTTCAGCTAGAAATAGCCGGTTGTTTGGCAAAACAGATGCATATGCTTAGAAGTTGTATGTACATGTGTGCTACACACATATAAACTCAACGTTACAAAAATATATTCATTCGCTCGTGTTGTCGTTAATTAAAAGGGGCTCGTCTGAAGTTCCCTCCCTTCAATATTTTGGTTGACGCTGAATAACATAACTATAAACTGGTTATATTGCTCAGTTAAAGAATTGATTTAATAAAATATGATGAACTCCAAGAGACTGCTTGTATATTATACAAGGCGGATATTTAAAATACACTAAAATTAAATGCAAATAATGCGTCGAAGCCATTAAATAAAACAACCCAACAACAATCAGAAACGATCAAGGTGAAAACGAATATGAAAACTAAACCACAAACAAAAGCGACACAAAACAAGAACAAATTCAATAGTTTAGTATTACTTATAGATACACTGATAAAATTACACTTACATCAACAAGAATTGAAGAAAAAATAAATAATAGTACAGGTAGGGCCTGACTTGCGATATCGTTGCAGGTGTAGTCTTGTGCAACTCTTGCTAAAAGTACTTAGTTTCTATAAATTGCGAAGATTTTTCATATTCATATTTTTGAAAATATTCGGTAGTCGTTGATTTATATTTCATGTGTTTAGTTTTTATTGCTTCAATTAAAACAAAATTATTTAGTTAACTTTTTCAAAATTTGGAGCAAGAAGTTTCCAGGTGTTACCAGCGTTTCAAAGAACTGTACAAAAAGCGCAGCTCGCAAAGCATTGTACGTAAAAAAGAAATCAGAGAAGTTCCACTCTTGAGCAAAAGACCTTTAAAGTTCCCCCATTTGGCGATATTTCGCTTTAGTTGGCCACATCATGCCATTGTCGTTCAGTACACTTTAACAGAAAATAAACAGGCGGGTGATCGGATGACGAGAACTGTGTGCAAGCGAAGCAGCTGATAAATTGTAACGAGAACTGTGTGCAAGCTAAGCAACTGATAAATGAGTGTCCGATTAGGGTTTCGGTACGCTGCTAACTTGCGGTACATTCTACCAAGCGTTATCTTTGCGCTCGCTCTCTTCTGTCTCTCACTCACACTCTCTGCTCTTATCACGCGCCTGTCACACACTGAAATCTTATCAAGTAGAAACAGCGGTTTTTCCTTTTTTTTTTGTGGCCAGTTATTTCTTAATTTCTTCTATTTCATTGTGTATTTTTGCGTCGCGACATACGATTTATCATTAATTGGTAATTTAAACTGTATTTTAACGCGGAATTCAAATTTAAATTGTGTTTAATTAATTTAATCCCTGGGTAAGAAGGGGATCACCTTTAGTCTGAACTAAAAAAAAATCTGCAAGCGGTTCTAACCTCACTTTTGAATCAAGCGGCACAATGAATGTCTTTGTTTACAAAAAAGATTATTATTAATGCCGTACAACTAATAATATACTTGCAAAATTGAATCAATTATTATTTTTATAGATTGATCTGTTTTTAGTTTAATTTCTCAGTCAAAATTGCAGCTTAGAATTCGATATTTTTGATAGTTGACTCATTTCTCACACAACTCTGACCATAAATTGGGTTTAAACAAAAGGAAGAAGAAGGTTAGATTAAATTGTATCAAAAGCGTAATCTAATCAAGAGTGTTCGACTAGCAGCTACCCTATAGACATAATTCATTTTTTTCCTTTTACTAAAATTCCAGACTATATCTCCATTAATTTGTATCTAAATTTATTGACCCAAATTATTGTCCCACATTTGCACAGTGTCATTATACCATTTTTACAGGGTATGGTTTCTTGGTGTTATATTTGTACATACGCACACACCTAAATATAAAAATAAATGTAATTATAGTATCTTATGGGAACGGAACTAATAAACAGCTAACACCACATCATAATGCTCCAAAATTTCGAACTATTCAAAAAACGAGTACCACAATCTTTTTCTACGCACACAGATAAAAACCTAGAACATTTGTATATCTATATATAAAAATAAAAAGAGAACTCAAGATGCCACTCTTTGCCCGTAAATCCACAAAGAATTCCTCAGATCAGAGTGACATCAGTCAGGACAGCAAGGGGCGCTCCTCGCTGACATCCACAATGGTGCAAAACAACAATAACAACAACAACAATGGTCATCAGAATAACAATGAGCTGGACAAGAAGCCACCGTTAATCTTCCACTGTCAGCTTGCACATGGCAGTCCGACGGGTCTAATTACCGGATTCGCCAGTGTTCGAGAGCTGTATAAGAAAATTGCCGAATGCTTCGATATATCCGAAGAGGATATACTTTTCTGCACCCTCAACTCGCACAAGGTGGATATGACACGTCTGCTGGGCGGTCAGATTGGTTTGGATGATTTCATCTTTGCGCATCGCAAGGGTCGCGCCAAGGAGATTGAGATTGTTAAGACACAGGATGCACTCGGGTTGACCATCACCGACAATGGCGCTGGATATGCGTTTATCAAACGCATCAAGGATGACTCCATCATTGATCGAATCGAGCACATTTCGGTGGGAGATCACATTGAGAAGCTGAATGGTGTCAATATGGTGGGCAAGCGACATTACGAGGTGGCACGCATGCTCAAGGACATTGGCACTGGCGACACCTTCACGTTGCGCCTGGTGGAGCCGGTGCGCAGCGGTTTCCAGGGCATCGGACCGCGCAGCCAGTCGCGTGCCTCAAGCTCTGGCGGCATCGGTGGTGCCAATGGTGGACGCAATTATGGTAGCGGCAAGGAGACGCTACGCTTTAAGGCCAATGGCAATGCACAGATTGAGGCCAAATTCGATGAGGCGACGACGGCGGGCGTTGATGCAATTAACAATCTGCTTGAATCCTTTATGGGCATCAACGATACGGATTTGGCGTCCCAGATCTGGGATCTAGGCGACAACAAGTCCAATTCCATGGACTTCGCCGAGGCCATCGATAATTCTGATCTGGAATCTTTTGGTTTCACCGATGATTTCATCATCGAACTCTGGGGTGCTATAACCGATGCGCGACGCAAAAGCAATTAGAAACTATTCAATCCTAATCCAAAATTATTGCATTTTCCAAGTTGGTTCGAGTACTTTGACAAGTAATAAAACGCTTAACAAATGCAAACAACAATAAAAACTATAAAAAAAAAAGAATCATAATTCATCATTTATTTTATTATTATTTTGTTTAATTGCTAGAGCTTAGTTATAACATATTTATACACATACATATGAATTTACAAACATACATACATTTACATCTATTTATTTGTATGCCTGCATTTGCCAATTAATTTGTATTTGTTATAATTATATTTATATATATATATGCATTCAATTTGACAACAACCGTAGATAGTAGAACACAACAACACGAAACAAACAAAGAAAAGTTGATATGCAATATTATTTTGGTACAATTTTTGTTCAATGTACATATTTATACATTTCTTTGTTTAGTTATTATTTACTATATAAATTTATGAATAAATCTAAATTATTGAAAATTTATTTTGTGTGTTGAGCTGTTTTATTTTGCATTTATTTATTTTTGGTAAGGTATTGTTCATTTTAGACATACTACTATCCTGATTTTGTTCAGTGTATACGCAAAGTATTTATCATTTTGATGCTTTTTGGCAATCGACAACAATTTGTACAAACCAAAAGATTCCACTGGCAGAAACTGTGACAAATTCATTTGGCAAATATTTCAACTTGTATTTTGTTTTTGTTTTGTTTTTTTTTTTGTGTATATGTAGATGGCCATGAGCACGTGCTTTTTCAACTCTTTTGCGCTTAAATATGTTGATGAATTCTATTCATACATAAATAAATAAATATATAAATTCGTACGTAAATATGTCTAGCACATATAGAAAGACGCTTCCTGTCTCTCACCGAAAAAAGCTTTCAAGAGTTCAGCTCTCTTACAAATGAGTACTATAACTACAAAAAATCAGGCGACCGCATGCACCGTTGACAATAAAATCATTATTATGGCGCAGACATCACAACAATTGTACACTCACACACACATAAATAAATATAAAATGCAACAGCAAACGCGTAAACAACAGCTGCTACCGACGCAGCGTCGAGTAGCATACAGCTGATAAGCACAGTTATTAACTTATTATGCTTGTGTGTAAAACACTTAAGAAACAAAGAGAGTGAGAGAGGAAAAGGTATAATGCTCGAACAGCTGCTCCCTCCAGTCACAGACATAGCAAACAATTTTCTGAATATCAAGTTTTACATGCATATTTTCTGGTTTTACAGGTTTCTCGAAGCAGTCAAACAGACATAGACGTCAAAGTTTTTACTCTTAAGTCAGACGCGCAAAGCGCTATGTGCTCGATGCTCTCTCTTGAATTTCCTCCGCTCACAAACACATAGACAGGTGCCTAATTAAATTAGCTTTGACGCGTTTGAATTACTAAAAAGAGACGACTCAGTCGCTCGAGCGCTCAGTTGTGTCAACGCTGTCGTCCGGACAGCACGCAGTAAGCGGTAAAGCTAAAGCAGTTCAGCCGAAAAAAAATAACCCTAACAAAAAGAGATTTCATTGAGTTTTACTGAAAAGATAATTTACCAACAACACAAAGAAAACAAACTCAGGGGTCTCACAGAAGCAGAAATAGAGTGAGACAGATTTGTCTTGCTAGTTTTTCGTGAAAGAAAATCCAAGACGGAAAAACCAATCAAAAGGTAGAAAAGAGCGGCGGACACATAAAATTTCCATTATACTAGAAACGTCTGCAATTCAATGTGATTTTTCTTGGCAAGCAATATTTTAAGACTTTGTTCCTGTGTTTTGTATAGAGCAACGTTATTGCATTATTTATTGAGTGTGTGTTTGTGGACTTTGATCGTGACTCAACACAATTCAATAATGCTGCTGGTTTAAACGACCAATAAATACAAACATTTAAATTTTGTGTATACACGTCAATTGTTGTGGTAGTTTTTGGTGTTGTTTGAAACATTTCATATAATTTGCGGTATTCTGCGTTTAGGTTGCCGTGCAAATTTTTTCCACTTCTAACTGGCATTGAGTGTGGTATTGTGCAAAATTTAGACCTGCTTCCTTTCTCCCCACCACAAGTCTCAACCACTCTCTCTCTCTTACTGGGATTGCATTAAAAGAAAGAAATAACAAACGAGATGAGCTTTTTTTGTACGTTTGTTTTGCTTCATGATTTTCGCACGTTGCATTTGTTTGTAGGTGAAAGTAACGCGTGATAGGTGGCTGTTGTCTCTCTTACTCTTTGCAACAAGCGCTGCTTTGTATTGGACTTTGAGTTATATAAATAGCCATAACTCGAATAGCGGACACAAATTGATAAAAAAAAACAAAATTTAATAATTGAACTCGGAGAACCTTGCCTTATCTCGTCTACACAATGAACAAGACTCAAACTAAGCAGGAAATATTTTGACAATTTTCGATAAGCAAACACCAATAAGCATCAAATACTTTGATAAAATTTAACAAATAAATACAAATGTGTACATTGACCTTTACGCTAGGCTGCCAGTTTATTTCTTATGAGTTTTAGAACGGTTAAAAATTAATTCAAACTTGTACATTTCAAGTGTGTGGCGCCGATTAGATCGCGTGATCTTTTCCAGTGGTAATGCGAAATGATTAATAAGTTCATGCTTTAACTTGTGCGTTTGTATATTCGATTTAATTTATCATTTCGTTTGTAACACAAACATACACACACAAGGAGTATGAACACGCCACTCAACACACTATCTTCTCTTTATCGATACCAGTCACATCTGTTTGTACAACACTGAGAGAAAGCTTATACTTACACTTACAGTTACACTTTGTTTAACATTGGGTGTGTGGGAGTGCCTCGAACTTAACGTAAAATAATCCTTGAATAACATTTGTTTTCATGCAACGTTCACGCAATTCCCCCCTTTATTCCTTAATCAAATGTTAAGCAATTCAGGTAATTGCTGTGTCCGCTTATATTTGATTTTCAAGTACATCAGGTTTCGTTAGCTTACAAAATATTGCATAAATGCAATTATATATTTTCAAACAACTCTCGAATATGACTTACATATGCTGCTTATATATCCAAAGAAAAACACCATGCAATGCATTATTTTTTGTGCTTCAACAGAAAAACAATTATTCATTATAATTGTTGTTCTGCTTGCATTCGCGAATGCAATCACCTTGACTTTCTGCGCAGAAGCTTCTTAAACAAAAACGCTTGGCAACAAGAAAAATCAGATTTTATTTATGTTTGTTTGTTGTGTTTTTATTTTTCTTTTTGCCGATATTCTTAATGCACGTGCCACACTTCTTAAATGCAAAAGAGAAAAAAGAAATAAAAAATAAATAAAAAAGAAAAAAAACATTGACGGTCTCTTGTTTGATGTCGCAAATGGATATTTTTAACCACTGAAAACTATATTATAATTTATAATGGCACTAAGCAAAACAATTTATGACAGCCTCTGTGTTTTTACCTTTTACAGCTTGCCAAAGGCTAGAATTCAAAGAGCGACGACGAAACAAGTCCAATAAAAATGACTGCTTACTAATTGCACTTCCAGCAAACAGCAACAAATCGAAGATAAACTTACGCATACACATATATATATATATACATACGCATTGAGTGTGCGTTTGTGTAAAAATTCAATTCAAGCCGACATCGATAGGCTATATTTAGAGTCTGTTTATCGATTAACTACTTGCGCTCAAGATGAACAGTTTGGCACGCGTGTTTAGTAACTTGTCCGACTTCTACAATGACATCAATGCGGCCACGCTGACCGGCGCCATCGATGTGATCGTCGTGGAGCAAAAGGATGGCGAATTCCAGTGTTCGCCCTTCCATGTGCGCTTCGGCAAGCTGGGCGTGCTGCGCAGTCGCGAGAAGGTGGTAAGTATACACAAAGGAGAGACAAAAAGAAGAAAAAACTTTAATAGAAATTGGCTTATATTTTGTTGCGTAGGTGGACATTGAAATAAATGGAGCACCCGTTGATATTCAAATGAAACTGGGTGACTCTGGCGAGGCATTCTTTGTGGAGGAATGCCCCGAAGATGATGGCGAAGAGTTGCCCGCCAACTTGGCCACATCACCCATACCAAAGAGTTTCCTCCTGTCGCTGAACAACAAGGCCAACGACACCATGGAGGACATTAGCGGCGTCATAGCCGACAAGTAGGTTATTCCTCACCACGCACATTTGCATTTGTTGTAGATGCTCCATGCTAGCTATACACAAATCATATATCATATGGCATCAAATATCATGTTTACATATTTTTAGAAGCGCTAGCGATGAATTGCAAATCCCGCTGCCAATGCCGCGTCGCAACTCCATTGATCTGTCTAAGGAGGAGCCCAAGGAGATTGCCAACGAGGGCAGCAAGTACGAGAATCAGGCCTCGGACTACACACACCGCAGGTAGCAAAATGCTTTGCGTAGAAATCAATACATATTGTGTTTTTTAAAAATCATAGAATATTGTATATAAAAATCATTCATTTGTTTTTTTGCAAATTGCCAATTGCAAAACTTTGCTGAAAAAATGTAATCTTATCTAATCCAGGCACACAGATAACATGCTTGAGCGACGCAACTTGATTGGGAAACGTAAGGAGTTTACCACGCAAAAGATGCGGCAGGAATGGGCCGAGCACGAAGAGCTATTTCTGGACAAAAAGCCGTCTGAGAAGTTGGACAAAATGCCCGCCGAAATGGCAGCAGCGGAAACAGAACTGGGACCAGAACCAGAACTGGAACCGAAACCAGAACTGGGTAACCAACCGCAAACGGAACCCATTGAAATGCCCGTGAAGCAAGAGATGCCCGAGGTGTTGTTGTCGACATCGACAGGTCAAACGGCTGTAGCAACTTCAATCCCCGAGACAAACAAGGATGATGCCAAAAACAAGACCAAGAAACGACGCAAGAAGTCGCAAATGAAGAAGAAGAACTCACAGCGTAAAACATCTTCGAGCAGCTCCGCGTGCAGTGCCGCCGGCTTCGATGCCGGCAATGTGGACACCGTCTCGCTTAGCTCGGTAAAAGTGAGCAACATTGATGAGACCGATATGGTTGCCAGTGTTTCGGTCAATACAAATTCGTCGTCGAATGAGGAGCAAGCAGCTTCGTCTGCACCACTCGTTACCGCTGCCAGTGAGCTGACGCATGTGGCAACTACGCCCACAAATGTGCCACGTCACGATCTGGACATACACTTCTTTAGCGACACTGAGATCACCACACCGACAATCAAGGGCGCAGCGGGCGGTGGCCATCGACCATCGACACCCATCCAGAGCGACAGCGAGCTGGAGACGACAATGCGTGGTCAGTGCCATGGCAATGCCGATGAGGAGAATAGCGCGCTGTGGAAGTGGGGTGAACTGCCGACGTCGGAGCAGGAGAAGCTCGTCGCCGAGGAGCGTCGCACTTCAATGTTGAGCAGCATGTTTAGCTTTATGAAGCGGGCGAATCGTTTGCGCAAGGAGCGCGATGCCGGCGACATTTATCTATCCGATCTTGATACGGGCAGCATAGATCCCGAAATGGCTGCCCTCTACTTTCCCAGCCCAAAGGCCAAGGAGTCGAAGCAAACGCAGAGTGGCGATGAGGATCGCGAGAGTGGCAACGGCACCAGTCTACCCCATTCACCGAGCTCCCTGGAGGAGAACCAAAAGAGTCAGGACTCCGACTTCGATGAGGGCGGCAAACAGATGCCGCCAATGCCAGACAACAAGAAGTGAGTAGTAGCTACTACCAAGTTAAAGCCGAGATTTCAACTAGATTAATAACTTGTTTAACTAGATATTTGGATTTTGTGGCCATGTCCACGTGCGGCATGCAGGACAATGGTGCGCCACCTACTGATGTGATGTTCGATCGCCATCTGATCACCTATCCCGATGTAAGTAAAATCATCATAAGCATATTTTTCCATTTTGCCTGCAAAACTATCGATAGTTGTCAGGCCAAAACTCATATTAGGGGTATGCGTTGTTTGAGTAACTATCGATACTTTGGGGTGTGTGTATGTGTGTACATTCGATACCCTTGTACCCAACAACAACACTGCTATGCACAGCACTGCTCTTACTATTAACAACAACATTATTCATGCATTGCCTGCCGCCGTTGCCCTCTCTGTTGCTCGCCACAGGTGTGCAAAGATCCGCATATGTTCGCATCGCCAAATCTAGTTGTGCGCCTGAATGGCAAATACTTCACATGGAACACTGCATGTCCCATTGTCATGACAATGATTATATTCCAGAAACAACTAACCGATGTAAGTGCTAACTAATGCCACAATTTTATTAGCCGTTAGTCGCAACGACTACAATTGTTGAGTAAACTTTGTGTTGATATTTTGACAGGATGCCATAGAGCAGTTGATATCGCCAATGCCTTCAGTATCTGGCTTTGACAAACCGGAGGCTGTGCTCCAAACAATGCAGGACAACGCTGGTCAGACCAAGCGCTCCTGGTGGAACTGGCGTCGATCTCAGGATGCAGTGCCCAGTCAGGAAAACAACAACAAGGGCATTTACATCCGTAAGATTCCAATGCTGAAAGATGAGACGGGTTAGAGCTGAAAATTTTTCCCTATGTTCCCTTTTTTAAAGTTCTTGTTCTTTTAGATGGTGACCAGGCTGCTGTTAGCACACAAACATCACGTCCCAATACGCCGGATACAAGCGATCCCACGGTTAGCAAGAGTGATTCGGTGGCGAATGCGGAGAATACCTCCGCTCTTGTGGACAATCTTGAGGAACTGACCATGAACTCCAACAAGAGTGATGAGCCCAAGGAGCGCTACAAGAAATCACTGCGCCTTAGTTCGGCTGCAATTGTAAGTAGTACTTTAAAATCTTTAATCCTTACTGATTACCTGCTGTGTATCTTAGAAAAAACTAAATCTGAAGGACGGCATCAATGAAATTGAGTTCAGTGTGACGACCGCTTATCAGGGCACAACGCGCTGCAAGTGTTGTTTGTTCCGCTGGAAGCACAACGATAAGGTAGTTATTTCGGATATTGATGGCACCATCACTAAGTCGGATGTCTTGGGACACATTCTGCCGATGGTCGGCAAGGATTGGGCCCAATTGGGCGTCGCACAGCTCTTCTCCAAAATTGAACAGAATGGCTATAAGCTGCTCTATCTATCGGCACGTGCCATTGGCCAGTCACGCGTGACACGCGAATATCTTCGCTCAATCCGGCAGGGCAATGTGCAGCTACCAGATGGCCCGTTGTTGCTGAATCCGACATCGCTGATCTCGGCATTCCATCGCGAGGTGATTGAAAAGAAACCGGAACAGTTTAAGATCGCCTGCCTGTCGGACATACGTGATCTATTCCCCGAAAAGGAGCCCTTTTACGCCGGCTACGGCAATCGCATTAATGTAAGCGGACTTTATTTGATATATCTTGTATTATCAAGATTTAATGTTACATCCGAAATTGTTTTGCAGGATGTATGGGCATATCGTGCCGTCGGCATACCTATCATGCGCATCTTCACTATCAACACCAAGGGCGAGCTGAAGCACGAGCTGACCCAAACATTCCAATCATCGTAAGTAGTAAAACAACAATGAATTTTTTTCTTTCTCTGTATTTGGTGTTTGGTGTCTTCACAATTAGTTTAAGTCTTACAGCTTAAACTTGAGCTTGTCTTAAACTGCAACCCATGCCACATACGAAATCGCATAAAATAATCGCTAATTGGGCCAAGTCATTATTAACCTCATTATGTAAAGGCTAGCATAAAGGCCAGGTCACTTTCTATATACAGATAAGTATATGTATAAACATATATGTGTAGGAACTAACTTCATTATTATTCACAAATTCAATCAATCAATCAGTCAATCGTAACGAGAGTGCACAAATTCAACTGAAGTATTTTGGTTGTCACATTTATATTTATTGATACAGTGGCTACATCAATCAGTCGCTTGAGGTCGATGAATACTTTCCGCTGCTGCTGCACAACGATGAATACGAGTATCGCTCCGAAGTATTCGATCACGATGAGTTGGAGGATGAGCTGCAGTTCAGCGATGATTACGATTTGGATGCTGATGTTGAGCACCATAATGACAATGATGAGGATGACTCTGGGTCTGACTTGCTTGATTATAACTCTGATATTGAACGTGATGTGATAATCATAATGAATCACCATGATGCCAAAAATAATATAATATTATCCTCACCACCCAAATGGCTAAAATAAGCCAACAATTATGCAAGAAAAAAAACTATATGGGAGTGAAATTTCAATTGTGATATAAAAATTGTTGTGTTAAGTCAAAAATATTATAGTTTCTAGTTTTGGGAGCGCGCTTCGATAGCCTGAACTTCAACTAACAAAAAAAAAATATATATCATATATAGTCGTAAGCGAGCCGGCTTTGAAAGCTATAGGCCCAAACAAAATATACGTAGTTTTAAGAACAGACAAAGACAAGTCCGTATTGTATATATATATATAAAGTAAACGTTGTTTTTTTTATCTATAAGGAATTATACTAATTCATCTATATATATATATATATATATAAATATATATATAGACTTCTATATTTCTACACAAATAAAATGTGTGCACACTCTTGCTGTTATACAATGTTTTAACTCTGGCGTGGCATGTGGCATGTGTTGTGAGGTTATGTTGCATTCGCTTTTTGTGAGGTTATGTGTTGATAGATTGAGGTTAGGTTGCATTTTAATAATGCGTTGCATACGCTTGGGCGCTTAGGGCCAATGCAAACCGTTTAAGATTGTTGCATAACTATTGTCGTTTTGATTATATACATAAAAATATACTTTGTTTATTAATTATTTACACACATGCATTTGCAGGTACTGCAGCATGACATACATTGTGGATCAGCTTTTTCCGCCCGTCAAGCATGACGAAGTGGACGTCGAATTCTCCAATTTCAACTACTGGCGCGAACCCATACTTGAATTGCCCGAACTGGAGACGGCCCTGGTGCCACCCATTAAACCAGAATCGGCCACACTTCGACCCATTCCAGAGAAATGAATAATCAATAATCGCAACAGGCAACAGGCAACAAAAATAAACATAAACATAAACATACATAAATACATAAACAAAAAAAAAAACAAACAAATAATCAACTATTAGAGTGAAAATTTCTATCGTGTTACATTATTCGCAAAACAATCTTTTCGTTTCGCACACGTTAAAGAAAAAAAATTTTTTGTTTGAAGTCATACACAATACATTATACATTATGTATACATTGATTAATTTAAATTATAAGTTCTGTCAAGCAAACCAGAGAAAGTGATTTAGCCTATTTTTGCATTATATATTTAGTTAATTCGATTTGGTTTTTAATCTAAATTTTTATTTGAAAATGAGAATTTATCAACGCAATGGATTTGTAGTAACTTATTTTTTATCTCTGATAATAAAAATGTGAACTTTTTGAAACTGAAAATTCCTGAGCTACAACTACAGACATACTATTACTCTTATTATTATTATTAATATTATTATTATGAAAATGCATCTTGTGATTTTTAATTTATGATTATAATTATTATATTACTATGATTTTGTGATGGTCAGTTAAATGATATAACTACGTACATACATAAAAATGCTTAAAATGTGGTCAATGCTGGGCCAATTGACTTTGCTTAGCCCAAATACATATTCGATATTTCCAATAAAAATCAAATGCTTTAAACCATTTCTACAAATCTAAACGAAATTTAAAACTTTGTTTTTATTACGATAAAGCTGGCGGGAGACAATGGATAAACTGAGAAGTTAGGAGAAATCAGGCGACGGCCAAATCGAAACTCAAATTGCAGTGGAAAATTTTTTTGTATATTGCCTGTGTACTTCCATAGAAGCAATTGTTGCTTTTGTTCGTTGTGCTCGTTGTCGTCTAGCAAGCATACATAAATGTGAGAACATTCGAGTAGAAAAAAGTGTGTGTGATTATGGACAACAATAAACGATATCGCACTTTTGGAGAGCGGGAGGCGAGTCGAGGGGCCAGAGGAATGAGGCTAGTGAACTAAACAGCAGACACAACACATATGGGGCATGGATGCACGTATTGTATTTGTATTTGTCAACGTAATTTTGCCAATTAAATTAATGCTCATTTAAATCATAGTAGCCCAAGTCAGCCAGCAACAACTGCAGCATCATCATCATCATCATCCTCCTCATCTTTTTAGTGATCATTATTAGCATGGAAGCAAACAAAAGCGGGCCAGAGAGATTGGGGGAGGTTGCCACAGTTGAAATGAGCAAAAAAAAAACAACTATTAAGTTTTGTATGCGAATGAAAATCTTTAATTTACATGACAATAGAAGCATCTGCATTGTTAAAAAGCAAGTAATAATTTCTTTTCAGTAATAAATTCAAAAGAACGGACAAAATTCATGGAACTGTTTTAACAGTATAACGAAAATGTATAATTTTTGTTTTTTCGAAATTGAAGACCGTATTTTTATTTAAATACATTTCTTGAGCATTCCTTATTAATTTTTCTGCTTTTTATTTATTTAGCTGTTGCATAAAACGTCTCAAGAATATTTTTTATGTTATTTTGGGATTGAAAAATAGTAGTTTTTAATTAATTAATTAATTAGGAGCTATTTGATTTTTAATCAACTGCACATTTTTCAATTACTATATAATATTTCATATTTTGGTGAATGAAAAATATCATTAGCAGTTTAAATCGACACAAGAATATTTAAGTACATTTTTCCAATTGTATTTCGTTTATTTCTTTAATAAACTACTCATTTCTTGACCATATACGTGTTTATAAATTTTCAGGAGCTTTTTCAAATGACTTAAGAATATTTATGTTTATTACTGTTTGCTCCTGAAGACGGTTTTTTCTTTTATAATGAACTACAAATTTCTTGAGCACTTATACGTTTTCATGTTTTGTATTACACAAACGGTCAAATCCTGAATCTTTTATGCTTTTGTAACCAATAAATATATTATATTTGTTATATTCGAAGAAAAAAAACTAATTAATTAAAAACAAAATATATATTTAATCTTTGACTTTCGATAATCCCTTTACGTTATATTTTAGCTTTTTAGTTTATTAAAAATGGGAATATTAATGTGATATTTACTACTTTAAGCAATATAAACGTATTGTTGTAGTTTGAAGAAACTCACTCAGACTCCCACAAAGCCACTTACACGAATTAACACACTCGCACACACACACATGCACACACACATGCACACACACAACATAAACAAAGAGCCACAAATGATATTAAATATAGAAAATTTTACATCTTTTAAGTTGTGAGCTGTGCTTTGTGTTCGAATATCGAAAGTAGATTGAGCTGATTATGATTAGTACTACATATATATTGTTCAAATACATATGTATGCATAAATAAGATTAGTACTACATATGTTTACCGTTCACATGCAATGATTATTCTTAAGCCAGCTGATTTGGCATAATTTCGACAATTTACTCAAGTGCAATAATAAATAAATTATTTGAGCGAAAAAAAGGATGGTGGAAAATATATACTTACTAGAAATCAGGGGCAAGAAGAATGACAACATTAACCTGTGACTTTGTTTAGAATCATAATCTACATAAAAAAAATTAGCGACTTTAAAACCGACTTAAATTGTCCATATCAGAATTTAAATTGCACGACAGCGACGAGCTTCAATTGAGCACCACTCAAAATGAAGCCGACGTCGTTGCTGGCCCCTCTTACAATGCTTCGGTTTTTCAGTCGGGGCCCCATATGGAAAGTATAAAAGCCAGCGCACACTGGCAGTTTATCATTAGTTATCTCTGGGAAAGCAATCAAGCAAATTGTCCGATTTCATTTTATCCAAATAAAAGAGAAATAAAAAACAAAATCCTGCAAATATGAAGAACTCAGTTGCCATTCTCCTCTGCGCCTTGATCGGCCTGGTAAGTTTGACATTTAGCCAACCCTTCAGTTGGAGGACTAAACATTAATCCACAAACAACGCATAGGCCTCCGCTGCTGAGTACAAGTTGCGCACCGCCGAGGATCTGCAGAAGGTGCGCAAGGAGTGCGCCGAGGCCAACAAGGTGACCGAGGCACTGGTTGCCAAATACAAGGCGTTTGAGTATCCCGATGACGAGATCACCCGCAACTACATCAAGTGCATTTTCAACAAGTTCGATCTGTTCGAGGACACCAAGGGCTTCAAGGTTGACAACCTGGTCGCACAGCTGGGCCAGGGACGCGAAGACAAGACCACACTGAAGGCCGACGTTGAGAAGTGTGCCGATAAGAACGAGCAGAAGTCAACTGCCAGCGCCTGGGCATATCGCGGCTTCAAGTGCTTCCTTAGCAAGAATCTGCCCCTCGTCCAGGCTGCCATCCTGAAGAAGAACTAAGCGCCCCAATGCGCCACCTAAAAATTAGATTAGTAGAGCAATCGAGCTAATCATCAAGCATCGCACATTTTTCGGGTTCTGCATTAAATGTTTGAATCACAAATTTCTTTGGATTCTGCACTTTGTTTGAATTTCAAATAAAAATCGTATATAAGCGAGCTTAAAAGCCAAGCTGAATTGTTTATTTAATTATCTTTTTTTTTAAACACACACATGGTTTACTATATAATAATGCTTATCATATAATCTGCAAACTGTCCAAGCTGAGAAGGCTTCCTTTGTCGACGCTTTCTTTCTCCCTCTCTCTCTCTTTTCTTATTAGCATTCCCTACCTTCTCCCACCCAAAGGAAAGGCATAGAAAAGTTGTTGTAATTCGTTTATATTTTATCATCTTTTCGATATAATCAATTTTCTTGTGTATTTTATTATGTATATTTTTTTCGCATACATAAACAAGGTGTAAATCTTGGTTTTTTTTTATGTTTTTTTTTTTTTTTTAATATTTTGTGGGAATTTTCATCTTTTCCATATCAGCTCTTTTATTAACTTTTTTTGTCATCATCTTTTTTGTTTTGCCATCTGTAAAACTTCTTTTCTTTGTTTTTTTTATTTTTTATTTTATGCTGCTTTTGTTCGTCTTCTTTTTTTTGTTTTGTTTTGCTTTTTTATTAATTCTTTTCCTTTTCTTTTTTAGTTAGGCAGTTTATATATAAATGTATATATATATATATATGTATTATTTATTTGAGAAAAATTAAAAGGTGTGATAAAGGGGTGTTTGTGGTGTTGGGTGCTTCAAAAAACATTATAGCCAAGTTACGTTTTTTTTTCTTTTTCCTTGTTGATTTTCATTTTATTGGTTTTCATCTTTTTTGCGCCTGTTTTTAGAAATTTTTTTCGTTGCTGCTGTTCATTTTTTTTATTGTTATTATTTGCATGTATAATATATTTTATTTTTTTTGGCGGCGTTCTCTTGTATTTTCTATTTTTTTTTTTTTTGTATTTATTACAAAGAAGTTTTGGCAATAAAATGTTTTTTGAAATTATATATTAAAAAAATCTGAAATCAAATATTGATTGGATTAAAGAATTGTGTTAAAAATCAAACTAAATAAATGTTGGTATTCAAGTGCCCCCAATTCACGAATATGTTAAGAATACAAATTACCAGAAGACTAACAGACGGAAAAAGCGAAAAGTGCACAGAAATTACAATAACGGATTACCAATGGAAACAAATACAAATTGGTTTTTGTGTGGGTTAAGTGGTGCATGGATTATATTAGCGCACTTTCTAATCCAAAGATCTTGGTGCATTTACTTTTCTTTTTTTAAACGGACAACATATAAAATATGGATATACAACTTTATAATGAATACGGAAAAGTAATCAAATCGACAATGAATTGAGCTCTTTTCCTATCACAAATTCATAATCGCCGAGACAATTAAGAGTTATCAATCAGTCAACTTACCTTACTATAATTTAAGCAAAAACAATTATCAATACGGCGCATAGTAATTGGCGCGGCCGCGGTAACCTCTTCTGAAACGAAACACAGACCGAAATTAGCACATATCATTTTATTTGGCTGTGTTAAATGCCATGTGCCTTACATTGCGCGGCGAGCACCACGGAAAGTAGAGTGACAGCAGGAGCGGGAGACGCGTGCCCCTCGGCCACGGAAGCTTCCGCGTGCAAACCGATTTGTGGTGGAGAGTCCGGGCCGGTTCGTCCGCTTCGACATGACCTGTAAGAAGAGACCAAGTGTTATGAGTCTCTTTAAAAATCATAATAATTAAATGTACGCACCTTAATTTGACGTCCTCGGAAGAGGGTTTCGTTCATGGCCAGAGCAGTCTCAACATATTCCTTCGAACCAAACTCAATATAGGCAAAACCCTTGGGATGCCCATCAGCCTTGTTGCATAGAATAGTAACACGATTGATTGTGCCGCAACCATGGAAATGTGCCTCCAGCTCCTCGGCGGAAGCACCATAGTCAACGTTGCCCACGTAGACGGACCTAGTGTCTATCTCCTGTTTCTCTTCAAGTGAAAGCGGCACGGTTGCCAAACCGGTTGTTGAACCGCCCGCCATTTGTTTGTCGACCTCGGACTGCATTTGTTTGATCTTTTCAGCCTCTTCCTCCATTTCTTTGACGCGTGCCTTGATGGCCTCTAGTTCTGGATCGATCTGCATACCGCTATCCTCCTTAAGTATTTATTAAAATTAGCAAATATATAGACTATAGTTAATTAAACTTGAATTCAACTCGGAATGCCAAAAAATGCGACTTGTGGTTTAACTTGACAATGACTAAATGAAGTGGATAAAGACGCTTCGAAAATGGCGGCCGCCTTGTTTCGCGAGCTTTGCCATAAAACTTTTACTGCGAATTTTTGTGCTTTCGGCAGGCAAGGCGAAATGAAAACTGGTTTAATGTCGATCAACACTTACCTCTGTTTCAGTCACAATTTCAGCCTCCTGTTCGCCGTTTGTCTCATCCAGCGACTCCAAGAGCTGATCTTCGTTTAAAGTAATATCTTCATCTGCCATTTTACTAGTTTTTCTTGTGTGTTGTTGTTGAACTTTGGTGCTTTGTTTATGTTTACAAAGCTAAACTTTGTTGCGTAAAAGCTTACAGTAGTTATCGTATTGTGAAACTTATCGTTATCGCAATTCACTGCAAAGAGACGAAATGTGGTAAAAGACCGAACTTGGATTAATAAAGAATACTATGAACGTATCAAATTCTTTTAATTTTGGCGCTATTTACCACCTGCTGAAAATTAACTAATGCAATCAACATTGATGTGCATAATAAATTATGAGTACACGTTTTAATCTATAGAATTACACTGAAATCACCACTTACGTCAAAATACAAGGCAATGCGCTGCTGCTGCTGACGTTTCTTCGTTCGCTCAAAATGGCCGCTGCCTAATGTTAATCCACACACGCTACTCGACGGAAACAACTATATATTAAATATAATTTTGATAATTTTTCGCTCAAGCTGGTACAGTTTAACTTGCTCTCACTATTGAACGTAAACGACAGCAGTTAAATTTAATATTATTTCTGTATTTACAACAGTCCGACACTTTTCACTAAACAATTTTGTCAACGTAAAAAACCCGCAGCGAATATAGATTCGCCTTGTTTTTAGCGACGGCACTTTCAAAATATATCGTTTACTGCGATAGTTATCGATATCAAACAATTGTGATTCCTGCAAAACAGTACCACTTTCCATTTACCATGAGCGATTCAGACTCAGAGTACGAGGAAACCGAATATCTGGTATATGCCGACTTTAAAAATCATCTGGCGCCCCATCAACTGAAGCACGAAGATGCTGCCATCCGCATAATTGCCATTGAGAGCGAAACGCCTATGGCCGAAATAAATGGAAACATTTTCAAAGGTGCGCCATAAATATAAATTTGAGCAGCCGGAAATTACGATAGACAATTCTTTTCACTGTTGCAGGATCTTATGATATGGCATTGGGTACAAATGTGTTCTTTGAGAAAGACACCAACAGCGTATTCGGGGATCCACTTTATGAGCCAGTTTGTCGACAACAATATAAATACGTGAATAAATCTGATAAAATCATCAGTTTCGAGCGTGTCTACATTGAGAACCTGCCACAAGATATTAAAGTAGAAGAGGAACAGCAGCCAGAGGAAGCTAAATCACAATCGCTTAAACTCAATATCAGCTACAGAGACGCAATTAACAAATTTGGCAAAGAGCAGTAAACTGTATGTGCGAAACTAGAGATGGGCACGTGATACGCAACGATGTTGTTTCATTTTTCTTTGAACATGCTTTATACGTATTGCATTTATTTATGCATTAATTTGTCGAACTTTTCCTTATAAAACCATTAAAGCTCTGTGTAACCTAACCACACATTCTTTTAGCATATCCTTTTTGCATGTCACGCGCCCATTACTACTACCATATTCCAAATTGTCCATATTACGTTATAGTTTTTGTATCCATTTGTAGCATAATGGAGAACGTGCTTGAGTCCCCGCTACCACCTATTAGCCTAAAGCAATTTCTGGACGAATATAAAGACCAGCTAAACAGTTCAAATGAGGGTACAGACAATGTTCCATTTTATTTTGCCGATAATTCACCCGTTTCATCGGATGTGGAAGCCAGCTGCTCGTTGCAACTGCTGGGTACGCCGGATGATAATCTGATCAACGTATTTAATCCGGGATATGAGATGCAACGGCACACCAAGCCAAAGCCGCAAGCGAATGGAAATGTGCCTAAGACATACATGGCAATAAAGGAGTATAAGGATTTTAAGTCTGGCAATCCGTTTACACGCACACAATACAGTTACCGTTTGATGTCCGAATCGTTGGCACACGGTTCGATGTGGTCCCTCGAGCAATTCGATCTGGCGATAACAGTGCGTTTCTATCGACCGCCACGTGCCGCGCATCGTAGCTACAAACTGGAGCGTCCAATGTTTGCGGAGGAATTCGTGTGCCTGGGCAGCAATTATCTGACCGAGCTGCGTGATAAAATCTCCTGCATTTGCAACGGCAAACGGTTTGTGGATATAAGCGAGGAGCCAGAGGCGTCGCTACCTGTGTTGGATACAAACCCAGGATATTTTTTTATCAATGGCACATTCTACAATGATACACGTAATCGAAAAAACTGCGACTACTCAAAAACGGTGCTTGATTGGGCGCGCACGGCACATGGTTTCCAGGACGAGGTACTCAAGGTTGCTACGATGGAGAGTACACGGTTTCTGGATCTCACCGTTCGACTGGGCACACCATTGCAATATCTGCATCATGGCAATTGCGAGCATCTGTTTGTGTTTTCCCAGGTGGAGGTCGTCAGGCCTCATAAACTAAGCGGCAGCTCCTATCCCTTTCTGCGCGCCTTCAACCCTTTAAACGGACGAGTGTGCGTCATATGCGGTCTGCGCGGCTATCAATTCATAGTGGAGCAGTCCCGCAGGCAGTTGCACGATCCTTCATATCTGTGCCGTAGCTGTCACTACAGCTTCAACTATGTGGATGGCAAAAAGGTGGGACATTTCAGGGCTTATCGCATATATGATCATTTAGAGCAGTCCGATGATGAGGTGGAAGAACAGCTGCAAGATATATTGGACATAAGCGACAGCAGCAATGATTATAGCCATTAATTATATGTATTTTAATTTAATTTCTTTTTGATAAAATATATGCAAACATAAATTATTCATACTGTTCGTCAAAAAAACGTTGCCATTACACAATGTAACAATATATAGTTAAACATATGCTGCTAAATTTCAATTCAAGTACTATATGCACACATATAGTATAGTGTATTAGCAGGAGTTAATTAGGATTCAAATGTAAATTTAACACAAATTTCGTGAGCTCCATTGAGCTGCGGTCTTATTAGTATGTATGTATATGTATGCGTTACATTGATTTTTTATAAATACCTTTTAGGGAGCTTTACACACATATTCATATTCATTTAACTATTTTTCAATATCAATTAGGCGTACTGACTTGACCAGGACCCATAGGCAAACGATTAAATAAGATTAATTTTGGCCAATATTAACATATGTGTATTCTATATATGAACACAAATATACTTAGATAATACAGAGTAAAAACATACGTATTGCTATATGTATAGTATGATATTGTATATATACTGTAAAGTATCAATTTTCACTTATGCGTGTATAAATTCCTTGTCTGTGTGCTCGTTTTTTTATGTGTATGAAAATGCTTTGAAACACTTTATGGCCTTCTAGAATTAGACGCTTATCGTGATTGCTTTAATTTTACTGGAATCAATACGCCGTGTCCGCATTTATAAATCTGAACACTTAACGAGTTAAATTTAAGGAAAGACAAAATAATTCTAGAAGCTCAACAGATACTGATACTAATTATCGGTTAGTTACATATTCTACGTACAAATATTAATTAAGGAAAAGTAAATAAAATTAACAACGTACAGATTTCAATAAGTTAATACAAATATATAAAAAAAAAAGTAGTGTGTGTTGAAAAAGTACTCACAACACGCGCAAATCTCTTTCAAGATTCAGGCAATTTAATTAGAAATATGTATGTATGCATTTTAACCTCTTTGGTTGTTCAGTTTGATTAAAGCTAATACCAGCTGAAGGTAATGCCTAGCTTTGAAATACCAATTCACGCTCAACGCTTAGATACTCCAGCATTTGGGCCGGCACCGGCAATTTGCTTAGCTCAGCGACGGGCATTTGACGCTGCATGACGCGTCGGCACAGATCCTGCAGCTTTGGCATGTTTAAGTATCGGCTGAGCGGATACTTGAGAATGACTGGAAACGGTGGCTGCATCTCGTTGGGCACTTTTACAAAGCACACAAAATTGTCGTTTGTGCAGCGATGCAGTATGTCGTCAATCATTTCGACAATCGAACCATATTTCAATTCCTCAAAGTGCCAAAATTGATCCCGATATTCCAAACGATAATGTAGCGTTACGTTCATAATGCGAAAGCTGAGCGTAAATTGGGAACCGCTCGTCTCCGAGTCCCGTACCAAAAACGATCCCGTTGGCTTGTCACTAAGCTGACGCTGGGAATCACGACGCGAAATCTCGCCCCAGTACCAAACTTGACTGCAAAAAAAAACGAAAAGAGCAAAACATTCGCCACACACATGATTCATCAATTGGAACGTGATAACACACACACATACTTGAGCATTTCAGAACAGGCTTTGTACATGACCTCATTGGGTGACTCCTGTCGCTCCAGCCACTTTTTACTTATAAATCGCATGTAATCATGCGTAAATGGTAATGTCGGCTCAATAGGCCGAAACTCGTACGTTGCATCTGTAGTGCCGCAGTCACAATCATCGCCCATGGAGTGCCAGTTACGCATGGCGCTCAGGCCCAACCCCATCTTCTTGCCCAGGCGGGTGAAGACGTTTTTCTTTTCCTTGCGCTTGCGCATAGCGCCGCCAATGGTACTGTTGCTGCTGCTGCTGCAGTTGTTGCCCACAGATGCACCTGTGCTGCAACTTGCCTCCATGGGCTCATTGTTATTGTTTGTATTCAGCTGCACGGCGTGCGAGCCAGCGGAAGCTGTTGAACTCGAACTTGCTGTATCATGCTTGGTGCGTCTGGTCAATGAATGAAACCAGCTGCGCTTTTCTTTAGTAGACACATTTGTTGTTGTTGCTTCAGGCACTGTACAGGATTTAAAAATATCCCATTAGCAAATTAAATGAAGTTAGATGAAATGTAGATCCCACACCCAATTTCCTTTGTTTATATTTTGCTGAAAATGAGGTACATACTCTGCTCTACGTTACCGAGCGCCAGCAATCCTCTGCTGGATGGATTTTGGTTCCTGGCTCGACTAGCGATTCCCGCTGCTGCACTCCCACTCGCATTGGCTTCAACAGCACCTTGGCCTTGGTTTTGGGTGCGTGAGTTTTTGTTGTTCTCGCCGTTACTCATGTTGACTGATTTCGCGAGCGAATTTTTTGTTGATTAACTGTGCCCTGGAACTATCACATACTTAGTCTATGTAGGTAATCCGATGACTTAATTTAAACTTAATGTGATAAGAAACTTTTTGTTTTCGTTTTCGTTTGGAGTAGTATACAAGAAGTGTAAGGGCTCTCTGTGTGAGGAATGTTCAATGTATCGATACTTTGGGCGAGTAAAAATCACTAGTTGCGTGTGTTGAGGAAGATACCCTGTAATCCGGGTAATCATACATTTGTCTATATGGAGTCCTGGAAGCATTTTTTTATATTATATCCGCAATCTCTCTATCTAATACTCAACTTTGTTATATATGAAATATGTATAGCCGCTTGGAAAGTTTATTGACTGTTCAGAGACATCCCGCACATTATACCCTTTTCGACGCTTTTAATAATTAATGATATTTGATGATACTTACTCGATAGCTTCTAATTTCGATAAGCCGCCGATAGCACAGTGCATACACACACATGTTTGTAGTATGTTTTTAACACGAATAAAACAAGATAAGAATGGAAAATTTCCCCATAAGAGTGGATCTATCCAACTTTTTCAATGACGCTCGCAGCTGTTCTTTACTATTGGTTGATGCCACCTGGATGAATGTCAAAGACCTACAAAACCACATTCAAAACTTGTTTCAACTGGTAACATTGTTATTAAACTTTGAAATTGAATTGTCTACTTTAAAAGAGGATTTGTTTTAATTGTATAGAATAATATAAGTTTGCTGACCTACGATGGATGTTATCTGCCACCAAAGGAATCCATTAAGGTACTTAAAGCCGTCAAGTCGGTCACGGCATTCCATATTAATTTCAGTAAAGAACCAGAGGACTGCAGCCTCCAAAGTGTGACTGAAATAAGCAGAAAACGCAAAAATCGTTCAGTCGAGGCGGAAATAGAGCATATAAGCTCCACACCAAATTTTCCCAAGCGATCGAAGTGCAAAACTGTTTCGCAAGATGAGGCAACAATTATTATGCCAGACAAGTCGAAAAGTGTTTGTGGAAAAGCTTCTAAAAAAAATAAATCCAAAAGACAAAATGATGAGCTTAAGGAGGATTTGCAAGGGTCAAATGTGAGCATAACACAGCTCCATGAAGAAATTTGTACGCCAAATCAGTTAATGCAAATAACCAAATCAGATGCTGGAGATAAGAGTAGCGTTAAGGCAACGAATAGCTCAAATGAACACATTATCTATCAGGATGATAAAGAGGAATCGGAGACAGCGAAAGCAACAGCAATGGAGACGAGCTATTTAGCTACAAAAGCGGATCCACAAGTTGAGTTTCGGTGTCCGCTTATGGATCTAGACAGCAATTTGGTGCGCATATTTAAACTGCCACGCAAATCGGAACCGATTAAAATTCTAGAAGATATTGTTATAAAAGCACCTGTAAGGCAAAACTCTGCAGAAGCAATCGAAGATGAGCCAGCAAAGGAAGTTGAAACATCGACTGCAGTTTTAGCTGCAGCTGAAGTTGAAGTGAAGCAGAAACCTTTAACGCCAGTTGCTTCACCCAGTGAAGTAGAAGAGGATACCACTGTGCTGCAGGAAGAGTCGATTACCGAAGAACCAACGCCTATTGCTGAGCAGAGTCTGTTGACATCCGACTCAGAAGATGATGTTATGGTCCTAGATGACACAAATTTGGATGATTCCAATGATGCGGATGTCCTGGCAGTCCCAGTACAGAAAGATAAGTCATTGAACATAATTTCAGATATGTTACAGAATGCGGCACCGTTAGAGAACCTACCGAATGTGGGTGAAACCCTGATCTTCAAGTTGGCCAAATCGAGGGGTCAATGTCAGACAAGGCGCTCAAATCATGCTTTCACCGATTATATTGCTGGCACCTGCTCCTATGTCAATCGTCGCACAAAGCAAATAACAATTCATCTAATCGGTAATTATTATCATATAAATAAGTATACCTTATGAATTATTGAGCTAACATATATTTCAGCCTGTGCCAGACATATTAATCATGTACTTGGACAATATTCCAACAATTGTGATACTTCTCACGACTCGACGCCGATCTTGAATGTGAGCCAGAAAGACCTGATCGATGCCAAGGTAGTCGTGTCGCAGGTGGATTAACAACAAGGGATTAATATAAAGGCGTCTACATTTTCTTGTGTTTATATATTTTCATATTTTGTTGATGTAAACGATCAAATAACATAAATGGACAAGCTGCAAGGCACTCGTCGAGCGAATGTTGTTCAGACTGTATGCTTCTTGATTTGCTCCAATAGATCATCGGCCTCCACGGCGGTCTTCACGCGCAGCAACATGGACAATGGTTTGGTCTCCTCAGGCGTGGGCAGGCAGACCATCATTACATTGTTCTTCCCCATGCGCTGGCAGGGCAATCCCTCGCTAAGTATAAGATTAACCAAGATGTTACCCAGATTAGTATCGGCACGAACCAGCAGCTGTGTCTTCTTCGTATCCTTTACGGGTTTCAAATACAGCGTGCCCACGCCGCGATCAGCGTAGTCCGCACCCTTTTTTACAAACACCTTGCAGCGTTTCGAGAATATGGCATCGTCTTCAACCACCTGCGAGTATTTTAATATAAATTTTTTTAAATTATGTGCTTTAGGCCAAATTTTTTGCTTTTACCTGCTTAAACTGCACCACTGGTGGACTATCCTCTTCGTCTTCTTTTTCGGCGGCTTGGATTTCGGCTGCCGTCGGGGGTTTTACATTACCAAACGAGAATGTTGATGCAGCACTTGCAAAGGAGAAACCGCTGGAGGCGGGCGTCTTGGTCTCGCCGTCGTCCGGCTTGCCGAAACCCGTAAAACCAGACGTGCTCGGCTTATCATCAGTGCCCTTTAGGCCAAAGATAAAACCATTGGTCTTTGTCGACGAGGTGGTTGCAGCTGCACCACTATCATTGACACCAAAGAAGAAGCTCGGCTTTGGAAGCTGCTCCTTATTGCTGTCCGATTTAGCACCCAGACTGAAAATGCTTGCTCCCGAAGCTGTGCTCGATGTTGCCTCCGTTTTGGTCGGTGAAACGTTTGCCGTTTGTACAGGGCCAAGGGAAAAGAGTGGCTTCGTAATGGTCGATGTGGCGGTGGAATTCGGTTTCTTATCAAACATCAGAGACGGTGAAGCGGTTTCGCTAGCGTTAGTCGTGGAAATGGGAGTGCTTGGCTTAAGGAACGAGAAACCGCCAGGTGCAGCGGGCGCAGCACTCAAGGACGATGAAGCTTTTTCGGTGGTGTTGGTGGTAGTGCTTGAAATGCCAAAGGAAAAGCCCACAGCGGGTGCAGCTTTTTCTGTCGCACTTGTAGCCGTTGTGCTAGGTTTGCCAAACGAGAAGAGGGCAGCAGACGATGAAGTCGATGCAGTTTTCTCGGAAGTGGAAGTGCTCGGTATGCCAAACGAAACGCCCGCAGCAGGTGTTGCCTTTTCTGCCGTAGTGCTGGCTATGCCAAATTTGAAGTTGGCAGCTAATGGAGCAGCAGCAGCAGTTGAAGATGTTGGAGACGTGACGGTGGACGTAAACATTGTAGAGGTGCTGGGCTTGCGATCATACTTCTCTTGCAGCTTCTTCAAGAACCTGTCGTAGCTGTCGAATACGGGCGTCAGTATGCAATATTGATTCTTGTCTAGGCTCTCTTGCAGGAATTTGACAACGGCCTTATTCAAAGCGCCCACCTCATCAGGATACTCTGCCGTATAGCGTGATGGATTACTGTTTGTCGCAGACTGATCCACGGATACCACGGACGACTTAAACATAGGAACGTGCGTCTTGGGTGACTTTGTGGCACTATTATCGCCAGCTACTGCTGAAGTATTGCCAAATATTGATGTGCTTGTCGTCGTGGTTGTTGTTGCTGTTGATGATGCTATTCCAGCATTGACTTTGTTTGTCTTGAAATCATTCCGGAAATTTGCGTCCAACGAGAAAATTTTTGCTTGCGGCGTACGTTTTACATCTGTGCTGCTACTCGGCTTTGCAAAACAGTCAGCGTCCGCTGCCGAGGCAGCCACTGCCGGTAGTTTGGATAGAAATGCAAAGGGCGAACCGGCTGCGTTGCCGGCAGTTGCGGTGGCAGTTGCCGGCTTACCAAAACCTAAATATCAACGTTATACAAATAATATAATAAACCACCCATCGAATAATTGAACACTCACCAGAAAATCCACTAAATACGGCATCGCCGTCTTTGGTTACAGCCGGCTGTCGCCTTGTGGCCTTTTTGATAACGCGTGCTCTTAATTCTTCTGGCGGCGCCGTTTTGAATGTGCCTCGTTCCTCGGGTTCATCCTCTTGCTCCCAGTTTTCGTGGTCCAAGTGCGATGTCGCTTGTCGCTTGCCAGCCATTGCTTCTTAATCTGTAATACTAAAATCACCAAATATAAATAATCTTTTATATTTATGTTTCCGAGAAGCAAAGTGTGCTTGGTTTGTTCAGTAAGTAGTGAACATGAACAAGTTCACGGAACAATGAAAATGAGCGTGTTCACGGATTTGAATTGTGGTTGGTATTTTAAGATGAGAGAAAAGTCACAATAATAACTTAAATCATTTACTCACTTATCACTTATTATATTCCATGCTCACAGTAGGTTTAGGTTGAGTAGGCTTTTGTATTATGAACAACAATATAATTTGCAGCCCTGAAGCATATACGCACGACGCTGGCTGTACAATTGTTGTAGTTTTTTGGGCATTTTTAGCGCTTTTATAAAAGTAAACCATGGGCAACACTGAACAACAGTGTACGCGACGACAACGCCAGCAGAGCATCAAAAAATTGCAATATTAATAATATTTAATTTAAATTCGGCTCGGAGGCGCGTCAAAAAGTGCAAAATCGACAGAAATAATGCTTTAGTGTCCAGATAGCATACACAATTGTTAGCCATGTGATAAAACAGTTGCGGACTATAAATATGCGCGGCGCATTTCTCTACTACTGTAACATTAATTGCGTTTGACTGCGACTCAAATTTTGCTGCAAAGATGAGGCGATCAGGTGGCGCGCCTAAAAAGTGTACGACAAACACGAAAAAAAAGTTGTGTGCGTAAATCAAATGTGCAACGGCAGCGTGTGTAAAAGTGTGGTGTACAATATCAAAACGGAATAACGTGAAAATCGCTACGAAAGGAAGAGAGTAATAAAGAGTACACCAATACAGCCGTACATGCCAACAACAGCACCAATCCCAGGTCACTCTCACGCACACACACATTCACACGGAAACACGTATTAAGGCATCGTCGCTTTTTATCCTGCTTGCTTAGTCCTGTTGCCTCGACGTGTGATCCTTTGTTGCTGGCATCAAAGCAGCAGCTGTCCGGGTCGTGTTTCTGTTTTCCCTTTGCACTCTCGTCCCTCGACGTCATTTATTAACCGCTGTCCTTGAAGCTCGTCGTGCTGTTAAGTGTGTGCAAAAACAACAAAACAAGAAAGAAAAAACAAAAGAAAAAAGTGTGCCCAGTGGAAAATAAAGTATCAATACAACAATATCAAAATGCCGCCAGCATTAATTGGCATCTCCGAGTTTGTGGAGGAGACGCGCGATGATTACAATTCGCCCACCACATCCACATTTGCGTCCCGCATGCCGGATTGCCGTCAAACAATTAGCATATTGGAAGAGGTAAGCGACGCCACTCTTCCTCTCTCTCTCTCTCTAGCTCTCGCCTTTTCTCTCTCTTTCTCCCTCACGTGCAGAAAAGTTCAAGGTAGCTAATCAATGATCCAGCTCTTTAAATTGCATGGACACACATACACACATACATCTAAATTTACTTTTCTTTATTTACTCCCCCACAAAATAACAAATTTGTTTTTTCCATAGTGGAAAGCAAAGCATTGCATTGGCACAGAGCCAAGTGAACCCCACATTCGTTCCTCTCCCGCTTCGACCACCTCTTTTTCTCTCTCACTCAATCCCCCTCGTTTACTTTGCAATTGTTCTACGATGACGTCGTCGTCGTCGGCGGCGGGAATTGCAGGTGGTTTTTTCGTCCTCCATTAAAAATCATAAATAATGAAAATGCAAATTCTGAAATCAATGCAGCTGGCCAATCCTCTCCCCTACACACCGCAATCCACTTGGCCGCCCCTTCAAAATGTAAGCGAGCAAAGCAATGTTTTATTTTTAGTCATTGCAGCTGCTGTTGTTACGCCCTATAAAAAACTAAAACACACATTGCTATGCACATTGCTGCTGCTGCCGCTGCCTTTGGTGCTGATAAGGGCAAGTGCGGGCGGACAAATGTATGATTAAGCAGACATTGTGATATGCACCGAAAATGTAGCATGCTCACTATCACAGTTTATTAATCATGTAACCACAATGTTAAAAAAATATATATATATATAAATATATAGATATATAGGCCCACCCATATTCCTCTATATGATGTGTTCCCTTAGAATACTTTTCATCGAACTTTTTTTGTCTGCGCTCCAATTCTTTAGCTAAAATTAGCAGCCAGCTGTCATCCGAGTCACAGTGGCCTCCAGGCGCAATTATTATTTCAGTCTGTATTCTAAATATCGCTTGGATTACATAAACATAAAATATGATTAATAATCTACAGAGCTGATAATTTGGGTTTTTAAACAAAACAATAAATTTGATGACATTTAGCAGCAAATTAAATCGTATGTTTTGCTTATTTAATACACGTCACTCAGTTCGCTACGATTTTGTTTGACATCAATTTAAGTGTTTCATATTGTATTTAGCTGATGCGCCTTAAATGTCCAAATCAATAAATGAATGAACTCAACCCATAATGACACACCTTTCATTTGTGTCTTTATCATTTTGGCACGCAAGTATAAATAGCCCAAAATACAAAAAGACATTCACATATGTTTATATATAACTATAAATATGTATATGTATACATATATGAGACAAGAATTAAATTCTCACACACAATATGTGTTCATTATTTACAGCGCGTGTTTTGCACGAATCCCACATTGTTAAGAAATATATACATATTGCGGTTTTCGGCTAAAAGTTACTTGACCAGACGGCGGCTTCTCGCCTTTTTATTTTTAAGAACTTCATCTTTTGTTATCACGACACAACGGAATGAAGATTAAAAAATAAGGGATAGATGAAGAAAAAAATAAAAACTCGCTTGGTCGTTGCTAGAAAGAGAAACGGAAACCAGTTGTTGGGTTGACCAACTTAATTTGTTATTGTTTTAAGCAATTTGCGTTCCAAATATTTGCGCCAACAACAACCTATACCACATACATAACTATTCGTATGTACTATGACTAATCTTTAATATCAATGTTCCAAAGATATTCTTATCGTGCTGCCCACTCACTATTTTGGGTGTTATACCATCGCATAATAAAAGATTGTTTAGACGTTGCTATGTTTGTAATTTGACTTAATATCACCTTGTTTATCTAATCATAGATCATAGGATGTTAATAGATGTTTGTACATGTTGAAAACAAAACGCTATAAAAATCAATTCTTGATAAGAGTTTCATATTCATAGCTCTAAGAAGTTGTTAAGTTTTACAATTCTCAGACTTATTTCAAATACGTAGTAAAGCAAGCACAGATTGCCGGCATTCAACAGTGTGTTTAATTCAATAAAATTAATTAATATTAATTGAAAAGTCAGGAGGTTAAACGAGTTATGCTATTGCATGGGAAAAGTGTCAAGTGGTCTAGGGTAAATCTCTGAGAAGTGCATAGAATTAATTTTCAACTTTAAAATTTAAAAATAGAAAAAATTAAAAAAAAAAACTTGTTAAATGAACACAAATTAGTCTTAATATATATATATATTAAATGTATCCTATATATTCCTTGCAGCGCCTTGAATTCGATCGTGATGGTCTTACCAAATTCAAGAAGGCCGTCAAAGCCATACATAACTCTGGCAATAGTAAGTTAATAGTAAACTATGTAGACTGGCTTATTTATAAAACACTTTACCATATATAGATCATGTGGAAAATGAAATGATTATGGTGCGCGGACTGGAGCGCCTGGGGACCAAGGTCATTGATCAGGATGATCCCGACATTGGAGCAGCGTTTCTCAAGTTCTCTGTGGTCACCAAAGAGCTCAGTGCGCTAATGAAAACACTGGTCAGTAATTGAATAATTAGAAAAATATATTAAATATTAATTTTAAGTTCATGTTGTTCATCACAGCTGATAAACAATGAAAACCAATATGTAAGGCAAGCTATTTCAGCTAATATGCATACAATTGCAATTCAAAAATAAACACACAAACAATTAAATTAACCCTGAATTTATCTTGTGTTGTCCCACTTTCAATGGCAGATGCAAAATATCAACAACATTGTTATGTTTCCGGTGGACTCGGTGTTAAAGAGCGAACTGCGCGGCGTCAAAGGCGATATGAAGCGTCCATTCGATAAGGCGGCCAAAGAGTACGAAGCAAAGTTTATCAAAATTGAGAAGGAGAAAAAGGCTCAGGCCAAGGAGGCGGGCATGGTGCGTACAGAAATCGATGCAGCTGTCGTTGCGGATGAAATGGAAAAGGAGCGTCGCCTATATCAGCTACATACCTGCGAGTATCTGCTTAAATACAAAGAGATCAAAACAAAAACTGGCATTGAGCTGCTGCAGCATTTCATCGAGTATTATCACGCGCTGAACAAGTAAGTTTAAGCTGCAGCCAAAGCTGAGCTGAATGCTAATTGGAATACCCTGCGCCACTCTCAAATTTGTTCAAATTGGGCATATTAAAGCTGTGGAAATGTATATAGTATTTATGATAACTCCCAGCATATATTAAGTATGTATTTGAATTACTTTCATTGTAGATAAGTTCTTGGATATTTGGCTTAAGGAATGTTTTAATTATGTCATAATTCATTAGAAAAGTACAAACACTTTTTAATTTAGAATTCAGTTAAGATTTTTATAAATTGACTGGCTTTTTGTGTATCCTTTTGTTTATCCTTGTTCATTCTCTATTAAAACTTTTCAGATATATTTTTAGTAACAAAATTAAAAATTCCATCGACTATATTTTCATTCATAATAATTTTATGTAGTCTTTCTTATCAATAATAATTTTGCATTAAAATTTTCGAACTTCTAAAACATTTCGATAATACTGCATTTAAAAGGATATTTAATAAAAGTTAAGATTTCCACTGCAATAGTCTTGACAAAATCAGATTATACCATTAAAAGCTGAATACAGCGTATCTGTTAGTCGCTGTATTTGCCTCTTGAGCACATTTGCCCTAATTTCTGTTTACTGTTTATTGTGTACGCATTTATATAACTAAAGTCCATTGCCATTGCAGTTATTTCAAAGATGGACTGCAAACGATCGAACACTTTGGCACGTACATTGGCGATCTGAGCGATAAGCTACAAGTGATCAAGCAGAAGCAGGACGAGGACAGGCGCAGTTTGCTGGATCTGCGAACATTGTTGCGCAGCACACCGGACTTTGAGCGGGTGGACAATGTGTTCGCGCCGGAAAATCGCAGTGGTGGTGGTCTCGGAGTTTTTAGTGGTTCGGGTGCCGGTTACTCGTTGCATCAGTTGCAGGGCGACAAGCATCACGGAGTGACGAGACAGGGTCATCTGCTCAAGAAGAGCGAGGGCAAGGTGCGACGTGTGTGGCAGAAGCGACGTTGCCGCGTCACCAGCGACGGATTTCTGGACATTTGTCATGCGGACGAATCAAAGCCACCGACTCGAGTTAATCTGCTCACCTGCCAAATTAAGCCGGTGCCAGATGACAAGCGTGGTTTCGACCTAATCAGCTGTAAGTGAATATACCACACATCATTCCAATCCACACAAGATAAACATTTTAATCTTTACCCACAATTAGACAATCGACCGTATCATTTTCAAGCTGAGGATGAGGCAGATCAGAAGGCTTGGATGGCTGTTTTGGTCAACTGCAAGGAAAAGGCTTTGACCAAGGCCTTCCAGCATGCCAATCCTCTGCATGCCAATCCCAGCCTGGTGGAGCTGCAGAAAACGGTGATTCGCTATGTGCAACTACTGCCGGGCAACGACAGATGCTGCGATTGTCGCTCAAATAACGATGTTACCTGGATAAGCCTCAACTTTGGCATCCTCGTCTGCATCCAATGCTCCGGTGTGCATCGTGATCTCGGTGTGCATCACTCGCGCATCCAGAGCCTCACGCTAGACAATCTGACCACAGCGAATCTGTTGATTGCACGTGCCATGGGCAACAGCACCTTGAATGAAATTATGGAGGTTAAGCTGGACGGGGACAAGCTCAAACATGAGAGCAGAATGTAAGCCCAACTGATGAATTCTCTTAAATGCATTCGTAACAAATTATATTGCCATTTGCAGGGAGGAACGCTACGATTTCATACGCGCCAAATATGTGGCGAAGCGCTTTGTGATGCACACCTGTGCCGATGACAATGACCTTCGCTGCGAGCTGGAGCAGGCGATTGTCAATGCGGACATTACCCAACTGCTGCAAGTGTGGGCTGAGGGTGCCGATCTCACCTGCTGTTTACCCAGCTCCGATGCGGGCGAAACTGCCCTCCATTTGGCCGTGCTGCGTGAGGGCGGCTCCATGCTGCACATTGTTGATTTTCTCATACAGAATATGCCGCCCGATGGCTTGAATCGAGCCACCAATCCGCCTGGCCTGCTGGATGTCACCGGCGAAAATACATCGCTACATCTTTGTGCACTGCACGATAATCGGGAGTGCATGAAACTGCTTCTGCGATCCGGCGCCGATTACGAGCTACGAAATTCGCAGAACAAAACAGCGCTGGACATTGCCAAAGAGATGGGTCACAATAGCTGCAAGGAGCTGGTAAGCTCAATTAATCGAATTATTCAATTGGATCATTCTGTTTAGATATGTGTTTGTTTGCTGTGCAGATTGAATGTGCCATAAAGCGGGAGAAAAGCGCCTTTGATCACATTAACACCGAGTGGAATCTTCCCAACGAGGATGGCTCCACGGATTTCAGTGATGATGAAACTGTCATTGATGAGCGCGTGAGTACAATTAACGATGTATTATTAAATATTTACATAACCTATTCTATACATCAATCCAAATAGAAGTCTCGCTCACGTCCACCCAGCTTTGCTGGTGGCGATTCGCCAGTGTTGCGCTCACGCTCCTCCACTTGCGATTCCATACAGTCGAGTTCTAGTCCAATTGCCAATTGTCCAAATCGCCAGTTTACACTGCCCAGCTATACACAATCTGCTGGCACGTCGCCGAAACAACACACGAATGTTGGCCAGTACTTGGGCAGTGGCAACAACTTGGGCATTGTCAGCGCCAGCAACAGTGGCAATAATGTTGGCCCTGGTGGTGTCGGTGGTGGCTCTAGTCCCAGTTCCGCTTGCAGCCAAAATGTGCGTGCAACTCGCAACAGTTTGAATATGCAGAGTGAGCTGGCGCATGTTACGGGCGCCCGAAAATCTACATCAACGGCCAACATGAACTCGTTGAAGAAGCGCGCTGCTCCTGCACCGCCGCCCGGCACTTTGAGTGGCGCACACACAAATATATTCTATGGCACATTGCCACATCCGCCCAGGCACTCGCAGAACATGGATGCGAACGACATACGCACCATTAATCACAAGAATCAATCAATGGACGTGGCATATGGCACGTTGCCGCGCAGCGTGGAGAGCTCACCTCGAGCTAGTGGTCATTGTGGTGGGGGTGGCAGTGTTGCTGTTCCTGGAAATGGCAGTCATAGTAGTCTTATGCCAATGACCACATTTGGCCATAAACGCTCACCTAGCGGCGAGTCACTGAATCGCAATATTCATTTGGCTGGTGCGAAGTTGGTGCTGCCGTCCACTGGAGAGCTGCCCATGCTCAAGCATGTGGACAAATCGGCGCTAGTGAGACCCAAAATACCACCGCCCGGTCCGCCGGCAGGTAAGCAACTGATTTAAAAACTAATTTAACTATTACTAATTTTTTTGCATTCCGCACAGAGCGCGATATACCAAATGGTCAGTCAAACGAGAGCATCAGTTCCATGGATGAGGGACCGATAGCGCCGCCACGCAAGGTAAGTTGCTCGTTCGCATCCTATAACCAACCCCAGCAGCGAAAACACCGACCATTCGTCATTCGTTAACTACACTTTGTGGCGGAGTCGCTTTAAATCTATATCTATACCACAGCATCGTAAACTTCTCGATAAACATGATCACCTTAGTAGGAGATAGTTGCATTTTCCTGTAATGCAGAAAGTATGCTTTTCCGAAACCATTTTCACTATTCTTAAAAGAAGAGCTATATATTCCCAATATAGAAAGTTGATTAATTCTAGAATATCTAACAATTATAAATATAAACATGGAAATATATTTAATTATTCACTGCACAAAATTAAGAAATGGTTAAGAAGAAACAAATAAAATTTTAAATATGTAACAACAAAGAAGTCAAATATGGGCTTGACTTGGAACGTCCGGCATACAGCTCTGCATACATTATTATTATCAGGTAATGAAGGAGCATTCGATAATTAGGGGTCGTTCAATATTTCGCTGCTGGGAAGTAAAAAAAAGATGCTCGCAAGGTAGTTAATGAGAACTTGAAATGTTTTCAATGTATCCTGTGTATCTCCTGTAATTCACCAATTTTCAGCGCAAGCAACAAAACATGTTGAGATTAGAGCATTCCAGCGAGGAAACGGTAAATTTCAGAGCCAAACAAACAATCAAATAAATCAAACAAAATTAAAATTTTGCCGTTCTTGTTGTTTCGTTCTTCTGTTCTGTTTATATATGTATTTGTTTTCTTTTTTTTTTTTTAATATTTGTTATACTTCATGTGCCGTGTGCATTTTCACAAAAGCTCTCCTAACTCAATGCGCGCATTACTCAAAACAAAACAATAAATTAAACAAAAAAACAACTCAAACAATTTCGTCTGTTCTTCTGTGTTTCCTAATATTTGTTGCACTAACTCTAAACAATACAGCATATGCAATTGTTTTTAGAGTCTAACTGATTTTAATGCCTGCTATTTCATAGCTCATCAATCAATCCACCAATTTCACCGACTACGAGTCCTGGCACACGGACATGGACTCTTCTGGTGGCGGTCTGGATCATTCTGCCGAGTCGAATATCTCGTCTAGCGATAATGATAGGCTAAACTCATCGCCGGACAATCAATTGAAGAATCCCGGCGTTGTTGGGACCGGTGCCAAATTGCACTATGTGAGTAAAATGGTATATCCAAATATTTGCAATATTTTCAATTAATTGTGATTATTTAGAATGGACAACGGCGCTGTCGAGCGCTGTACGATTGTGTTGCGGACAATGATGATGAGCTGGAATTTAAGGAGGGTGAAATATTAATTGTGCTTAATGAGCGCACCGACGACGAGAACTGGATGGAGGGAATCATTGAGGGGCATCCGGGAAGACGAGGCATGTTTCCAGTTAGTTTTGTGCATATGCTGCCTGACTAAGTGGTTAAATATGTTTGTGTCTGTGTGTTTTTGGCTGAAAGTATGTGTGTGAGCGCGCGTGTGTATGTGGGTGTTTTTTTAAAAACCGTTATTATTTATTACATATTTTTATTCACAAAAATTACTACTGAATTATTTATTTTTTTGTTTTGTAAAAGCACACACAAAGCTATAAAATGTCACAAGCGGATGAAAGTAAATCATTTAATTGATATTTATTTCTTATAAAAGCGAACCTATTGAAAGTATACTATTATACTTATGTAAACACTTATTATGTATATTTCAATTGATATTATATCCTTTTTAAAGCATATACTATAAGTAGGCGCCGCTTTCAATTGCTTTTACGACGGAATATGTCCTGCAAATGTGTTATAGCCTATAGTTTCTATCTATACCTAAAAAAAACCCTATTTGCTAGCCAAAAAACATTACGCTGTCCTAAAAAGCTACTCTAACCTATATTGCTGTAAAAATCAAATACATCATTCATTTGCACGGGATCGGAAAATTATGTATTGATGTATTTTTAACAATACGCTGCCATATATAAATACATATACAAAACATATGTACTAACAAAACAAAATAAAGCCGACCTGGTCTGGCTTTTTACTTTACATAAACTCGTACACAAATTATGTAATACTGTTGATGGATTTAAATGAAAGTTTATAAAACAACGTTAATTCAAAAGTTTACTCAGATTAAAGCTTAACTCAATTGAGAAGGTAAAACTAAAGCCCAAATGCTATTACATATAAATAAAAAAAATATATATATAATATATTTAAAAAAAAAAATTAAAAACAATACATAAAACTATAAAAATAAAAATATAAGTAAACATTTCAACCTCCCGTACCTAGAAATTGTTACCAATTAAGCACACATTAAATATATATATATAAATATTCCAAAGCGCTGTCTAGAGATCAACATTAACAATTCTGGACTTTTTTAACTTTGTTTTATACCACACACATCATCATTATGTATATGTAAACTGTAGATACTATTTTTTTTTAATGTAAACATCACCCTTTACATTTGTATACACGTTTCAGTATTTATTTAGCAAAAACCCTAATATTACACTACAAAACATATTTGATATTATATTTAAGACAAATAAAAGAAGAACTCAACGCTTATTAAATATACATACATATAAGGTTGTGTTTTTACCAAAAACAAAACGGAACTTTAATGATAATGGAAAACACAGGGTTCGTATTAGGTTCGAATCGAACTCATCATGCAGATCGAGCGTGGTTGGTTGTACGGCTGTGCCAGCGTATGTGAATTGCATATCGCAGAAGTATCGATTAAGCAACTATCGCAAGCAATAACTTGATTGTTTTGGTGACTCGATTATAGATAACCGATTACCAGCATTAATCTGCAAGACATAAATTAAGTTGTGTAGTGCAGATAAATATTTAACGCGTATATTGTGTGTGACATTATCATCTCCAGCTGAAACTTAAGTGTACGCACACAGTAAGGGACTTTGACTTGAACAAAGAAATTGCCTTTTCCTCAAGCTATATTGTTGATGGCGACTGCGAAAAGTGTGCGAAACTAGCGAAAGATATTTCATATATCGATATCGTCGTACTTGGCTAGCACCAACACGGGATAAATTTATGCCAAAACAAGAGAAAATTTTTGATTGCCAAACAACTACAAAGATTCTGTGCATTATAGCATTCGGACCGAAAACCTTTTGGAGTCATCAGCTCAGCAGCAATCGAGGTCCAGCGCCAGCGCGGTGAGCAATAAAAGGCTCCAGCGTATTGGACACTACACACTTATTCTCATTCCAAGCAATGAGTGCTGCTAAGAAATATAGGCCTATGGATACGACTGAACTAAACAACACTGAGAATATTGCCGCCTGTTTGAAAAAGGGTGACAGCAGTAATCCAATATCGACGACGACAACAGCAACAACAACAACAAACCGAAGCGCTTTCGCAGCCCAAAATATGAACTCGGCGGCGTCCACAAATGGCGAACGATTGCCAAACTTTTCGATGCTGGGACCGCATCATGGCAATGATATACGTGCGGCATCAACTACCTCAAATCTTCTTAATCGCATGGGCGCCATACACAACACCAAACCGGGTGATGTTAAAAAGATTGTTATTAAGAACTTCAAGGGTAAGTGGCGCTTCAGTGCAGCTGCTATAACAATAACGATAACGATATACAATATACATCACCATTCTTAACAAATTGAATTTAAATACTCTATAGCTAAACCCACACTGCCCGATAACTATTCTGAGAACACTTACGTGAAGCTGGAAGAGGCCGTTATCGCCATACAATTGTCCAAGCCCATTAAATATTCCCTGGAGGAGCTCTACCAGGCCGTTGTGAATATGTGCAGTCATAAAATGGATGCACAATTATATGCCAAACTCAAGGAGCTGACGGAACAGCACGTTAAACGTAATATCAAACTGAAGGAGCTCACTGGTGGCAGTATGGACAAACTAGTAAGAAGATAAACTTCTAATAATAATTGTGAATAACACATACGTCTTTAAGCAATACGGTTTGGACAAACACTTGAACCAGGATTTATATATAATAGATAAAAGTCATATCATTTTATTTTAACATGTGTAATATTAAATTCTTTTCAGGTATTGCTAGAAAAAATCAACAATTGGTGGTTATCGTTCTGCCAGCAAATGATCATGATACGTAGTATATTTTTATATATGGATCGAACCTATGTGCTGCAAAATTCGTTTATACACTCGATATGGGACATGGGGCTGGACCTCTTTCGCATACACTTTGCCCAGAACAGCGTTGTACAGAAACGCACCGTCGACGGCTTGCTAACGCTCATCGAGAAGGAACGCCAGGGCGCAACCGTGGATCGTGGTTTGCTTAAGAGCTTGGTGCGTATGCTGTGTGACCTGCAGATATACAGCAGCGCATTTGAGGAGAAATTCCTTGATGCAACCAATCAACTGTACAAGGCTGAGAGTCAACGCAAAATGCAGGAGTTGGAGGTGCCCGAGTACTTACAGCATGTTAGCAAACGTCTCGCGGAGGAAAATGAGCGCCTCTTGCATTATCTAGACTCTAGCACAAAGTACGTCACATTTAAAACCATATTTTACGTATTTTCTCAACTAACTTATGCTCTCTGTTGTGCAGACATCCTTTAATATATAATGTGGAAAAGGAACTTCTTGCCGAACATTTAACGACAATTCTGCAAAAGGGCCTTGACTCACTGCTAGAGGACAACAGACTGAACGATCTATCCCTTTTGTATAGCTTGCTAAGTCGCGTTAAAAACGGCACTTCCGAGCTTTGCGGTAATTTCAATGGTTACATCAAGGCAAGTCAAAACAAACTATTCTAGTTCATAAAAAGTTTTTAATCTTCTCTTTAACGTTTTAGAAAAAGGGACGCACCATTGTCATCGATCCCGAGAAGGACAAGAGTATGGTGCAAGATCTGCTGGACTTTAAGGACAAAATGGATGTCATTGTGCGTAATTGCTTTGAGCACAATGAGAAATTCACAAATTCGCTGCGCGAGGCCTTCGAGTTCTTCATTAATCAGCGCGCCAACAAACCGGCGGAACTAATTGGTATGTTGTCATGCTATATATAAATAACTACGTGATTCTGATATATGCTTATATACATATTGTCAACAGCTAAATATGTGGATATGAAACTGAGGTCAGGCAACAAGGGCACCACCGACGAGGAGCTGGAAAAGACGTTGGATAAGATCATGGTTCTGTTTCGTTTTATACATGGCAAGGACGTCTTTGAAGCATTTTACAAAAAGGTTAGAACTATTCTACATTTTATTATGCAACTCGACCTATAATTGAATATTATTTTAACAGGATCTGGCCAAGCGTTTGCTTGTGGGAAAATCTGCCTCGGTGGACTCAGAGAAAAGCATGTTGTCGAAATTGAAACAGGAATGTGGTGGCGGCTTCACATCCAAACTGGAGGGCATGTTCAAGGATATGGAATTGAGTCGTGATGTTAATTTGGCATTTCGAGGTCATGCGCTTAGCAACGATCGTGATGTGACCAATCTGGATTTAACCGTCAGCATATTGACCATGGGCTATTGGCCAACATATGCGCCCACCGAGGTCACAATGCCGCCCCAATTTATCAATCCCCAGCAAATATTCAACAAATTCTATCTGGAAAAGCACAGCGGGCGAAAGCTACAATGGCAGCCAACACTGGGCAATTGCGTGTTGCGTGCAACTTTCGATGCGGTTAGTTGACTGTCAAACAAACAGATCATGCCAAATCGTTAATCAATTAACCTTTTATTTATATTTTGGATTCGTTAGGGTCCGAAAGAGCTGTTGGTGTCACTCTTTCAAGGACTCGTGCTTCTGTTATTCAACGACAAACCGACGATGAGCTACGAGGAGATATTGGCTGCCACAAACATTGAGGATGGTGAGCTGCGGCGCACTCTGCAGTCGCTGGCTTGCGGACGTGCGCGTGTTATAACTAAGTCGCCGAAGGGACGTGACATTGAGGATAAGGATCAATTTGACTTCAATAATGAGTTCATCAATAAATTGTTTCGCATCAAAATTAATCAAATACAAATGAAGGAAACGGTAAGCTGGCAACCGGCATTGCAATCACATGAATAGCTCACTAAATTAAACATCTTTTCTTTTGCTTAGAATGAGGAGCAAAAGGCGACGGAGGAGCGCGTTTTTCAAGATCGTCAGTATCAAATTGATGCGGCAATCGTGCGCATTATGAAAATGCGAAAAACGCTCAGCCACAATTTGCTCATCACCGAGTTGTTCAACCAGCTAACGTTTCCCGTTAAGGTGCGTATTACCTGCTAACTTGAAAATATATAAATACTAATCTGTTATATCGTTTAGCCTGCTGATCTGAAAAAGCGTATCGAGTCACTTATCGATCGGGATTATATGGAGCGGGACAAGGATAATCAAAATCAATACAACTATGTGGCATAAATACACGGAAATTTAATTTTTTGGCCAACTAACTCAGAACACAAAATCATTGAAGTTATTTTTTATCTTGAAATCATACCGTATATCTGAACAAGTCCAACGAAAGTTTTTTTTTTGTATCTGTAAACATTGAGAAAACATAAATTTCATTCTGTAGTTATAGTTCGAACACGATCCCACAGAGTTTTAGTGGTGACTAGTGTAGTTGCTGCAATTCGTTTGTTTTGTATGTTAAATTGTATTAATTAAAAAAATTGTGCGTTTTATTTAACAAAATACGCGGCTTCAAAGGTCAACAGAAAATGTTTGAACACGTGTGTTTTGTCGTTTACGATATAAACTATTTAGAACGTCTACAGCAACATTTAAATTAACTTCCCAAACTACAGATTTTGTAATTTGTTAATTGGTCTGTTTTTATTTTATTATTGATGATGAGTACTTGTCCTTCGAATAAAAATAGATGAAACATTTGCAGGCTAATATTAATAGAAATACTTAAATAAATAATAAACTAGTACTCGTATGTAAAACGGATACGCATACACTAAATCGTTTTAATTTATGAATTTTTTTAAATAAATAAAACCAATCTAATTGTAAATTGTTGCACCTACTTTATTTTTATTAAATTATTAATATCCAGCCTGATATTTTTTGACTCGAGGGAGAAGCCACCAAACCGTAATTTATTTTTGGTCTGGTATTATCCCAGGACAAATCAATAGCATTCAACATTCATTAATAAATAGTAAGCTAGAAATCGTAATTCTGCATCGGTATGCAAATCAGAAACGCATTAACTATTCTAAATAATTTTTGTTAAAAGTTTTTGGGTAAATAAACAAAATTTGATGCGCACACACATAGGTGTCAACAGTTCTGTATCTGATTTAAATTTAATACTCAATTTCTGACCAACACATGTGGACAACATATAAATAAGTGTAGTGTTTCATATTTTCTGTGTCTTTTTCCGTCTTTTAACTATTATGCTTGAAGTACAGAAATACACATGTATATTATGTATGTTTATATATTATACATTTTTGTTGCATATATCATGGTTATAATCAACTTGCGATAAAAATACTTTAGTATATACAATTGAAATTACAAATAATTATACAGAATGTGAAAATTGGTTAGAAAAGATTTGCGTATATACAAAATACAAATTACACTAATGGTTTAGGCGCAGCCGGAAACGTTTTTTAAAAACGTACTTTAACTGAACTCAGACGCAAATATCGAGGCTAATTGGTATCACATTTTCCATCAATTTGCACACAATACCTTATTGCACAATTAACAGTACTTGGAAAGTTATCAGCGGCTTATTAAAAAAGCTTATACAAAAATATGTGATTTCCAAAATCGGCGATTGCTTATAGCTGCGACTCTCATTTTAGCCAAATCGAAAACGAAAAAAAAACCAAGAAAACAAATTCAGACGCCTTACGCCTCCACACTATTAACACTATATTGAGAGCTATCGTATTCGGACACATTGTCCGATCCATAACCGCCAAAGCCGGTCACCGAGGGTCGGGCGCTCGTCTGCGCGCTTGCTCTCAACACATCTGGTATGTAGGCGGGGGCGGGACCAGCTACTTCTACAATGCTGGGGCGTCGCGTAGCAGCACAGCGCTTGATGGGCGACATGAAGATGAACAACGTGACAGTGATGGCCAACGTGATGATTAAAATCAAGAATTTTGCCATGCCTTCATCGCCACGGAAATAGCAGATCATGGCCATCACCAGTACCAATATGAGTACCGAGAACTTGGTCATGGTGACAGCTGTGGAGTGGATTTTGCCACCCTTACGTGATATCATGTTCGAGGGTCCATAGGCGAAATACAGATTGTAGCGATCCACCATGTGCTTGAGACAAATGTATATCATGGCAAATGGCATTATCAGTGGGCAGAATACGCTGTACACAATCGATATGGTAAAGACGAGCGTTGTCCATGCGTAGTGTATGCCAAAGGGAAACTCGATCAATATCGATCTGCGGATGTACGGTGTCTCCGCCTTCGAGGTAGCCTTAAGCAGTGCCCAAATGTAGACAATCAGTTCGGGGAAACGCAACAGCTCTAAGGAAGTACCAATAAACGCAGCGGTTATAATATAATTCACATAGAATGATCCACGATCCGGTAGGAAAATGCACTGCCAACGATACGTGTCATTCGTAAGGCCCCATTCGAGGAGTGCTTGGGCCGATGTCAGGCCCAACGAGGGTAATATCAAGATCATCAGCAGCAGATAGCCAAAGCACTTGGTCATGATCGAATAGTTCTGCTTGGAGCGCGTATAGTGTCCCATCCATTTGTCCGAAATCGAAACAATTACTGGCATCAGGGCGGACAGTGTCCACAGCATCAGCGTGGGCAAGAACTCGGATATGAGTGGTGAAATTTTTGACTCCGTCTGCTGAAGCCACGGCCGATTGTTCAGCAGGTTGACGACCATGGCCGGTGTGGTAAGAAAGAAGAGCACAATGAAAAGCACAACGTTCACGCAAATGAATTTCAAATACCAATGGCTCTTGTTTACATTCAAATTCTCCCAGAAGATGTCATCCGGCGATGGGGCGAACATCATATGCCACTGCCTGTACGTGCCGGTCGTAAAGTGAGTGATTATATTCTGTGCCTCCTGCACCGTGGAGACTGTGAGGAATGCAATGTCCAACGGTTCGTTCATTGTCGACGCACGTAAGCGTGCCACATCGCCGGATAATTTACGCTCCTCACGCTGATAATACTGATAGGCGTTCTCCTTCTTGCACGAGCACACCTCCGGCTTGGCCATCAGTGTGTCCCGATCGCGATGATGCTCACAATACACACGCGCCTCGTGCGCCCGCTCAAACTCTCCATTGTAAACATAGAGGCGGGAAATGTTGTACGCAATACTGACGGTCTCAATGGTCACATCCGGAAACAGTTCCTGCATATAGTTGCGTATAACGGTCTTGTTGCGGTCACTAGAAGTAAGTGAAAATAGAAAACAAGCAATATAAATGATTATTATTCGTCAATTATCAATTGTCATTTGTAACAACCTATTGGATATATTGGAAATCATGATGGTGCGCGTTGCTGCCTTCTTAAAGGCATTGCGTCCGGAGGAGCGTCGCATGATGAGCACCACTAGCGGTATATACAATATGGTGATGACGGTGTGCACCCACAGCCATGCCGAATTCCCACTCAGATTGGCCATTGTGGTGCGTCCAAATGATTGCCCATCGTAATTCGTTCCGTGTAAAAAGTTTATTGGCAATATAACTGCCACCGAGATGATGGTCACCAGTGCCATAACAGCCATCAAATGCTGTTGAAACGACAAATAGTGTACCGCATCCGGGCCAGAGTGCAGCAAAATGGTCTCCTTGCGCAACTTAAACGTCACACTTATCCAATTAAATATTCCCGGATCGGTTTGAATGGGCGACAATGGCGTCGAGTCCGCCTGTTGTGACTGGTTTGAGCCAACACTGGGTCGGGGTTGCGTGGATGTGCCCGCCTGCGGTTCAACAACGCTGGCGGCACGCGAGTAGAAGATCTCCGTCCAACGCTTCTTGGTGCCATTGGTGTTGACCAGCGCCAAACGGTAATCGCTCGCCTGATGGCGCAGCACCGTAAACAAAAGGAGGAGTAGCACCCAAAATATGGTGTTTAATATTAGTGTTTCGGGTATGCCATTGAAGGCACTGATCAACAATGTATTCCGATTGCCAACCATCGAACAGTTTTGCGGGTTATCGTCATTAAGCACGGGAAAGTCCATTTTCAACTGATCACGACCGGAAGTTGCGTGCAATTGAACCACTGCAAATAATCGAAGGTTGAAAATTAATGCTACTTGACACACATTAAATGAAAATCAATTCAATTTGTTTTCTCTTTTTCTTTTTACGCATATCAAAGTTGAATCGTGTGTTGCCCATCTGTAAATACAAAACTGATAAGAAAGCAGCTGGCTACAAATACATTAATGGCAGACCTGGTTGATTTAGGTTTGATTGTGTTGATACCCTCCATTTGATAGTCTTAAAAGCTAATTGTTTGCAAGTGCAAAAAACTATTAAGGACAAAATAAAGGTATTTTTCGCTTGTACGAAATGAGAAAACCTAAATTTAGATTGTTAGAGAACGGACAAAATCCTCAAAAGCTATCCTTAATTTAATTTCAATGCGGTTCATACATTTGCTTGATGAGTGTCGCAAAGGCGTCTAATAGACTTGAGATTTATCTTTGGTCGAAGCAAACAAAGTATAAGCAAATAAAAAAAAGAACGCCTGCAAATGTCACATACAAATACTTATACACACGCACACACCCACGAAAAACTACGTTATCTTGGTTACGTTGTAAACTGCACACAGATAATATGTTCAATCAGCTGTTAGCTAAGTGCTTGTCGGCAGTTAGCAGAAAATACCTTAATTTTTTCCAACAAAATAAAATTACCGTAAAGAATAGAGAAGCTAAATAACAGCCTGTATCCTATCTTTTATTATCAATTTGTTTTGTATTTTGTGTTTGCATGATGATTTCATTTATTTATAAGAGAGCATGACAAAGAACTTTCACAAATAAATTCGCACAAGCACATACAATTTCATGTATTTATGCGCACAACAGTTACTTTCCTTTTGCTAAAAGGCACTCGCCACCAATTTCTGATTAAATTATATTTGACATGCATTAGCTACGTACAAAATGAACTTTTTATATATTATATATAAGATAATCATGTGTGTGTGTTGAAACGATCGTGTTTTGCCTGGTTTTGTTTATTGTTGTTAGATCTGTGTAACAGGGGTGAGACAAGGGGTGGTTGGGTGGCCAAAAGTATCGCGTCACTTGCCACCTTTCCAATCCTATTCATATCTTTTCTTTAAATTATATGAATCATCCACATTTTAAAACGAATTTTTTCACAAAGGTGAAAACACATTTACTTTAATTGTATGTTACGATAAAACATAACTATATATGTACAAAATGACACATATATGCAATTAGTTTGTGTTTTCGCCTATTGACCATTTTCTTTTGTTTTCTGTTGCGTTTTGGGTATAGAACTACATAATATTATTTGACACATATGCACTGCGCTTTTGCATACCGTATTTTCGTGATTTTTTTGTTTTTTCCGATTCCAACTAATTTATTAAATTTAATGTTTATTTTTTCGTTTGCTAGTGCGCTCCACTGTTTTGCTTGTCCATCTGTAAACTAACATTTTGTTAACATGTTATTGTTAACAGCGACAACCAATTGATTTCTAGAAATCAACTCTGTTTTGAGCTTTGCAAAAATTCAAAATATTTAAATTTTATTTTATTCAAATTTTGTAAGCAATGGTGTAATTAAAAATAATTTAGCTATAACAACGTAAAAGTTTCGAAAATTATCACCTTTTAAGTTTAATATCTGTTAACTATGCTGTTAACTGTTAACTGATTGTAAGCGATATTTGTTATAGTGATGTCACCTTCATTTTTTTTCTATGAACATGCAATATTGAGTTATAAACTCCTGATTGGTGTGCGTGTGAATTGAGGTATTACCGTACTGATTTTTAGAGACATTGTATACATAAATTGTACAATAATTAAACAATTTTTAAATTAAATCTGAAAATGATAAATATGTGAATTTTTCATCGCTAGAATGGCATCAGCCCCATTCTCATCAAGTTGATTTATACTCGATCTTCGATAATTTCGAATATCTACGCGTTATGACTATCGGAAAAGTTTTTTAATCGAATCATTTAAACAAATTTTTAGCCTGCGGTGAGTTAAAATTGCTTTTTTCTTTATTATAATTTTTTCCTTACTCTTTATTTACGCAGCCGCATAATTCATTTTGTGAAGTTATAAATTCTTACAAGTTCAGCAATGGATACACAAATGATAGATAGTAAAACATCAAGCGGCGTGCTGCAATTTAACATAAAACTTTTGGCCGGCAACAATGTTGTTCTGGTCGATTGTATTGGATACGAGAGCCAGCTATTTGTGCCGCAGATAATCAAGGGAATTATTACATTTCAAAACATCATACCCAGTCACCGTTGCTGCAATGCTGCCGGGTGCCAGGGGCAAACAGGACAACTTATACTGCCTGGCACGAAGTTTGGCAATGTGAGAGTTGTGCCTCCATTTGGATATATTTCTGGTGCAGATGTAAGCAACAAATCTTCTCCATTGGCCAGAAGTACACCATCACACGGATCGTCAGAGCAAGCTTGGAAGGAGAATGTATCAATGCAGCTGACGCCGGAGCAAACACGTTGCAGGCCAACTCAAATGATGACTTCACCCACATTTGTTCCAATTAATAATACTCAATCGTTTCTGGAGACACCATCCCACACGTGCAATCTGCCGATCTCGGAGTTGCCTGACGCCACTCCGCTTCGCTCTGCTGTAAATACACCAGGATCGCCGCTTCGTCGTCGGCTTGCATCTAAGTATAATTCACCGGACTCTGCAACCACTTCAGAAATACCCCTTTACAACTTCATGCACAAGGCCCCTTTGCGTACCTATTCACGCCGCAAAGGCGACACAACTACGCAGCCGACAGTACCCATTTCCTGGTCACCCGTGAAGAAGAAGAAGAGATTGGCGAAAATATCGTCTACAAAGCCACCTAGTCCCCGCCTGAAAATGGAAGTGCGCCACCGTTATCTAATCGTAGATCCAAAAAAGAAAATAAGCCAACAAGATGCTCCAAAGTTATCAGTTCCAATTATAAAAACAAAACTACAAGGCAAACAAGTCTCGGCCAAAACGCGTCATCAATTTGAGGCACTCAAGCTGACTGCTTTCGATCTGCTTACTTCCCCGGGCATTAGCAACCTTACAAATGATCTATGTCAGCAATTCATGGCTACCTGCGTTGAGAAGTATTGTCCGACCGTGCCCACTTATGAGGATCTATCTTTTGTTCCGCCATTGCAGCAAGATCGGCAGGTGAAGGCCTTAATTGCGAAAAAGAAGCGTTTAGAAAGGCAAATGACGAAATCAGCGCAAGCCCGATTTCTAAAGGGAACAAGAATTTAAACACGAACTGCCTGGGGAAAAACTATTATTATTATTATTTTCAATGCAATATTCATTTCTCATTTATATTTAGTAGCCACATATCCAAATATTTTAAATTAAAAATTCGAGAGGAATGGCCAACGGGCAGCAGTATTTAGAATTGTAATGTTATATAATAATTATTTATAATTAACAATTCTAATTCAGTCTAACACTAGATGTAATTATGTTTAATAGAACCAAAATCCAAATTTACAAAAAAATAAATAAATTAAGAAAGGAACACATTTTTGCAATATATACACATGCATATTTATATTTGACTACTACTTAAACTAAGCTAATTATGGGCATATGTGTTAACTTATATACATATATTGTGCTTGATGGTTTTTGCTTTGTACGTCAACAAATGTATGGCTAATAGCTGCGGCAACGGAAGCAGGCCTTAAAAGCACGCTTTATAGCGCGCATATTGTGAATGACTTGTTCCTGAAAGAAATAATCGGATAAAGCAAAAAAAAAATAGCTTCTTTATAACCATTGTGACTCACCTGCATTAAATTAAAACACATGGCAATTAAGGCCATGCCCAGCAGTAGATAAACGGCACACAAAATGAAGCTTAACTCGACCTTGTCTTTATCGGCGGTTATCTGGCCAAAGATAAATATTAAAATCAAACTGAAACTTGACTCTAGGTGAGTGATAGACTTACCACACGATCACCCGGCACCAAATCACCAAATCCGATGCTGCTCAACGAGATGAAACAGAAATAGCTGCCATCCAGATAGTTCCAATCCTCCCAGCGTCCAAAAAGTATGGCACCTGATAATATATAACTGACAAGCCGACATGTGAACGATAGAGTTGTGGAGGAGCTCGTCTCAATCTCACCTGACCATCACAAAGACACACACTGTTAGGGGCACCGTTATCTCGTCTGTGCTGCCGCGTATCTCACGCTCAATATCCGAATCCGAATCACTGTAAGGTAAATCAAGCACACTGGACGCCGTTGCTGCTGAACTCTTGCTGAAATCAGTGCTGGTGCTGATGCTGCTGCTGTTGTTCGAGCTGCTCGTGCAACTAGTGCTGCTGCTGCCACGCGCGCTCTCCATTTTGTGCAGCTCCAGCTGAGTTGAAGATGTGGCATAAGCTAAAGGCGCTTCATATATATATATATCACAATATACTCACTGCTTTGGCCAACTGACGCAGTTTGCGACGCTCGCGTATTATGCGCCTCTTGGCCACGCCTGGACAAATGCGACAAAGACAGACTTTGGAGTAGATCCACTTGAAGGATTTGGCCAGCACATCGCCTGTAAAAAGGACAGATGTAATCAAATAATAATCATTTCGAAAGTTTCACATTGTTTTAAATTTTAATGAATTATGCTAAACTATTGGCCATAAATATATATATATATTTTCAACCCTAAATATATGGTTATGGCATACCTATATTGGATAAATAAAGCAGAAATAGTGGCATGCCAATAATGGCATAGAGTATGGTCACCAGTTTGCCCCAATCGGAGCTGGGCGTTATGTTGCCATATCCAATTGTCGTGATAACGGTCAGCGAGTAGAGAAATGCACCCGAGAAGCTCCACTGGTGATCCACATCGGGGCCGTTGAGCTGTTTCTTGACCACAGCTCGCTGATAGTCCAGCAGCACAGCGTTAACACTGCAATGAGAGGCGATATCAGTAGATATGCTTACTGTATTATATAATATTACTTACTGTTTTCTGTAAGCGTGCCGATCGAAGAAACTAATATTCTCAGATGTTAGCTCCCAAATGCGATTCAAGCAATCGCCACTCACATTGTGCTCAATGAAGCGAAGCGGTTTGTCTGTCTTCAGTCTCTCGTATTCGAATATTTCGATGGCCTGGAAAATGAAGGCGCCGCCGATCGTATAGAATGTGACTAGGAGTATGATGCCAACATTGCTGAACATAAACGCCGTAAAGTGACGGCAGTGATCCTTGAAACGCTGAAATGCCGGCCTCTCTTTGCGCCGAAAGGAGCTGCGTCGCGAAGACATGGCTCGGTCCCAATTTCAATGTTGATCGCATCCACATCCACGTACAACGTGCACCAATTAGCAGAATCTCGATGCGACCTCTCCTGTAGATGTCGTAATGAGAACGGCTTCGAACGTGGTCTGGACATGCTTCGATCTTATTTGCCTGTCCATCGATTTGGAGTGGCCTCGTTTCTGCAAACTGTTGATGCAAAAAAATATTAGAACTGCAAATACAAAACATATATAAATAAATATATATATATAAAATTATATGTTGTATATTTTTATACATCAGCGAACAAAGTGTCAGATAAACAAAAGACTCGCTGCATTATCAAAGCATCCAGTTGGCAGTAAATCTTTGAATCAGATAAACTATTCACGACTAAGTATTATTTTTAAATATATTTCTTTGCTTTTTATAGAAACGATTCTCCATTCACTGAGGTTTGGGCGTGTTTATGGACATAGTTGCTCAACAAATGATGCTTTTCTATATAAACTTTTTTATATAGCGAGTTCGACTTGTAAATACCTTGTATATTTTTACATTTCATTTTGATGATAGGATTTAAAATTAGATATTTTGCTGATATTATTTTTGAATGTATCTATTTAGTTTTGTATAGTTCTTTGTCACTCGGATCATAACTCATTTTAAATTGTAGTTTATGTTTCATGACATTTTAATGATATTTTTAAAGAAATTAATTTTTAAAAATTCATTCAACACCACCAGCCACATCTATGTATTTGAGTTGTATTATAAACGAACTACAGACATCATTTTGAATTATTTAATTTCATTTTTTGGGCCTACACGTTTGGCCATGAGATGTGGCTGCTGCGGCTGTTGTGCGTCTGTGGGTGGCATTTCGGGATTGCTCGGGTTGTGGATGATGAAGATGATGATGATGGCGTTGATGTTGTTGACGATGACACTTGTCGCCTACTTTCGCCTACTAACGCCATAACCACAGCGTCAAATTTGATACATCCCAACCATAAAGCTGCGATATTGTCTGTGGCACTGTGGTGAAACTGTTGCCAAATATTCTGTATTTCTTTTTGTATGCCCTTTAAAAATGGGCACAACAATGGGTATAATGTATTGATAGACAGACGTCTAGGGTATCTCACAGTTAATCAATGTCTCCTTCGACACTTTTACTTTTTTTTATTAGTGGGTGTCAGATAAGTTGATGCTTATTTTTATCAACTTCTATAACACGCAACTGTCATTTGTCTAATTTGTGGCTAATATTATTTATTTTTTTTGCCATGCCAAAATCTAAAGAAACTCGTGGCTAAATAGAGAGAGAGATAGATAGAGAAAAAGAGAGAGAGAGACAGAGAGAGGCCTGTCTATTCTTAATTCATAAGTAAGAATGTCAAATTTATGGACTTGGATAAAGCCACGCGGTGGGCAAGCAGCTTCTTTACATAGATAGGTAATTTATATTTACTAATAATGCAAAATGTGGGGCAGAGCGGTGAGTGAATTGACATAATGGTCATAAATTAAATACGATTTGCAGATCGTGTCTAACTTATTTACAAGCACAATCAGTCTAAACATATACGTAGATAATCAAAAACCATACAAAGTCTGGTCAGATCCAAAACAAAAAGCAAAAGAAAAAAAAGATCATGAAAATTACGAAAAATAAGAAAAAACAAAAATTGAGACTTCTACGGCAAAATTAAGTGCGCAGAATAATAAAAAAAATGTCTGTGTCAACTTTATGTTCATATTTTTAATGTAATTAGCTGATCGTTAAAAGTCAAAATTTTGTATACGCTGAACCCATAGGAAATGGGTAAATTGATTTTGTGCAAATCTATGTAACAGGCAGAAGGAAGCATCTCCGACCTAATAAAGTATTTATATTCTTGATCAAGATCAACAGTCGAGTCGATATAGCCATGTCCGTCTGTATGAACACGCTGATTTCAGCAAATTTAAGAGGTACAGATTTGGAATATAGGGTCTCATATATCCGGCACAGATCAAGTTTGCTTTTTTAATCCGTTTCTTGATTTTCGATACATTTCGATTTCCGATGGCATTAAATGCGACAATTTTATTGGCAGAATCGTCCAGATAAAGAATATACATATGCATATTATGAATCAACCACCCAAATTTCATCAAACACTCTAGATAAAAAATATATTCTCATGTTATTAGCATTTCTACCAGCACCGGCAAACTTTATCTGTATGCATAAATATGCGAGCACATGTGTAAGAAAGAGATGGCATAATAATGACGCGAGCGTTAATATGTGTTGTATATTCTGCAGAACCCCGTTACTCACAAATGCGTATACTTTAATACGTGTGTATGTATGTAACTGCACGTTTTTTTAGCCAACTAATTAGGGATCAGGCTTGTGAATTGAAAAAACGCTCTGCATTCGGTTTTTTACTCGTCAGTACCTGTGTTTCTATATCAAGGAAGTAATTGCTCACTGCAGTCTGCTCTCATATATGTGGAAAACTTTAAAAAATATATCGTTGTCGACCTCACTCGACTACAGCATTCTTAATTGTTTTCAAGTAAACTTAGCTCGGACACTTAAAACAGAAATTTGATGTAATTCGTTTAAAAACTAAATGGCAATTTATATACCATTTGTTTTTAATTACAATTTTAATGAACTCGTTTCTGGAATCTGTTCGCTAATGTTTTTTGTACAATTCAAACTAATAATAACATAGAAAAACAAAAAAAGTACTAATTGACCGACAATATGAAATGAAAGGGAAAACTTTTATAAATGGGCAGCTTTTTATTTCCTACAGATTAAGGCGAATCACTGCCATTAAGAAAAAAGATCAAAAGCGAATAAAAGTGAAAGAATTTTTGTCTATTATTGCTGAAAATGTGTTTGTACCAATTTGTGTGTACATTCTTTCTGGGAAGTGGCTGCTCTTTTAACTGTTACTTAAAGATTAAATTGCCTCATAGATTATGCGGTGATTGTTTATAACTAAACAATGCTCGAAAAAAAATATTTATTTTTATATAATAGCAGAGGGGTGTATATGTGTATAAAGGTATTTATGTTTATGCTGACCACAAATATAAATTCGCCTCATAATACAAACAAAATCAACGGCACTTGCATAATTAATTTTTCCATCATACTATATGGTACATAATTGCCCACGTCAAAATGTACAGCAAAAATATTAGAGACGTGGTATAGAATGTTAAGTGCCAAAAGCTACACGAAAAATATTTTTAAATTCATACAACATAAAGACAGAAATGTTTGAATGCAAACGAAAACACAAGCAGTCGTTATGCTTAAGCGAAGAAAGTGTGCTGTAAATCCTCTTTCTCTTTTTTTTTCTCCCTGTTTGTATATGTGGGTGTTTGGTTGCAAAGCAAATGACATGGATAATAATGATTTACAGCAATATATGTACTCGTCTACCAAATGTTGTTCATTTCGTTTGACAGACAGGCAAACTGACATTGATGTGAAGCAAACCACAAGAATCGTGCATTGACCGGCATATCGAGTTGCCAAGTTACATACAGACATACACGCACACACACACACACATATATATATACATATATATATATATATATGTATACATATATATATATACATGTGTATATTTATGAAAATGTATGTTATTGTTGTTCCAATGAGTATTTACACAGATTGCAGACTCATTTGTAATTGACAATCGATAACTATTTGTTATATGTATGTTTATGGATGCTAGTATTTGTTGTTGCTGCTGTCGGATATGTTTATGTGTACAATGCTGTTATTGCTGTTTTGTGTTATTTCTTTTGCCAGATGCCAGATTCCCGCCGTACCGGCTGTGACGTCACTAACGCGTTGTCGTCATTGGTTTTGTTGCGATTCAGCTCAATTTGTTTCGATGCGTTACGATTTTATTTGTTAGCAGCTGATTTCCATGCACATCTATTTTAAACCACAAACATGCACATCCATACATATATATGCATGTTATTTTATCATTCACGCAGTGTACAAATATTCATGCTGCTCCATTTAATTATTGGCACCTGCAACACGGAATTTTATTTTTAAACGTACATTACTTAATTCACTTCACAAGGCGATACCGATTTCTAATGCCGACTCTGCCGCATTTGGAGGAGAAAAAAGAAATATGCGCGCCGCCGTTCCAAGTGAAACGTTCACCACAACGTTCTGTTACCCACTGGCAATTATTTATAGACGGCAAATACAAATGCTAATCTTGACGCTTCACCTGTGACGTCGCAAGATCAGCGATCATCTCACCAGAGAAAGGGGAGAGAAAAAGAGGAGTTAATTAGCGCAAATAAGAGAGCAGCGCACCTTGAACATTTCTTGTTCTCTCGCTCATACACATTTCTTACCTTTAGTTAGACGATTTTACTAGATCGATTAAACCCATTTGAAATAAAGCAAGCCGTGATTGAAAATGCGAACTGAATCAGTTACAGTTACGGTGAAATTAAATACAAATTCGTAAATATCTATTTAAAATAATGAATTAGTCTTGGCATCCATTTGTCCATATTCATATTTAATAGTTCTTCTACGACTTACTAATAAATATATACCCACACATACAAATTTAAATACATATAAATAAATAGATACGTATAAAATATGTAATAAATTCAACTAATTGATCTTCGAGCGTAGTCCTTGGCTCATCAGCGGGCTAACATCATTGGGCTCCCGTCCACGTGTCTCGGGCAGATAGCGCCAGGTGACCACAAGACAAAAGATGCAGACGCACACGCAGGGCATGAAAGCAAATGAACCCCAGACGATCTGCAGCAGAGGGAAACACATGGCAATGAGAAAGTTACCCGTCCAGGAGAAAAGACTTCCCATGGACATGGCCACTGGACGCGGCGCATCCTCCAGCAACTCCGAGCCTATGAAGAACGCAATCGGACCCAGTCCCAGCTGGAAACCGAGTATGAAACTTAAGATGAATGCAATGCTCACATAGGTCATTGCAGTAGCCTCCGACTTGAGCAGAAAGAACAGCGATAAGGATATGCCGGTCAATGAGAGGCTGCACATGATGCACGAACAGAATATAAGCGGGCGACGGTTAAATTTACGCAGCAGCAGCGGTCCAAGGAGCGAGCAAACGAGATTGAAGCCACCCAGTCCCAGACTAAGCCAAGTTGCCGAGTTGGACGTGAATCCAGAACTGGTGAGTATGGACAGCGAATAGAAGAAGATCTGTAAGGAGCATGCAAATAAGAGTATATTAGTCGAGAGCGCCCAGCTCAGAATTTTCAAATATATTCTTTAATAAATAAAAAATACCGTTCTTAATAAAATAAAAAAAATAAAAATAAATTCTGCAATCTAGATGGAATACTTTTCGCACGAAATCCGATTTAAAATTCGTTTCGGTTTGACATCTTAGTAACCCATTATCATAATTTACAAAATAAAAACTGTGAATAGCTAATTGTTTTAACATTCAAGATTTTTAATAAGGACGAACCTCATCTGAAATAGAGTTAATTTTGAAATAAAATACCTACAGCATTGATGCCGCTTAGCTGTTGAGTGGCTTGAAAAGTGCAAACCAGCAGCAATGGCAGGAAGAGCTCCTTGTTTTGTAGCACCTGACAAATGGTGCTAGATTTGCTCTCCATTCTCAGTGACTGCTCCAGATCGTTGAGTTCCTGCTGCACACCGGCCTGCTGGCTTCGCAGTTGACGCAACGCCCGACCACTGCGCGGCACATCACGTTTCACCAGAAAGAGCCAGCGCGGGCTCTCAGGATAGCACAGGAGGGGCAGCAGGCAGGGAAGCACGAGCAGCGCATAGAAGCTAAGGGCATATGGCCAGTTCTCAGCGGTGCCCAGCAGCTGGGGCAAGCTTACAATCTGGGCTAGCAAAATGCCGGCAGTGACGCCAATACAGGTGAAGACGCCAACGCTGCCACTCAATCGAACCGGCGCCAGCTCCAGCAAATACATCGGATGGGCGGTAAAAATCAAAGCGGCGGCAAAGCCGCCAAAGAAACGTCCGCACATAAGCATCTCCAGAGATTTGGCTGCGCGGCACCAGGTAAATAGCAGGCTACAAATCAATAGAATCACACTGCTTATAATAAGGGTTCCTTTGCTACAAGAAAAAATATAAAAAAAGGATAATATATTCTGAGCAAGAAACATTTGCCATACAAATTGTAATTGCTCACCGGCCGTATTTGTTGGTGCAGCAGGCGCTGATGCAGGAGCCGCATATGCCACCAATAAGAAAGATGGACACAATGCATGTCCACAACAGATTCAACTGATTCTCGTTGCTTTCGGTGTCATATTCACCGGAGAGCACTTCGCCGCACCAGCTGCGCATGATCTCGGCGGGTGCATTGAGTATCCCAATAAAATAACCCACTGGCACCGTGGTGCCCACTGTGGTTGTCACACATATGAGCAGCAGCAGCCAGGTCCAGCGCTCGCCCCCATCATTCACGTGCTGCAAGTGGGCAAATAATGCAAAAGCCATTAAAATAAATGCAAATCAAATGATTTAAGACACAAACTGAAAATGCATAACGCTTCTTAAATCGTAAATACCATAATGTCAGCCATATTCCGAGATGATTCTTTTGTCTGCCTCGCAAGTCTATCGATCGATGCTTGTCAGTCTACACACCTTTGCTCCAAATATCAAATTGAAGAGTTGTCTTAGAAGCGACAACGCGTCGAAGTCGCCACAATGCTTTTAAATACCCTGCACATTTTAAGTAGGTGAATGGCGGGCGTATCCAACTTATAAGATGTGCAGATTGAAACACATTTATTAAAATTTTTCATTATTTTACTTTTTTTGAAAAATGACATTTTAAGTAGTGTTCTATCAGAATTTTAAAACCTATTCATTTTAAATAAGTTTTTTGTTAGTTAAAAGCTCTTGGATTCAGCTCTTGATGACTCTCTCGTTTCCTTTTTAACTCTCTATATTGGGAGAAAGGCAGCACATCTCTCCGTATTCCTTCACCTCTGTCCCTCTCTTAATGGCTACCTTCCTTATTACCGCTCTCTCTCTTATCACCCTCTACCACATATTAGTTCTTATTATCTAACTCTTTCCCATACCCTCTTCTTTATCACAATTTCCAACTTATTCGTTGTCTCTTTTATATTTATTTTTCATCTGTCTCTTAATTGTCCGCTCTTCCACTTTCAGCTTCTCTTTGCATCTCCAAATCGCTTTCTATCTCTTATTAACCTCCCTTTTAACTTCTTTTTACATATATTTCCCGCTTTCTCTCTTCCTCATTTCTCCGCTCAGGTCTTCTTATTCTCTGTCTCTCATTTGCTCATTATCTAACTTATGTGTTCGATCTATCTCTTTTTTCATCTCTTTCCCCCTCTTATCAAATCGCTTCCTTCTTTCCTTACTATTCGTGTCTTTTTCTCATAATTATTCAGCATCTTCCTTATTTCATTACTCTTTCTCTCTATAACCTATGATTTCTTTCCAAATAGCTCTCACCCTAAATTTCCTTCTCTTATTAGCAGTCGATATCTTGCACTCCCTAATTTACTCACCCATTAACAGTCTTTTCTCTCTTTTTATAGAATCAATAAAAAAATCTCTTATTTCTCTCTTTATCTCAATTTGTGTCTAGAATTCTCTCGTATGCCTAAATTCGAACCTAACTACAGGGAATCTGATAGTCGAGCACTGTTTCTCTCGAGTAGAGCATTCTTGTAGTTATTTTTTATCATTGACTTTTGTTTTATGGCGTTGTCTTATCAATGTGGAATGGAGAAGTTACCAACACAACAACTCTCTCCATCTCGCTCTGTGGAGATTGTGGCAAGCCAGCGTGGGAAAAGGGTTTTGATTTCTTGTTGTGTTTTATTTGCAATTTTTAGTACATTCAATAACGATAACAGATTGCATTTGGAAGAGTCTTTGTTTTCATTGGGCTATGAATCAGAGATGCGAGAATTTAGACCATTAGGTAATCATCTATTAATTGAACAAGCTGGCATCTCTCTAACGCAATAAATGTAATTAGCGAAGTAACCACAGTCTATTTTCTCAAGGCAATTAACTTGAACTTGTGCTGTGATAAGAGTTCCCAAAAACCTTGCCAGCTTATACAGGGTGACTTATTTGAAAACTAGATCTTAAACTACAATTCAGTTGTAAATTACAATTTGTTTGATATAGCTTATTGTCACGACAGGCACTTTGTTCCAACTATATATACAGTTAATACACTAATTGTTTAATAATATGTTTCCGCTTAGTGCTAAACTAATAATTAACTAATTAACACTATATTTTCCGTTTCCTATTTGACCTTGGAGCGGAATCCCTTCGAGACAAGTGGCGCCACTTCGGAGGGATCGCGTCCATACGTTTCCGGCAGATAGAATTTCGTTAGCAGGAAGAGTAACACACAGGTAATCGAGAACGGTAGGAAGACAAAGGCGCCCCAAACGTTCTGCAAACTGGGAAAGGCCATGCCAATTATGAAATTGCATCCCCAGGACGATAGACTGCCCATCGACATGGCCACCGGGCGTGGCGCCACCTCAAACAGTTCTGTAAATCAAAAGGTGAAAACAGTTTAGTTTAAAATAATTATTTTAATACATATGTGTATTTAAGCAATCCCATAGAGTACTAAAGCTTCAAGATTACCTGAGCCAATAAAGTAGGGAATGGGACCAAGGCCAAACTGATAGAAGAACAAATAGCCCATGATGCAGACAATGCAGGCCCAGGGAAACCAGCTAACAGATTCCTGGTAAAAAAAACAATATTAATAATTTTAAAGTTGATAGTTGAATGGAAATCGGGTTCGAATGCGTATTATTCTGATACCAGTGCTAGAGAGAAAACCTTTTAAGGTTATTAATGAATCGCTCTAACTGCTGGATCACAGTAAGCGAATAATCTTACAATGTAGTTCAAAACAAAAGCAATGCTGAACAGGAAGATGGAACAGACTGCGCTGGATAGCATCATGAGATTTCGACGCTTGAAGGTGGCCATCAGCAATGGACCCAGAAGAGAAACACTCAAATTTAGGCAGCCAGCGCCCAAATTTGCCCACTGTGCGTTCTTTTCAGAGAAGCCGGCCTTTGTGAATATAGAAACCGAATAGTAAAAAATCTGCAAGAGAAACACAATTAGCAAGTGATTGATTTCACTATATATAAATATTTATATCAATAATTACCGCATTGATGCCCGACAATTGTTGGCCGCCCTGGAAGCAACAGACAATGATGAGCGGCATCAGAAAGCGTGGATCGCGAAGGACATCTGAAAAGCTGCTGCTTTGCATATCAGCATTCGCTTCCGTCTCCATTTCAGCAATTTCATGATCGATCAGCTTGCTGGAATCCGAGCCACGCAATCGCAACAGCACCGCTCGAGCGGCCGGCGGATCGCTCTTTATCACATACAGAAACTTGGGACTCTCCGGGAACAGATACGAGGGCAAATAGCACACAACAATAAACAGAATGTAAGCGCTGAGAGCATAATGCCACAGCTCAGCAGTGCCAAAGACGTTGGCAAGACTGAACACCTGGCCAACAACAACGCCACCGGTGACGCCCACGCCACAGAAGACGCCCAAGGCGCCACGCTGTGCAGGCGGGGCCAGCTCCGCCAAATACATGGGCAGTGTCGCTGTGACCAGACCAGAGGCCAAGCCCACTATCAGGCGACCCAACAAAAGCATCTCCACAGACTTGGCTGCCCGGCAGAAGATGAAGAGCACAGTACCAATCGCGAATAGGACGGCGCAGATAAACAGGCAGGTCTTCCTATTGATAAGAAGAAAGATAGTTACTCAATTGTATTCAAAAAATTATGAGCACCAGTCCTTATTTATATTTCCACAAATATATTAGAAAATCTAATTTGGAAACCATGTTTCCATTGGAGAGCTTGAAAATAGGCTATCTAATTTTAGAGAACAATTCCTTAACATTTATTCATATGAAAATCCCATGAACTTTTCTCGAATCAATCAATTTACATTAAAATACAGTGCTTTCAATATATATGGTCTATCATGAATTTAGAGCCGGATACAAAATTTATTCGTAATCTGAGTCATTCATGTTGAAGCACATATGGTATTTATTTAAAAAAAAAAAACGCTAAATTTTATATTAATTCGCAAAAATAGTTTTCCTAGAGAGCGAAAATAATCTACGCTCATTAAAAATATGCTTTATTTAAGTGACATAGACCCTAAAATCCGTCAATAAGCAGTTATCAGCAACTAGCTAACAATTAAATTAATCTTTATTAGAAGCAGATAAGCTGCGATTAGGAAACGCATAAATAAAATGTCTTAAATGAATTTGCACTTAAGGATTAGCTAGCAAAACGAACCTGCCAAATTTATTTGCCAAGCCAGCGCCACCTAGCGATCCAATAGCGCCGCCAACGAGAAAAATCGAAACCACCGACGACCAGAGTATATCTAAACCACTCCTGCTCAATGTGCTGCCATATTTCTCATGCACCGTCTCACTGACCCACACCTTCATAAGCTGTAACGGTAAACACAAATAACTGTATTAGAAATCTTAAGAACCGATTCTAAGGGATCGACTCACCTCTGAGGGGGCATTGATGACCCCTATACAGTATCCTGCTGGAACTGCAGAGCCCAGTGTTGTGGCAAAGGCAACCATCAAAAGCAGTTTGCTCCATGGCGGTTTCTGAAAAAAAAGTTAATGATATTTATTTGTATTTAATATGCATATATTTTGTAAGGTGCTGGAGACGTGCAGAAAGTAATGCGTGGAATAGTAACACAAATATTGTTATTGAATTTTATTATTTTTAATTGCTTTGCGACATTGAATGGTTTTTATAAATTTAATTGCTTTTTTAGATTTATTGTCACTAATTAAGTGACCTTTGATAGAGTTGATAGAACGGCAACTCGATGATTTATATTTGGTGATGCTCTATTACCAGTCGCATATATTTTTAGCAGAGACGCGTTTGGGAATGACAACGGGTATGCTGTTTAATTTAATTAAATTTATGTATAATTGTAGCTTTTGCGCTCTCATTTAAAAGTCAACAAAAAAGCGGACAACTGATAAGAAAAGACGAAGCATATCTGATAATTCAATGCATACAAATTCGCCAAGTGCACAAAGAACCAATTTACTTATACAAATTTAAATAATTCTAAATATATATTTGTAAAGACTCTCATGAATTTTCATACGTTTTTTCTGTTTGAAAGAGACAATAGGCGCAAAAGCGCTTAAAACTCTGGATTAGTAAATATATACACAGTGCTTAACAAAAGTCTTTCACTGTGGGCCAATTTCACGATTTTAGTTTGAATCTATAATTTTATTTTTCTAAACAAAGTTTAATTATATTTTAAAATTTATGAAACAACAAAGTTTAACTATATTTTAAAATTTATGAAATAACTTTGTTTAGAAAAGCATTTACATTATTTGGCTTAAATAGACAAATACTTTCAGCACATATTGTATATACTAAGTATGTATTTGTAATTGTATATATAATACACAAATCATGATTTTGCTTTGGTCTAGCTTCAATGCAATGCAAGGCAAAGCACAACAGAATGTAAATATATGGGGGAATGAATATTTATCTCAATGCATGACTAAAGAGCTTTTAGACCTTGTACATAGCGATACATGCACATATTTAAATTTGAAAATAAAAAGAACTCTTAGTAGCAGTAACAATAAAATATTACATATAGACTATGTATCCAACGATAACAAAATAATAACCAAATTCAAGTAGAGGTGGAGAGTATTCTGATGCAAAAGAGTGCAGTCTTAAAAAGTTGAACACGAGTAGTGATTAGGTCAACGATCCTCAGTTGTAAACGGAGTGTTGTGTGTGCAAAGGAAAGGAGAAAATAGAAAGAGAGCAGATAACAGAGTGCAGAGTGCGGAGAAAAATTAAAGTGAAATGTGCAACACCTTTTGGAACTACTCACCTGATTTATTTCTGTTTGTTGCGGCGCTATTTCAACCTTAAATTGTGGATTCAAATGTTCCGACTCGGTGTCATTAGTAACTGTCATAGTTATGGGTACACTCTTTAATTATTGTAACAAATAAAATTGCTCTACAAATGAGAGCGCTTTGAACACGTGTGGGTTTTGGTTTTACAATTATTTGTATGTATGTTTTCCGACACTTTTTATGCAGCCGGCGTTTGGATTTGCTTGTTAGTGTTGTATAACATACATACATAAACAGTTATAGACCAATCGAACATTAAATATACTTATACATATACAACGGCTATACGTAATTTGTTTAACAAATTCATTGACAATACGACAACAATATAATTCACGAAGCGCAACTAAAGCCTGCGGCGCCGTTCGGCTCTGGTCTGCGACTAATGTGTAAAGTTTTGGTAGAAACTGCGGTCAAGAGCTTTTATTTACCAAGAACAATGGCAACGCCGTCAGAACCAGCAGCAAAAGTTCTTAACATTTAGCAGAACACCGCAAAGCTTAAAAAGCTTGTGCCTGCTTCGAAAATCGAAATACCGATTACAACGATAACTGCTAATTACACTTTTTGCTACAATTTGTCAACTCTAGTTGTAGTCAGCTGTTTTGGTTCTTTTTGTTGACGTTGTAGCGGTGTTGTCATTGTCCAGTAAATTATATATTTATTAAAAACACTTATACCATTTATTAATAATAAACGATTTTCAGATAACAATGACGCTGGCCTACGATTCCTTGTTATCCACAACGGCGGTAATCAGCACAGTATTTCAGTTTTTGTCGGGCACGTAAGTGACAACAACAAATAATATATCTTAAAATGATATGTGCCAATTGTTATTAATAATAAATCCCACAATTATGTAGCGTGATATGCCGCAAATACATACAAAAGAAGAGCACAGGCGACTCATCAGGAGTGCCATTTATATGCGGTTTCTTATCGTGAGTACTCCAAACCAATTCACAAAATTACGGTAATTTTGTCGACGTAGTCAATAAAAGTACTCTTCTATTTGCGTTAGTCTGCAGATAAAATAAGACATCGAGTTGTTCTTTCATGTTTGTTTACACAGCTGCAGTTTTTGGCTGAGATATGGTGTGCTCACCAACGAGCAGAGTATTGTTATGGTCAACATGATTGGATCCATATTATTTTTGGTCTACACGGTGATCTACTACGTTTTCACCATTAACAAACGCACCTATGTTAAGCAATTTGCAGTTGTACTATTTATCCTAATCGCTGTTATTGTCTATACAAACCGATTGCAAGATGATGCTACCAAAATGATACATATTACGGGTGAGTAAGCAAAAATAGTCTTTTTTTTAAGTGCATAAGGTAATATTATTGGTTTTTTTGTGCAGGCATTGTTTGCTGCATTGTTACCGTGTGCTTCTTTGCAGCACCACTCACGTCCCTGGTGCATGTGATCCGTATGAAGAACTCGGAGAGCTTACCGCTGCCCCTGATTGCCACATCGTTTTTTGTCAGCCTGCAGTGGCTTATATATGGCGTATTAATATCAGATTCATTTATACAGGTGATACTATTCCCAGAGCAACTCTTTACTAGCCGCATTAACTATTCATAAATTGCCCATTTAGATACCCAATTTTCTTGGTTGCCTACTGTCCCTGATGCAATTGGGCCTGTTTGTTTTGTATCCGCCACGAAGTTTTTCCGGTCAAGGCTACAAGCTATTAGAGCAGGCTGTGCCCTTTTAAGTAATTAAACTAAACCAGTATTTGTATGTACTTATATTGCGCATTTTGCAATCAATATTAAAGCATGTTTCACTACATATATATTTTGATATAAAAAATGGCATAAAAAATGCCTCTGCTTAGTTATCATACATTTTGTAGCATATATAGTATGTAATATATTGATAAAACTGATGCTTATATTTTATGGTGTTTTCATGAATACTACTTACAAATTTATGCTGATTTTCGGCAACCATCGTTATGTATCTACTACAACAACAAAAAAACACTCACTAGACCGACATTTGGCACGATTAGTGCGATTGCGTGCTGGATTTAAACTAAAACATATATCAGATTTGGACTCTTACTAAACTACGGGTTGCACGCTTCACGGCGTATCGATACGAATTGATATGCTGATAATAAATACTTATTTATGTGTGTGATTGGGATTGAACTTGCATTGGTAATTCAAATAGTTGGTTTGAGCAAGGTAATATAATGCTTATCACAAGGGTACATTGCTTTATCATTATCGTTTAACAACGTTAATTGAAATTATTCAACGGAAGTTCCCTTTATTGATAAGATTTGAGTTTTTTGTATTTAATTACGCAGACGGGTTAACTCCTTGCATATATTATTATTGATTATTATTATTGTTTGCTAACTTAAAAATAATCTCACAACTGACTGTTAATAATACTTTTATTTGCTTGCTTTTAAATGTTCAATAGCTTGGCGCCACAATTAAAGTTGTGTTGGCGATAACTGAAATTAGATGAATTAATGTGAACTAATCGATAACAGTTTGGCTTTGATATCAACAAATTTCTATCGCACTTCGTCATACATCAATTATTTTTCGCATTTGTATATATTTTTCTTAAACAAAAAAGAACAAAGAAAATCAAATAGATATCACAATGCAGGAACAAAGCCCTGAGCTGTACGAAGAGGTGAAATTGTTTCGAAATGCACGGGAACGTGAGAAATACGATAACATGGCTGATTTGTATGCGATCATAAACACAATACAACAGCTGGAGAAGGCGTACATTCGGGACTGCATCACACCACAGGAGTATACAGCTGCTTGCTCCAAACATCTGGTGCAATACAAGATTGCCTTTAAGCAGGTGCAATGCGATGAGTTTCCCACGGTCGACACATTCGTCAAGAAGTTTCGCCTCGACTGTCCGGCGGCATTGGAACGCATCCGCGAGGATCGTCCGATTACGATACGCGACGACAAGGGAAACACCTCGAAATGCATTGCTGAGATTGTCTCTTTGTTCATTACCATTATGGATAAGTTGCGCCTGCAGATTAACACAATGGATGCTCTGCAGCCAGATGTTAAGGATTTGGATGATAACATGAATCGCTTGTCGCTGATACCCGAGGATTTCGATGCCAAGCAGAAGGTGGAAAAGTGGTTGGGTACACTGAACGAAATGCAGGCATCGGATGAACTGACCGACGCACAAGTCCGACAGTTCCTTTTCGATCTGGAGTCGGCCTATGCCGATTTCAATAAGCTGCTCCATAGCCAGTAGTAATTGTTATAATTCAAATATATTTGTAGTCTGTAAAGTCTCAATAAAAATAATGATCAAAAATTAATGAAAACCATTCAATTCGATTTGTAGTTTTTGCATTTGTTTGGATTTAATCGTATCTTTTTATCTTCTTTTCTTGTATTTAATTTAAATATTAAGGTTATAATTATACAATACACATAAGTTTAAACCGATTACAATAATTAATTTGTTGTGTGTTTTCTCATTCACGTTACGTTTTATGTTTTGTTTTATTTGTTTGCTGTTTTGTTTTTTGTATACTTTTCCATCTTACGCTTATAAATCTGTTAAATCGTTTTACGCCTTTAATATTTAATAATTGTTATCTTTTATCTTTGTAAATTATTTGTATGCAATGTGAAAAATGGTACTTGGTATAGTTTTATATGCAAATGTTGGCTGTATGTTTGTTTATGTTTCATTTTTGTTTTGGTTTCAGTGTATATGCGAGTGTGGGGATGTGTTTCTGTGTGTTGATGTGGGATGTTGTGTGTGGTGTGTGTAAGGGCTGTGTATACTTTATAAAGTTGCAAAGATCTGCATTTGCGATACTTTTTATATATTATTTTCTTTCTTTCTTTCTTGCTGTTGTTGTTGCTGTTATAGATAGAGATGGAGATTAAGGAGAGCAGAAGGCGCCGGCGGCGGCGCATTTTACAGTGCGTTTGTAGTAAAAACTTTATTCTTATTAAGTAATATATGATCTGTCATCCTCATATAATAGACAATCATCATCAGCAACATCCAATGAATGCTTTTTCAAGCTTATTGGATATTCTTCGGATTTTGTATGCGACTGTTGTTCTTGTTGCTCCTTGGCAAGCATTAGTAACTGATTTGTTGCAGTTGTTGTTGTGGTCGCTTTAGTTCTTGTTGCTGTCACTGTGGTCGTAGTATCTGCTGTAGGCAACGATGTTTTCTGATTGATATTACTATTAAAAATGTGAATGGATGTTGTTGCTGCTGTTGTTGTTGTTGCTGCTGTTGTTGTTGTTGTATTGGTGCATCGGGTATATAATTCGCCTGATCGGCCGGCGCTATGTTGCAGCGTTGTCTGCAGTGTCCGCCAATTGGTCTTCTCCGGAAGCTAGTTCTGTCCGGTCCAGTACGATGTTGGGTAGCTCGGTTTGCCGGCCGACTTTGACTGGCTGCTCGACTGTTGGCGTTGTCCAGCACTGTTCGAGTCCTGCAAAACGGAAATCACAGCAAATATGTAAAAAGAGAAAAAATTAACTTTTTTGTAAACAATTTAAAATATATACATTGGCTTCATATACATACATATAAATATATATATTATATATTATATATATATATACATATATATATATATATTATATATTATATATATATACATATATATATATAATTATATATGGGGGTTAGCAGTATAAACAATTTATATATACATATAGACGTACATATATGTATAGTTATTGATGTGAATGTATTTGAATGAACACTGCTGTGTGATATGCATGGAAAATGTTTCGTTTAACCCGTCAGTTGTCATTTTTTTTGTGTTTTCAATTTTCTCATTATAGCAACAATTTGTCAAAGTGATGATACAGGATATACAAATATATATATATATATAGTTGATATATTATGAGTGGTTATTGGTTTTAGTGGGTGTGTGTGTGTGCTAGTGCGTGCGTGATATGTGTTAGTTTTTTTTCTTTATTTTTTTATATACAAAACATGTACAGAAGAACATTGACATTTACCAAAACAGAATGGAAAACGATTAGGAATTTTTTTATTTGATGTTTTTGTTTTATTCACTTGATACAACAACAAAAGGAAACTTACCCGGCGGGATGAGCTATGAATCCTGCCGTCCATCTAATGTTGTCCCATAAAAAAATCAAAGGAAATTATAAAGAAAAAAGTCAAACAATCGAACAGTTTCATGCATATCACAATTTTAACTTTTCGTTTCTTCTATCTTTTTTTTTTGTACCAGGATCAGAACACGTTTAAATTCAAAGTAAGAGCATAGAGTAAATAATTGTTTCTAGCAATTCAATTTGCTGCCAATAAACTAGTGATTATAGAATTAAGCATGTTAAACAAGGCTACTAAACGAAAGCCAAAACCAGAGATGTGCTATTCTTAAATCTGATGAGTCCTAATTTGTGTTATATTTGAATATGTTAAACAGAAAAATATATATATAATTGGAATTGTGATTTTTTTTTAAATGTTTCGATTCAACATTCGTGACATGTTCGCGATGGTTCCGTGATTTTTATTTTCAGTGGGTCGTTTTTCTTTTTTAATATTGCAAAATGTGAAGCCAATTTTTGATGGATGTGCAAAGTGAATAAAAAAAGGAATGAATCAATGTCTTTACAAGCATGTGATTTTATTGAGGGGGAAAAAATAATGGAATGATCAAAAAATAACAGTAACGATAACACAAAAAAAAAAAATGGAAAAAGAAACTAAAATTACAGACAACAGAAGAGCAAATGAAGTGTGAAAGCTAGTAAATTATACGTGTAAGAGGAAAGACATGCATTAATATGATATGTGTTTAGTGAGTTTGTGAGAGTTAAAAAATAAATATACAAAAATTTTGTATAAATGTAAATGCGTGGTTAATGTGTGCGTGTGCGTGTGAAGGATTGTATTTAATTTTGGTAAAATGTTGCTAAATCGTAAATTCTGACAAAATTCGATAAATTTGTAGTTTGTTTGCTTGTTCATTCAATTGGTAAGAGAGGAAAAGCCACTATGAGCATCTTGAATATATTGGTTATTTTCGTGACCCCACACTGCATGTTCATTATGTTCATCATCATGCTGGACATGATGCCAACCTTGCACATTTTCATAAGCAGCCACTTGAGTGATGCTGCTGCTGCTGTTGTTGTTAGGGAGATGGTCTTGATTTGGCAGTAACTGCTGCTCATTCGAATAGTACTCTACCTGATGGATGGGCTGATGTATCATGTTGTGATGTCCGGCAGTTGGCATCGGCAGATACATGCCATACGGTTGGGCCGAGGTGCCGCCAGCTGTCTGTGTATTCGCCATGTTGAACGGTGGCGGTGTGCCTGAGTGGAAACTCTGCTTCTCGTACGACTGCACAATTGAAAGTTAATTATTATTATTAATTTAATATGTTGTGTATACATTATTTATAGCAGTCCCGATTGCTACGCACATTGACCTTGTTTAGCGCCACATGACTCTTGCCATATATGGATGAGGTCAGATCGGAGCCGGTGCCCGCCTGCTGTTGATTGGAAACCGTTTGCGTTTTGCTCTGCTGATTCACGCTGGACGAGTAGCCGCCCTTGCCATAATCCTGATTTGTTTGCGAGAGCGTTTCATAGGTGCTCGAACCGTAGCCAGTGCCATACGACGGCTTTGGAAACTGACCACCGGATGCGGTATTTGCCGCCGGTATTTGTGGCTGCAACAAATAAATATTATTGTTACTAGTTTCATAATCGATGAGTTATGTTTAAACTGCTGTGCTGCTGCTTACTGGATAGATGGCTGGTGTGCCATATTGGAATCCGCCAGGCATTACGTTGCCACCATAGAAATAAGCATAAGGAACATTCAGCATGGGCGCACTGGAGCCAGCTTGTTGCGACATTGTGGTAGACACCTGTGACATAAATTAGTAAAATAAGTTAAACAAACAGAACAAAAAAATTTAGCATGTTGCTTAAAAATGTGTACATATAAAGTTTACGAACTTCAGGCTGAAAAGCACATTTTTAAAATCTATTGAACATATTTCATATCATTTTTTCTACACAAAATTATCGTATTCTTCTTAAGCATTTACACCCACATAACCAGCATGACGCGAATAAAATTTTAATCAGCTTAAAATTTATCTATAAAACACCAACGAGCACCATTTTTTTTTTAAATTTGTCTACAGAAATTTCAGGGGTGTTTATAGTTTTTACATTTCATAACCATTTTAGCATTATCTTAACATGACTGGAATTATCTTTGTTTCATATAAGCGGATGTACAAAACATACCATAGAACACTTTTCTATACAAACTTCTTAGGGTTTACACCTTTAAATATTGTCATATTTCAAGTACAATTATAATCAGTTTAAGGTTATAAATAGCATCTATAAAACGCACAATTGACCACATTTCTACTCAATTCGTCTACTCAAATTTTATAGAGGTTAATATTGCTTACATTGCTTAACAAGTATAATACAAGACTGGCAGCTTAAAATTCACGGTTTGGTTTAACAGTTTCGACTTACATTACTAACAGGACTGGAATTATTGTCGGTGCGCGCAAAGCGTCCATCAGTCATGGTTGAGTATGCCACAGAGCCCAGATTGTCGCGTCCAGCATTCAAGCTGGGTGACGTGTAGTTCAGATCATAAAATCCTTGCTGCAAGACAAAAGAACACACATTAGCCAAAGACAAACCCAAGGAGCATTGGTTAATGCGTAATTGTTATGCGAGATAAGCTGCGATAATGAAATGGTTATGGAGGGCGTTACAGCGTTGCCAGCGTATCTCGAAAAAGTTCTCAACACAAACTAGCAATGCTGCGTGCAAAACAGAAATTATAAAAAAAAAATTATAATACACAATTATATAATTTTAACGGTGCCATAGAACAAATGAAAGAAAGAAAAAACAAACAAATTGGTTAGCATATTATAATGAATGTAATAATGATAATGATGATGATGATGGTTTATAATGAGCGTGGAGTGGAGAGGATGCGTTTGGAAATAGTTAAATCTCAGGTTCGCTTCACAGAAGCGAATCGAAATTGAAATATTTCTTTGTATGTTAAATGAGCGTAAGAATTTTTAAATGCCAATTTTGGATATTGTTTATAATGATTTTTCTTTTTTCTTTACTTTGTTTTATTTAGTTTTTTGTTTTGCTTTTGTCAACAAATTTAAATAGAAAAAAATAATTAGATGCAAGGATTGGATTGGAAGCGGAATTGATTTGGTAGTCAGAATGTTTTTTTTTTTATTACGATTTGATTTGTGGTTTACAAGAACAATAAAGTGCATTGTGGATAAGGAATTTTCTCGAATGATAATATTTACAACACGAACCATGCACACAAACAAAGACACGGACACACGCACACACAGATAGATGACACAGAAACAGACAAAGGGTTTTGAGAAAAAACAATTAGGAGAAAACAGCTGAATGCGTTAAGCATTATATTATATTTTATATATATTGATAAATTTATGTATGTACATATGCATGTATTGTAATCGATTTGCACTGATAATTATGAAAGTAGATGGAATTTTCGATGTGTTTTCTTGTTTTCGAGTTTGTACAAAAGTTGAGCTTGATTAAAATGGTTGCATTAAATTGTTGTTGGATATTTTTGTTGTTGTTTGGTATTTATTTTTTGGTTGTATTTATTTTTGCATTTTGCATTTTCTCCATGAACTCACCACATGTGGCACTCGCTGTTGCATCATTTGTAATTCCTCGTAGGAATAAACTTGTTGCTGATAGTATGGCACCCCAGCCTGAATATATTGACTAACCATTTGGATATTGGTGGGCACCAAGCCGCTGCTGCCACCGCCGCCGCTGCCACCACCACTACCAGCACCAGTTGAGCTGCTGCCGACGCCTGCGCCGCCGGCGCTGCCCGCTGTAGCGCCGCTGCTGCTAACGCCGCCGCCTCCGCCGCCATTGCCACCACTGCCGCTGCTGTTGCTGCTGCTGCTGTTCTTGTTGGTCAGCGAGGCCAGCACCGCTGCGGTGCCGGCAGCCGTTTGTGCAACGGCCGCCACAGAGCCGGCATTATTGTTGCCACCGCCGCCGACGACGCTGGACGCACTGACGCCGCCGCTACTTACGCCCGTCTGGCTGCTAACTGCTGCCACATTGCTGCTGCTGTTGCTGTTGCCACCAGCCGTTACGCTACTGGCCGAACTGCTGCCGCTCACATTGTTGTTGGCTACAAGCAAAGCAAAGAGAAGAAAAACAGTTAACAAAACAGATTGAAACTAGATTTGTTTCACGGCTGCTCAATTGTGGCACTCACAATTAGAAACGACCACTTGATTATTAGCACCTGTTGTTGCACCGCTTCCCGCGCCCGTCGCACCGTTCCCAGTGCTGGGACTGCTGCTGTTCACGCCACTGCTCGAGGCACCATCATGACAATCATGTGAAGAAAAATAAGCATAGTGCAATAGTTGCATTTAGATGAGATTACAATTTTTGGATAAACGTGTTTCAGATTAGTTGTTGGCACTTTTCAAGCGAGGTGTGGGGTTAGTTATTTTGGAGGTTAAGAGGACAAGAAACAAACATCTCACCTGTCGTAGTGGGCTGCAGCGCCGGCTGCTGCAGCATCCTTAAGCTTGGCGCTAGCGCTAAAGTTATACTGCGAGGACGAGTTGCTTGCGCTGCCAGCAAACCTGCGAAGCCAGCAAAGGGAAAAATCGAACAAAACAAAACGAAACGGGAAGGAAACGTATATAAATATATATTTATATATATGTTAGTAATATGGAATGCAAGCAATTACGTTGTGTTTATATCTGAAAAGCTTATAACCAAAGAACAGATTCTTAACTGCTGACTAATCGATTTAGAAAATAAACATTAAACTGTTTTTATATCAAAATTCTTTCTAACTGTACTACTGACTACTAAAATATGTACATATATATATATATATATATAGTAAGACCTGATCTCAACTGCCGCCTAATTAGATTACTTCAGTAGATAATCTAACTTAGGTATAATTTGCGCTTTCTCCGATCAATAAAAGTGCTATATTTTATATATATACACAAAATGTACTAGCCGAGAGTGCTCTTCTAAGGGTGAACTTGAACAAAATACTTTACTCATAAGAGTAAAATTTATAGATCAAATCTTTAGAAAATTTCTACAGATGAAACATTAGAAGTGAATCTATATATACATAATTCATTTTAAGCACATCTCATTTAAATTTAAATTTATGGATACGAGATCTAGATTCCAAATTTAAAGTAACATTAGTTCAATCGGACAGATTATACTTGATGTAAATATAGCCTGAATATTAATATACATTAAAACAAGGTTCAGTTCTTTGTTCTATATCAATTTGTCCTATAATATTCAGTTAAACAACAGAACTTTCTACTTGAATGAAATCAACACAACATGTAATTCTAATTTGCTGTTAGTATAATAACGTTTCAGGCAGGTAAATTTTATTCTGGTTGATTGGGGATGGGAGATGGTGGGTTAAAGAGTTGAGAGGGGAGAAATAAGGCGCATTTTTGCTTACGTACCCGCTGTTGTTGGAGAGACCAGTGTTGCCATAAACACTCTGGCTGGACTGGTAAGCACTTTGTGGTGTCGAATAACCCGATGTGAGATAGGCGGAGCTCGCATTGGCACTGTTATTGCATTTGTGTGTGCGTTTTAGTTGTGGAATATTTGTATAAAAGAGCGAGCAAAGGGATTCAGTGGAGTTAAGAGAGAACGTAACAAAAAATAAATAAACAAAATCAAATATATGAGTTGCATAATCTTGTTATACAGTGCTCGCTACAAAAACACTTTGAACAAATTTCAATTATACAGAATTCTCAAGTCTGTTTCAGTAATTATAACTCTTTTTTTATATAAAAAAAAAAACAAGAATTAAATATCATGTTTGAAAAGCTTCGAAAGTTTTCTGTAATTTAAGATCTCCTATTTTATACTTTTCAGCTTTTAAGCATCTCATTTTTGAAAATCTATAAATTTGGTTCGTAATTAAAAATATATCCTTTTCTGCTTTTAAATTTCTATGCAGATTTCAATACACACAGTAATTTCCAATCTTTTTTGATTGAAATCAATTGCAAGCAATGCATTTTTTATGCTTTAGTTCTATCTGCAAACATCACTTTTTAAATATAAATTTGATTTCAATTAAAATAGATAATATATCAGCTGTACAATTCAAGTGTTGTACATTGCGAGCGATCACTGTAGCAAGTAGAGTTAAGATATGGGTTTGTAGAAAAAACAAGAACAAAACCAAGCTGAGGATTACACTTTGTATACGTGTGTTGTATTTGTGTTTGAGGGTGTGTATTTTGGGCGTGTGTGTGTGTGTTTGCATACCTGGAGCTATTTTGGCCGCCACTGCCGGTTATCGGAATGTTTTGTGTTGCCGCACCGCTGCCTGCAACGCTGCCCCCCGTCGCATTCTGTACATTGCCAGCCGCCTGCTGCTGCTGCTGCTGATAGGAGTTGACGACAGCGTTGGGCTGATAGCTGGCATAGCTCGACTGCTGATAGCTGTTACCCACCACCGAGGACTGAACATTGGCATAGCTGGAGCTGTTGTAGCCACCCGGCACAGACGCAGACGTTGGATAGGCACTGTTCGTCTTGCTGGCGGCGTTGCTCTGATACGCATTCTGGTAGGACGTGGCACCATTATTGCCGCTGCCCGCCTGCTGTCCATACGGATCATTCTTGGTCAATTGGTCCAGCGCATTAGCGCTCTGTTGTTGCTGCTGCTGTTGTTGTTGCTGCTGTTGCGCCGACGAGCGTTGCGCTGCATAGCCAGCCGCACTTAACGCATCACCCTGTAACTGTGCGTGAATTTAAATGAGATTAGCTGGCAATGCTCAAAGGATTTCACTACTCACGATTTGTGCATTCTGCAGACCCGCTGAGAGCGCCGCCTGCTGCTGCTGCTGCGCCTTGGTCTGATAGTCATCCTGCTGCTGCTGCTGCTGTTGACCATCGATGCCGGCCGCATTGAATTTCTCGGGCAGCGCATCGAAGCTGTCGTCGTTGCCAAAGTCCATGGCACCAAATTGCACATCCAAATAGCCAATGTTGTTCAGCGCATTATCGCCGGGCATTTCCACAGCGCTCGCCGGTATCTTCGATGGCGGTGGCAGCTTGACCCTAGCCCTTCGCACCTGCGGCTGCTGCGAATGCTCGCCGCCGCTGCTACTGTTTGGCGTGTCCACAACAACACTCGAACCAGGCGCCGAGGCAAACACATTCGCATATGTGCCACGCGTCGTGTATGCCGCCGATGGTACACCCTGACTCTGGCTGCCATAGACACCGACCATCGACGTTGGTTGGACGGCTACTGCTGCTGCCGCTGCGGCCGTTGGACTGGCGCCTTGCGACGTCAGCGAGTTGAAATACTGCGATTGTTCAGCAGATAATGTGGCCGATGGCTTCAGTGGTGTCTGCTGCTGCTGCTGTTGCTGCTGCTGCTGAAGATGCTTGACCTGCTGCACCAGGTTGGCTGCCACCGAGAATGTATCGGTGGCGCCAGTAACAACAGATGCATTTGCGGATACATATGGTGAGGAGGAATTGTGCGCAACGCTGCTCTGCGTGCTCACCACCGATTGCAGCTGTGGCGGCGGATTACTCACCGCAGCACTGTACTGCATCATCGGCGTTGTTCCCGATACTGAGCCGATACTCGCCGCTGCCGCTGACGTTGGCACCGCACTGCCACTGCTGCTGTCCTCCAGCGACGCACCCAGATGAGATCCTACCTGTGCCCCAACGTGATGATGCTGCTCAAGGCCCGGTGGCGCCGATAGCTCACCGCCAACCGAGACCGACGAAGCACCGCCAACGCCGCTGACAACACTCGCCGCCGTCTGCGTGCTGAGATTGCTTGTCGTGAACACTTTGCTGTCCTTCAGCGAGCCCTCGTACTCCTCATTGTTCCAGTCGCCCCAGGCATCGTCGTGGGCCTGCTGCTGTTGCTGTTTCTCCGCATTCTGCGCTATGGTGTTGTCCCACAGTTCCACCTCGTGGTGATCGTCACTGTTGGCATTGTTGCGCATTCCACCAAAGCCCCGATCGCCGCGTGCTCCGCCACTGCGTCCGCCCATGCGACCACCGCCGCGTCCCGGACGTGACATGAAGCCACCACCTCGCCCGCCGCCGCCGCCACCGTCTCGTCCGACGCCATCTCGACCAATGCCGCCACGATCGCCGCCGAGTCCGCCTCGGCCGCCGTTGCGCTGTCCGCGATAGTTGTCATTGGCGCGATCCTCACCACGGTCGCCGCCACGAGATTCGCGCGTGTTGCGATCATTCTCACGGGCCTCTCTACCGCGCCCTGCAAGGAAGAAATTTATAAATTTATTTATTATTTGTCTTCTTTTTTAAATGTTGGCTATATCAAAAAACATGCTTTTAGGTGCTACTAGCTTTTAAGTTAAATCATATTTATCCAGTTGCAACTGCATCCCAGGATGCGTAACTTATTTCTGGCCAATGCCACGCTGCAACAAAACAAGTGTTCTGGAGATTCGTCTTACAGCTCCTGCATTATAAATCATTCTAACTTTAAGATAATTTTTTAATTTATAATTCTACACCAAAATAGTTTTACAGTACTTTAAATTGACATTAATTTAGACAATTCGATTGAGCCCCCTCTGATAAGGTAATGGAATAAATGTCTTACTTGGACAAACCCTTCTGTATTCAAAGGTGTTAGAACATAAGATATGCATTAAATGCGACTGGTTTTCAACATCTAAGACTGAGTGGATTTTATTGACTAACAATCGTGGTACTTATTCTTAGCTTTGCTAACAGCAATCTTCTACACCTATTTCAGAATATTTCGAGACTATCAATGTGATGCTAGTTATAAACGTTCGAGGTAGCAATGCAATAATAAAAATAGATGTACGTGGAAAGACTTACAGCCGCGACTGTCGGTGCCGCCGCGTCCACCGCGATTGGCGCTGCGATTGCGAGACTTTTCACGCCTGTCTGCATTTGCGTTGCCATCTGCCCAGTCGCCATCGCCGCCGGTGCCATCGGCAACGGCATTTGCAGCCTTGTTCTTCCGTTTTTTCTCGTACTTGGCGAAGGCGCCCTATATAGATTATGTAAAAGGATTACAACAAATTCGTATGGATAGTTTAGCGAACGCACCTGTGGCAGAATCTCAATCAAGAAATTGGCAGCTGCCTCCAGATCATAGTCGCACTCGTTCAACGCACAACAGACTTCCTCCTCGGAACGTTGGGTCATTGTTAACAATAAGTTGACCTTTTCTTTGATCTGCGGATCCTCTGTGGTGCTGCTATTGGTTATCTGGGCGATGCGCAACTGTTCCGTGGTGGCCTTCGGTTGTGCCTTCTCTGGTTTCTCTGTCTTGTTCGCATCAGTTTTCTTGTGCACCGTTGGAGCATGTGTGTTGCCACCGGCATCGCTGTTGCTGTTGCCACCGCCGCCACCAATATGGGCGGAATTTGACTTTTTCTGAGTGCGACTGCCGACGCCGCCTCCACCTCCGCCCCCCGAACGAGTTTGTTGTGTGCTCATCTCTATGTACACTGTATATACAAATTAGCTGCAAAAAAAAAAAAGAAAATAAATAGCCAGAGATTTTAAAGTATGATTTTGATTTGGATAACTATATTATACAAATAAAAAATGAAGAGCCTAAGCCTTAGTAAACAACAGCCAATAAAAGGCTTGCTGCGAAGAAAACAAATTCATTTCAAAAGCAATACTTAGTTTTTGCGAGCCAGCGTGTTATATATTTATTTTTAATGATTTCACTGTTTTGCTGCTCAAAAAATTAACAAGTGTCATATGCGCACAAGAGAAAGGTGTAAGAACAGAGCAAAGAGAAGAGTAGCAAAGTAAGAGAGATGGAAGCTAAGCACACGAAGCATCAGGTCAAAATGGCAACAACAACAACAAAGGCTTACTGGCCATCCCAGCTGAGTTCAATGTACATTTAATCAAAGAGAATGGAATAATGAAAGAACGTGAACAAACACGAAACACACGCACACATACACTCACGCACAAAGATGGTTCACGCACGCACGTATATAGTGGAACGCATCATTAGACAGATAGTGAGCGTGAGAGAGATAGAGAGAGTGAGAATAACAAAACTGAAATGCAGACGAACGGAAGGATAAAAGTAAGAAGCGAACAACAAAAGCAATAATAGCAACGCCATCGAGGCGGGTGTGTATTCACAAACAGGTAATAGGGGTGGGAAGGGAAGGGTAACGGAACGTGATCGACGTCTGACAATGTGACTACAGCCTAGCGGGGGGTAATATTCAGTCAGGGAAACAGGGACAAAGTATGTCTGTCGATCATCCCCCTTTGTGTTGTATATTCTCCGGCAATTCGCTACTTTGCGCAATGAATAAAAAATATTCGTCACATTGCTCATTTCATACACACACGCACACACACATAAACACACACAAAGCTTTGTCATACGCTCATCATTGCCAAGCCAGCAGCTGCAGCCGCGACGGCACTTATGGAAACACTTTTTTAAAGCAACTAAGTAACTCAAAATCACTAATAGTTTATGTAAAATGCACTTTGTGTGTTTATATTTGATGCACTTCCTTTTCGGAGAAAAATACCTTAGTTGCGGTATGCGTGAATTGTGCACAGCTTTTGCATACACAAAAAATTGATTTATAATTTCTTTGACTGTTCGCTTCGGTCTTCTTCTCTCTGCTTTGAGTTCGGTATTCGTCAAAAAAAACTGCAATATTGGCGTCTCATTCGCTCTGCTGCCACTACGTTTCCAACGCGTTCAGCGTTGCCAGCTGCGAGCGTAGCCGTTAGTCGATGAAATGCACTCAATAAGTCATTTGAAATGAATACAGGCAATATTTAAAATCACACGCACTTTAACTTTAGTAATTCTATTGATGTACCATATAAGCGAAATAAAAATAAACTATCTTCTTGAATCCGAAATTGTACAACACTAGCATCATGGTGACATTTATCAACACTGAAGCGAGGGCATTGAAACCGAATGATGAGCACAAAGTGGAATAAAAAACCGGACAAAATGGTGTACATTGAAACAAATTGAGCAGCCACTGAATTCAAAAACTGAAACACTATTCACAAATAATATGCTCTTCGCAAGTAGGTAACAAGCTTTAAGAATGTGGGAGTAATTGTTAGATATTTGAATGTGGAAATGGAGTCATTGTCTTGAAGCTTGGCCATGTGCACCACTTCGACGCCATTTCTGCAAATATAACACTAGCTGACTCTCTCACTCTTATGTAAACCAATGGGGTACAATTATATTGAGTGCGGCTCCAGACAGCGGGCAAATGTAAATTTTCAATTTGAGATTTATGCTATAAAACAGTCAATTATTAATGGGAAAACACAGCACACACGTGCAAGCACGCTTTGACTATACTTTGACACTAAGTTCGTAAATTTATCGCGTTTTTTCACGTATAAACAAATTTTTAATGCGGAGCCAACCTCAGTACCTGCAAATGCGAGAACGCACTTATATTATATCAGTGTTGTTAAGCGGCCAGGTAAAATAAATATCGAATAGAGTCGTTTGAATAAAGTACGGTAACGAATAAAAAGTGTATTTTCAAATATAAGATAATAATTAATATTTTAAATCCGGAGATAGCTTTGCTATTCCACATATATATATTGTTGATTTAGTAAATCGAATGCAATTCGATAAAGAAAAAGCGATAAGGAATGAGCATTTGCGTATGGTCGCAGGCGGCAAGGGAAAGCATAATTTATAACTTATATAAAGGGAGTTAAATACAGGACATTTCTTATAAATACATAAATTTTCCCTTGTTTTAATTTATTTAACAAGTAAATCTAATTCATAAAAATATGTATTTCTGATATAATGATTTTATTTATATGCATATATGATGTAAGGACTAACGCTAATAGAACGAATAGATTGAATAGATTTATTTCGCATTTATTTACAAGTGTGCCGAAACGGTTTTTTGTTCGATAACGATAAACGCGGCCATTTACTTTGGCAGCGAGGCGGTAAGTTTAAACCAAATATTTTCGCATGATTGCATCGCAATTGCAAACTAAAGTTGCGCAATTAGAACGATTGCATTTTGTGCAAGAAAATAAAAGAGCAGACGGGGGCCCAATTGTTACTGGCAAACTCGTTGGCCGTTGCCGACCGACACGACTCCAAACAGCTACACACTATTGGCGTTGTAGTACATTATTTAATTTTTTTGTTTTGTTTTGGCCTAAATCTGTAGGCCTTGAGGAATCGTCGAAATCGCTTCGACTTGTTTACTGAGCGAGTGCGCGCAGTTGAAGCGGGACTGACTCGAAACTGCACCACTGAGAGGCAAGCAGCAAGAAGCTGACTCGAACAATAGAGCCACCGTCGCGGCGGCGGCAGTGTTGTTTCGTCTTTTGGCCCATGCAGATGTGGGCAGCGCGTGTGCGTCCGTTACTTTTTTGTACATTCTTGTTGTTTATTATTTAAGCTATTTTAACTATTGCTCGCTGCGCTTGCGTTTTTCGTTCAATTGCATTTTGTATTCTGTTTTTGTGCTCCAGAAAAAAAAAACATATATCAAGTGCTACACAACACTACTTACCAAAAAAACCAGCAAAAGACGCGCGCGCGGATCTCATTTTTTTCGGCTAAGCACACTGGAGGAGGTTAGTTTGTTGTTATTGGTGCTACACCTTGCGCCCGGTTGCCCGGTTCCCCTTAAAACTAAACACTACCAAACACTTCCATTGAGAAACAAGCAAACCAAGAATTGCTCTGTGTATGAGTGTGTGTGAGTGCTGAGAGCGCGCTGCAGTATTTGTGTGTGTGTGTATTTTCTTGTTAGAATGCACCTTGTGGTATTTCAAAATCTGAAAATTGCCAAATACAAACGCCTTTCGGAGATTGTTGCGAAATATTCCAGCTGCGCTGAAGGTAAATTCAGCAAGAAACAAACACAAGGCCCATTGTTTATGTTGTTGTTGTTCTTACGAAAAATCCAATGTGGCTATTTTAGATGCTTAAATATATATGTATGATGTACGAATATATATTTCGAAAGGCAATATTTCTGTGTGTTTGTGATTGGAACTCTTTAAATGCGGATTATGGGGCAGCCAAGGGTACCGACAGCTTCTGCCTTCGTCTCTGTTATTGCCTTTGCCTTTGCTTCTTGCTTTCCAAAATGTTCCCACACATATACACACACATACAAACGCATTTATGCATTGGCCAACATTTACCTACGTCACGCCCACCTGATTTCAGTGCAATCGCGTTGGCCCAGTTAACGGGCGTGCGCCGCGCTCCAAGACAAAATACTCCTACAAGGTCGATTGCCTCTTTATACGCATATATGTATGCTTTGTATGCATGTTTGTGTGGTTGTGTTTGTATTTCTATACCAGTTTCTAAACTTGCCGCAGCCAGTTTCAATTTCTACTGGGATTATCTATCTGCTCATGGTGCGGCTGCTGCGCTGCTTGCAGGTGCTGCTTGCTTTGCTTGCCCGCTGCGGCTCACTCATTACGACTACGTCTATTCGTTTCTATCAGTCTGTCTCTTTCTTTTACCTATTCGCATCTGTGTGTATGTGTGTGTGTGTGAGTGCTGTGTATTTGATTGTGACATAGAAACCAACTAAGAAGTATGTAGCAATTCATGCTGCGAGTCTCATGGACAACAAAACGGAAAAAAACAAAAACAAGCAACGAAATGAAATGAAAACAAATTCAAGTTGGACACATTACATGCGTGTATGAGTGTGTGCATGTGTGTTTGGTTGTCTTATTGGTTACATATGGGTTTACATTTCAGTACATTTGTGACACACACTCACTTATGCACATGCACATGAATTCGCTCCCAACATTTTGCACAAACTGACGCACACAATTTCCCCCAAATGCACACACACACTCGCACACACGCAAACACATCCAACGTGTGCGAGAGCTTGCAAAAGATCTATGGCATGTAATAACAACTAACAGTGCTTTAAATATCTTTGCCCTACGAGCAAATACCCTATAATCAACTTATAGTTGCGCCAAGGCATAATTGCACTCTCTGTCTGTTTTTTCCCTCTATGATATGCAAACGTATACAAATTAAATAATCCTTTGCTTTTTTTTTTAAATTTACTAACAACCGGAAGCAGTTGCTTAGCATTTGGGACATTGGAACTAATAAAGCAAAGCTAACATTCCATATTTGATGTTCCTTGCACTGATAACTTTGAGCGAAGTTTACAAGGAATTAGATAGAAAAATAAACGTCATATTATATTAAAGTCTACAAATAACATTAATTCATTAAACCATTCAATTATTATTATCGATCTAAAATACCTGCTGAATCTTTCCTCAACTGCGCATACCCATTGCACTGAGAATGCGTAGGGTATTGTGTATAAAAACGGGCGCAACTTAGCGCACGCTTCCCTTGCTTTCCCACAACGTCCTCTTCCTTCTTCCACTTCCCACACTTCAGTTCCTCCTTCAGTTCGTTTCTAACCATGCCGTGTGCTCAATTCACACACATACAGTCCATGTGCTTGTGTGTGTGTATGTGTGTGCAAAAAGCTCAAATTGTGCATCTATGACACCCGCAATAGCAGCGAACTGCAACTGCAACTGCAACTGCTCTGTGGTGGTGCAATAAACGAACGCATATTGCGTTGGCGTTGACGTTGACGTCGCTGTTGACGTTGGCGTTGGCGTTCGCGTTGGATGCGCTGCGTTTGATGCCCGGATGATGGTAGCGACAGTCCGAGGTCGCACCGTAGGTAAACTCAGCAGCCAAATTACAAAAATAAAAGCAACAACAGCAACAACAAAAAAAAAAAACAACACACTCTAGTTACTATCATGCGAATAGGCCGCAGTCGCAGAGCGCTCTTCAGGCCCACTACCAACTAAACCTGTTGACCTAATTTCAAATTCTGCTGCTTGCGCCAGTCGACTGCGTTTTGTTGTTGTTGCTGCTGCTGTTGCTGCTGCTGCGGCTGAGAGCTCGAGCGCGCCAACGATTGGCAAATCTTTGCACAGTGGCGTCGCTTCGTAGAGGGGAGGCGTGTTTAAATCGTCTCATCAATTAGAATCACATGTGACAATTATATAAAAATAATATTAAATATTAAACATAATCAAAGTAAGAACTTTCATAATTTTAATATTTATTAACGTTAAAACATTTACGAATTAAGTAAAACATACATTTTTGAGTTATTTTAAATTTGCAGAAAAATATATTAAAAAAGGTGCATTGTTCAAATAGAATTTGTAAAGTCATTAAAAGTGATGAGCAGCACTCGTAAATATTAAATTACTGTTGTTACTTTCTTTAAGTTTAAGTTACTTACTTCTAATCAGCGCCCACAGGCCGCCAAAAATGGAGCGGCGACTACGCCACTGTCATTTCCGTCCCAAAACAAAACAGAAACTGAGACTGCCAGTCAGACAGACAGGCAGCCAGAGACGCTCGCTCGCTGGCTGGCTGGCTGTCATACACACGAACACATACACAGGCACACATACATATATAAGCGAACACACACATTTTGTACTTCCACCAGCTATTGCAGTTTGCTTGGGTTTCAGTTCGTTCGTGCGCGTCGTCGACGACAGCGCCAATAAGCGGAATCGGAATTGGCATAGGCATCGGCATCGGCATCTCGGCAACGGGATCGAAATTCGGAATCGGGAGTGGAATCTAAGCGACGCGTCGTCGACGACTGATCCAAAGAAGAATTCGCGCGTAGTGAAATTCGTGTGCAGCGTTCGTTGCGCAGGTGTTTCGATCAACACCCACAAAAGGAAAACTTAACTCAACGTAACTCAACTTAACTCAAATTAACGCATAAACAAATGCAATTTGCCGTTGGCAACATTAACATAAGAGCAAAAAGTGATACAAAACATAAATAGAGTGCGAATTAGCGTGTGAGTACAACAAATAAATACCACAATCTTATTGGGAAGCCCAATAATGTACATACGTCCTAGTAACCACAAAAAAGTACATATTGCGGTCGCCGCCTGCCCCAATAGGCCGCCGCCGCAAAATGCTGCTTCTGCTGCTGCTCCACTTGTCGTCGCAGTGACGAAACTTGCATGTGTGTATGACTGTGTGTTTGTGTGTGCAGAGAAAATCAAGTGAATCAAAATGAGCGTATAATTAGGTCAGCAGAAAAAAAAAACAACAAAAATTATACGCCAACCAGTGCCACTTACCAAAGAGAGCGAAGAGAGTGCGATACGAAACGAAACGAATCGAAACGAAACGGAACGGGTCGGGAGACAGGCCATAAATAATTAGAAACTAATTCACACCGTTTTATTTTCTAATGGTCACATATCGAATGCAATTTGTGCAACAATTAGAAAAACCAATAAGAAAGTTGCGTACTGTTCTGTTCGGTTCTGTGCTGTTTTTTATGTGTCAACTGCCATATGGCAATTGTTCGTTGCATTTACATTTTAGCAGCAGCAGCAGCAGCTAAATAAAAAACAATACCCGCAGAGCATAAACAATAAATGCATGCCGAATGTTCCACTTGCTTCCCAATTCGAATCGGATTGCTTGCTCTATCTCACCTCTTTTACTCTCACCACGTGCCAGCTCTCGCTCTCTCTAGCTTGTACTCTCTTTTGCTCTTGGCGCTCAGCTGAGCAATGTTTGTCGCTGCCCCCAACTGAACTATTTCTTTTTTACGCCTTTTTTTCTTCTTCTGCTTTTGCCTGCTTTTCTCGTTTGATGTTTGTTGTTGTTGTTGCTATTTGCTTGTTGGCCGTGGCAAGTGTTTCGCAATGAGCGCGACGGGCGCTGCTCGCTACTGCTGCTGCGAGCCAAAATGAAATCATCGTCAGCGGCAGTTGTTGTTGTTGTTGCTGCTGCTGCTGCCGCCGCCGCATTGGCATTGATGGGAGGGAAATTCCTGTTCCACTTTCTATTATGGGAGTAGCGTCGCTGCCAGCGTCGCTGTAATAAAAGCAGCGACAGCAGCAGCAGCAAAAGTAGCAAAAGAGCACGTAGCATTTAAGTGTGTCAGGCGTGGAAAGTGGTTTGTTTCTCTGTAGTCTCGATTGTGTGTGTGTTGTGTGTCTGTGTATTTGTTGTTCTTGTTCTTGTTCTGATTCTTGTTGGCGTCGCCAAAGCACATGTCACTCACAGTCCAATCAGAAACCAAGTCGCGACTTATTTGGGCGAACACTTTGGGAATGGTTCTCGATGAAAGCCAAAAGCAAAAAACTTAAAAGCCAAAAAGCAAAAGCAGAGGTAACAACAACAAATAAAATTAAATAAAAGCAAGGCAATAGCTGATCGACCGACTGACTCATTTCTTAGCCCATGAATGGGGCCATAAGCGTAGAAAAGGGAGAGAGAGAGAGAGACTTAACCTCATCTTGATGCCACTAGAAAACCGGTAGACAAAATGCTGTTAAGGTCAAATCTGTTATGTGTTTGGTGCGCCAACTGCTTTTGCCTCAGTTTTGCATATGATTAAGCAGCAGCAGCCAAAGCATTTATGCTGATGAACACACAAAAGATGCCTCAATGCAATGATTTATCCACAGACATTCGAATTCCAATTCGAATTTTGATTTGAATTTGAATATAAGTTTGAGTTTGAGCATTAAAATGCTATGCAAAATGATACATTTGGCCTACAAGCCAGCGTCGCTGTCGACGTCATTAGGGGCCCTTAAATTGTTCCAATTATGTCTGCCACTGCTTTGCGTGCGTCTGTGTGTGTATGTGTGTGTGTGTGTGTGTGCTCTCATTTTGGCAGCAGACACTAAACCAAAGGAGCTTTATATATTTTATATCCTGTACTCGTTAGAAATGGGTTGAGAAGGAATAATGAAGCTGAGCTTAAATTTAGTTTATAGATTAAGAATTATGATCTTTGATTATATAAATTAAGTTGTCTCTTAACTTGGCAAATTTATTAAGATGTGTTTATCGATCACAGATTTTATTTATTTTTTTTACATCTTTTTTTTGTGCACAAAAAATTGCTTACGTCCTTTACGACCAACTCTAGGATTATAAGGGCCAAAAGTATGAAATCTGGTTTATATTATTTGGTATAACTAATAGGATACTTTTCTCAGAAATAAGAAATAATTGGCATACAGTATATCCTTTAGTCGAGCACATGCTACTAGAACGTTTTATTTATTTCACCTAGGTTTGAGTTTCAATATTTTGTATAGTTTTTCTTTTCTTTTTTTTTTTACTAAATTGGGAGCAGCGAGCTGAAAATGCGGGACACCCAAAGCGACAGGCAGTCAGACATTCAGTCAGTCACTCAGCCAGCTATCAGCGCAGCCAGCGACGCTGCCGGCGACACCATAGATGTGGTGTGTGTGTGACCCAGTTGCTGATTTAAAACTTGACCCAATGACTCCATTGGGCAGCTAACTAGCAAAACTATCAAACTACCAAACTACGCTCGCATTTATAATACCAAAAACAAAAACAAAAAAAAAACGTCTCAAAAGCACCAAAAACCCCAAAGCACCTCATAATAATTACCCACACTCAAAAGGCAACATCAGCTTTGTATATATCTCTCTTTAAATGTGTGTGTCTGTGTGTGTGTTCATGTGTGTAAGTGCCTGCTTTGACTCCACTCAAAGCCAAGAAAACAAGAAGGAAAACTCTTATCGAAGTTTAAATACCCTGACTCTTATTGAAATGCAGTTTTTCTATTAGCTATTAATTCATTTTGATTTTTATAAACTAGGTAGAATGAAAAATTTCCCTCCTAGAATTTATTGATTGTTTTTTGTTATTTATTTATTATGCAATAAAAAGAGTTAAAATTAAAAAAGTATATAAAAAATAGAATTTATTGATTAAAATTAAATGAAATGTAAAACTAAAAGGCCGTATTTAAAAACAAAATTATAAATGATAAAATTATACCAAGCATATAATAAATCTGGGGGTGTCCAAATGTAAACTGATCTAACAAAGATTAGGGAAACTCTACAAATAAATATTATATTTAATTAAATGAGTTTTTAAATTAATGAATAAATGAATAATAAAATGAACTTAAAATAAAAAACAAAAAAATGATGCATATATATATATATAAAAGGAATCAACATTTGTTGCAAGGATTGAGACCAAAAATATAAATTATTAAACATTGTAGTTTACATACATATATATAACCAATTATAGCTCAATTATACATTTTCAGGTCAGTCTTCCGATTTATTATCATCATCTGCATAATAATAAAACTCTATTAATATGCCTTTTTAATCGCAAAGTTCATTAGTGTAAAACATTTCTTTACAAAATGCAAATATAGCCCGTTGCAAGGGCATTAATGAAACCTGTTATGTATCTTTTCGTATTTTCATTTATTTTTTAGGGTATTTAAAATGATATTTACATAAATATGTCTGTTTGTACTTGGAAATAGGCCTACAGAAAAAAGAAATAAAATAACCTAACCCGACTGATGAAATGCCACTCGCCCTCAATTTGCATGACCTGCCCCAGAGTTGAATGTAAATGTGTGATGAATGTGGATACATGTGTGTGTGAGTTTGTGTGTGTGTTTGTTTGTGTGTGCTTGTGTCAAAACGGGGAAGGGGGCATCACTAGTTGATGATGATCGTCCATGGCTATTAGCTTTTGTGATCTTTTGACTAATGCTAATGCACAATTCAGCCACAACTATTTCAAGGTCGCATCACAAATTAGCTGCAGCCAGCAACAAGCAAACTAACCAACTAACTTGGCCCAAAACGTGTGTCGGCTCGAGCTCGTTTCACAGCACTTTGATTCATTTAGTTTGAGCCATTAACTATCCTAACTTTGACCTATTGAAAACCCATCTTAACATTGAGCATCAGTTTTCTGCTTTGTGTTTCATATTTTTGACTGACTTCTATGTTTGTGTGTCTGTGCCTGTGTGGCTGTGTCTGTGTGTGTGTATGTGTGCATATCTATGTGTTTAGCTGTTTGCATTTGTTGCTGTAGTTTTGCCCACCTGCAAGACAAGTAATTGGCCTCAATAACTTTGGTATTTTGATAGAGACAGTCGCCAACAGACGGCTGCAAAGCGGCAACGACAGCCGCCCAAAAATGGTTACAGCCCAACTGTATGTTTGCTTATATATCTATCTATATATATATAAATGTATGTATATATAAATGTGTGTGTTTTTTTTTTTGGCTCTTGTCGTTCTTGGCCAATTTGCCGTTTAGTTGGAGTCACCAAATATTGCAAATGGCCGCTGTTTGGTACTCTCCAGACGCTGACCCCGATTTCAGTTTATTACTTGCCATTTTGGAAAATGCACCACACAAATAATGCTTTAAACAGCTGTCAGATTTGGCATCTAGTTTTAAAGTTCTTGTCAAAATTAATGTCTGAATTGAATGAAATATGTATGTATGAAAAGTAATTCCCTTATTTATGAAGTACTTTTCATAAAATTATTGACTATTTTTGTTGCCATTGCAATTCACTGAAGTAGACCGAATAAGACCCATAAGGTATATATATTCTTGATCAGTATCAAAACTTAAATCAATATAGCAATGCGAGTCAGTTTATCTGCCTGTCTGATTGTATTTATCATTGCAAACTGCATCGTAAGACTATATCATATATCTGTCATAGGAACAATCGGGAGAAAAATGCGTTCTTGAATAAAACTTGTTCGTTTTAATATACCAAAACATAACTTTTCAGCTATTCGCTATCTTTACATACATTTATTATTTCTTTGACTTTATTCATATTTGTTTTTACTCAAAAGATTTTTTTTTTTTTAATTTTACTAAACATTTCAAATGTAATTTAGAAAGAATATATTTTCAGGCGTGCCTGATAAGAATATGTACCTATGGTTATATAATAGAATATATACTATATATATTTTATAATACAAATAAAAAAAATTGGGTAGAATGAACAAAAATTGCGTTTTAGCACGAAAATGGATTTTTCTCCAAAATTTATTGATTGTTTTTTTTGTTATTTATTTAATGTGCAATAAAAACAGTTCCAAATTAAAAAAGTATATACAAAAAATATATAATTTTTGGTTAAAATTAAAATTAAATTAAATCATGTAAAACTAAAAAAAAATAAATCAATTAAAGGATATATAATAGAATATATACTATATATATTTTATAACACAAATAGTTATGGCTACAATAAACTAGCAACTTTTAAGCTTAGTTTTCCCTTTGTGAGCCAAATTTTTTAATATTTCCAAAGATTTTTATGCTAGCTGTGCTGAGATTTAATTTATTAATTAATTAAAGAAGGCAATGTGGACATGATATATTTTCTTAAATGACACTTTTATATAACATGAAAAATTTGTTTTTAATTATATGAAATTTTATTGGAGTGCTTCAAGAAATATTTAAGGAAACGATTGGAGTAATAACTATGGCATAGCAATGAATATTTTGTTAATGTCTAAGCTGTCTTCTTCTAGTAACGCTATATTCCAGACCTTCCAGGGCTAAGTTGTTTGGGTGGGCGTAAAATCATTTTATGTATTAGCCGCTGACTTTGGTAATTTGTTCATATTCTTTTGCTTTATAAAATGCTGTCTTATTGTGCAAGTCTAGCTTGGAGTATTGGCCAAGAAACCATCCATATTCGAGTTTAAATACTTCTAGAACTGGTTGTGAATTGAAAACAAAACTAAGTAACTGTTAACCACTTTTCATTATTTATTGAATACATTTTAAATTTTAGTGTAAATTTTTTAAAATGAATTTCAACCAATATTGAATGACATTGGAAACATTTGCAGATGGCCGAAGCGATTAGCACAGCAGCATCTAACAGTATGGAGCTGGCGCTCAAGGATGGAGTTGGTGGTGGTGTCGGAGTTGGAGTCGGTGGTGGACTACTTGTGGATATGACGCCGACGACAGCGGCGCTGTTGCATCACAATGCTCTTGCATTGCGCAGCTTGAAGGAAGCCGCTGTGGCTGCTGCTGCCGTATCCGCCTCAGCATCCGCCTCGGCGTCCGCATCGGAATCGGAACAGCCGGAGTCGCGTTCGCTGGCTGGGACGCCGACGTCACCAACGAATCTGAGCACAACTGGGCCGCATTCGCCGCCGATGACATTCCGCTGTGAGCGTTGCGACAACTTTGAGACGAGTTCACGGGCCACGCTGCTGCTGCATGTGGTGCAGTGTCTGGCGGGGCAGGTGGCAGTCGCGGTGCGACTAAAAAGCGAGGAGCCAGAGAATATGAGTGTCAGCCACATGGACAGCAGTTGCAAGCAGGAACAGCAGCAACAAGATGCTGCTGGCAATGGTTCCAGCTCCTCAGCCAGCTCCTCGCCGGCTGGCGGCGGCGGCGGTGGCAACAGCAACAGCAACAGCAACAGTGGCACCAACAACAACGGCAACGGCAACAACAACAATGCGTCACGCAAAGTGTTCGAGTGCGATGTGTGCAACATGAAGTTCTCGAATGGCGCCAATATGCGGCGCCACAAGATGCGGCACACGGGCGTCAAGCCGTACGAGTGCCGCGTCTGCCAGAAGCGATTCTTTCGCAAGGATCATTTGGCCGAGCATTTTACGACGCACACGAAAACGCTGCCCTATCACTGCCCCATCTGCAATCGCGGCTTCCAGCGTCAGATTGCGATGCGTGCCCACTTCCAGAACGAGCATGTTGGCCAACATGATCTCGTCAAGACGTGTCCGCTGTGCAGCTATCGTGCCGGCTCCATGAAATCGCTGCGCATCCACTTCTTCAATCGTCACGGCATCGATCTGGACAATCCCGGACCGGGCGGCACATCCTCGCTGCTGCTCGCCCTCGAATCGCAGGCATCCGCTGCTGCAGCAGCTGCCGCCGCCAGCTATGTGTCGCCAGCAATGACGCAATTATCACAGCAACAGGCGCAGCAGCAATCCTCTGCTCCGGCCAGTCATCAGAGTGATAGTGGTGAATCGATGCGTTCGCTGGAGAATGCAACGCCACCGATGCACTTCCTCACGCCGCACGTGGAGATCTCAACGCTTGGTGAGAGCGTCAATACGGAGCTGTTCAATGTAAGTGTTGCACATGACCACATGCCACAATTTTCTGTCCCATTGCTTATGAGCGCTCAGCTGATTTGCGTTTTGCGTGAATCTGCTTTACAGGGCAAAAATCACAACAACAACAACAATCACAGCACAAACAACAACAACAATGATCATCTGGATTCGGAGAAGCTTAAGGAGCACACTTTACTGCTGGGCGCTCCACAGGATTTGCCCATGGATTGCAAAGCTACGCCGATTACTTCCAGCACCACAGCGACGAGCTTGAGCAGCAAGAGCCATTCACAACATCAGCATCATCATCATCATAATACACATCATCATCCACATCATCATCATCATGAGAATCACATAACGCCTTCGATCAGCCTCATTCCCATCAAGCAGGTGAGCAGCAGCTGAAATTCGCTGATATCGCTTTGGTTTTTAAGCAACTCTTTACAACTCTTATTCAGGAGCCGCTGCTGGAGGATGTGGATAAAAAGGAGTCTTCGCTGAATGGCAGCGCCAGCTGTGATCCCAACAGCGACAACGAATCAGCTTCCAACAACAACAACAACAACAATAGCAATAACAACAACAACAGAATCACCTCACTGATTAAGGTTAAACATATTCGTTTTGGTTCTCACACTCAGAAAAAATCGCTATGTTTTTTAGAAATTCATAAAGTATATGTCTAACAATACAGGATTAATTTCCTTAATTTCACTTTATATTTTACTAAAATGTACAAAAATATGTCTTGTTTTGGACTGTTTTTCCATTACATCCTTTAAAAACTCAATAGTTTATTAAGAAATGTAGGATTTTTCTAAAAATTTCGACATATATATTTAAATTTTAGAAATACATTTTGCAATAATAGGAAATATTTTTGGCAAGAAATTAGTTTTTGGTTTAAATTATTTTTCTGAGTGCAAACGGATTGGGCATCACTCGTGCTAAAAATATACATATATGTAAATGAAACTATATCGAAACTTTCTAATCCTTGCACAGGTCTCGCCACTGAAATCGCTCCTGCGCGAGGATTTAAAGCGACGCATTTGCGCAAAGGCGAACAATCGGATCACGAGAAACGCCACGCCGCTGGAGCACGAGCTACAGAGTCTGCCGCAGAGCATGATGAATGGGAGTGCGGTGAGTGCGAGTGCTGCGGCAGGTGGCGCTGGTGGCACGAGTGGCACGCCGGCAGCAACGCCAACAAATGGCAGCAGCTCAACGCCCATTTGCAATGGAACGATTACGTCGACGGGGCAGGAGAGTGATTTGTTGCTCAATCGCAAACAGATACTCACCTGCCATTTCTGTGGCATTGAGTTCCCCGACGAGACGCTCTACTTTCTGCACAAGGGCTGCCACTGCGAGAGCAATCCGTGGAAGTGCAACATTTGTGGCGAGCAGCTGAACAATGTGTACGAGTTCAATGCGCATCTCCTCAGCAAAAGCCATCAATAGCAGCCACAGTTTGCCGGCAACTAACACTTGCCGGCCACATAAATAATTATATATACCCCGATTTATATATCGAGTGTAGCTCAAACTGAGCTGATCAATGATTAACAAATGAATTAGACACACAAAAACACACACGCAACTAGTTTAAAATGAAATGTTTATTATTGTTTAATTACAATTATGAAAACAAACAAACAACAATGAGAGCTACGTAGTTACCTTATCCCACACAACAACAACAGCAACAACAACAATGATTATTCATGAGGATATGTTAAAAAAAGATCTTAGAATCAAATCAAAAGTAACCTCTGCCCCTCCCAAAAAAAAACAACATATAAATCCTGTTATGTAGTGTTAATTATGAAATTTTTTAGTCTGTAGTCTTCTGAATTTGTTAAGTATACAACGGAAACAACAACAACAACAAAAATAAAATCAGAAAAAGGAAGAAAGGCAATAATTAGCAATTTTCCAGCCAGTTTAACTGGCAGGTTAGCTTACGTTATACGTAGAACGTTACGTTCTTACGTCTTGCGTAAGCCAAAACGTCAGTTTTAGTGCATCTAGGCGACTAGGCAACAAGGCGCCTCGAAGGCGTCCCATGGTTTTAAACTAGGCATTTCAAAAATATATATATATACTAAATATATATATATATATATAAATACAGACACCTAGACAAACATACATATATACCATATATATATTCGTACACATGTGCATAAGAAGTGGCCGCTTTTCTAATTTGGTCTAATTATAGAAATTCCAACTTTTCCAACTATGAAAAATGTAAACAATCTTTTAAATGTTATAATTTTTATAGACCAATTTTAGAGAAATTTCAAAAATATTATTTTTAAAGCGATCATATATATATATACGATATATATATGGTATATAGTATGCACAATTTGTTTATATACTCTACAATATATATGACCATAATGTCTTTCAATTTGTTATGTTTTCCAGAGTTTATAAAAATAGGACAGCAGTAAAAGAAAGAAAAAAATAAAACAAGTTTAATTATAACCACAGATACATATATACAAAACATATATAACTACCTTAATATATATATACAAGATATATATTCAATATACAGTACGTTTAACTATAGCCAGGATACACTGTTTTAGCAAACCAATCATACACACACACACACACACTCAGAAACATACTTACACTCACACACACACACAGCGCTTTGCGAGAGATAAAGTAATTTAAGAATTATATATTATTATACTCGTACCTTTTACTTAGCTCCTAGTTAAACTAACTTATAAAACTTACAACTTAACAACTAAGAAGTGAAAAACGAGAAAAACATGCAGAGAAATCACCAAGAAAATCGACGCTTTTCAAAAGCTGTCAGTTTTCTACATATTAGAAAAATCGCACAGTGCTGCTCAAAAGATTGCATACAACAAACGACACTGTGTCAAAAGCGAAAGCAAAAAATCATGTATAAACAAAAACAAATGCAAATGTGATACGAAATTGTTGTAAATAATTGGTTAACAAAATCAAAAAAAAAAAAAACAAAAACAAATAAGAAATTAAAAAAAGTACGAGTACTTTAATTAAAATATATAGAAAAATGAAATCAACTATGCCTTAGATGCCTATATACGATACGAGCACGTTTGCGTATACACTGTACAAAAACTGAGATGGGAAAAGAAAACAAAACAAAGCAAAAAAAATGAAAAATAAACCAAGAAAAAAATGATAACTGTTGATTAGCGTATAGTTAACTTTAGTGTAAATCAAAATTGTGGTAAACTAACTAAAAGTTCCCTCCCCTTCCCTCCTAAGCCCTAATCCGCCCCCCTCCCCTTCTCTGCCAGTCCCTCTCTACTTTGCTGACGTCACTCGGGGGTTGTATGCAGCCTCGGCTGAGCTGCTGTGCGCCAATTTTTACTTCAGATTAAACATCCGTCCATGAAATTCACAAAAAAATGTCTAGAGTTGAGAAATAGTAGCGAAAATTATAAAAATAAATAATTACTTATACTATAATAATTACATTTGTTATACAATACATAATAATATTTACCATTAATTCTAACATTAATTTGTACAATAATTTTTATGTTTTTCGCTTTGGTTTTTTTTATATTCGCACTAAGCTAGACAATTAAAATTAAAAATCAAAACGAATCAAAATAATATACACATATAAATATAAACAATTTGTTGTTAATTTTGTTAGCACAGTCAAATAACTTGGCAGGGCCTGCAGCACTTGCATTTTAAATACACACTAAAAAGAAAAACAAAAAAGAAAAACAAAAACATAAAAACAAATACATATACATAATTATATACACATACACACACACACACACACACAGATGTACACATACTTACACACATACCTGTAGTAAACTGCATTGCTCTACTCTAGCCAAATTCTATTTTTCATATGTAGATGGTTTAATTTTTTTCATTGAATTTTATTTGTTGTGTTCACATAATTTTAGAACAAAAAAAAAACAAACATATTAAATATTAATATACGTATACTCGTAATTAGTTGATAACTTTAATTTGTTTTATTATTAAACACTTTTTGCGAAACATTGTTAATTAGAATACGATCAAATTGTTATAAATAGTATGAAAGTGGGTGGGGACAAAAACAAAAACAAAAATAAAAACAAAAATAATAATGCAATTTTGAAATCAAAACGTTTAACGTTGAATGCAACAATTGAGCAATTTTTAGCTGAACTTTCATGTTGAATTTTTAATAGATCTAATTATGTAAAATCAAAAACAAAACAAAACAAAAAAACAACAGAAAAAAACAATTAAAATGGTTAAGAAAGGTAACAAAACATTTACTTAATTAGTAATTATAATTATAGCTACAAAACAATAAAAGGCATGTTAATTTTTTATTAAAAATAAAAATGGTTTAAAACAATGCAAACTGAGTTTAATTTAAACTTAATGCGAATTAAATTTTAGGCATTCAAAAGGTAAACAGGGAAATTATTTAGAAATGTTCTACAAATTATGCCCTTTGAGGAAATTACACTGCTTGATGTAGCACGTAACAAACTGCTTGCAAGCAGCTTAAACTTACTAAACGCTCATTGGCTATCTGCGCCACAGCCAATCAGCTAATAGCAAGCAGCACAGTGGTTTCACAGCCGTTAAACAAGCAGCAAAATGCGCAGGCGCTAAAAATAATCACAGTTTATATAGTTATATATATATATATATATATATATAATGAAGTATATACAGTTATATCCTTTTGTGGAGTGCACGTAAAGTAGTATCTGCTAAGCACTTAGTCAACGCGGAGAGTTTGGTATATTAATAAGCCATAACTTGAAATGCTACCACATATAATACACTATAATTTCAATTAACAGATGACAGGCGACAAATAAACAATAATAGTGGGAAAAACCGCATACAGTCGCTGTGGATTATGGGATATATACGCACAAATCTGTGTGAGTGTGTGTGGATTTGCCTTAGACAGCTTAGCCGAGCAGATAACTCTATATATATATATATATATGTATATATATATATCTATAGAGGTGCATATATCGATGTCGGAAGCGGATCATTTCCATGAATGCAGTTAGAGCTGAGGCCATTTGCCAATTTTGAGCTAATGCCTTGGTCCAAATGCAGTTGTTGTTGGCCTTAAGCCTGAGGTGCTATGTTTGGGCTTGCAGCGGCAATTTGTTTGCAGTTTTGTTTGTGATTTAGGGGATAATGCGCCATAAAGCCAAACACACGATTGACTGAATCCGACGGCAGGAGCTGTGTGCCATGGGCATGGGCATGGGCAGGGGCAGAAAGAGAAACAGGGAGAGTGAGCCAGATTGCTGGGCAGGGATAATGCACGGAAAGTCCATTGTCAATGCATCAATAGACATAATCGCAACATCAATATTTACCCCACAAGCATATGGATATTTTTAGGCATACACTGAGAGAAAATGCCTCTTCTCAATTTATATACAATTCCACAACTACTAATTGTTTAACATTTGAAGTAAAATTCATTAAGAAATACTTTTAGTTATACACAAATAATTGGTAATTAATTGCTACATCAAATTTAAGAAATATTCTAGAAATATGCTCAAAATACTTATTACAAAATTGTTTGTACTTATTATAAGCAATAAAAGTTCTAGCTAACATTTTAATTAAGTTCTTAAATTCTTCACTTAAGCGTATTTTGTTTGTTTTTTAAGTATTCTAATTAACGCTTAATAAAATTAATCTTGCTTCAATTACGAATTTCGTGTTTGGGTATTTAGAATAAAATATTACTTAATAGATTAAATATACATTTGTTTGCATTGTGGCATTTTAAAAAAAAACGATAATTTTAAGCTTAATCCGAAATAGTTTTAATTATTGTTACTATTATCAATTATATTTTTCAAAGTCTTTAAAAGATTATGCTTATAATGGGTATGTTTTGTAAATAGTATTTTATTAAAATGATTTGTGTAAAGAATGCTCTATTTTGTTTTCCTCAGTGTATGTATTTATATATTTGTATTTGTGTGTGTGTGTGTGTGTGTGTGGGTCCGTGTTGGCTTTAAACAATGCAGGCAAATCCCGATGCGAACTGAGGCGACGTTCGAATGAGACGATTAACACCTTAAATATGTCATTAGAAGCGACAAATGGAAAATAGATGCGACAGCCGAAGGTTTTCGATCAAATCTGTGGCATCCACAACACAGTCGGAGCTAGTATTGTTTTTGTTGTTGTTGTTGTTGTTGTTATTGGTTTATAATCATTGGCAGCAGCTCTTTGGCCTGTCGAACTGTGGTGTCGATGATGCGCGTGTTTTTATTTTCAAACGGCGATTATTTGGCCCTAAGCCGATTTGCTTCAGATATCATTCACACATATGTTTGTGCCACATACATATATGCATACACATATATATATATACACATACATATCCGTGCCTTCATTTTTACTTATTTGGTAGTCCCAAGCTTGGCATTCAGGTGACATAAACCTTTACCAATCGCTGCCGGCATACGGATCATATTTTTTTGGCTTGGCATGTGCAGCGATTTATTTAGATGTATGTGTGGGGTCGAAAACTAAACCGATTAGATCTTGGCATAGGAGAAGGCAATACGTAATGCAATCGAGCGAATTTTGTTAAAATTCAAGAATTTTTGATCGGTTAAAATGTCAAATAAATGAATGTGAATGTGCTTTCTGAAAGATGACACTTTTTGGAGGTCTTTATTGAAATACATGTTATTCAAAATTAAAATTAAAATATTTGCTAGAGTAAAGAGTTAATACCAATACAAAATATAGAATTATACTCTTTTTAAAATAATTTGAAATTTATATATTTCTTTCTATATTATAAATCTTAATATTGGCTAATATTGCAAAAGCAATAAAGCGATTTTTTGAAGCTGTTCAAGTATGAACATGAGACGTTGCGAGGCTCAGCTATTTTGTAATGACAAAATATCACATAGAGTCGACTTTCAAGTGGCTGCAGTTAAATAAGAAAATATCACATGAAGTCAACTTTCAAGTGGCTGCATTAGGTTAAGAATACATCACATGAAGTCGCCTTACAAGCGACTCCGTTAAGATAAGTAAACATAACATGAGGTCGCCTTACAAGCGGCTTCATATGTATTTAGATTTAAGATTTTGTATAAAATAAAGAAATGCTCGTCAGAGCAAACAGTTCGATTCTAAACGTCGTCTCATCGTGTTGACTACACCCTATACGTGTTTCACACAGAAGCATTTGTCAATTTTTAGTGGGTTAGATTTATTATTAAATCAATTTAAATGTTGTTTAAGAGCTTTTAATGGAAATGCAAAAATATTCTAAAATATTTCCTAGAACAAAAAGTAAAAAACAAAATATAATATTTAAATTCCTATTCTTAACTTATATACATTTTAATTATAAATTAATATAATTTGTTTCTATATTTATAATAAATTAATATTGGCTAAAACAATCATAGATTACCAAATAGTAATAATAATTATAACGGTGATGAGGATGATAACATTAGCTATAGTAATTAACCTTTTCCCAAGGCCTTAATAGAAATACATAAAATATTGAAAGACCTAGATAAATCTAGTTCAAATTAGATCAACCTCAATTATAAGAATTTAAAAAAAATATTATTTCAATAAGTTTAGAAAGTATTTGTGCACTTAAATAATGTATATGCATATTTAAATGAGTCTTAATAGAACCCACATAATACGCATATATGCATATGCCTGATTTCCGACCTATGCCGATCCCTCAACTTGGACAGAGATTCACTTTAGATGCGGCCAAATCGACAACAGTTCAGCAGGTTCAAATTACATTTAATTGTTAAACATTTTGCTATGATTGTGGCAACTAGGGGGAGGGTGCAACTGGGGTGGGTGGGACAGCATGCCTAATAGATTTGTGTAAAAATCTGCCACAAAACGAGTCGAACTCAATGCCAAAAATGCAGCGAGGCTTAATTTGTAAAAGAGATAACATTTACACGTCAAAGCGTTAACAGATGATGATGATGATGATCATTATGATGAACTGAATGTTGGTGGTGATATGGTGGTGCTATCTGCTATATGTGTACCCCATGCATGTAATACAATAAGTTCTACGCCTGACGAGAGTTGGGACCCTGACTTGAAACTAAGTGAATTTGAATCTCAATTGAATTGCGAGTGCGAGTGCGAGTGCGAGTTTGGGTGGAAATGTTCGGTTGGGATACGCTTCATGCTTGTCTGCGCGCTGTGAACCCAATTATCTTTCAATAATAAAAAGGGGGCAGCACAAAAAGTGCATCCTCAAGTTACACCAAGTCCAACAACGAGCCAGAGACAAAAGCCAAATGGTTGTTGTCTCTTCTTGTTGTTGTTGTAACGGATTTGTTGTGTTTGGCAAATCTGAAAAGCCAAAACGGCAACAACATTAGAGGGTTGCTGTACTACTACAAGGTCCGGTTTAGACAAACCCCTCCCCTCTACGCCACTGCTAGCTGGGCTCTGACTTGTTGTGTAACCCAAATCTTGCCTGCGGGCAAAACATCTTTATTAATTCATAATTCAATCGGGGCCGCATGCACAATGCATGATTTCTGTTCCATATACGTATCTCTTCCATTTTGCATTTTCCATTTACCATTTTCCATTTTCAATTTTGCTCTTTCTGATTTGACTTCATCTTCATCTCTTGTTTTTCGCTTTTGTGCTGTAATTTAATATGATTTTTCAATTTTACAGCGCACACAATAGATGAAAAGCTTCAGTTGAGTTTGTGGAACCAGCAATTGTTAAATTGCATAGCCAATTTAGTTAAATGAGTTAAATTGATGCCGTTTAAAAATCTCGCTTAACTGCACCAACTAACTAAAAATATAAAAAAAAAATGGCTGCAGCTGCATAAACAATTGACAAATAACCATAAAACAATTTGCAATTTGGCTGGCATTGCTAATCTCCTGGCAAAGATCTCCGCAGACAACATATTTAAAATGCACCGTTTCTGTCTTTCTATTTTGTTGTAGTTGTTGTTGTTGTTGTTGTTGTTGTGTTGTTTCTAATCTCTAAATCCGAACGCTGGCAACAATAACAAACAGCGGAAATGTTTCAATCAGTTTGCTGAGTGCTTTTGTGTTAATACATGGCCTGAGAATCGAGGATTGTGCATCGAGGATTGGGAATCGAGGTACGAGATACGAGAATAACCGCAAATGGTTCGCCCATTTAGGACTGGGCTCTTTAGCACGGAATTCTCTTGTACCCAGAGACAGATCCCTAACAGCCACAACAGCCACGCCTCTCACGTCCAAACGCCTTTGTTCGCACTGACAGCCAGGACAAAGGCAGCATCTACACTTTGAACAAAATCTGACTGCAAATATTTATTATCCATCTGTAAATAAATGGGGCCAGAATTCAGAAACTTTGAAAATAATTTGTAATTAATTTTTTTTATAAATGTAAATAATTTTTAATTTTAGCAAATTAAAATCTTATAGAGTATAAAATACAATAATTCACATACAAAAATATAATTTTGAATTACAATCTAAAATTAAAAAAAAAGAGTAGTTTATTTCTAAAATTAAACTAGCTTTTTCAAAAGTGAAAGATTTGTGCACTCTATGTTTTTCCAAAATTTTAACATATTTTTCTCAGTGTAGATGTACAGATAGAAAGAGATAGATTGAGTGTGTGCTTTAGTTTTCAGTCCCTTTTGCTATTTCTTTTTTTTTTTTGCCTTTTCAATGGTTTTATGAATTACGCATCGACGCCTCAGGAACGTTCCACCTTTTCGCCCGAATCTGACTCCTTGAGGCACAAATCTCATTAGACGCGCCAACGTGGCAACAATGAGCCGAGCAGTAAATTCAGTTTCAATTTTGGTTTCTTGCTCGTATTTCACTTGGATTTTGCTGCTGCTGCTGCTGCTCAATGACAATTAACACAAGTGTCAAATTATTTGTAACCATAAGCAGCGCTCACGCCTCCCCCATCTACTTAATGAGCGACAGCAACTGCCACGCCCATTGTGGGCAGTTTTCTCAACTAATCTCAAGCTCGTCCATTTTTTTTTGTTTTTTGATTGCCAGAAAGGGTTTTTGGGAGCAGTGTGGCATGTGTGAAGTGTTTGCGTTGCGCATTTGGCGCTGCAAATATTTTGACAATGCTAAAAGTTTCTTCAATTTGTCACGCCAAATTATCATAATAGTAACCCCAACCAACCCCTCTTCCACCCCCCCTGTACATTCTGTATATTCCATTGTTGCTCTGGCATATTGATTCTACGCCCTGTTGACCGCCAGTTTAACAATTGTCAGCACAGATGCGGCGGCAGTCTGCCTTTTTTTTTGCTTTCTCCTCTGCTGTTTGCCCAGGGAATTTGCATTGCTCACTCCCACCTTCTCCTCGCCCTGCGGCACAGATTCACCCCCACAACGAGACAACGAGTGCAACTCTTTGGCTTTTTGTTGAATTTTATTCAAAGCGCGTTTGTCTATTTACAGTACATTTGCGCACTTAATGATGGGGTTCATTTGGCCCATCATCATCTCCCTCGCGAATGTCTATCAAATGAATTCTAAAGATGTGAGCATCGAATGTTCCACTCAGTTGCTCAGTTGCTGCATATTGTTTGCTAAATGGTTAGGGCATATCGGGGCAGAGCACTGGCTATATTATCTGGTGGTCCATATGCGGGAGGCCAATAAGCCCGCACAGTGACGCAAAGCAATCAAATTGCTTAATTAGAGAATAAGTATTGATTTGCTAGATAAAAATAAGTGGTAGATTCCCTGAACATAATTGTTATAGACAATAAATCGATAGTGGCGAAATCGACTTTGCTGTTGAACCTGAACACTATCATATGTACTGGAATATACACTTTTTACTTATTTTTTATAATTCAGGGTATTAAAAGCGCTTTAGCAAATACTTTGTCATTTGCCATTCAGTATTCTTATTCAGATATTTCGTATTTAACTTTGAGAATTCCTATAGTAATTGTTAGGATTTTTTCCAATGTTTTGCAGCTATATTCCGAGAGATAAGTTAAATAATATTTAAATATTATCTTATTTTGTTATTAGAACTTTGATTAATCTTATGCACTTAATGAGCTACAGATTCCACATAGCAAATACCAAATAAGAAATCATTAAATAATTTCTAAGATCGCTAATTTTAAGCAGATCATTTTAAATCACACAGCTTCATGTTTTACCCATATTAAATAATTAAATGTTTAACATAACTTTTATTTTTTTCATTGAAAATTTTTATAGACACACATGAAGTAAAAAATTTTAAAAGTAAAATATTTATGAGATATTTACTGTCATTGTCTTAAATTAATTTCATTGATGTAAAAGTTGTTCAATAATATTTTTTTTATGCTCATCGAAATAAGCAAATTTAGAACTTAAATATTTTACATTTAAACAAATGAAATATTTTGCAATTATTAATACCTATGGAGTCCACTGTCCAAAAGTCGTCGGAGGTTGTGGAGGGCAACGATTTGGAGTTAGCAGTTGGAGAAACGCTAAATAAATTGAGAGAGGAAAGCCGGCAAGTTGGCAAGCTGGCAAGTTGGAGGGTGCATAAATTCAATTTTAAATGTACACAGAATGAAAAACTTGTGTTGAGGCTGATGTCGGCTTTTTACATTTTGTGGTTTAACTAATTGAGTCGCCTTGTAAATATGTAAATCGAAATAACCACCCAAAAAAATGAAGACATTTTGAGGTGTGAAGAGGAGTCAGAAGGCAGAGAGAGACAGTGTGAGAGAGAGAGAGAGAGACAGAGAGACAGAGAGAGAGAGAGAGATAATTTGATAAAAAACAAAAACCAGGAGCAGAGACACTTGAATGTTTGTTGTTTTAGCTGCTGTTTGTTGTTGCTGCTGCTGTTTTAGCCGCTGTTGCTGTAATTGGTAAATAGCCTTGGAATGTGCATTGCAAACAGACAGAGTGTAAAATTAATTACGCACAGCCAGATGCCATTTTTTGTCTCAGCCAAAAAAAGAAAAAAACCAAACAAAAAGGAAATAAAAAACACTACGAAAAGCTAATTAAATTGTATGACAATCATCGAGACGAATGCGTTCACGTTCATCGACTATCGATGGCTGCCACAAAATGTGGCAAATAGGTAGTATGGCCAACAGTGAGCGGGTGCAGAGGAGGGGAGGGGGCTTAGAAATGAGGTCAAAAGTGTCACATCATGCTTAATGATGACGATGACGTTGCGACGAGTGTCGGCGCCGAAAACTAAAACTCTCCAAGCGTCAACTGAAAGGCGAAAATTAACTGACAATGTGGCGTATACTCAATATGTACATACGTATGTTTGTGCATCTGTTTGATGGGAGACGAGCGCCAGCTACTGATAATTGCAGGGGCTTTCAAGTGACTGACTGGCTGACAGACAGACAGACAGACAGACGGGCAGACGGGCAGACGGACAAACTGACTGACTGACGACTTCCACATGGCTCTCTCGCTCACCTTGTAATTTGAGCCCGAAATTTGGTTGTAAGAAGGAAGCACTTATACAACTAGTCAGTCATCTAGGCGGTCCAACAGAAACATAACGAAAACAATCTGTGGCCTGCTGTTGTTGCATCTAATCGCGCTACAGATTATATCGCATATATGCCTACACTCAAACAAAAAACGTGTGAACATTTAATTTTTATCATTTTAAAAACACGTTTAAAGCACTCTCAGTTAGTTAATAAGTGAAAAACTACATAACTTGTATAGATATGAAGTTTATATATTTACATAAGTTCAATAAACCAGAAATTCAGCTTAATTTACAACAGGAACGATTCACCCTTATTTTCTTTTGGTATATAAATGTTGATTGATTTGACATATGTTGTACATTTTGAAAGCGATAAACATATACCAAAATAATAATGATTACAGAAATTAAAATAAAAAATTTCAGTAAAATTTCAAATTTTGGATTTAGGAGTATTTGTCGATTTGAAATATAGTCATTTTTTTTATAGAATAATTTGAAAGCGATAATGATTTGATGCATATACCAAAATAACAACAATTACGGAAACTAAAATTTAACATTAAATTAAGAGCACTTGTCGATTTTAAAAATAAACAGTTTTTTTTATTGAAGGATAAGAATTTCTATTTTGAAATTGTTGAACTAAGAGCTTTTATCGATTTAAAATATTTGCTTGATTTTTATAAATATATATATATTTAAACTGAAATAAAGTAGTTATATAATACATATTATTATATATTCCAAGATATTTATATATATTTTTCCTTGAATTTAGAAAAACCGATTTCGCTGAGTGCATGCAGAGGTAAGTTCAATACATAAATATATTTTTGTATATATGCATATGAAACTCTGGCTGATGTGCTCTTTTAAATATATGTCTGAATGTATGTAAATACGCATATATGTGGCATGTATGTGGCATGTATGTGTGTTTCCCAGGGCACTCTTCCAGGGCTCTCATAATGACGATGATGATGCGTTGCATTTGTGTGTGAGTGACAGTGACGCGTCAGTTTTGGTGGCCTCTGCCATCGTCTGGACGTAGTCATTTATGGATCTACTGCCTGATGGGCTGTTTTAGCTGTTTTAGCTCTTATACTGATCTGGCTGGGTGAGCGGGTCGCTGCCGATGCGATCGCTTGTCTATGTGTGTGTGTGTGTGTGATTGTGTTTGCCCACAGCACGGATATTTTCATAAGGCAGCTAAGTAAACCACTCAAGTAGGACATGTCATCGTTGGCGCCAGTGTTCAACCAAAGCGTCGACACCGACGCCGATGCAGATGCCGATGCCGACGTCGACGCCACAGTTTTTAGCAGGCTGATTTTTCTTTTGCTTTTGATGTTGTTATTTCCCTCGACGAACTGTTGTTGCAGATGACTTCTGGCTGCATTTAAATACACTGGCCTTTTTCAGTCTTCAGTCAGCGTTTGTTGTTGTTTACACAGAAATTGATATTTTATTTCAAAATAAATATCAACTGCTAGAATAGCAGATCCCCTAACAGGGCTTAAGCAAAGACAGCAAATACACTGCGCAAAAGCGGAATGTGGTGAAACTAGAAGGAACCATAGGCAAAGTTATTTGCTTATTTAATTCTTTTATAAAATATTATTATTTTACTTTTTTAGGTTTTGATTTATTAGATCTAAATGAAAAAACTGTCAAATAAATTTTCTTTTCATTCAGTAAATGTAGTTTAAATGGAAAACTTTGGAATTGCAAGTAAAATTATATCTCAGTAATTGAACCCTTTTCACTTGATTAGGTTTTAATAAGCTCTTTTAAACATAAAATATTTACATAAAAATGTGCCAAGATTCCTTAATAAATATATAAATATAATTATTTATGAAAGATATATTAAAAGTGATTAAATTCGTTTGCTTGTAACTATAAAGGAAACATTTTTTCCCTAACAATAAAGAAATTTAATTTCCGTTGTCATCAAAGTTCTATATAAAATAATGTAAATTTATTTTTCCAACATCATTGTAGTAGTTTCAATTTCTCTAAAGTTTTCATAAGGTTTATTTATTTATTTCTTTAAATGTTTCTTGAGTCGCCCAAATTACTCAAAAAATATGAAACATTTATTTGACTAGGTATAAGAAAATTTCCATGGCTCGGCAATTCTTCTTTATGCCTCAAAAGAAGTTTCGAGTTAAGGATTAACTCTCCATTGATAAACTTTAAAGTTTCTTGTTTCTTGCTGAAATAACCCAACCACCAAATAAAAAAACCAATTGCAATTTTTTTTTCGGTAATGATTTAAATTCTTAACTGTTTCATTATGTTTTGTTTTTATTGCATTCTAAATGTATACGTAAGCACTATGATTTGCATACTTAAACTCTATTTACAAATACGTACACACACAGGAATTAGAATGAAAAACTGCTTGAATTTTCAGTTGTTTGTTTTTTGTTTTTGTTTTTCCACTGTCAGTTCCCCAATTCGATTTTCATATGCGTAAATCTTAAATAACTATCTTTGAAAAGTGTGCGACCAAGTTATATAAATACAAGTATATATATATACTATATATTTCTTGTTGTTTTCGATATTTCTCCTCAGGTGTACTTTATGTACTATATTTATGGGTTTTCTTCTTTTCTTCATTTTTTATTTTATTTTAGGAAACAGATGCCAGTTCAAAATGGAGTTGTTATTGCTTTCGGGGGCTCGAAATGTACCCGAAGTTGAATGCTTAACTAACGCAATCACTTAAACTTAATAAAAATTGAAACAATTTGAATTAGCTGGGCCTTAGTGCAAGGATGGGCAGGAGGGGCGGTTGGAGCAGCAGGTGGAGGGACTGTGCAGAGAAACCCTTGGGGCAAGGCCGCCGCCGCCTCACACGCGCTGATGATATCATGTGATCTCCGGCGCACTATGCTTCAAGTCCGGAGATGTGGAGAACGGACGATGTAGCAGCTGGCCACTGTGATGATAGCCCGTCGTTGCCGTCGCTGATGGTGTCGTCGCAGCTGTCGCCGCCGCTGCCACCGCTGTCGAGTTGAGTTTCTCGGGCGAGTTGATGCGCAGCTTGGGCGGTAGTGGTGGCACCACCACACCGCATTCGACACTATACGCAGCCGCGTACGCTGGATGATGCAGATGGGGTGCTCCTCCGGCGCCGCCACCAGCGCTGCCATTTAGTGCCAACGGTTGTGGCAGCTGCGGATGCGGCCGGATGACAATCGGCTGGATGGGAAACTGCTGGGACATCTCTTTCAGGTTGCTAAAGCTTTGCAGGTAACAGCCAGCATTGAACAGGCTGCTCGCCGCATCCAGCTTGAACGGCGGCAAACAATTGGGTAGCCCAGCTGGAGCACCCGCTCCCCCGCCCACACCATATGCCGACGGCATCTGCGGTGGGGTGGGCGACGGCAGCGCACTGCTCAAATCACGAGGCTTATCATCGTCGACGCTGAGACTCTCCTCGTTGGCCCCGTTGGACATGCTGCCGGGACTGTGCTGGAGCTGCAAACTACTCGGCACCGGCGAATGCGTGCCCAGAGATATATCCGAATCGGAGCTATCCGAAGGTGTTGGCGATGCGGCTCCTTCAGCCCGACGGCTGCGGCAACCCATTCCCGAATTGTTCTGATTGTGCTGTATGCTGCAAAGAGAGAGAAATATGAAAAAAGAATTAGTTATGAATTAGAATGATAATAAAAGTTATAAAATGTGATAAATAATAACAGAAATTGTTATTTGTTATTTTGTTATTATTTAAAATCTAATTTTCTTATATGTTTGCTTAAATTTTGAAGATAGATTTAAAATATTTCACAAGCTAAAACACGGCTTAAACATAGCTTTACAGTTAATCTGAATTAGTGTATTATGGAGAACATTAAAAATCATTAAACCTATTTTGCTGAGTAATATTTGTAAAAAATGTCATTAAAAATTTGAATTTAAAGTTGGAAACTGTAATGTGAGTAGTATGCAATATTCTTTGATCAGCTTGCAATAATTTATAATTTAATTGTAACTTTTAATGTAATTCTCGCACTTAATCATAAATGTTCACAATTATAAAACACATTTATCTTCTTAACATTCTCTAAAAGATTTTTGCAATAAATATTGTAATTAACTGGGTTTTAATTATGAATTTAATTTATAGTATAAATATCACAAATCCAAGTTTTTCATTATTATTTGCTTAACTATTAATACAAATTATAATATAGCCTCTTTAATTATTTAATTAAGTAAGAAGTGAAGATTATTATTATTGTTTCGCTCTCTACAAACTCTTTACTAAAATCACATAAGTTCGTATTATAAATTATTATAATTTTTATTATAATTACTATCTATTTAATGAAACTATTTCGTTCCTTTCACCTCTATTTTGATCCAAAAAACACAACTTTCAACGCCTCTTTCTAAACGCTGTAACTAAATGGTTAATTGGTTGATATTAATGAATGATCTGTGGGATTTACAAAATCCAGAAAAAGAGTTAATTACACCGTGTAAACGTTTAATGGTTTAATATAAAACAACAACAATTTATGATACATTGCAGTGATTTGGAGTTAACATTGTGAGAGGTGTTCATTTGGTATATTCTCACTTGTTAACTGAAAATGCAACTTTAATTTAGTTTTGAACGGTTTTACGGTGTTAATTAGTGAATAGAGAGAAAAGGAGAGAGATAGCTTGTATTGCATGTTGCAAGTTTGTTGCATCTTTGAGTCGCCTCTAAATACGCCCATTATTGGGTTCATTTGTCGGCAGGCAGGCGACCGATAAATCTGACGCAACTTTCACACATGCTTAAGACAAATTATCTGTGGCCAAAACAAAGGTGTGCTGGCCCCTGGACACACCGAGATGACTTGATTAGGAGAAGCAACTGTGCAACAGTGCAACAGTGGCCGCATCGTCGGCATATTTATAGAGTCATCAGCGTGAGATAGAGGAGGTGAGCGGTAGGATGTGGGAAAGGGGTTGGGGGGGTATAGCTGAGATGTGTTCGGTACTCATATACATCATCATCTGCATCACACCATGACTCCTGCACTGTCATAATTATCGGTTAGTATTCGCTCCGAACTTTTGCCGCAATTTGTTGACCCATCAGCATTAATAATGTTGCACAGCCTTCTGCCTTTCCCCATTCCCCATTCCCTTGTCCTTTTGCGGCTCGTGTTGTGTGATTAATGATGCCCTGGCACTGGGCGCAACAAATGCCCCGCGAACAATCCGTCGCAGTCACAACTCAGTTGGAGCTGCGAAATATATCTGCGGCTACCTTTTGTTTCATTCTTTTTTTATTTTTATTTTTATTTTTGTTTTTATCTTTATCTGCGGTGTTTTTCTGTCGGGTGTTTGGGCTTGAAAATGGAATCGTTTAGTTGCCTAATGCGCCAACTTGATGGATTACCATTTACCACTTGACACTCGCATCATTCTCCAGCAGTCTATCCATGACTGCTGATGAATAACTGGCACAGATCAAACGATTCTAACTACTGCTACCCGCTGCTCTGGGCTGGCACCTTATGAATCTCACATATGATTATCAACGGCCTATTCTTTTTTTTTTTTTTGGGAAAGTTATGGGAAGTTCGAGATTGCGGTGGGTCAAACTCAAACGAAAAGAAAAAATACCAAAAATGGCTGACAACTGTGAAATTGTAGCTTTTAGCGGTAGCGATTACGCTTCACTGAAGCTCCAAGCACCAACTTCCCTTTAATAACTCTTCGATAAGCAGTAACTGGGTAAAAATCTGGCACGGGCGCTGATCCAAGGTCGTGTTTATCGCTTCATTGAAGTCCGATACGAATATGATATATATTTTCCAAACAATTGACTAAACAGATCAGAGACCCAAAAAGGGTTTAAGTATATATATATATATATAAATTTATGATTTTGTGTGTGTGTGTGTGTTGGGAATCTGATACTGTGGCACCTAACCGAAGCCGAAATGACACGTATGTAATTACCCGCGTGGACACAACAGAAAGTGAGTGACATTCGCATGGACACAGCCAGAGAGAACGAGAGAGAGAGAGAGAAAGATAGAGAAAGAAAGAGAGACAATGAGAGAGAGAGAGAGAAAGAGAGGGGTAGAAAGGAAGGTAGAGTTAACCCTGCAAATACCCTCCACGGTTAACTGGTAACCTGAGCAGCGGGCCGAGACATTGAAATGCCTTAATCGGCTCATGTCAGAAGATTCTTGTATACGTATTTGGTCTCTGCCTCTCTGCCTCCCTCTCTCCCTCTCTCCCTCTCCCTGTCTCTTCTGTTTGTATTGTGAAAACTTATTCAGCTGCAAGAATGCTGCCTCGTAATATGATCTGATCATAGGCCAAAAGCAAAAATACAAAATTAAGGTATAAAACTCATTCTCCTTAATAAAATATTACATTGAAACTTGAATGCCTTTTGTAACTATCGATTATAATAAATTTTTAACAACGAATATTTCTTAGCGTTAAAAATTATGTTAGTAAATTGGAAATTGTGTATAAAAACATGAATTTCATTTTACTCGTACAAAAATTGAAATATTTGAAAAGTAAATACGTTTTGCTTAAGAAACGTTTTTAAATTTTTTTTATCAAATAAATAATTATATGATCAAAAAAAATTGATGAAAGAAAAGTGAGTTAAAGTTTAGATTAAAGTTTTTCGTTTTAAAGCATAAATTATATATTTGTAGACACCCCAAGTTTTAGCTACTTCGAAAATTTAATAAAATGTAAAATGTAGTGTGAAAAGTTGAAAGAAGCAGAACATCGCTTCAATTCTTATATATATTATAAGGCATATTTCCTAAAATATCGTCTAATATTGATACCATCATATTTTACAATATCAACCAATGTTGATACCAGCAATCGATTAAAATTGACATTATTTGTTAGGCATAATACAAATTGAGGCGAAATGAATTCAAACTCAACGCATTTCGATAATTGTGTCATTCAAATTGAAAGTTATAAATTGTGTAAATATTTAGACAGCAGCAGCAGCAGCAGTAGTAAGGAAGTGCCCAAATCCCAGGGGTTCGAGCGCTTAAGTGGACCGAATAACATTTTGTTCCGGGGGTTGGGTTTTTGGGTTTGAGTTTTGAGTTTTGGGTTGTGCCCTGGCGCTAAACGCAATCAACGTTTATTTTGTCGTTGTTGCCGCTCAAATGCCCATTTTTGTATTTTTTTTTATATTGCTCTCTCGTCTGAGATCTGTTGACAAACGGGATTTAAAATTTGTTCAATTTGAATATTTTGTTATCTTTTGCTCAGTTCCAGTTTCAGTTGGGTCCGCTTATTTGCACAATTTACATGGCTACAGCGCTACTCGTTATACATTTCACTTGTCAAATATATGAATGAATCAACTCCCCCCTCCATCCCCTATCCGACGTTGCACATTCACTCATTCCACTCACATCCACATCCGGTGTTCGATGAGGCTGAATCGAATGACTCTTAAACTTTGTGTTCATTCTTTGTAACATTGATTTCTTTAATACACTTTCTACACGCTGCTTAAGTGGGCTATGAACACCATTCTCCCCCTCCCCCCCCCCCCTCCCCCTCTTCTGCTTCTTCTTCTTGCTCCTCCTGCTATTATAGTGCTGCATTGTATCTTGTATCTTGTATATTTTTCTCACAAGCCACCGAAACGGTAGTTGCCTTGTGCAAACATCTTTGAGTGTTTCTCTCAGTTCGGTTTGGACACTGCCATGTTTTTTTTTTATTTTTTTTTCTTTCTTTTTGGTATTGGGTATGGGTACTTATGGGGCTCAAGGGTGCCTGTCCGAACGCGCAGCCAAGTGGGCACTCGGATTTGGATATTGACAATGGCTGCAGCTTCTGACTGGACTGGACTGGTCTGTTTTGGTCTTGTCTGGAGACTCCAGGCCATCCATTTTGGGGGCTACGTTTCCCATCGTAGTCGCATCGGCAACCTTTCTTCATTAGAATTCGAGTTGTTGGGGAAATCGATGAACAGCCTCTTGAGCACTTGAGCCCAGTTCACACAGGTTTCTTCTTCTACTCATCATCATCATCATCATCTTTATCATCATCGTCATCAGAGTCGTCCTTCAATTTCTCTATTTTCCCGAGGTAATTTCTTTAGCCACATAATATGTGTGTGTAATATTTTGATTGATCATTGACATTTACAACATATTTGTTGTGCGTGTGTTTATTTGTTGTTGTTGTTATTGTTATTCCCATTCATTTTTATTACACTTCTGTGTATACAATAACACACACTACAAATCTTATTCCCATTTCGATTGTTGTTGATTTCATTTCTGCTGCCTCATTTCGTGTGCTCTGCGCTTGACAAATTGCTGTTGTTGCCACAGTTGTTTTGCCCCACCTCCCCCCTCTCCCGCATAATTCATGCCGTGTTCACTGACACCCGCCCACTGTGTCTCCTAATTTGGCTTCTGTTTTTCAGGCGTTTGGTTGTGCGTGTGTGTTGACCAGCGCAGAGTGTGTGCGCGTGTGTGGGTAGAATTTTAGTGGCTATCAAAAGCTCGCATTTCATTTCATTTCATGTAATTCACGCAATAAAATAATCTGTGTGGATTTTATGAATTACACAAAAGTTCCCCTTGCCCCACCCTCTCAATCTATCTTCAACTCCCTCTCTTTTTGGATCGTCCATCAAGTGGTGCTTTATAATTGAACGAACTCAAGTCTATGACTTGCTAATTGAATTAGCCACAAGACATTCAACAGAAAATTGAACAGTTGTTTCTATTTCACATTTGAAATTATTTTCATTAACTAATAATTTCATTAAACTTGGTTTAAGATTTGTGCAGGAAATTTGTAGATATTTCTTTTAAACGTAACCATATATTTTGCTGAATTTTTTATTGAGTTTTAAAAAGCCGCCAGGCTTTACATTGATTTCAGATTGAAAAATGTGCTGTTTCACGAAGGAATTTAAGGGAGTAAGAATGCTGCAGTAAAATGCTCTCGACTGCTAAATACCCTTTTGCCAGTGGGAAAAGAAAACAGTACTTGTGGAATAGCGATTTACACATAATGAGCGTTGTTACTTGTCTTCTATTATACATATATTGAAAATATACATATATATTTAAAATAGAAAGTTAAAGGTCTCGTTAAAAAAGAGAATTTTCATATGAATCAATTATTATTTATATATAAGTTATTTGAGAAGATATAACCAAAAACAGAAAAATCATTTATCATAGGTATTTTTTATCTAAAATAAATTTGAATTTTGCCTTGTAAATATTTAGTAATATGTTTTTGAGTTGTACTCAATTTAATAGACAAAAAAGAATTATAAAAAAAAAATAAAATAAATGTTTTTCTCTAATAACTCACGAATTTGCAAATCATTAGAGGAAAAGTTTACAACATCTATTAAAGTATTATCCGTTACTTGGCAAAAATCCATAACAATATCCATGACAAACACTACTTTATGCAGCACATTTGTAATGCATTACATTTGTATTTCAGTTAACAGGGCATGACGAAAATGGTGTTGCGCCACTGTTTGACTGGCAGCTGTTTAAATTTGATAGTTAATATCTTAATAACTCAATTTCGGGAGCTGCTCTGCCAGTTTGCTGTTTGGCCTTTCTAATGCTGCTCAGTCTCTGGTCTCAGTCGGCTCTGTCTAGCTGCTGCTGTTATGATTGATGTACCAACTGACTACAAAAACAAAAACATAAAATGTTTATATAAAACAGCCGTCAAAGTGTATATCGTTCGTTTCGCGAAGCAGATACTCCAAAAACCCGGGAAAGACGGCCAAGAGCCTGCTGTGCTCAAGTGCAGTAGCAAAAATGTTAACAATTTTTCAGCACTCAATGCTTGAAAAGTCAGCGCCTCTTATTTGCTCTGTTCTCCTTACCCAAACCCATCTCTCTCCCTCACTCTATCGAGTCTCTCTCTCTCTTTCTTATTGTCGAGGGGGTATCTGGTTAGAATGTCTCAGTTGATGCTCATCATTATTGCTGGCGCTGTCGATCTTGATGCCCCATTGAATGGCAGGCAGTGAGGCAGTCAGGCAGGCATATATATATATTTATATATATATATATATATATATATAGTATAGCATATCGTATGTGAACGGCTTTTAATTTCATATCTCTTATTTTTTATCTTTGAAAGGAAGTTTCGGTTTGTTATGCAATGTGTAACGCGAATTGAAGCATTATTATTATTATTCATGCTATTTTTAAATATTATTTATCTGTAATAATAGTCGTTTACATGTATTCTTGAAGCTATCTTTTTTTTACTACTATATGTAAATATAAGTAGTAGTATATAAAAACTAGTATTTCTCTTCACAAGATATCTTCATTAAACAAAACAATTAAGTATTTCACATATATCTTAATATTTTAAAAAAGTTTAAGCAAGATTATCAAACATTTCCCTTAAAAGGACTTTGTTGAAAAGTAAAGTAAATTTCTCTAGAGTTTTTAATCTCTCTTATTATGCTTCCATAATATATTTCAAATTTCGATGAACTCCCCAATTTTAATTTTGCTGTAAGTAGCTTTCCTACACTTTGGTAGGGTATTTCAACTTTAGCTTGCCAAGTTAAGCAATTTGTTGTTGTCTTATTTTTTTTGTCGAAGTTTGCCGGCTTTCTTGTCTTGTTGGCTGCTTAATAGCGCGATGACTACACACGAGCCCAAAACTCGAAATCCAACTCGAGCTGCAGCTCAAAACTAGGACTGCTGCGACTTGTTGCCACTCAGTTTTGTTGTCACTTTGGAGCACAGAGACAGAGACGGAGACGAAGGGGCTGCTGTTGTTGTAGACGGAGTAGGAGTTGGAGTTGGATATGAAGATGAAGATGGAGTTGTAATGGTCGTTGGCGTGTATCCGCTTGCTGGCTGCTAGGCTTACAAGTCGAAATAATCGCCATCATTTTAACTAATGACCCGTTCCCAAAAGGCGCTTGCCAGCTTCGCTTTTTGCTGTTGTTGCTGTTATTGTTGTTGTTATTGTTATTGCTGTTATTGTTGTTGGCTGCTGTTGGCGCTTTGTGCAAATTCATTCAATTCGAGGCGAGCTCCTAACTTAATAAACACGGTTCTTCTCAGCTGCGCCTGCAACTCTGTTTCTAAAGAATGCCAAAATGTGGTTGGCAACTGGTCGAGGGGCAGTGGGAGAGGAGGTGGGTAGGGAGATTGGTTGCTTTGGCTGCACAGCAGGTAGAATCAACTTGAGAGATATTTGCGCATCTGCAGGAGCAGCGTACTTGAGATCAGTGGAGCTTACTTTGCTTTTTCTTGCCGTGTCATTCCACTTAACTTGCCATCTTTCACTTTGGCCGCTGGATCTTCTTCATTTCAACTTCGCGCGAATTGGTCGAGTTTTGTGTTTTTGCCCCGGTTTTTTTTTATTAACAATTCTTTTTTTTATAATTTATTTTATTTTTCAAGCGGTTGCACCTTTCAACTGAAGCATGAGCAGCGCTTACATTATTGTTGTTGTAACTGCTCAATACAGCTGTTGTTGTTGTTGTTGTTGTTGTTGTTGTTGCTGTTGCTGTTGTCATCGTCGGCGGTCATTTTAATGTGGCCAAAAGCGACGACCGCAACAAACGGCAGAAATTGAGAACGCTTCGATGGATATGCCGCCGCCACCGCCGCCGGCACGGATCAATGAAATGGAAACGCCAGCAGCAGCAGCAGCGGCAGCGGCACACACTACTCTGCCCGGCCTACTGCCTGCTCCTGTGTGCGATCCCCGCGATCCACATTTCTTTCCACTTCCACATGGATGCTGATAGATATCAGTTTACGCCTGCTTTGCTTGACGGCCCTTTAATATGGCCAGCAGCAGCAGCAGCGAGCAGCAACAGCTCAGATTACTCAACTGCTGCTGGCTTTTGGCTTTTGCACATTTTTCTAATGGCCAACTAATGATGCATCTTGGATCAACTTACCGATTCTTGGCAGCAGCGGCACGATCGCGTTGACGTCGATTTTTAAACCAATTGCCCACTTGCGTGGGATTCAGACCGGTGGCCTTGGCCAGTTCACGTTTCTTGGTTGGATTCGGATAGGGATCCTGTAGGTACCATTCACGCAGCAAACTTCTCGTTCGCTCCTTGAAACAGTGCGTCTTCTGTTCGCCATCCCAAATCGTTGGCGGCAACGGAAACTTTTTGCGTACACGATATTTGTCAACGGGACCTACATAAAGTATATATAGTATTATATATAGTATATATCCTTAGCAATAGTTCTATTTGTACTCACCTAGCGAACGACCTCGCAGCTTCTCTGCCTCAATGTAGTGCGCCTCCAGCCACATTGCCTGCAGTTTGCCATAGGATGCTTTTGTAAATTTATGATTCTCTATTATTGCATACAGTTCCCTAAAAAAATAAAGAGAGTGTGTAAGAAATTAGCTTTCTAATTTGTATATAATAATAAAAGATGTCTTCTCTGAAAGATTCAATTTGAGTTTAGTTATTGCTGATCAGCTTCATAGGGTGTACATATATATATATATTTATATATATATATATATACAATATATACTTGTTTATTTAACACTCAAGCTAAACAACCCTAAAAGTAAAAGCCATTGAGCATATCCTGAATGTCCTGCTGTGCTTTGACTAATGGTCTCGTGTCGTTCCTCAGTTCTCAGTTCTAACTCCGACATATTTATTTTGAAACAATTTCATAAGAATTGATTGTCGTCACTGGCGTTGACAGCCCAGTTCAGTTCAACAAATTGTTTTAATTGAAAGTCATTTATTTATGCAGCTCAAAGCAATCAAATCACTTGCTATACCAGAAGCTCTTTTCAGATTATATATGGATTATATAAATATGTTCATTCGTTTGCTTTATATATAAAGACAGTGATTGATCCAAAAATATACAGATGAATATATATAAAGATATAAATATAGACTGATTTATTGAGATGCAAAATACGATTTTAGATGATATTAATCTTCTAGCTATTTAAACATTACACAAACTAAACTCATTTAAAGTATTTAAATACTATCTAAATATGCATAAACTGAAGTTGACACTTTTTTCTAAGCTTCAGGCAGCTTTAATTACTTGTCTTTTGAGCAAAAACATTTAATACTTATTTCACAATCATTTGAATATTTTTCAATAGGTTTTTCGACTAGTTAGCATTTAGTTGACTTGCAAATATGTAATAAAGCAAGTTGCTCAATGGTTATTTTTGTTGCTGACAGCTTGTCAACTGTCATAAGCAATATTTCAAACTTGATTCAGCCAAAAGCGGGTTGTAATAAAAAGCGTATAAACGTTTTCAGTATTTGTTTAATGATATCTCAAAGATGGAGAGTCGCGTGGAGACGTGTTTGTCCACTTGTTAATAACCCGATCTTGAGGCAACTTTGCTGCAGTATAGTATTATATTGTAGACGTGTATCTATGACTAGTTTAAGTAGTTTGTCAATCATTCAGTTAATTGTAGGCATACATTTAGATAGTCAACCATTTCCATAAACTCTTTCGTGTGGGAAATTTGAAGTTCAGAGCTAATCTTGGCGTTTTGTTGGGGTTTGCTTTACTGAAAGCTAAGCATGCAAATCTTGTCAGGAGTAGCTTCAATGAACTGTTTCCGGCAAATTCAAATTGCTTTTTTTTATTTTAATTTTTTTCTGTTTTTAGTGTGTGTAACTTGAGAACATAGTTTTTGTGCAAAAGCATTCCAATAGAGACGAGACGGAAGCTGAAATGTCAGAGAGCACACTCCTATAGATCACAATCCAATCCTGGCTGTGCCTTTTGTTCGAAGGTCGGTGTTTTATTAATCAAAGTCTGCTCTGCTGCTGCTGCAATTGTTTGGGGCCCCACTCGAGTTCTTTAATTAGTAAATTAATGCCATTGTTTATTAATTTACGTGGCTCATTGTGTCCGTGTCCAACAACTTCAACACAGACAGAAAGCTCAACGAAAAACTATCGAATAACCAAATTGTGCCCTACTCTGTGTCCCTTCCCCGCTCCCTATTACCCCACCATTTGCTTCTTGTCGACAGCAGATCGAGGTTAATCAGAGCTGATATTTGAGCTGTGTGCTGCTTTTTTTTTTATTGTTTTTTTTGCTGTTTTATTTGGCTAAATGGGCAATTTTGGAGGAGAGCCTACCTGAAGTTACCAACATGATAGGCGACAACAGCCCGGGCCCGGAGCACCGCCTCGCAGTTGAGTATCTCGTGCATGTTGGGCAACGCGACTGGTAAGCTCCATAGGAATCGCGCCAGACGCTCAATGTCGCCGGAATCCTCCAGGGTCTTGCATACGATTTCCACTTGGGCGGCGGAGAAGGCCAGCGTCGGCACAGCCAATATCGGACTGGGTGCTATAATCTGATGATGGGTCGGCGAGAATGTCTCTGTGGGCGGCTGTTTGCCCTCCGTCGGTCCAACGGCCATTTTATGCGTTGAATCCACTGTGAACAAATTCGCATACTATTCCGCACCAAAACGAAAGAATTTTAGTATCGACGAGTACTATTTTCACAAGCAAAAACCACACACAGTATTTAAATATATATATTTTTAATATTCCAAAACGCACAGTCACTGTATCTTTCGCATATATACTCTCTGTATATATGTATATAACTGTTGGGCACAAGTAACTCAGTTGATTAACTTGGCATTTTGGCGGATCGATCACACGCGACGCTTGTTGGGGATCCTTTCTCGACGATTACAGCAAATGAATGCCAATGAATGATTCCGATACCCGACGACGACAACGACAAACAACGAAAGTGCAACTGGCTGGCTGGCTGGCTGGCGGCTGCTGATCCAAATCCGGATTGCGTTCGCAGTGTGACCAAGCTGGGGCGTTGTGCTATGGATATAACCAAGCCCGATCCGACACGACCAAACCAAAAGCTGTACAACCGAGCGCACAAAAAATACGTCAAATAATGGTCTTGTAACTGAGCTGCCTACTATGCGATGGACGACGACGACGACAGCAGCGACGACGACGGCGACAACGTTGGTTACGATGGCAACGGGGCAACGCACAACAATGACGCGCCACAGATACAGATACTCTGGCAGCAACAGAGCCAGCAGCAGCTACTAGCTACTGCTGCCAGCTGCCAGATACAGATACAGATACACACATACACCCAAACTCAGCTACAGCTACAGAAACGAGTTGAGACACACACACACACACGCACAAGCAGAGACTGAGTAACAGATACGGATACTGAGAAACACCACCATACCCGGAGCAGAGAGCAGAGGCTGTTGGGTAGGCGTTCCTGGGCGCACTAAAAGTCGCTGAGTGGCCTGAACGATGATGACACACTAGTCGTCTCGCTCTTACGCATGCCAGCCACTGCTAGCACTTGTCTCGCTCGCACGGCGGCATTGCGGCTGCGGTGGTAGTCAGCCCCGGTTGCGTTTAAATGAAATGTATATAAGCCCTGCAATACATACACACACACATTCATGCATGCATACATACAGTTACAATTGCAATGGTGTGTATAACAGGGAAAAGTGTGGGGTGTATGCAGTAGGGACAGTTGCTGTTTGACGAGAGAGAGGAAGGCAGCAGTACGTTGATATTTTGATAAAGAAATCAAATAAAGCAGCAGCTACAGGCTAAAGGCAGAAGCAGCGCCCTGATGCACAGTGGTTCGATTGCTAATAAAAAAAACAAATAGGGTTTCCTATTTGAGACGCCAGCACATTTGTTTACATAACGTGTCAATCTAGTTGGCAGCTAGTTAGATGAGTGTACTAAAAAAAATGCTTGACATTAAAATAATAATCTATGTTGTTATCGATAAGAAATAGTCTAAGCATGTGAGTCGAACAGAAGTGTAATTACATTCCAGATGATAGAATTCTGTAATATATATCTTCATTACTTGTCAAAATCTTTCGCTTTCTTTATTTTAATTAAATGTATATTTTTCTTTTTGGTATCTTAAATAATCAATAAAAAATGTAGATTTACTTGCGATTTGGTTTATCTATAAATTAGAAAGCTAACAATAATAATATTTTGGAACATTAGTTGCCATTAAACAATTTTTGTATAATGATCAATCACTTATACAATCAATACTGTTTATAACGCCCATTAATTGGTTCATTCTCATAAGCACGGTATTCCTAAAGAGAAACCAAATTTAGAACATGTATAGCCAAAAAAAATTATATAACTAGTTAAAACAGAATGCTTATGCTATTTTCAACATAAACCTAGTTTTAGGTAAAAAAAATAAACTGCTCAGCCCCAAAATTTAAAACCATTTATAATAGAATTTTTTTTACTGAAATAGGCAACTCAATTCTATTAGTTAAATCTGAAGTTGAATTCATAATATTCAAAATTCGCAGACCCACTGTAAGTGCAACATATTGTGTAAGTGTAGCAAAATGTTTGATACTATGTGGCTGGCTCGGTCGCCGTCAACTTAGCTGCCAACGGGACCGCTAAAGAAATCCTAGCTTCCACCCCTGCCAACATAGTAAACCCATAAAACCCATGCAGAATACGAAATTCAGGTTTGATTTTGGCAAAGGCAAAAAAAAATCAGAAATAAATGTTGTAAAAAAGAAGAGCAAAACTTTTGATTATGCCGTCAAATAAGGGAAATGTATTTACAAGCGCGGTTTGCTGCCTGCTACAACATAGTCAAAAGCGGGGTGGTTAGCGAGACTCGTCCTTAGGGGGGGTAGGGGAGTGGAGTGAAGAGAAGTGTGTGGCGCAGAGTGTGTTGTAGGTTTTACGCTTTGTCGTAGTGTTAACAGATTAGTTGTTTACATGCCACAAGTAAATGAGTTTTCAAAATTGCCGCCATACAGAGGCGTGCCCGTAACCGTAACTGTGTCCAACCCACACCCCACCCCACTGCTATACATACGCATGTGTATGTATGCATGTATGTATTCGCCATTAACACGACGCCACAGATATATATATATAACCAAAGTAAGCAGCATATAGACGCAGAGAGCCAGAACCATTGCCGTATCCGTGTCCGTATCTCGCTTGCACGAGGCTTTTTTGTATCTGAAACCGGTGTCGGTGCAGCTGGCAGTTGCTGCTGCTTGGCTCTTGTTAAATCTGAACGATGACTTTTTGAGTAGTTGGCTGAGCATTTAGGATAATTGCATTACAAGTGAGGTGGGGAGACGAGGTGAGGCTTCGTTGGCAACTATGGCTACTGATTGCGATTGTGCCGAACACCAACACCAACACCAACACCAACCAGCAACAACAATTGCCGCTTTAGGGGTTACCTTGGCTGTAGATACATTCATAATAGATACATAGATACATAACTTTGATAGCGTACGCATTGCGCCAGCTCCCATAACGATTTACAATAGATGTGTCTGTGTGATAACTTTTACTGAGCTGTGGCTGTGTCTGTGTATGTGGCTGTAACCATTATAGTATCTTTCATCTTATATGCTTTATGCGTCGCCGCATTCTTATGCTATAGATAAATGTTGAAGTCTGTCACGTAGGGCTTCGTTGGGGAATCGCTGATACCTTGAGACTTACAACTAAAAATAAACAAATTTCTTGAATTTATAACTTTTTTATAACTCATGTTAAAATAATATCATTTCATAAATTTTCAAATGCCATAAGTTTGTCAAAACTGTAACCATTTTCAAGAGCAATGCATTTTGACCATGTATTTACCTCATGATTATTATTGCACTAAAATTTAAATCGTGTTTCTGTTGAAAATTTGTGTATAAATCATTTGAAATATTTCACTGCCATAACTTCATAAAAGTTGAGCCGTGATTTAATTGGAACCATTTTTTTAATGCCTAATTCAAGTTTAGAAAAGTGTTTTGCATTCAAAATTTATGTCAAAAAGCAATTGTCGGAAAACCCACGTTTCGAAACTTCAAACTTAATTTAAATCATAAAAGCATATAAAGATTCTTCATATCCACAAAGTTTATTTCTTCTTCGCTGAATAAGTGGATAATTATTTGTAATTTGAAATGAGCTGTATATTGTAACTTAATATTATATTTATATTACACTTATATTACACTTATATATATGAAGTATTTACTGAAATGTAGCGGCCTGCCACTTTGCACCCATATATTCCTAATATTAATGACATCGTAGGCTGAATACTGATTGAATAATGAAAATTGTCTTTGCATATTTCCAGTATTTTCTGAATGTAATTGCAGGCAACTCTTACTACTCCAATATACCATAAGTTGAGTATAAAATTGATAGAGCTACCTATGGAATTACGCACCCACATATTCATTCATATTCACGGCAGGTTGAGTTGAGTAATAGCGTCGCCCTTGAACTTGTCGCTGATTTGAAAAGCAATCTCAATTCCATTCTAATTGCCTAACGAAGCAGTAATTATTGGTTCTTCTTCTTCTTCTTCTGGTTATTTGTGCAATGATGATGTTAATGATATTGTTGTAGCGACTCGTCGCTTCGGGCGCTAATCAAAATATTCAACTGCAAAACTGAAGACTCCTCCACAAACTGTGTCACTGGCTCAATGAAATCATGCGCCCAGTGGTCCATTAAATGACAAAATGTGCGCTCGCTAGCCCAGTTGGGCGGGTGGAAGGTACGCCCACTCGGGTAACAGGTATGAGCCAGGGATGGGCACAGACAGGGAAGCGCACACAAAAGTCTGAAATGTAATTAGGCCAAATGTGAGTGAGATTTTAATGCTGAAATGCTGAAATACCGTTATGCTGTAAAATTTCATTTTGCAAAAACAATTAAAAGGCAATTAAAAGTGTTTTCAAGCGCGACTGGTTGAGGGGAAGAGTATTGTTGGTTGCCACCTAACCGCAAAGCTGACAAAAAAGTTAAGGGCCAAGAGCGACAAGCGAGCCAGCGAACCAGCGAACCGTTTTAATAGACTGAAAAGAGTGCTTTGTGCAGCATTCTGTGCCTGCGGCTAGAAAGTAAATTTCTGGCCAAGCTATACTCGACAATCTAGCAAGGACGCTACATATGCTGTGTACGAGTTGAACACAAGAGGCAAAATTTATATTTTATGTTTTTTTTCTGCCATACTCCCCAAATCCCCATAGTTGTCGCCCTTAGTCAAATTTGTTGTTGCCTTTTGTGCTTTACCTTTTGAGACACAATTTGTTAAAGATAATTTAATCTGATTTCGTATACCTGAATATTTATATATGTTTTGCGAACAGCTTACATGAGGGGACGGACTGTCTGTCTGTCTGTCTGTACGTCTGCCTGACTGTCTGTGCCTAGTTGGAAATATGACAATAAATTTTGAATGACGACACCTTCTCAGATGTCTCATGTTCCTAGCTGGACCAATTTGTTAGACCACGATACAAAAAAGAAAATACACAAAAAAATAAATCAATGTAAATTTATTATATAGTTTTTTTGAGTTTGACAAAAGGGATTCAAATTCAATTTAAAAGTTACACAAATCGGTTTTTGGTTTTCCTCTAAGAGACCCTTATGTGGCTCGTCCGGTTTTATGGTGTATTTTGTGAGTCTGCTTGGTTCGTTAGCCCTTTAAAGATTTAACGAAAATATCTGCGAAAAATGCCAAGCAAGCAACGGCTGGTAATTAAAAGTTTTGTCGCTGCAAATATTTAATATTTTAATTTATACGCAATTTAATAAATCGCAAAATATCAAAAAACCGGACGAAACGAGGCGCACTGATTGAAAAATACAAGTATTAATAAAGAGACAAGTCAGAGTGCCCAAGTCGGGTTTGGGCACGACTAGAATATGCCCTGTAACCTTATAGACATAAAAGTGATAAAAGAGTTTAACTATTTTGAAGTCTATTTCTTATCTATAGCAATGCTATTTTGAAAAACAATTTTTTTATTTTTATGATCACATGTAATTTGTAGAACATTGAGAACATGTTAAAATATATATTAGTACCAGAAGTCAAAGCTGAACAATTAATCTGCATGTGATAAATATGCTTTCTAATTTTACAAGTCTACAAATCCCAAAATCGATAAAAAAAAAACCAACATCTCAGTTTCTCTTGTGTGTGCAATGATTTGCAGAATCTTAATTTTTAAAGGGTATTCAAATCACAATCGACATCTTTATAAGGGTAAACGGGTGGCGAATTGCATCGGGAAGGGGACCTATTGCATCGATAAAGACGATGATGAAAGATCGGCGCTGTCTTCAGGCATTCGTTTAATTTACATCGTTCTGTTTGGCAGCCAGACTGCGCCGGCGTTTAGAGCAGCATCAGGAATCGAAGTAGGAGTTGAAGTTGGAGTTGGAGTCAGAGTCGCAGTCAGAGCCAAAGGCAGAGCAGGCGAGGAGCAGTTGAAGGCCCAGTCACATATTTGTGCTGTTTTGCTGCTGGTTGCTGGTGCGATTGGGCTGCATTCCATAGTCATAAGGCTCCCTCCAGTGGAATGCCTTTGGGCATTAGGTTGCCCAACAATGTGAGCAATGCACGGCAAATGTATTGAGCTGCATTTAATAATTATGCCGCTCAGATGAGGACACAGAGCGTTGCAATTTCGGATTGATGATGATGATGATGTTGTTGTTTGATGAGTGCTCTGGCGACGGCAAAAGAACAGAGTCGCATTTGATTTTGCGATTGCTGATTTTTCGGCTGTTTCGCCAAATGGAAATGTCAGAGGCTCAGTGTCAGCTGCGCGCCCCGAGCCGTCACCAGGCGATTTTTCGGCTACTGTGTGTGCACCGTGTGTAGTGTTGCACACACACACACACATACACATAAGCACTGTGTGGTTGCGCATATTAATCAGCCCGTGCCCACCGCAAACACCACTGAGGAGAAGCACTAACGATCCCAACGAACCTGGCAAGTGATACGCGGCACGAAACATGCGTGAAATCTTCAACGCAGCTCGACAAGATTAGGCTGTGAGTGTGTATGTATGTGTTTGTGTGTGTGTGTCTGAGCCTGTCGTTGACCACTTGCCAGGCTTCAACTTTTTCTTTTAATGTATACCCTGTATATACATTTATATATATACATATATTAAGTAAACAGTATATTGATCATCTATATCTCTGAGTGGAAAAGTCGAAGAAAATAATAAAAGCTATAGGACTGAAAAATATTAAGCTGACAGAAACAGCATTAAATATGTATATTTGTGTATATATTATAGTATGAATAAAGTTTGTAGACACAAGACTTAAGGTTTTTAATTATCATGAATGGATCAAGAATTAACTCCAACTTGAAATTCTACAACTTTTATTATTAATGGCTTGTGTAATGTAAATGTCATCTTTATTGACTGACACTTGAAAAACTCTGTACATCTTCAAGCAAAGATTTGCATCTTATATTGAATGCATTTAAGTGGAGGATATCTGCAAGTCTGGCATGCTCAACAGGAGGAGTCTTATTTAGTTTTTGTTGTCGTCTGTCGCTGCCACGCAAAAAGTGTGAAATTGTCGACTACTGAAAGGAGGCAAGGAGCATAAGGCATAAAACATGAAGCATGCAGCTAAAGCATGAAGCTGGAACAGGTAGAAAGACCAGAAGACTGATGCTCCCACTGCTGGTGCTACTGCTGCTGCTGATGCAGCTTTAATTAAGTCATTAACACCAATCACATGGGGACACTGCCACAAACTGGCCAACTGCAACAATATCGAATTTGCCATTTTTGGGCAAAATTATCTGTTTGCGGTCGGGCAACGATACTCGTCGCCAATAAAATATCAATTATGCCTACCCTAGGGTACTCTAACCACTCAGCTTTCCCAGCCCAGTTGTATCCCACGGTCCAAAACTAATCACAGAACTTTTGCAAAAAGTAAAATAAACAAATCGGTTTTGCATAACAAGCGCTAACTGGTTAATGACATGTCGAATACTTTACACATCTAATAATCATAATCGGTCTTTTATTGTAACTCGGATCGGGCTAACTGTCGTTAAACGGTGCTAAAAACGCATGATTATGCAGCGCGTATTTCATGTAATTACAAGCAAGCGCCGCTTTCGCCAACTTCTCTTAACAAAAGAGAGCAGCAATTATGTGAGGCTGCTATGCCTCCGATAGGGAGTGTCAATTAATGAGCCTCTACCCCTACTCCACTAATTCCCCCTCTCCACCTCTCCACACACCACCTCGTGTGTCCGATCAAAAGAGAAACGTCAAACTGCGCGTCAAATGCGCAATGAGCTTAATTCGATGTGCGCCTGCGCACAGCCACAATAACACACACACACACACATACACAGTTAAGCACACACATGTTTATGAGTTAACCATCTCGCTCGCACTCGCACTCGATTGTCACTCAATCAGCCTTTTGTTTTAAAGAAGGGGAGGAGTGTAAAGGCAACAGCAACAGCAGCAGCAATTGTCGGGTAATTGAACGAATCGCAGCCACTTTGTGTCTCTCTTTTTTTGTGCTGCCTTTTCATGTACCCTGCAGCTGGTAAGCTTAAGTTTAAAATTAAATTAAATTTACGAATTAAATTATAGACAAATAAAAATGATTATCCGAATTAAAAATAAAAATTAATTAATGTTTAAAAAAAACCTGCTAGTATTAAAATGTAACATAGTCTAAAATTTAATGGAATTATTTGCACCTCAAATTATCATTTAATTTCCTCTAGAACAACGCTGAAACTCTAAAAAAATTATCTGATATACACTGGGGAAATACATTTATGTTTTATGCATTTTAATATATGTTAGGACTATTTCAGATAAAGATACAACAAATTTATTATACAGAAGATCTTATATTATAACATGAGTAATATTACTTCCATCTTAATACACTTTTCCTCTTTTGTCTAAACTAAAGCTTTATTTAAACTAACGCAAAATAATATAATTGTAAGCTCTGATAGTACCTGTATTTTGATACCATAACTAAATACAGGGTAACTGCCAGTCAAAGAACTACCTCTGCAAGAATTACACATCTATGCGACTGCTTTTTTTGACGTTTATATAAATGGTTGTAACGCCTATTCGGAGCAATGTTTTGGCAAGTTGCTGGGCCAGGTAACAGTAGCAGGGGGAAGACTGAGGTGAGGGTATTATATATACAAGTGCTGGCCATTGTTCTTAACATAACTCATTAAGACTGGATATGGCTCGCATGGGTGTCGACGTTGGAAATGTTTTTTTTCTATATTTTTTTATATCTTTGTTTTTTCGTGAATGTGAACACTGTGAATGGGACTGTAGATTGTTCACTGGGCTGGGCCTATTAATTAGATAAGTATCTTGAGAAATTGCCCATTTTTAAATAGTCGGCGAGCATTTGTGTAATTAGATTTGCTTTTCACAACATTTACGTTTGTCAGCAGCGGCGAGTTGGACGTTGATTGCATTTGGCGGCTGGCAAACGACTCAAATAACCTGAGCGATTAATCATTGCCCGGCACCGGCTCCGGCTGCGGCTCGGGCCAACAAACCAACCAACTCAGCAACAACAAAAAACATTAACTACTACCGAAGTAAACTGCAACTCGACAGCAGGCATCTGACATGTAGTATATACTACTTATATATGTATATAAAAACCGCCTTGCGGTTTGTCACAATTTATGAGGTGATAATTATTCACCGCGACCCACAAAGCTGTCATAATAGTGTAATTAACATTAAGACTCGGACTCGCACATGATATTAAACGCTTTTCATTGCAATTGCTTGACTTTCACCTGGGGCCTCTCATCAGCCCAGTGCTCTAATGTGCAATCATCATTTTTGTCCTGTGCTGGCCAAGTTGATTTTCCCTATTTGAACCATGGCAAAATGGTAAACGTAAACGGAAATGAGCCGCCGCAGTCGTCAATCGATAACATCGATGCATATATAGATATATATATAGAGAAAACGAGAGATAGTGTAAAAGAAATTCAGGAAAAAAATCCACAAAACTAATAACGTGTAAAGGAAATGAACTGCCCAAGCCCAATGAAACCTGGCCACAGCTAAATGGTAATCCAAAGCCAAGGAATCAATATCTCTAGAATTTTGTGAACGCAATTTGAGTGCAGAAATTGTGAGCAATGCATTTGACACCATGACAAATTTCATTTCATTTTGGGCGAGTCTAGACACGAGATCTGAGATACCTGATAAAATACATAATTCCCTCAACAATAACAGCTGTAAGACCTAAATGGAACATGGATTAGATTTAAATACTTAGTCATTAAGCCAGTTGCATGAGAATGAAAGAGAGTTGTTTAAAAGGACTGTCATATTTCTAGTTTTTCAACTTCTTCCCAAACTCGGACTGAAAATATCGATGAAGCAAATTTACAAAACGAAAAGAAAATATCTTGTATCAATTAAATTGATTTAAAATTATGATTTAAAATATATATAAATTATTATTACTTAATCTGCATTTTTTCAGAGCTTTTCTATTAATACAAAACGATTACAAATATTTCTAGATGTATTTGTTTTCTAACAGTTCAAATATTAAAGCTTAATTGGTCCGCAATTTGTCAATATTTGGACGAAAAAATCAAATAATGCTTGAAAATAATAATTCTTTAATTATTATTTAAAATATTTAAATTGTATTTGTAAGCGTATACAAAATTCGTAATGGAAATACATTCAATTATTACTAATGATTTTCGTAATTAACTTCGGTGACTTTTCTAATGATAAGTACTTGCGAAAAGTCACCGACATAAATAAATTACAGCCCTTTAAACTACTTAGTATTAGAGAGAGTCGAAATCACCCCAATATATATCTGGTGGTTTTTTTCTCAGATATAATGCGAACATTTGGCAATTCTGTGTAATTTGAATCTTAACCATGGAACACAACACTCAGCAAGTTGATTGGCAGTGCTTCCTGCCACCTTTTTCCTGTTTTTCTTTTTTTTTTCTTTTTTGCCAACTCAAATTGAATGGGAATACATTGTGCCCTCCTTAATGATATAATGGACTTTGCGCTCCATGAATTTGCGTTCGTTGTGTTGGGCAACAGTAACTTATTTTTTAATTTCATTATGCAGCACAAAAGGCGTGCCCCGTAGTCGTGACTGCAGTTGCGACTGTTACCCGTCTCTGGGTGCGGGGTAGACACACGTATATAGTATAAAAGTGTACGCAATTTTCATTTATTTGTATTACAAAGTTTCAGCAAATTCGGGATTTGGATTGGAATGTTGGAACAGCCGCCACAACTGAACCACTGCTGTGCCACATAACGGATTTTGTGGCATATAGTTCTTTACTCTGGGGGTGGTTTTGGAACACTTTCTTTCGTTTTGCGCTGCTGCTGAGAAGTCTATCGACTCTATGACTCTGCGCGAAAGGGGGTGTGGTTTTACGCCCAACCCAAAAGGCGCGACCATGCGGCGCCATTTACAAATAAACTTTCAGCCAGTGGCGTAGTTGCGAAACTGTTTGGCAACTGAAATGGGGGCTGACCAAGCTAAGGGCAAAAAATTGCCAATTTGTTGAAAATCTTTTAGATAAATTTCTGAAGAAAATGTACAAATATTGACAATTATATAACTGTTATTTACAAAATGTCAAGCGTTTTTAAATTTAGAGTACTAAAGACGTGTTTCAAAATATAACATTTTCAAAATTCAACGTATTATCCCCACGATTCTGAAAATAATATTTTGAGTACAGATATTGCTCAAAGAGCAACATTTAAAGCAGAAAAAATATTCCCAATAACAGGTCGAGTTCAATATAAAAATAATTGTTGTAATATTATAGGAGGAATCAAACTTAAATGATGATGATCTCTAACCGGAAGTTAAGCAATCCAAATTGAATATCCAATTCAATAGACACACGACATCTTTGACTACGCCCATGTGCTGGGATGCTCGGATGCTCGGTGTAAGTCGGCCCCCTTCCACAGACATGGTATAACAGGAAGCTCACGTACTCAATGAACATATTATAAAATGCCTTCTATGGCTGTCATATGCTCATGTAACTGGCTGACAGATACAGCAAGGGGGCGTGGAAGAAGAGGAAGTTGCTGAAGAAGGAGAAGGGCGAGCGGGTGGGGTGAGTCAAACATTCAGTCAACCATTTGGTTTGCTTTGAATTCCATTTGAAGTGGGTACTATGAACTGCTGTTGCTGCTTGTGAGGCTTGTGTTGCTTGGGATGCTGTGCCTCCGCCTATAGCAGCTCACCCCCTCTGGCGTAGCCATGTTCCCTTGTCCCTGTCCCCTGTACTCTTTTGTCTGTCCGAGCAGAGTTTCGGAAACATGTTGAAAATCACATAATGTGTCATTTAATAATCAAGTACAATGACGACAGCGACACAATGTGCAACATCAACCAGGCGAGGGGTAGCCAGGGTCAGAGGTGCGACTCTGAATCCAACAATATCGCCATTAGGCATAAATTTATGGGCGACTACGATTACACATACATATACAAAAGCAGCCAGCAGCCAACAGCCAACAGCCATTGGCACAATCAGAAACGAGCATATACACACATATATACACACACATACACACTCACACCCATATGTGTACTTGTTAAACATGTGGAGTAACTGTGAATGTGATGATGATGATGATGATTGTCTTCCTTAACCATCGGTTCATCTCTATGTGTTTCGTATGAATCCCGGTGGCTGGTTTGCCGTTAAAATAAAAAATAAAAAGAAGAGGAAAAGTTAAACAAACGTTAAATGAAAAATTCAACTCAATTGAATTCGTTAGCGCGAAATGTCGTTCATCTCGTTACTGCAACTCGTCAAAATCAACATCGACATCATTATTATCATTCTCATTATTATGATTATCATCAATTTCGGCTATTGTTGTTGTTGTTGCCAGCCATTGCTGTTGTTCTTGTTGTTGTTGTTGATGTTGTTGTTGGTGAGCAAACGTGTTGAATGGTTGTCATTGCACAGGATACTTTTGAGGTCATTTTTAAAGTGTAGCTTCAAAGAATATTTTAGATTTGATCATTTCAACAGAAAAACTGACCATTCCTTATAATCATATTTGTAAGATGTAGATAAAAATGATCTTTTTATGCAGTGTACATTTTTTTTAATAGTCAATTCGAAACAAAGATACACTCAATTTTGTATGTCTGACTTGTTATATTAAGTTATAAATATACAAATAATAAAGTAATCTAAACTATTCTTATATTTATCAAAATAACTGCAAGTCTTAACTAGAAATATAATTTATTACTTCAGAAGTATTTATAAACTATGTTATATAATCGGTCTTATATAAAATAAAGTCATTAGTTATAATTTATGCGTTACACATTATTAGACATAAATCTATTAATAAAAATATATATTAAACATGTTCTTTTATTTAGCTTACTGCACTTATTCTTAAAGGATTCTTTAAGGATTGTTGTTTGGATTAAATGCAAATAAACAAAAGAAACCCTAATCTGTCTAATTCTATTTGAATGTGCAAATAGCAATAAAAACTAAACATTATTAAAACAAAATAGTAGGTTTTAGATTGATATTTTTTATATCATTAAAAAAAACTATGCATATTTCATGATATATGTATTTAATTGGGTCTGCACTTGGATTAAATTTAAATTGACGTGAGAATTCATATAATTTCAATTATCTTGTGGTATTTGTTAAAAAAAAATCGAAACAAAATATTCTTACATATAAACCAAAAATTTCTAGCTTGTATAAGTACAAAAAATTGGCAAATGCTTAGTTTGTCTTAAAAAAAATGGAAAACCTTTATGATAAATATTTCTAAATTGATCTTAACAATAGAATAATTTCTCTTTCTATATAACTGTAACTGTAATGTAACACAGAAACCGTTAGAGCTCTTTTGTAACAAGAAAATAGCAAACAATGCTCAATAAATATACATTTTGGCTGTTTTCAAATACTTTGGCAACTTAAAATACGATTTGTTGTTGAGTAATTTTATTAGTTACAACTGAACATCATAACAAAAAAAAAAGCCAAAATAAGTGAAGTGTCAGTGGCAGGGTGAGGGGACGTGGTAGGTACCGGGGCAGCGGCTGCGGATACCTGCCTGATGCGATGAGATGGATGGGATGACGAGCGACGATGTCGACGTACTCTGCTTCAACGGAAGTTGAAAATAACCCAATGGGGCAGGAACACATACAAACATGCATGCATACAGATAGATATACATACAAACATATATTTTTCGTACAAAGAAATAATACACAACCCAAAAAATAAGACACTTGGAAAATGGACGATCATAATGATGATGACGGAGCAGCGACGACTACAACGATGATATGGCACAAAATGCGCGAATGCGAATGAATAGATATACAGATATAGCTACGGCTACGGCTACGGGTACGGCTACAGATACAGATACAGATACATAGACAGAGATACATATGCTGTCAACGCTGCTGCTTCTTCTGTTGTTGTTGTTGTTGGGGCTGTTGTTGTTACTGATGGGGTATGTTGATTATCGCTACCGTGCGGGGGCGACGGCAAGCAGCAGACAACAAATTGCCATTTACACCACTTACAACAGCAGCAACAGCAGCAGCAACAACAGCAGCGACGACGGCGCCGACAAGTGCCAAGCGCAGCAACAACTGCCAGTTACAGCTACAGATACATTTATACAGTTTACACAGATACAGAGGCACTACTACAGCTACAGATACAGTTATAGCTCTCGTGTATATTGTAGGGTTGTCTCGCTTCATCGCAAGTGCGGCAATCGCAATCTGCTTGTGGGGGCGTGTCGCTGCCTAGGACACACCCCCTTTGCCAATGGCAGCCCCATAAAACATGTGTATCTATTCAAATATATATATATATACACGATTCTGTATCTGTATGTGTGCATGTGCCATGTATCTTATGTTACAGTTACACTTTGAGATACTCTAGCCTGTGTGCGGCACTTTGTGTTGCACTGTTGTTGTTGCCGTTGCAGCAGCAGTTTTTGAGAAGCTGCCGTTGACGTTTTGAATAAATTTTAATTGAATTCGCACAATGAAACTGTTTACTTAACCTGCCACTTTACAGGATGAGCTTCATTCACACACACACACATGCCACATAACGCATGTAGATACATGTTGCAGACACAGATATATTTACCATATACAATATGTTGTTAGCAAGCGAGTGTGCATAAGTGTGTGTGTGTGTGTGTGTGGGTATGTTAGTGTGTGCAGCCAATGTATCTCCTGGTTTAATTACAGCTAGCAAGGGATTTGTGTTAACACTTGTTAAATATGCAACAGCAACAGCAACGGTAGCTTGCGTCAAATTGGGGGCAAGCTAATGAGGGCCAGCATATCCAAAACTTGAACACATACTAATTGATAATATCAATTAGCTAAATACAAGTAATTCCATATATATATATATGTGGAAACTCGGCTTGGTTACGAAAATAACAGCATTATTGACATGTGTAAAATGAAATATCTATAATCGAGGCTAATGTATACATATATATATAAAGATATAACAAGACTAAAATTAATATGAATGATTCTAAGCATATCTAGTATATCTGAATTAATTCTGAATTTTACATCTGAGTTTGAATTGCTATTTTTATTTTATTTGTAAATGTTATGTTATAATGTTATGTACGGAAACATTATAATATTAAATCTCTTAACTTAAGTGTCTTAAGACACATAAAAGTTATCGTTCAATCCTATAGCAGCTGTATTATAATTATTATTATTAAAAATTATTATATAAAACAGATACCAAGTTTCAAGATAATATTACTGAAATGGCACTGAAAACTCGACTGACTAATTCTGCTGATACGACATACACATGAGGGGTCGCAGACGTGTCCTTCAATGCCCTCAAAGGGACAAAAACATAGCACAAGTGTATATAAAATATCTTAGAAATACATTTTACATTGATATCCAATTAACTAATCAGCAATCTAAAAATACATACAATATGTTCAGTAGGATGACGAAGGGTGGGTAAAATGAATAAAGTATAGAATTAAGTGGGTAAACTAATGGAAAGTGTATAGAAGTAGTAGGCAAAAAGCTAAGGAAAAGCCAATAAAAATAGATAAATAAATAACTGAACTACTTGAGCAATTCAATGCTTATACTTCTATATATTAAATTGACGAGGAAAAGCTTTAATATTAATAAATTAATAAATAATAATAAAAAACGTATTTGGATTTGTTGAATATATCAAAGTAAAATAATAGAAACAATTTAATTGTTAGTAAAATGACATTTGTAAGCTCAATTCAATATATATATATTTATATATATATATATCCATATATAAATAAATGACATATTTTATTAGTCACCTGTTATTCAAACTAAGCGATCTCAAATATCTATCGTAAATATAAAAAAAATATAAAATATATAGAAATTTATTCTATTTATATGTACTAAATTCAGATTATCAACGCCTTTAAATTTGGCTTATGCAGGTAATTTGGTTACAACTCCTATTCTTTCTTATAGCCGTAATATCTTTGCTTGGCCTGCAACAAACTCCCAATCACACCCATTTGCGCCTGTAACACACACTTGGTTATCTCTGCTTCCGTCATCTGAATCACGTGTCAGGTAAAATGTGTGTGTGTGTGCACAACACTCCTTCATTAAGTTAATAACAGTTTTCCCCAGTTAAAAGTACAAAGTGAAATTGCGAAAATCCGTTTCAAAATTTTCCACTGGCGCCTTTTTCTCGCACCGCATCTTTGCGCACAACACCACACCCCGCCCACGCGTCTGCCCTTTTTTCCGTTTTGTCCGTTTTGGGAACGGTTAAACTGTAACTGTAACTGCGCAAGGCGGCAGGCGCTGTAATTTGCCATCGCTTGGCTTTTGATTCCAGCAACGGGTTTGTTTGGTTTTAAATTTCAGCCTAGCTGCAAACACACACAAAGAGAGAGGGGGAGGGGGGTACTCGCAGGCGCCACTCGCTTGTCGGATTGTGCTTTACATCTTGATTATCTTCCGTTTGTTTATACTACATCAACACTAGAACACGCACACACACACACACAGGGTGAACTCCACCCCCTCCCCAGCAGCATAATATTATTTCTATTCAAATCCATTCAAGGATAAGAAGTCAATCAGTCTTCAAAGTGCAAAGGATTTTGCACTTTGTCAAAATTCAAATTCAGTACAAATTCTATATATATAAAAGTATGTGTGTGTGTGTATATAAATCCCACCCAGTCAAGATCCACAATAATCAGAATGTCAGAAACCGCACAGCATCGAGCAGCTGGCTGACTGTCTGAAACCTTAATCCGTCAGCTGAAACAACCCCAAGACGTTCCGCAAAAGGCAACAAGCTTGCAAATTGAAACTGTCAACCCCCCCATCCCCCGCTGTACACCGACTTCATGTCCCCACCCTAGTGGCAACAGTCATCTGCGTCTCTGACAATTGCCAGGCCGGGCTGAGGCACTGAGCGCGAAGGCGTCTCTGTTGGCACGTGGCCACACGGCAAGGCGGCAAGGCGGTAAGGGCCTGGACACAAAGAAACCAACACCAGCAGCAGCAGCAGCAGTAGCAGCAACACCATCACCTATCCATTCTTCAATTACCCTTTCGATGAGGACGAGCACAACGCACAACGGTCACATTATCGTAATCGCATCCTAATTGCGACAAAATTACGCCCACGTGCGGCTGTAACCTGATCATCATCAAAGGCGTTTCAATGCCCAAATGCTCACTGGCTGCCACTAAAAATGAATTTGTCAGGCTTTGGGGCCAAATCGATGCATCCTCTTTGCGCTGTAATATTTCTAACTGCATTACAATTCAGCTTAAATAGTTTAAATATTAATAATAATGGAATACAAATTAGGAAATCGGTCTATTTTAAATACAAAATCCTCAGAATATGTTTTTGATTTTGAAAATAATTTCTAAATATATGAAAAAATACCGAAAATAAGATTTTTGGTATAATAGATTTTCAATTTGCACAGTCATCTGTCGTATTAATCTCCTATGCTTTAATCAATTTCCAAATACCCTATTAAAAACAGAAACATACTCATAATCTTTAAATTTATTCATGCTTTCAGATTTAAGTGTATAGAGTATTAATTTAAAATAATAAATAAAATTGATTTTCTAAAATTTTATTGGTTACACATATCAAAACAGAAAAATATATGTCATATCTACGATTGTATCACGTTAGTAGATTTAAGTGCATCGAATATTAATTTTTAAATGCATTTACAACATTTACAACACAAATTTGTATTCCGGGATTCGCTTTCGTATCAACAAATCCAGTTTATTCCATGGACTCGGGTTCCTCAGCGGCAATAAGAAAGCGCCAGACTACGCCGACAACAGTGGTGGCCAACAGATGAGCAAGAAATATGCACCACAAGCCGCCAAATGTGACCTGGACAATGGCTGGTGCCAGGCTACGATAGAAGTTGAGGGTGCCACCGGTGTAGTAGGCCTATGCAAATGCAGGTTTAAATTAGTCATATATAGGAGGGAAATATGCAGTATACTAACCGATGCACAACACAACGCTGCAAATGTGAATCCGACGCGAGCGGAAACTGAATCGTAGGCACCTTCGCTACGCTTATCCCAGATGCCGCAGTAGGCGAAGAGGAACATCATCATCATGAACAGCTCGATACCCATCATCTTGATTTCATCATAACTACCCATCGTAGTTAAGCAAATTTTTCCCATGTTGCTTGGCATGGCTCCGTAGGCCATCCCAAAGCCTAAAACTGCGCCCAGTAACTGCACCAGCCAATAGCACAACATCAATTGCCACTCCATCACGCCGACAATGGTGGCAGTTGCACTAACAGCCGGATTCAGATGAGCGCCACTTAGAAAGGCAAACGTGTGAATGGCCCCCAGATAAATGAGTCCCCAACCGATGGCATAATTGGCGCCAGATGCTGTATGTGTGCTCAGGCAGCAGCCAAGCGTTAATATCATTGCCGTTCCTGTAAATTCGGCAAGAAGTTTCTTTGCCAGGACCATATCGAATTTGAAATTTCCCATTGTTGAAATTTTGTTCTTCGGTGTAGATAAAAAAAAAAATAAACTGGAAAAACTAAGATTGTGTTAGGGGAAAGATAAGTTACGTTTCCAAACAGCAGTAAAATTTAACTAAACTGAATTTTCAGCCTGACCCGGAAAAAAAAACAAATTTCGGAGACCAAAGGCCTACTATATCATTTTAAAGTATTCCTATATTACCAGTGAATAAAATAAAAAAATGAATGATTGCAACCGTAAACAAATTTTTATTAAATATATCTAAAATTTTAGAGACTACATTTTAGAACGATCAATTTAGTTTGACAACAATAAGCAGCACGCAAAGGTATTGAGAATCGCTGAAAGAACAAGGGTTTCATCTAGTCTTCAGCTTTAGATTCGTCCTTGCCTTGCAGATATAGGAATCGCCAGCAAACTGCCAGCAGAGCGGCCGAAACAGGCGGTATAACCATATAGATCCAGATATAATCCCAATACTGAGCTACAATTGCTGGCCAGAGGGATCGGAATGGATTCATGGCGGCGCCGGTGGCCTCCGACTGAAAAAAAATCCACATTTGTTAATAAAACGATGAATATTGATTGAAATATTGCACAAATAAAATGCTTACTCCAACAAGAGTGGCGGCAACAACGACCAGTCCAATGCGCAACGATATCGACTCCAACAGTTTCTCATTGGTCGTGTGCCACGAGGAGCACATGGCGAACACCCAAGCACCGGTCATATAAAACTCCAATAATATCGATTTCCACCAGGGATCGATGTGCACCGCTGTCACACAAAATGAGTTTGTGAGGTCACTGTGATAATACAAACCGTAGGATGCGCCATAGCCCACTGCCGACCCAATCAGTTGCATAAGTATATAGAGAAAGCCGTCTAAAATTTCAACATTCTGCAGTATCATCGAGGCAATAGATATGCAAGGATTGATGTGTGCACCAGACACAATTCGAAATGCTTGAGTTGATGCGAGTACGCCGGCGCCCCAGCTCAATGCATAGGGCAGTCCAACCAGACCGGGCATCGCACACCCGATGAATTGAACAAACATACTTGCCAAAAACTCGCACAGAAGCTTCACCAATAATTCTTTATTAAATTTACCCATTTTTCGAAAGTTTTCTAATGAAAATATATGTTTAAAAGAAAACTAGGAACATTCAACAGAATAAGATGTTTAAGAATGAATTTCTTATATGCATATGATTGTAGAATATTTGCAAAAGAGTGATTGGAAATGCCTGCTATGATTACTTATAATTTCCTATATTAAAACAGATAAGCTGATTTTTATTTGACTTGCTCAGATTTCGCGGCTTATTCGAATTTCATTTTGAATATAACGGACCACACAGCTGATTTGTATCGATAACTTTACTAAGACAATCTCGATATGCGTTAGTAGCGATTGTCTTTTTTTAAGGGTGACCATCCATTCACTTGAGGTGGCAACGCTATTACTTTATCACTATGCAACACTGTTTAGTAACGATTCAACCCCCAATGCAATAAACGGCAAACATTCAATTTTGAATTTGGACTTCAGTCCGCAGTCGTCGGTTTTGCCAAGTAAACGTGCTTCTTACACGCGCTCTCTGTACACACATTATTTTTCATTATACACACACCCATACACATACACCACGAATGCGTGTGTCGGCGCGCGGCAGCAAAAAATAAAATAAGTAAAAAAAAACACCAAAAAAAATCTGAACTTGCATCAACTAGGTTATTCTTGCCTACTTGCTTACGTTGTTGTTGTTGTTTTTTTCACTGACCAACTGCAATTGAAAAAGACTCGCATTCGGTTAAATAATACAGCAAAATACAAATATGTGCACTTAATTCGCTGCTCGTTCGCGTCTCACACATAAAAACAGAGAAAAGAAACTTTGGTCATTCAACAACCTCTTTGGAATATGATATCGATTTTCCGTTACATCGTTATACACACACTCTGACCGAGTTTACTTTACACGTTAAGCCGCGCGCAAGCACACGCCCCTTTCTACATCTGAGCAACAGACCCACCCACCACCCATAACTGTGAAGCTGCCCAAACCACCACAAGCCACCCAGTGTGTGGTGTGTTTCGCTTACATATGTGTGTGTGAGAAAAGTGAACGATGAACTTATTTGCTTCGCCATCTTCGTTTTGAACACCCCAAAGAAATTGCAACGCATTAAGAAGCATGTTTTATTTGGCACTGATCAAATAGCGACGGACAAACATTTTAGGTAAGTGAATTTCAATTGCATTCCCATTTTCCATTGCGTGTGGCGGGGACTTTGAACACAGCCAGACAGTCAGTCAGACAGACTCCAATCTGCCAGACACATGACTGTAAATCAAGTCTCTTCTCAATTAGTTCAATTTATTTATTTATACGCCAAACACACACACAAAGCCACACACACATAAATACACATAGTAATCAAATCGCGCTTTGTGCGCTTAATTTGTAATTTGTTTTTCGTTGTAGTTAAATTTTATTCATTTTTTGTCTCGCTCGCTCTATCTCGCTCTCTCTGCTGGGAACACAGGAACACAATTGTAAATAGAATCATCATAGACAACAGACAACATTCAACAGACAGACAGGCTTCTGCTAATACGAGTGAATCCAAGCTGGGTGCTGTGAGCAACATGGACAAGGGAAAAAGGAGTCAATGGCTGCATTCCAATCAATCTATGCATTCGGCCGCTGGCGTTGTTTGTGTGCTGCTCCTATTCCCGCTGCTGTTGGGCCAGACAATGGGCCAGGGAACACCGCAACAAGTGTGTCCGGAGCAGGGCGACATCTCGCCCTGCATTTGTACGGTGAAAAAGAATGGATTGGATATTTTGTGTGAGACAACGGATCTGGTGCACATTACCAAGTCGATGGGCACACTGAAGGGCAAGAGTCCCATTATCTTCTATCTGAAGCTGCGACACAATAATCTGCCCAAGCTGCAAGGCTTTGTGTTCCTTGCCCTCGATATTCGCCATTTAACAATACACAACAGCAGCTTGGCGGCCATTGAGGAGAATGCATTGAGCTCGTTGGGTAAGTGCTCAGCATGAGATGACTTCTCAATATACTGTTAACAGACTATAATAATAATAAAATTAATATTGTTTGCTTTATTTGCAGGCAAAGGACTTACACAGCTGGATGTTTCGCTTAATCAGATGAAAACTGTGCCGTCTCAGGTAATTGATCACTTTTTTACTTAATTAAATTCAATTAAACAGTCAAATTGAGTTTTTTTTAAGTTCACTTTGCAATAATATGGCAGTTATACTTTATCTATTTATCGTATTTTAATAGGCACTGCAACATTTGTATCATTTGTTAATTTTGAACTTGAATCACAACAAAATAACGGTTATACACAACAATGCCTTCGAAGGACTGGACACACTGGAGATACTTACACTCTATGAGAACAAAATAACACAAGTCGATCCCGAGGCATTCCGGGGCCTGGAGAAGTAAGTATTTGATTGATGATCAATTGACCGACTAACTAATTTAAATATTTAGGAAATTGAAGCGCCTAAATCTGGGTGGCAACGATCTAGTCACAGTGCCCCAAAAGGCCCTCTCGATATTGGACACGCTAAAGAAACTCGAGATACAGGAAAACAAGATTCGTAGCATCAGTGAGGGCGATTTCGAGGGTAAACTTGCTGTAAATTATTTTAATTGGTGTCCAATTGTTAATTGTAAATTGTCAACCGTTGTAAACAGGTCTACAGAACTTGGACTCGTTGATATTAGCACATAATATGATCACAACCGTGCCTGCAAATGTATTCACCCACTTAAGTATGCTCAACTCGCTGGAATTGGAGGGCAATAAGATCAATGTTATTGATAAGGATGCATTCAAGGGTCTGGAGGGTAAGCAGAGTGCAGTGCAGAGATTATACCTTTATAATTACGACATCATATTCAATTCGCAGAGAATCTACAGTATTTGCGTCTGGGCGATAACAATATTCATGCCATACCCAGTGAGGCATTGCGTCCGTTGCATCGACTCCGCCACTTGGATTTGCGAAACAATAATATTAATGTTCTTGCCGATGATGCTTTCACCGGATTCGGCGATTCGCTGACATTCCTCAATCTACAGAAGAATGAGTAAAGCTCGCAGAAGTGCACTAAACGAATACATTGGTCGCTCAAGAATTAGAACTAAAAATTGGCAGCTCTCAAATTAAAATTCTTATTTTTGAGAAGCATTTTAAATAGTAATTTTACACAAAAGAAAAAATATTTATAAAATTATTAAAAGTTTTAAAATAGCACGTGTAGGCAAACGGTTTTAATTTACGAGTGACCACTGTACCTCATTTACTGTACAATCATAATCTAAATTGGTTTACCTTATGATTTCAGCATCAAAGTGTTGCCAAGCACCCTATTCGAGAACCTCAACTCACTGGAAACGCTGAATCTGCAGAACAACAAGTTGCAACGGATTCCGCAGGATACCATGGAACCGGTCATCGATACATTGCGCATA